>OZ017752.1:1352866-2552866 GCA_963969365.1 Asterochloris sp. CNOR1 | reverse complement strand
ATGCACAGCACCTGCCTGCTCTTGCAGCACTTGATGTGCAGGTTGACGGCATGCAGGAGATAGCTGCAGACTTTCCCTCTCTTTCGCACCGCTACATTGTGGGGATACATGAGCTGTACGGTCAGGTCAGTGGCAGGCATGCATGGGATGTCTATGTGCCACACAGGCCAGCATTGAAGTTTCTGTGCCCTGACTCAGTTCTACATTGCCACAGGTGCTGCACCTTGTAAGAGCCAACTCGGAGGTAAGCAGCACGATCCTGTCAGGGGCCTCATCGTCATGGCAGGCAGCTTCTGGGGCCAGAAATGCTGCTGTGCAGATCTTGTTGCGACAAATGCTTGACACACAACACTCAGCACTGCTGAAGCCCTGTCTTTTGAGGTTTTGTCACGTCCCTTGTCCGCGGAGCAGAGTTGGCAATGGCGGCTGCAGGCAGAGTTCGAGGATATCTGTGAGGAGGTGCAGCTGCTGCAGAGCCTGAGCACCCTAGAGCAGACATGCCGGGAGCAGGGACTGCACACAGAGGCTGCAGTGGAGGGCAGGTAGTCCACAGACCCATGTGCACACTTTGGACATCAATTTGATTTGCCTGGGGCGGCGCAGCAGATGGCAGTCACAGTACCACACAATGCTCATCTGCCGTGCTTGCTCGAACATCCCACACTTGCAGTGCAATGTGGCTCAGCCAACTTACAGCCCCTGAAGCAGGAGGCAGGTGGTGTCCTGCACACATTGCAGCCGATCCTGACAGGCTAACTTAGCGGCAGCAGCAGAGGCAGGGTGCTTCATGAGCATACACGTAGTCTATCTTGCAGCCAAGCTGGAGGCTGCTAACGCCACATGCCTGACCCTCAGCTCCCCAGTGCCATTGCAGCCAACAGTAGCCTCATGGCAGTCTCAGTTATGTGCAGGACAGCGCCGCATCAGCAAAATGCCCCGCATCAGCAGCGAGGTCACTGCTGCGCCTGCAGGGTTGCCAGGGTGCCACCCAGCAATGCAGCTCGGGCTTGCAGAGTGCAGGCCAAGCAGCAAGAAGTGCAAGAGCTGAAGGCCCTATTGAGCCAGGTCTGAAGTACTGCATGCATGCAGACTGACAGCCTCATACAGCACTGCATCAGTAAGAGCCTGGGCTTCACGACCTGATGCATGTCTGAGGTTGTCCATGTTCAGCAGCCCCATGTGCTCTGCAGGCACAGAAGCAGCAGGCACAGGCACAGCAGGCTCTGCAATCGAAGTGTGCAGAGCTGCAGCAGGCGGCCAGCAGCTTTGATCCCATTGTGCAGCAGCTTGATGAGGTGCGCTCAGCGGCTTGACGTGCCTGCAGCCGCAGGGCCGCACTCATGCCTGATACCGCCTGCCACCCAAGTGCACCCATCACCCCGCCATGCTCCTTTGCAGGTGCATGCAGCCAGTGAGCAGTGGGCTAGCCGAGAGGTCCCACCTGTCAGCTGAATCTGGATGTCAGACAAGTACTACAGTCTCCCGGATGAAATATCATCGTTGACATGCAACACAATCCTGCCCAGGGTACACCATCTTTTTCAAAGTCCGCCACTGCACAGGAGGACGCACAAGAAGGGGAGTGCAACAGGCACATCGACAATGGAGGCTGTGTCACATATAAACCTGCTCCTGTGAGCAGCCTCTGGGGTCATAGCTGAGCCCCAACACGACCCATCAGTGTCGCGAGAGTCCTGCTAGCCCAATGCATGTTCATCTCCACCTTGACCCAAACAGTTAGCATTCAAGTTGCCAGCTAGTGCAACTCTAGAGTACTATCTCCACTAGTTGACATGAGGATCAAGCCAGAAACCTTAGCAGCGCGCCGCGGGAAGCAGTTGTGGACTTTCAGCAGCAGCGGATGGTGAGCATTGCCTGTGTGTGGTTGCAAGCTCCTGGCAGTGCTCCTGCCTGTACAAATCAGGGGCAAAGCAAGGCTGATTTCTGTCAGCATGGCTCTCCTTGGGTGCTGCTGAGCTCACTTGTGTCTCATCACACCTGCAGGATGTTTGTGTATCACTTTGGCAAGTACCACTGTTGCAATGGTATCGTTTCTTAGCAATCACACAAGGTGCCCCTGGACGTGTGTGTCTTGGTTGTCTTTGCTGCAGGGGTCATCAAGTGCCTCAAGGAGCTAGAGATGGACAAGTGAGCTGCCCAGTGTGCACAGCATCGTGCTTGGTGTGCTGATTCGACTGTGTACACCTCTGCACAGCAGCCTGGTGAGCTACACGGCTTGTCACTGCCAACAGGGTGCTTTCCTCTGCAGATCACCAGAGGAGCGGCGAACGCCAAACAGGACAAAGCCGGGGGTGCATGTGGTGGGCAGCAGCGGCGGGGCCTGTGCCGGCGCCTACCTGTTCCTGGATGCAGGTGGGCCAACTCACCTGCCGATCAACTGCGCAGATAGCTTGCTGCGTGGCTGTCAGCCTGGCTGTGTCTGCTGCCAGAAATCCTTTCTAGCTGCTGCTATCACACCAACACCCTGCTGCCAATCAACTACGCGGATAGCGTGCTGCATGGCTGTAGCCTGTCTGTGCTTGCTGTCAGGACTCCTAGGTAGCGATCGCTACCACACCAACACAGGGTGTTGGAGGCTGCGTAGGGAGTGCACAGGCCAGGCGCTAGCCTCAAAGCAGCTCAGCTGACAGGTGTCAGTCATACTTCTGCATGTCTGCAGACATCGATGGCACGGTCGAGTTCATTTGTCAGTGTGCCGAGCAGGTAAGTACCCGCCTTTGCTGCCCTCTCCTCATGGTGCTCACAGGCAGAGCTTCCTGCCTCAGCAGATTGCTCACTTGTCGGCCCCGCACTTCCCACTCATGTTCCACGTCAATATCCTCCGCAAACTTCAGGCAAGGTCATCCTGGTTCGGGATGTTCAAGATAAGGACCTATGTGAAGGGGGCTCTGGATAACTTTATGCCTCCAGGAGCAGGTGAGGCTGCTCAGTCAATCCCTCAACCAGCAGGCAAAAGACAGGGACGATTTGGGTGTTGTGCTCAGTGCCCTCAGCTGGCTCCTGCCTGTATCTGCAATCCTTGTAAGGCCCAAATCAAGTGGCGATTTGTTTTCGCAACGATTGCTCTGAAAATTAGCTTAGCTCGTACCACGGAAGCTCGGGGACCTCAGCAACCATACTGTTTTGGTGATGCTGCCAATTCCAGGGCTGAGCAGGTTCCCACACATTATTGTGCTCAGAGCTGACATGAAGCCCGCACACAAGAGCGCCATCATCATTTAGACATGAGGCCCAAACACACGAGCGTGCCCAGTGCTGAGCTGAGGCCCTCACAAAGAGCATGCCAATCAGTCTGAGACGACGCCCCCATGCAACAGCGTGCTCAGCGCTTGGCTGGGGGCCACACACAACAGCGTGCTCAGTGCTATCGGTTGCCCTGCAGGGCCCAAGCTTACGGGGCACATGGAGATTTCGCTGACCAAACTGCCCTGGTTCCGAAATGTCCGAGTCACAGCCTTTGACAGCAATGAGAAGGTGTGCTGGCTGCCCACCAACATCACCTGGTCCTAGATTGCCCAGGAATGGCCTCAATGCATTGACAGCAACGGGAGGGTATCATGGGCACAGCAGCATGTCAAACATGCCGAGCACATGGCACTGTTTCTCAGCGCAGCACCACTGCCAGTCACTGCAGGCCTGCATTGCACCTGCCGTCAGTTCTTCGCGGTTGCCAGCATGCAGCACAGCATATCTCTGCCTGCCTGCCTGCCTTTCTTGCATGCCTCGCCAGCAGTCAGGCCTTGACACCCTTGGGTGTGCCTTTCAGGTGAAGAATGACATCCTGACATCAAGCTGTGCCCTGCCCATCCCGCCCATCTGGTCCCAGGAGCACAAGGCGTGGTGCATGGACGGGTGCTTCAGCGACTTCGACCTCATCAAGGTCAGGCTCTGGAGTTCAGGCAGTCCCCTCTTCTGACAGCAAAATGGGCTCTGCGGGCCTGCACAGCATATCTCGCCGCTCGCGCTGTCAACAGCAGAGCGCCTTGCTAGCCTCTCAGGTCACCACCATGGCCGAGGCTCAGCAGAGGTCTGCAGCTCATGGGGTGCTCAGCACTATTGCAAGTGAATGTCTCCAGGCAGCCACTGCTGCAGCCCTGCTGCACATCTACCATCCTGAAGCTGCTGCCACACTGAGGCTAAATTTGCAAGCTGATTTGCTGCATTGCTGCAGGGCGTGCTTGCGGGCCGTAGGTTCCTGACCATGCACAACGAGCAGGGCATCAGCGTATGCCCCTTCACCATGAGCCGTGCAGACATCACCCCCAGCCGTTGGATCCCCCCCTGGTGAGAGCAGGCCACTGCAGCCAGGGCGCAATACCCCTGCCACAGCATCGCTCTGACCTGCTCCAGGAGCACCTTTCCTGGCAGGGTGGGCAAGCCTGCGCAATCTGGCGCAGTGTGGTAGGGGCTTGCCCCACTGGCCCAGCAGCTTGCCTTCCAGTAGTGGTGTTATGGCCGCTTTATGGGAATGCAGCCATCGCTCTCTGTGCCTTGCATGGCTTGCACCTGTGTGGTCGCCTGCAGGTGGGCGGCGTACCCACCAGCGCCCGAGAAGCTGCGGGAAGTGTACCAGCTGGGCTACAGGGATGCAGTGACATGGTGAGTCTCTTGTCGGCAGGGGGCTACCCTGCTGCCAGCATGGCAGACTGCTTAGCCGTGGACCTGGCCTTACACTTGATGCACAGAAGCTGTGAATGGGAGGATGGCCGTCCTACTCTTGCAGACTGAGCTGACTTGCTTCCAGGACAAGACAGGCAGTGGAAGACTGGTTGCTCTCAAGGCGTTGCAGCTGCCAGTCCCATAATCAACAGATTGTGTACATTCCTGTGCTTTTCAGGCTGCAGACTAACGGGCACCTCAATTTGGGCATGATGGATGAGAATGGCGCCATGGCCTCAACTGATGGCGCAGAGGAGCGGCCGCTGTGGAAGCAGGTGAGGAGCAGTGCTGTGGCCCCGTCGGTGTCGAACTCTGTGTGCAATGCTCGCAAGTGCTTACCGCGCTCTGAACTGCATGCTGCCAATGCCTATGCACTGGCCGAGGCTGTGAGCTCTTCCTTGATGGCCTGTATGTGCTGCCCATGGTGAAGTCAGCTTGGCTTTTCAGAATGCTTTCTTCATGCAGCCAGGGGGACCCTGGTGTGCTGTGCCTGCTGCGATTATCACTCAGCATTTCCTACACATTGAAGCGCCGTGTGAGCTGCAGATACTGGAGGAGAGTGATATTGATGTGGGCTCCTGCCAGGAAAGCTTCAAGGACACCATTCAGGGTGAGCAAAGCTCTGGCTGTGCGGTCATCCATTGAAGACATGGTTGGCATTGTGAAGTCTGGAGCGCTGGGGAATGGGCCTGTTGTTGTGACACAATAACGCCTGCTGTTTTGCTGGGCTGTAACCTCTGCCCCAAACCTGATTGCGGTGCCAGATCCTGTGCACTGAGCCTCCCCTTTACCAGGGTTGTAATTGTATTGCAGGGCTGCCAAGCCTGTTCAGGTATCTATTCAAATGCCTAGTGTGGGCCCTGGTGTTTCTGGAGCTACTGTGCGCTGTGGCACTGAGCAGTGCCCAGTGGTGCCTAGGCCTGGTCTCCAGTGCAGCCAACAGGGAGACAGCAGCAAATCGCTTTGGGGATAGCGCAGCCTGCGGGAAGTGGGCGCTGCTGAAAGCCCTGCCAGTGGCTCCCTGCGTCCCCAAAGAAGTCAACAATGATCAGAAGCTCCATAAGCAGCTGAGGGATCACTCCTTCATCTACCGATTATTTCGGTTCCTCATCAAGTGATGCTAGCCCCTTTTCATTTGTTGGCACATAATGGCAAGCCAGCCATGTCGTATTCTGCGGCGGCTGCCATGAGTTGAAGGCCTCAGCGAGCACCGTGACCTCCCTTGCTGGCGGTTTCAGAGAGAATTTCATTGCTCTTCCCAGCTGCTGGATTGAACAGCTATTGCCTGGCTCAGGAATAAAAGTTGTTCACTCCTGTGTTGTCAAGGTGCTGTGCCACCTTGTCCATGCCTTGAGGGCTGTGTAAGTCCTGCTTGCAGTGTCAGCTGCCAGGGTATTTCTTTTCCATCTTGCCCTAGCTGTTCAATGTGCTGTGCACTGCAGCTGCTACTGTCGCTTGAAAGTTGATTCATACTGGGGAGCAAGCCAGGCCGCCATGCTTGCCATGCAATGGTCCTAGAGAACTGCCAGCCACATCTGTCTGCCACAAAGGACCAATGAATGAGCTGCTCAAGAATGCTCTCTGGGCCTGAGCCCAGGTAAGTCTGACACTGACCCAGCAATGTGGGTGGATCCAAGTGATCCGTATGTGCACCCTCCAGGGCTGGAATGGAGTCAACTAGTCTGGAAGGGGCCCCTGAGGAGAAGCAAGTTTTTTAAGTGCTGTAGGTGCACTTCAGGAACAGGGCAACTGTGTCTGCCTCATGCCGTTTCAGAGCGTCTTGAACTATGAGCGCCCGCTTCACACTGCCAGGGGCTTTGTTCAGTGACAGTGCTTGCAGGAAGTTGGAGCGTGCTGCCAGGTACTGAGAATGGCCTGAAACTGAATGCCATCAATGACCAGAACAACGTTTGCTAGCCCCACCACCTTGGGAGGCCATGCTGCTCAGGTAGCTCAGGCTTTCTGTCCTGCAAACTTGCAGCGCAGACCAGGTCCACACATCTGAGACGGCCTGGTGTGGCGCAGACCAGCTGTGCAGCATGATGTTGGCTGGAAGGCTAGCTGGCGTGGCCTGTATCAAGGATCACCTCAGCCCAGGCAGAGCTGGTCGAACAATGGCACCGCAGCAGGAGCCAGGCACAGCCTGCATTACCAGAGGGCCTGGTGAGAGCCCAGGCAACATGCAGTGGCTTGCTGAGCAGCACGAGCATGTCATTCTAGGTAAGAACCTCGTCGCTTGCTGGGCTCATTACTGGCAGCCAGACCTGCCATGCCCCCTAGCAGGCTGGCAGCTCCTGACAGGGTTGCTGTTTATGTTGACAGGGTAGCCTTTGCGAAAGAAGTGTTCTGATCTGAGCATCTCCAAGCACAAGGCAGCAGGGTGTACATGTAGCCACTGTCCTGCAGCACAAGGCATGCTGGCTGGGAGCAGGGTGTACATGTAGCCACTGTCCTGCAGCACAAGGCATGCTGGCTGGGACCACAACATCAGGCATGTCCGTGCTGAGGGGTTCTTCAGCATCCTGATGGCCTCTTGAGTGCAGTCTGAGGTGTGTATGCAAGCTTGGCAAGCACGTGGGTGAATGGTGGGGGTCCCTGCATGCAGAGAAGCTCTGGGCAGGCGCAATTGCAGAATGCCAGTATGCCTGGTTTCCCGCTTGAAGGCTGTCCTGCCTTGCCTGCTGAATGAAATTTGACATCTGCACCCTGGAAACGGTATGTGTAATTGACTGCAGAGGATTTTCACCGGCTGTGGGGCCAGCAGCGGCACAGATCAGCACATTGCCAGGCATGTCACGATCCCAGTGGATGGCCACAGCGTCAAGGCTTTGGCAAGGGCAATGCAGGGGCTTTGCTGAAGTAGCTTCATCTTCTGAGCTGTCAACCCAAGGTCTGCTTTTGCAATCTTCATAACCCTTTGGAAGCTGGTGCAGCTGGTTCTCAGGCAATGAGGGCCTGACTGCAGGGGCTCAGGGGATTGTGCTGGACATCTTGAGGGCCAGTGAGCGTCCACTCAGGCCATCTGAGCTCTGGGAGAAAGCAGAGGTATGCTTGTCTGGTCTGCACTTGTGCTCTGCAAGCTCAGATTGACACACACTGTTTGTTTGCAGCCCCTTGGCCTGAAATCAAAGCAGCACATGAAAAAGACACTGCACCAGCTGAAGGGCATGAACAAGGCTGCGGCAAAGCCTCTGGAGGAACCAAAGAAGGGCAAAGTCCCCTTTGGCTGGATTGTGAAGGGGAGGGCCAGGGAAAGACCAGGCGATGCTAGGACCCAACCTGGAGCAGTGAAAACGGCAGGCAGCAAGCAAGGACAGACACAGCACGAGAAGGCCTCAAAGCAACCTGCTGAAGCATCTCAAGATAGCAAGACAGACACGGAGAAGAAGGTGCAGGACAGCTGGTGGAATAGATTTGTATGACACTCGAGACCTGACAAGTCAGGACTGTGCACCTGTTCAGTGTGCATGGGAACACATTGCATCAATTCATTTCATGGCTGATTTGGCAGTAAAGCAGAGCAATGCTGCTGTGTAGAGATTGTGTACAACGCAGGCTGGCTTCACATCTTGTCGCCAAATCATTTTCGTGGACTGTCAAGACTTGGGGGCAGCCTCTGAAGCAGCAGGTTCTGTCGTGGTGTTTGGCTGCTGCTGATATGGCCTGCTGGCTGTTGCTGGTCCTGGCTATCTGCTTTGCGTTTTGGGGACCTCCCTTTCCCTGACAGCAGCCTAGGCGAGCTGGTGCCTGCACAGTCGCAGGTTCAAGTGCTGCACACCATGAACGTGCAGCTTGAGTCACTTGGGCAGCACAGCCAACCAAGGGCATGCAGCAGAGTGGAGGACCACAAGCACTGCCTGGCAGACAATAGCCAATGTGGCAGGCGGCCTCAGCACAGCCAGGCTTTCGACAATGACGCAAGCTGCACATTCATCAGCCTAGCCGTCCCACTCTCTGGATGGGCAACTGGGCATGTCTGATGGCAGCATCGTGTTGCTGACCTGCAGCCCCATGATTCCTCCCTTGCTGGTGCACTATTGATGCATCCCGCAGTGCCTGCAAACGCTCCAGGTGCTTGATTTCCTTCTCCTGCTTGTGGCGGGCCCAGGCATCTTCTTGACTTCTGCAGATGTTGGCAGCGTGCCTCAAGGCCAATGTTTGCAGTGCCGTGCAAGCAGGCACACAGTGGGGCCAAGCATCCTCATGACTCCAGCCTCAAGACCAACGTAAGAATCTGCTAAGACTGTTTTGCCTACGGAGAGGGCAGCCAGGTAAACACCACTGACAGGTGCACAGACTGCTTGCGCGCATCCTAGTGACTCTTGTAACAACTGGCAGTTGGCTGAGCAACAACAGCTGTGTGTTCTGTATGTTCCTGCAGGTCGCAAGATGCATCGGCAGGGAATACTGAATGAATAGCGCTGCCATACATCCACCGCAACAGTGTCAGGCAGCCCAAGGCCCCTATCACCACTTCAGCTTGCTGGGGCATGCTGTCGGCACAGGTTGCATTGCCTGAGTCATCATGCTAGGTGGCCTGCAACTGTGTGACATACCAATCGCCTGGGGCAGGTGCCAGGGTTCTGCAGGTGGTGCTGCGTCAATGCAGATGCAGGTGGGATGATGGCAGCTCTGTGATGCCTGGCTCACCTTCTCAGCTGAGTGCTTCCTTGGTCAGCAGACTCTAGCAGACAGCTTCCATGCTCACTGAGGCCAGTCTGTGAGCCTGTGGCCTGCAAGCATAAGACAGCAATCAGCGATCAACAGCAAATGAGAAGCTGCTGCATGCTGCAATTGCATGCCATGGCAAACCACTTTTTGCAGTGCACGCAGGCAGGTGGCCCCCATGTTGTGACTGAGTCTACAGCCTTGCCCTCAGATAGCAGAGATCACCTGCAGCCCACGACTGCCTCTCTCATAGCAGCTGTGCAGGCGCACATGGGTCGTCACCTGTGTCCCCACCTGCTGCTGTGGCTGAGGGCTGACTTGGCCAAGCGCTTGCCCAGTCTGTTGTGGAGACTGCTGATGGTGCCATGCCGGCGGCCCAGGTGATTGGGCAGTCTCAGGTGGAGTCTGCGCTGCATCTGTGGGGTGCCACCTGCAGCTGTGTGCGCCCTCCCAGGCAGCAGGTGCCGGCGCACCTGCCCATGCAGCGGCAGGAGCGGCCTCCGAGTGGCCAGACTGTGCACGTGCGCTGTCACAGGTGGCAGGAGCAGACTGCAATGGGGCAGACTGTTCCAGGGCACCATCACAGGCAGCAGGGGCACCCTCCAAGAGGGCAGGCTGTGGTGATATGGCGCTCGCGGTGGCGAGGTTTGTGGGATGGCGGTCAGCAGGCACTGAATGGGGTTCGGCCCTGCTCTGGGTTAGGTTGTGTCGTGCCATCTGAGCGACAGGAAGCTGCAGCACCTGCCCCTGGCAGGCCGCACAGGCTGACGGCTGTGCCACCCCGCTGTGCTGCGGGTGCGGCTGTATAGTGCCTTGATGCATGGTGAGAAGCTGCAGAAACAGCTGATGCTCAGGCTGAGGCACGACTCCCTGATGACTGTGATCTGTGGCAGGGTGACCTTGCTGGAGGCTCTCTAGCCAAGCCTGCCGTGTACCACTGCACTCCAGCACCTGGTCGTAAAAGCGATCAGTGTGCTCCATGCTGTTGGGCAAAACGAGATACAATGTGCAGACAAGACCACTGAGTGAGCTCTTCAACTTGCTTGTCGATCAGCTGCATGGACGGGAAGGCTTAACCCGTCTCGATGCAGCCGCTTCATTTGACTGGTCTTTGCAGTTAAAAAAACCCCATGCCTCATGTTCAGTTGTATGGATCTGGTCTGCTTGATCTTCAGCCACTTGGATGCGAACAACTCCGACCAAGAGTAGTGCAGGTGACCAATAATTGGTGCCAGGCCTTGAGCAACCCAGCATGTTTGTGCGACGGGTCACCAAAACTCTTTGGACAGAGCAATCTTGATGTTGTCTGATACCATGAGCCCCTCAGCGAGGGTGTGGTGCATGAGCCTAGGTGGCTGAGCCCTGAGCTGATGTGACTGCACCTGCCAATTGCACCTGCTGCCGTAATGCTGCATGAGTTGCAGCTCATGTTGCAGCTCCAATTAAGTTCCTTGACAACATGTTTCCAGTTTCCCTGCTGGGACAAGTTGGTCATTGTGCATGACGCATTCTCTAACAAAGCTTGCAGCTGGCTGCTGGGTCAGTTGCAGAATCTAGTCCTGTGCTGTGTTCATGTGCAACCGGCTGAGGTGCAATTGAGCTCCCAAACTAGATGCACTTTGGAGGTCAGTGCGGTATGCACATCAGCGTGATGCACTCAGGCAGCGAGTGGGCAGGTGCAGGCTTGACATCAGGTCTGCCTGACGAGATCGATGATGCTGAATCGTCCAACCTTGCCATTTGCTCACATCTCTGGCTGAGGTTGTTGAAGCTTCTGGCAAAGCCTCTGTTCAACTTGCAGTACATGCTCTCCTTTGTGCAGTGGCTGGGCAGCTCGTGTCAAACTGTCAAAGACATTTGCCATTCCTGGAAGTGCAGCAGACTCCAGTCCAGCTCACCATGTTGTTGTTGAGTGAAGTGCTCATTGATGGCTCAGGTCGCATCAGGGATTTGACATGCTTCCAAGGGCTCTTAATTGCAGTCAAGCGTTCTGTGGCCATCAAGCACTCATGCTCAGCAGGGAGATGGAAGCTGCAGGCTGCAGCAAGACTCATTCAGAGTCTGACAGATCGATGGCCTGGTCAGCTGTGGCGCCCGGTAACCGGACTCCATGGGAGTTGGTCAGATGAGGTCGGGCTTTGGAGGTCAGCTCCCGCACGGCACTTGCCCGCTCAGCGTCAGACATTCCTGCAGATCACAGGTGCCTGATGACGTGTACAGAGGGGCAGGTTGCACCCGACAAGAGGTGCTTGCAGCATTGTAGAGCTAGAGTGGACATGTGGCAATGCAAAACAGGACAAAGCAGGGTGTGGGCCATCAGCCGCTCGTGTGCAGAGACAGGCACACCAGTGGCCCATGCAAACAGCCTTCTACAGTCAGGGCTGTTCCTGGCTTGGCCTGGCCTTTTGAGTAAAACAGGATGCTGATGTCAGGCACAGGCTTTGCATGTAGTTGCAAAGCTGGCCCCAAGCGCTGCCTCCCTAGGGCATCAGCCCCCAGATCTTTTCAGCCTGGAGCTTCAGCCCCCGAATCTCCCCAGGCCTACATGTCTTAAGCAATTTACCACATCATGCAAGCACCAGCTCATGCATCGAGATGCATGCGGCGCTGCCCCCAAGCACTGCAGCCGTCCATCTGGGGTTGCTGGCCCCACTTCAATCTCTCAGGCAAGCCACAGTGTCACGCCAGCGCCAGCTTACGTGCAGAAATAGACACTCCACTGCCCCAAGCACTGCTGCCGTTTGCTTGAGGTTGCTGCCCTGGCAGCTTGAGGCCAGGGGACTTGGCCGGCGACAGGTGGCCCATGGGCATTACAGGCTGCTGCTGGGGGTGGTGGCTGTTGTATGGGTACGTCACCCCCTGCTGGGCGCCGGGGGTTGGAGCGGAGGACCCTGTGGGCATCTGAAGGGGGCTGCCGCGGCCTGTGGGCAGCTGCACTGACGCTGGCGGCGGCTGCAGGGCAGCACCTGGCAGCTGCAGTGAGGCAGCAGGCACCTGGGTCAAGGGCACCTGCAGCAGGGCCCACATGTCACTGAGGCTGCAGCCCCAAATGAACCAAGTAGGAGATGACTGTTGTTGCGGTCAGCTCTCTGCCAGCTGGTACTGCAAAGACAGCAGACGTGGGCTGGTGCCAGACACTGTGCACGGCATGCCTAGCAACCGTGGGGATGTGCTGGACGCTTTTGTGTGTCTGGCAGTGCAGTGAGCCACCAGATGCCATAAGCTGCAAGGAAGGCCAAGAATCGTCCAATTCCACACTGGAAATGCATGCAGCATGTCGCTCTTTCAGCTGCAGGGCAAAGGACCCTGATCTGCACAGAGGATGCGGCAAGCTCCAGGCTCAGGGCAAGACAGCCACAAAGTCACCTGCACGGGGGCGGCTGTCACCGAAGTAAAGGGCAATGACAATGGAACAGAGGAGGCGCCTGCCGCCAAGGATGCAAAGGGCATCTGCAGCCCGGAGGAGCCCCAGCCTGCGCTCTGGGCAGGGACCTGCCCGGGCAGCGTGGCTGGGTGCCGCACTCCCAGCATGGCTGGCGCCTGCTGCTGCTGCTGCGGCGCCTGGCTGCCATACAGGCCTGTGTACATGCTGTAGGACTGTGTGCCTCCATTGGGCATGGCTGGGGAGCGGGGCATGCCGGGGATGAGCAGGCCGCTGAAGGCTGCTGTGCTGGTGCCTGTGCCCGGCGGGTCCAGGCCGCCAGGGGCCGTGGCGGAGCCTGGGAGATTGAGGCCAGAGGAGGCAGTGGGGCCGGCCGGCATGACAGGGACAGGCCCCTGCATGGCAGGCAGGCACAGTGTCCAGCCCTGCACCCTGGTCCTGCTGGCAGGCAGTGGGACATGGGGGGAGATGCAGGGACCCAGGAAGCATCAGCGGTCATGGTCATGCGGGACCCAGCCAAGGAGGGCGCTACCATGACAGCAGCCCATTGCAGCAGTCGCGTGCAAAGCCGTGCTGGGTCACCCAACACCTGCTGACCCTGCTTTGCAATGTGAGCGTGTGTGGGGCTGATCACAGGGGTGTGTTGGACACAGGAGAATGCTGCCACACCTGAGACCGGCTGACCCCGTTGGGCACAATGGGCATGTGCGGAGGCGAATTGAAGGGGCTTGTGGTCTCGGCTGGCTCCTCAGCAGCCTTGCGCTTGCCCAGGAGGGAGCCATGCGAAGCCTGCAACAACAGAGGAGGACTGCATGAGCTGTGCTGAGGAGTCAGCCCAGCCTGCAAAGCTGACCACTTTGGGCTGAAAGCACAACTCCTGGAGTTGACACAAACCTGGGGCCACTGCAGAAAGCTCAGGTCTGGCCATCGACCTCTACACACACGTGCCACTGCAAAGCTCATGATGCCAGCGCTCACTAATGCAGTAATGCCATGCCTGCTGCTGGAGACCAGGATTCAGTCCAGGCAGGCGCCATGATGCCTGCTAACGCATCAGTGATCGAGAAAGCGAGTCAGGAGGCTGGGCGCTGCAGCTCTTCCATGTGCCAACCGCAAGGTCCCCCTAAGCTGAACAATGCATACGCCTGAGCCCAGCCAAAGATTTTAGCAGATGAAGCCTGCAGCAGGGCTCTCGGAAAACCAGCCCTCAGCCGCACCGCAGTCCCAAGTCAGCTTTCACAAAAACCAGCGGCACGCCTGAGGTGACCATTGAGAGCTCGGCAGTAGCAGGGTGCATACGCTGTCCCTGAGATCCCACAACCACCGCCTTTTCTGTGCACAAGCACAGCATAGCATGCCTAGGCAAGCTAGGACAACTTGGCAGCCCCAGCGCTGCCGGCGCTGATCCTGGAATCCCAACAGCACTGCACAAGCACTGCCCAAGATACCTGAGGCGAGCCAGGAGAGGTGGGCAGATGCACCCCCGCTGAGGCTGGCCTTGACATTGGCTGCGACGGCGGCTGACTCCCCCTGCCAGGCAACCGCAGGCGCACTGTCAGCCCGCCTGACGCTGGCGGCTGCTGCTGGCGAGGTGCCACCCTGCCCGGCATAGTGGTCCCGGGAGCTGCCGGCCCAGGTCCGCCCAAGGACGGCGGCAGCTGCCTCAAGCCTGAAGCTGCGGCAGGCGGCTGCTGGCTCTGTCCTGGGGCAACGCTGCTGTCCCGCACCGCAACGTCAGAGTCTGCCCTCTGAGCTGAGCCAGATGATTGCTGGTATTGCGCAGGAGCATTGCCAGCGCTGCCCTGCCAACTGCCACTGTCTGGGCCCATCCGCAGGGTGATTGGTGGCTGCTGCAGCTGCGTCTCTTTGTGGGCACTGATGCCATGCTGGAGCCCAGCTCCTCCAGAGTTGCCCTGCAGGAGCCCAGCCCCAGAGTCGCCCAGAACATTGGCAGAGGGCTGCTGCCGCTGGGGCTGCGCAAGCTGCTCAGCATTGCCAATGCTGTCTGGCCAGGGCCTGCCATCAGCGCCAACCGCCCTGCTATTCTGCCGGGCCTGGGTCAGCCACGGTGGGGAAGCTGCAGCCCGCGCAGCAGGAGCTGCCGCTCTTGCTGAGGGCTTGTTGCCCTGAAGATAAAATGGGGGAGCTCCCATATCAGTGGAAGAAGGGGATGCCGCCGGTGGCAGCGGCGGGGGCGTCTCGTCATCAGAGCTGTCTAGAACGATGATGTCTGCGTCCTTAGGCTTGGTGCTGGCTGCCTTCATGGCAGCAGCTGCCCGCCGAAGCTCCTCCATTTCATCCTCAGACTCCTCGTCGCTGTCCACGTCCCCAAAGGCACCTGCGTGTGGATGAGGGCCACAATTGCAGAGACTGTTCATGAATCATGGGTGGAGGAACGCCTTTGCACATTCAGCTGGACCACAGACTCCTACCCATTGTCCCTAACCCTCAGACACCTGCACCATTGAGTAGAGCCTTGAGCTAGGATACAATCTATACATGGATCCCTGCTTGTGATTTCCAACATCAAGGACGCCTCACAATGTAGCATAGGAGAAGGCGTCTGCTGTTGATGGAGGCAGTTGCACACTATGAGCATCGGTCAGGCTACCTGCTGCATACAATATGGCAGTCGTCTGACACCTGTCACATCACCCAAGCACGGGCTGTGCACCAGTGCGAGGAGTCCCTGCACTGACGCCCCCACTGACGCCCCCAGAAAATACCTGCTGCGCATAAGGCCTGCTGTGACGCATGCATTCATTTACGCATGGCATCAAGGCTGTCACTCAGCATTGGCAGGGCAGCTGGGCATCTGAGGCAGCCTCAATGGCAAACACAGCGCCCACTGAGCCAGCGCCCTTGTCCACATTGTGCCGTCAGAGTTGTAAATGACTTTACCCTGGAGGGGCCTAAGATGCTCCGAAGGTGCACTCACCTGCAGCTTCAGTGCCCGGCTCAGGCTTGATCCGGCCTGCCTCGGCCAGGCTGGTGCGGATGCTGGAGTGGTCCTCCAGTATGGTGAACCACCGCCCCAAGCTACCTAGAGGCCGCCACCGCCCCTGCGGATCCACCTCCACCTCAGCAACATCTGCTTTGTCCTGCAGGCTGAGAGGAGCTGTCTGAGGACCTGTGTCCTCTGTGAGCTTTACACAATGCAGCCTTGCAATTGCAGGGGCGCTGAGCGGCATTTGCCCTGTGCTGCCTGGCCCATGCGAGACTCTGCTCAAGATGTCTGCCTTGCCCTACGTGCAGGCAGCCTGCTGTGAACCAGCCGCCCTCTTTTCGGACAGGCTGCCCAGGCACAGCTTACTTGTAAGGGGCTTGAGCACCACAAAAACCCAGCGGTCACACCCTCGCAGGAGGTGGAGCCGGCTGTCTTGCTTGTGGGCCCCTCAGCATTCAGGATGGTTTGAAGAGCTGTGAGCATCCCCACTTGCCTGTAGGGCCTGAAGCACTTGCATCATCCACCCATCCAGGTGCAGCTGGCGCACACTCATGTTGCGCATGCTGTGGGGGCACTGCCACTTGCGAGTGCGCTGAGCCATCTCCAGGAAGGTGTCCAGGTCAAAGGCAGCTACACCCTTGACCCCGGCAAACCTGCAGCATGATGCAGCACCAGAAAGTCAATGGTTGAGTTTACTGACTTCACTTGCTCACTGAGGAGAGGCACTGGGCCCTGAAGAGGTTGATCTGTGCAAAGAATGTGCATCTTGGTCTTGAGCTGTCGCCAATGCTCTGTATCCCTATGAACTTGAAGTAAGCCACTTGATGGTCTTTGACACTAACGTAACATTGACACGCACCGCTGTGAAGGAGTCCTGCAGCAACATCCTGGAATCTGCTCTGCGTGACGCCTTGATGCTACCTCATGTCTTGCCAACATGCAAGATCGGCCCATCAAAGCGTGCCACACCTTCAACAGGTCATCTTGATGTGCCCATAAAATAGAAATTCCTACATCATCGTCAGCGAGCTCTGACTTGTAGCACTTTGCTCACCCTGCCAGTGCTGGAGTGTGCAGCCTATTCAGGGCGTGAGGGGCAACTTTCAGCTCACCTGACAGGCACCTTTATGCGCATGTTGGTGAAGGGGTCCCGCAGCGAGGTTACAGTGTTGCCCATCTCAAAGTCGTCCTCTTCATCCTCATCAATCCCCTTTGCATCCGCCTTGGCACCCCCCAGCTGGCGGCTGACGCGCTCCAGGGCAGCCTGCGGGGCCTCTGGGGCGGCCATGAGGGCTTTCACCTCCTCCAGCGTCCTCTGAGTTGCCCGGTACACCATCAGGCCTGCAGTAGCCACCACCAGAAGTGCTGAAATAAGAATGAAACCTAACGGAGAGCAGCAAAGGCAGTGGCACCCTAGGCACCGTCAGACCGGCAGCAGCAGCAGCAGCAGCAGTCCCTGGGTAGGTAGTATCCAGACAGGCTGGCAGAGCTGCTGCAAGTGAATCCCTCAGCAGCAGGGTCCTCACACCTCTAGGCCCCCTGCAGCAAAGCTATGGCTTGCTGCCCTCAGTATACCAGCTGTGAGCGCTGCTTGTGCCAGGCATACATCAGAAAAGCTCCCACTGCTCATTGCCTCAGCCTAAGCTTCCAAGTGCAACAAATGCTGCCAACTGCTATACAGCCGCGCATTTGAGAGCACACACTGCTCCCTAGATCTTGATGCACATGGGAGCCCATCCAATGGGTCCCGCTCCCACATGCAGTCCTGAGCAGCTTCACTTCAAGGCATGTCGAAGTCACAGACAGACCCCAACTCCTCCACGCGCGCAGACGCCACCAGGACAGGAGCTGAATCTCTGACTCCCATGTACTCAGAGAAGCTGGACTTGGTGCAGCCAAACCAGCTTCTCAATCCCAAACGCAGGCCAGAACTCACAGGAGCCTCCCACTCCGTGATGCATGCCAGCGCCGCCTGGTGGATTCCAGTCAAGATGATGATCTGACTCTGCAGTACTCACAGAAGCTTCTCCCATGCAGCCCATAGTACACACCTTCCTGACTGCAGGACAGGAAGGCCCACAGCAGGGTTTCTGCCTCTAAGGTACGTGTAAATTACTCACAGAAAGGCTCTCGCTCCTCAATGCATGCCAGCGCTACGCGATTGCGCCCGCTAGAGCTGATCATCTGGCCCACTGTGGCAGGCTCGTCTCGTGCATTGTCCCCCAGCTTGGTGCTGTTGTTGCGCGTGTAGGGGCGGTACTGCATATTGTTGATGCGCAGGTCTGACGAGCGGGGCCAGTTGAACCGGAAGGGCACGCTGTCTGTCAGCAGGACGCACGCCACCTGCAACACAGCGGCACCCAATGCTCCTGAGCCTGGCCGTACACAGTCGGTGGCCTGCGCAGCAGTGCATAGGATCTAGCAGCAGCAAGGCCAGTAGAAGCGCAGAGGCAGGATGTAGGCTACGAGCGCAGCAGTGTGGGGGATGCTTCAGGCTGCTTTTGTAGCAACTTTCATGGGTCAGTCTGCAGGAATGTTTGCAGTCCATTTGCAACGAACTTACGGGATGCTTGTGGCAATGAGGCTGCTAAGCTGAAGGGTGAAACTTTGGATAGCTGGGAACAGCAGATCAGTTGAGCGCATGCAGGCTACTTGCAAGGACCGCCTCAGCAGTGAGGCTGCTGTACAGTGCAGCGGAGCAGACGACTGAGGGGTCCCCTGTCGTGCTGAGGTGTTTCGGGCCGGCAGGGAACCCAATCTGGGGCCGGCAGGGCACCCAATTACGACAACATGCCTGGCACATGCTTTTGCTGCTGATAGGGGCAAAATCCACCAGCCCAACCCGCGTGAATGGCTTCCCCCTGCTCACCTACACTGTGCATCGTTACTTAAGCCAGACACACCCTGCCGGGAACACTGACCACAGCCCGCCCCAGTACCCCCCTTGCCCCGCCCTTCCCCCCCCCCCTACTCCGCAGACAGCAGAAGTGCTTTTAACCAGCAGCTTGCAACGCAACCGCGTTTGCCTGACCGGATCCGACATGTCTGCCCAAGCAGCTGGCACCCACCATGACTCGCTCCTGCTGCCGCCTGACAGGGTCAAGGTCTGACGCCCTGGCCTGCACAAACGTCTCCCCCGCCCATACATACTCTGCGGAGCCAGATGGCGTGTATTTGGCCGGCTGCTGGCGCTGCAGGCGCACAGGCTGGTCAAATAGGTGGGTGCGCCGCCAGAAGGGGTCTGCCAACGCTGCTCTGCACTGCTCGCAAAACCACTGGCCCGGGAGGTCTGCGTGCGCCAAGCCCACGCAGCTGCAGTGCTGCCACACCCCGCACTCTGGGTCCTGCAGGCGCGCAGGGGGTTGGCAGGCCGGGACACCTGTGCACTTGATGGCCAGGAGCTGGTCTGACGGAGGGGGCAGCCCATCGACAGCAGGCTACACCGTCCGTTCCTAAAGGCAGCCAGCAGGCCATCATGGCAGTGCCCAGATTGCCTGTTCACTACCGCTGCAGTGCAGCACTGGCCCTGGCTGGTGCATCGGGCGTGGCAGTGCACGGGGTGGAAAGCACATATCACTGTCAATTCTGAAAATCCAGATGCCAACAGCCATATCCCAGGAGTTTGGGAGGATGATGCAGCTTGACAGGACCGCCCTGCTGCAGCAGTACTGACGCTTGTCCTGTCAGCGGCCAAGACAGAAGGTTGTGATCAATTTCCATCAATCTGGCAGCCTGTAGAAGAGGGGGCTGAGCAGGCCTTTACAGTGTACGACATACCTGCAAGAGACTGCCACAGCATGCATGGCTGGCAAGCCATGAGCTGCTGCTGACCGCAACTACCCACCTCACACTGAATCATCTGCCTCCCAAAATCCTGGTTTTGCCTGCAGATGCACCGTATAGTGGTGTTGGCTCGGCCCAGCGCTTGAGCAGAGCGGGAAGCCACTGCAGCCCTGCAGCAGCCAGCACAAATCCTCTCAATGACCTGGTGTCAGGCAGCTGGAGAAGAAGCAATCTAGCTCTATGTGAAAGGATCCCATCTACAATCCACGGTGCAGCTCTTTTCACATGTCAGGGATGAGTGATGTTCGCCCCATACTGAGCAGCTGCAGAGCGACAAGGTGTACAGCCTTACCTCTGGTCAACTGCTGGTACATGTGAGTTCTGTGCCGCTGCTGCTGCTGAGCTCCGCGCCGCAGCACCAGATGGGGCTTCGCTGGTGGGAATGCCGTGCATGACTGCGTGCACCTTATTGACGATGCCGACTGCAGCAGACACTTGTGAGGCTGGTGGAGCTTGCTGTGTGAAGATGTCATCAACAGTGAGACTCATGAGCAAACTTCTTGACATGCATGTGATGCGTGAAACACGTATCTGTCAGGCAGTAGTATGCTGGCAAGGCCCGCAGGGCCCATGATGCAGGTAAGGAACCGCAGCTTGCCACGCAAGGTCTCTCTTCCAAGCCATGCGAGCAAAGCAGGGTCCCCCCTCTAAGACTTTATGAGCCTTTTGTGTGCTGCCATACCTCACATATGACCAGAAGGCATGTGGAGGCCTATGCAATAGGCTGTGCTTCCAGTTCTGAGCACCGCAAAGTTTGTTCCAGCATTTGCTAGCACACCAGGAAGTGCTTGCTCACCCTTCTTCTCCACCTCGGCAGGACTGCCCTGCTCCACAAAGGCCACAAGGCGTTGCGAAAGCTCTGCCTTGCGCCCTGCCTTTCTGAGGCCTAGAAGGTCCAGGCACTGCTGCAGCTCCTTGATGCGGAAGGTGGCGACGTTTGATTTCAGCAAATCTCCCATCCCAGCTGGCTAGCTGCACAATTTGCAGCCGGCCAGCCCCAGGCACAGCTAGACTGGATCCTTGAGGCGCACCTCTTCCCACATGCTGCCTGAGAGTGGTGAGCAGCAGACTCCCAGCTGACGAGGGGCCTGCATGTGTGTGGCAGGCTATCAAGTCAACACCAGGGCAGCAGACCCTTGACAGTATACACACCTGACAATCAAAGCATACTGCATTCAGGCAATGGCCCATTCAGCCAATCCTCACCTCTAGTGTTGTTGCCCTGTTGTCTCTCAAACAGCAGGTCCAAATTCAAAAGCAGACAGAAAGCTTTGCTTATGAATCCGTGCAGCCACAACTGTTATGCTTGTCACAGCAGCAATGATAATGAGCCACAGTTTGCGAATATGAAATATAAAAATATGTGCTGCAGCTGCAGACTCGATCTCTCTGTCACTGCTTATCAGGCAGCTGCTGCTGCCTGCATTCTGTACAAGCAGAGAACAACAGGTGTCTTGTGAAGCTTTGACCATCGCCATGTTGAGGCCCAGCTCACCGTTTCAGCGAGCTCACAGCAGCATGTCTGTCTTGTGAGGACACAACAAAGCCATCGATTGGGACTGCTGGCTGGCTACACTGGCTGCCTGTACATTGAAAGACCTCTGTCCGGAGGACAAAGAGAAGGTTGCCAAGCTCATCCGCCAGGTATGCACATGCCTTAGGCAGCAGCGTGCATGCTGGCAATGCAATGCAACCCAAGGGGTGCCCATGTTGGCGCTGTCCTTGTGCAGGTGGTCAGCTCTGGGCAGGAAGCAGCACAGCTCAGGAGCCTTCAGGACAAGGTGCAGCTCAACTGCTGCATGGCACCCTGCTTTGAGTTCAAGTCCTTCTCTGGGCTGAGCAGGCACAGCCACTGGCTGCAGGCGGCAGGGCGGCATGAAGAGAAGCAGAAGCAGCTGCGCAACAGGAACGCAGAAATTGTGCGGGAGAACACAGCGTGCGCAGCCTGTATGATCTGGAAGCAGCAGGCTGCGCCAGTACTTTCAGCTGAACGCTGAGCATGCCTGCCAACAGGCTGCAGACAGGCCCGACCACTACTGATGTCACAGATTGTCATGCTTCTGAACACCTTTACATGCCTGCTGCTCAAGTTGCCATCCCTTTGCAAGTAGCCAGTCTGTGACCTGCTGCAGGCTGCGGTCCAAGCTTACCCATGCCTTCGCCCTGCTGCGCACCTATCAGCACAAGGTGCGGGTGATCGACGCCGCCAAGCATGCTGCCACCACAGTCAGCGTCACGCAGGCTGCACAGCAGCAGGCAGTAGCCATCGCCCAGTCCCAGACGCCATGGGCTCCCACAGCTACCCCAGAGATTGGGGCCTGGTGCGCAGCAGGCAAGCCTTTCAGCAAGCTACATTTTAGCAGCCACAGCTGGAGCCTGCTCAGCAGATGGGAAACGCAGATGTTGTGGGCCTGAGCTGGGGACGCCGCACAGGGAACATGAAACGGACACTGGCTGTACAAGCAGCTTCCAATGCCAGAACGACTGCTTTGCTGCTGCTGGCACGTGAATCCAGTCATAGGCGTCAGCGCTGCCTTCAGCATTGTCAGCAATTGCACCGGGGCCAGCCAGGCCCTTCAGCTGCAACGCATCCCATCATTCCCTCTGCCACCCCACTGGCCGGACAGACAGGCGGCCCACTGCCCTCGGGCTGCTTGCAGGGGCGTGCAGTGCGAGCTGCCCGCGCTGCGGGGAGCCTCTGCACACAGGCGCACCCCAGCGCAGGCTCCCCTTCCAGCAGGCCAGCAGCCCTCACCAGCTGCGCTCCCCTTGCAAGCCCAGGGGCCTGCACGCGCCACCGGCTGCACAAGAGCCTGCTGAGTCTGATGCAGAGAGCTCCTGCTCAGGCCAGGCTGCTGAGCCTGCTGTGCGGCCAGTGCAGAGGCAGATTGACAAGCAGCAGTGAGTGCTCTGGGACCATGTGTGCCCGCATGACACAGGTTCAGATCATGGCACGTCTTCAATCAGCCTGGACCATAGCTGAGACCTGCTGTCTGTGGCAGCCTGGGCGACAGTGGCTGCGCTCGTTCACCTAGGTCTGAGAAACAAGCTCATCACATTGCAAACCTTTGCCTGGACTGCACTGCACCGCATTCCTGCGTTCATGTGCAACGAAGCATGCTTCACGCTGCAGACGTGCTGCCTGCAGAGCACCCTCAATGCAGAGAGTTTCAGAAGTGCAGCAGCAGGCGCGTGGCCCCTTCACAGACCTGGCAGCTGCCCTGTTTGCCTGGCAGATGCAGAACGAGGGGCACGGCAGCCTGCAGCAGGCTGCTGCGCCTGCCTTGCACAGCAAGGTGCTGCAGTTTGACCCGTCCCTGGGGCAGTGCGGCGCCTTTGTCTTTGTGGATGCGCAGCCCGGGAACCCAAACGCTCCAGGCAGGGCCAAAGTGGCAGCTGCAGGGGCCACCCAGTCCCCGCTTGAGGCCACCAGCAGGGCACATGATGCTGCGCCTGCAGCGTCAGGGCCTGAGGCTGCACAGGTGCCATCAGCGCTGCCAGCACCTGCAGAAAGCCAGGGGGCTTGCAGCCCAGAGACAGTTGCCACCCCTGGTGCCGTGGTGTCTGCAGCGCTGCGCAGCGCACCCAGCAGCCCGCACGCACACCATCAGTCGACGGATGGGCGGCAGAGGGCTGCAGCCGCCATTGTTGCAGCAGGCCTGCCCCTGCGCGGCGGTGGCCCTGGGGGCATCGTGCTGCGGGCTGCAGCTGCTGCATCTGCGGGCTGCACGCATGAGGACGTGCGGGCAGCCGCTCTCATGCCGTCAGAGAGCGAGGGGGGCAGCGCATGGGATGGCAGCGCCACCACGCGATCGCATGTGCAGGGGTGAGCATGATGTTGGCGCTGTTCACAGTGTCTACATATGGTATACGTGGGGAACTGTCATGAAAATTGGGCTCCCAATGACGTCTTAGCAGTTTTCACAAGGCAGAAGGCTGGGGTGAAGCAATGATGTGGGTCTTGTTGAGGCGCTGTGTATGGACGTAAGTGGAGGCAAAGGCTGCTGCTCCTCATCTGTAGGTCTTGTGGCCTCGACTTGGGCCTCGGCACCCTGCTCAGCCGCTGTCAGGTGACTCTTGATTGACCTATTTGCTGTGCAGGGCGCCTTCAGATGTGGGCAAGGAGGACGCCCGACCAGCTCAGCAGCAAGCTATGCAGGCAGAGGCATGGCTGGGGGACACGCAGAGGTATGCCTATGAGGGTGCAACTGCTGGCAGCAGCATTGGCCATGCCCTGAGCAGCATGCATGTGCTGCAAGCGCGCTTGTGCAGTCTGTGTGGGAGCCACGTGGCCTGTGCCTGGAGTGCCCAGAGCAGTCACACTTCCATGTACTCTTGAGTCGTAGTGGGATGCAGCCCTCACTCAGATGCTGCCAGCCTGCAGGCAAGCCAGTGAGCCCCTGGATGCTGGTCTGGGAGGTGGACGCCACATGGCACAGCATGCAGGAGGGGGCGGGTCTGCAGCACATGCACAGCAGCAGCCCCCTGTTGCCAGCAATCAGCCCTCCCCTGCGGCCAGCCCACCTGCAGCACCGAGACAGCAGCAGACCTCTGGCCACCCGTGAGCGAAGCAGGTCTCAGAATTTGATGACCGGCCTTGACACCTGTGGTGGTGTGCAGCAGGACTCATGCAGCCTGGACATGCAGCCTTGTTCTGCTGTGTCAGCACAGGCAGGCAGGACTGGACAGCTGCTGCTGTGTCCTTGGGGGGATATGAGCTGAAGGTCAGCATGCATTGCAGTCACTAATGCTCAAGCCCTGACAGATGCCATGCATGCTGCAGGGCCCAGCAGGCGTCGCGAGAGCACTCCCAGTTTGACAGCTCGCTGATGGACTTGATTGCTGAGGTGGAGGACATGGTGGCACACCCGGTGCAGTCTCAGCATCATGGCCCTGGGCTGGGCGGCCCTGCTGCTGGCCAGCATGGCCCGCCCAGTAGCAGGCAAGGTGACTGGGGCGCCACGCTAGCTCACCAGCAGCAGCTTCGGCCAAAGCTGGGCAGCAAGGACTGCAGACAGAGCAGCGGTGTCCCCGAGGTGGGTCCACAGAGCTCCTGTCTTCTTGTTGTGCCTGCTTGCGCCATGAGACTGCTGTGCTGTGCTGCAGGCTGCTGGTTCCTGGGCGTCTGAAGACCTTTGGGAGGAGAATGATGTGCTGTCCCAAATCTCTGCGCAGGAAAGCCTTACATATCAGCAGTAGCTAGTGGCAGCAGCGTATGCACAACATGAAGACAAATTGCGTCATGATGATGAGCGCGCACACAGCTGATGTCAGCATGGTCCACAGCTGGGGTGCCTTAGTCCCATGGATCGCCTGACAGTCTGCTGAGTACCATTGCATCATTTCCTCTGGCAGCCATCGACATCAGTAATTAACTCTCCGCCAGATGGATTTGCCCCTTGTCAGTTGATGGCCCTTCACAGTCATCTACAGCACCTAGCGTAGGGCCCTCATGTGCTCTTACTAGAATGGAGCTGGGAGTTTCATGAAATGGGGATGAGACTCTGCCATCGTTAGGTCAGCTCGCGATGCTGCGATCTGCTGCGCAGCAGTGTCGCTCCCTGCAATGCATTCTCAGCATGCCAGGGCCTTCTCATGTTCTGGCTGCCAGAGAGCACAGCATGCTGCACCCATCAGGCATCACGAGCGATTCCCTCAGGAAAAAGGATGAGAGCTTGGACAGGATTCACCTGAATGGGCTACTATTTCATGGCTTCCATGGGGTAATTCCAGAGGTCAGCTAGACAAAATCTGCCCTGCTCATTCTGCAGCGCATGAGTTGGAAAGGTCGTGGGATCCTGCAGGAGAGGGTGCTGGGCCAAAAGTTCAGGGTGGACGCCACTCTGATGTGTGACTTGAGCAAGGCTGGCCGGAGTGACAGTCTTCATGACACAATAAACTATGCTCAAGTCTATGGGTGAGGCTTTTGAAGGGTGGTGACCTGCACACCAGCACCAGTAGCTGCTGTCAGTGGGCCCGCTCATCCACTATCCGTGCACATGTCAAGGTAGCTATGCCCATCACTTGCTTCTGCACCAAGCAAGTTTGAGGCCCGCAGCTCACAACCTGGCTGTACCCAATGAGCCTGTTGGCTTCTTCATTTCTTGAGGCAAAGGCATGTCACAGGCACATCAAGACGATACTCGAGGGGAGGCCCCACAACCTGCTCGAGTCAGTGGCGGCACAGCTGGTGACAGACCTGTTCCAGCAATTTCACATGGTGCAAGGGATTCACCTGAAGATCTGCAAGCCTCATGTGGCTGTGGCAGGGGTGCTTGATTCATTAGGTGGGCCTTCATTCTGGGCATGGCTTCAATTAGCATCATGCTCAGGGCGAAACTAGTTTCATCTAAAAGTGCTGTTCAGCATGCAGGTATTGAGATCAGGCGGTTTCGAAATGGCTGACTCAGAATGCAGAAGCACTTCCTAGAGCAGCATTCTCTACAGCCTCAATGTCACGGGGCACAGCTCCAGTGAGGTTGTGATTGCCATGTTGCAGCACGACAATGTTGTCTTCAAGGCGCACACCGCCAAACCCTGTGAAGCGAGCTAGTCTATCAACGTTCAACAATCCCTTGTTTGATGGGTCTGCCAGCGCTGGGTCAATTACTGATGGGCTGAAGTAGATGCCAGGTTCACAGGTCACACAGTTTCCAGGTTTGAGCATGGCTGGCACTGGGCCATTCTCGCTGACATCATGCACATCCAGCCCTGCAACACAGGACATTGCTTCCCGTGTGTGAACAAGGCGGGGGTGCCGCATGCCTGAGGTGGGCATCACAGACCAAGTCTATGCAGCCGCTGCCGGTGCCCATGCTCGCCCCGTGCCTGCAGATGCTGACACCAGCCGACAGACTTCCAGCTGAAACGGAAGACACCATGCAGGACGCTGCAGTGCCTCACCTAGGAAGTGGCCCAGGGAGTGGGGCATGAACACCCTGTCAATGGACTTGTCCAGCAGCTCGTCCATGGAGCCCTGCACCAGCCTCAGGTCCAGCAACAACTGCAGCAGGCGCGTCCTGGAGGGCAGGGCTACCTGCTCCTGCCACTGCTTGCCCGACTTATACAGCTCAATCGAGCTTCTCTGCAGGGCAGGCGCCACGAAACACTCAGGGGTAGGGGCCATGAGGCACCTCACGGCGTCAGATGCGCATGCAGGTGTGGGCACCGGCCCCTGCTTGCCAGCTTGTAGAGCCATCTTGAGCTGCCCTGCAGAGCATAAGCAGGGGCCCCTTCATGACAGCGACTCTGCCAGAAATGAGAACACCTTGTGCAGCGGCCTGTGGCAGCAGGATTCTCATGTGGCAGGCTTGGACAGCAAAAAGGGACACTCCATGTGCAAGCTGCTGGCACAACATCAGCAATGGCTGCAGGCGCCTGCCCAGCATGCTGAGGCGTCCTCTTGGTCATGCATCCAGGCCTGAACACCACAACGCAGAGCTCCATGTGCAAGCAGCCCTGCCTGTGGAAGCCGGGTTGCAGGCACCTAACCAGCAGGCTTGAGCCTCCTCGGCTGGAGCCTCCTCTTGTTCAGGCACGCAGGCCTCGGCAGCAAGCCGCAGGGCGATGTGCAAGCACCTCTGCCCAAAGAAGCAGGGCTGCCGGCACTCACCAGCATCTCCAGCACGGCGCCATAGATGTCCCGCTGCATGGAGGAGAACTTGCTGCCCGCAGGGAATGTTGTGGTGATGTCCGCAGACAGGCACCTGCACAGCGGTCCACCTGACTTCGACGGCACTTGCAGCTGCCAGCACACAAGATGACTGACGCTCTTTAGCACTGCTAAGCAGCACGCTGAACTTACAGGATGCCGGTGCAAGGATTTGCGTGACCCCTGGTCAGGGAGTGAACTGGCAGGCCCTGCCTATGTAGTACCCACGGCAAGCTCCACATCTCATGTGGCGCCACAGGGACTGAGTGCAGAGGCAGGGGCTGCACCTCATAAGGCAGCCCAGCCGCTTGCCTGAAGTTGAGACTGGCATCCAGCAGCAGCAGGTGCCACTGTTGCCTCAGATTGTCAGTGCAGCATGCCTTGTGCTGGAGCAGAGCTGACAGGCAGGGGTAGAGGCAGAGATTGCTGTTGGGAAGGCAGCTCCTGACTAACCTGCCATACTTGCCTGAACTCAGCCCCTGCGTCCATCAGTACCAGATCCCCGCGGCGCACAGGACTGTCATTCCTCCCATAGTGCAGCGTGGCTGCGTTGGGCCCTGCTGCAACAATGCTGGGGTAACCCAGGCTGCGTAAGCCCCCAGCAGTGGTGGCCCGCAGGAAGGCTGCTTCGATTGCGAACTCATGGGAGGCCGTCGCGGCTGCGCAGGCTGCTTCAGCATGTGCTTGGGCTGACACGGAGCAGGCTGCCTGCAGTAGTGAACAGCAGTGAGGCAACTGAGTCGACACAGTAAGGAACTTGACAATGTGAGAGCCATGCAGACCGGCTCTGCGAAGTCTGAAGCTGACACGGCGCAGCACACTGCCAGCATTTGCCAGGCCGGTGCATGTGTCTGAGAGCGTTTAAGCACCTGAGCTCAGGATTGTTCAAAGGTCAGTTTGATCACATCCAGGGACCCTACATGGGTCCTGCACCTGGTCAGATAGTCAGGCAAGGTGCATCACAGTGCATCTCAAGAACTGGCATGACTCCATCATGCCTCCCACTGCAAGCACTCAACGCCTGAAACCCCCCTAGTTGTGCTGAAGCGCAGTACTCACCTGTAGGCAGGCCAGCTCTGCCTGTGTCTTGATGCTGCGAGCGCGGTGCAGGGCCGCTTGGAGCAGCTCTGGTTTGTGCAGCCTGCCTGCAGGTGGCAGGACATGTTTCAGTCAGCTGCAACTGGCTGGAGCAGCCCCAGCTTGTGCAGCCTGGATGCAGGCAGCAGCGGTGGCTTGGCATGAGCTGTAGCATCAGCCAAGTGTGAATGCAGACCTGGCATCTGATGTGTATCACCATTTGTGCTTTGAAGGCACGCAAACATGTTTGCCTGCCCGGTGCAGGCACACCACATGCAGGAGACGTCCTGCAGCAGCATCTGCAAAGGATCAATAAGGTTCTGCCCGGCAGCATGAGCTGCGGTGCAGGCGCATCATCGTGCCTGTCGCATCAGGCACCTGCGCCAAGCGAGCCTCACAGCCCCCCCAGTGCTCCATGCCGCTCAAGCTGTCTGCCATGCTGTACACAGCAGCTGCCAGGTAGAGACAGCCAGCTCCTAAAGGGATGCCTCACCACAGGCTGCCTGCTCTGCCCGCTGCTGGGCATACTGCTCCCTAAAGGGCAGGGCCCACAGCCTGTGCACTGCTCCCCATTGCAATCGGCATGCTCAGCAGCTGGCAGAGGAGGCAGGCTGTAGGGAGGCACCCTCTGTTGGTCTGCTGCTGCTCATGGCAGCCTGCCAAGCAGCAGCAGACCAACAGAGGGTGCCTCCCTGCAGCCTACCTCCTCTGAGCGTGCTTATCGTCTAAAGCCAGGGCCCACAGCCTGTGCACTGCAGCTGCACAGCAGCACAGCACAGTTTGCAAGCAGCACCAGGCAGACTCCCAAAGGTGGGCCTTACCACAGCCTGCCTGCTTCGTGAGCTGCTGGGCGTGCTTTTCGCCAGAGGGCAGGGCATACAGCCTGCGGTCTGAGTTCTCAGACAGGATGCCGTGAAGGTCATCCACAAATGCAATGCTGTCAGCGCCGTACTGGGCTGCCTGCTCGTCCAGCGACGGGGCCCCACCCTGCAGCCAGCACCAAATGCCTGGAGCTTGGTGGCACAGCACATTTCACGCACAGTGGTGATGGCACCTGCTGCCCCAGCCCATGGCCTTAGCGCGTTGCTGCGCTCCAGTTGCGCATTTGCTGTACATCTGCAGGGCTTCTCCCTGCGGCTGGCAGGAGCTGCAACGAGTCACCAGGGACTGGGACTGCCAGTAGCAGAGGCCTGACACTTGCTGGCGTAGCATGCTGCACACACACAATGCATCATCACCTGCTGGCACCTAACTCTTAGTTCCTTGTTGAACTCGATGCAAGCATCTGGTGTGCAGGCACAGGATGAGTGCCAAGGCTACTCTGCAGCCACCAAGAGCTGCAGCCAGCCACCAGGGCTCAGGTGGCTGGCCCCGCCGCGACTGCTGGTGCTGCCTGTCTGGGAGGCTCTTCAGTGCCCATTGAGCAGCCCGCTGCCTGCTTCACAACACCCATATCTCCCATAACTGGGAATTGCTTGGATGCACTCAGGCAGCTCACCATCCAGACGATCATCTGGGGGTCAATCTTGGGCGCCAGCAGGGTGAAGTGGCCATCGGTGGTGTCAATCAAGCAGGCATAGCCAGGCTCATGCACGCCTGCACATGTCAAGTCAAAACATGAGCCCAATGCTCATTTGAGACAGCACAGATGCTGCGACCAGTGGTGAAAAGGACTCTGCTCAATGACTGAAGCAGCAGAGGCTACAACATGCTGGATGACTGATAGGGGATTCAGCTGACCTAAGTAGGGTCAGTCTGCATGCCTACCAACAGCCTGGGAGAAGCATACTGCAGACCAACTGCTGGTACTGCACCTTACCTGTCAGATAAAAGAAGTTGCTCTCAGGCCTGAATGGAAAGTACACATCACTGTTCCTGTAAACATGGTCGCCCCCCTACATGGAGGCAGCAGCTTGACTCAGCAGGGCGCTTTGGGGGCAGGAGTAAGCTGGCTGGAGCGTCTCTGAGGCCTGAAGTGGCCTGCAGGAGGCACCAGGCGCAACACCGCAGGCTTTTGCTGCAGACCTATGCCCAGGTAGGGCTTTGCCCTCAGGGCCGTGCTGAGCCATCCTGGGCTGGCCAGGTCAGACCTTGGCTGTGCAGCATTTCCTTGGATTGAGGCAGATCCACCTCGGGGAGGTAAGTTACTGTCTGGCTGCCTGGTGTTTCAGCCTGGTGCAAGTGCCTCCCAGCCACATACACACACCTGCATCAGGATGAAGGCCCCTCCCTGCAGCTGGTCCACCACTTTCTTTCTCGTCTCTGCTGCCTGCTGCCTCAGCGGAAGGATGTCCCCAAAAGGGTGCGGTGCAGAATCAGGAAAAGGAGCAGCCGCGCCCTGGCGGGTCCTTGGTGCAACCTCCCCTGCTGGTGCCAAGCTGCTCCTTGGCGCCTGTATGTGTGGGCTGTGTGTCATGCTTGTCTGCCGTGCACTCAGCACTATGACGGTGCTTTTGAGAGGGCGCGGGAAATGTCTAAAGTCAAGCACTTGCCTTCAGCGCCTGCCTCTGCCTGTTGGCATGCTGATGCGGTGTCCGATTCTGCAAACCTCTGCCCCAATGTGCTGGGTCAAGGGGTGCAGCGTGCAATCTTTCCTGTCTGACTCTCTGCCAGCAGCTTTCCTGGCAGTGCATCCTGCTTGGTGCAGGGACCATGGGAGGCTGCACCCAGCTGTCTAGGGCTTCAGCACCCAGATGATAGGGTTTTATGAGCCTGCTGAGCAGCTGCGAAATTTGGCGAGCGGCATCAATCGAGGCTTCGATGTCTTTCTGAAAACTTTGGATCTTGCAGGGGTCAGCCATGGCCCTTCACCTAGGTCTGGATGTGGGGACTCAGGGATGCAAAGCAGTGGTCTATGATGCAGACCAGAACAAGGTGGTCAGCAGAGGTGCATATCAATATGGCATCCTCCAGTCAAACGTGCCGGGAAGGGCGGAGCAGCACCCCTCTCTGTGGATTGAGGTGCGATCCTGGTGCAGAGGCATTGACAAAGGCTTCTCTGCTGCTGATGCTGCATTGGCGGGCTGTGTTCTGGATCTGGAGGGCATTACAATGATGAATAGTCCCAGGTTTGACCATGTGCACGTATCGCGCAAACAGCAGCGTGCGCCTGCCCCTCTGTTGAGGGGCCAAGCTGCCCTGCATTGCGGCACCTGCAGGCCGCACAGCGCCTCAAGCCGCCACCCCTCAGCAGCTGTTGCTGAAGCTGTTGCTGTGCCAGCAGCCGGCGTGCATGTTGCCCTTCACCGCCTGCAGGGCGGCATTGCAGCCCTGTCAGAGGCTTTGGCCAATGTGGACAAAGCTGCGGTGAAGTCGCTGGGCATCAGTGGGCAGCAGCACGGATTTGTGCCTGTGGACAAGGATGGAGAGGTGAGCATGGAGCATAAACTGTCCACTGGGCAGGCTGCCTGCACTCATGGGCCCACGCTGGCTTGATGTATGAGTCAAACCCAGGGCCGCAGCCCACGAGCATGCATGAGCTCCCCAGTCACAGGCTCTACCACCACAGACTGTCAGCTGCGCGCACACAATGGGGAGAGAGGCAGCCTGGCCAGTGAGAGACACCCTGACGCTGGCCAGGCTGCCTGTGCCGGGCTGCATAATGGTGATGGGTGTGCACAAGACCTGCACACTTGGTGCGCCACCCCACCTGCAAAGACGCGGGCTGCAGCTGCGAGCAGGGCATGCTGATGGCCAGAGCTAGGGGATGCGCCTGCCTGCAAAATGAACCCTGCCCTCTGTGAAGCAATGCTTGCAGCTGATGCACATGCAGGGCGGCCTTCCCTGCCTGCTAAAGAGCGAGCCTGCTTTGCTCTAGCCACTGATGCTCCAAGCAGCCTTCTCGCGTCCCTGGCTTCTGTGCATGTCTTCCTGGGTCCTGCTCCCAGGTTGACACACCCAAGCGGATCAGCCGCCAACCTCACAGCCACTATTCATTTGGGTGCCCAGCTGGTTTTCCTGTGCCTGCAGGTCATCAGGAACGCCAAGCTGTGGTGTGATGTGGAGTCGGCTCCCCAGGCCAAGAAGCTGTCGGCCATGTGGGACTGGACCCTGGTGCCCGGCTTCACAGCCTCCAAGATTGCTTGGCTGAAGGAGAACGAGCCTGACAATTTCAAGAAGCTTGCCAAGGTCCTGCTGCCCCACGACTACTTCAACTACTACCTGACAGGGCGCTACTGTGCAGAGGTGAGCTCCGTTTGTACCCAGCTTTGCGCAGGTAACTGCTTGGATGCAGCAGCTAGGGTGATACAACGGCAGGTTGATTGCAGCATGGAGGCAGCTGACAGAGGGACTCTGGGCATTGCAGAGTGTGGCTGCTTCTGCATCTCTTGCTGCCCCACCACACACCTGAGGCGAAGCAGCTGTGTTGATGAAGGTTCTGCAGTTGGCAGTGCTGGCTGCTGCGTTGCCTGGCCGGCAAGTACATCTCAACCTAGCCCGGCTCAAACTGGCACTGCCTGGCCCAGACTGGTTGTCTCCCCAATGTGTGCTGTGCCTGCAGGCTTAGAACAAAGTCAAATTGGCCTGGAGGAGCCCCAGGAAGCCTGATGCTGTGTGTGTGGCGCACCTGCAGGCTGGAGATGCAAGTGGGACGGGGCTGTTCGACCCCGCCAAGCGGGACTATGACCCCACTCGCCTGGCCAGCATCGACAGCGAGCTGCACAACAAGTTTCCAGAGCTCATTACCCCCAATGAGGTAGGGCTCATGGTGCTGCAGTACAGTAGCTGCAGATGTGGCCTGTGGTGTTGGCCTGGGTGCACCTCCAGGCCTAACTGCGGCTCGCAATTGTTTTGTCCCATGGCCCTTTCAGGTTTGCAGCTCAAATGGTCACAAAATGCCCTGCCAGCAATGGCAGCAAGCTGCACAGCAACCCCAGACGCTGATGCTATCAAGGAGATACTGGCAAGGGCTGAGCATGCTCCCATCATTGGTGCTGCAGCACCTGTGGCTGCAGCCTGCACTGAGTTAAGGGGCCCAGCTATGGCTTAGGGGCACACTGTGTGTCTAGTGAGTCGACTTGTCTGCATTTTGCTAACTGCCTCAATACCTCAGCTGGCCATGCAAGCTGAGCTGCAAACCTGCTGCGCCAGACTGACAATTGCTTAGAATGAAGCTGGCAGTGCTCCCTGTGTGACAAGATTACTGTTGCCTGCAAACTACCTGCAAACGACCTGCGCTGCTTGCTGCTCACCTGACATCTGACATCTGACAATCGAGCAATGCTTTCACTGAAATTCTTGCAGGCGGTGGGGACCCTGCGGCCAGGGGTGGCCAAGCAGCTGGGCCTTACCCCTGACGTGGTTGTCGGCGCCGGCAGCGGCGACAACCAGATGAGTGCACTGGGGGCAGGGGCAGTCCAGGAGGGCACGTGAGTACACACTGCCCTGAGCCCGATGGTCCTGCTGGCGCAGCCCGCACCTGCTTCCTGCAGGCACAAAGGGTTGCATGGTGTGCTGAGCCTCTCTAAATTTGCTCTGTCAGATCCCTGTCAGCCTCAGGGGCTCAGCGCTTGTCCTGAAAGGGCAGATGTCTCACAGTCCTTGTGCATCTTGCTTGGCATGTCACGCATACATGGTTCTGCCACTGCGCACGTGCACATACATCCTTCCCTGCATGACCTTGTGTGCTACCATGCCCATGCCTGTGCAGGTGGGTGATGTCTCTGGGCACCTCTGGCACGCTGTTTGGGCTGTCGCCAAAGCCCATCCTGGACAAGTCTGGCGCCGTCAGTCCCTTCTGCGATGCCTCAGGGTCATGGCTGCCACTGCTGTGCACCATGAACTGTACCACTGTGACAGAGGATGTGAGTGACAGCTGCATTGGTGTGCAAGTGAGGAGACGAGGAGAGAATGCAGGCTGGGGGCTGCCAGCTGTGCACAGGGGAGGAGCCCTGCCTGTAGAATGTGTAGGGTTGTGGTGGGCTGGACACAGCCTCGGCGGATGGCTGCAAGCATGCATGCCATATCTTCACATGAGCACTGAGGGCTCAATGCTGGCCCTTCTTGCATGCACTGCAGGGCCAGAGCCTGCTGCATGACCGTATTGTGCATTCCAGCCTGCACAGCTGCAACTGCTGTGGACCTCCCGCACTGCCAGCAAGGCGCTCAAGCGTCCAATCCGTGCATCGCCTGCAGGTGCGCAAGTCCTTTAATCTGGACCATGAGACCATCACGCAGCTGGCTGAGAAGGAGGAGCCTGGCTGCAGCGGCGTCAACTTTCTGCCCTACATAACAGGCAAGCAACTGCCCCACAAACTTGGTGACCTCCTGCGCGGGCGAGCTGTCCCTCGGATTTCGATGCTGCGGTCCATTACCTGCAATCTGCTGCTGGCACAGACCCTGCAGTCCCATTACAGGCAAGATTTACCAACAGCAGCCCATTTTGGGGAAGGGCTGGGGACTGGCGTGGCTGCAGGGAGCCTAGCTGCCTCTACAAAGGGAGTGTGCTGGCTGTCGGCAGGGGTCTGCCGCTGCAGCTCCTGCTGTTCAAAGATGGAACTCAACAGCTCCACTGGGCTGTGCTGCAGAGCTCTGGACAGACTGCTGACATTGTTTTTGGGGTGTGTGCTGCCAGGCCCAAGTCAGGACTCTGCAGAGCAGCACTGGGCACAATCTGCCGCAACTGACAGGCCAAGCGGCTGCAGCAGCACGATGCAACTCATTGCAGCCCTGGCTGCTAGGCAGCTAACACTATCAATTGTGTGAGCTGCCTGCAGGCGAGCGGACGCCCAACTGGCCCCACTCCACGGGCGTGCTGCTGGGCTTGCGCCCAGGCAGCCTCAGGCCGGGGCTGCTGTACAGGGCAGCCATGGAGGGTGCCACCTTCTCCCTCCTGGCAGGTGGGGCTGCACAGACTTTCAAGATGCTGAAGGACCAGCTGTTGGTATGGGCACTGCAACCTCATGATCGATGCAAGCAGCATGCTGGAGTGCTTGATCTGCAGCAGTCCCTGTGCCTAAAACCCAGCACCAGAGAAGGAGTCCCTGCTCACTTTGCCTGGCTTTGACAAGTTTGGTGCTTATGTACAACATGAAACGCTGGACCAGTGCCTGAAGGAGGCACTATATAGGGCAAGCCTGACGCGGTCCAGGGCTGGCTGCTTATGGTGCAACTGCTGCAGGCAGCACCATGATGAAGAACTAGCGGCCGCTGCAGGCTTGACCCTGCTGTGATCTGAGTTGCAACGCTGAGGCCCTCCGCCTCGATAAAAAAGATGACAGTCGTGAGACTGAGGACAACAGCCTGCGCGCACTGTCCTGTGCTACAGGTATGAAAATGATGGAGAGCTATGGGCTGAAGGCCAAGGAGCTGCGCGTGGTGGGCGGCGGCTCAAAGAACCGGCTCTGGCGCCGCATCATCGCAGACTCCTTCCAGCTGCCGCTGGTGTTCCCCACAGAGCCCGAGTCGGCAGCGCTGGGGGCTGCGCTGCAGGCTGCCGCCGTGCAGTCCGGCGTGCCGGTCGCGGAGTTTGTGCAGGGGCACTCGCCGCCCCTGGCAGAGGAGGTGGGCTGCTGCTGTTCTGCTGGGCAGTGGTGTTGCTGCTGGTGAGGGTATGTGTGTGGGAAATCGCCGCCTCTGGCAGTGGAGGTGGGCTGCTGCAGTCTACTTCATGGGTGCTGGTGCACAGGGAAGCCAGTCCTGTGCTTGTTTTTCTCAAGCTAGCAATCTGCACAGGCCACGTCTGGTAGATCGGGTGCGGCGACATGCTGGGCGGTGCCATGGCTGATGGGAACGCTGCAACGGCCTCCCAGTGCATGGAGTTGTGTCTTGGAGGACTTGCTGCTCCCCCAGGACAACTTGGGTTTGGTTGATTGTGCACCACAGAGCTGCACTGCTTTATCAAGTGGTGCTGTGCCTTCCTGCAGGTCGTTCAGCCTGATCCCTCTGCCAAGGCAGCATATGAGGCGGCCTTCAAGCGACATGTGTCGCAAGGCAAGCAGCTTTTTGAGCTCTGAGGAGCTGCAGCACTACCCATTCTTTCAGACAGGCCTGCATGGGTGATGACCCATTCAGAACAGCTTGGAGTGATGTACACACCGGAAACCCCGTTGAACAAGAGAAAAGCGTTTCCGCGGGCCTTCAATGGCAATGAAAAGCAGGGGCCGTGGGATATGTTATTGTAGACGGCCATGTGCAATGCAAAGTGTGTGGGAACAGGGCAGCGGGGCCAGAGAGAGGGAGCTTCATTGCTGGGGAATGGATGATGCAACTGGTCACATTCCATTCCATGCTAACATCACCTGCCATGCTATACAAACATCATTTAAGGCCAAAGGATAGGATGTCCACTGCCCGCCTGATCTTGCGGGAGACCTTGAGGGTGGTGCAAAAGCCTCCCTCAGGCCTAGGCTTGCCCGGCTTCGCAGCGTTGGACAGGGATTTGTGTGCAGGCTCTGCAGTCTTGATCTGGGGCGCCTTGGTACTGCTGATGCTGGGGGCCTCCTTCTGCTTGCGGGTGACTGCCAGTAGCTCAGCGTATGCGTCCGCACTGCTCATCAGGTCGCACTGCTGCACCCAGCACTCATCTGCACCAGCAAACCAAGAAGGGAGTTTAGTCAATCCGCTGGCAAACAAACTTTCATGTCTGGCGCTCACTTTCTTCTATGCTGGGCATCCTGCCAAGCTGTCTTGAGCAAGGTCTGTACATGAATTTGCTTAAAGGCCCCTGCATGAGCAAAAGGGCCAACCTCAGATACTGGGTTCGATGCTCTCTGCAGCCTGGAGGACGTCTTATTACCTGGCACAGTGCCTGGCTGGCTGCTGAGTCACTCTGCGCCTATGAGTTAGCGTGCCTGGAATTATGCCGAAAGCTGCCTGTCGGCAGCAGGAATTGTGACAGGAGAAGAAACGGCGCAGAGCAGGAGCCGCAGGCTGATTCCCGAGTTCATGCCCCTCCCTTTCTAGTTGGGGCAAGCCGTTGCCACTGAGCTGCATTTTCCTAATCATGAGCCCGCTGCAAGACCATTTGCTGGCCTTGCCGCATGCCATCAGCTTTGCTTGGCCTTTGTAAAAGTATTTGCAAAGTTTGCACAATTACTGCATGGCATCAAGCTCTGAGCTTGGCAAGGAACACAAACTGTTACATCTCCAGGCATTCATTACATTCAGCAATAACCACTGACAGCGTGGATTATTGATGGTGATATACAGCAGCCGCATTGCCCTTTTCATCCTGTCATCGCAGTGATGCGTGGCCGCTTGCCCAACAAGTCGCTCTGCATGCAGACGTCGGCACAGCGTCAGCTGGGGCCTGAAACACATCACCTCAAACATCAAAGGCCTGCAGTTCTCTGCACCCTGGTGCTGATGAACCGCCACACCCGCCCCCAGACAGTGATGTCTGGAACCGGCCCACCTTTTTGTAGCTCTGAGCACACTGCCTGATGGTTGTGCCGTTCCAGATCTGCAGGGTCTGCACATCGGAGGTAAAGGGCAGCCCCGGCAGCAGCTTGGGGGTCATCAAGAAGCACTGCGGGGTGCCTGGGCGGCAAGCCGCCTGCACCAGCTGCAGGTACACCTTGCGCTCATTCACTGGGTCCATGCCCTGGTTTATCTCATCCACAATTCTGAAGGGGCACTTGGTCACCTCCTGCAGGGCAGGGCAGGGGCACTTGCCGGCCCTTCCCCTGGAGAAGTGTGGTAGCTAGAAAGCCTGTAAACCCCTGAGAACCCCAGACAACAGCCCCTGTGCATGCACATGGTCAGCCACAGGGACAGAGCGCCCGCACATGCCAGGACACAGGAATATTGGGTCTGTCTCGGTCGAGAAGCATCCTGAGCAGCCTCCAGCAGACCTTCCCCACAGGTGCAGGTGGCCTGCAGTTGCCTCCACATAGGACCCTGGTGCAAGCGCTCACCCTAGAAGCGGTGCACTTTGGGCATAGCACTCTCCCTGGCAGCAGCAAGGCCGAGCCTCTTTCAAGCTCAAAAGACAGGATGAATGTGTGTGGCTTTCATGGAGCTGCGCGGAGCTTGTCCTTGCAGCTTGAAACCACACGGCTTGCACTAGCATTGCACCAGGACTGCGTGTACTCAAGCTGAACTGAGATGAGATACATGCGCCCCAACAAGCACTGCAGCCCTACCTTGTTGTGTTGCTTGTTCTGTGCAGTAGAGCTGCCTTAGCTGAGGCACCTCACACTGACATTGAACTGAGCCCAGCACATCTTCACACAAGTCTAAGCAGACCAAACACCATTGTATCAAAGGTGCTCCCACCTGAATTGAGATGAGGTACATCATGGTGGACACCGAGCGCTCCCCGCCAGATTGCCGGGTGCCTGTCAGCACCTGCAGCTCCTCAGCATCCCTAAACTTGACCCTGCACCCAGAGGGAGGAGGTCTCTGAGTCTGACCGCTGCTTGGGACATGCAAGCACACCTCGCTCCCAGGCACTGCACCTTTGCTGGATGGGTGCAACTGGGTGCTCAGTGGTGGGTCTGCCGCGCTGCACAGGGCAGCACGTGCAGACTCCACTGCAGGCGTATGCCCTGCTCACAACAGGTGTCGGCTTGTGCAAAGCAGAGACAGCAGGAGCCAGGCACAAGCACGGCAGCTGCTTGAGTGCACAGGTCCTGGGCGGGCCTGCCACACAGTGACACACAGGTTTCACTGCAGGCATGTCTCTCAAATGGTTGTGCAGAGCAACAGCAGGAGGCGTAAGGCCAAAGCGCCGCAGCTGCGTGACAGGTCTGTGGTGTGTTGTGACCATGTGCCAAGCCCACAGCAAGCCCCTGCAGCGTGACCATGCTGGGCAGAGGCCTGCTACAGCTATACCTAGACTTTGTCTCGAAATGCTGTGCCCAGCATGCCTCCTGGCCAGGGTGCAGCCGCGCCACCTGAGCGGCGACTTTGCTTGTGGTCACACATGCCCTACGCCCAACCCCTCCAGGACTCACCTGATCTGGATGGCGTACTTGTCATAGTCCTCGTCTTCATACAGGCTGACCTCCCCTGCGAAGCCGACCTGGCTGCAGTTCTGCTGGAAGGAGCAGTTGATTGTGGCCACCATGGCCTTCAGGCGTGGGTGCCACTGGTCCTGCACCAGGCAGCTGCACCTCTTGCTCATGCGCCCAGCTGAACAGGCAGCATCTGTAAGCAGGGATCAGTAAACCCTGCAGGGGCTGCGAGTGGGGTGCCAGAAGTCCTAGAGGCCAGTCACTCACGGAATGCCTGTGCCAAAGAACAGGCAGGTCCACATGTCCCTCAGGTGGAGGCCACAATTTTGGCAGTGCAAGCTGTCAAGCCCTGAAAGAGCCAATTGTCCAACCCCCTCACTGCTTTGCAGGAGTTGTGAATAATTAACATACAGATGCACATGGGCAGGCAGGGCCCTAACATGCAGCTTCTTGACCTGCTGTGCTCGTGCCAAGGTACCAAGAGTGCATGGCGCTGTTGGCAAATAGCATGCTGTGATGCAGCTCCATGGACGGGGGCAGCCTGCACTTCCACAGCCCTTCTTACATGCTTGGGCCCCACCTAGACCACAGGGGTCACTGTGCACCAACAGTGTGTTTTGTCATGGCAGTCACCCACATGCAGTTGCTTGATCTGCGCCGCTCGCACATCAACTGCCTCTTGCAGCTCCTTCAGGTTCTCCGCAGCCGTCTCAATGGCAGCGCGGCGCTCCTGGAACTCTTGCATCTGCAGGGCACACAACTGGGCTAGAGCCAGGCAGGCTGAGAGGACAGGACCAATGTATGGCAGCAGCAGGTCAAGCTGGGTTTAGGGTTTAGGGGTTACCTCAGCACGATTGCAGGCACCCCCCGCCAGCCATCCCAGACAGACTGCCGGCAACGCCTGCAGGGCTGTAAGCAGCCCTGGCTGAGACAGCACTCAGCTATTGCATGCATGCTGCCAGGACACCCAGCAGCACATCTTGCATAAAATTCTCGTATTACACAAAGCAGCCCTCCCACCAGGCTGCCAGAATGATCATATCCTTACATTGCTAATGCTCAGAATATACAATGCATGGACTCAGAGCTGCCCCCAGCCTCGGCAAAACTCACCTCACAAGAGCTTAGGCAGACCAGCAACAGCAATTTGGCAGCACATGGCAGCCCAACAGGCATGTCTGCAGGGCAGCCAGGTCCCCAGGCACAGACACATTCACCTCACAGCACGCCGCTCCCCCTAGCTGGATGCCCTCAGCCTCCGGCACTGCCTCACAAGCACAGGCAGCCTCAGCAACTGCATCCCACCCCACCGCGCACCACTCCCGCATTCCCCAGCTAGGTGCCCTCAGCCCCCGGCACTGCCTCACAAGCACACAGGCAGACTCAGCAACTGCATCTGCCAAGCAGGTGGCCCGCCTCCAGGGCACACAGCACATGCAGTGCACAGCGCACCACTCGTGGGTTCCCCAGCTGGATGCCCTCAGCTTCAGCCTCCAGCTCGCTGGCCAGCTCCAGCAGCTCGGGGAGGGTGGCCGGCAGCCGGGCAAACATTCCCTTGACCTCTTCGTCTTCGCGGGCATCCACTCCGCCCGTGGCAGCCTTGGCATCATTCAGCTTGTCCCTGCAGGACGGCAGGCGGTTTGCAAGCCCAGCCTGGGCCTGAATGCAGGGAAACCTGTGGGCATGAGATTCCCCCATCCAGGGCAGCCCTGGCATTTCTCAGCCTGTCACTGTAGAAAAGGGTGGCATAGCTGCCTAGTACCAGGCACAACCAAATGGGGGACCCAGCTCTGCTGCCCAGCACTCCGTACATGGTCACACACAGCGTGTCCCTGCAGGGCGGCCGAGACACAATTGTGCCATGCGTGGCACACAGGCTTCTGCGTTTGGCAACCCCTTCACGTGGGCACCCTGGATATGTTCAGCTTATCCCTGCAGGCAGGCTTGCAAAACTGAGTGCAAGCTGGCTGCACCATCAGTAACAGGTATCGCATCTCACTGACAAGCGTCTCTTCCCCCATGGGGCAACCCTGGCGTCATTCAGGTATCCAGGAAGGGTGATCGGAAAGAAAGCACGCTGGTTGCAGGAGGCATGGCCACGCCCTGTCAGAGACAGTGGCTTGGCAGATACTTCATGTGTGGCAACCTTGGATGCCAGCTTGTCCCTGCACCAGCCTCAGATTCCATAGCCACAGAGCAGAAGCAGGGTACCCTTGCAGAACCATGCATGGCAGCATGCGCCCTGCCTGGGCAACTTGTTCCTTACAAAGTGAACCTGAGACAGAAAGCTGCTCCTGCGAGCTTGTCAGGGCCTTGCTTGGATGTACAGGCTGCAAAGCACTCTGTGCAGGCCTCTTGCGGGCAGTGGTGCATGCCCGATGAACATCAGTGGAGAGGTGGCCAGTGGCGCTCAGCTAGCCTCCCTGTGGGCTGCAGCAGGACACATGCAGGCCGCTCACCGGACTTTGGTGCGCGCCCTGTCCACACAGTTAGACAGGCGGCCAATGCTGTCCTCCAATTCACGGACCTCCCTGTCGTGCCTGCGTGCGTCCTCGCCAAGGCGCTCCAACTGCAGACGCAAGCTGGACAAGATCATGAGCAGCGATAGGAACATATGTCCTTGTCCACAGAGAGGCACAATTCTGCTGCCAGCAACCTGCCCTTTTGGACACGGAACGCTGAGAGATGCCTAGAGGGCTTGTTGCCGACTGAGTGTGTCCTTGATCTCTTGGTGAGTCTGGAGCTGGGCTGCTGTGAGGCTGCCAGGACGGGCCGCAGGGGCTCAGCAAATTGCAGCAGGCACCCAGTACACACTTAGAGGGGCCACAGGGAACACATGGGCCACAGGGCAGCATTCTGAAGATTCCATGCAAAGGGCAGCACGACAGCGGCATGAACATCTTCTAGGGCCAGACACTGTGCTCCATGCACGTCCATGGCATACATGACACATGCATGGGCTACATGCAGGACGCAGGCTCAGCACTGACCTGGACAGCAAGCTCCTGGGCTTCCAGGTCTGCAGCCATGTACTGCAGCTGCCTGTTGAACAGCGCCCTTGCTGTGGTGCTAACCGTGCCAGTCTGCAGGCACAACAGGGCTTTTGGACCGGCCAGGGCAGAGAGATCAAGATGCGCTGCCCTGACGCCCTCATAGTGGGAAGCATGGCTTGTTCATTGCAGCATGATGGCAGCTGCAGGGTAGGCGAGAAGACCTGGCAGATGGAGGGCAGCATGTCCATCCCTTGCTGGATGGCAGGCTCAGATGCAGTCATGCCTGCAGATTGCAGCTGCGCACAGCAGCAGCTGGGTAGACTAGCCTGGCAGCAGCCGCCATCGAAAGTCCCTGGCCACAAGGCTGCAGGTTGATTGTGCAGGCCCTGCCCATTCCCTGCTAGATCCACATAGGACAGGCCTCTAAAAGCGTGCTGGATCAGTTGCGTCACCTCACGCCTGAGTGGCACTCATCCAAGTGGAAGCCCGCCGACAGGCAAAGCGACCACCACATGCCTCTTGACAGGATGCACAACCCTTGATACCCACGACGGACTTGCCTCAGCCACTGCGAGCTGGGTCAGACGCGCAACATCCCGTCTGAGGGCCGGCTCTCTGACCAGGGGGTCAGGCATTCCATTCACACGCGCCACCTCCTTTTCAGCCGCCACAACCTTGCGCCTCGCATTGTTGTGCCTGCAGGGGGGGCCACTTGCAGGTGAGCTCCCCAGCGCGGATGCTAAGGGGCAGAGCCTGTGATTCAGGGGTGGGCATGCACCAGCAGGCTGAGCTATCTGTCAGCTCAGCACCTTGGGACCACCAATCAAACAGCAAAGGCAGCTGCAGGCCTGCAGCTCTCAGAGTGCACCACAGCTGCAGCAAACCAGGCAGCAGGCAGCTATCCCCTTCTCTCCATGCCCCACCTGCTGGCAAAGGGCGCAAGCAAAGCAGCACCAGCAAACAGCCAAGCTGCATGAGGACCCGCACAGCAGAAACAACTGCCACACGCACTGAACCACGATGTTGGCCCTCTCTGCTTCCGCTTGTCTCTTCTCTGCGTTGAGCCTGTCAATCTCCTTCTGCAGCGCCTGGGCATCCCTCTGCTTCTCCGCGGCCTCATGCTTGCTCTCATTGATTGCCTGCAGCACAGCAGCAGGGGTTGCAAGTCCTGTTGGGTGGACGGCAGGGCTGCTGTAGCATTCAACAGATTCAGCACCCAGAGACTTGACTTGTGCAGGCTCCCAGCTCTAAATTGTCTGCTCATCCCCATTGTAACTGCACTGGACAACTTGCGGCATGCCCCAAATTCCCCACACCCCTTGCCATCTCGGGACGGCAGTACATCCTCTGCCGGCATCTCCATTGTGGGTTTTGACACAATTCACCTCCTTCTGCAGCCTTACTGCTGGTGCTGGTAAGCAGCAAGAGAGGAGCCCTGCACCCACCTCCTGTATACTCTGAATGTCCCGCTCCAGTGCCCCCAGCTCAGCCCGCCCGCCAGTGCCCTCTCTCAGGTGCCGCGGCGGCCGGACAGCCTCCACGCTTTGGGAGATGCCCTGCTTGGTCTTGTTGTACTGCGACTGCAGGCAGGACAGGGAGACACTGGCAGCCCTGGGCTGGTGCGCACCAACAGGTGATTATCGACACACAACACCCTGACCCGCTGGGAGGAGTCAGAGGTGATGCATGTAAATGCAGGCAGGTCATGTACAGACTGGCAGCATAGAATGAGGCAAAGGCTGAGCTGTGCTCTTGAGGTCTGGGCACCTGTGCACCCGAGCTCTGCTGGTTTCAAGACATGCTGTGTCAGTGGAGCAGTGGCAAACAAGGGGTTCAGATGTAATCGGGTTGTTGACACTGATATTGTGTACCTGATGTACTCGGTAGCTGGCTGTGGGGGTGAAAATGTTGCGCATGCGAGGGTGGTCCTCAATGAGCTTCTCCACATCAGTGTGCCTGCAGGCAGCAGAGCAAACAAGCTTTAGGGTGCGCTCAGCCCCGCTGCTCTCAGGTATGACAGGCTGCTGCGGCTTTGCAGTTTCGAGCTGGGCCGTTCAGGTGAGGACCCCTGGCAAAGCTGAGAGCGGGAGTGTGCATTGGGATCAGCAGCAAGGTGTGCCCATCTGACGCTGCCAGACCGCTGCGTCAAAGGCTGCATGGAGGGGAGCTGACGTTGCCTGTGGGGCGCAGTCCGATGCTTGGACCAGCCTGCCAAAGCCGCATGGGGGTGTAGCAGGTGCAAGCCCCACAGGAACTGTGTAGCACACAGAAAGCACCTGTGGGTGACTTACGCTGTGCCAACAAAGGTGGAGTTGATGCCGGACTGGTCCACCAGGGCCAGTTTGATGACGTGGGACGCTTCGAACACCTGGTCCAGAGTATGCGTGATGCCATAGCTGCAGGCGGGGAAAGGACCGTCAGCACGCTAGAGAAGGAGGCTGGCCAGCATGACTGGTCTCGTTTCTGCAGTCTGCCATAAGCAGGGCACACAATGTTCAAGAGCAATGGGTGAAACTAGATGCATGGGCCAGAACTGTTGGCGCGCAGCCAACTATCCGCACACTTTTGCGGCGTTCCATCTAGATCTGCAGGGAGGGCACAGAGTCAGCAACTACCCTGTCAGCTACTGCAGGATGGGGTTGAGCACCTCAGCTGCTGCAGGCAATGCCTGGATGGACATGCAGCCCTTTGAGGGCATGAGGAGAGGCTACAGCACAGCTTTGCCACAATTGCTGAGGAACTGCTTTCGGGTGGCAGCAGGCACAAGAGGTTGACCATGCCACCAAGACAGGCATTGCCCAACCATCTGATGCAAGATGTCCACAGAGCAGCACCACGCAAACATTGCTGGACAGCCAGGCGTAGCTTCCTCTGTGCTGCATGCTCAACATGCCAGGATTCAAAACCCTTCATCTGGCTGTGTGTCACCTGCTGTATATGCTGGCCTGGCCAGCAGGGTATGGGATAGCCTCGTTGGGCGAGCGGTGCAGGCAGATGACATGGGGCCTGTACTGATTCGAGCTGGCGAAGTGGGCAATGATGGCCTCCTGATCCTCAGGGTGCAGCACCACAAAGGATTGCCACACGTCCGCTGCAGGAAGAGGAAGCATTTGCGAGGCAGGCTATTCACAAGACCACTGCTGCATTCCACCTGCAGCCTTGGACAGCAGCAAAGTTCAGGCGGGGGGTGACTGCAGGCCTGCAGCCAGCTGCGAGCAGTGCTGGGCAGATTTCAAGCCAGTCTGCCTTGCCCTGCCGTCCTGCTGACTTGCTGGACAACAGCAGGCAGCATTAGATCAGCAGGAGCAGCAAGCGCTGCAGGACATACCATTGCAGAACACCTGCAGCATATCAACACATTACATGTGATCACTCTAGGCGCCAACTTGTCATCATGTGCAGGCTAATCCAAGCTGTCTGCCCATCATCCAGTGATCATGCCTCACCTGCAGATCCCTGCCCCTAAGCTCTGTACTCCATTGAAAGAGCCGCATATCGCTGACTCACACCAACATCCCAGCCCACCCAGATCCTCTCAAGCTTCCCAGCGTGCAGTGCTGATTCACATGTACAACACATGGTTGACCCCAACTGCACTGCGCTGCCACATGCCAGCTGCCTGCCCCCCCTCCAGACGCAGCTTGCCTCAAGGGCCCTCTCACTGCAGAGCTCCCTCAATCCCCAACCCAGCCCGACCTGCACAGTGCTGGTCCAGGTACTTGACATGCTCCGCGTCCCGGCACTCCACCTCGACTGCGATGGGCCCAAAGACCTGGCCTCGGAAGCGCCCCTTGGCTGCCTCCTGCTCGATCCAGTCGGCAGCGTACTTGATGCCCGACAGGGAGCGCATGGCATTCAGGGCATTGAGGCGCTGCAGCCTCACGTTCTCCAGCTGGCTCTGGCGGCCTGCAGGGCAGCACCAGGTGCTCTGCAGTTGAAACTCATGGAGGTTCATGAGTAAGCTTGAGTTCTCCGGCTGGATGCCACCTACCACAGCTTCTGCACACTACCCAAACTGCATGACCTTCGCAAGAGATCACCGTGAGCCTTGCAAGATGGACCTCACAATCTCCTGCTGGCTCTCTTCCATCATGCCAACATTGCCTCAGCTGCTGCTTCAACACTTCGCTTGTATAGAACTCCAACAGCAGCACCCTGATATTGCATGGGGCATCCTGCCAACAACACAAATGTAGGGCCTCACAGCCATTGAAAAGGGCATGCATTAGCTGTCGCAGGCTCCTCCTCCCTTTTGGCACCATCTCACCTCGTCGCAAACCAGCCCAGCGCTCAGACTGTGCAAACTCAAAATCTCCCCCTGGCATCCCTCAGCTTGTCACAGACCATCTTAGGGTGCAATTTGTGCCTCAACCATGTCCCAGGCACCGTGCTCGGGCCCAGCGACCAGCTCAGATTATTCAGCAGCTCAGATTTTCAGTAGCTCAGACAATTCAGTGCACCCTGCAACTCCCTTGAGGCTTGCCCTTGTTCCCGCCTGGCATGCCTCAGCGCGAACCACCAAGCGCAAATGCGCCTTCATCATCTCTGAAGCACACTGCTCAGGGACAGCCACTCCGGGCATGCAGCGCACCCTTCAGCTCCCTCAGGTTCTCCTCCATGTCTCTCCGTGCATCCCTCAGCTCATCCTCTGCGCTGGTGAAACCATGCATCTGCTGGTGCTTCTCGCCGATGCGCTGCCTCAGCTCCTCAGCCCGCGGTCCATTGCCCACAGGCGGTGCAGGCAGCGCCGCCTGCGATTGCAGGCTAATGCTTGCCTGCTTGCGCACCCAGACTTCCGGAACGGCAAGGTGGCAGACTTGTGGCTCATCCCCTGCTGGCAGTGCAGAGCATGCCGCCTGCGCTGGTCCAGCGCCTTTGCTTGGCATACGAAGGCAGGCCATCCAGCAGATCCACCATCATGCGGACACATGAGCAAGCACAGCAGCCATGTCTGCAGCTGCAGGCTGTTCTCAAAGAGTGCCTGCACAACCAGCAGGCTGGCACAGCAAGATATACAGTCTGCAGCATGGCTCCAGTTGGCAACTCAGGCAGCACTGACTGCAAGCAATTTCACGCTGACACTGCTCCTGCCTGCGCAAGCAGCAGGTGGTGACAGCGATGTACCCCGCTAGTGACCCATCAACCACAGACAGCACTGTGGCGGTCATGCCTGCCTCAAGAGTGAGCTGCCTGTGCAAGCAGCATTTTGCCACAACCGGGTGCAAAGCCTGAGGCCTGTCCCCTGTTGGCACCACAGGTAGCAGTGCCGGCCAAAGACCAAGGACGGCAAATGCAGGCTGATTGTTGTCTGGGATGCCTGTGCAAGCAGCGTGCTGAGCTGAGCTTGCACTGCATTCTCTCACAGCTAGTATTGGCAGACGTGCCTGCAGTGTGGTGCTCCTGTGCTTGGAGCTGGAGGTGGAGGCTGGCCTGTGAGGTAGCAGCGTATGGAGACAAGGCGCATGGCACCATGGCTCAGCCTGCTGCTTGCACATTACAGCCCATTCTGCTCACAGCCTGTCTTTAACCACAACAGCTGCAGCCTGAGTGCTGAATTCGTGCTGCAAAGGCTTCACATCTTGCAGCAGATGCCCTTACCTGCTCCTCTCTTGCATGCTGGAGCTTCTCCTCTGCCCGCACGATGTGGCTCCTGCGTGCCTCTGCGTGGGTGACCAGGTCTTCAAGCTCATCCCTGGTCTTCCCTAGCGAGTCGGTCTGCACAGCAAGGCAGGGCATGACCCATCAGCAAGCTCTGCCCGTGCCATGACTCAGTGGCAGCAGGAGGTCTTGGCCTTGAACTCCTCAAGCTGTTCATTTTGCATAGCATTGCAGAGCAGGGCGCAGTCAGGCGTGCCCTGTGACCGCCATCCATGACTCGATGGCGTCATATGATTTCGTTTTGACGCTTCCTAGCTCTTCAGTCTTTGTGGCACGAAGCTGAGCAGGGTACACTTAGTACGCACTGCTGCTTCCTTGACCTTCATGGAATCAGGTAGTTGTGTGTCCTTGCATTGCCCAAGTCCAGGCAGGGGGTTGGCAGAAACATCACGGACAGTGCTCTGCTTGAGGGCTGAGGCAGTTGTACATCAGGGCATAACTAAGACAGTGAAACAATGTTCGGGTGGTTTCTTATTGTCAGCCACTATGGCTTGGCCTCAACCACAGCTCACCCACACAGTCTCAAGCGCAGGGCAATGCAGAACGAGTCGTCTGCCTGTTGTGCAGCCTGCTTCCAGCGCTGAGCTGACTCACCAGATCGTGTAGGTTCCTCTGTGAGGTGTTGAGCGCTGCGGTGTCTGTCACCACAGAGTTCTTCAGCCTGATGGCTTCTGACTTCTTGACCTCAGCCTTTTCCTTCTTCGCACTGCAGGGCACGGAGGCCGACTGGATCTGCCCCTAGCGCTGCTTTACTTGCATATGCATGTGATGGAGCCCCATGTCAAGGAAGGCAGCGCTTGGGAGCAGGCTATCAGGATTCTGATCTGACTGAGAAGTGGACTGCATTCCCGTCAGATGCAGGCTGCTGCCGGCAGGCCTTCCAGCAAGCAAACTCATCTCTGAGAGCCACACAGTCTGCAGGCACACAAGATAGGCGCACCCATGGCGCCAGAGATGCTCATGCAAGGCCAAGCTCACAGATGGCAGCCTGCCAAAAACTTGAACAGATCTTGCACTCCAGTTGTCACCATTGCATTCTGGCCGCAGGCCACCACACAGAGGTGGCTCATACAGGGCACTCAGTTGCAGTGGGTGTCGACCAAAGTGCCCACTCATAGGGCTCTGACGAGACCTGCTGCTCACCTTGCAGTCGGGCTGAGGAGCCCCCCACAAGGGCTGGGCTGACCAGCCGAGCTTGGACTGCTTTGCCACACCCTTTTGCTACCATTGCCAGCCTTAGCACATCAATGCATACTGCTCCACTCAAGGACATGTGCCTCACTTGAACGGCTCTGACATGCCCTGCTGCTCCGCTTGCAGCCTGGCCAGCGACTCCCTGGCAGCCTTCAGCATGTCCTTGTCTTTTCTGAACTTCTCCTGCTCCTGCTGCAGCTCCAGCCAGGGCACCTTGCTGCGGACCTGCTTGGCCTGCATAAGGACGAGAAGGGTGCTGAGGCAACCTACAGTGGGTGAAACATTGGACAAGCCTGTCTGCTGGCCTGCACAGAAGTCAGTTGTGTAGGGCAGACTGTTGCAGCTTCAGGCAAGGCACCTTGCTGTGGACCTGGTTGGCGTGCATAGTGACCAGAGGAGCAGTCAGTGAGGCAGTCATCAAGCAAGGGGTGGCCCAGAAAGGCTGGTCTGCTACTCTAGCTTCAAGGCATGCTGGGCCTGCACGGGGCCAAGGCACGCAGGGTGCATGGCTGCAGCAGCAGTAAGGTAATCTCTTGACAGGCACAGTGCGGCACCCAGAGCCTCACTGCAGCCTCTGATGAGCCCCACTGCTATCAAGCACAATTCAGGCCGAATTGCTGCAGACCTGCTTAGCCTGCTGGGTATCAGGGAGTGTGTACTGACTGCTTCGGGCAGCCTTTTGGAAGACCCAGTCCCATGCTGGTCAAGGTGAGAAAGCGGCTTCGTGTGAATGTGCTCAAAGGCCCCTTGCCTTGAAGTGCTAGGCCTAGCTTCTGCGCAATCCAGGCCTCACGATTGGTCAGCTGGAGGCCACAGAAGGGCAGATGGCTCATGCAGCCCCATCAGAGCTTGCTGACAGCGCCACAGGGCATACTGAGCAGCAGTCCTACCTCATCCTCCTTCTGCTTGCGCTCTTCCCAGCGCTTGACATCCTTCTGCAGCCCTTCCTGCTGCTTCCTCTGGCCTGCCAGCTCTGTCTCCGCAACCTCCAGGGCCTGCAGTGCAGCCCAGTTCTGGAATGTGATGTGTGTGAGAGAGCTGCAGAGCGCCCAGTGTCCCATGCAGGCCTACTTTGTGCAGATCGCAAGTGCTGTGCATCTGGCAAAAGCTGATGCTAAGCATATTGTGAGGCTGCATGGCCACACACACAAGACTGCTGGCTGCCCAGCATGGCTTTGCCCCTAAGGCAAGGCTTGTCTGCCCTCAAAGCAATTGCCGCAAGCAGAGCCAGGGGCAGCCATGTGTGTAGCTGTTCATGTGCCTGCTGCACAACAACTCTACATGGCAACTGCTGTCCATTCAGCATGCAAGGCGCCTATTGCATGCCACCTGGACTCAAAGCTGGTCACTGGGGCTCAGCGCAAGCATGCAATGTATGTCCTGCATGCCACCACAGGGGTTGTGCTCAAATGAAGCCCATGCTGACTTGCTAGCTGCTCGACCCGGCAAAGCGCAGGCTGGCATGGGGCACAGCCATGCTGGGCATGCCAACAGCAGTCAGTCATTGGGACTCCTGAACGACCTCCCATACTGGCCTTCCTTTCATCCTTCTCCTCGCAACGGTTGTCAATCAGTTGCCGGTGCAGCTGAAGCAGCTCCTGGGTGCCGATGGACTTCTGTGTGACCAGCAGCAGGTCTGTGGGCGATAGGGCCGCAAAGCTGGCCACCTTGTCCTGAGGCATGAACTGCAGAGGCATGCAGTGGATTCTGCTCAGCAGGAGGTTGTCAAGAAGCCCCTTGGTCAGCAACAAATGTCTTGGTCAGCAACAAATGACTATGGCCGCTGTCTTTGCATCGCTTGTGAGTCTGACATCCTGGCAGATGACCTGCGGGTGGGACAATAAAACTTCAGCAGCAGCGCGTGGCAGGTGCTGCTGCCTTTGGCATTCAGTTCCTGGGACCTGAGGTGCAGCAGGCACAAGCACAGCCACAGACATGGCTAGTGTCCCTGAATAGTCTTGGCAGCGTTTGCCTTGAGGACAGACGCCTGGGCAGCAGCATGTGCAGATGCAAGCCCTGCTGCCCAAGCAGCAGTTACAATATGTACGACAGCCCCCATAGTAGGCTTCCTTGCACACATCCCACTGCCAGCACTTCATGAACATGCACCTGCTGTTTGCGCAGCACAGCCCACCTGGCACAGGTTGTCCAGCTGGACATTGTGCTTGTCCTCCACTCGGGCCTTGACGTGCTTCTGATTGCTCGGCGCCCCTGCAAGCGGGCAGGCAAGCTGAGGTGTTGGACTTGACTCTGCAGCAAGGTGCTCAGTTGCAGGCTCAGGTTGTGTTGGGTCTCTGCAGCCACTCGTCCCTTTCAGGGCAGGCCAGGAGTGTCAGGAAAGGCTGCACCCCGGCATGCTTTGCAGACTGGCCCCAAGCAGGCAGTGTACATACAGCATGGAGGCTGTCCACAGGCACCAAACAAGAGCAGACAAATTGAACATTGTTGTCAGACATGAGGCTCACCATTCAACTTCCACTCAGAGCGGCCGTCGTTTGTGATCTTGCGATACACCACATCTGGCCTAGTGGGGTCCTCTGTAGCAATGTGGATCTGCACAACATGGTACAACAGGTGGTGGTACACCGTTACAGGTGCTGCACACTTTCCGCAGCTCTTGTGCATGAAACCTTGCAACAGGGTCACTCCATCGCGCCAGCAGCTTTGTTGGGACCCCCCGTTGACAGCTGCCACCTCTTTAGGAAGCAACCACAGCTGGTAGCAAGCCGACCAGAGACTCAATAGGTGCCAGCACCAGCGCCTCAGCAGCTGCTGCGGGCTGCCAGCTAACCTCAGTCGAGCCCCAGCTCTCCCCACGCGTGATGAAGTCCGTCACATTGTCAGCACGCCCAAGGAGCTGCAAACACGGCACCGCATGGTGGCTCCCTAAGACTGTGGGGCTCCCTTCACGTCAAGGAGCTGAAACATAGCGAAGGCAGAGCCCACCTTGAGGCTGCCGCCGAGTCCCACACAGATGGCACACACAAAAGAGCTCTTCCCAGTGCCTGCACATGCCACGCGGTTGGTGCTCTGACAGAGAGTGTAGCTCTTCGCCAAGGGCCGAAGAGGCGTCATTGCTCACCATTTGGCCCCAGCACCAAATTCAATCTTGCACCAGGCTCAATGACTGCGTGCCTGTATGTCTGCATGGGCAGGGAGATGTTTTTAAGCACAGCACGACACGACCTACAACCTGACCTGGGTGTGTGGCACATGCTAGGAGACGCACCATGATGTTATTCACAATCAGCTTAATGATGGAGCCTGGATTTGGCTTGGCCTCCCTGCAGAGACCGAGTTGCTTTTGCTTGGCAGACTCTGGCTTTTGCGAACAGATCTGGATGGCAAAGCAAGGGGGCCTCTCACCCCACTGCTGGTGTTCCTGGGGTGTGAACCTCAGCAGAATTGCTTGAGGCATCATCCCTCCTCCTCTTCCCTGGCATTGTTGCCGGGAATCACTTGACCTGCGGCCTTGACTGGAGGCCTGCCGCAAGTCAAACGTGGTAAAAGTGGTAGACTTTGCTGGGCCGGCAGCTTTGACTTAGAGGGAATAAATTCAAAGTCTGGGGCCTGAGTGATCTATACGGAGTAGGCAAAGCAACACTGATTGATGCAGAGGCAGCGCTGCATGCACATACTCAGCAAGCAACATTGAGGGATGGTCAGCAAAGAGGTCTGTCAAAGTCTGTCTTGATTGCTGAAACACGTGGCTATGGCAGTTGCACACATCATCAAGCTGGGGCATTGCAGCATAGGAGATTGTTTGACTGTACCCTTGATTGAACAATCAGGACAAAGGTGTTAGATTTGTTGCCTCAGACAATACCTTCCCGTATGTTTGCAGGTCACATCACACACCTGGCTGCGACATCAAGAAGCAAGCTGGAATTGTCTACAGCTTCAAGCGGAGTTTGAGAGCAGGTAATCCCTGTCTTCAGCATGTTGGACGTGGGTGTCAATCACCTATGTCCTGCAGAGCCAAATAGCCCACACTGGTGTGGACCCAGGCTAGACTTGGCCTGAGCATGGTCCAGAAGAGCCATCAATATTTCTCGCGACAGGGTCTGAGCAGACATTGCTCTGAACCTGTGCCACATGAACTCCAAGCAGCGGCGCCTGGTGCAGGGCATCTGAAGCCTCTCAGCCTTCAGCAGGAGGTCACCAACGCTCTCTGGCGTCAGCCCTCTGAAATCTGCAGGCGTGGCCTTCCCATCGCAGCTCTGTTGGTTCAAAGTGCAAGCACAACACAGCTCACCTGTCATGCAGAGAGCCTCCAGATGCTCCTTGGCCTGGTTCAGCAGAGCACCAGCATCAAAGAAATCTGCGATTTTGGGCATAATGGGTCAGCGACATCTTGGCAGCATCTGCACACGTGATACTCTGGAGGCAGAAGCACATCATGACACAGCTCAGTGGCGCGGATCTCCATGCCTGCAATGTCAAGCAGGCGCCATGTCTCCCTTTCAGTGGCAAACTTGGAGCGCTTGTACGCATGCTTCAGAAGCAGAAGCACATCGTCAAGCGGCCAGGCAGCGCAGGCCTCCTTCAGGACAAAGGGGTTTGCAGGGGTCGGAGGTGTGTCCAGGCCCGAGATCAGGTTCAGCAGCACTCGGGAATGGACAGCCAGGATGTGACTGTGTGCTGGGAGCTCCTGGCCACCCTGGACGACAAGCTTGACATCTGCCAGGAGCATGAACTCTCCAGAGTCCTCGGCATCACAGTAGCAGTCCGCTGACAGCACTGGGTCCTGAAGGTGATTGAGGGCATCTGTAGCTCCAGCGGCAAAACACAGCATAGCACAGTGCTGGCTCCACACACCAGTGCAGTGCTGCTCACCTTTTCCTGATGCCAGCTGCCGAAAGCTCCCGCAAACGAGTTGGGCCCAGCTGTGCTGCAGGGCAGACCTTCAAATGTCATCGAGTGAGCTCCACATCTGCCATTGACTGGAAACTGGGGCGTCTGTTGGCTGCCATTGAATGAAAACTGTGGCGTGTGTTGGGGTTTGTTTCCAAAGGTGAACGCTTCAGACCATGCCATGCTGTGAGTGTAGTGCATTGTCAGATGGGCTCGGGTTAGATCTACATGCTAGCCAGCAGGATCCCAGCCACTCCCACAGATATGTGGCATCAGATCAACTGAACGCATCCAAAAGTCTCATTTAAGCTGCAGTCAAGACCGAATTGTGAACTAAGATTGCCATGCAGGGTGCAGCATTTCGGGGATGCACCTGCCACAGCCAGGTGACTTCGTGCTTCACGCTGCGGGTGCTGTTGGTGTGCAGCATACCCGGTTGTTGTGCTGTGGAGCATGCATAACATGTTGCTGATCTTGGTTTTGTGCTGCAGGCCACATGGATTGCTGGTGTGCCAAGCAGCCTTGGCCGCTCTGGGAGGCTCAGGCAGCAACGAGGTGCTGGCCTGCACAGTCCTCCTGGTGTCTCTTTGCTGTGGAGACGTCCACTTGCACTGCTTGTCAATGGGAGTCCTGCCAGGCTCACAGCTGCCCCTGGACTGCAGGTTCTTGGAGGCGCCTCAGGGTCCGTGCTGCAGTTTCTGATGCCGACACAGACCTCGGCGCCCTTCTCAAGGACGCTCTGCAGTCCTCTGGCGTAGACACCACCTCCCCTTCGGTGGAGTCTGCCGCCAGTGCCGACACAGACCTCGGCGCCATCCTCAAGGACGCTCTGCAGTCCTCTGGCATAGACACCACGTCCCCTGAAGTGGAGTCTGCCGCCAGTGCTGCTCAGAAAGCAGCCAGGCAGACCGCCGGCACAGCCAGCACTCAGAGCTCTGGTCTCAAGGCAGGAGCCTCACCAGGCACTCTGGCAGGCTCCCAAGCTGCACAGTCCGCTGCCGACTCGGCTGACTCCGCAGCACAGGCTGTCAGCTCCACTGCTGCTCAGGGCTCAGGCTTGGCTGCGCAGCCGGCCACCAGCGGCAGCGATACACTTTCAGTTTCACAGGCAGCCTCTGAGGCAGCCCAGTCAGCTGCAAAGTCAGCAGCGCCACCGTCAAGTTCTGATGCCGGCAGCTCTGCCCTGCAGTCTGCTGGCGATGCTGCAAGCTCAGCGCAGGAGGCTGCCAGCTCAGCAGGCCCTGATGCCGACAGATTCGGGAGCATGCTGCAGGACCTCAAGCAGCAGGCTGCCAACGCAAGCCAGTCCGTGGGCCCCAAGCCGCGGCAGGATGGCCAGAGCTTCTTCTCAGGCCTCAAGTCCCAGCTGCAGCAGGCGCAGGACAGCGCCCAGCAGCAGATGTCTGCTGCAAAGCAGGGGTTGAGGGCGCCAGCAGGGGGTACTGGGGCTCCCAGTCCACAGGCGGCCCCACAGGCGGGACCCGGGCCAGCAGAGAGCGTGCAGGAGCTACTCACCTCTGTGCAGTCAGGCCTGTCTGGGGCGCTGGAGCAGGGCAGGCAGGCTGCGGCCTCAGTCCAGCAGGTTGGCGTGCATCAAGGGAGCAGCCCTCAGCAGGCGGCTGCTGGCACCTGTTGCACCGCCCACTGCCCAGGAACGGCCATGTGTTTGGTGCCTTGAGTCAAGAGCTGTTAGCCTGCTGTCGTGATCTGAGCAGGGGAGACTCCCTTGCGTTGGTCTGGGTGCGCGTGCTAGGCAGTGTCATTTGGCTGAACAGGTTCTTCTCATGCATGCCTGTGGCTCGATGCAGGCCGCTAGCGAGGTACTTGTGGACGCGAGCAGTGCCCTTGATGGTGCCACTGGCGGGCTGTCCAGCAGTGCAGGGCAGGCGCTCCAGACCGCTGAGCAGACCGCCCAGCAAGGGCTGTACGCTGCATCTGCTCAGGTGGGGAGACAGCATGAGCCTTTGTGGTACGAATGAGAACGATCCCTTGCAGCAATGTTATTGGCAAGGTTGTTTGGGCCAGGCTGAGGGTCAAATGTCAAGTCAGCATGTACTGCTCAATTTGCCTGCAATAGGATTCTCTGATTGCCGGTGGTGCTAGTGGCAGCAGCTGCTTGGGAAGATGTGCAAGGTGCTCGAGGTCACCCATGCAGACAGTAAACAGCTGATCAAAACAAAACTCTGGGCAGCAGGCACCGATGTGGCCCTGCAGGTGCTGAAGCAGGCCGCTGACTGCCACAAGACGTGCAGCACTACTCTCAACATGTTCCCCCTGCCGCCCTGCAGGTGCAATCTGCAACCAGCTCGGCGCTGAACGCCCTGCCGCCTGAGGTGTCAGATGCGCTGCGCAACGCTGGGTCGACAGTGCGGCCCCTCACAGGGCGGGCAGCACAGGCGATTCAGTCAGACCCCCGCATCAGCGCTGCAGCTTTAGTGTGAGCATTGTCACACGACTGCTGTTCTCCGAGGGGCTGCAGGGCTCTGCCCTTGATACGCTTCAGGATTCATGTGTTTCGCCAAGACTTGGCCGTGTCGGTCGAAGGGAGTCTTACACAGCTCTGCGCAACGTGTTGATTTGGCTCAGGGCATAGCCCCCTGTGCCTGCCTCAGTGTGGTGTTCTTGCCTTGCCTGCAGGGTGCTTGTGGGGCTCCCTCTGCTGGCTGGTCTGCGCAGTGCTGGAGCTTTTGGCAACAAAATTGCACCTGACGCAGCCTTCAAGGCACTGCAAGAGGACAATGTGGTTCTGGTTGACATCAGGTGGGCTGCTGTGTCAAACGAGTCCTATCTGGCCTGCAGGCTGTTTGTGCTTGCAGCGCGGCAGCAATGAGGACCTACATGTGTCAGGAACTGCAATGGTGCCAATGGCTGGTATTCTGTGGGCACATCGCAGGGTCAAGCACGACTAAGTCAGCCAGGCTGCTGGCGAAGCCGCCTCAGCGGCAGCCTGTGTGACGCAGGTCTGGATGCTGTTGCCTGCAGGCAGACCTGCCATTCAGCAATGACCACTGCGGTCGCAGCAGACACTGCAACCTGCACGCAGCCTTAGGGGCTGCGCCAGCACCTGTAAGCTCCATGCTGGGATGCAGCATGCACTCCAGAACATGTGCGCATACAATGGATGCATGTGCGCCAGAGCCTCATGTCTCTGGTTGGCCATTACGTGAAGCTGTTCATGTGAAGCTGTGCTTCACAAGGAGCTGCAGTGCTAGATCATGTACCTCAAATTGGGAAAGATTAGCTAGGCATGAGGTGCAAACTGTCCTCCAACACCTGGGGCCCCGGCTGCCGGGCGTAGCACTGGCTGCACTTGCCCATGTGCTGCAGGACAGGAATCAGGAGCTAAGCTACAGCTTTCCTTCATCTCAAGCCGGTGGCAGAAACTCCTTGCAAGCTCTGAATGTCATTGTTCGTGTACTGCAGGACGGACGACCAGCGTCTGCGGGAGGGCACACTAGAGCTGAAGCGGGCTGCTCGCAGCAAGGCTGTGTCCCTACAGCTGCCCGAGCTGGCTCCAGGGTTGCGGCGCCAGATCAGGAAGCCCAATGATGTGCTCTACTGCGTCTGGGCAGCTCAGGTGGCGGGTCTGTCTCAGGTGAGATCAGCGCTTGTCTCCTGAAGCAGCCAGTGCCTCTGTCTGTCTGGTCCAGCGCTCATGACGCTGCTTCTCAGGTATCTCAGTCATTCAGCGCTCTGGCTGGCAGGTCATGCTTGCCATGCAGCATGTGGCAGTGCCATTGCCACCGCATGGAGCAATACCATGATCAGTCTAGTTGAGCGCAACACAAGAGATGACGCTTTGGGTCGATCATAGAGCATTGATGGTGCCACAACCCCTCCGTCACAGCAATGCCTTGTGGTCAGAGCTTGTTAAGCTGACCTCTGACACTCCTCCATCCTGCACAGATCAAGTTCCGCACCCGTGTGATTGTCATGGACCAGTCAGAGGGAGCTTTAGCCAGGGAGCTCGCGAAGACCATCAGGCGGACGACAGGGCTGCGTGCAACCGTGCTGAGGGTACGTCATTCCCTCCGATTGTCCTGAAGAATAGCCCGGCAGTTGTGAAGGAGCCACAGGGCATGGCCACATCCTGGCAGACAACAGGGCTGCATGCTGCAATGCTGCAGGCGCTCTCCTCATTGCACTGTAAAGCAAGGCCAGCCAGGTGGAGGAGGTCACCAAGCACAGGCACATTCTGGTGGGCCATAGGGCCGCGCGCTGCGCTGCTGCGGGCACATTGCTCCCTGCATTTGTCCTGAAGGTGGACAGCCAGGCAGGCAGAGGCCATAGCCACAGGTACATTGTGATGCAAGCAAGGCACGTTGGCTGCAAGGCTGCCCAGCCTCTGCAGCACAGCAGCAGTCCTGGGCTTCCTTGCCTTCCCAGACATATTCTGCTCGACAGGTACAGTCCTTGCAGCTGCATTGCCCTGTGTCTACGCGCGCACAGTGCTTTGCAGGTTGGAGCGCCACTCAGCTTTGAGGTGCAGGCCATCCTGATAGCGCACTTCAGCAATGGTGATGTGTCGGAGTGCCTGTGCCTGCGCCTGCAGGGTTTCAAAGCCTGTGCGTCTGCATCAGCAGTAATCCCGCACCTTAGTGCCTTGTGCCTCCACCTGCAGGTGGAGTTCAGAGCCTGGGGGCAGACTGGCCTGGGGGGTTCGTGTCAGTGATGGTGCTGTGTTTCAGCGCCCTACACCTGTGTCTGCAGGGTGGGTTCAGGGCCTGGGCACAGGATGGCCTGGGCGTGCGCCCCTCGGTGGCAGAGTACAGCAGCTCCATCTTTGAGACCCTAGAGGATGAGCTTGAGGTGGCAGTCAGCACAGCCAGTGGCGTGTTGAGGTCAGTCCGAAGCTGAGTTGGGCAAGCGGCTTTGCCGTCGCACAGCCCGGGGCATGCCGGTGTTGAGGTTAGCCCTGGGGTGGTCCCCTGGCGCACAGGGTATGCCTGGCAAGGGGAGCTTGCTCTTGCCCTTACCAGTCATTGGGGTCTGCTGATGCATGCGCCGTCCATTTGCTGGCAGCTGCCTGAGGAGGAGGGCTGTGGCCGCCGTCTGCACATGTTCCTCTCAAGTGCTGTTGGCGAAAAGTCATCCTGGCGCCGTGTCCACCACAGACACAGCGCTGTGTGGCAGGCTTCTCCAGCCCCAGCCCCCTTTGTGGTCACTTCACAGCAGCACAGTCCATCAGCTGCGGCATTATACTCTGCGGGGAGCCAAACAGGGGCCATGATGCGATTGCCACCTGACACCCAGTACGCAGGCAGCACTTATACTTTACAGCCCTGCATGCCCGGCATGACCACAGCCATGTGATGCAGTGATCCCTTCAACATCCTGCTGAGTGTGGCTGGCATCGCATTGGTGGGGTGGACCCTATACGACTACCATTTGACGCTGCAATTCATTGCCGTCATTGGCCTCTTCACAACCGCTGTGTCTGTTGTGACAGGCTACGAGAGTGCTGAGGTGAGGCGGTCTCATCAGCAGCTGAAGTACGAGGAGCCTGCCTTTGCCAAAGGCAGTGTGTCTGGCAAGGCCCACGCCTCAGTGTCTTAGCACTGGATCCCACTTGATTGGTGTCTCAGCACTGGAGCCCACCTGATTGCTATGTGGCATCTTGCAGCTCTGCAAGTGCTTGGCATCCCTGCGTTGGGATGCAGATGTGGCAGGCCAAGAACCCACAGCTGGTGCATGCAGCTTTGCAGTTGGACCATGCTGCACTGCAGGCCTTTGCAGAGGATACCGGGACAGTGCTCAGCAAGGCAGCCGCCCTGGTGCCCAGTGGCGGCACCCGCAGCATCTCTGTAGGGAGCAGCCAGGGCCAAGAGGAAGCCAAGTCAAACGAGGAAGCTGAAGGGCGGGAACTGGCCTATGCTGGCGCCCCTGCAAGATTAAGCTCCAGCAGTGAGGAGGAGCAGGCAGCCCCTGACAGTGCCACACAGCGCATTCAGGCCAAGCCGGAGCCAGCAACAAGCGGCACCCGACGGATCTCCAGAGACTCGAGTGCAGAGAAGACTGACCAGGCAGCCACCCAGGCTGCCATGGACGAGTGAAAATTGTGTCTGGCCACCCACAACATCATAACTTAGCTGGTGACAGTCACAAATTTGTAGAGTGTCCGCATCGAGTATGAAAGACCTGTGAAGAGGGCAGCTGAGCTGGTGCCACGCCAACGAAGCCTAATAAAGAGTTGCTTGAGCGCTACTTGAAGGGCCAGTGAAGTCAGATGTGATAATGGCACAGAATGGTACATAATCAGTGATAGTGCTGAAGGCCTTCATGAGGGGTCAGGGGTTTTTGGGGCCTGCTTCTATATGCAAGTCTGCTCCTTTAAGATGACGGTCATTGTGTGCAGCAGCAAGGCCCTGTCATGCCTTGTCTGCAATGAACCCAAGTAATACACTGCCACCTGTGCAGTTTGGTGCATTGCCTCATGCATCTGTCCAGCAGAGTCGGTCTGGGCAAGCGCTGACTGGCAGCTTGTACCTTGAAAATGTCTGCACCCCAGCGAAAGCATGTCAAGATTCAGGTTGATCAGAATCAGTGGGCATCTGAGCATGCTTCCATCAAGAGGCAACTGCAAAGTGACCTCTGTCCAGGTTGATGCCTGCGCCTGCACCTGCACAGGCAAACAGGCATCAAGACACACAGCGCGACTACCAAGAGACTTGGATGTAAGACTAGTATCAGCCCCGGCATACTGAGAAGGCCAGCATGGCAGGCATTCCCAGAGTGCCCAGCCAGTGCTGTCAAACCTGGGTCTGGGGAGGATTCTTTGCAATGTCAGCATGCAGATGTTCTGCATCACCAGTGGCCTCAAGGGAGCCTTCCATCTCTCAGCTGTGGCAAGGTTGCTCCCTGCACCCAGACCCTGAAGCGACCTGCCCTCCAGATGCCAGCAGCAGGCAACAATGACACTTAGGTATACCTACGTCGGACTGTGATGACCCACACTTTGCCCTGAGCGGACCCCTTGCTCACATGCGGACGGTGCAGGCCTGGCCACCATGGGGGTGACAGCTGTGGCCTGAGCCAGGCGTCTACACAGGAAGCACAGCTCCTCCAATGTCAATTTGTCACCTGCTTGTTCTACCACAAAAGCCCCCAACGGAGCCTGCAGCTCAAGGGTCCCAGGGGCTGCCAGCTTCCCGACATGCAGGACCACAATCGCTGTTGCCATGCGGCGCCTGTGGTGCACAGGGCATCAGGCAGGTGGGCAGCCTCAGCAGGGTAGAGGTGGCAAGCTCTAATGTTCTGTCCAGTGCCCCTGTGATTACCGAAAGCAGCAGTGAGACTGTGCATAGCCAGCGCTCCTGACTCAACAAGACGGACTGGCAGAGGAGGCCCAATCCGACCCCTGAACAGCATCAGACGCATGCCTCTGAGCTGCAAAGAGAGCATGACTGCAAGAGGCAATAAATGCCATTTCTTGATGACGCAGGGTCTGCAGAAACAGGAGCAAATCAGTGGCACAATGAAGGAAAAGACAGCACCCTCTTGCTCTGCACAGCCAGATTTCCCTGCCCCTGTGAAGGCCAGGACTAGGGTCGCCTGGTGCCTGGACGCCTGCTAGCTTGTGACGTAAGCATGTCATGCAAGGCCTGAGCATGTCATGCAAGCTCTGAGCCTCTCAGAGGTGCTGACCAAGCACAGACCATCAAGTGTTGCACCTCGGCAGCTTATGCACCAGATGGCCCTACTATTCCACGACGATCTGCTCCACGACGATCTGCTCAGAATCATTTCAGCACTCTGAAGGTGTCTCACATGGATGTGTGACCCAACACCTGAAGTCATGTGACACTTTCATTCGGTGACACACAGGAGGAGGAGCAGAGGAAGAGACATATGGCAGAGGGGTATGGTTGCTCCAATGCTATGCCGCAGTGCACAAGAGAAGTGCTGCAAATCAATTCTATGCTGTGTGCTGGCAGGTCCACCAAGGATGTCCTCTGCCGCTACCACATGCATGGGGCCTGCAACAGAGGTACCAGCTGCCCATTCAGCCATGACCTGTCCAAGCCCCAAAGCATGGTGAGCCCTCACAGGAAATGCCAGCCATTGCTGTGTTGCTCATGTCTGCCTTGCTGACTGCCTTTCGCTGCAGCAGCAATGGCTTACAGTGGCATCCCAGCTGCCTACTGATGGCATTTGCATCCCCTAGCATGTCACACCAGCTCTCTCACACCACACCCTTTCCATGCCCCCCAGGTCTGCAAATATTGGCTTGCGGGGCACTGCAGCTATGGGGCAAACTGCCGTTATGATCATGTGCGCACCACTTATGCTCCCAAACAGCAACCCAGGTGAAGCCTTCTGTACTCCTCTTGTAAGCCTGCATACAGCTGTATCGCTGCAGCAGAAGCCTTCCTCACACTGGGCAGCAGACCCTGCCAGGCTGTGCAGAGGTCATTGCCCTGGGCTGATGCTGTACCTGCACAATCTCAGCCCTCTCCAGCATGTCTGCAGGACTGTAGTGCCGCCACTGGCCGTCCCCAAGCCAGCCACAAACGCAGCCACCAGCAGCAGGCAGCCTGCTGAGCCCATGCAGCGCCTGGCTCTGAGGGGCGAGCAGCCTGGCGAGGCTGCCACAGTGGCCACCTCTGGCTCGGACGCATGTGGGCCTCAAGCCCCTACATACTCAACAGCTGCTGCGGCCTCTGCGGCCCAGAAGCCGGAACAGAACGGGCACAGCGAGCAGCTGGAGGGCACCTGGGGCGAGGAAGGTTATGGGCAGGAGTACACTCCAGAGGAATGGGCCGAGTATGAGAGGCAGTGCAGGTGAGCAGCATTTGAGTGCATGGTGGGCGGCAGGATGACCAGCTCATGCAGGGGGGCTGGCCAGGGCCATGTCTTGAGGAACAGGCAAATGCTGAGCAGCAGTCTAGGCGAGCTGCAAATGTCATGCACCTTGCATGTGGGGCACATGAAGGTAGCTTGTGGTTGGGGTCTAGCACTGGCACAATCTGATTGCAGGGTTAGAGCAGAGGCAATGCAGGCGAGCTGGGTGTGCAGTATGTCGAACATAAGGTTTTGCGCTGGGGTGACGTGCCTGAGTTACGAGTGGAGCTAGAGAGACAGAGCAGGTGGGCTGCTCATGGTGCTGGTGCACCAGAAGACCAGCATGATGGATGGGTGTGAACTCTGGGCTGCGGTGCGGCCTGTGCTTGAGGTGCCAAGCCTGAGAGCGCGCTGCTCATGAGAGGCAGTGCAGATGGCGCCCTGCGCAGCCAGGTGCTCAGCCTGCTGGGCTGTAAGGGCAGCCTGTGCTGGGTGCTCCGGCCTGGGATGTGCACCTGGAAATTGAGTGGAATGGTAGAGGTAGTGAAACCCAGCCAGATGAGCTGCATACAAGGCTGCTGGATTTGAGCCTTCTCATAGGTGATGCAGCTATCTCTGCACCAGATGCTCCAGGGGACACAGCTTGAACCAGTGCTTGATTCACAGTGCAAGATTGTAGAAGCAAGCCACTCAGACAGGCTCCCTTGGCTGTTGCAGAGAGCAGTACACGCCAGAGGAGTGGGAAGTATGGAACAAACAGTGCAGGTGAGCTCCAACACCTGCGGTGGCACTACAGGCGCTACACAGCATGCTGCAGAGTGCTTCCTCTCAAACATGTGGCATGTGCAGCGGGTAGGCGCCTGCCCCCGGCAGCCAGCAGCTCATGCTCCCGCTGCTGCATGCTGCCCGCCCAAATGCCTGGCCCAGCAGACAGGAACTCCTACACATACTGCTGCATCCTGCCTGCTTTCATCCCTGAGCCACTCTGGGTCAACATGCACGCGGCCTCCTGTGGACAGAGGCTCCTACATTGCCTGCTGCCAATTGCTCTCAAGGGGTCCCTGAAGCACATCAGCCCTGGCAGGCACTTGACAGCTGTACCCAGCAGCTCATGCACATGGTGCTGCATGCCTGCCTGCCCGCCCATCTCCTTGCAGCAGTCAGGCTCTGTCCTGAGCAGGAATAATCTGCTCCCTGCAGCGAATACTACAAGCACTGGCAACAGCGGGGGCCTGGCACAGAAGCTGCCGAGCCCAGCGGGAGCGGCAACAGCTGGTGGGAGCAGGCAGATGCTGCTGCAGCTGCAGATGAGGCGGCCGATGATCTGCAGGCCCTGGGCTTCAGCAGCAGCACCCCCAATGAGGAGCAGGATGCCCTAGACGGCTTTGCTCAGCCATCGGCGTCGCCTGAGCTGGATCCAGCAGAGCTGGCTGAGCGCCCGCTGTGCGGGCAGTTCCAGTCCTCTGGGCAGTGCGCACGGGGACAGAGGTGCCCGTTGGTGCATGGACTTCTTTGTCAGGTGGGCAGGCTGACTGCCTTTGCAAAGCTGTGCTGTTGAAGCCATTGCTGTCAGTTGCTGAAAGCCTGAGGAAAGCTTTAGCTCGACCTGCATGGGATGACAGCCAGCAGGTGCTGCTGAGGCTTGCAGAGGCAGCCTAGCACAGCATGCATGCTGTTGCAGCAGAGGCAGCCATCAGCGCCGCTTCCTGTCTGCTGCACGGGCAGCGCCATGGGGGGCCAGGTGCAAGCCAGTCAGCGGCCACTCTGCCAGGGAGCAGTTCAGCGCTCCCAGGCAGAAGCCATGGCGCCAACCTCCCCTTCCCTGTGCAGGTCTGCGGGCGCTTTGCCCTGCACCCCTACAGCGAGGAGGCCAGCGTAGCCCACACAGCAGACTGTCAGGGCCGCCACGCCAGGCTGGCCTCTATTGCGGCCAGCCAGGAGGTGGAGTGCGGCATCTGCTACGAGCGCGTGATGGGGAAGCTGCGCCCGGGGGAGCGACGCTTTGGCCTGCTCGCCTGCGAGCACCCCTTCTGCCTTGCCTGCATCCGTGGGTGGCGCTCCCACACGGATGGTGGGGCAGACATTGATAATGTGAGCGGAGGGTGCCTGTCTGAGGGGGGGCCATGATCAGGGGTCTGGGCCGCCTGAGCTGCCCATGTGAGACGTACCCTGCCAGGGAGGGCGTGGCGCCTGGACAGTGTGGGCCATCACAGTCTCTGGCCATTGAGTTCCTCTGCTAGGCCTGCATTCACAGGTGGAATCTTATATGGAAGGCAGGGCTGATCCATACATGATCTTTGTTGTGTCTGGTACTGCTGGCCTGCTCTGCCTTGAGTGCATCTCTAGGTGGTCCTCCCAGACAGATGGTGGTACAGGACTGGAGAGGCAAAGCCAAATTTAGTTGTGGCCTGCTGGCCAACGGACACCCATTCTGCCTGGCTTGCATCTGTGGGTGGCGCTCTCCATTGGATGGCGGGGCAGACCTGGAATCGTGAGCTGATAAGTCTGACTGATCCTGCCACAAATAGGACTCAAGGGGAAGAGGAGCTGCTTTTTTGCCACCTCCTGCAATCAGACAGTGGGGCCTGTTCTGGACGACATGAGGTGGGATCCTTGTGGTGCAGGCTCAGGCATGCCCCAGAAAATTGTGCAGATGGTCCTCAGCCCTGTCATGTGCCTGGCAGATGTGATGTCCCGATCCTGGTGGCATCATAGGCAGTTAGCATGCATGTTCAGCCAAGTACTGCACATTCACCTTTGCCACTTCTGTGCAGGGGGGGCGCCTTACAAGGTGCAGCGTCCCATCTGCTGGCTGCCTTTCAAGGCACTGCGCTTCCAAACAAAGTCCCGCTGCAAACTCTGCTCCTGACTGCCTCGTGACTTCTGACCCTGCAGGCTGTGCGTACCTGCCCTGTGTGCCGCCAGGCATCCTGGTTCGTCACTCCCAGTAGTGTGTGGCCCAGCAATCAGGCTGAGCGGCTGCGCATCATTGAAGCCTACAAGACGCGCCTGAAGACCATTGACTGCCGGCATTTTGACTCTGGCGAGGGCCGTTGCCCCTTTGGTACCAGCTGCTTCTACAAGCACGCCTACCGGGATGGGTCCCTTGAGGTGCGCTACATGTCCTGGCTGCAGGATTGTGCATCTTTGATCAGCTCAAAGCACTTACATCTCACTGGCGTGGCATTGGCTTACCAGTGCAGGTTTGGGGGGCAGGAGTTCCTGTGTGCAGCATGACAATCCCATCCTGCTTCCGTGCTGTTGCTTCCTTGTCATCATTGTGTTTGCCACCATTCAGCCGTGCCTCGATGCAGATTACTACGTGAGTGACTTAGTGGAATGGGCAGCACACAGAATCTGCATGCAGGAGCCGACCAAGCTGCGGCACCTGGCAGGCGGGGACGAGGATGTCAAAATCATGCGCAAGAGCATGCTCAGTGACTTCTTCGACATGCCATCAGCTGTTCAGGCTTTGCGGACGCTGCGCTGACTGCAATAAGGCAGGTGTCCTATTTGACGTCAGGCATGGCTCACTCTGCCAGTCAGCTCGGGCCACAACGTTGCTTGACTTGATCAACATCAGACACACTCTGAAACCCCCTGCATCTCAGGACATTCCCCATTTGGGTGCCCTGCACCTTGCACACCCTTGAAGCGTGCGGAGCAACAGAACACTGCACGCAGCAGACTTTGCAAGACCCTTGCGACCCTGCTGTTTGTCAGGCAGCCATATAGAATCCATTTTGGCTGGGGAGCTCACAGGCAGAGGCTGTGAATCCCGGTGATGATCATGCGGGGCTGCACGTCACAGGCTTTGTGGTCCTCAAGCAGCATGCCAGACCACAGCTTTGCCGTGCAGTGGTCCACCTGCAAAGCAGTGTAAAGGCTTGCCGGGTCCATCTCATAGCGTCTGCTGTCTGAGGTCAAGCCCATGTCGGATCAGGGGCTGGTGAGCAGGCTGCGCTGATAAGCTTTGAGACCGCCGGAGAGCGAGCAGTCAAACGTGCATCGTTGACAGTTGCATGCCGCCCATACCGCACTTGTAAGCTTCTCAAGCTGATCTCACTGGATGCACAAATGCCAGCTTTGATCAGCAATGAGCTCAACAGCTGGGGTTCCCAGCATCTATACTCCTGGATCCATCTGGGCCCAGCTGATTGAGCGGGCCAGAGCAGAAGCCAGAAAGCCAGGCGCGCTGTGCATGCAGCTTCTGCACTCATGCAGAATGAATACGTCACTGGAGCCACTACTGGCTGCCGTGCAGATCATCAGCCTGAGATTATCATTGCTGGCTGCCGTGCAGACGTTCGGCCAGAGTCCTTCTTGTACTTTGTGGGTGCCAGGGGCAGCGGCAAGACCACGCTCCTCAACAGGTTCCTCTACCCAGACAAGGCATGCACAGATGCATGCTCGTGCATACAAGTCTGCAGGCTCGGCCATCTGCTAAGCCAGGCACCCAAGGATGTGCTTGCGCATGTGTGGTTGCACCATCAGGCAGCAGGCATGAGGTCCTGGCTGCGTGTAGCAGGCACTGCAAGCCTCTCACGTCCACCTGCCTGCACAATGTAACCATCCTGACTTTGTGCGGCCATGCAGAGCGAGACCCCCAAGCCCACAGAGGGCTCTGAGTACACCTTTGCCCGCAAGCAGTCCGTTGCCAGCCTGGATAGGAAGGACCTGGCCCACATCTGGGAGATCTCAGGCAGTCAGGACCTTGCAGCCCTCATAGCGGAGGGAGACCACCTCTTCCTGGGGCCGCTGCAGGTCAGTGCGCGACTGCACAGGGTTGCCGGCCGCCCTGACTGCGCAGGGACAGCCTCTCTCAACGCCGCTGCAGGTCAGCACATGGCTGCGCAGCGGGGGCATGAACCCCTCAGTGCAGGGGAAAGCCCTCTCTTCCATGAGCCACTGCAGGGCAGGGCACAGCACAACAGCACAGGGTGGCTTGCACCGTGCTGCAGCAGCAGGCCCTGACAGGTGGCCTGACTGCTGTTCAGCTGCAGGGGCCAGCTGGCACAAATCACCACAGACAGACAGTCCTGCCCTCTGTCACAGTCCCCACCCTTGCACCCCATGATCTCACATTTTGCTCTGCAGAGGCTTCTTTACTTGCCTTGTCCTGCGTTACAGCAGGCACAGCGCTGAACTAAGCAGCCTAGGCCCCTTGCTGATTATTGGCGCGGCGCCACAACTTGCCCCTGCATGGCTGCAGCCAGCTTGAACCACACTCTCCAGTATGCTGCTCTCCAAGTAGCCACAGTGATGGGCGTCGTTGTAGGCGCCTTGCGACGCTCAGCAGAGCAGCTGGAAGTGGTGCCTTCCCCACCCAGAGCAGCCTCTGCTGCCCTGCAGGTAGCCACAGCGACAGTCGTCATCACAGCCGACCTGGGCCGTCCAGCAGAGGTGCTGCCAACAGTCCTGTTCTGGCTGGACCAGGTGCAGCGGAAGCTGGCAGCCACATATGCCTCGCTGGAGCGCCGTGGGTCCAAGCTGCCCGAGCAGCTGCGCCTGCGGGCGCGGCGCTACTTTGGGAGCCAGCATGATGACGCAGATCTGGTGCAGCACACTGGTGAGGGGCCGCTGCTTTGGTGACGCCGGCAAAGCAGGACAAGCAGGCATGGCGGCATGTCAGCAAATCCACAGACTGCGCAGCAGCTGTCGAAAACTGGCATAGTGGCTGCAATTTGTAAAGGCTCTGCTTTGCCAGAAAGTGAGGCTCGCAGCCACTTTGCAGTCCCTTGCTCTGCCAGTTCCCAAAGCCAGACTGTCCTCGGCAACAAAGTTGCGCTTTATCAAGCAGCACCGGCAAGTGCAAGGCTGGTGGTCACCTGAAGCTGCGGCCTGGCTGCCGTGCAGGTGTGGCCATCGTCATCGCGGCACTGAAGGACGACACATTCCGGAGCAGCGATGCAGAGGTAGAGTAGTAGCACAATTTGTATGCCTGCCGCCAGGCAGACACCCTGTCTTGCTTGAGTGCGCTGCTGCCAGGCACCAGCGCTGTGCACACACACATGCCATTCCTTCAAGTGGCAGCGGCCGCCCAATTGCAGGGTCCTGGCGGTGGCCGGGCTGCAGGCGTGCAAGGTGCTGACTCTCTCCCTGCGCCAGCGGCCAAGCCCCAAGGGCCTTCGCTTCTGCCGGCATTTGCTCAAAAAGGGCAGCCTGCGTGGCAACCAGTCCTCTATGGCTGCAGGCTGGCCCTCTGGGACAAGCTTGTGCCATCAGGGCTGCCTCCACTGGAAGGTGGTGTCCCTGGCCATGCCTGCAGGTGTGCAGGGGCCTGGCTTGCTCCCAGCAACCTCTGACATGCACACACAGGAACGGGCTTCTGCCACCCGACGGCTGCCACCTGCTGGCAACCAACAGTCCCCTCAGCCCTGCCTCTGCCATGCCCGCAGGTGCGCAAGGTCCTGGCCTGCTCGCTCCGCCATGTGGCCCACAGTCACGGAGCCTCGCTGGTGTTTCTCGGGGGCCTGGCAGGCGGCGCCGCCATCCACAAGGAGGGTGCCGCAGACAAGGCCCTGCTGGCCAACTTTAGAGCCATGCTGAACCACCTGGTCTTCACGGGGCTGGACAAGCGCATGTGGGTGCTGAGTGCGGTGCTGGTGATGACAATGTGCCTGACTAATCGAGGCGCTACCTGCGGGCAGGGGTGGGACTGCCGAGCAGACTGCCTGCAGCCCCAAATGGGACCCCTTCATATGTGTGCACTGCACAGCAGAGGGCGCCACCTGCAGGCCATGCCTGCAGGGCGCCAGTGTTCTCTGCAGACACAGGGCCACCTGCATGTTCTGACCCAGGGCACTGCGCAAACAGTGCCGGCCAGACCATCTGCAGTCCCTGCTGATGCTCCTGGGGCCAGACTACAGCATGACAGGCCACGTGCTGCGCCTGCAGGCCTGCAGGACATTGTGTGGACCCAGCAACCTCCTGCAGCCCAGAGCGCTGCACCAAGCATGCACTGCCACACATCCTGACATCCATGCCATTCCTCCAGGGCCCTGCGCATGGAGTGCCAAACTGACCACCTGCAGTCGCTGGTGGTCCCAGGGGGAGCAGACCGCTTCCGTGACATCGGGCGTCCCCGTGGGGGCGCAGCCGGTGCCACCCCTGCTGCAGCTCTGGCAGAGTGGCAGGGCCTCTGCGAGCAGGTGTTCCCTCCCAAGCCTCCTGATGCCAAGCGCCACTTTGATGCTGCCAAGCAGCAGTATGCCGAGAGAGGTGTGCCCAGACCGTAGAGGGCAAAGACTGCGCAAGTCGTTGGTGAAAGCTTGCAAGTGACGGCTGCTCTTTGTGATGTGCAGTGTCCGTGTGAGCATGTGGATATCTTGCAGCTCCTCTGGCAACGTAGGCATGCTTGGGCTTGACTACAGCTGCAAGCTCCGCATTGCCAGAGCTACTTTAGGGGCTCTGGCTGTTCCAGGTCTGAGGTGTTGCAGCTCAGGCTGCCTCATAAGAGCTTGCGGTCCTGCGCCCTGCAGAGGTTGACGAGACACGAAAGCAGCGGGATGCAGAGCTGGAAGCGCAGCAGAAGGACAAGACTGCACAGCAGGCATCAGCCCTTAAGGCGCGTAAGTCAGCACTCATCGCCCGACAGCAAATGGCGCAGCGCCGCCGCACAGGGTCCAGCAAAGCCCTGCAGCCTTGACAGCTTGCTGCGCAGCACTAGCACCAGCGCCAAGCCTGGGCAGACGACAGCATGTTTGACCTTGCTTGAAGGACCCAGATTAAAAAAGGCACTGATAAAGCCACTTTTCAAGTTTTGCCTGATATTTTCTGACATTGTTGACAATTCCACAGATGCTTTGGTGCCACTGACTGCCATCTGGACCCCTCCAGGCCACGACCTCGACTGATTTGTATTGCTACATCACCAGGAGACCTGGCCTCCATTCATGGAAGAGCCCCACAGGTCTGCTGGCTCTGGGCACTGCACAGCCAGGCATTTGCAAGCACACACAGCGTGGTCAGATGGAGACTGGGAGCCAGACTTCATTCTTTTGTGTGGCACCGCCTGCCATCTGTGCACCAGACCCAGCTTGCACTCATGTTGCACGATGCAGTGCACCTTGTTGGCTGGGCCCAGAGTGACCTGCTGAGGGCGCCAGCCACATCTTGCATTGGCTTTCCAGTTCCACTCGGCCATCAGGTGTGGTGCTCCACTGCTGATGCTGGGCTGCCTTGTCATCTTGCATCGGGCCTCATGAGCACACTTGGGGCATACACTCCATGTGTTGTAGTTGTTCTTTTGCAAACATGGGCGCACCAGCTGTGCCCACAGAGGCCGCACCTCCAGGCTGCCTTGATGCCGCTGCCTGCCGCCATATGGCGGCAGGCATGATCTCTGGTGTCCTTTCCTTGTTGGCCTCCTGGTCCCATCCCTCTGAGGCTTCCACCTCTGGGTGATTGTGGGCCAGGTCGTTGCAGGGGCAGGCTGCTCTGCCAGCATTTAGGGGCATCCAGCGCCCTTTGTGCAAGCTACAATTTGCGCTTGCCACTTGCGTTTGCCGCCCGGTCTTGCACATGCCGCTAATCCACCAGGCCTTCCTGCTGCTCTGGGGTGCGATGATGATGCTGCCCAGGAGGGGCGTTGGCCGCGTGGTCCCATTCCTGTTGCAGGTGCGGAGCCAGTCTGCTGATGTTGGGGTCAGGCTGCTCCTCTGTGCTGCCTGCGAACACAGCAGGTATTGTGCAGCAGGTGTTGTGCAGCAGGTGTTTTGCAGCTGTGCTGCGGCAGGAAAGATCCTCAATGACTGCTGCATCAGGCGGCCGTGCTTGCCTGGGGTTCTACTGCTCTGCCGCAGATGCTTGGCCTTGCCTAGTGTAGCGGCATGGGTGAGCCTCTTGTACAATTTTGGCAGCAGGTACCTCATGCATGAACTTGGCAGCACCAGTGGAGTTTGGCACCTCCTCAGTGGGCGGCTGGTCTCAAGTTTGCTTCACTTCCTCCAATCTGATGGTTACTTCATGAGGAGGGCAGCTTAGAACCACAGCTGTGGAGATCTGACCAAACTTCCCCATGACAGGCCTCTAACCCAGATTGATGCTGGTTCCACCCTCCCAGATCAGGCAGCGCGTGAAGCTGTGCCACATGGCTTGGTCACATCTCAAAACACTCCAACAACTGGCTGTGGAAGCAGCTTACAGATCACTGAAAGGGTTTGGTGCTGGTAAATACAAAGTCATCTAAAGTGAGAGTGGTCTGGAGGAGCATAATAGCAACGAAATGGGCGAGTGGAAAGCAGGCAGAGGTACATCACAAGGGGAGGCAGAGCGGCAGGTCAGGAGGTCTTGCAGGTGTCACTGTACATGTGGTGCACCAGGCGCTCATCGCGGAGCTGCTCCTCCAGCCACGAGCTGGTGATGCCAAACATGGTGGCCAGGTTGCTGCACTCCCACTGCAGCTCAGCCCAGGCATTGCCCTCTGGCACCAGCGTCACTGCCCCGCCGTCTGACTGCACCTGTGCAGTGGGCGTCACAGCCTGGAGCTGCAGCTTTGGGACTGTCTCACTGCTGTCTGCTGTGTCAGTGCTGTGCTGCAGGGCCACAATGGTGTGGGCTGGTGACTGCTTCAGTCTCTGTCGGGAGCCAGTCAGCTTCATGCCCTGAGCCAGCTTGCCAGTCTCATTACCATCTGGCGGAGCAGGAGCTGCCAACAGCCTGCTCTGCAACTCAGAGGGCGAGGCAGCTGCAGGCTGGGTGCTGCCTTCCAGCTGCAGAAGGGAGCGGTTAAGGCTGGCAGGAGATGGCTGTGGAGTGCTCTGGGCAGACTGGTGCTCAGCTGCAGCCAGGCTGCGGGCGGCCGCCACCACAGAGGGAGGCGCAGGCGCTGCCTGCACCGCTGGCCGGCTCCTGGACTCCCTCTGCTTGCCGCCCAGCACAGGGGTCCCTGGCCGCTGGGCAGCAGCGCTGCCTGCGGGCAGGCGGGTCATGGCAGGTGTGAGACTGATACCAACTGTAGTAGCCATACATGGCATCACCCACTGTGCCCAGGCTGTGAGGGACTTTACAAGAGGCGGCCAGAGTGCACGATGCTGTGCGTGGCATTTGCTGTGCATAAGAACTTTTTGAGGATGAAGTGTGGAACCATGACCCTGTTAGTTGGGAACTTCCATGCTGTGCATGGGGACTGGCTGTGCCACAGAAGCACCCACCCTGCACAGGGCAGCAGCTGCAGCTATGGATGATCACCAGCACCCACACTGGCCTACCTGCACCCTCCAGCACGCGCTTGGCCGGGATGAGCCCCTCCTTGGCGCCGGGCGCTGTCTGCTCTGCAGCCCGCCTACCCAGCTTGCCAGTCTCACTGCCAGCCTGCGACTGTCCTGAGGCAGCCGCTGCCTGCTGGGCACGCCCCACTGCAGCCACCTCGCCCACTGCAGAGCCAGACCTTGGGTCAGGCTGCTAAGTGGAGTCCGGCAGCCCAGGGCTGTAGTGCGGTGCCTTGCCGCCAAGTCTAAAACAATGCACATTGTAGCTGCCCCAAACATGATTTCCAGGCGTCTGCACTCCCGTGATCTGTAGATCAAGCATGTGGGAAGCCAGGTCGTTTGCTGCACATCTGCACCAGCTAGGCCAAAGGGTGGGAGGAGCCGGCAGCAAATGCTATAGCCCTGCAAGGCCCTTGCAGAGAGATACGCAGGGCTTACCTGTGCCTCTATACACCACCTGAGGGCCGACACAGGCAGCAAGCTGCTCTGCTTGCCAATCACTTGGCCCCAGATCAGCAAGATGCTGCAGTGCCTGCCTGCGTCACCCCAGATCAGCTGCCCCCATCCCCAAAGCTTTCAGTCAGAGCCCGTCCTGCTTTCATGCAGGACACTGTGCACTTCGCACCTGAGGAACTGTGCACCAGCCTGCGAGGGGCCCCAGGCAGAGGGCTGCTCTGTTCGCTGCTGCCTGGGCTGCCTCCCCTGAAGTGGAGCTTCACTCGTGAGGTGGCATCCCCCCTCAAGTGCCCGGTCCCCATCATGTAGGAGGGCACTGAGTCCCGCGCCTTAGAGCCAGCCTTGGCTGCAGAGGCCTTGCCACCAGCAGCTGCAGGGGGGCTGCCAGCCTGGCTGCCTGACAAACTGCTGCCTGCGCAAGGCGTGGCCAACACCATTTTCAGGGGATCAGCAGAGCTGGTTGAGATAACAGAAGCATGCATGAGAAGCAGTGCCTCAACATATTGAGCACTTAATGAAGGCCTCAACCTCCAGCTCTATCTTTTCGCAATCAATGCGTATCATGGACTGACACGCCGGCACGAACTGCTCAGCTTTGAGCTTTGATTTTGCTGCTGATGCAGGTGCTGAAGCTCTGCCCGTCTGCAGCTGGTCACCCTGATCCTGGCTGGGGGTTGAGTGGCCACCTCCATGAGGGCCTTATTACTGCGCACAGCACAGGCAGAGGTCACACCTGCAGCGCTGTCCGCGGCAGCGGTTGCGCTGCCGCCTGCAGCCGGTGCTGAAGTGCTGGTGCCAGCTGCAGGCGCCAAGCGCTGCTGGCTGTTGGGCTCTGCCTGTGGCTGCAGGACGCCCGTCTGCAGGCGTGCTCGGGCCGATTGGGGGCGGTGGCGCTGCGTGACCACGGCTGCTGATACGTGCAGGCCGATGTCCGCGGCTGCTGATGGGGCGGCTCCAGGGCTGCAGGCAGGGCACACATGTGCTGAGCAGAGTACGTGCTGAGGTAGGTTTGTGCTCAGTAGCTCCCTGTGCTGACTGAGGCCCTCAGCTGCTTGACACGTACAGCCGGATGTCAGCTGCTGCAGACCTGACAGCTCCAGGGCTGCAGGCAGGTCACAGTCACAGGAAGCTGAGGTGGAAGAGACGTGCACGCTGAGGGGGAGTGCAGCGCTAGGGCTGCAACCGACGCGAAGAAAGATGTAGCAGTGTCTCCTCATGGGCTTGTGCTGGCCCAGGGCTACAGGCAGGCACAGCAACAGTCTCTCTCAGCAAAATGCAGGCCACTTGGAGCAGCCGCCAGCCACATAAGTCCCTGTGTGCAAGCATAGAACCCCTCGATGACAGTTGAAAGCGAAGGTGGGCTACCAGAAGGCGGCTCCCTGCAGCAGGTTGCTGCAGGATAGCTCTGTGGCAGGCTACACAACAAGCAGGGCTGCATTGGACGCCATTACCTTGGATGTGAGCAGTGAGGCAGTTAGCTGCGACCAAGCTGCCTTAGTTGCCTGCCCACAAGACCCACAAGCCCAAATGTTGGCTGCGACTGGGTCTCAGAATTCTTCAGCCTTAACTCACGAGCTGGTGCGAGCATGGAGCCCCAGGCCTCCACTGCTGCGCGGACGCTGCAGCTGCTTATTGCCAGCTGCAGACCGCCCATGCAGGGCTGGGCCAGCCTCCTCCCCAAATTGAACAGGCAGGCTGGTGCTTCTGTTGAGGGCCGCCTTGTGAGGCTTCTCCGCTGACACAGTCAGTCCCTGGTTGTAGCCTGCAGCAGGAGGCAATTTATCGTCTGAGGTGTCATCTAGACGCCACTTCACACGACTGGCTTGTGTGCCAGCAGACGGCATTCAAATTGGCGGGGCACACACCCGGCATGGTGCTCTGCAGGTGGCAAGCCCTCAACGTCTGGAGGGCCCTGTTGCTGATGAACTCCTCCCCCACAGCTACAGGCATCTCGACACTGGCCAAGTGTGCAAGGTCTGCTTCGTCCTACCTGACTCTTGCTGCAGGGTGAAGAGGCATCTCTGCTGCAGGCCCCACCTGGTAGACAAACTCCGCAGCAGACATGAAGAGCCCTACCTTGACGCAACAAGAGATAGACATGTGCAGAAAAGCATTCAACAGTTTCGACAATGACGGTCAGGATGAGTACTGATGGCCTCAGAATTTAGGGGACACCACACAGCTGCATTGTCAGTAAGTTCTGGTGTCTGCAGGGAGTGGCACTGTTGACGTCAAGGAGCTCAAGACTGTCATGGAGGCTGTTGGGCAGCATTGCTCAGATGCAGAACTGACTGCTATGCTGAATGAGGTGCGGAGCCAGCATGTGCAGAGCAGCAGCATCAAAATGCAGGTGCGTCCCTCTACCTCAGGCTCTGCCACAAGACACCCGTCTGCCAGCCTGCAGCAGCCAGCTCAGCAGCGCAGCCTGTCACGCTAGTTCTGGTGGACTGACAGCAATGTGCAGCCAACTTGGCAGGCAACAGCTCGACTCCGTCCTTGCAGTCTGGAGCAGATTGACAACATGTGCAGAGTGGTGGCGAGTTCAATGCAGCAGAAAGCCCCTGCTGCAGCTGCTTGCTGCAGGTTCTCATTTGTAAAGATGGGCGTGAGGCTGCCGATGCCGTTGCTCCGCTGCTGATCCCCTGGTGCTACAATGGCACAGCCCTATAATCTGCAGGAGCCCTGAGGCTGCTCCATTGGTGCTGCATGCGCAGGTGGATGAGGACAAAAGCGGGGAAATCGAGTTTCCAGAGTTCCTGCGCCTGGCAGAGAGGCAGAAGCAGGCGCAGGCCAGGCCGGACAATGGGGACACTGTGGAGGCTTTTGTGGCGCTGGGGGGCAAGGTGGGCATTGGGTTAGCCGGATGGGCGGGGGGACACTCTTGTGACACAACAGCTGCCAGTGCAACTTGCAGGCTGCATTTTCTGATGCATCAGTGGTGCCAATCAATCAATCAGCAATCAAGTTTAAGCAAAACAGCTTGATTCCGCCCTCACGGCTGCACAGGTCTGCTCGGCACCAGCCTTTCCCTTTCTGGTGGAGGTTATTTCATGGCCTGGCTGCACTGCTCAGCAGACTCGTTGCTGCTAAACAGACTCAGGCTGCAGTCTCTGCTGTGTGTACATCTGTGAGCTGATATGGAAGTACCACTGCTGCAGGCAGACAAGAGTGGCAAGGTCTTGTTAGAGAAGTTGAGGGCTACTGTCAAGGTGCGAGCTGCAGCGCCTGCCCAGCTGGTGCTTTGAGGCATTTACTGCCCCACTACTGGTTTGAGGCTCCCTGATACTGGCGCCACCACCTGTGCAGGAATTTGAGCTGACAATTGACTTAGAGACAATGCTTGCGGACATGGACAAGGAAGGCACGGGTGGCATTGACTTTGCTGAATTTCAGAGCCTGCTAGAAAGATGATGCAGTGCCTGCCTGCATAGCTTACAGCAGTCAAAATGAAAGACGATAATGAAAGGGTGCAAAGTGATGTGAGTCAGTCAGCATCACAGTTCAATGCAATTGAGAGGCTGTGTTGCCCGTCAACACTTGACCAATCGCTGTGTCAAACCATTCATGCATTAGGGGGTACCTTGGTGATGCAGACTCTGCAGCCTGCCCTCTCATTGGCATTCTACAGAAAGCTGTGCCACTTTCTCATGCAGCCCACTGCTGCTGCTGCTGCTGTCCATAGCTTGTGGGCTGGTCGCCATATCGGTCCACGTAGCCGCTGGTAGCAGAGGGGGCCCGTGTGATGCGCTGTGGGGGGGCTGCCCCTGTCTCCATGCCATACTCGCTCTTGCTCCCCGGAAGCATGGCCCCATTTTCTTTGCCGCTGGGCTGCCGCCGGACCTTACTGCTCACAGCACGCATCAGTCCTGTCCCATTCTGCGCAGCAGGGGACAGGCTGCTCAGGGGGGTTTGAAGGGACTTTCCATGTTTGCAATCCGTCTCTGTGCAACTGTTACGAGTGGAACAGTGTGCTGGCCAGACCAAAGGTGCACTGCACCAACCTAAGTCGGTCGCTCGGCCTCTGACAGGTGCTGACCAGGGTCAGGGCGCACTGCAGCGATGTATGCTCAGGCATTGTACCTGTTGGGGCGCTCCATCCAGCGGCCTGCCTGCAATGGGCATCGGGCCTGGCCCACTGGGCAGCTCAGAGGGGCCTGGCAGGGCCCCCTGCACGGGCACCATCACGTCCATGCCCCCCTTCTGCGGGCCCAGCGAGTTGTACGCGCTGGAAAAGGCCTCCTGCTCCAAGCGCATGACTGCAACAGGCAGAGCAGCCTGACTGCACAGGTCCGGGTTAGGTGGGTAGCCAGCTCAGCGAAGTCCAAGCAGGCATCAGAGGCCCATAGCAGACACTCCACAGCAGGATTTGCTGGCACAGGATAGGCAAAGCTTGCGTGCGCCCAGAACCAGACACAGCAGGCTCTGCTACCATTCCAGGGAAGCGCACAGCCTGCTCACCTGCTGCTATGTAGCTCTTGAGCCACACTGCGTCCCTGATCAGCTGCGCCAGCTGTTGGTAGACCATGGCTTCCTGCTCCTTGAAGGACTGCCGGGCAGCTACAGGCCAAGCAGCAAAACACCTTAGCAGTCTGACTGTCAGCTTGGCATATTGCGTGATGTTGCTGAGCTCCAGCTGTGGACACCCTGCTTTGCCCTGGCTGACCACAGCACATTCAGGTCGACCTCTACAGCCCACCTGCCAGCTTGTTCTCCTTGTGCTGCATCTTCTTGATGGTCTGCTCCATCTCAAACTCTCCCTTGTTGCGAGTCTGCGGCAGCCGCGCACGCTGCTTGTCGATGCGCTGCCCAAGGTCAGCCACTGTGCGCCTGCAGCAGCACAGCAAGACCTGAGCAGGCTAGCAACAGCTGGCACCTGCGGCAACGACACAGCCCTGGTGGCGGGGTGCCTTACCACCTCATCCTTGGCTGTGCTGTGGTTCTTGCTGCAGCTACTGGCATGTGCCACCGGCCTGCCAAGCCCCAGTCTCAGCCTGTGCAGCATGTGACGGGCAGCAGCATGTCGCCTCCTACCCGGTCTGATGAGATATGCCGACTGCATCACAACACAAGCAATGAGCCAGGTCCCACGCAGGCCCTGGATTGGCTGCCTTGTTGAGCAAGCCAGGCGTCATGCAGCCAGCTGCCGGTGCAGGTGCATGTCTCCCCAAGTTCAAGCCCGACCTGCGTGAGTCCACCTCCAGTCGCAGCCCCTCCAGCTTTGTCATGCGCGTCTGGACTGTGTTGTAGGCTGTTGTCCACCGCTGCATGGGGGCCAGCACCTCGGCCTCCAGCTTTTTGGCCTGCAACGCAGCCAGCATCTGCAGCTGAGGGGAGTTGGGCTGCTGAGGTGGGTGGCCAGCCAGATGCCTGCTGAGGGCAGCCACTCAGCTCTGTGGCTTGACAGGTGGCAGGAAAACTGTGCTTAGACTGTGCAGCACAGGGACCAACCCTGATCATGTAAAGACCTTAAATGTCATTGTAAAAGCCAAATTGCGCTGCAATAACAGCTGCAAGCCAGCAGGTAGTCCCATTGTGCCATGGCCTCGCATGTCACAGACAAACCTAATGGCGCCGTCAAGACCACATTCATTCATGATGACGGCAAATGCTGGGCTCAGGCTGTCTGCTTGGCACCATACTGCTGCAGAGCAGTGCAGGGTGGTGCCAGCAGCAGGTCTCACCGTCTCCTTGGCGACGCGCTGCAGCTCATCGACCTTGAAGTCCCCCCCAATGGGCCCAATGGCGCCTGGGGTCTGCACAGGGGCAGGCTGGGCGGAGCCATTCCCTGCATCCTCATACACCTTGGGCAGTGGTGCGGACATGACAATCTTTGTGGTGTTCAGGAGTCCTGCAGGGCAGCAGCATAGGCAGTCTCAGTCCTGCCTGACTGCTGCCATGACTGACTGCTGCCTGTCTGTTCAGCCCCTGGCTACCCTGAGTAGCTCAGCAGACGAGGTAGCGCCTTGGCAGGCAGTGGCAGTTGACAGCCTGGCTGCCTCTGCCTTGCTGTGAGGACCAACGCACCTTCTGTGGCATTCTTGAGGTTCCTGATGTCCTTCTCGCATCGCTTCAGATGGCCCGCAAAGTCTCCAGCCTCCCGCAGCATGAGCTCATTCCTGGCATTGCTGGTATTGGAAAAGCCAGCCTTTGCGGGAGCCAAGTGCCATTTCTGGCGTGCCTGCAGTCCAGTGATTGACCAGCTCAGATTGTTGCAGTTCTGCTGGGTGCAGTCTGAGACAGGGCAGCGCAGAGGATCTGCCAGGCAGGCGCCATGGAGGAGCAGCAATTCAGCAAAGGCACACCTGCTCCTGAAACCTTCGCCAGCCAGCTCCCATGCCCCCTGAAATGATGGCAGGTCCCTAGCTTCCTCACAAAGTGAAGTCTTGACACCGTGTGCAAAGAACGGTCACCAAGCAAGTTTGGCCTCAACACAGCAGCGGTACAAGCAGGACGGAGGCAGTATCGCAGGGGGAATGAGAGAGCGAGGGCAGCTGCAGGAAGTTTGACTCGCCTACTTGGATTCAGATTTGGGCAGAACCCGCGCCTGCATGATGGCTCTGAAAGCAGAAGGCCGCAGATGTGCAAAGCCACCAACTCTATGTGGCCCGAATGGCCGGCAGGCTGAAGGCCAGTTTGTTGGGACCACCCTGCCTTCAGGCTGTGTGTGTACATGGACGCAGCATACTCTGCTCCTTTGAATGCTGCATTGACATGTGGCCTGCTGGCATGGATGTTCTCTTCCCTTGTGGCATCCAGAACAAGACGGCCTATGCACAGCATTTCACAATGCAGGCGCCAAGTAGGCGTGTTCACACTGCCTGCAGCTGTGCACTCCTCTCGAGCTGATCAGCACCTGCACAGAGTCAGCCCCTGCCAGGCTTGTCACTTCTGGCTGCTGCGCCATGAGCACTGGGCCAGCAAACAACGGAGGCCTTGTGTGCAAGCATTGCTAAGGACAGCAGGGACTTTGAGGGGTGTGAGTCCTGGCAGCTACAGCATGATAGACCCTGTGCAGGAGGAAGATGATGCTCAAAGCCTTGCACAGCACATAGCACAGGCACAGCAGTGGAAGGCTGGAGCCCAGCATCACTGCTGTTGCAAAGATGTCGGGCTCCCAGAACGATCTGCAGCTGCCAGTCATGCACTTAGCAGCGTAAGCAGTTCAGTGACAGGCTGGAATGCCTGGCCCTGCGTTGCAGCCCCTCACGGCCAGAGGAGAAGCGTAGCTGCTGCTGGCCTTGGCCTCACCAGCCACACTCTCTAGTCCTGTAATCTTTGAGCAAGCCTCTGCCCGCACTATCCAGACATGCACCAATGACCCAGGGTCTGGAACCATGGGGAACAGTTGCCTGCAGGTCTATGTGGTCGTGCATCAGTGGGCAAGCCTGTAAACCCGCAGCAAGTGAGACATCAATGCCGTGCCCCGGATAGTATGCTGTGTCTGCATCTCATGTGCATGCTGGCATCTCCAGCAGCACTGAACAACTTTGCTTGGGGCTGTGAATGGGCCCTCTTTCAGTGGGCTAAAGAATGACAGTGGATGCGAACAATGAATGCGCCCTGCTCAGCCCAGCTGTGCAGGTTTTCAGAACTGCCCACTGAAGCTGGTTGACTGCCCACCTTCAACCTTTGGTCAGTTGGGATCTTTGATCTGCTGATACACACCACTGACACCTGCTGGACACACCAGGTCGTGCAAGTCTATGGGCGCTACAGGGTAAGTGGCATGATGTGCATGACCGATTCCACAGATTGAGGCTAAGGCTTATCGAGCGAAGAACGAAAAAGGCCCCCAGTCTCACTTGAGTCAAGGCGGCAACTCAGAGCTCAAACCTAAGTCCTTTACTTCCAGAACGTCGATACGAGCTCCGCTATTCTCGGAGATATACGCTCAGGTCTGCGCGTTCACACAGCGACCTGCCAGCAGCCCACACAGGTGAGTGAAGACAGGATGGAGATGGCCAATTACCTCCTTTCAGCGGGTCTGTGCCTACCGGCAGCCTGCCTGCTCGCACAGCTCGCTGCTTGCAGCAGCACACCGAACCCACAGCTTATTGCAGTTGACTCGTGGGCACAAGGCCCCTGCCCCCCTTGACCAGGCATCTGACCCAAGCCCACCTCCTGCAAGCCTAGCACCTCCATCCTGCTTCCCTTGAGGTCAATTGGAGTGCTCTGCTGGCCGCCATGCCCCAGTCAAACATGGCTGTGGGGCATTCACCTCTGAGCAGTGCTGCCCCTCACTCTGCTCTATGATGCGATGCAGGCTCTTTCGAAACCCTCGTGCCATGGCTGCCCTCCTTCTCCTCGCCCTTGCGGCGGTGCAAGGTGCTCGCGCACAGCTCAACCAGGCAGCCTACCTGCCCCTCCAAAGCGACGGCGACACGCCCGTCGCCCCCGGCAACAGCTTCTATGGCACAGTGAGTTTGATCTTGTGTTCGGATGTTTTGACTCCAACAACTGAGTCTCCTGCTCAGTGCTCATGACCTTGGGGCACACAACCTTGCACTGCATGCACAATCTGACTTCAGTAGAGCCCAGATGACTGCTGAGGCCCACTCCATGTGGGTCAGTCATGCGAGTTCAGATTCAAAACACGTGCTGATCACCATCTGGCACTGCCCTCAGCTCCCTCATCCAGGCCGCCCCTGCTGCAGACCTGGATGAGCCCAGGCGTGGACAGCAGCCAGGAGACCTGCCAGGACTATGTGTCTGCCATGCCCAACCCCTCCCCTCCAGTGGCCGGCATGGCCCTCCTGTCCAGCGCAGCCTTCAACAGCTCAGCTGTCTGTGGCCAGTGCATCACCTGGGAGGCAGACAACCAGACGGCCGCCGCCCAGGTGGCTGCCACCGGCATCCAGCCTGTGCCCTACGGCGTGAACGTGACTGCTCTGGTCATTGGTGTTGCTGGACAGCAGCTCGATGGCTCTGCCATCAGCCCTGGTGACCTCTTGGCAACCTCCACTGCCACCTACGCCCTCACAGCCGGCTGGTCTTTTGTTACATGCCCCACACAGGCCACAGGGGGTGAGTTGCCTCAGTTTCATGCCTGCTCCTGCCCATTGCTCTGCACTTCACAATACGACGGCCCTCCTTGCTGTTGCTTGGGCCCCATGGGGCTGGTCTTGCATAAATCTTCAGGTTGCGCCCCATGCGGAGCGCAACTGGCCCAAACCTCCAACTGACTGTCGCATGTCTGACTTTGTGCATGACCTCAGATTCTGCCCGCTCTCTGCCCTGCAGGTGTTGCTGCCACCTTCTCCGACACCACTGGCACTGCCAACACCATCGCGGCTGTGCAGCAGAGCGCCCCCATCACAGCAGCCACCACCCCTGCGGATGTGCCTGCGACCACTACAGCTGCAGCCACCCCTGATACCTCCTCCGCTGCAGCCACCCCTGTGACCACTACAAGTGTGACACCGCCTCCACCGCCCAGCAGCTCTGACACTCCTGCCACAGGTGCAATTGCTACCTGACCGTCTGCACCTGCCTGGCCTGCATCACTATCACAGGAATGCTGCCAACTTGGCAGTACATGTAGTAGTGCCAGGCCTGCACCAGACCTTCAGTCTGCAGACACATGCGCCCATCAGAGTTGGGCGTCCCATACGTTCTAACCCAACCCCTCCTACCTGCAGGCACCGCCTCACCACCAAGCCCCGGCACCCCAGAGGGCAGCGGCAGCCCCACAACTTCAACAACACCATTTAGCACCCCAGACGGCACCTCCACTGCAAGCTTCAGGGCCGCCTCGACGACACCCACCAGCAGCTCAGATGGCAGCTCGCCTCCGCCCAGCCCGCCTCCACCTTCGCCAACCAGCCCAGCGCCCACCCCACCACCACCGACACAGGCCAGCAGCTCCGACTCCAGCTCCAGCGCCAGCTCCAGCGCCAGCTCCAGCGCCAGCTCCAGCTCCAGCTCCAGCTCTAGCGCCAGCAGCAGTGCTGCAGCGAATGGCCAGGTGAGCCTGACAACCTCCTGCGTGCACCACCTCTATTGGCTACCTGCGCTGCACAGCTGCGCCTCTGCTTGCTGCAGACTGGCAAGCTGCAGAGGGTGTTTGTGCTGGTGCGTCTCGGGCGCTTTGTGGATCTGAGCCTCTCCAGCGCACGACCCTGTAGTGTTCCGACAGCCCCCGTGCCGACAGCCCGCATGCCCTGCCTGCAGCTGACCTACTATGGAGCTGGCGCCGACAGCGGCTCCTACTGCAAGGGCAATGCCGGCCTCCAAATCTTTGGCACCGACACCATCGCTGTCTGCACAGCCCTCCTGCCGGCCAACTGTGGGGCCCAGGCCTGCGTCATGGGCACTGGCTCTGGCCTTGGTGGCACCCCTCCTTCGACAAGCCCTGTCACCTACAGTGAGCTCGCCTCCTTGTGGGCTGTCATTCACTGCCCTGGTTCTGTGCTTTCATGTAGTCACCGTGAATCTCCTGGCCATGCATGGCTCAGCAATCTGCTCAGTGGACCCTGGCAGGCAAGCACGTGTGGTTGGGCTACCTCACAGCAGCACTGATACTCATGCTTAGCCAGAGTTCTGAAATCCAACGCGATCGAGCTGACTCTGCCCTCCCCTGCGCTGCAGCCATCAACAACGCCTGCCCAGAGTGCTGCGGCTACAATGGTGTGGACGTGGCCTCCAGCGGTGATGGCCGGTGGGACATCAACTGGCACCTGGGCTCTTGCGGCAAGAAGAGGCTGCTGCGCAGGTCAGCCATCCTCTCTGCTGCCTGCTCTGGCCTGGAGCTTGTTCTGCACGTGGAGCTTGTGTGGTGTGATGTCGATGCCTCCCTGGGTGACACCAGCCTTTGCTGTAGTGCCTGTCCTGCCCTCCCCTTCCGCCTGCCTTGAGCATGTGCGCCTGAGGTAGAGCACCGATTCCTGAGCCTGTTGCTTTTCGTGGTGCTTAACTTCTCCATGCAGCACCCCTCGACACGACATGTTCCTCTGACCTAGTGTGCTCTGTTCCCGGCTGCAGGAACAGGCGCAGCCTGCTGGAAGAGTGGGTCTATGAGGCCCCTGCCGGCACCAAGGTGTTCACAGGCGGCTTCCGCTTCGGCAGTGGGCAGCTGGCCCTCAACGCCAACATGACAGCCCCCAGGAGATGAGCCAGCCCCACCACACGAGACTACAGTGTCCGCTGGCCCTCCTGTGTAGTTTTGCCCTCCTTGGGTTGGGTCCTGCCTGAGCCGCCCAGCCCTGCACATCAATGGCTCTCCGAATGTTATATACTCCAGTAGCGCGTAGCTGGCCAGGCCTTGCAAGTGCTGCTCGTGGCCTGAGCTGTTGGCTAGCTTGACAGTAGTCTTTCCACCTTCTGTACACAACTTATTTGGCGCCTACCCTGGCCACAGTCTCAATAGTCAACTGGCCTGCCAAAGCCAGAGTTGCTGCCAATTGCACACCCTTGCAAGGGAGTGCTTGCTGCAAGTTCTGTTCTGTTCACCACCCTCATTTCTCTTGCTTTGTTGTCTCTTTGCTGACGTGAGCCTCCTGCTCTTTGTTGACTTTGAGCCTCCTGCTGAACACCAAGTGCTGCCCGCTTTTGTTTGAAACCTGAGCAAGCGTCCCCCCTGCACCTGTCTTGGCATTTCTGCATTGATCTGCTCTTCTCTCAGAGCTTGAGTGCGCAGTCTGTCTTCTCCCCACCTTGCTTCCTTGAACTGATGCCTCTTGAAGCTGTCCCAACAGCTTGACTCAGCTCAATTGCTGATTTTGCGCATTCTTGATTTGTGCACACATGTGCCCCTGCCAGATTGGGGCCTTGTGCTGTCCATCTTGGAACTCCCAGCGCTCAATGAACCTGAGTGTGTCTGCCAATGGCATGTAACGCCCACTCCAGGACTTTCCGCCACAGTTAATTTTGAGAGTTGACCTGGACACAGTTCAATAAGTTGGCCTGGACACAATTCCTGCTTGCTGTACACTGTGGCTGACTGACAAAGGGACACTGAAGCTTGCTCCAATTCTGCAGATACAGGCCGCCAGAGATGCTGCCATACAGGTCTTCTGTTCCCTGCAGCAGACAGCCCTGCACACCAGTCAAGCCGGTGGAATTGTTGCAGAGGAGCCTAACTGCATTCTAGCCTTTTATTGTGCCTGCACCACTGCTGCAGCACACGCCAATCTACACATTGCAGCAGTGTTACACAAGGGTGTGACTTCTTAAATAGGCGTCTCAGGAATGGGAAGGCCAAAAGGGGCTGATGGCCACAGCTTTCTAGCAGAAGTCCAAGCCAGAAGGGGTGAGAGTGGCACGCGACATGTTTGGGTGCCAAAACAGACCCCTTCGGCGCCAGATCCTCAAGCTAAACAGGTGCAGAGCCAGAGAAACATATCACGTCGGGTCACACAACATGTGGGCAGTTTATGCCAGAGACAGAGACTGCAGCACGGTGTCCAGGGCTGCAAGTGCGTCCTTCAGGGCCTCGTCAGCCTTGCTGGGGTCCTTCTTGCGAATTGCGTAGTCAAGGTCATCCACCTGAATGGGACAAGGAAGCGATCAGCATGCCCATTGCTCATCACAAAAACATTCAGGCTCTAACCCAATATCCCAGGCTTGGCCTAAGTGCAGAGTCAGAAGCATGTGAAGTGGATGGTGGCATGGAAGGCCACCCTTCAGCATGGCCGGCAGCAGACAATGCTGCACCCAGTATTGGCAGGCACTCCGTTTACACACACCGGTACATGCAGTTTGAAGCTGCCAGCAGCAGGCTCCCTTTGCTCACAAGTGCTGGCCTGGCTGACACACCGCAGTGCAAAGGGCATGTGTCAGCATGGACAAATAGCAGGTTGCCATCTGGGCTAGTACCTGCCCCCAGCTGGCTCAGGCGACTCAAATGCCACAGCAACATCGCAGCACCTCGCACTGTCTCAAAAGCTGGTCTCCATGCACCATGACTGTTTCTTGACGAAAGAGTTGTGGCATCCCAGCCCACCTTGGCCAGGAACTCCTTCTTCTTGAACTGGGCGTCCTTCTTGTCGGCCTTGCTCTTGCTGCTGGTCTCAATGACGGTGTTCAGGTCAAATCGCAGGTTGCCGACCTGGTTGCGCAGCTCCTCGCGGGCTTCTGTCCTGCAGCACAGAGGGCAGCACACATGCAGAAACGGTGAGCCTGATGATGACAACAACATACTGGGTCTGGCCAGCAGGCATCTGTCGTGCAGGTGACAATTCACATGCTTAGCCAGCCGTCTGTGGTGGGGTTTGAATGTTGTCAGGGCAGGAGGCACCTGGCCTGCAGCACAGAGGGCAGCACAGTCACAGTAGAAGTGAGCCAGCTAGTACAAGACTGTGCAGTAATCAGCAGGCCCCTGCAGCACATCACTAATGTTCAGGCAGCTGCCCTTGGGGAGCAACCGCTTTGCATTCAGGCCAGCAGAGACCTGTCACACAACGCTGCAAGCACTTGCAGGCAGCCACCGTTCCAGCTCAGGGCAGCTGAGCAAGAAACTGTTGCACAGCACAGGACACCGCAGTTCCAGCCAACCAGCCTTGTGGCACTGCCACCTGGGCACCCTTGCAGGCATCAGTCCTGCAGCATAGAGCATCTGCACAAGACCCTCCTGTAGTCATGTGCTCCTCAAGCATGCTGGTGGAGATACCCACACCATCTGACACAGTGGACGCTGCACCCTGCTCTACCAGGCCGTCCCTGCAGAGCCTTAGCTGGCATGCTGCAGCACCTGCAGCCAGTGGAATCCTGGCCCCAACCCTGCACTGCACTAAAGCGCGTAGCCAGCCAATCAGTGCCTCTCCTGACTCTCATCACACTAGCAGCCACCCTGGTGAGAAAATGAGCAGCCACACCTGTCAAGCCACCCTGCCGCCCTGGCTCCATCAGCATCACATGCATTGGCACCACCACCCCTGCCTCCACGGTCTGGGGGGCTTCCCCCTTACACGCGGGAGCAGCAGCTCACCAATACTTCTTCTGGATCTTGCCGGGCAGGACGTTGTCGATGCGCTTCTCACTCTCCTTGATGCGCTTCTTGGTGGAGTCAATGTTGGTGCGGTACTGTGTCAAACCATCGCGCTCGGACTGGTCCAGGTCCAGGTCACGCGCCTCGTAAATGATGTCAAAACCCCTCTGGCGCACCTCCCTACGTAAGGTGAGGCACACATTAAATTGGAATAGAAAGCAGCCAGAGTGTTGTGCGCGCACACCAAGGTGATCTTAAATTCCCCTCTGGCAGCCCAAGGCAGACTGTGTAAGGGCACAAGAGCTGAAATTTACAGGAGGGACCGCCAGTGTGCCCCACATGATGATCAAAGCCCCCTCTGGCTTGTGCATGGACAGCAAGCTTGCTCAGCTGAGGGCCGCCTGGACAGGTTGCATCAGATGCCTCTGCCGTACAGGCCAGGCATGGGCGCGTTGTAAGCTGTATTGCTCACACAAACAAGGGACCCCAGGCAGGCCCTCACGCAGGGCAAGCCCGAGTGCTATGCAGAGGCTTGGGGCTGTTTGACTGCCTCCAGCTCCTAGAATGAGAGCTCAATGCAAGACAAGTGACAAGCAGCCCATCCAACGTGTACACTTTAGACGGTGTACCACTCAGCAGCAACATTTCCCAGCCACAGAAGGCGTTGAGCAGAAATCTCTGAGCCGCTGACCGCCTTGAGCCGGCAGCAATGCCGCTATTCCCTATGCCTAGACAACGCAGCACGAGCCGACCAACAGGGTGGCCTCTCATCTGCCCCAGGCATGCAGACACCAGCCTTCAGCCTCACAGCACGCCAGCGGCCTGTCTTCCCTTGCTGCGCACCTGTCGTCCCTCAGATCCATGGCATGCGCGCTCATGGCTGTGCTGAGGCCCACTAGCCCGGCCAGCACACCACCCAGCACCTGCACAGCAGCCACCAGCAGCTGTCAGGTGCGACTTTCATTGCCATGTCATCTAGCTGGTGCTATCGCAACCCCCTCCAGGGACAGTCAGACAGCAGTGCGCTCTCCAGCTAATGCTGCCGGCGCAAACTTTTAAAGACAATGGACAGCTGAGCGCTCCCCAGCTGCTCCTACCGCAGCACCCTGTAAACCAGCCCAGCAGTGTGCAGCAGTGTGTCATCAGGGCGCTTCACACCTGTGACCGCCTGTCCTCTACGGATGCACGTGCCACCACCATCGTCCGACTACAGGGCAAAAGTTGGCAGGTCAGAGGTCTGCAGCCCAGCATGTGCATGATGCCCAGGCAAAACTTGACTGTCAGCCTGGTTCCAGCACAGCACAGCTAAGCCTCGATTGGGCCGGGGTGAGCTGAAGGAAGCTACATGCAGCAGTATTCCAGTTGATGCCTGCGGCTCTCCGCAAAACCCACCTGCGAGGGGTAGCTGCCAGTCCTGCAGGGCAGCAGTGCCAGATTGGCATGGGCACCTGCTTGATTGGCCCAGCAGCAATTGAGCATGATCTGGCAGATCCAGGACAGCCTGAGATCCACCCCTTACCTGCAGCTGGACGCACAGCGTTGCCAACCACGCTGGTCCTGCAGCATGAGGCGCCACTTTGAGCAACAGAGGCGCCTGCACGAGACCTCACAGCACAGAGCAGCCGTGCTGCCCATCTCACGACCTACTTCTGGGACGCCATGCTCTGCATCAGGGCGGTCTGCATGCTGTTGTGAAGGAAGCTGCCGGTGCAACGGTGCAGGACGGCTGTGTTACAAGGGAGAAAAGGGCCTTATCTTGTAAATCTGGTTTATATTCTGCCCCACATGAGAGGCAAAACAGAGTGATTGACAAAGTGGGTGGGTCACTGGTGACTGGGAACTGAATGTTCAGGGGTCTCAATGTTCAGTGGTCTCGAAAGGGTGCAGACAGTGGCTTTCACTTCACTGGTGGGGCTGAAGCTGTGTGTTGAAGTGGACGAAGTGGCAATCTGGCAGGCTTGCAGGGTTGTGCTTACTCGAAGCACTTCTCAAGGTACTCAACTTCCTTTTTGCTGCCCACAAAGAGTGGCACCCGCTGGTGGACCTTCTCAGGGCAGACGTCCAGCACACGGCCATCTCCTGTGGAGCCTGAGCCGCCGGCCTGCAAGCATGAATTGCATGGCTCGCCGGCATCATCAGTGCGCCCCCTGCCTGCACTGCTTTGCTGCCTCTGGCCAGACTCGCAGGTGCAGTGCCTCATTCACTTGATGGGTTAGCTGATGGTGTCTCTGGCTACTCATTCAGCTCACTTGCCCCTTGCCAATCCACAAGCTCATGTGTTTGTGGCCGGGCTTTGGCAAATGACAGTTCGCTCTGCTTCATGAAGAAGACACCGGCTTTGCATTGCCTGGCAAAAGGAATTTGAGCAGCACACTGATGCAGTGCTTGCTCGTCCTCACAGCAGTCAGGTCAGGCAGGCCCCCTCCCAGCCACCTCACCTGCTCCATGATGAAGCTCATGGGGGCACACTCGTACAGCAGCCTGAGCTTCCCGGTCTTGTTCTTCTTGTCGCCTGGGTACCCGTAGATCCCTCCATACAGCAGGGTACGGTGGAAGTCACCAACCAGGGAGCCAATGTACCTGCGCAGCACAAGGGTGTGCAGTTGAAGGCAGAGCTGGCACAACTTGCATGCGGGGTCGAAAAGGGTGTGCATGCTGGGGGACAGCCTTGCCAGAGTGTGGTCGTCAGACTTGGAAGGAACCTGCTTGTGGATGGAGGGTGCCAGGGGGTGCCACAAACATCTTGCCGCCCTTGCCAGCAGCAATATATTAGCCGGCTTGAACAGGCTGAGCAGTGCGCTTCACGCCCATTTGACCCTGAGATGCCTGTGTGCGACATCTGCTCCGAAGGATTGCTTTGCCCGAATTTGGGGCCTAGCCCTGAAGGGATGCCTTCAGAAGGGAAAGATGGGCAAGTCCCTGCAGGCCGTGCCAGTGGCTGTAAAGTGTTACCTACCACCTGCACCTCACCTGGCTGAGTAAGGCGTGCCACCCCACTTGCTGGCATCCTTGAGGCTGTCAATATAGGTCTTCAGCCCCTGGGTCCAGCCCTGCACATGGCAGGTGCTGCTCAGCACCAGCATGGAGTGGGCACTTGAGAACAATGCTTAGCACGAGCTTCCACACCAGCTGGGCAGCCTGATGTGCAGCTGGCTCTGCAACATGACGCAGATGCACACAGCCTGCCTTTGTGAGGGGACCTGGCATGCAGACACTGCCTGAACAAAGGCAAAGGCGAAGCCAGGCAGTCTGTACTGCAGGCAGCTCAGATGCACAACAATAGTTGTGTTTCCTGTCGTTTCCCTCCCCTCCCTGTCAGCCAGCTCAGCACTGCAGGCGGCATGCAAGCCAGCCTGCAGCGTAGGCACCTTGACAGCACAGCTTCAAGTCAAGCAACAAGGCTGTGCCCCCGGACCCCACCTGGTAGTTGCCCTCATTGAAGGCATAGATCTTGCCCTCCTGTGGGCACTGGATGGCCTCATTGGACAAGATGAACTCGCCCACAGAGGGGTCCAGTGTGAAGCCGTACACGCCGTGCCCAAGGGTCAGCACGAACACTGTGGAGCTGCTGTATAGGCAGTACCCAGCAGCCTGCAGAGCGGAGCCTACATTGGCAGCCAGTGAGGCAGCTCAGTGATAAATCAGACCTCGCACGTCAGCAAGTCACCCAACAACTTGGACAGCAAACGCCCTACAGCGGGGTAGAGTGCAAAGCTTCTGAATGGCACAGGCCCGTGATGCAGGCTGAGGGCTGGCAGTTGCTGGCGATGGAGCCCATCGCGGTAGCAGGCATTGACAATCCAGTCTCAACCATCTTTGAGGGTCTCAGCAGCAGTGGGAGGCCCCAGCTGCATGTATCTTGCTGCAGGGGAAGCTCCCCTGAATAAGCAACGGCCAACCAAAACCCCTTGAAAGGTCTTGACGGCATCACTGGGCCCCAGCTGCGACTCCCTTGTCACAAAGGCGCCTCCTCTGGTTGCCAACACAGACACACAAACATGGGCACAAGCTGCAGAGTCCCCAAGGCAGCTCAGTTTCGCGTCACTATCGAAGGGTCCCGGCAGCGGTGGCAGGCCCCAGCTGCTTGTGTCTCTCTGCACAGGCAGCTCTCCTGACTACTCAGTATGGAGGTGTATGAGCTGCAGGCTTGCGCCAGGAGACTGCCGCAGGCTGTACCAGACGCACTTGCATCCTGTCTGGCTGCAGCACCCTTAGCCCAGCGCACCTGGTTGGCACACGTTAACGATGCAGCTCTCGACCATCTTGGCGGGATCCTCGTCCACCCTGCACTCCTCGCTGGGCTCATAGATGCCAAAGATGCTGCCTGTACTGATATTGGCATCCAGGTTGGAGGAGCCGTCCAAGGGGTCAAACACGACGATGTAGTCACCAGAAAAGGTCTCTTCCACAGCCACAGGCTCATCCTCTTCCTCAGAGGCAATGATGCCCTGCAGCCAGGAGCTGGTTGGTCACTTGCCGTGACCAAGGGGGACTTGCGCTGATCAGCAGAACACTCAAGTTTGCAGCTAGGGGGACTGAGCTGGTTTTGCAAAGTCTGCAAGTCTACTGCCTGTCCTCACAGCCTGGGAAGGCAATTCTATGGTTTAAAAGCAGGCTGAAAAGCTGTTTTGAGGGCCACTGTAGAAACAAGTCAGCAGCACACTTTTGCTGGCACCTGCAGACCTAATGCAGCAGGGGCTGCCAGCAGGCACTGAGCACCCACCATGAAGTTCAGTAGGCTCTTGCAGGGCCCACACTTGTCGTGACATGAGAGATCACCCAAAGAACAGGTAGGTCGCCCCACAGGCACAGTGCAGTGAGGCCTGACCTATCACAGGATGCACGCTGCTGGAGCTGCCGCGGGGCCTCACCGTGCGGCCTGAGGAGCGCAGGCAGTTGCTGAAGACCTCGTTGGAGATCACGTCCAGCTTCTTCTGGTCCTCCCCAGAGATGTTCTGAAGGCCAGCTACGCCAGTCATGTCGGCAATGCCGGCGCGGCACACAAGAGAGGCAATCTGCTTGCAGGCCACAGAGATCTGGGACAGCACGGTGGCCAGCTCATTGGAGACGCGACCTTTTTGCTCCTCCTGCACAGCAGCAAAATGAACGGTGCAGCAGGCACCTTGAGACACAGCAGCCCTGCTTGCAGGAGGGATCTGGACAGGAAGGCTGGCCTCCTGCAGGGCTGCAAGGCGAGCAGCTGCAGCGCAGCGCAACAGGTTCACCATCTTGCTGCAAAGGACTGTGGAGTACCAGTCCCGCACAGAGTAGAGTGCATCTGCTCTGACCAGATCTATGAGCTACACAGCAGCCATGCCACGGAATCCCATTTCCAGGTCTGCAGCCAGGGGCAGCTGACAGCAGAGGGGCAAGTGCAGCAAGCAGGTGAAGGAACAGAGCTTGGCTGAAGTCCTTAGAAATTCTTATTGCTGCTGGCTTGGCCAGCCAAAGGCTTGCTGTGGCTTTGAAACCTTACCTTGAGTAGCCAAGTTGTGAGTGTCTGCAGCTCATACTGGCTTGGCTTGGTCTGAGGCTTCTCGGTGGTGGCAGCAGCCTGCATGTCATGTAGGTGACACCATGGGTATCGCATCAGGTGCCAAGATGCAGATCAAGCAGATGGCTGGTGCACCTACTGATGCTTCAGCACATAGCTGACCTGGGCGCAGACTTTCTGCAGGCCATGGGACTGCCTCTCTCCTCTCTGCTGCAGTCGAAGCGCCTGCAGAGGTAGCCAGAGATGTCATCGAGCGAGCCGCACCTGGAAAGGCAAAACAGGTCGAGCAGGCGACCTGTGTGGTGCTGCTGCGGCTCAGCCGAGCAGCATGTGGCACTACATTCCTGACGACGGAGGTCTGGCAGTTGCACCTCATTTGCTGCATGCTGGGAGCCATACTGCCTGATCCTTAAGCCAAGAAGAAAAGTTCACTGATTGACCAGACCTCTCTGTTCTGGGTCAAGCACAAGGTGCCCTGGACCTTCTGTCCCAGGGGTGGCATGGCGAGACAGAGGGCTTTCAGGCATCTGACCACCTCTGACTGCCTCAGCCTCGACAATGACCCCACCTCTCTGCTATCTTTGAAAGGAGATTGGGCCGAAGGCAGCCTTCTGGACACGAGCCTGGAGCTGTCTCCTCTGCAGGCTTGCTCTACCCACCTAAGGAGCAAGTTGACATCAGCTCATGCCTGCCATGACCAGCACTCACCACTGAGCTCCCTGGACAATCTGCTTGGCAGCCTGCGAGCTGATGCAAGTGATATCCGGGTGCTGCAACATGCAGACAGGGACGCTCAGGCAAGCGCCTCCGCAATGTGTTGGCTTCCTCTTAGCATGTTCTGCCACTGCACAGCGCCTTCACCACATCTTCGTCAACAGTGTCTCAGGCCGCAGCGTAGTGCTGTTGAGGCACAGTGCTTGCTGCTGTCTTGCCTGTGCAGCTGCTCCAGCTGCTGTGTGCTTTGCGCCGGTTGGGGTGGCCATGCACACAAGCTGTATGCTAGCTAAAGGCTGCAATGGGTGCTGATGTGTACATCACTGCTACGGCAGGTACCGCCTGGAGCTCAAGCAGCTGCAGTGCGGTCATCTGGGGTGTGCAGCACCAGCAGCAGGGGCCTCGACGGCGATGACCTGCTGCCCCTGGGAGCCTACCAGGCACAGGGGCGCAGCCGTGCCACCCTGTCGCGCAGGGAGAGTTCCGCACTGTTTGCCGGTTTTGCCAGGGCAGCCAACTGCCCCGGCCTGCTGGCAATGGAGGACCTGGATCACACTCACCCTGCTGAGTCATCAGTGTCAGTGTCAGCCACGGAGACTGCTAGCCAGGCAAGCAGTCTGTTCCTGTATGCTGAGGAGGGAGGCCTACATGCCCAGGCGGGCAACGGCCCTGGCCGGCTGGCGATGGAGGACTTTGCCTGCAGCCCTGGCACTGAGGCACAAGCCCCAGCCATGGGACGTGCACGACAGGCAGCCGGCCCTTGTGCTGAGGACAGATGCCCGCACGCCGAGGCAGCTGTCAGCCCTAGCCGGCTGGCGTTGGAGGACATGGCTCGCAGTACCCGCACCAAGGCTGCGACGGCACCCTCAGCAGGCCAGGCAGCCAGCCTGTTCCTGGGAGCCGAGCGAAGACAGCTGCAGGGCGTGCCTCCAGCAGCCATGCTGTCCCGTGGGACTGATAAAACGCGATGGGATGGCCTGCCTGAGGAAGCAGAACAGCCTGCAGCGGCTCTCGGCAGCAGCTCTGCCATCACAGCTTCTGCTGGAGAGCCCAATGGCGCCACATGGCCGGACCAGCCTGCAAAGGCAGGGGATGCCTTTAACAGCCTCCAGGTGAGGTAGCTCGGCGCTGAGGGGCCATGTCTGGGCGGCAGCTACAGGCAGCGAGCCCCTGATGGGTGCTTCTTGAGTGAGGTCCACACGACAGCCCAGATGCAGCAGCAGCAAGCTCTGCTGTGCAGACCGCCCTGCTGATTGCTCGTCAAGGCTGGGATTGATCCGCAACCCAAGACACAGAGTGCCAAGCAGGCTTTCACTCTGATACTCAACCACTAGTAGGTCTTGCAGGCTGCAGCCACCATGCATGCACAGCAGGGCACCCCGCCCCGAGGCTGGACTGCAGCTGGAGCTGGCCAGCAGTTCTCATCCACCTGATGCGCACCCACCTCACTGCAGCTCTCCCTCTGCTGTAGTTCATCCAAGGTGTTCAAAGTTTGCTGACACCGCTGCTTCCCGCCCTGCAGGTCAGTCAGACACGGCAGCCATCTTGCATCGGAGCTTCATGTTGCTGATGCCCCTGACTCCGCTGCCCTCTCCCCCCTGCAGGTCATCTATGCTGCAATGAAGGTGCATGACATGCTTGCTGACAGCGCTGTACGTCGCCCTGCAGGCCATGTAGCCGGCAGCCACCTGCTAGAGCAGCATGCAGCCCCCTGACTTTGCTGCACCCTGCCTCACAGGTCATCCAGGCTGCAGTGAAGCGGGAGCTGGCTGCCATTGGCAGGGCAGAGCAGGCTGGCGCCCCTGCAGACCCCGGCCGGCAGTCTGCCGCCACCCAGCGGTCGGCAAGCGGCACCAGGGCGCAGCAGCAGCGGCTGAGCAGGGCTGCCTTGCAGCGCAGCCTGGACTTCTTGCGGGCGCAGCAGCAGAGGGGCCAGCCGCAGGGACAAGCGCCTGAGGGCCTCAGGGAGAGCATGCGCCTCTTCCTGCAGCTGGAGGGGGCCGCAAGCGGGGAAAATGGGTTTGACCCAGAGGAGGTGTTGCAGGTAAGTTGACTTGCGGGCAGTAGATGTTGCTGCTGCACAAGGGTTGGGAGCAAGCGTTCATGGCCAGGTGCTGCGGCAAATGGAGAGCCTGACGCAGCAGTTCGCACCACTGCAAGAGCCTGCTCCTGCAACGCGAGACGATTGTCCGCTGAAGAACGGCGCTGAATCATCAACAGGGTGCGACAGCACTCTTGACGCAAGCCCAAGGAGGGAAGCACCTTGCCTGGGCAGGGTCCTTGCTTGCCATTTGCTGCATGACTGGTGTGAGTCACTGTAGTCAGCTCGTCTGCGCCAGCTCATAAGATGCCCCCTTATATGTGCTGGCATTGTGCTGCCATATGCCTCAAGCTAAGTGTATGCCTGGCATGACTCCCTGGCACCTGACACAGGCCTCTTCTCTGCCTGTGCAGCTGCTCAAGGAGCAGCAGGTGGACTTGCAGGCCCTGCCCTCTATTGCTGAGGGCTGGGAGGGATCAGAGACCCCCCCGCTGAAGCAGGGCCTGGCTGAGCAGGTGTCAACTTCCTCGGCTGGCAGAGCTCATCCAACGCGCAGCTTGAAGGCAGGCAGGGGTCAGCAGCCCCCGAGCTCGCCGGCCAGCAGGGCTCAGCAGGCTGCGGCTGCCACAGAGGCATTTGTGCAGCAGGAGGACTGCCAGCATCAGCAGGCAGCTCAGGCAGGCGGCTGGTCAGCTGCAGCGGGTGCAGGGTTGGACCAGGGAGGTGTGCCGGCTCAGAAGGCTGCAGCTGAGACGCCCAACAGCTCAATTTCCCATGCTGGGACATCTGTGCAGCCAGCAGAGAGCAGCCAGGCGCCCCAAGCAGCCTGGGCTGGCAGTTGCTCACCTGCAGTGGGGGCAGCGGCTCAGAGAGCTGCTGAGACGCCTGACAGATCAGAAGTCTGTGAGGCTGGGCTGAATCAGCACTGTGGACAGCTGGAGGCCTTATGCAGCCGTGGGCAGGTGCACCCTGCAGCTGCCGGTGCATGCTCTCACCGCATCATGGAGCAGCCCCAAATTGTTGCCTCTGGTGTGGCGACTGAGGCCAGTGCAGGGCGGCTGCCGGCTGCATCTGCTGGCGATCACAGCCACCCCAGCGCGCCGGCCGCAGCAGCAGCCAATCCTGCTGATGCGCTCACAGGTAACGAGCCTGCTGTGCAGGCAGGCATTGGGGAGGCAGCGTCCACCTGTCTGCCCACTGCCAGCCATATGCACCAGCCAGGGGCAGGGAGCCAGCAGGCTGGAGGAGACCCTGCTCGGCGGGCAGGCCAAGGCGAGGCAGCACCCACCTGTCTACCCAGCGTCAGCCCCGTGCACCGGCCGAGGGCAGGCGTGACGGGGCACCGCCGGGCGGGGGCCTCCAAGAGCCAGCCTGGCCTACGGGGCAGGCAGCTGGCCGGGCACGCGGCAGGGAGTCAGGCGCCGGCGGGAGGGCTGGCTCAGCCCCGCATGCACGCCTCGCACGAGGTGTCAGGTGTCAGGAGGGGTCTGCAAGGTGCGCTGCGCTGCTGGGTTCATTGTTGTCTCTCGTGAGCATCCTGCTGCATGTTCTGAATGGGGCTGCCATGGGCACTGCATGAGGGCAGGGCCTTGACAGGGGTCTGCAAGGTGCCAAACAGCCCCATGCACCCTGAGTCCGAACCAACCTGCCGAGCTCATGACACAGGACTGCTGCACGCAGCGCACGAGGTGCCAAGTGTCGACAGGGAGCGGCGCTGTTTTGCCCCACATGACTGTCCTCTGTGCTTTCATTGGGGAGCAAGCGGTTCTTTATGAGAAAATGGGCACAAGGCATGGCCTGTTGTTGACGTTCACACTGCCGCTTGCTGCCCAGCATGACCACCCTTCTATGGGGCTTGTTTGGTCCACAGCAGCTGATGGAAGCCCGCCAGCAAGCACTGGGTTGTCAGCATGCCTTTCTGGCTCCTGTATGGCTGACACACTAGCTGGGGCTGCCAACTGAGGACGCCAGCAGCTGCTGTCCCAGCTGTGCCTACATGCTGCAGGCTGTGCAGCTCAGAGTAGGGGCCAGCAAGCGGGGACTGCACGCAGTCGGGCAGGCAGCGGCATTGCTCGGGGCCTTGGGACAATGTCGCCCAGCCAGGGCGCAGCTGCAGCAGGGGCTCCTGCACGCGCAGACGCCTGCTTCAGCAGCCACAAGGTGGCCAGCTCGGTGGACACGCCGCCCGCCAAGGCCAGGCTTGCAGGCAGCGCCTTGCATGGGGCCCCGCCGCGGCAGGTGCTGCAATCGGATCCCAGCTTCTCGCCGTTGGCTGCTGGGGTTGCCTTTGGCAGCCCGGTGCCTCTGGCAGGCTCCAGCACTAGGCCAAAGGTGCAACACTCCCCGCCACCCAAGCAGCAGGCCCTGCCATGCGCTGCAGCGGCCTCGACCTCCCAGGGGCCTGTTCAGGTAACACAGGCTGCTGCAAGGCCTGCCTAGCATGCACCCTGTGAGGCCGCAAACGTTGCTACAGCCCCAGTCTCAGCAGGCGGCCCTGGGCATGCCGGGTGACTGTCTCTCAGCAGTTGGGTTGAGGTGCGCAGTTGGGCAAGAGTGTCAGTGCCTGTGAACCAGGGAGAATGCTCACACTTTGTAACAGCAGGCCCTTGGCGTGTGCAGGCGCAGGCAGGCCCTGGTTCCAGGTTGAGGCAGCCGTCATCCAGGAGTGGATTCTTTGGTGGAGCAAGGGGCGTCAGCACTGTGCTGCCTGGCTCAAGGTGGGTGGCTTGGCAAGATGCAGGACATAACACGCCTGGCTACGCCTTCCAGTGACTGCAACGGTGCCCCTTTGCACAATACTTGCATTGGCCCCAGCACGTCCGGGCGCTTGCAGACAGAGACACAGTCATCTACGCTGAGAGTGCTGACTTGCATTCCAGGACTGACGGCAGCAGCGACGTGCAGCAGGTCAGCAATGCCGCCACTGTAGCGCAGGCTGCTGCCCAGATTGCGGGGGCCAGCAAGGCCTCGCCCCTGGGCAGCAGGGGGTCGGGCATGGCGGGCGCCCTGAACAGGGCGCTTGGCTCAGCCAAAAAGGCAGTGGGCGCTGCCTCCTGGCGCAGAAGTCATGCAGGGTGGGTGGTTCGTGCTCCACATCTGGTAGCACAATGTGGACAGCTGCTGTGCAGCTGCCCCCCCCCCCATGGTGCTTGCTGTGTGGGGCAGCTGCAGCCTTAGCTTGCTCTTGCTCTTGTGTTGCAGGCCTCCAGCTCAGGCAGAGGTGGGGCAGGTGGAGGCGCCACAGGGTCAGCCGCCACAGGCGGAGATGCAGCAGGCTGTCTCTGCCACTTCCATACCAGCCACGCCCTCATCCCAGTACAGTGCAGCTCGCCTGGAACAGCTCATGCTCAATGAGGAGCTGGCATTTAGAGGTGAGCACTCACTTTCAAAGCGATGTTGTCATGGGCTTCAAGCCGCTGAAAATCAACTGAGACGTCATGCTACTGTGCAGGCACGGGCGGCATTGTCAGGAATGTCTCGCCAGCTGCATCTGCTGATGAGGGGGTGCGCAAGAGCGCTCAAGATAGACACTGGCACGAGTATCTGAGAAGCATGCGTTCCCCCTGACAACCTCATCTGCATCTTTGCTGAACAACTCTGCTAATCAAAACCCCAACTTCACTGTCTTGCGCTTCTTGAACAACTAGTGGCGCAGCAGCTCCTGAACAGGGACGATGTGCTGGAACTGCAACTGAGGCTCCTGCGGCTGCTCTTGCTGGGCTGCAGGCGCCGCCCGCCCTGCCATCTGCTCCATCACCTGTGCACAGCCGCACCCAGTATCATTGCAGATTCCAGCACCAGGCAAGGTGAAGCACGCCGCAGCAGCTTTCATGCCAAGTGCGGAACATTTTGCATCAAGCACTCAGAGCCATATTCAGAGCTGCATTGCAGCTTCCTGTTGACAGGCAGGGTGAGGCACAGCGCTCATGCCGGTCTGCACAAGTATAGGGCGGCACCAGTCGACCACCTGTGGTGTGACAATGAGCCTGACGCCAGTGACATGGGTGTCGGGTGCAGGGCATCTGCAGCACAACTGGGCCTGCAGAGACATTGCCGCACCTCCAGGGCAACACGGCGAGCATTGTCACGCCAAGCAGGCTGCGTGGTGGCTCCTGGAAGCTCAGGGTCAACCTCTGCACTGCGCCTGCCCCGTCCATTCACTGCTGACTCCCGCTGCCAGCTTCCTGCAGCCACTCACTTCAGCCAGTCAACAGCTGTCAATGTGGCTAGGTAGAGTGAGACAAGTCACAAACAGCGTTTCTGGGCATAGAAGTCTGCCAGACTCTTGTGGTGTCCCACATGCTCATGCAGCCAGAGCGGAAGCCCTGCTGCACAACTTAGACAGCCGTGCCAGCTTGCAGCCAGGCTGCTTCGACTCCAGCAGCAGGGACTCCAGCAGCAGCAACGTTACTTGCTCTGTAAAGATGGCTGGAAGCAGCCACTGTCAGGGTGCATTGCTCTTGCTGCACGGTCTCAGCAGCAGTGAAAGCATGTTGCCTGACAGTGCAGGGACCAAGGGCACCACCAGAGCACATCTTGGGGCTCACTGTGTCTTGAGCTGCCGTCTCTGAGGTGATTTTCGCGCATGGCCCGCAGTTGTGCAACAATACTGCCATAGCCCCTGCAGGCACATGGAACTTTCTTAGGAAGAGTCCGACCAAAAATTTATTGTAGCAGCTGGTATGCTGGCGCTGGCTCTTACCAGCAACGGCAGGGGTGGTGAAGGGTTCCTCCGGCAACAGCTGCAAACAGCGTGAACCAGGGCGAGCCCACAGCAGATGGTGCCGCAATTCCAGCAGCGCATTACTGGCAAGTGGTGCCTCAGCATGCTGCCTCATCAAGGGCACCAGCACTGCATGTGGTGCCTCGAGTTTGTGCCTCATACAGCAGCTAAGCAAGGCTTGTGCAAAGGCCTGGACCCCCTGATGTTGTGCACCTCTGGCGGGTGGTGCTGTCGACGTTCTGCCTCATAAAGCGCCCGATGTCGCGGAAGCGCCGAGGATCAGGCCGGCCAGAGCCACCCTGTGGCTGAGCGCCATCGCGCGCCATGGGATCCCAGGCAAACTGCAGCGCTGTTGCAGCTACGCGCTGCACTCGTTCCTCGGCGGCGCCCTGCGCCATGCGCTGCCTCTGATCCCAGGAAAAGGGGTTGAGGTCCATGACCCGCTCCCCCCCCGTGGGCGACTGTGTCAAATGGTCATGGGCCCGTCGCCTCTGCAAAGATGAGAAATCAGGGTATGAGAGGAGCAGGTACCCTTGCAATTGACACGACTGCAGCAATGCAGCAGCCCCTGGGCGGCAGGCTCTGCTGCCATGCAGTCCCCAAGCTGCCCAGTTGTCCTTTGACAACTCAGGAGCAGGCCCCTGGGCTGGAGCCCGCTGGCGCCACATGAGGCCACAACTGCAAGGGCAGCTTGTAGGTCAAGCAAAAGAAATCCACAGCTGGATGCAGCTGGTAACCGATTTGCAGCTTCATTGCGTCAAGGGGCATGCAGTCTCAATACTGAAAAGGTTTAAGCATGGGTCTGCAGGGGTTCAGCCTCCACAAGTGGCCTACCTGCAGCTCCTCGTCGCTGTCTATGAGCTCTGGCAGCTCCTCATCTGCAGCAGATAGGCCAGTGCTCTAAGTACACGCTGTTTCAGACACACATGGACCAGGTCATGACACCGCAACTCAGGAGATATGTGCAAGCAGTCATGGCCCCTGCACACAAGAGGCAAGCCATGTGCAAGGCCCACATAAGCTAGAAGTTCAGGCGGTACAGATTATCAACTGGACTTGCTTTTCTCAAAGCTGTTGGCTGCAGAGCCACAGAAGGTCTGTAGGAGCTGCTCTTGTGCTGCCGGATCAGCACAGCACAAACACAACCAGACGCTGTGCTATGGCACTCCTTTGATGAGCAGCTACATTACAGCAGCCCAAAGTACCACAGGTACCAGTGTTCAAGTATAAAAGCTCTATTGAGTTTTCAATAGAGCTTTCATATCAACCCCAGCACCCATCCCAATAGAGGTACCTCAACAGAGACTAGAACTTCTCAGGCCAGGCTGCCACATCATGCGCAGAACAGCAAGTACCACACGCATCAGTGCTGCAGCTTGTAGCCAAACCGCTTGCAGCACAAGCAGTGCCCTACCAGAGTCTGAGGAGTCCCCAGGCCAGGCTGCCAGGTCTTCCCGGTAGCTGCGAGCTGGGAAGCCATAGGCAGGCACGTGCCCCTCTGCAGCAGGCTGCACCTCGCTGCGCTGCTGACTGCCGTCTGCGGTGCGCTGGAACAGGAGGAGCGGGGCCCTAGCAGGTCCCCTGCAGACAGTGCAAGCCTGTGGTGCCGCTGCTTCAGCAGTTATCGTTCCTGCCTGCCTTTCAGCCTGGCAGCAGCTGGCATGCAGCACCATGGCAACATCGCGTCGGTGCTGGTAGGGCTGCTGCTGCACTGGGGGTTAATGTGTGTTCAGGGGTGCATGTGCCTCAAATGAACAATATACATCAGCTGCTGTTCTCACCTGCACTGGTGACTGTATGAGGAGCCCTCCTTGGTGGGATCCAGGACAAATGGCCTCCCCATGCTGCACGATGCAGTCTCTGACCAGGTTGAAATGCTTGTTGCTCAATTGGTCTACCAGGCTCCGTGTGGTCGGATGCGAAGGGACTAAGGGACTCAGGGTGAGCCCAAGCACACCTGCAGCGTCAAGTGAAGGTTGTAACCTGCACTGCATCAGCTTCAGCAGGGCAAGACAGTTCCAGATTGTACCTGTTACTTGGCTGCGCACATCTCTGGTCAAAGAGTTGCGAAGCATACCTGACACTTTGAGCTTTGTCTGCAAAGCTGGGGCACATTTGACTGCAAATGATGCAGCACAGGGCAGACTAGCACAGCAGGGCGCAGATCCCTATCATCAATTTCCTTGCAACGGCTGATTGTCCATTGCATCCAGCCATCAAGCTTGTGGCAGCAGGCCACTGCCGGGTCACATGCTTTGAAGTCAAGGGCGTTCAAACTGCCCGCGACCATCTTGCCCCCGGCAGCCTAACCACCACTTCATCGTCAGGGGCTGATGGACTCCACAGACGACCATGGCCTCCTTGACCCTCTGCTTAGATCAGATGATACTGCAGGGAGGGTGACAGGTGGTCAGGTAAGAGTTCTCTGCCCTGCATCAACCATGCGCTAGCCTAGGCCAGGCTTGGAGCCCTTCTCTGCCTCCATCTCCGATATTATTAACATTGCTGCCGCTTTTGTCGGCCTGCCGCACCCTGGATGAGGCAGATTGTTGGAGGAGCTGACACTGCTTGCATCATTTCTGTTGCAGGTCGCATGCGCACTAGCGTATGGTGCCAGCCTTGCCCTGTGGGCCTACGCAGAGGTCCTGGCATACAGCAGAAGGTAGGCCGCCTGGCCAGGGGCTTGTCTTGGTTCAGCTGTGCTGCAATGTGTGCCGAGCACAGAGCCATGCACCGCAGCAACCACAGCTGTGTGCCCCTGGGGGTTGCCACAGAAGACTTGCAACACCACTGCCAGGACGGCATGTTTGATGATGAGTTGCGCTCGCATTTGCAAACTCCCTTGCTCCCTGTGCGTGCAGGGGGACAGAAGCGGCAGAGCTCGATCTCGAGCATGCCAATGGCGGCAAGCAGTCAGATGACAGGCTTGCTGCCGGCAACCCCCAGGTCAACGTTCATGCCAACAGCGAGCTGCACCCCCTGATCGCTAGCAGTAGGTCAGCCTCACCCACCTTGCGGCCTGCATCGCAGCGGACGGCCTTTTCCAGTTCAAGCCCTGTCAAGCAGACGCGCTCGCAGGCTGCGCACAAACGGTGTGCATCCCTGCAACCCTCTGCCCTTGTTCTTGCTGCTTGTCTTGCAACAAATTTTCGCCTATCCTGCTTGCCTGCCCCTTGTGTCTGCATCGATGGCATGCTCACAGCTGTGTTCGGCACCTGCTGCGCAACTGTCGGCGTTGTCAGTGTCTGCTTCAGGAGCAGTGTTGCTGCTGCACTGAGGGGATATTCACATATTCATCTGCTGCTCTAGTCTGTGGTCCACAGGCTGCATTGCAGGCTGTAGGTGCAGGCCCACACCATACCCCTCGTATCCGCCTTCAATGGTCACAAGCGGCGCTGCTGGCTGCAGATGGGGTTGGCTGCATCCTGACGCAGTCTACCAGTCGCGACAGACGCTGAGAGCTATGTGAGTTGAACAGTGAGATGTGTCTTGCTGCCAAGGTTGCCATGCATGCCACTTTGCATCAGAGCAGCATCATGCATATCTGCATTAGAGCAGCTGAGGAGGTAGGTGACCCCCACACTGCAGCTGGTGAACAGGCCACAACTTTGTTCAGGCTGCAGCCCTGCTTGACAGCAGCATGAAGCCCACTGTTGGGGCCTATCTGCTTTGGCTTGCTCACTGCCAGCCTGCATGCCTGTGAGGAGCTGCGCATGCATCAAAGCGCATGCAAGGGGGACTCATACATCTGCCTGCCTGCAGCGTGGAGCTGGGGACCATCATGCTGTGGTACTATATAGCAGACCGCACAACAGTCTTCCCTCGCAACTCCAAGAGCTACAGCCGCGACGTGCTGGGGTTCATCTTTCTGGCGCTCACACTGGTGGCTGGGTGGACCTCCTTGAAGCCCTGCAGGACGCCCATGTTGCTGAATCGGCAGCAGACAGAGGAGTGGAAGGGCTGGATGCAGGCAAGCTTTGCTTGTGTGCCCGCAGCAAGCTGCCAATGCTTGTCATCTGCTTCATCTTTTGACAGCAGTATGATGGCTTATCTTGTACTGTCGCATCTTCTAGGCAGCAGAGGTTGGTTGCAGGCACCGCCTGCTGTGTGGCTGCATGCTCTCAGACCCTGGGAAAGAAGGTTCTGCACTGCTGAATGAGGGTGCTGCTGCCTCCCCTGCAGGTGCTGTTCCTCTTGTACCATTACTTTGACGCCAAAGAAGTGTACAATGCCATCAGAGTATTCATTGCCGGCTATGTTTGGCTGACAGGATACGGCAACTTTAGCTACTACTACAGGTCCAACGATTTCAGCATAGGCAGGTGGGCAGGCGCAATTGATGGGGTTGCTGTTGGCAGGCAGTCTGGTCTGCCGGATTTCTGCCTCGCCATTGGAACAGCGCACCTTCAGAGATGCAACCAATGGCTGCGCTGCTGCGGCTGCAGGGTAGGGCTTGTGTTATGGCTGAGCACTCAGCCATTGCTGCACTTGCTGCATGTCTCCCCTGTGAAGCTCAGTCAGGTCAAGTTCTGGCAGCAGGCTGCTTAGCCTCCTCCCTGCGGCCCGAAAAGTGATTTTTCTGAAGGCGTGACCTTGGCCCCTGCAGGTTCTGTCAGATGATGTGGCGCCTCAACTTCCTTGTGATCCTTGTCTGCATCGTGGTCAACAACAGCTACATGCTGTACTACATCTGCCCCATGCACACCCTGTTCACTGTGATGGTGTACCTCGCCCTGGCCGCGGGGAACCACCTGAACAAGTCCAACGCCTTCATCCTGTTCAAGTGAGAGGAGTGTATGAATATTCCTGAGCAAGCAGCTGCAGCTTGTGCTTGCTCATTGGCAGGCAGCGTGCACGCAACTCAATGGTGCTGACACATGGGGCCGCAAGCGTGTATGGGCACACCTGCTCCTCAGGTAAGATGGCTGCATACAGGCCATGCTGCAGATGTGAGGGGCATGTCCCTGCTGCAAGCGGGTCACTGCTGTAGACAGGAGGGGCAGACCACCGCTGCAATCAGCCCATTGCTGCTGATGTGTGGGCAGGCTGGTGCTGCACAGGGGCCACTGCTGCTGATGGGACAGGCCATCAGTGGGCTCACCCTCTCCTTGCATGAGATGAGTGTTTCGCAGTGGCTGCCCACCCTTAATGGCATTGCTACTGTTGAGCGCGAGCTTGCCTGCACCAAGGTCACCTGCAGGGACTGTACAGCACGCACTGCTTGCTGAGATGAGGGCTGCAGGCCGGCATCTGCTGCTGACAAGGGAGGATTTGAGGGTGCTGGCCTGCACTGGGCTTTGCCTGCAGTCTGAGGCTGCGCATGCTGGGACATGGCAGCAGCGGCTGACCTCCTGGTGGCCATCCACTGCGCCATGGCTTGGCTGAGCTACCACAGTCCAGCCAGTAGCCTCCCTTGCTCTTACAAGGGCCTCTTGTGCAGGTTGCTGGCCTGTGTAGCAGTGGTCTTCATCTGCTGGGATGTCAAGGCGGTGTTCTACACCGTGTGGTGGCCATTCAAGTGGTGCATGGGCTATGTCGACCCCAGGAAGCCGACCGACGATGTGCTGCATGGTGAGCTGCTGCATGAGCACGGCCCACCCTTTCGTGATGTCTGTCTGGTTTCCACTTGCTCCTGCTGTCTGCTTGGACTATTACTCTTGGCTGCAGAAGGTCTGCATGCTTGTGTCCCTGGTCAAGGGCAGCAACGCAGCAGCAAAGGCATTCAGTGATACAACAGCTCTGCAGGCTGAGCTCCCCCCTGCTACCTGGGGTGATCACCCTGTACAGCTGGTGCCTGTCTGGTGTGCAGAGTGGTACTTCAGGTCGTCCCTCGACAGATATGTCTGGATTCACGGCATGCTGTGTGCCTTCCTGCACCCCTGGGGGGAGCGCATGCTGCAGAGGATCGACAAGCTCAACCTGCAGACCCGCCTGCTGGTCAAGACGGTCATTGTGGCAGGTGAGGCACTTCCTGCCATGTGAGCAAGGCCGGCGCAGCGCACCCTGCCACCTGTCGGCCAGGCAGGCGGCGGCGTGCCCACGAGCCCATGCAACGGGCCAAGCCTCTGCCCTGCTAGCAGCTGTGTCTGCCACCTTACAAGCCTTCCAGCGGTGGCTGCTCACCTCAAACACATGCAGATGCTTCTGACAGGAAGCCTGGCCTTGTGTTGGACGATGCTGTCTGTGTTGCCTCCACCTGGTATCATCATGCACCTGCCCCTTTGCATGCTGCACCTGGCCGGCAGTCAGCGCTTGCTGTCCCCTTGACACTGTCTGACCTGCTACCTCGCCCCGACCTGCAGCTGTCTGCGCGGCCTTCACATGGTGGTACAAGGCCGTCTATGTGCTGCCCAAGTGGGAGTACAATGCAGTGCACCCCTACACCTCCTGGATCCCCATCACCCTTTGGGTGATCCTGCGCAATCTGACTGGCTCCATGCGGCACTACTCTCTGGCGCTGTATGGCTGGCTGGGGTGCATCACCCTCGAAACTTACATCAGCCAGTTCCATACCTGGCTGTCCACTGGCATCCCTGATGGCCAGCCCAAGCTGCTGCTGGCCTTCTTCCCCGCGGAGTATCCCCTGCTCAACTTTGCAGGCACCACTGCTGGTGAGGCTTGCTGCACGGAACTGCGCTGCAGGAGCGGCGTGCGCATAGCACATACCTGACACCAGCTCTGCTAGCCTCAGTTCTACTGCACGCTGATGCCATGCTGCGCGCTGATCTGGCAGCAGCAGGCATGGCGCTGCACGTCATAAGCATGCCCGGCTTGTGCTCTCGCCACTGATGCGTGCGCTGCCTGCAGTCTACGTCTACCTCTCCTACCGCCTGTTCCTGCTGACCAACACACTAAAGTCTGTGGTGATTCCCTCCTCTAAGGCTGCTGGGCCAATGTGGCGCAACCTGGCCATTCTCTCCTTGACCTCGGGCATCCTTTATTTGGGTGGTCTGGCTTGCGTATCTCTCACCAGCTCTGCCTCATTTCTTTGAAACAAGTGCCTCATCACTCCCCATTCGGTTTGCTCTTGTTGTGCCCATTCCAAGATCCCTCCTTGCAAACTGTATGGGCTCAGACCAAATGTACTTCGAAAACTCGAGTGTCCGGCTTTCGGGGCAAAAATCGGCTGGGGCAACGTGTAAATGTGTGTTCAGCACCCGCTATCGCCCTGCTACACACGATCACGGCACCGTTGAGATACAATGCCACGCCCGCCCAGCGAGCACAGCGGACAGGAATGCTGCCAGTGCGGCACAACAGCCACCATGTGCTGTGTCACCAGTGGAAAGGGGTATTGTGGGGGAGCTTGCTTCTCCAAAGGCTGGAAAGCAGACAGACAGCAGAAGCTGACCCTTTCGCCGGCAGCTAGCACAGAATCACCCTTGACAAGGTGGGCTGGGAAGTCTGAGAGGTCTGGGCGCTCGTTGAGGGCCAGAGCTTCAGGGTGGCCGTTGCCTACATGATAGGCAGCACAGCACTCCGTCATCTGTCTGGTGGTTGTGCACGTTGCACAGCCTGCCCACTTCTTCAGAGGGAAGGCTGCCTGCACATCGGGGGAGCTTCATCCATGTTCATCCATGTTTTGGCGCCCCCAGGACCACCCTGCTCTCAATCAGGCACCCTGTACTCTCACGGGCATCATCTTTGCGCTTGAGCTGTTTTCATAACAGCTGTCTATGCTGCTGTCACCTTGGGCACGTCGGCTCATGCCACCCTGCTCTTCCTATGGTGCCCTGCACCCTGCCCGCTGCTGGCCGGCCACTCTGAGCAGCCCTGTCTCCCCCTGCAGTCCTGTACGGAGCGCCTCATCGCCAGCGGCGACACCGCGGCACTCAGCTTACTTCCCCAGCTTTCAGCAGCAGTGCGGGTTGGGCGACCGGACTGCCAGCAGTGGCATGCCCCCCTTAGGTGGCTACACTCCGTTCCAGCACATACACACATATCAGAGGACAGCATACGCTGGTGGCTCCAGGCAAAATTTTGGCAGGCGGTAGCTCGCTATGCGCTAGGCCGCTCATTTGATTTCTCGACCTGACACCAAATGCCACCTCGCATGCCCCCAGTGTACCGTCATTGCTGGCGCAGTGCGTGGCGCCCGTGTACACCGAAGACGTGTGCTGGTGTGTCTGCTGTTCAAGTGTACATCCTGCTTATGTGTATCTGCTGCGCCTTAGAGAAGACCACCAGTCGATCTTGTGCTGCCTTCATGCATTGAGTATCAGTGCCTTCTGCAAGTATCGACTTCACGCTTTGAAGCTGCTCTGGCTTTCATCATGTCTTTAAGGCGCGCTTCCTTCCAGTCTGGCAAGGTTACTGGCAGAACCCACAAGCCAATATGCTGGGGTAGCTGGTCATGTATGGAGCGTGTCAAGTTGCTTCAACTCCTCCTGCACAGCAGCAGTGCAAAGACTGCTGTCAGCTGCTGCAGACAGGCTGGAGCTTGTGCAGGACTTGGCAAGTCTGACTTCCCCACATGGATTGCTCGTGCTGGCTGTCAGCTTGTTGCTGGCAGCATGGAGGTCCAGCTGGCAAGCTGCTGAGTGAAGTTGCGGTGCTGGAATGGCTAAAGGCACTGTGCGATGTCAACACATCAAGCTAGCTGAAGTGCTGCTCATCAGGGCTCTCACTTTGAGCTGCTCCATTTTCATGCCCATGCTGCGTTGGAGCTTGCCCCTCTCTTCTTCATCAAGCTGCTGTGCCAAGGCTCCATAAGACTCCAACACTTTGTTTACAGAGTCCTGAGCCGCCTTGGCAGACTCATTGAATCGCACTGTCTCTGCATCCTCCTGCAGCATGTTATGTGCAGCAGTCGGTGCGCTTTGTCTCTGCTTGCTGTACCAGCAGTGTGGCAGCTCGTCAAGAGCAGTTTCACTGCATCTCCCTGCAGGACAGCCTGGGCAGCAGGACTGTCTGTCTCTGGTGCAGTCAGGATGGCAAGCTCAAGCAGGCAGCTTGCAGTGGAGAAGTGCTTGGCAGGAACCCTTCTGTTGCAGCTGCCATGCTGGTCCATGGCCACTTTGGCTTCTCTGGCTGGCGGCAGGGTGCCAAAGATCATGGCTGTACTGTTGATTTGCGGAGCCTCATTTGAGATGAAAAACGCAGCTGATCAATCGCCTGACGCCGGCTGCAAGAACTCACTCTTGCATCTTCAAGGTCATATCTGGCTTCTGTGAATAGATCATTCACAGCCCCCTCCTGCAGAACGGGCAAGTGCTCAGTGTTGCCATTGTGCCCAGCATATTAAGATGAATGCAGCCAGCAGACCTGCTCCCGCAGCTCCTGGAGAGTGGCAAATCTTCTGCTGAGCTGGTCCTGGAGTGCTTGTGCAGCCCAAGCTGATCTGGCTACTTGACCCCTTGAGAATGAAGCTGCCAATCTCTGCATGGGGGCCAAGTCAATAGATGAGTGGAGTAGGTGGTTGTGCTTCCCCCGAAATGCATGACTTAGGCCACCACATCAGCCACCGCCATGACGTAGGTCACAGATCTGACCGCACCAGCAGCTGCATGCGTGCTAGCGGTGTAGCAGCCTGACCATCATGGCTGATGGTGTTCAGCCGGCTGATCCATCAGTGCGTATTAAGCTGATCAACTAGCTGCTTCATAGCAAAGCTTGAAAGCAGACCTGCTGCCATGGCGGCCATTCCCAGCAGGGAGATTACCACCACTCAGGTTTCCGCTGTGTCATTTGGCTTCTATACCAAAGCAGAGGTGAGACAGCCTGACAGCAGCATTCATCTGAGACGTCGCAGGATGGCATCAAGCAGCTCCAGCATCACAGCATGCAGAGCGGTATGCCTGTCCAGAGTGCGATCCTGCATCATGCCATGAATGACTGCAGCTCATCAAGGCGCTGGCTTGCACATGTGCTGCCAGACACCAGGCCCTACACTTCATGGCAGGCACTGTCAGCACTGCTCAGCACAACAAGGAGTAGGGAATTGGCTACTTACATTCCCCAAACCCTGTGTTTACTATTACAGGTGCAGAAGCTCAGTGTCAGGAAGATCTTCATGCCAGTCTCCCGTGCTGAGGATGGCAAGGCCATCCCTCATGGGCTGGCAGACAGCGCCATGGGACCCACGGACCAGTTTGGCATGTGAGCTGCTCGTTCATGGTGCACTGCTGGGTCATTTGCCTGTTGCAACTACCCTCTCCTGTCTTGCTGGATGTACATAGATGGTGCAGTGGTCTGCCGTATTGTACGGCTGCCCTGTTGTGTCAGCCTGCACTTTTCTCTGAGAGTGCGAAAGGCTGCAGGGTGTGAGCAGTCGTACCTGCTTGAAGCCTGCTGCCCCTGCAGAGTCAGCTCTGCTGCATACCTGTTCATGATGCAGTGCAGTCTGCAGGCACTTGCTTGCTGCAAGGCCTGACAATCCTACCATCCCATGCAGGTGTGCCACTTGTGGGCTGAAGAGCCAGGTCTGCCCTGGCCACTTTGGGCACATTGAGCTGGCGGTGCCGGTCTACAACCCCTTGGTGCTCACGTGAGGACCTGCTGCAGATCTTGCAGCCTGCTGGCCGAGGCTGCCTTCCTCAGCATCAGCACCCGTGACACAGTTGCTTGCCTGTCAGGAAGTGAGCAGCCCCTGCCTGCATGGTTCCCTGACACGATGAATTCAAAGTGTGCCCGGGCCACCAAGCATCATCCCTGCGCCAGACATTGCATAAGGTAGGGTGCTAAGCCATCTATCTGCCCAGAAGCATTGTCAGTGCCTGCCCTGCCCTTCAGGATGCTGTACAAGCTGCTGCGCTGCGCCTGCCTGCACTGCTTCCACCTGAAGATGCCGCGCAAGGAGGTGGACCGCTTCAGGCAGCGCCTCACCCTGCTTCAGCAGGTGCTCGGCTCCCAGCAGAGCCTTTCATTGCTGTGCCTCCAGCTTCCTGAATAAAGTTGCATGTCCCGCAGCTGCCCTGCTTCAGCAGCTTTTCGCATGCAGTTCTGGTGCGTCTCTCTAGCTTGCAGACCTGTCTGATGTGCTTTCGCATGGCGCGCAAAGCAGGTCATGGGCTGCATTGTGCCGGCCGGGGTGCTCAGCCAGGGAGATGCATGCCGGGCTTGTCATGTGGCACCTGCATAGCTGTCACAGATCACTAGCACATGCTGACCAACGTTCAACATCATTGCTCTGCTCCAACAGGGGCGCTTGGTGGAGGCCGCCGAAACGATGGGCGGCAGTGGCAAAGCTGGGGACTCCCTGGTGGACTTCATGGATGAGATGGATGGGGACGTTATTGGAGACAGCGATGAGGAGGGCAACACTGGCCCTGCCGGGAGGGCTGCTGTTAAGCTGGAGGAGAAGCAGGGGGCGCAGCAGACGTCGGGCGCAGGTGCACAACGTCACAATGCTGCCCTTGCCAATGTTGTCCCCGGGGCTGCATCACAGGCTACTGCCAGCTGGTCTGCTGCCAAGCAAAGGGAAAGCAGGGGCCGCAGCAGTCGCCGGTCGCAGGTGGAGACACTTGGGTGTCTCTGTCTGCTCGCGTGCTGCCAGGCAGCTCAGCCAAGGTGAAACACCTGCAGCCCTGCAGGAACACCTGACTGTGAGCATGCCAGAGTGACATGATGTTTACTGCTGCCAAGGTAGAGGGCGAGGCAGGGCCGCAGCAGGCGCCGAGCCCAGGAGGAGAGCAGCTGGCTTGCAGTCATGTTGAGCTTAGGTGCTATTGCTATCAGAATTTTACAGCTTGCTTGTCACAGCAGCAGTCTGCACTCTTCATTCAAGCTGTGGAGTTCCCCAGCAGCGCCAAGCTGAAGGGAATCAGGTGTGCAGCAGGGCTGAAGCTGGGGGGCTGCGCAGCTTGTTTGACCAGCACGCTTGGGAGATGTGGGGAGCTGGGGCCAAGCAGCTTCCAGATTTAGACCCACTGAAACGATTGGTAGCCCCTGCTGCCCTGCCTGCAGGCGGTAGGCGACTGCGCAATGGCACTGCCACTGCGCACACAGTGGTCGCTCTGAGGGAGGTTGCGGGTGACTTCCTCAAGCGTATGCCCACCCAGAAGTGCGCGAGCTGCGGCTGCAACAACCCCAGCATCAAGAGGTGGGCGCTGTTGTTGAGCCTGGCATTCAAAAGCACAGTCCCCTTTCCGCAGCGTGATCTGCTGCAGTCTGCAAGCAGGCACTGACCTGTGTGCGGCAGCTGCGAAGCCTGATATGCAGACGAAGTGCTGCCCTGCATGCCTAGTGCAGATTCAGCCAGCCAGTCACAGTAAGGCGGCACTGGTCGTGGTGCAGGGTTGACGGCAGCAGGTTTGTTCAGTCCCCGCTGCCAACCAACAAAGCCACCCAGAACCAGATGAAGGGCCTGGACGTCCGTCCCGTCTTTGCAGCCTCCGCCAGTTCAGAGGTGAGGCCAGTAAGGGCTAGGCTGAGACTTACCGGCTTTGTCATGGAGGTATCAAGCACTGCAGCATGCACCTCCACGACTATTGCGCCTGGCTGAGAAGTGCCGTTCATGCACTTCAGGCTGCTTCAAGTCCTGCAGCGTGGTGGGCAGGGGCCCCGCAGGTTTCATACTGCATCATATCTGCCAATATCGTAGTATGCCTGCTGCAGACAAGCGGCCCTTCACACAGAGCTGGGGAAAGCTGCAGAGAGTCCCTGTGCATGCTTCTTCCAGGTGTCTCACCATCGGACTACAGCAGCGCTATGTGCTGCTGCAGATGGCCACCTTTGACAGTTCCCGGGGCATGTGACCTTTGCATGGAGTGCAACTGCCGCAGACAAGCATTGCAATGAGGTGTGGCTGCTGGCAGCTGGTGGCCTGACAGAATGAGTCGGAGGCTCGGGTCCTGATGTCACCCTTCAGCAGCCCCCAAGGCACCAACACTCCTGATCCTGCGTGGCTGTCACAAAGGAGTATGATGATTGCGCCTGCTGCAGATGGCTGCTCTGCAGCAAGAGCTGGGAGCTCAGCTGCAGCAGCAGAGTCGCAAGCGCGGCAGCGCTTCAGGGCAGGAGCTGCCTGCACAGGGCCCCGGCAGCAAGAGTGAGGGCGACTCCGATGAGGAAGAAGAGGAGAAGAAGGTGGCAGTCAAGGGTGGGGCTGAGAACCCCGACCTGCCTAAAGAGCTGAAGGAAGATGAGGCTGATGGAGGGTGAGTGACTGCATGCAGCTCACTGCCTGGCAGTAAGTGCCAAGACCTAAGTGTCATAGGCATGCCAGGACAGCATGATCAGGGAGAGCTGCAATCAAGCGCTCTCTGAGCAGCTCTTGATGCAGGCAGTCTTGCTAGCCGCAATGACATGCACTGGTTGTAGACCAGCCTCCAGGCTGCAGGTGGCAGGCCTCGCAGCTCAAAGCTGGGTGCTACACACTACAACCTGCTGACAATACATGTGTTGCCTTTCCTGCAGGGAGGAGGGTGTGGACCTGGGGCAGCCCCACTACATGCCGCCCTCAGAGGTGCACGAAGTCATGCGCCGCCTGTGGCGCAACGACGGTGCCATTCTGGCCCACCTCTTCAGTGTGGAGACTGCACGCATGCCCCAGTCCAAGCACCTGCCCTGGGACCCTGAGCAGGCCTTTGAGATGTTCTTTTTGAAGGCAGTGGCAGTGGCGCCCAACAGGTGTGTTGCGATGTTCCAAAAGGAACTTGTTCTCCTGCTGCCTGCCTGGCGGTAGCTGGCTTGCGCTTTGACATGCGAATCCCAACTCAATCACTGCAATTGCAGGCATGGTCAGCCTGGCTGATGCCACTGGGCCTTTTATGTGATGTTGCAGCGCATTACCATGCCTCTTGCTGGGGTGATTTCCTGCTGGTGTGCCTCACAGATAGGATATCTGCCAGGGAGCTTGACATGGAGACTCTGTTTGCAGAGTCTAAAGCTAAGCCATGCTGCAGGGGCTGATAGGCAGCCACCAGCCACCAACATTTGATCTGCTGCAGACTTTGAGTTGGAGAGGACACCAGGTCAGCCACCAAGAATCGCTTGATGGCAGGCTCCAGGCAACCTTAGCCTCAGTGTGCAGCAGGCTGTATGCCCTTTCCCCAGACAGGCAACCCAAAGTCTCTGAACAGCGCATGCACAGAACTCATCACCGCCATCACCTGTGCTGCAGGTTTCGGGCATCCTCAAAGATGGGGGACATGACCTACGAGCATCCCCAGAATGTGACGCTCAGCCAGATCATTGTGGCTAATGAGGGCATTGTGCAGGCCAGCCAAGCGCAGCAGCCTCCTGACAGCTCAGAGGAGGATGCTGAGGTGAGGCATCAGCAGTAATTCTCTTGGAACAGTTGCGTCAGCTCTGCAACTGCTGTCCCTCCTGGCACTATACTCACTGCAAGCTGCTGACATGAGGCCAGCAGCACACCTGCTGCACACTCTGCAGGGCAAGAGGCAGAGATGCTCGCATTCTGGAGGTCATCAGCATTGGCTGCTGGCCCTGAAATGCTTGCCCACACTACATCTGCAGCCGTTGCAGAGGGGCTGGCCCTGGCAGACATGAAAATTTGTCGCAATGTGGGCCAGCAGAAGTGCTGGCGCCTGGAGCCTGCTGCAGGCAGGTGAGTTGCTGGCAGCTGCTGCAGCTGCAGCGCCATCAAAGCTGTGCATCGTGCCTGCAGGCCTTCAGGAAGGAGACGGCGGGCAGGACGTTGAAGCTGTGGCTGGACCTTCAGACGGCTGTGAGCGCGCTGTATGACAGCTCGCTGGGCAGCAAATATGCAGACAAGGCGCCAGTGAGCTGAAGGAACGGTCCAAATCAGCCTGCCTGTTACCATGCCCTGTGCAGCTAGCTGCTGCCTGCCCTCACCACTACCTGTCCTATGCACAGTACAAACATTTGATCTGGCATGCTGTGTGAGTGTTCCCGCAGGGCAAGAGCAACTTGAGACGCTCTGTACAAAATGCCGGCTGCCATTTGGTATGTGACCCAAGCAAGAGTGCATCACCTGGAGAACAAGGAGAGCACAAGCACAGGCACAACCTCAGAGCACACTGCATCAACATAGTGTTTGAACAGAGGCAGTGACAGGTTTGCCTTGTCGCTCCTGCAGGGCATACGGCAGCAACTGGAGAAGAAGGAGGGCCTGTTCCGCAAGAACATGATGGGCAAGCGTGTCAACTTTGCTGCGCGGTCAGTCATTTCGCCTGATCCTTACATTGGCACAGGCGAGATTGGGGTGCCCCCCTACTTTGCCAAGCGCCTGAGCTTTCCTGAGCGGGTCACGCCCTACAATGTCAAGGTAGGGGCCATAGGATTAGCTGCTGTATTGTGGAAAGCTCTTGTGCTTACCAGGGCTCAGAGCCTGCATACTGTCTTCAACAAGCCAAAGCAGGGACGCTTTGTGATGACACAGGGTCGGGCAGGGGACCCAAGCCAATGCAGCATGATTGCATGAGTCATATGACGGAGGGGTCCGACAGAACTCAGCAGCTCCAGCTGTCAAAAGCTGTTGTCTAGCAACACGTGCCTTTCAGCCTTACTGTGCAGTTGGGATTTGTGATTGACAGCACGAGATGGTCACCTCTGGGAACCTCTTGGAATCTAGGCCTCAGTGCCCATGCTGCCGCCGGAGCTCATGCCGTTGCTGGAGCCCCTGCTGCAGGAGCTGCGGGCCATGGTCATTCGTGGCCCCTTTGTGCACCCAGGCGCTGTGGCAGTGGAGGACGAAATTGGGCGTGTGGTCAGCCTGGCCCACACCAGCAAGCGTGTGAGCATAACATTTGCCACCATGCGTTGATACGATTATCTGCTTGTTGCTTGTTGCAGCTGTTTGTGCACTGTTCCAGTACTGCAGTGGCGACTTGTGGAACAGCTAGGCCGCGATCATAGGCGAACTTGTTGCTAGCCGGGTGCACAGCACAGGAGAGTGCAATTGATCATAGGCCTCAAGACGATGCAGTCACCTGCCTAAGAACCCAGCAGATCCACGCGACTGCCTGTCCTGGCGTTGCCCTGATCTGGCCACAGTGCCTCCAGACGCCAGATGAGCACCTTTCCCCCACAATTTGAGTCCCTGGCCAAGAGGCTCTCAACCACCACCACCACCGCCTGGCTGCTGCACATGTGCTAAGCACACGCGCTGACTCTCACCCCGGCAGTGACATGCAGAGCCCTGCATCTCTCAGTAAAGTGCTCCTGTCCACCACTTGCGTTGTCATGATGTAGACAGCTGACCCACATGGTGTTGGTGGTCTGGGAGACCCATGTAGACCTTGTGGCCCTGCAGAAGCGTGAGTCCCTGGCCAAGATGCTCCTGTCCACCACAGCAGCCTCAGCCACTGCTGGCACTGTGCGCGTGGCAGGCACCCCCGGCAGTGGCACCAGAGCCCCCCTGAGCAGCGGCAGCAAGATTGTGTATCGCCACCTGCGGGATGGGGACATCATGCTGACCAACCGGCAGCCCACGCTGCACAAGCCGGGGCTGATGGCCCACAGGGCACGCGTTCTGAAGGTGGGGCAGACACTGCATGCTGGCAGGGATTTGGCATTGCGAAGGCAGTGTCTGGGCTAACACGATGCGCTGCACAAGCCCAGGCTGTTTGCCCACAGAGCGCCTGCGCTCAGGGAGAGCAGACACTGCCTTCGTGGCAGAATTTCCAGATGTGTGCAGCGTGTTCTTGGCTGGCAGGAGGGGACTCTGTGCTGGCAGCCTGCGCTGCACAGGACCGGACCGAGGCTTCACAAGGTGACCTGTGCTCAAGGTGGACAGGCCATCCAGGGCTATTGAGACCTGTGCAGGCAGCTGCTCTGCAGCCTCTTCTGTCCCTGGGAAGGTGCTGCAGACACGCAGGGCGCACATGCTCAGGGGTGGGCATGCTTCCACTGGCAGGGTCTGTCTGATGTGCTTTCAGGCCCTTCCACTGCACTCAGGGACAGAGCTGCCTTGCAAGTCAGACTCAGGTGCAGCACAACCCAAGCTGACGCTGCCCTATGCCTGCAGGGCGAGCGTACCATCCGCATGCACTACGCCAACTGCAACACCTTCAATGCTGACTTTGACGGCGATGAGATCAACCTGCACATGCCTCAGGACAACTTGGGGCGTGCAGAGGGCTACGGCATTGTGCATGCAGACCAACAGTACATTGTGCCGACAGATGGCAAGCCTATCCGTGGCCTGATCCAGGTGGGAGAACTACATGTAGTGCTGTGCTAGTGTGCAGTTGACGGCAGAACGTTCCTTTGGCAGGGGACGCTCCAGCCTGAAGGTGGAATGGGGCTGTGTGGACTGCTGTGCCATTGCAGTTGTTACTGGCGGGGGTGGTGAGGCCAAAATATGCGTGCCAGACAGACACCCACTGCTGCTGGTTACAGCAGATTCTGCGTTCAGCCCCTTGGCTGTCATGTTGACTGGCTCCATCAAGAGTTGCGGTGCAGTCATGCCGATCTGACAAGAATCAAGGACGGCAGTGCTCCATACGGAGCTCCTACAGCATACAGTCACTGCTTGCATCCCCTGCAGGACCACATCGTGGCAGGCACCCTGCTGACCAAACGCGACACCTTCCTGAGCAGGGGTGACTTCATGCAGCTGGTCTACGCAGCCTGCACCCCTGCCCGTCCTGGAATGAAGGATCCCTGCAACCTGCCCTGCCCCCTGCCAGCCCTGCTCAAGCCAGAGCCGCTGTATACCGGCAAGCAGGTCAGCTCCACATGTTTGGGCTGCCTGTGGCCTCTGCTGCATTCAATGAAGCCCATGGGGTGTCGTAGTGGGCTGCGACCTGCTGCTTGGGGCTTGCTCTGTCCGGCAGTGGCTGCTGCATCTGGGCAACGTGGCAATGAGCCATGTCCAGCACTACTGTATGTGCATGGTCGGTCTGGCTGCTGCAGCATCGTAAGAATTGCTCTGTTGAACCGCAGCATCACAGAAGTTGCCTTGTATGTGACCCAAACCCTATGCCCACAGGTGTTAGGCTCACCTGCCCTGCCCAAGGCTTACTGCCCGCCAGTGGATCCCTGTACTGGCCCCACCTGCGGCCTCTGCTGTGCAGGTCGTGTCTGCTGTCGTGGGGTTCTTCACGCGGGACATGCCTCCCCTGACACTGTCAGCGGGCAGCAAGGTGCCCATTGACTACTGGGGTGAGCACAGCGGGGAGACCAGCGTGCTCTTCCACAAGGGGGAGCTGCTGACCGGGTGCATGGACAAGGCCCAGTACGGGATGTATGGCCTGGTGCATGCTGTGCAGGTAAAGCACTGCTGACTGCATGTGTGGACAGGGCTTAGCTGGCATGCACACTCTGATGCTTGCTGTCCAGGAATGCAGCATCCTCACATGCTCTTTGTGGCCTAAGTGCACAAGCTGTGCATGCCTTTGGTGTCATCCTTTTCCCCGATCGCAATCGCAGGGAAGCTGTGTGGGTCTGTGCAACCATACCGCCCCCAACGCCATGCCCTCAGTGCAGCCCTGTCCAGACTGCTCCTGTGGTAGCGGCTTGGCTGCGCTACAGCATGACCTCTGCTGACCTTGTTCCCAATCAATGATCATCCTGCAGCTTGCTGTTGCCCTGCAGGAGCTGTATGGCTGCAATGTGGCAGGCCGCCTGCTGAGCGGGCTGAGCCGCCTGTTCACCACATTTTGTCAGCACCACGGCTTCACATGTGGCCTGGACGACGTTGTCCTGGTGCCGGCGGCAGAGCAGGAGAGGGCTGCAATCCTGGCACGGGCTGAGGCTCGTGCAATGACTGCCTCAGCTGGTTTTGCTGGCATTGGGGCGGATGAGGAAGCCCTCCAGGAGGTAGGAACATCCTGATGCCTCGCTTATGCACAGGCTGCAGCAGTGCGTACAATTTTCACATCGCCTTTCACATTCCTGACTGGAGAACTGCTATGGACAGGAAGGAGCAGGCTGCCCTTCAGCTGTGTCACCTTGCATGCACGCGCCTGTGATGGTGCTGGCCAGACATTGCTGGCCAGCCAGACAGGACCTGCATGCTTGTCAGCAGTGTGGCAGGTCTCAGGTGCTTGCAGGCGGTCCGCAGCGCCATTCCACTAGTGCACAAACTGCAGTCCTGACATCCCCCTTTCCCCTTCCGCAGCCCAGCAGGCGTCACGCCTTTGCTAGGACAATCAGGGCGGCCCTCAACCAGCGTTTCAGGTCGCGGCCAGATGAGACGGGGCCTGCGCTGGACTCCAAGGTCTCCAGCGGCATGCACCCTCTGTCATCTGAGGTTGTCAAGGTGGGTGGGTACAGCATGAGGCTGCCCTGAGATGCTGTCAGTCAGGTTTGGTAGGCAATCCAATGCACAGGGTTGCCTGTGCTGGTGCACTCAGAGCTCTGCGGCAGTGGTGTGGGGCCATGCTGCTGTGCGTCTTGATCTCTTCAGAGACTCGTGTTGTTCTCCTGTCCCTGGTTGCTGCACAGCCGCCCTGCACAGTGGTGCAACAGCAGTCAGCGCCCCCTGTGTCGCCTGCCTGGGGGAATGCCTGCCAAGGGCCAACAGGCTGTCCTCACAAGTGCACATCCCTGCCAGCAAGGCTGCATGTAGTACTCACAGGCTGTGCCAAGCTGCCTTCAGGCCCAAGGGGCACTGCCAACCCTGCTATCTGTAAGCTGTCTGACAGCCTCAGTACTTACCTCTTCTGCTTCCTGCCTGCAGGCCTGCCTGCCGGGGGGCATGGCCAAGCCTTTTCCCCACAACTGCATGTCCCTGATGACAGTCTCTGGCGCCAAGGGCAGCATCGTCAACTTCAGCCAAATCAGTTGCCTCCTGGGGCAGCAGGAGCTGGAGGGGCGGCGCACTCCGCGCATGGCCAGCGGCAAGACCCTGCCATGCTTTGGGCCCTTTGATGCTGGCGCTCGGGCTGGGGGCTTCATTGGCGACAGGTTCCTGTCAGGTGGGGTTGGTGTGGGGCGTTGATCCGGACAGCTGCAGCAGCATGACAGTGCTGCCCTGATCTGGGCCTGTGAGGCTGGCGCCTGGGCAGGGCTTCACAGGTAACGGGCTTCTATCAGGTGGGCTACTGCCGGATGGGATGCCCTGCTGAGGGCCTCACAGTTCAGTGGCCCAAGCCGCTGACCCCTCAAGAATGGAAAATTCTCTGCCGCCTGCCACTGTCTGCCTGCTAGCATGAACCCTAGCTCAAACCCTTCCCTTCTCAGGCATCACAGGGCAGCCTGCTCGAACCATACAAGGCCCCTGCTGGTCATCAACCCTGATCCAACCTTCACCCCTGCAGGCCTGCGCCCCCAGGAGTACTACTTCCACTGCATGGCTGGCCGTGACGGGCTGGTGGACACTACCGTCAAGACCAGCCGCAGCGGGTACCTGCAGCGCTGCCTGGTCAAGAACCTGGAGTCCTTGCGGGTACACTACGACTCCACTGTGCGAGATGATGCCGATGGGTGAGCCAGCTGACTGTGGAACACTGTGCCTGCGTCATTGCCAGCATGAGGGGTCTTTGCTGGGGCCTTGGGACTGGGCTTGCTTTGTCTGCAAGCCTGCCCACACCATGCTGATGGTTGAGAGGACATCATGGTTTGGTGCGTCCGGCGCTTTGTTGTGTTGCGTGGAAGTGCCCCAACAGGTACAATACGGCTGCATTGTATGGCGCAGCACACACATGTGAGCAGAACGGGCACACTTGTGCAAGGCCAGCGTTTGATCCAGACCAGCCTGCTGCCCAGAAATGGCTCACGCAAGGCTGAGGCCCCTGTTTGAGTTTCCCAGTTGGGTAGCACATTGTCTGCCCTGAGTACTTCTGCCTGTAAGGGAGAGAGACCTTTGACCCAGCCATGCTGCTGCAGCTGCCCACACCCGTGCTGCTCTGCAGGTCTGTGGTGCAGTTCCAGTACGGGGAGGATGGCATTGATGTTATGCAAGTCGGGTTCCTGCGCAAGTTTGGGTTCCTGTCTCAGAACGTGGCCCGCTTTGCTCAGCAGCTGGATGTGGGTCGGGTCCAGCAGGCCAGCGCTGCGGCAGGCACTGCCGAGCTGGAGGCTGCAGCGCAGCAGCAGACAAGGTGAGTAACTGAGCCAGTGCACCTGTGTCTTGTTGTGCCTGGCTCATGGCAGCAGGGAGCGCAGAGGTCTGCACACAGTGTGCTGCTGTAGTCTGTCTAAAGCTGTGAGTGCAGCTCACCACTCACGCTTTTGCCTGCAGGTCTCATGTGCATCCCTGTGCGCAGTGCTTGGTGTGGTGCGCCTTGTCTGAATGTGGCGGACCTCCAGCATACATGCCTGGGCATCCCTGTTCTTGGCGTGCTTGACGTTACTCCTACATTGTCACCGTTGCCTGCGGGCTGCCGGAAGCGCCTGCCTGTCCTCCTGAGAAACTTGCCTCCGCTGGACAGCCCATGTAGCTTGCAGTGTCAAGCCTGGTTGCCGGTCATGCCCTTGGGGGGCAGGGCCAGCAGCCCCTGCTGAAGCTGCCACTGTCTCTGCAGCGGCCCCTCCCAGTCCTGCCTCTTTCTCACAGGCAGCGCCAGGATTGCCTCTGGAAGCTGCTGCTCCTACAGAAGCTGCTGTCCCTCAACATGTCTGTCCTGCCCTTGTGCAGCAGGGTGCAGTCGTAAGCCTGACTGTCCTGCTGTGCCCTTACAGGCGGCGCCAGAAGCGTCTGCAGAAGCTGGCCAAGGGCAAAGCCCTGAAGGGCAAGTATCGGGACATGCCCCTGCTGGGGAGCATGCCACCCACAGTGCTGGGGGTGACCTCGGAGAAGTTTGGGGACGACCTGCGCCAGTATCTGGAGAGCAACCCTGACCACACTTTGAGCACCGCAGAGTCAGGTATGTTGCAGGCAGGCCAGAGGTGTATGAAGCCACTGGTTGGCGCTGTCCGTCAATGCAGAGGGAAACTCAATCAATTTGTGGAGCAGCGCAGAGGCAGGGTAAGGGCTCCAGGCCTGGGGTCGATGAGGAGGTGACTGCTGCAAGTCAGGGCCTCAAGAAGCCCCCAGGTGCGCTGATGAGTGAGGTGCATTCAGAGAAGCCATCTGTGACACCTGCCTCATGCTGAAGCCTGGCAGTGCTTGCGTCAGCAGCGCTTTTCACAGGTGTCACTCAGGGACCACATGCCAGCTCGCCTATCTTGGGCTGTTTTGCAGGTGTTCCGTCTGGCTGCAGAGGGGTTTCCCATCCACAGACAGGTGTTTGCTGCCAGTGCATGTTTCCTGTAGCCATCTTTCAGCCTGCACACCGTGCAAGCCAAATCTGATCATCAATGAGCTAGGGACACTTGCATTTGCTGCTGTCTGCGTCACACTTGAATCATGGCTTGGTGCAGGCCGCAAGCGCAAGCGTGTGGCAGAGGAGCCCTCAAAGTTGGACCAGGCTGTGGAGCTGCATCCTGAGACCCCTGAGGGTTTCCAGCGCCTCATGGAGCTCAAGTACATGAGCAGCCTGGCCAATCCTGGGGAGGCTGTGGGCGTCATTGCAGCCCAGAGCGTGGGGGAGCCCTCAACTCAGATGACTCTCAACACCTTCCACATGGCTGGCGAGCCTCTGCTCTGATGCAAAAGCACCAACTGGAGCAGCATATGTGCCACTGTATGCTCCTTGCAGATGTGGCATGCTGCATGCAGCTGTGCTGCCCTGCCTAGCAAGCTAGGCTTGCAGCCAGCAGACAGTGCACAGCAGGTCACCTGGCTGAAGGTCGACAAGCAGCTGAGCTGTGTGGCTGAGGGCTCCTGCATCTGAGACTGCACAGCATGCAAGCAAGTGCCCCATGATGAACATCTTACGTGAGAGAGCAAGCCACCGTTTGGCACGCCAAACCGTGCATGCTCAGCAGCCACCCATGTCTCCATCCTCCAACCTCAGCTCGGACTGCAGCTCGAATTCACTCTGCCTGACCCTCCATCTCGCACCCATTCGCACCCACCTTCTGAGCTGCTGGGCATGCGCGGCGCAGCGGCTCAGTGACTACTGATTATGAGAGCTGAGGGCACCTGCACAAGCATGCCTGCTCGGCACGTTTGAAAGGCTGAATACCGCCAGGTTGATGAGCGTGTTATCACAGCTGACAGAGGCAGCCTGCTCCGTCTGCATGAGCAGCAGGATGTGCCAGCATGATGCTTCTGGCCCTGACTGCTGCCGAGCGTTTGTTGAACCCTCAGTGCATGTTCGGAATTCCAAGCATTGTCTTGCAACGCTTGCCTGCAGGGCGAGGAGAGGCCAACGTCACTCTCGGCATTCCCCGTCTGCGGGAGCTTTTCATGACGGCAGCCTCGTCCATCAAGACCCCGATCATGACCCTGCCCCTCAAGCAAGGGCTGGGCATGCCCCAGGCTGCAGAGCTGACCACCCGCCTCCGGCACATCTGCCTGGCTGAGGTAGACTGCAGGGCATGCCATTGCTCGCAGAGGCTCTGTCCAGATTGCACCTCAGCACAGCTTGTTCTGGACTAGGTCATTTTGTGACAACGTTTGAATCAGTCCCCAGCACCCAGCACTGGGGCGTGTGCAGTTCCCACACACAGCAATGGCCTGCAAGTGGCTGTTTCAAGCAATCAGCTCTTATGGCTTGAAGGGTCCCAGCACCAGGGGCCATCCCCGCCCATGCACAACAACACAAGGGCTGCCATGCTGCCACAAGGCTCTGTCTGCAGCTCAGACGCACAGTCACCACGTCCTGCTGCAGGTGCTGGAGGGTGTCACCCTCTCAGAGCAGCCCTGGACGCCCAGCAGCGCCACCTCGATGGGCTATGCCCGCGTGTACAAGGTCATGCTGCACTTCCAAGACCCCACCAAGTACCCGCCGGAGGTCGGGCTGGACTGGCAGGCAGTCAAGCTGGCCTTCAGCCGCAGCTTCATTGGGGCTCTCACGGTGAGCAGCAAATGAGGGTCAAGACGTCCTGGGTACTGTGAGCTGCCAGTCTGCTGCTCAGCACTCAGCAGAAAACAGCCTGGCGTCCAGCCCGTGCCTATTGCAAAGCTCAAACAGGTGTTCTGCATCCTTTGGTGTGAGGGAGATACCTACTGCAGCTGTTTCAGAAACAAACAGATGAAGCAGGCTCCCTGCTGAGCACGCCTGTCCCCCAGCAGGCACCCAAAGCTGTTCCTGGATGCTTTGCAGGGTGCCATCAAGGCTGACCTCAAGCGGGGATCAGCTACTCAGGCCATCAATGAGCTGTCCGTTGCGCGTGCGGGCGGCGAGGAGGCTGGCGCATCCTCCAGGCCCAGCCCTGGGGGTGAGGGTGATGGCACTGGAGTCAAAGCTCGCAAGAGCGAGAAGGTGAGGACCTGCTGGCGGCCAGCAGTCGCATGACTGACAAACAGCACGCAGTTGTGTGGGAAATTATGCAGTCGGGTACAACTCAAGCGCTGTGTTGCTGAGCGTCATGTGCAGGTCATCTGCTGCAGCTTTGTGCGCAGTGATTGGCAAAGCCTTGGAACAGATGATGTGGCGATCCGACTGTTGTGGAAGACCTCACGAGTGGTATTGCGTGGATGCTGCTCTGATTGTTCGCCCTACCTGACAGCAGCAGCCAGTATGTTACTAACTTGCTGCAGGACCATGACGATGAGAACCAGTTGGCTGAAGCATTGAACAAATAGCAGAGAGCCTCACCGGACCACAAGTCAGGCTGCAGGAGGATGCGGAGGAGAGCTGGGACACTTTGGAGCTTGACCCTTTGCTTTGCAGAGCCTGCACAGGTCACAAAGCATGTTGTAATGTTGCAGGAGCATGAGGATGATGACTAGGAGGTGGAAAGTGTTCAAGATATATTTGCAGCGCTTCTTCACACTACTTATGTCTTGCTTCAGGAAGATGAGGACGAGAATCAGGAGACTGAGGAGGAGTTTCGAGAGGGGAAGTTGCAGTGGGCAGGCGGGCGCAAAGAGGAAGCCACATATGACGCTGGGGACAATGAGGATGCAGCCATTGCAGCTTCAGCACGGCGCCAGGCAGAGGCCGCATCCGGCAATGCGGCGGTGATCTTGGTTGCTCATGGGGGGGCCACTAGTGTGGGCACTGCCTGAGGCTGTGGCAGCTGCCAGGCAGGGACCATTGCTGAGAGGCTGGGCTGTTTGCCTTGAGGCCTGCCTCTCAGGATGTGAATGCTGGCACAGCCAGCACAGTCTTTGCGCAGAGCTGCGCACAGACCTCTCCCGGCACCCGTGCAGCAGCTTGGCTGTCAGTCAGCAAGGCGCTGGCTACAAGCATGATGCTCTGGGGCTGCTTGGCTTTCTGGCAGCCTCTGCGCAGCGCTAGGCAGCGGCGACACCACGAAAAGAGGAGGGGTGTCATGTTGGGCAGCCGGGACAAGAGAAGGGGTGGAGCCTGTGCTGGTGATGCCTCAGGCAGATGTGCTGCTAGCAACACTGCCAGCCAGGGTTTGCTCTCAGCAACTAGGGGGTCATTGACTTCAATGGGTTTGTTCATTGAGAGGTAATGCTCTCTCGTGGAGGTGCGGCAGGCAGTGGCAGTCTTGGCGTGCCTTGAGCCAAATAAGCTGGCTGCTGGAAGAGAATCCCAGATTTGAGCAGGGTACTCTGACAAGGGGTGCTGCACTCCACATGTAGCGGGGATGCCATGCAAGAGCAGCACCTTTCTGATCTCAGGGACGCAGCCACATCTGCGCTGCAGGATGCTGAGGAGCAGCCGGACTCCCAGGAGTCCGCTCCGGGGCCAGAGCGGCCTGAGGGGCGGAAGCCCTCCAGCAAGTCTGCTGGCCCCACACTGGACACCTCGCCAGAGGTGAGGCTGCACAGTGTACAGCCCCGACAAGGTCCTCGTACCCTGTTAGAGATGCTGCCACCTGACGTGCAGCCTGCTGCGGCTGCGCTCCCATCCCAGCGGTGTGACACGACCTGCTCCTGCTAGCCCAGGAGTGCTCTGTTCCGTGTGCAGCTTGGTTTGGTCCCCTTCTCTTGACCTGGCACCAGCTCAGGCCAGGCAAAGGTGGACCTGCTGCCTGATCCCAGTACACACGGAGGAGTTATGACCATTGCGTACGCCCAACAGCAAATCGTTCCCGTACTCTGCAGATCAATGAGGACACCTTGAGGGCTGAGGTCTCGGTCGCACTGCCCATGAGTGCGCCCAAGCTGCTGTTTGTGGAGATGGTGGAGCGCCTGCTGCGGCATACCATGGTCAAGCAGGTCCCAGGTGGGCACCAAACTGCTTCCGTGCCCAACAGATGTACTGCAAGCAGGGCCCATGTTGGCTAACGACTCAAGCACTGGTCTCTCGATGAGGAGATAGGCTGAGTCTGGAGAAGTGGGGGGTCCCCAGGAGTGTGTCACAGTCCATGCTCAGGCAGGGCCCAGGAGGGTCCCTGAGCAGTACCGGATTGGATTGGGCAGGCTGTTGCCAACCTGTTGCCAAGCTTGTGACAGGTTGTCGTCCATCAGCAGCAGACCATGGTCAGGCAGGTCCCAGGTGGGCACAAGATCGGTGTTCATATCTGTCTCTTTTGTCTCATAGTCAGCCAGTCCAGAAGATGCTGTCTGGCATGTAGCTATGACAGCATGGGCATGGCCAAGGGTCCTGAGGTTTGACCATGGTCAAGCAGGGCCTGAATGCTGCTGTGTATGGCTCTGCTGAGCGGGTCTCGTGCAGACATTGTTCCTGCTGCGGTGTGCAGCAAACAATGGTGAAGGGGGTGCTGTGGAAGAGGGCGCCAATGAATTACATCCCAGCTCGCCCTGGGGCGCCACACAACCTGAGCAATGAGGCCACGGCATCATGTGGTGCCTGCTGTTACAGGCAGCTGGTGCTGGGGTCTTCACAAAGCTGCGCTCACCCTTTACTTCTCATCAGCGCATACAGACTCATCACAGACCTGTCCACCCTGCAGGCATCCAGAGGACCTACACCATGGAGGGCTCCCCGCCCACAGTGCAGACCGACGGCATCAACTTTGGCGGCATCTGGCCCCACACCGACCTCATAGACATGTCTCAGATCACCACCAACGACGTCTCAGCTGTCCTGCACACCTACGGCGTGGAGGCTGCGCGCGCCACCCTGATGCGGGAGGTCCGCTCAGTCTTTGGGGCTTATGGCATTGGTGTGGACCCTCGTCACCTGGGACTCATAGCCGACTTCATGACCCACCAGGTGCGAGGCAGCTGCATGTCTTTGACATGCGCATGCAGGCTCCTGCATCACAGGGTGAAGTCCTAGATGCAGCAATGCAGCTGCATTGCACTTAGCTAAACAGGCCGTGTTGTATCTCATATCTCTAGGGGCCATCCAGAAACACAGCACGCATCGCTGCTTGATAGTGGCCACGGACAGGGAATGATGTACCCTGCCTCTGCAGGGAGGTTACCGCGCCTGCAACAGGCTGGGCATTGAGAGCAGCACATCGACCTTCCTGAAGATCAGCTTCGAGACAGCTGCTCACTTCCTGACTGATGCCACCATGAAGGGCGCCACAGACGACCTGGCCTCGCCAGCCTCCAGGCTTGTGGTGGGCAGGGTGGTGGAACTGGGCACAGGATCTCACGACCTCATCCAGAACTTGACTTGAGCAGACACAAAGCAGGCGCTGAAGGCCTTCTAGAGCTAGCAAATTGTAGCTGCCCACCCCTTTCCCCCCACAGATTTTCAGCGCTACTAGGCCAGAAGACATTGATACAGGCATGCAGTTGCAATTCAAAATTTGATTCATTGATGCTCAGCTGCTTCATCACTGCCGGCTCTGCCAACGGGGTGCACTGACTGTAGCAAAACTTGAATGACTGCAACATCATCCTGCGCAAGTCACAAGCTGCAACTGGAAATGGGAGGCAAACTAGAAATGGGTGAGGCGTTGCAGCAAGCCACTGACAGCTATCTCAATGTTCTCCTCTCCTATGCTGGATCCAAGAAATTGGACGACAATGCAGAAGGCAATGCTGACAAACAAGGCTGACCGCAACGATTCACGAAAATGGAGCATGTCTGATATTCTGTCAAGCCTGCCCCCAGACCATGAATTGTAGTTCCACACATCTAGGTACGTGCAGTAGAAGGCTCGCCAACAAGCCATCAGCCCGAGGATTCCAGCTGCTGACACAAAGGGCTCACCAGGACCTGCAGACACGCGCACGGGCACTCAAGTCGGTACACACTTGGCCCTTGACCTACAGCAGGCACGGCATGACAGCCATGCTGCAATGCAGCGATGCTCAAATGTTGCCCAGCCTGGCCGCACTTGCCTGAAGCCGCCAGCGGCATGTGAGCTGCAAATGAGAAGTCCCCAAAGGCCGGCACCAGGGACTTGCCCTCAGCAGCCGTGACCAGCACCAGCTGGGCTGCAGCAACAGGCTGGCTCACCAGCCAGGCCATGCTGACCCGTGTGAGCACCGTGGGCAGATCTGCACGTGGGCACAGGGGATTCCTGATGGCAGGATGTATTGCAGGGCTCAGTGCAGTTTGCAGAGGTGTTGCCCTGCGGGTAGGTATGTTTGCCTGCCGCAAGGGGGACCAGGACACTGCTGCTGCTGCCCAAACAGGAGGCCCTGAACTGCATCACAGCAGGCAGCTTGGCTGATGCAAATGCCATCAGGCTGCAAAGCCGTGCAGCTGCCTGATCCTTGTCCTGCAACGCCCCAGTGCAGAACAGGGTGCATGTGCTGATGTCCTTTCGGCACAAGGCAGGGCCGCAGTGCAGTGCAGATTGCCTGCTCAGGTCTGACAGGTGATGGTCATGCGGTGCATGCCCACCTGAGGTGGAGTTGTACTTGTATCCGCCAGAGAGCGCTGACGCAGCCACCCAGGTGCCACACACTGGAGGCATAAAGGACCACACTGCTTACAGTAGCTCTGATGTGCTGGCTATTCAGTGCAGCAAGTGCAGCAGGACTGAAGGATGCATACTCAGCATCTGCTTGCCTGTCAGGAGGAAGGAAAGGAATTCCTCAAATCTGAGGAGGCTGAAGTTGAGTGGCGCCAGCCACCCAGGAAAGCTAGGCATCAAAATGAGCGCTGTGATCTGCATTGGGGCGAGTGAGCTCCTGGTTGCCGCTGGAAGTGGTCACTAGTGTGCTTACCTGTTTATAAAGGCAGAAGCAGGTGAGGCTCAGGACATCTCCTACAAGCAGCTCCCTGTTGTCCAGTCTTAGCGAGCAGCATGTCTGCCTCTGTGTATGCTGGTGCCTTGGCCTGACAGGCAGTTTGAAGACAGCCCATGCTTGTGGCCTCAACCTGGACCAGGTCCTGAGGTTCAATACAGAAGTGGATGGTGCTGCTTGTGTGGACATGAGGCAGCTCACCTTAGGTGATGGTGCACTGCTGCCCTGCAAGAGGGAACGTGCGCCCCCGCCACCAGTGCTTGGGGCATCATTGTGGGGCAAAAATAGAAATGACATGTGACCTCATGTGGCAATCCCCAGCAGCAGCGGATGTGCAGAGGCCATCGCAGAGAACGTGATCCAGAAGCAGTGGCAGCTCTGTGACTTTTGCACACTGCATGCGCCTGTAGGCCTAGCGAGCTATTGTTGGTTGAACTTGGCAGGTAGATTGCGTTACACTCATCACAAAATAGAGCGCTCAGTGGTGCGCTTGGCAGTGATGTGGCAGTAGCCACATCCAAGCCGGTTGAAACGCTTGTCAGAAGGTTGCAGCCATGGCTCAGGGGAAATGCAAAAAGCAGGCCTGCACGCTGGATCTCATTGGATGCCAGGGGGCGGCACAGGCAGCCATTGCTGTTGCTGAAGGATGCACCATAACATGGGTTTAGTAGCTGCCTGTGGTGCAGGCATTTCGCAGCGCTCCACCATCACCAGCTGCCACCCTCTCAGACTCGTCTCATTTATGGCTAAGACAATTTGTCAAGGGCCGCAGAATTGGAATTGTTTGGCAACCATCTGGCCTGGGAGCTGAGATTGAGCTACGCTGTTTCAGACTTGACACTTGCTGGCTGGTGAAGGAGGTTCATTCACAATAACTCAGGCGTATCCGACCCACTATTACTGTTTCACAAGACTGAAGCATAGATGAGCCAGGTCGCAGGCGTCTATGCTGCCTACAACATGGCATGTTGCTGAGCTGCCGCGCAAGGTTTCTAGGGTTGAAACAACATTGTTGCCTGTCTTAGCCCCTGCTGTGCTACTTATCGAGGCCATCTGGCGCTGCCAGGAGCTGCAGGCGCTGAGTCAAAGCTGCAGCAGATAACGTACAAAGTGTCAAGTGCAGCCCAGGCATCGACTCAGACTTGACAGGAACTGCAGGATGTTTTCCCCTGTAAGTATGTGGTGCCAGCAGGGCCAGGAGCTGCCAACAGAAGTCATCAAGTGCGGCAAAGAGCTAGGCAGCTGCACGCAATGATTTGTGCCCTGTACCATCTACTCCCTCACCCTGCAGCTCAGCCCCCTCTCCGGCATCGGCAGTGCCCTGTGCAGCTCGTGCCGGCTGGGGGCTGGCAGGCTGGGCTGGGCCCCGCCGCAATGGGCTGCCCGCTGTCGGCGACAGCTGCTGGGTAGCCCCCAGGGCTGAAGGCCAGGCAGATGTGGTGCGGGAGTGGCCCAGTGTGTTCTGAAGCACCAGGGTCGCCCTGTCGGACATTGCCTGCGTGTCAGCCGCCTGCCCCTCCAGCGCTATACACCTACACAGCCAGCACCCAGCTTGAGTGAGATGTGGTGATCAGCATGACTTTCAGCGCATGCCAGCCTTCCGCTCCGACCCTCAGCAGGCGTTTGATGATGCTGGAGCAGACAGAGGTCATGCAGCTGCCTGGTGTGCATACAGGTGATGCAGCCGTGGCAGTCTTACTTTCTCTTGTATTTTGCTAGCCTGTCGAGGGCTGTCTGAAGGTCGGATTCCAAGGCGGATCGCTCCTTATTTGACTGCAGCAGCTCAGTGCGCAGCCTCCCAGTGTGCTTGCTGCTCCTCTCATGCAGCAACTGCAGGACAGCAGAGGCAGCAATGCTTCCTGTCGAGACTGTTGCTGATGCTGATTTAGTGCTGTCTCAAGGCCTGCTTGCACTGTGATGCAGCGGACTTCTGCTGCTGCAGGTGATGCAGGACACAGGCTGAGGGCTGCCTGAAGAAACTGGTCAAGTCAAGCTTGGCACCTTCCTAATTAATAGCAGCGATGTCATACTGCAGTCCAGCCTGTGCAGCCTGCCCCACCTGCAGCTGGTCCTTGACCCTGGCCAGCTCCCTCACAGAGGCCGTTGTGCGAGCATTGGCCTTGTCGGCGCGTTCCTTCAGTAGTCTCATAGCGGCAGCTGCTCCAAGCGAGGCTGCACAGCACCCAGTCATTAGGTTGAGCAGCAGAGAGGAGGCTAAAGCCCTTACAAGCTGGGCCAGCTGAGGCACTCGGGCATGTTCTGGAGGGACAGCCTGTGAGTCCTTCGTCCACTTTCCATCGTGCACCCAGCTGCTCGACCCTGTGGATGCTTGAGGCAGGCTGGCACACAAGGCAGGTAGCTGGCTGCCAGCACACACCTTGACTCTGCAGGCCGCGCTGGGATGGCCGGGGCATGCCCGACACTGTGCGGGGGAGCATCTGCGCTGTCATGTCTGCCAGGCGGGCGTCAGCCTCCAGCAGGGCAGTGCGCAGCTCAGCCATCTCAGCCTGCAGCACATTGATGCTGTGGTGCGATGATTGTCGTTAGATTGGGCTCTCTCCAGGCAGTGGCACACCAGACATTGCTGGCGCGCAGCTCTGCCATCTACAATGCTGGCCTGCAGCTGGGCAGTCCATAGCTCTGTCTTTGTCAGCCCACAGCTGGCAGTCCACGGCTCTCTCTTGTCAGCCTACAGCAACAGGCAGTGTAGCTGCAACGCCGAATGACTGTCAGGCAATGCTGTTGTGCAGGAAGGCAGGGCACAGCTCTGCCATCTTAGCCCGCAGCACAGGCCGAGAGATGATATGAAGCATGTGCCATCAGACTGAATTGACGCAGTGCAGCATCCAACAGTGCTGGTGCCCAGCTCTGCCGTCTTAGCCTGCAGCACAAGGCAATTAGCTAGTGGTAATGTCACACTGTTAGCTTTCAGTAATGCACCACCAGACAGTCCTGGGGCGCAGCCCTGCCATCTCAACTCCCGACACCAGGTCGCTTGCAGCCATGGACAGGCTATGTCAGCACCAGACCCAGTCTTGCGCTAAGCAGTCCGGAGCCGTTGCGCACTGAAGGGAAGAATCCGAACTATCAGCAAACCACACACATCCCCAGAAGCTCACCTCCAGCGCACCACATTCCGACTGCGCCTGCTCCAGCGCATGGCGCAGGAACTCCACCTCCAGCATCAGCCTGTGCACCTGCGTGGCGCGCTCGTCGTCTGGCAGGACTCCTGTGGCTGCTGCACGCTCGGCCGACAGCGCTGCCTCCTCTGCAATGCTGCTGGTTGTGCGCCGCGGGGAGGCGTTGCGCATGGTGGCAGCCAGGCGGTTCTGCAGGCCAAGGCAAGGGCAGCATGTCAATGGTGATGCCAATGGGTGGTTGCCATGCAGTCCTGCAGGCAAGAACGAGCTGCTCACACTGTACTGTGGCCGAAGCGCATGCTTAGGGCAGGCCAGGGAGGGGCACTAAGCCTGGTGACCGCCAGGCGGACTCTGCAACCATATTATATTGTGCTGCCTCGAACTAACTGTAGCTTGTTCGGGGGGGGGGGGAGCATTGCACATGGTGGCCAGGTAATTCTGCAGGCCAAGATACAAGCACCAAGATGAGCTGTGGCTGTACGCACTGGCTCTTGTGAACAAGGGGAGGGGTGGAACCATGGTGGGGAAAACACGGCAGCATGGGGCGAGGGGAGGCTTCACACATGGTCGTGCCAGGCAGGGGAGGGCCCTGCGCATGGTCTCAGCAGGCATGGGATAGGCGCTGCGCATTGTTGGGGCAGCCAGGTAATGCTGCAGGCACAGGGTGATGTTGCTGTCACGCACTGTGCTAGTGGTGCTCGAAGTAAGTGGAGGCCAGACTGATTGGGAGGCAGACACATCAGCCCAGGACAAGCCAAAACCCAGAAGTCGGCACTGTCAGCATGACAGAGTTGATTGACGCAGCCACTGAACTGAGAGGCCAACATCAGAGCTGGGGAATGGCACCCGACACTGCCTAGCCAGAGAAGGTGCGGTGTGTTGTGCTCCCTGCGGCCTGAACGGCCATGTGGGCAGGGTGGTGGACACACACAGTCATGACGCAGCCAGTGGGCAACCACACATCAGGTGGGGGATCGCTGTGCGCTTGGGTAATGCTCACACTGAAGCGTCGGCCACTGGGCAGCCAGCGCACCAGGCGGGTGGTTGCCATGAAGGAGGGGGCTGCCGAATCCTCCCATGCAGCGTCCAGCTGCCTCTGCAGCTGCCCAATCTGGTGCAAGTGCTCCTGAGCCTGCTGCTCCAGCTCATCCTTCCGTTTCCGCAGCTGGGCATGCAGATCATCAATCTGGCCCTTCAAGCCACTGATGGTCTGGTTGGAGGTGCCCAGGTGCCCCCGCAGCTGCTCAGCCTGCACCAGGGGCTGGCTGGAACCACGGTGCAAAGCGGGTCGGCAAGCCTCACAGCTGCACAACACCAGAGGTTGCACAGCACTCAAGCTGATGATGTGGTGAGAGGTGCCCAGGTGCACTGGCAGCTGCTCAGCCTGGACTAGGGGTATGCGCTTGAATCAGGAGCTAGGCCGCCAGCACACCATGCCAGAACGACATGCTCGAAGCTGCCTGGGGATTGACAGCATGCAGCAACATCGCTGTCAGATCCTGCTGCACTTAGCATTCACTCCAAGCCTTCACAGGCCTTGCATAGCTTCAGCTGACTGGCAGACCTGCTGCACCCTCCTTGGACACGCAAGCGTGCCTGCTGGCTCAGACCTCATCAGAGGGCAACGTGCAGGCCCCTGCAATGTCTGAGTGGACCTCCACACATGCATGATTGGCATGTACCTCATCCAGGGCAGCCCGCAGGTCCCTGCTGGTGTGCACATGGACCTCCTTGATGCGTTCAGCCCCTTGGAAGAGGCTGTCGCTGGTGGCCTGGAGCTGGCGCACATGGTCCCTCTCCTCAGCCAGCTGCTCCCGCAGGCTGGTCACCTCCTCCTGCAGGCTGCACGCAGGCAGAGACGTCATAGGTTGCTATTCGCTTGAGCAAGATTTCCTCTGCTGCAAGCAGGGCTTTTGCTTTGCAGCAGCACTCATGTCCAAGGTGCCGCAAACGGGCAGGGCAATTAGGCCAGCTGGCCACTCGCCGGCAGAACATCTGCGCATGCAAGAGGTGGGCCCCTATGCAGGCTGCCGCTTCCAGAGGCGGCAGCAAAGCCAGCAGCGAGATGCAAACCTCACTGAAGCAGACCTGAACATGCAGTAGACCTTCAGGGATTGCCTGCACTTCCATAGCATCCCAGCAGACAACCTGAGCTCAGCTGGCCCCACCTTATCCAAACCTCGCCTCCTCATCATTCAGCCTGTGAGCCCTGCCCACACCCTTGCCCCTGGTGGCCTCTTGCCCACACTCCAACCTAAAAGCGCCAGCCCATTATATCTCAGGCTGCTCAGCGGCCAGCCTGGTGACCACCCTCTAATGCATGAGATGCAACCCCACAGCTGGAACTGCATCAGGCCTGGTGGACCGCCCCCACCCTCAATCTGGCGGCCCCATCCCCACCCTCTTGGCGAGCCCCACCCTGATGTATGGTGGCGCGGGTCCACAGCGCATGCGTGCCTGCCATATCTGAGCTGGACCTTTTATGCAGTCAGCTTGGTGGATCGCCAAACTTGCGACAGCCTTGAGCTCATGAGGCAGGCTAGTGACCCTCTGGCCCCCCATAGACTCGCTGGCAAGTGCCCCACCCTCGGACCTGTAAGTGAGCCCCTGCAGGCAGCCAGCCAGCTCTACCTTGGCTCAGCCTCCTCATCAGTCAGCCTGGTGGCTGCGTGAGCCGCCGCCGCAATGTCGTCTGTGTCGCTGGACCCTGGGCTGCCTGGGCTGCCCTGCTGGGCCTCCAGCAGCTGCAGGGCGTCCTCCCGCTCCTCCAGCTTCTGGGTCAGCTCCTGGATGCACTCCTCCTTGGCCCGCACCTGCTCTGCCAGCTGGTGCACCTGCAGGGCAAGGTGGCATTTTCCATGAGCCATGGAGTGCTCTTAGCTGGGGACCCAACAAACAGTCTTGATGTCTGCCAGCTGGTGCACCCGCAAGTAAGACGAGGGGGGTGGGGTGGGGATGGGGGGCTACATATGATGTTCAGCTGAGTTCACTGACACTCTGCTTCACACATCTGTCCAGGGGCAGGCTGACAATGCAGAGGCCAGAATTGTTGACAGGGCATCTGCTCCATGCATATCCTCCTCTGCCGCGCTGATCTTGCCAGGTGGTGCACCTGCTTGAATACTGCGGGTTCATGGCTGAGTCATGCAAAAGGTCCATATGGCTACCAGGGTAATAGACGAGATGAGTGGCTCCTGTTCAACCAGCTGTGTGCGCCTACAGATAGGCAGCACGCTAAAGGGGATAAGTGCCATTTGGGACATCAACAGCTAGGCTCAAGTCTGAGTGACCACTGCTTCGTCACCCTGTGGATTTGACAAGGAGACTTGGCTGTGACTTAGGCAGCCATTTGGGGATCCTGCACACCCCAAGCACCTAGCAGCAAGCTGATTTTAGACCAGATTGAAGCCCAGCTGGCCCTCTTCTTGCTGCAGAGTCTAGCCCAACTGCCATAGATATGCACAGTGCTATGTGACACACACCCTTCAAGCGCTGTTACTCTGCCTGGCTCCTCTCCGGTGTGGGAGCATCCTTCTTGAGAAGCTTCCAGTAGCTGCTGCTTGCCTGATGGCACAGCAAGAAAGCCCAACGGTGCCTCCTGCTGCAGAGGGTTGGCTTTGCTGTCTCAGCTTGTGAGCACTGTACATCCATGGTGTCGCTCACCTGCTGGCGGAGCTGGGACTGGGACTCGATGGAGGCCAACAGGGCCTCCTGCGTGGGTGCCTGTCGCAGCTTCTCCCGCAGCTCCTCTACATTACCTCCCAGGCGCTGAGCCTCCTGATCGCGGGCTGCCATCTGAGCCTTGCCCTCAGCAACCTGCAGGGCCAGCACCAGTAGCGTCAGACTGCACTCAAGCAGCCTGGGAGCATCGGTAGCCTGCGGGCCGTGCTGGACTGAGATGCCTGCAGTTGTCGGCAGCCTGCTATAATGCCCACCTGGCGCTGCAGCTGCTCCAAAACAGCGGGCTCCGGTAGAGCGCGCATCTCTGCCTCTCGGCGCGCCAGCAGGCCCTGCAGCTGCTGCAGCTTGACCTGGTAGGTCAGCAACTGCTGCTCGCGGTCCTGCAGGCGCTCCTCAAGGCCCTGCGTGGCCTGCTGCAGGCGCGACATGCGCGTGCTGCTGGCCTGCACCATTGGACAGGCGGGCGAGTAATCAATGCCCTGCTTATGGAGGGACAGAAGCAACTTGTTCTTGGCCTCAAATGTCCAAGGTGCTGGTGCAGAGGTTGACCAAGCTTAGCTGAGGTGTGAACAGGCGCAGCCTGGCATGCTGCTGGCCTGTGCCATGGCAGGGACCCATAAGGAGCAATCAATGACGAGAATTGGGCATGCAGGCAAAGACCTGCCGCCCAGGGCAAGGTGCAGGTACTTCTGGCCTGCACCTCAGGGCAGTATGTTGACACTCGTCTGGCAGCAGATGTCTAGCGGTACAGCTTGTCAGCAGTCAAAGGGCAAGTAGTGACCCATGCACTATGCACTGTTGCTGCGCTAGATGCATGCAGGAGCACTCCACCAGAGAGTCCTCCGCCAGCCGGTCAACCTGCAGAGAAGCAATGTTGTTGAGGAGGTACCCTTTCAACGGGATATGGGCCGACCGCCATACAACTGCACGCAGCCACTCCACCCCACCTTGACACTGGCGACAGTGAGAGCCAACTGCTCCTCCAGGGCCCGAATCTTAGCGTTCTTGTCCCTAGCCACCCCGCTCAGTGACTCTGACCGCACCCGCGCATTCCGCAGCTCCTTGCGCAGCTCCTCCACCTGGTAATGGCAGCAAAGCACTTTCAACAGACACAAGCAGCATGGCAGCGCTGCTATGCACCAAGTGGCAGCACTGCAGCACTTCACAGCCACAAAATGTAGTATTGCTGAGTGACTTAGTGCTTACAAGTGCGTCATAGAGCCCCTTGCACACCTCAACCTACCTGGCATCGGCAAGGCCTCGTTCGGCAGGAAATGCCAGGGCTGATGCAGGAGAAGTACCAGCTTCAGACAGCTTCTTGTTGCTTGTTTCCTCTCCTGGTGCAGACTAGGGTGCAGAGGGCTTGAACCATCTGAGCAAGCTTGAATGCTACAAGATGGATAAATCCCTGAGTGCAACATTTTCACATATCCCCAGCTTGTCGTAGCCAATCCTGCAAGGCTGCCTGGTTGCGGTACGCAGCCAGCTCGCCTGGATAAACCTGAAGCTGGCTTCCCTGCTTGCAGGACACGAGCAGCTCACCTCAGGCCCCTGGAACTGGTAGGCACTGAAGGTGCCAGCATTGCGGTCACTCGACCGCCCAGCTTGGCGCATGGTGCTCCCAAAGGCAGACTTATGGCCGGCGCTGCCTCCTCGGGGATTGGTCTGGCGCTGCAAGGGCGTCCTTGGCGTCCCCGCCTGCAGCCAAGGAGTGACTGCTGCTGCTTGGCATTACTGCTTTGTTTGCTGCGGAAGCATCCAGCTGTGGGCAGCATGACAAGCTTGCCACGCCGTTTAGGGGCTTGGAGGCAGCATTGCAGTGGAGGCAGCACAGTGTTGAAGGGAGGCTTGCCAATGTGTTCAGATGCAGGGTTGCAGGTCCACACGGCCCTGCCAAGTTCTCTTACAACTGAGTCTCCTTCATCCCTCTCCCTGTGAGCCCCACTCCTCTCAGGTGATAGCCCAAGGCGTGCCTTTGCAGCCTCCAGCACCAACTCATGCCGCGAGGACTGGCCCTGCTTGAGTGCAGGCAGACCAGAGTCCCCCTGATCGAGCATGCCACTGCTGGGGCTCTGCCTGATGGCTGCAGTGCTGCCCTCCATGGCAGCAGCCAGTTGAGCCTCCAGCTCAACGTTGCGCCGCTGGCTGGCTGCCACCTGCAAATAGCAGTGCATGCAGTCATGCACAATGCAGCACACCTGTGGGCATCATGCATCACCACTTGGCCTCGACAAAGAGCTGCACTGCTCAGTCAGTGCCCATAATGCTTACATGCTGGGAAAGCATGCCTGCAGCATCAGCCACTTCGGAGGTATGACATGGATGGCAAGCTCAACGGGGATCTCTTCACTGCCACCAGTTTGTGGCAGGGACTTCCATTGCTTGCAGTGCAGCAAGCTTCTTGACAGAGCAAGCCCTGGCTCAGCTCCACACCGATTTGGCAGTGCGGCTGACCTGCTCCTCCATCTCTGAGGTGAGGACCTGAGCAGCCTCCAGCTGCTGCTGCAGCTCGGCTGCCAGAGTCCTGCTGGCCTGCAGCTCAGCCCCCAGGCGCTGCACCTCACCCTCGAGCTCTGTCCTCTGCTGCTCAGCACTGGGCTGCAGGTGGCCCTGCACCTGCACCGCATGGTGGCTGCCCTCAGCACCCTGCAAGTGCAGCTCGTGTGGGCGCAGGGCAGCATCAGGTGACACTCTCAAGGTCTGCTGCTCTGCACTGGCCTGCAGCTGATCCTGTGGCTGCATGCATATCAGCGCACGGCCACATCCTGCAGCAGATGGCTCTCAGTCACTGTCAGGCTCCAGGATGTCATCCACCATCCTGCTCCCCAGCAGCACCGGTTCTCAGCCTCATGAACAGCTTCATGGGAGCTTCAGGCTGCTGTCATCAGACAGTCATGCCGGCACTACATTCCATCAAGCAATGCTCCCTCATGTGCAGTGTCGGCTTCGCAAACAGCAAGCCCGACACATCAAGCACATCCAAGCTTGTGCACAGCTCACACAGCTGTGCTATGGGCTTGCCTGCTGCTCCAGCACGCCTTGGTCCTCAGGTGTGGGCCGCCACCGTGACATGTCGGCCATCGAGCTCTGCGCGCTCTGGGGTGTGTCAAACAGGGGGTTGGTGGTCCGCCCTGAGGACACCTGAGTTGTGCCTCTGATGATGGGTGCTGCCTCTGCGGCGGCACCCTGGCTGTGGGGCTGCTGCTGCTGCTGCTGCCTAGCCGTGATAGGCACGCTGCGGGCGGTGGATGCCTCAGGGGACAGAATTGGTCTGGTCCCATGGCCTGCAGGGCATCAGGGAACATCTAGGAATTTAGTGCAGCATTGCTTGATGCTTAGGAGACTGCTCTTGCAGCACAGCAGTGCTGTCTGTGCAGCTTGAAAGGCTGCACTGGGCATGGCAGAGCAGCTGCGCCAGCCCTGAAGGAGACAAGCGCAGAAACGCTTCTATGTCAGGACGTTTGGGCACCTGCCAAACAAGCATCATTGGGACAGCAGGGGTACTGTGGCACCTGGGTCACCTGGGGCTGCTACCTCCAGGGTAGAGGGCTCTGGAGAGATGAAATCCTGTGCCCTTGCCCGCTCAGAGGCCAGCTGGGTTAGCTTCTGCTGCAGGTCCCCACTGGCCTGCTGTAGCTCAGGGCGATGCTGAAGGGCTGCCACGTGTGCTGCCGCCTGCACATCAACACGGTTGCAGCAGGTGTGACAAAGCATCTGGGTGTATTATCAATCAGTGTGCTACAGGGCTTGGCATAGCACCTGAGATCCCATGCAGGCGACAAAGCTATAGCATCCACATCATGATGCCCAGAAGAACGACAGCTTCCAGATTATCTGCAGCAATGCAGTTGTGGACTGCGGTAGTGATGGCTGACCTGAAGCTGGGCCGCCTGGTGCCCATCCTGGAGGGCTTCCTGCACCACTTGCAGTTGCTGCCGCAGATCTGCGCAAGCCTCCATGAGCTGCGCCACATGCTGACTGTGGGCCGCTGCATCTCCCTCAGCCTGCATGACATCGACAAACCAATGGCAGGGCAATTGGGAGGCCGCCTGGTACACTTGCAATGTGTGGAAACGCACAAACTTTTGCTGGCTGAATGCATGCATGCACAGGCATGCAGGACTTCAGGCCAGGCTATGGGGAAAGCGGGCCCACTGCTGCAGGGAGGGGCCGCTGCTTCTGCAGCGTGACAGACTGCGTAAGCTGCTGCCAGGAGCTCTGCCAGGCGCTGTTCACCGCATTGCTGTGCACAACACAATCATGCCACATAGCGGGAAGCAAAAATCTGCGACTCACAGATCTGGGCCAATGCAGCCGACGTTTATGCCCTGCTCCTATGGCAGACCCCAGCCATCGCCAGAGCAGCCAGGGAGAGGCCTTCTGCCTGCTGGACAAGTAAACAGCACGGCAGTGAGCCACTGAGCTGCCCACCTGGCGTTTGATGGCATCCCGCTCCCGGTGCGCCTTCTCCAGGCCGGCCTGAGCAGCACGGGCAGCCTCCTGCAGCAGCTGCATGTGCTCTCGCTGCACCTCCCTCTCCCGCTGCAGCAGCTGCTGCTGGCTGTGACCCGGCTCTGGCTCGTGCCGCTGGTCAGCCCGCTGGCGCTGACGCAGCTCCATCACCTGATGCCAGGGCACAGAGAGGCTGAGCAGACCGGCAACATGGCAGGGGAGCCGCAGGCTCAACATCCGGTGACATTGCAGGAGGCCAGGTCCATTCCCGCAGGCACTGGCGCAGCCCCATCACTGAAAGCCAGGGCACAGACAAGCATAGCAACAATCTGTAATAGTAAGGCATCACGCTTTGTGTCTGGAAACGCAAAGGCAGAGCACAAGCCACCTCACCTTAAGTGCCACTACTTGCCAGCAGAGTGCATTCCAGGGACTCAGCAGCAACGCTTGCATGTGTATGCCTCAAGCATATCAGGAGCCTGCACTGCCAGGATGCTGGGTATCCCAGCAACATGCAGAATCGTCCTGACCTGAGCCCTGAGGCTGGCGCCAGTACGCTGAGCCTCCTCATGGGCATCTGACACTGCCTGCAGTTGCTCTGACGCCGCTTGCAGCTGCTTCTGCAGGTCGCTGATCACGCTCGTGGCCTGCTGCCATGCGAGGCCAGCATCAATCAGCTGCTGCTGCAGCAAGACCACCTGCTCCTCCAGGGAGTGCTTCTCGCGCAGCTGCCTATGCAGAGCCTGGAGGTCTGCAGCCTCCCCCTGGCGCGCCATGCCCAGGTCAATCAGCTGCTGCTGCAGCTGCGCCACCTGCTCGTCCAAGTCATGCTTTTCCTGCAGCTGCTTGTGTAGAGCCTCCAGGTTGGCCGCCTCCCCTCGCCGCGCCATGCCCAGGTCGATGAGCTGCTGCTGCAGGCGGTCGACCTGCTCCTCGTGGAGCGCTGCCTCCTGCAGCTTCCTCTGCAGGGCTAGGATGTGGCTGGCGGCAGCCTGATGCTGCAAGCCTGCGTCCATCAGCTGCTGCTGCAGGCTGATCACCCGCTCCTCCTGCTCGAAGCAGCTCTGCTGGGACCTGCGCAGTCGCTGTGTGAGCTCCTCTAGCTGCTGGGCAGCTGCAAGGTCTGCAGCAGCACAGGGGCTCCATGTTGGACTGCCTGCCTCTCAGTGTGTTTTAGATGAACCAGTATGTAATACTTGTGCCAGGTGATGCTTCTGCTGCAGTGTCCAGGTGCGTGGACTGCAAGGCAATCCTCAGACCATCGAACAGGCCTGAATACCACAATAAGTACTGTGTAGCCGTTTCCTGGCAGCAATCTCCAAGCATGCAGTGCTTGGCCTGCAGTTGGGCAGTGATGCCACCAGCGACTCCTCGCTGGCAGCAAGCGGGCAGATCCACAGCAGGCCAGGCTCACCAGCAGCACTGCGCGCCTCGTGCCCCTGCCCCACATCCATCAGCTGCCCCTGCAGCCTGTGCACCTGCCACTCAAGCTCCTGGCACTCCCTGCGGGCGGCCTGCAGCAGCTCCTGTGACTCCTGCCAGACCTGCCCATCACCAGCACTGCGGGCAGTGGCGCTGCTGTCAGACTGGCTGGTGCTGTCATGAAGCAGACCCGGCCTGACCCCCTTGCCCCGCAGCTGCTGCAGCTGGCGCTCCATGCGGGCACAGTCTGATTCGGACTGTTCCAGGCGCCGCTGCAGCTCCGCCACAGCCTGCTGGTCCATTTGGGCTGCCCGAAAGACCACCTTCGACTTGTCACGCTGGAGTGGCGCCTTGGCCCACTCAGGCTCAACTCCTGCACCACACATGATGGGCTGGTGATGGTAAGTCGGCTGTGCAGCTGCTGGCAGCACAGAGCAGATGCATGCAATCAGCAGTCCAGCAAGCTCGACATGCATGCCTGTCTTTCACGTCCTTCAGAGCTGCGTTGACAAGGGGACTGGTGACGAAGACAAGGACAGCATGCTCAGTGCAATCCACAGCTGGACGGTGACTTGCTGGTCAGTAGCCCCCACCAGCATCTGTGAGAATCTGGTTCTGCAGATTGATCATCCTCTGAGCCAGATCAGTGGCAGCCGCCTGGGACCGCCGCAGTTCAGCCTGCACTTGACCAACAGAGCCCTGCTGCAGCTCTGCCACCTGCAGCACAGGCAGATATGGTATGTCACTGCGATCACGAAGTCTGCAAAGTTGGCTGTGCAGCATTCCCCTAAAGCTGATGTGAACCACGGTGGTACCCAACCGCGCTGGTGTCAAGATGCTCAGCACTCTTCAAAGTCTCAAGTCATGCACTGAGCCTGAGGTAGGGCACCGCAAATTTATATTCCACCGATGGGGTGGCGCCCCGCAAGCGCTCCTGCAGGTCTACACTGCCTGCCCACAGCCGGCAGGCCCCACACAACAGGTACACTTGCAGTTCTGACCTGCCTGCAGCATGTCAGACAACACCTGCATGCATGCCACTGTCCCCAGTGCCAGTCTGCAAGACACTGCAAGCGCACCTGAAGCTCCAGCTGTGTAGACTTGGTGCGCTCCTGCTGGACGACCTGATGGGTCTTGGTGCGCTCCATCTCCAGCTGCTGGGTCACAGATGCCAGGCGCTGTGCCATGGGGCCAGGGCTCAACCCCTGCACACAGCACTGTAAAGTCACAGGAGCTGTCAGTCACAAGTGTCAATCACTCATGGCAGACCTTCCAGCCTGCCAGGACGACCTTGAACCAGAGAAACGCCAAGAGCCATACCCAGCAAGCTCTTGCCATCTTGCAGCTTGGCGAACTCGCATCGGCAGGTCCCTCACCCAGGGGTGAGGCTTGGCTGCCCTTCCTGACGCATGGGCGTCACCATCCGGCAGACAGATGGCAGATGTGTGGCCAGACCATGAAAAAGAGTGCAGTTGGGGCTCCCGGACCCCATCAGGAGATACATCAGCCCTGCGGCCCCTTCGTCACACCATCAGATGCCCCCACGTCCAGCACCAACACGGAATGCCCCCTGCCCAGCATGGGCGTCGCTGTCTGGCAGCCGTACACAAGGCCTGGGACCAGACGTCTGCAGCAGCACCCCCAACGAGTTGTGTCAGCCCTGCTTCCCCATGCCTCACATTGGCAGACGGTCCATCCTCGAGGAAGGAGACGTGGCTGCGCCCTCTGTGCAGCGCAGGCATCGCCGTCTGCGAGCGCTCCAGTGGCTCCCTCCTCTCCTCACCCAGCAGCACAGGGTGCTGCCCAAACTCGATGTCCTTGCTGGCTCGCGGCGTGGACGAGGGGCGTTTTACCTTGTTGCGCTTGAAGGGGCTGCTCAGCAGCTTGCTGAGGGTGGACCTCTTGCGCTCTAGGGGAGCGGGCGCTGACTGGGCCACCTGCAAGCGGGAGCAGGTGTACTCATGAAACGCAAGGATTGGGGGCATTACAGATGAACCTCCGGGTCTGGGGCTGACTGAGCCACTTGCAGGCAGACATGACCAATCTGCTGGGGTGCGCTTGCTGGATTGTGCTTCAAGGGGTTGCCAGCAGCTCGTTGACTGTGCTGCTCTTTAGCTCACGGGGGGCTGGTGCTGACCGAGGTGGGCAGTGGTCAATCTGCTGACAGAACGGCCATGAAGCTCTGGAGACCGTGGCAGGCTCTGGCAGGCAGTGTGGCAGGCCTCAACAATGCCCCAGCAAGGTCAGGCTTGACAGCCAAGCAACAGCTGGTGTCAAGCAGATCAGTGCGATAGCATTGCACAAGCGCCTGCCAGTGCATCCATCTGAGGGCAGTGCATGCTGGTGCCGCCATCCTGTGCCAGCGTCGCTTCGCTGCGTCCCAGCACTATTCTGCGGGGCCCACAGCCCTGCTTCAGCAAAGGCGACTTGCTGTCCTTGCAGTCACCTGAGACTTGGTCCGACTTAAGGTCCGCTCCCGCCCCCTGCTTTCATCAGCTGAGGCTGCAGCAGCAGCTGCCGCCTCAGTCTCCTGCTGCCGCTGCTGCTCCTGCATGGAGTGAGGCAGCCTGGGTACTTGCTGCTTGTTGTCGCCCAACGTGCTCAGCAAGGAACGGCCCACAGACTGCAGGGCCTGCCTACATGCTCAAGGCACAAGCAGCACGCCTTAAGCTGCCAGCATTGTGGCCAGCGCATCATGCTGCAATATAGACTTGTATGGCAAACCTGGTCAGCCCTGTCAGCCTCCAAGCTCTCATACTGCGAAAGCTCCTTTTGCATGGAGTACATGCTTGCATTGGCTGTCTGCAGGTTGGCATCTAGCAGCTTGACCTCCTCATCTGCCTGCGACAAAACAGAAAGAGCATGTGTGACGAGACCCTGTGTGATGCCAGAACGACTACCAATGCATGATGCCTGGAGCTTGATGGCAGTCGGCAGCCAGCAAGCCATGCTTGGCCTAGGGGAGGGCTGTACCAAGATCAGGCATTCCAGACCTGGCTCAGGGTCTTCAGAAGGTTTTTGACCTGCTCCTCCAGGAGCGTCACCTGCTCCTGCGACTGCAGGCTCGTATCAACACTGGCACCCTTTGCGCTATCTGGGGGCCCTGCTGCCTGCTTGGCATCACGCGTCAGCTGCGAGACCTGCAGCAGGTTGATGTCTTCAGTACAAATCTTGCCCCATGTCAAGGTAAAGCACAGCCCCATGAGCTGTCTTCGCATGCACGGCAACCATGCCGATGCTGTGTCATGCGCTCTTGGCCCTCAGCGCCAGGCATGGCATGACTGATGTTGGACGCAAGCTGCCATGTACGCAACCTGAGACTCTTCTTCCAGCCTGAGGTAAGCCGTAGTGCCATGCGAGCGGAACGAATGGCTCACCTGAGCCTCTAGCAGCTTGATGGTGTCCTGCGCTGCATGGAGCAGCTTGGTGGGCTCATCTGCAAGGCCACGGCGGGCGGCAGACCCTCCAGATGATGACGAGGCTGCTGATTCACCTCCTTCTTGCAACCGGCGCACCTGGGACAGCAGAATCCGGTTGTGCTGCTGCACCTGCAACAGACTGTGAAACAATGGCCAGACGAACGCTGCCATGCATGCCTGCAGGCACAGGGCCTTACAGTGAGAAGCAAAGTGAACCTGCGCCAGCTTGGCAGTGAGACATGCTGCACAGGCTGCCAGCAGGCGAGTGCAATGTTGTCTCACAGAGTGTGCAGCCAGGAGCAGACCTGAACCACGCTTGACAGGGTCTTGTGTCAGCAGCAGCCCAGCCAGTGCCACACAGCCTCGCAGGGAGTGCAGAACATTGAATCAGAGCTGACCTGCTCCAGCTCAGCAGTGTGCTCTGCTGCAGCCCTGGTCAGCTGCTCCTGCAGCTGCACGACCTGAAGCTGCACAGCCTCTGAGGGCCTCCCCGCCACCTCAGCGCCCGTGGCTACGGCCACCTCGGAGGGCGACAGTAGGCCGCCGCCCGAGATGACCGACTTCAGCTGGGCCTCCATGTGACCCTTGGCCTCTTCAGCTGCCTGAGCCTCCTGCACAGCATGGGCACCACAGATTGCATGCTGGGCACATGACAATCATCAGCTGCGCCTCCTATGGAGGAATAGCAACAGCTTGCAGTACAGGACAAACATGAGCTGGGCCTGCAGCTGTGCAAGGGGTGAGACAACAATTGTGCATGCTGTGCATTGGACAGGACCCAGAGAGGTTTCAGCAGATGCCTGCGCCAGCCTGATCAGTGTCAGTGACTGAGAGCGCTCCTCTGTGCATTGGAGCGCCTGTAAGCTTTGCAGACCAGGCCAGCCACCAGTCTGCTCAAAAAATCACAGGTGTCAGGCAACACTACAACCCTTCCCTTTACACGGCTTGTCGTGTACAGCAAAACCCAGGGCCCAGGCCCCACCTGCCGCCTCCGGGCCGCCACCACCTGAGCAGCAGCGATCTGGGCTTGCAGCAGCTCGTTCTCTGCCTCAAGCAGCCCGATGCTCTCATTCTGCTGCCCCACGGTGAAGGAGCGCTGGCGCTGGGACCCAGCCTCTGTGCTGCGCCGGCTGCTGGTCGAGCTGTCTGGGCCCCGCTGCACGTGACTCTCCAGGCGCCCTATCTTTGCCTCCAGCACCTTCTCCCCCTGGCGAGCATCTGCCAGCTCCGCTCGCAGCTGCTGGGCCTGCAGAGCGGGGCTGCCGCGTGTTGCAGGCACAGAGGTGGCGGGTCCTTTGCCGGCGTACGGGAACAGAGAGCCTTGCAAGCACAGAAGAGTAACAAATACGCACGAAGGCAGGTGTGATGGTGCCTAGCATTGCTGGATACTCCGTATGTATGAACCTCGTTTGTGGGGCAGCCAAAGGGGCACTGCCGCATTCTTATGGCAGCAATGTTGATGCTAGGCTGCAAGGCTTCAGCAGACTGCATGGCCAGGTCGCAGTCAGCCAGATGCCTCAACAGTCTGGCTGCCTGCATGTCGCAGCAAGGGGTGTCAGGTTGATCTGACAAGTGCTGCCGCCTCTTACCTGCGCCTGCAGCGTCACAATCTGGGCAAGTAGACCCTGTGCACTGCCAGGCTCAGGTCTCTGCACTGAAGCTGTGTCCCCAGTCGTTGCTGCTTGCCCATCTCCTGGATCAGCATCCCCCTGTTGCCGCTGCCTAGCCTGAGCTGCCCTCAATCGGGACTGCAGCTCGGCCTGCGCCGCCTTAGCAGCGTTTAGCTGAGCCTGCAGATCAGCCTGGCCAACCCGTGCTGTCCCCAGCAGAGCCAGCAGCTCTGCCTGTGCAGCTTGAGCAGCTGCCAGCTGGCTCTCAGCACCAGCCAATTCGCTGAGGCGGGTGTTCATCTGCTCCTGCAGCTGGGCCCGGCTAGAGCGCTCAGAGGCAAGCTGCTGCTGCAGGGACGCATTCTCGTGCTCCACCTGTTGCCTGCTGGCCCGCTCAGAGGCAAGCTGCTGCTCCAGAGAGGCCCTCTGCTGCTCCATACCCCGGCTGGCTGCCCCTTCCTCAATCAGTTGCAGCTGCATTGCTGCCATGTCCTGGCGCAGTGTCTGGGCAGCCCTCTGCTGCTCAGAGAGCTGACTCTGCAGCTGCTCAGCTGCAGTTGCAGCCTGATCGTGGCTGCCTGCCTGCAATGCTGCATGCTCCGCCTGCAAGACATCACACCAATGCTCTGTTCTCGTGGTTGAGGACTGTAGCTGTGACGGCTGAACTGCAACTCTGTGGCCAGTAGCATATTGCTGTTCTATCAGGTGCTCGGAGACAGCACAGCTCAGCAAGCAGCAAGTCTACTGGCAGCTCAGCCTGGCCGGCCTAAGCGTCTGCCAGCATCTGCTGCAGCTCATCAGGACAGGCTGCCAGCTGTGCACCTGCCTCACACCCCTGGCTCAGGCATTCAGCTTGTGTTAGAGGCACAGCAAAGCGTGCACAGCATGAAGACCAGACGTGCAGCCAGCTGTGCACCTGGTCGGCCCGCGCCTTGTGGGCGCTTGCATCTGCATCCAGGCGGGCCAGCTGCGCCTGGGCATCCGCAAAGGCTGCCTGTGCAGCCTGCAGGTCTGCTCCCAGCCTGGCAGCCTGAGCTTGGCCTTCCTCAACCTGCCGAGTCAGAGACTGCACCTGCACCACAGAAGCCACCGTCTTTGGGCGTCGAATCGTTCAAGGAGCACCAGCAGAGCGTTGAGTTGTGCTGTACAGGCCTGCAGGCCAGTCAGAACCAGTACAAATGATTCAGTGTGCAAGGCACTGACTGAAGGAGGGGGGCACTGCTATCAGGGCAGTGGTGCTGCATTAGAGGGCAGCACCTGAGCGGAGGCACTGGCAGCAGCAGCGGCAGCTGCATCGTGCTGCTGCACCAGCTCTGCATGTTCTCAGCGAGCCTCATCGAGCGCGTGTTGTGCCTGGCTGAGCCTCTCCTCAGCAGCAGCCACCCGGTCACGAGCACTCAGACCTGCCTGCTCAGCGCTGCCCCTCATCTGCTCCAACTGCACAAGGCAGTGCAATGCAGCCGGCAAACCCAAGCAGAAGCAGAAGTTTACCATGCTGCCTAACTGGTCTGTAAGCACTACGCCTGGTCTGCTCTACCTGCAGCAGTCCAGGTGGAGGCCAGCCAGCAGACCAGAGCAATCAAGACCTGAGCAACAGGCATCACAAATCTGCCCTGAGGTTCCCACAGCAGGATGCCGCTTGATCCAACGGAGGGAAAGCGCTCACCTGCTGCTCAAGGGCTGTGACGCTGTCAGATGCCTCGTGCTGCGCCTGCATGCGTAGCATATCAGCCTCCTGTGCAAGCCTCTGCTGCTCCTGCAGGTCTGCCAGGGCACGGTCCAGCGCTGCCTGCTTACCCTGCAGCTGCTGCTGCAGCGCTGCAGACTCTGCGCTGGCCTGCTGCCTTGCAGCAGCGAACATCACACCTGCTCCCTCCAAGCGTCCCTGCTGCTCAGCAACCCGAGCATTGGCCTGCTCTGCGGCAGCCTGTTGGGCCGCCGAGTCTGCACGGACTTGATTTATGGCAGCTGCATGCATCACAGCAGCCTCGCAGCTGCGAGCTTGCTGCTCAATCAGAGTAGCCTGGGCTGCCGCCAGGGCCATCTGCGAGTCCTCAAGCTGCTGCTGCAGCAAGGTGACCTGCTCTTGCGCATCGTGCAGGGCTGCGTCCTGCAGGGCAGTACTCTCCTGGTGCGTTGCTGCCTGCTTCAGGGCAGCCACCTGCAGCCTGCCCAGCTCCAAAGCCTGCGTCTCAGCTGCCTGCGCCTGTTGGGCGGACTCCAGCTGCAGCTGATGCAGGCTTGCCTGTAGGCCCTGGACCTGCACAACATCCAAAGTGTTGCCACCAGGGCTACATGCGCCCCACCACAGAGCTGTACATAATATGCTGCGCATGATTGTCATGACGGCAAAAACAGGACAGCAAGCCAGAGTGCACTGCTGGCCCAATGCTCTGCAGGTCTTGGGCCAGCGGGACCCAGTGACGCTTGACATCCTTGCCATAGGGTCGCAGGCACCAGCCAGTGATATGACTACACATACAGAAGCTCCCTGCACGCATACCTGGCGCTCCAGCCCATCAGCCCGGGCTCCTGCAGTGGCAGCGGCGGCATTTGCAGCCTCTGCAGAGGCCACTGCTGCAGCCAGACTGTCCTTGGCCTGACGGGACGCCTCCTCAGTAACCTTCAGCTGTGTACGTACACCCTCCAGCTCTACAGCAGCACCAGGTCACGGCGCTCCATTGGTGGGCTGCCCATTGATCTGCTGCAACGTGCTTGCAGAGGCCTCAGAAGCTCAAATGCCAGGCTGATACAAAGCTGCAGTGTCACGCCATCACAGGTGCTCACCCTACTCTGGAACAGCAACAGTAGCATCCGCTGGGGCCTTTGGTATAGAAGTAAAACAAAGCAAACTGCCCCAAGTACAAATGCTGAGCAGCCAGGCAGACACCCAGCCTGCTGCTTGATGGTGTGTGCCACCAAAGGTGCTCACCCTGGTCTGCACTAGTGTCAGCAGGCCCTGCCTGGCCCTTGAGCCGCTGGAGCTGCTCCTGAATGACAGCCAGGTTGGCACCAGCCGCCTCCTTGAAGTCGGCGTGCTCGGCTGTGCTCTGCTGCAGGCGACCCTCCAGATCAAGGACCTGCACAAGAGGGGCAGAGCATGTAGGCAGGGTGCTGGTTGAGCTTACAGGCAGCTGTCAACAGCAAGTGTTTGGTAGTGACTGCACTGTTTGACATAGCCTAATGCAGACCTGTCATTCAGCAGAAAGCTGCCACAGACCACTTAGTCACCACCATCAAGGCCATTCAGTATGTTCCAGGAGCATTAAAGTCCCCTGCTAAGGCGCCAAGCTTCACTTTGCTTAAATCCTCAGGGTATTGCAGCATACAGGCGTACAGCTCTCCTGCACCTGTGCTTGAAAGCTGTGAGGCAGTAGCTGCTGCAAGGGAGCCTGCAAGGGTTGCACTGGGCATACCTAAGTGTGCAGCTCCGACACCTGGTCCTGCACTGGGGCAACACAGCTGCTGCGATAGATACCCTGAGCGCTTAGATCAGGCAGGCCTACCTGCGTGCGTAGCTGCTCCACCTGCTCCTGTGCAGCGCAAAGCCGTCGTGCGCTCTGCTCCGCAGCCTCAGCAGCCGCGCTCTGCTGGTTGAGCAGCTGGCGTGCCAGGTTGTTGGCCTTGGCATCCCGCCAGGCGCGCTGCAGCTTGGAGCTGGCGTCGGCATCTGAATCACTCTGCGCAGCCTCAGAGGTGCTGGAGGAGTCCAGGTGGGACTGCAACTGGTGCACCTGCAACGAGACATAACAAATGCTTGATCAGCACATTGAAATGCTCTCAATGCCCCGCAGCTTTCCAGGGACTGGAGTGATGTAATCGACACCTGCAGGATGGGTGTGGCACGCCAAAGTGGGTGCATCTAGATGCTGACGCTGGCCATGATGACCACAGTGTGACAGGGCAGTGACACAACCTGCCTGCCTGCAGCATGGAGATGCTGACATGCAGGCAGGCAGGCCCAGTGACACGCCAAAGCAGCCTCCTTCCCTGCCGCTGCAGCATTGGCCCAGCGCAGGACCTGGTAGATTGTGACAGCAGCTGACCATCATGTGCCTGGATTGCAGAGCACCAGGTGGCAGACGCTCGCGCACCGCTGCATGTCCGTGTGAGGCAGGTGCCCTCACTCGGCAGACAAACCTGAGCCTGCAGGTTTGAGATGCGACGGTTGGCTTGCTCAAGCTTGTTCCCCCCCTCATCTGCGCTGCTGTCCTCGCTGACCATCACCTGCTGCCGCAGTTGGGCAATCGCCTGGTCCTTGGCCTGCAGGGCCTCATGCAGCTCCTGCATGGACGGTGTCACAGGCCAGGTGTGGGGCTAGTTGTCTTGCGCGGAGGGAGACACTAAGGCTCCTGCAGGGTGGCTGCCACAAGCTATGCGTGACGCCTGTTGATGGAGAGCCTCAAGCCGCTCCTGCATGGGCTGACTTCACCTTGAGCGAGTTTTGGCAAAGCTGACAATTTGCAACTGCTGTGGTGTCCATGTGGTATTGCACAGGAACTCTCGCAGTAGACTGTGACCTGACTTGGCCTAACATCCATTTCCCAATGCAGGCGGAGGGTGTCCATCACATACCCAGGGCTGCTGACAGCAGCCTGCTGACACCAAGCATGGCATGCCAATATTTCACCAGCAGGAAGCACGCTGCTCGTTGAGCAATAAGTTTCCTTCTAAAGGCTGCTGAAGAGCTTCTTGTGCAGCTTCTCCTCTGCACAAGGAGGCGGCTGCCCGTATTGCCCTGCATGGCAGCTGCGCCAACCCCCTTGGCCTCACCTGGAGGGTGAGGTCGTTGACGACACACTCATCACCCACCACATGTGAGGTGTGGGGCGCACATGTCTGCAAAGCAGACGCAGAAGCAGAGACGTGTTGGCTTCCCAATACACCGTCCCGCCCAGTTGCCCTTCACTGCTGAGCTGCTGTCGCCAGAGGGTCTGCTTGGCCAGGTTCACATTGGCATCTCTCCGCGGCCATATCCACATCTCACCCTGAGTGTGGTGTCATTGGCCACGCCCTCGTTCACCACCTTGGCAATGTAGGCCTCCAGCTCCAGGACGGCTGCCTCCTTGTCCTGCACCTGCTGGCGCAGCAGCTCCACCTCTGAAGCAGTCCCAGACCTGCACGCCGGGACTGCTCAGGTGCTCTTGAAGTGGGCAGCAGCAGCAGCACAGTTCCAGGCAGCGCGGAGAGGACGACCATGTGGGTTCACAACAGCAATGCTGCATGCTTTGAAGGTACAGATGGTGGCATGCCAGCTGCTTGCTTGCCCTGCTGCTGTCCAAGCTCTGTAGCACATGCAGGCCATGCATTAGTGTCCAGGACAGAGTCTTGACATGCATGGAGTCAGGCTCACTCTGTAGAGTAGTCGCCAGATGCCGCAGCCGTCAGTTGGCGCTGCAGGCTAAGTGCAGCCTGCTCGAAAGCAGCTGCCTTCTGTGCAGCCTCTTCACGCGCAGCCTGCTCGACCGCCAACTGCAGGCACCCAAGCCATGTCAGGCGTGCACAGCTGAGGCAGCAGGCACCACAGCCCAGCAGCCGCACGCTTCCTCTCACGCAACCTGCCAGGCCGCCAGTCACAGGCGCCCAATCATAGCAGGCAGGCAGTGTTGAAGCGGCAGGCACCGCAGCCACCACCGAGCATCCCTCTGCAAGGACTGGGCGGCAATATGACCCCCACGTCTACCCTCCCAATCTGCTGCATGTCAGGCAATCACCTTCAGTTTCAGAAATGCGATGCCGCTCAGCGCTTAGCAAGCATAGGGACAAGCACTGCAATGAGCAGGCATTGCACCCTCAGATGTGCTAGCAGATGCTGCCAATGGAGCAAATGCCAGCTGGGTTTCTATAACCCCCAACAAGCGATACAGGCTTGACGCTTGCCTGTTGCTCCAGAGTCTGGGTGCTGCCCTGGGTCTCACGCAACTGCTGCTCCAGCTGCTTGGCCTGCTGCTGCTCCCGCTCTGCCTGGCCCCGCCACACTGCAGAACATGAGGCACAGGTTGTGCTTGCTTTGCGGCAGCCGCGCATGCGCCGGCCTGCCTGGCTTGGCAGAAGGCTGAGCAGCAGCAGATATCCCCTGCCACAACACACCTGCCCAGTTATCCAGAAGTCTGCGACTGCTTGAGGAATCGGTTTGCGCAAAGACATGATGCCTGGCTAATGCAGCCTGCTGATGCTGCACCCCTTGAGCACATTAATCTGCGCGATGCTCATTGTGCGCCAAGGCTGGCTGGTGCAACCTGCTGCTGTTTCACACGTGGGATCACCTCTGATCTGCTCATTGCGCTCTACCAATTCTGTGCCCAGCTGCTTGCAGGTACTCCTGAAGACTTGAAGCTCCTGCTTCAGGTCTAAGGGCACTTGCTCAGAGCCCTTGGCTGACAGCTGCAAGGCCCAGGCTGAGGGGTCCCCTTCAAAGTGCCCCTTGCCCTGCATGCAGTGAGCAGCATGCTGATGAAGGGCGCAGCGTGCTTGCTGATATCCAGAGACTGCTGCAGTCATCTTTGGAGAGCAGGACGCGGTGCATGCATCAGCTGAAAGACCCGACCAGACACGGGCGTGAGAGTTCCCGATGCTCAGCTCAGACTGTCAGGCAGGGGTTGCTTGCCTCTGCAGACTTGCAATCCAGAGCCTTCTGAAGGGCTGCGATGCGTGCGTGGGTGCTGTGCAGCTCCGCCTGCAGGTCATCAACACACGCTCAGCCTTACACACAGACAGGGCCACCCTCTCAGGATCACAAATGCCCTGCTTGGTCACCTGCAGCGCTGCATGGGCCTTGTGCATATAATCCTCATCCTCGTCATGAATGGGAGTCACACGAACCTCATTGATGCCCTGCAGCAGGCAAAAGGGGGCCATCCTGCAGACCCGGTACCAGGCAGCTCGATTCACATGAATGACAAGGCAGGAATGTGGAAAGGAAGCGCTACACTGTGCAGGTGTTTGCTTCAGCATAGCTCAAGGGAGAGATCATGCTGAGTTCACACGGCAGCTATGTTGAGGACAGTGCCACAATCTTTGAGATGCCCATGCATGAGATGGCTCCCACCGATTGCATGAGAATGCAGGGAGCGACCGCCCCTGCTGCTGCTGTGCAGAACAGGTCTTAGAGCAGAGTGGCAGCTCCAATCCAAATGTAGGCTATGCTACGTATCATTGCATGCCTCAAAGCCGGCAGGGAACCTGCCATGCTGCAATGGCCGTAACCCTATTTGACAGCCGCGAGGGTGGGGTGAGTCATGCAGCTGTGGCCCTAGCAGTTGCAGCCTCCACGATTCATTCAACATCCCATGACACTGCCAGGGAGACAGGCTCACTTGGATGGCAGCCTCTTCATCTAGCACCATCCATACATGAAGAGTCACAAGCGCCAGAAAGGTTGGCATGCTGTGACAGAGCAGCAGCAGCAGGGACCCAGGTCTGGTCCTGGAGCAGCCAACCCTAGCTATGTGCGTCCAGGCCGCACCAGCGCAGCCGACTTGAGCCCAGAGGCTTTCCCTGGTCTTAGGCCTGGGACGTCCCCAGCCACGCCCACAGGACAGCAACCTGCTTCAAAGGTCCCTCAGCTAGCACAGTCACCCTTGAGAGCAGGGCCCCCACCTCCTGCCAAGGGTTCTGCATGGCAGGGGCCGCCAACCAAGGCAGCCAAGTTGCCCCTGCCCAGGCACCAGGCCAATGCCCAGTCGCCTGCTCACCACCTCACTGTGACTGGAGATGCTGTCATGCAGCTTGTTGAGGTTCATCCCTGGGCAGAGCCAGACCTTGTTGAGGTAGGTCTGTGCTTTGAGCTTTCATCTGGCACTCAGCATGGCTCACCTTCAGCATGACTCAAGCTGAGCTCTGGTGCTTGAGGTGCCTGTCAGGACTGAGCACTTGGCTCCCCCATTACTCACAGCCTGCGTAGCCCTCCACCTTAAGCAAATTGTTTGCATAATGACATATTCCTCATGTGCAAAACATTGGCTGCACCTGATGACATGGCGGCTTCAGATGGTGGTCTAGCTCTTCGATGCTTTACAAAATCTGTGAGGCATCCCTAATAGCTTCTCCTGTCGGCACAGGCTGTTCTGCTGGCTGCAAATGGCGACGTTGTGGCTGCTGAACAGCTGCTGGCAGAGCTGGAGGGGTACAAAACTGGCAGCGAGTCAGATGAGGATATTGCACAGATTGCTTTGGACCTTGCGGGCGGTGAGGCAGCGCAGAAGGCAGGACGCAGCAGGAAAAGGGTCCAGCCACGGAAGCCGTCAAGTGGAGCCCTGCAGGCACCAGGTTGGTGCTTGCGCTGTCTGGATACCTTTTCAAATGCAACATGATCACCAGCGGCAACTTAAACTTGGCCAGCTGCAGCCAGGTGCTGACTTGCCTGACAATCAGACTTACTGCGTCACCTCAGGTAGCTTAGGTTGTCCTTGGGCACAGGGGCACTTCTGTGCAATGCAGGTGCTGGCTGCATATGGAGAGCTAAGCTTCGGGGTTTAGAATTTGAGGGTCATGCGCATGCAGGCGGGCAGAGTGAAGGGGAGGCTGCGGACGTGTACCAGCAGCACAGGCACGAGGCCCTACGGCTGAGCCGGCAGTGGCAGAAGCTCATGCGGCGTGCTGGCACCGCCTATGCCGCAGAACATCACTCCGGTCAGCTGCCTGTGATGTGCTGCACTGCTTAGCCGCCGCCAGACTCTTCCCATGTCATGCTGGCATGGAGTGTTGGCCTATATAGAGAGGCACTCAACATGTGCACAGACCAGCTTGTGCCAGCATTGCGGTCGCTGGGAGGCTGTTTGGAGCTCCAGTGCGGCATGTGACATGTTCTGCCACCCGCTCGTGCCAGGGCTGGAGTGTATGCGATGCTTGTTGGAGCTCCAAGTTTTGTAAGTGACTGATGCAGAAGCGAGGCGCTTAGCTGCTGAAGCACATGCGCTGCGCAGCCAGGCGTTGCAGGCACATGATGCTGCAGCTCAGCAGATCCTGCGCTCTAACAATGAGGAACGCGGCCTGGGGCCGCTACAGCTGGATCTGCATGGCTTACATGCAGCCGAAGCAGCTCAAGCACTTGAACACAGGTAAAAGCTGCTGTTAAAGTGCCACCAAAGTGCCTGCGACATGCTTCTTGATATCAGATGACCACGCGTGGCTGCTGGCGCACATGCCACACTGTTGAGCCAACTTCAACGAGCCCCCAAAATGTTGTTGTTACTGCCTGCAGGCTTGTGATGATAGCATCCAAGCCTCATGACAGGCTTGAGCTACGCATAATTGTAGGGCGTGGGAACAACAGCTCTGGTGGCGAAGCCAGCCTGCCCAGGGTCATCGAGAGTTTCCTCCTAGGGAGACACCTTCAGTTCTTTTCGGGACGTGGCTTCATTACGGTGCAGCTTCCTGCCCTGCACTGTAGATGACACCACCTGACTCCGAATGACACTTAGAATTGCTATTTCATCTGAACCCACTTGGCCCCCTTCTCATGAAGTTGTGTTCATTGTTGCTGTACTGCTTCCATTTGCTGCAAGTTGCTGAAAGACTGAAACAGTACACAGACTGGATTTCACAGCTATACTGCTGCACGCTGCACATGCTGATGCCGCTGATTGTGGAGGTGCACGCGGTCTGCCACCTGCTGCAGGGACTCCTTAAAGTCATGCTGCATGATCACCTGGCGCTTTGTCATCTCTGCCACCTGCACATCAAGACCTGATTGCTTGCACCAGGAAAACAACAGAGGAGGGGAGTGACAGCAGGAAGGCAGGAGGAGCAACACCCTGTGCAGAAGCAGGAGAAGCAATCATCTCACAGGCAGGATACACAAGAGGCTCATCTATGGAGTGCTTGCCTGTGATGCATGCTGGTGCTTCTGCTGATCCAGCAGATGGGTCAGCCTCTGTATAGTGGCATCGCGGTCAGTCAGTTGGGCCTGCTGGTGCTGGACCAGCTCGTTCGCTGCAATGACCTTCTTGGCCATGAGCTCCTGGTTCACCTGCAGCCACCAGCACCCTGGCCCGTAAGTCACAGCACATTGCAGTCAGGAAGTGCACCCTCTCACAAGCCGCCGCAGTCTGCCAGTCTGCGTCACGAGGTTGAGTGATGCAGTGCCCTGCTGCGGGCGCATGACGAGGCCGGGGGATAGGCTCCAGGCCTGCCCTGTATGCTCCAGCGTCTGCCACAATTAAGGTGCCGCCAGCAACTGCAGAGCAAGGTAGAATTGGAAGTGATGCATGCCCTGACTTGAGCTCCCCTCTGGCTGCCTTGTATTGGGTTATGCTGCCCAGAAGCCTGGGACAAATTAGACGTCCACCTTCGCCTGGCGGGTCATGTCTGAGCAGATGGCCAAGGTCAGCTTCTTCTCTTCCAAAAGTCTGGCTTCTGCCGTCTGGGCCAGCTCCCGCCAGTGCTGCTCGCGTTCTCTGGCTTCAGATGCCTGCACAGGCATGACACCAGCAGGCCACGTAGGCTTTGGCACAGAGCCCCAAGAATGCAGCATGCCGCCACTCACGTCCGCAGTCTTCTGCTCCAACACGCGCTGGAGGGCAACAAGCTCCGCCTCTGCTCGCCTGAGGAGGTCCTGCATGCAGCCTCAAGGAGCCCATGAGATTGGCACTGTGCTTTGCACTGTACTTTGCCAATCTCAGCGTTGCTGGCTTTGTCCTTTGCTGTTTACATGGTGTGAGTTTTACGTTCGATATTGCACAGCTAAAATTCTCGCAGGCACTTACCTTGTCTGTGAGCTTAGCTGGTCCATCAGCCTTCTTGTTGCCAGGCGACTTCTTCTTGGGACCCATCTGCTGAGCACTGGAGACTCTGTTGTTTACAAGGGTGGCTCGTAGCCTGTCGATGACCTTCTTATCGAGGTCAAACACTCAGAGTGCCCAACAATCTCATGACTCTGCTCCAGGGGCTTGATGCTGAACCGATGTATTGATGCTATGGGTTGGTGGTGCACCGCCTGGTCCAGTCACCCTGCTTTGTGCCAAATCCAGCGTTTCAGTGCACAGTGCATGCCACTCTTCATCAACAGCTGCACATGCAACCTGCACCCTGCATCCTCACCGCTTGCACTGTGCCACTGCTCTAAACATGTGACAGTATTGGGTGCGGCACTGGGCCCTGCTCTGCACATGTGACAGTATCAGGTGCTGCTCTGTGGTATGCGGTGCGGCTCCTCCTGGGGTACAGACCCACATTCACCTGTCTGCATGCAGGGGTCAGAAGTGCAGCAAGATCTGCAATGAGACTCAGACACCAGCCTTGGGCTGCGCCCTTCAATACCATTTACTCTTGAAGTTCAGCACCGTGAAGTCTGCAAGATACTGTCTGCTGGCTGCTGGTGTTATGACAGCTTGAGACGATATGTCGCCAAGCTAGAGGCCATGTCCCTCTGCTCTCAAACATCAGGCTGCACTTTGGTGGTCTTGACTGCCCCAGGGGCTGGCGTAGAAGTTACAGGAGGCTGCTTCAGCTGTCCCTGGCGCCTGAGGCTAGCATAACACTGCCAGACGGGCTTGAGCTGCAGCGGATTGTTTGATGTCTAGCTGCTCAAGGGGTTGTTTTCACCAGCTTGCTGATGTTAGAGGCACTGGCAGGATCCGATTCTGCGTTGTAGCCTCCTGACCTGGTCAACTCGTCAACCCTGCCGAGCAGGCAGCAACTTTCATGTGGTTTGCTAGACTCTTACAGGGCTGATCCGGACTCCCCGCGTCGGCTTCACCGCGAATGCAAGACGTTTGCAGAGTACACTCCCCCGCCTGATTTCACCCAGCCTTGTGTGATGACCACCGATCGCTCCTGCCTACCAGCATCCCCAGGTAATCCCCTACAGCCATCACCTGGCGATCGGCAGCTGCTTCAGGCTAGGCAGTGTGGATGTGACTGCCTGATGATCACGGCAACAGCATCCTGGTCCTCCTGCAGGCTCAATGAAGTCAGCCTCATTGCCTCAAGAGTGGGGCAGGGAGGCTGAGGGCATGGGCAGGCTGTATGCAGAGCCCAGCGCTGATCTGTATGCAGAGATGGTGTGCACGCCCACAGCGTGAGTCCCAGCCGCCTGCCCCACCTGAACCCTTGCCACACTGGCACTGATACTGCTGCTGATCTCCGATGTTTGCTGAGCAATCACCACCTCATGCCACGCATTGCCTGATTCCACCTAAGCACACTTAGATGCACAAAGATTTGCAGCGATGTTCTCACATCTGGAATTTTACATGCCTCGCCTGACTCAGAGGCGCTCTGCCTGCAGCCCTGGCCTTTGCAGCGTGGACCCGTTTGCCCCCAGCTCTGGAGCTTCCCCTGGCGGCTGGATGCTCAGGACGCCGCCCTTCTGCACTGGCCTGGGGTTCCAGTCCCCTCAGATGGCTGCCACCCTCCTGAAGACAGGCATTGGTGAGGCGCCATGACTCCATGGGGACATGCGGCAGGAAGCAGTGAAACGTGTGTAGCAATGGGGCTCTCAGTAACGTGGCCAGGCCTGGGCAATTGGCAGGCGGCATGCTGTGTGGGCTGTCCTGCATGCAGGTTGTATTGGCTCAGCACCCAACAGCGACTTCATGCTGCTCTTCGTGATGGTACTGGACAGGTGGGGTGCCAGGGTATGTCGTGGGCTGCCAGGCATGCAGTTGCTTGCGGACATCGCCATCCCCCGCTGGTAGTCCGAGCAGAGGACTGCTGCGACTTGTGGCCAGCTCAATGCAGGCTGCCGGCGTGAACACTTCCTGGGCTCGTCCGTGACTACACGCCAGCACCTGGTGCAGGTGTGGCCCACAGCCGGCCTGGTGCCAGCCTGACGGGCTGCTGTGTACCGGCCACTTTTCGCTCATCACCCGATGACAAGGGACCCAGCACAAGAGCGCCTTTTCTGGATGGAACATGTCATCAAGATATTGCCGTGCCTGCAGAACAAGCAGAAGGCTGACGTGGACCCTGTGCGACTAGCAGCTTGGTCATGGAGAGCTGGCATGACAACACAGCGATACAGAGCTTGAACCAGCCTCCTCCTTGCCTGCAGAGAGCAAGCAGAAGCCTGTTACACACCCCTCAAGGCGAAGCTCCTGATCAAGTCTGAGGCTCAATTGCAGTGCAGTATGCCCCTTGCCTGTAGCAATGAAGGCTGGAGGCTGCCCCTTCCCCCAAGGCTGCGGCCCAGTCTCGAGTTGGCTTCAGCTGACATGGGGAACATTTACCACAGGTTCCGTCCATACAGACTTGCCTTGCCTGCAGAGATCAAGCAGGAGCCTGGCACACATCCCCTGAAGGCTGAGCCCCAGGAAGTGATCAAGAGCGAGATAGTACCTGTGACTCCAGCAGAGGCGCTGGCCACCAGCAGCCTTCCCCATGCCTTCTGCAGTGGGCTGCCGCTGCCCATGTGCAGCCTGGCTGCCTTCCAGACGCCGCAGCAGCAGCTGCGGGCCAAGCACGGGCACCAGCTGCAGGCGCTGCCAGGGTTTGCTCCCAAGACCTCAGGTGGGTCCCTTATAATGAGTTTCGTGGCAGCTTTGAGCACAGGCACCAGCTGCAGACCACGCATGGGGTCGACTGCCAGCAGCATCAGGTGTGCCCTGTGATGCAGCCTTGGTTGCGTAGCTGGGTCAAGGCCTTTTAATCGCTGTGCTCAGCACTGCCAGTCTCATCTCTGCCACATAGTCTCCATGCCTGGCGCACCCTTCTGCTGCCATATGGTGGACCACTCAATCAGGAATTCAGGGTAGCAGTACCAGGCCTGTGCACTGGGTGCGTGAACTGCAGCTGCCCAGCATGCTGTGATGTCCTCGCTGTTGCCCCAGCTGCAATTTGGCTGCCCCGCGCTGTCATCCGCTGCTGCAAGGGCTCCCTGGACGCTGCCTGCAAGCACAAGCCACCCAGCATGCATAACAGCATACATCCTGATTAGAAGTTGATCTGCAGGGCCCTTGCTCAATGCAGCTTCAGCCGCCACAAGCCAGTGTTGAGCATCCTTGCAACTGGCAACTTTGGCTCAGGATTGGCAGCCCGCCTGCAGCTCCCAAGCTGGGGGTGGACGCCAGCGCTCGCAAGCGTCCCTGCCAGTTGCGTACCCTTAGAGCCAGCTTGACAGCAGCCACCATGCAAACGGTCTGAGATGAGGTGCTGTGCCTGCAGCCCCTAGGCCCCGTGCTGCCTCCAGCCGTCGCAAGCGCTCTCTAGACGCTGACTTCGAGCTGGAGGTGCCCTGCAAGAGCAGTCGCCGGGCAGCAGAGGCGGGCATCCACCGTCGACAGAGCACCAGTCGCGAGATGGAGGAGGCAGCTGACGCCGCGGCAGAGGAGGAGGAGGTTGCTCTGCTGCGCAGCATGGGGCAGCGGCCAAGCCGGGGGTCCGGCGGTGAGCTTCTGAGGGCTGGGGGTTGGGGGGGGTGCCCAGGGCGGTGACCAGGTGCCAGCACTGCTTTGGGGCCGTACTTGAGCCGGGCTTCTGCAGATGAGGTGTGCTGCTGAGTGCTGGGCTGGGAGTGGTGGGGGGAGAGGTGCAAGGAGGGCAGCCTGCTGCACAGCATGGAGCATTGGCCCACCTCGGGTCTGGCAATGACGTGGAGGCTGGGGTTGCTTGCAGCAGTCGTGATCTGGAGGGGGGCGCAGGGCGGGAGGGGCTGCTGCAGGGACCTGCTCTGCTGCATGGCAGAGGCTGACAGCCTACAACCAGTCAGGCCACAAGTGTTCTGCAGAGGCTGCCTTTCCTGGCCACGGCCACCTTGCAGAGTTTGTTGCACTGCCCGCATCAGGCGTTGTACAAGATCTCCTGTGTGTGGCGCATTTGGCTGGCTTGCCAAGCAGGCACAGTGCTGTTGGATCTCTTGACAGCTGGACCACTGCACACCACATGATAGAGCTGGGTGGGCGCGCTGCAGGTCGCAGAGGCACACGGGCGTGCAGGCAGGCCAACCCTGTGGTCATCGTGCAGCCCTTCACTCTTGTCAAGGTGAGGTGCCTGGTGCAAACACTCACCGTTCCGCATGCAGCTGAGGGTGTGTCCTGTGTGGTGCAGCGTGCGTGCAGCCCATCCCCTGCTGCCGAACAAGCATATATGCGAGCCCTGGAACTGCATTTAGCCCATTGCCCGCTGCTGACACGATGCATGTAGGCCAGCCTGTGAACTGCATTGCATTTCTTCCCAGCAGCAAGCAGTCGATGCATCACAGGTTGGGCAGGCTAGCCTACATGATGTTGGCAATGGCATACATAACCAGCAGCTGCACTGTTGACAGCTGTGGTGCGCCTGCAGACCTTTGGGCAGAGCCGCGTGTCTGAAATCAACACAAGAATCAAGGCGCTGCACGATGGAGGCTCTCAGTCGGCAGATGAGGCGTCTGAGCCCAGCACCAGCAGCCAGGCCAGCCTGAAAATAGCCAGGAGCTTCAGCCACTGCCTGTAGGGCCAGCCTTCAGCAGCTGCCTCATGCTCTGGCTGGCTGGCTGCTCTGCCACCTGCAGAGGACAGCCGCTGTGTTGCATCCCCTGCTCAGCCTAACCTCCTCTGGCAAGCTCTGCCGGACCGCCAAGGTCAACATGATGGCACAGTCATTCGCGCTCAAAAGCGTACACTGAGCCAAGGCAAATCGCTCAGCTGTACCAACAGTATAAAGCATGAAACACAAGTAGCCGCGCCGCACACCTTGGGATGATGTGTGAGGTCTTAGACCAAGACCAGTCACATAAGCTTGTCTCTTCCTGATACATCAACAGTGGCCGCACCAAGCACTACAAGTAGCATGTTTCATTTTGCCTATTACTCATCTGCGCCTGTCAAACTCTCCAGGCAGATTGACTGCATGGCTTGCAACCCGCCCTATGATGGCCTCCTTCTGTTCCGCATTTGCCACTTGTCTCTCACACCGCGTATCCCCAGTGATGCTGCCGCTGCTTTATGCATGCAATGGCGTCCCCCAAGTCCCAGCCAGCCTCAGCATGAAACTACAGGCGGCTCATGTCTGGCAGAAGCTCCATGGGTTTTCGTATGCCTGTTCACTCATAATGCACAGCATGCAGACGTTTCATGCCTTGTATTTGATGCCTCAACATGGTGTGAAGCCACTCTTACTGTTTCACTTTGCAGTCAAGAGGCAACCAGCTGAGTTTAGGGGACCTGACTATTTCTTCTTGGCAGAAGCAGGTTTCGCGCTGCCCTTTCTGTTCTTTTTGTCTGCCGCAGCCTGCTTTTTCCTCTCCGCCTCCTTGGCACTCTTGTACAGGCGCCACCTGCGCTGAATGACCCTGGCTGCATGCTGACGTCGGCGCTCAAGATCCTCTCTAGCCCGCTGCTCCTCTGCAGCCTGCAGCAACAAGCAGCCCAGGTTCTTATACACAGCCTGTGGGGGAGTCTGACGCAATTTACAGAGCATTACAGCATCCTGTGTGGTTAAGGACTGCAGCTAGCTTAGCGAGCTTGTGGATGGAGTCTGGCCAGCTTCTGGGGAGAGACATGCGTGAGGACACAGGACCGGCACCATGCTGCAAGACTAAAGCCCGACTCACCTTTCTGATGGATTCCTCATGGACCATGCGCTCAGCATGCAGCACAGAGTGCGCTTCTGTGAAGTGCTTGAGATGTGCCTGCACCTGCAGGCACCAGGGCCACAGGTGGAAGGGCAGGGATCCAACGCAAGCGGGAATAGAGGCAGCTGGAGCTCTCTGGAGACATGACAATTCTCAGCAAGGACAGGGCTCAACATGTGAGTAGACATTTTAAGGGCAGTGTGGTGGCACCTGGCCTCAGGCCCACCAGCATGTGCAGCAGAAGTAGAGCGGGAGGTGCACCCCCCCCACACCTCATTCAAGGCAGTCTGCTCCTCCTGGTGCTCCAGTTCCTTGACACCCATGTCCTCATCATACTTCTGTATCCACACCTGCACAAGTCATATACAGGCAGGTGGTGTGAGCAGGGCGGGAGACAGACGTTGCAACAGACGTGAGCACAGGAAGAGGGGACATGCAGGTGTGGCCCTGCTACAAAGAGCAGCAAGACCCACCTCCACTTCCTGCATGTTTTTGGCCTTCCTGCGGCGCAGCTGCTCCTCTGTAGCCTTGTGGTCTGCCCTCAGCTGTGCCAAGCTGGCACGCAGCTGCTGCACCTCAGTGACCAGCTGCGCATGCTGCACGTCATGATCTGCCGCATCGTGCGCCCTTTCCTCGACTGCCTGCAGCATTGATGTGTTGTGAATGGGTGGCTGTTGGGAGGGCTGACTGCCAGCAGACCGCAAGTACAGCAGTTCTGCGAGCTGCAATCAGCAGGCGTTGTAGTCGGGCAGCACAGGTGCCCTCTAAGCCACTGCCTGCAGGGGTCAGGCTAACAATGTATGGACGGCAGGCCCCAGGTGCCATCATGAAGGCTGCACGGCTGCTGCACTGCTGGAAGATTGTGTGCCAGCAGGTGGCCCCTGCCGGGAAGCAGAGCCCCACAAGTGTCCCCACAGCCACCATTTGTGCTGCTGAGATTGGGGCTGGAGCATGGCTGATCAGGGCATGGCTGATGGGGGCATGGCCAGTTTCAGATGCAGGAGCACCTGTGTTCAGCTGCTGCAGAGCTGCTGCCCCAGCTGCAGCACGTTGAGCTGCAGCATCATCCAGCTGCTGCATGCTCCAACTGTGCTGACTGTTGCTGCACGAAGCAGACTCTGCAGCCACCCACCGCCTCGTCCATCTGCTGCGCCCGCCTCTGTGCGGCGTCCTGCGTCTCCTGCAGCTCGAGGCGCGCCTGCTCCTGTGCGTTGGTTAAGATCAGGAGCTCGTTGTGGCGCTCACGCCGGTCCAGGCGTAGCTGCTGCTCCAGCATTTCCTGCTCCTTCAGGGCCTGCAGGGGACCTCAGAGTCAACGACCCACTCAAACCACCGCAGAGTTTCTGCTGACGCTAAAGAGAAATTGCATACATGGCTACCGCAAAAGGCAGCACAACTTTTGCATTGCTTGCAGTGCCCTGCGTGCAAGGCGATCACAGACTGCCTGGCGCCACAAGTGCATGCTGCACAGCAAACTTGGTTCGCGTGCCACTTGACTGTACTAGGTCTCACCTTCTTTTCACGCCGACAGACCTCCTCATAGTGGCTGGCATTGGAGTTGGCCTCCTCCACAGTCGTGTTCAGACGCTTCTGCATGAGCCTGCGCAGCTGCAGGGGCAGGCAACCCTGTGTCCAGCACAGATGGTTGCCGCAACAACAATCATGGCAAACTGCAGGCACTGGCAACCCATGCGCAGACGAGCGGAGCCCGCAACATGGCTACCACATGGTGTTCTAAGGCTTCTGCAGGAGCCCGCATCTGCTGGGCGCACATACTCCCAGGTCTGCAGGGTTGCCTGATGGTGCTTTGTTCAAGGTACGAGCAGCGCTCAGGGGCACGCCGACCTGCCATGGCAGCAGAGTGCATGCAGCAAGGGCAGCAGCATGAAGCTCATGGGCCCCAGCCGCTGTGTCTGCCTAAAAGCAGCTGGCACCAAGCACCAGCATACTGCACACACAGCAAGCGGTGACTTGGGATGACCAGAGGAGGCACAAGTCCTGTAAGCAGTGTTAGGCAGCACTCCTGCCTGCACACCTTGTGCATGTCGCTAAGCAGGTCTGCCATGGCCGGGGGCTGGTCAACTTGCACTCCCTGTATGCGCTCGGCAGCCGCTGGGAACTTCTGCAGGAGACCGAGGAAGCAGTGTTGGCTGGCAGATTGAGGTAGTCTGGCTGGAGGCACATCCAGTCTGCAGTGGCAGGATGCATTTGCTGTAGGCATGCAAGGCTCACTTGTTGACAGCCACAAGAGGCGGGCAGTGCCGGCAGGCCTTGCAGAGCTGGCTGCTGTCCTATGGCCAGGCTAGGGTGCTGGCCGTTGCAGAGCTGTCAGCAGCAGCACGACAGGCTATCCTCCATCATGGCCGGTGCACAGCATGTCGAGGTTGCATGGCACCCAGGCCCCAAACACTGGCGTCACCTTGATGGGGGCAGCAGGTGCAGCCTTCGACAGTAAGCCAAGCCGACCAGTGAAGCATGGCCCAAAGCCAGGTATCGGGGCCGGACAGCACTTGCACTTGCAGGGTGTCCAGCATGTGGAGCAGCTTGCTGCTGCAGGGCTGCCGCAAGCAGCCGCGCTTTGCAAAGTGTGACCTGATTGTCATCTGATGCACACCTGCAGGGCGCGCAGCAGCTCGGCTGTGGACACCCGAAGCTCCTCTGCTGTGAGGGAGCCTCTGCTGCGCTGCACCTGGCGAGCGTGAGCCAGCAACGCGGTGGACACCTCCTGCAGCGCAGGCGCAGTGTTTCAGGACACTGCTGGCAAGCTTGTGGCCAGAGGCGGGGCTGGGGCAGTGCTGCCACAGCCGCCCCAGGATTGCTGCGCTCGCCATGGTGCTCTTGTACTATCTGGGGCACTCACCCACCTGTTTGTCTGCCACCAGACAAGTGCTGAAGAGCGTATGCTGCCCAAAACATGACTGAGCCATGCTGTCTGACGCAGGGCAGTCAGTTCCCATGGCTCTGGAAGCTATTGCTGCTAGGTGCGGCTCACTTGTGGCATGCTAGATAGCCAGAAGCAGTCAGTTTCACCTCATCCTAGGCTAGGGAAACACAGGTAATGAGCACAACACAGAGACATACAGACAGACAAGGGCTTGCCTCGCCAGCTATGTCTGTCAGTTGCTGGGAAGCCCCCAGCATTTCCTCATCAATGCAGGACAGTGACCTGCAAGTCACATGATAACCTCAATCATCGGCAGGCTGAGCTTGCACAGCACAGGAAATGAATGTCACCTGAGGTCCCTCAGACCTGTATCTAGCACTGCCATGATTCTGTGAGCCTCAAGGCTTGTGGACGCCATTGTTGTTGCCTGAGCAACAAAGCCAAATATTGGCAAGACAGGGAGGGGAAATATGACCTACGCTTGGTCCTGTCCCACTGTTGTCAGCGATCGCTCAGAAGACATCAGAAGATTCCTTCTGGCAGCCAATGCTTTAAAGGCACCATGCCCGGCCAGCGCGGCTTCCTGTCGGCCCTGATCCTGTTGCTATGCTGCTGTTGCACAATTTTCTCCCAGGAGCCTCGTGTGTCTAGGACTGACCTCCTAGCAGCCATGCCCAGCGAAGCCTCCAGGTTCAGGCTGGTGGAGGCCAGCAGGCGCTGGCGTAGAGGCGTCCGAACAGTTGTGGTCTCAGATGGCCTGCTGCCGCCAAAGCTGCAGGTGCGAGGCATGCCGTGCGCTGCTTGCAAGTGTGATGCCAGCACCTGGCCATCTGGATTGCTGACATACACATGGGGCCCACCTGTGCGCCACCAGGCAGCACAGATCTGGGCCTGGGCATGCACAGAGCAGCTGATGTTGGGCCAGGCAGGTCCCTGCACCTCCTGCTTCAGACATGCTTGACATAGCCGCCACTGCTATGAGCATCAGCCGTGTGGTGAAGCTCTAGACTCATGGTAGCTTGGCTTGCAGACTGAAGCCCTGCACCAAACTGCAAGTCCTTCTAGTCAGCTCAATGAGCGGCTCTGTGTGAGGACCTCACTGTGCCCTGATGCCCTGGCGTCTGCTGCATAGTCGATGACTTGATCTACCCTCATGAAAAAGGAGTCTGCTGCTTGGGTGCAGCAGTCATGAGCCAATCATTTTTTCTGCAGGCCAAGACAGTGCTGTATCGCGAAGCCTGGCGTCAGTTTCGAGATATTCAAAAGTCCAACCTGACTGTTGGGCCTCAGCCTGGGGACTTGAGGGCGGCCATGGCCCCCTTCATTGCAGCTAAGGCAGCTGGCCCTGAGAACTTCAAGTGGATGATGTTTGGGGACGACGATACAGTCTTCTTTGTTGACAATGTTCTGCAGGTCTGTGCACAACAGCTAGACTGGCAAGGCTGCTGTTGTGATCTCTGCTCCTACATAGAAGTCGATTTTGCAACGACCACCTCCCCATAGCTACTGCTGAGAGCGGCTAACATCGCAGAGGACCAACTGCTGCAGTTGGTGGAGAACCTAGATCATGAGCTGCCTTATGTGCTCACGGATGCGCTGTGGTTTCCAGAGGGCGGCAATGGTGAGCACTTGCCGATTTGCTCCCTGGTGTGATGTGCTTTGTCATCGTGGGCTGTTTGCTTCAGACACAGTGCCTCTATGCTCCAAGCCAGGTAGCAGGGGAACAGCCTGCGCACCTGGGGAGCTGGGGCTCATGAGCAGCTCAGATTGTGCACAACATGCGCAGCTCAACTCAGGGACCGCACCACTATGGCTGGCTGGGGGGGGGACTGTTCTGCGGATGGCAGGACTGACACCTGATGCAGTCATTCCTTGCAGTGCTGTGTCTCCTGGCTGCAGGCACGAAGGCACACCCGAACAGGGACGCCCCGCGGTGCCTGCCCTGCGGCTTCGTGGATGAGCTGCTGGACAAGAAGGGCTGCCCAGGGCACCGCGGCTACATTGCTGCCAAGGTGGGCCACCACTGGGACTGCTTGCCATGCAGATTGCAGCAAAATCTGATCCGATTGACGTGAGTTGAGCACGGTCCCCTTGTTGCTGAGCATTCACAAAAGAACTCATGAACGCTTGACCAGCAGCAGTCCAGCCACCTGAGCTGCAGCCAAAGTCTGCCTGAGCTGCGTCTTGTCTTTGGCAACAAAGTTCAACTTGGCACCTGTCCTGCAGGGCTGCCCCTGCACCCATGAGCGCATCTGCGATGGCTCCTGGCCAGGTGGGCTGCTGCAGGAGGACGGCCGGGGCCCCATCGACAGGCAGGCGTGCGACTTTGTCAACCGCCCTGGCCACTGGGACAACCCCTACCCTGGCTGGTGGTACATGCTCCATGGGGGTGAGTCCGTCACATGCTGGTATGCAGCCGCTCTCATGCTGCGTGCTGCACAGGGCATGCCACAGTGCAGCGGGTGCATGCATGTGGTGCTGAGCTCATATTTTGCGCTGCTGTGCTGCTGAGGGCATGCCCATTCTGCTTACGCAGTATCAATTGGTTGACCCACCACCTGTAGATTTCGACCTGCTCAGCAACCTTGCAGGCAGCCCTGAAGGCCCTGCCATCCAGGCTGCCAGCCACAAGTGACTGAACTGCATGGCACCATCCTGAATACAATGTGCTGCATGCAAAGGCAGCCCAGTGATCTGCAACCCCTGGCTCTGCTGCAGGCGCTGGCACCAGAATCAGCTGAGGGTATATCCAAGCAATTCATGGCTTCTCCACTGTGGTGCAGGAGGCAGAGATCGCCTGAACAACGCCATTCATCTGCATCCCTGGCTGTGCTGCAGGGGCCGGCACCATCATCAGCAGCGGCTTCTTCAAGCAGAAGTCCTTTGAGGAAGTGGAGAGCTACATCAACAAGCTAGCACCACAGTCAGGAGATGCAGTGTTTTTCAGGACACTGTGGTATTTGTTCAAACTGGGCCCCACAGACCCAGGTGGGTGTCAATGTACTGTGGAGTGGCCACTTCAGGCTCGATGACTGTGCGGATTGGGCTACATGCTCAAGAAGGGCTTGGACGGTTCAAGCAGCATGGGTGGGCTGGCTGGCCCGCTCTGGACACACCCCAGGTCCTGGCTGACAAGGAGCACAGTATTCCAGGCTGAGGCACTGAGCCCTGCCTGCCCCACACCCAGTGTCAAAAAGGGAGGGCGTGATCCGCACTTTTGAGGCATTCAGCCCCCTTCATCCCGTCTGTGCCATGCAGGCTATGGGTTCTGCAGATCCCACATCCAGATGTTTGACCCTGGCTACAATGGGCCCAAGGCACGTGGCTCAGAGGATGAGGGGACTGCAGACTACGGGGGTGACCCTGTTGGAGTGCTTACGAGGTGATTGCCTGTCTCTCGATGCATATCATGACAGGTGAACTCCCTCATCCTCTTGGCATATGGTGTTGAAGCCACTGGCTATTGCTGTAGCTATCTTTAGGGATGCATGCCCTCACTGAGACAGGGTGCGGCTGTGCCAGCACCTCATTTGTGGCCCGCCATAGGTTCAGCAACAGCCATGTGTCACATGCAAAGTGACTTTCCTGTCAGCTGCGCCCAGAAAAGCTGTCGTCTGTTGAGGGCTGGAGCGTGTGCTGCAGGTTTGAGGCTGCCCTGTCGGGCAACAAAGCGGTGTGTGATCCAGAGCTATGCGAGGACCAGCTGCGGCATACCATCTCTGTGCATGTCAGGTGGGCATCAGCGGCTCAATGATTGGAGGCGCTCTGGTGGGACATATACAGACATGATGCCTTACCAAGGGGATCAACAGCAGCTGCTGCTGCCTGCTGCTGCACCCACAGTACATCGGCCTGCTGTACCCTCAGCCACCGCTTCAGCGTGCTGTGCTTCCAGTGATGCTGTCAGCGAGGGGCTGCTTTGGCCTGCTGTGCCTATGCCAATCGCAAACATGCAATGCCTGCAGGTCGCGATATGCTGCACTGGACCTTGAGCTTCAAGACAAAAATCCTGTCCCTTACAGTGTAGCAGCCCATCTCATAACAAAACTTGCTGTTGCTGGGGAGCAGTATGCTGCCTTGCAGAGGAATTCAAGCAGCTTCATACCCCTCTGGGAGTCTCACTAGTCATCCCTGGCAGTCTCACTAGTCAGCTCTGGCAGTCTCGCTAGTCAGCTTTGGGAGTTTCACTAGTCAGCTGCTACTGCAAATGAATCTTCAGGCATACAAGAACTGATAAGCTGGTTATTCCCCCTTGAACCCTCCAGGTCATTTAGTCCCTACTTAAGCAAGGCACACCATTGCAGCTGCCACTTGCATCAAAACATGAAATTCAAATCACTGCCTGAGAGGTGCTGGTGCATGCTGCATGATGGCACCAGCATGCCCCCCCGTGATGAACACCATGATAGACAAAATAGGCAGATCCCACAACAGATACAAACTGGCATGCTGCCTGACTTGATTTCGGAGATACACTGTGTCACAGGGTCACGAGCTCTGGGTAGTCTTCAAACAGCTCATCGCGGTGGTAGCTGTCGTTTTCATCTTCAGGTGTCCAAAGTACCTCAACAGCAAGCACCTGCAGGGCATGATATGGGTCAACATGCTGAAGAGTAGTCATCAAGCAGTTAGGATAACTCATGTTGCGAGACACCACCACGTGAGATGCTGGTAATTCTAAATGTGGACATTGGCGCCTTGCTGGCCATGGTGAAACAGCGGTGGCTACCTCAGGAAGCTGGCCATCCACAAAGCAGGAGGCTGTTGCCACTGCATTGCCCACCAGACTGCTGCCACCAGAAACAGGCATGCACCAGACAGCTCACCTGCTTGCTGTCAACTTAGGCAAGCTATGCACCACTCGAGGGATGTCGCAGGCTGGAGCGCAGTCTCAAAGCAGACCATCTCGCCGCCCCTAGCTCACCTGCTCGCTGCGCAGAGCACCAAGCTTGTTCAGCGCGCTTTTGAGGTCCTCCCGCCCCCTGATGCGGGGGATCTTGAGGTCCGCATCGGCAGCCACCAAAATTGTCACCACCATGAGGTCACTCATTGTCTCTGTCCCCGACCTGCAGCAGGTTCGAAGGCAGTGTGAGCAGCCGTCTGGATGAGCTGCCCAAGTGCGCCGAGGAAAGCTGCCATGCCTCAGTCCCATTGCAGCCTCAGCTTCATGCTGCTGAATCAACTGATTAGCATGTGCAGAGCCCTCTTTTGGCGTGAGCTTGGCAGCTTGTGTGTCCCAATGGCACCAACAGCGCCAACTCGACAAGCCCCAGCCATGCGCTGTTGTTCATGATGCGCTACGGCCAGCACGTACCCGCTGCCGGGCTTGCACTTAGTGCGGCCCCCAAAATTCACAAGGGTCTCCTCCTTGAATTTGCCGCGCTCCTGCATGGAGATCTCATTGAAGCGGTCCTCCCCAGCATCCAGACTGCGCTCCTTCCTCAGGCTGCTCAGCCCATAGATGCAGTAGTCTGGGTTGCGCAGCAGGGACAGCACAGTCTCTGCAGGGGCCAGGGAGAGTCAAAGCTCAGGCCGCAGGTCTGGCACGGCGGCAAAGATACTCTGTGTGGACAGGAGTGTTCCTGCAGGGGGCAGCAGCACGGTGCGCGTATGAGCTGCTCAGGCTGCAACTGCAATGTGCTGCAGGGACAACACCATATCTGCTGGGCACTTAGGAACCCAGGAGTGGGCATGCAGTGACCAGGCTGGCTGCCAGCAGAGAGACAACGTGTCGAGGCCGCACAGCGGGGGCAGCAATTTTTCCAGATGGGGCACAGGAGCATGGGCCTGGTTGCAAGCGCATGAGTGTTTCCAGGCCAGGCATGGGGAGGAGTCCCCTGCATTTCCCGTGCAGGGTTGCCCAGCACTTCTGTGCAGGGCGGGGCAGCTGCACTGTAGATGCAGCATGCCCATAAGCGTGTTGGGCCACACAGGAAGGCACCACTGCATCTGCAGGGCCAGCAGCACCCAATTTGCAGCACAAATCTGCACATGGCTGCCAGGTTGCCAATGATCGATGCTCAGCAGCACATCTGCAGCAAAGTGATATTAAGAAAGCCCGCAGGGAGGCTGGTCAGCTCACCTTGCATGACGTAGTGCAGCCCCTCGGGGGTGTTGGTGTCAGCCCGCCCTGCTATCCTGTCGAGGTCACGCTTCAAACTGCGGGCAGAGCCCAGCAGGCCCACCTGCACCTTGGCCACGGAGACCTTGCCACCGCCTGCAGTGCAGAGCACAGCCTACTCAGCACAGGAGAGCACGTCCATATTGGTCTGACGCACTCTGCTGCTGTGCCAGCAGACTATCACTACAGCTTCAGACGTGAGCACAAGGTAGGCGGGGCAGCCACACCGCTACCCATGTCAACACACAACAGGTGCAGCTCAGACAACAGCACCAATTGCGGTGACAGCTGGCAGCAATCTGCACACATCTAAGACAGGGCATTCTAGCTGATGACTGCCGGCAGAGGCGAGGGCTCATGGCCGGCTACAACCCACTCGCTGACAGAGCATTGGTGCCTGCCGTCAGTGCTGACGAGGGTGACAATGAAGCATGAGGTACACAGGCAGCAGCCACCCACCAATTTCGCCAGCAGAGGAGTCTCCCCCTGTCAGCACCGACTGGGCCACCTGGAAGAGCACAAACGCCACGAAGCCGTAGAAGAGGAGGCTGAACAAGCCACCACCACCTCCACCAACAGGCTGCCCATAGCCATAACCACCGTAGCCATAGCCAAAGCCAATGCTGGGGCCGAAGAAGGAGCTGAAGCCAGTGGATGGTCTGCCAATGCCGGTACCAGAGCCCAGAGAGGGGCTCATGCTGCAGGCAGGGAGGGATAACAGTGACTGCAGCTCCCCAGCAAGGCAGGCGACGGTGAACCAATGCTGAGCGCATGCATTGACAAAGTAAACTGACCAGCAGCATCAAGTCAGAAGCAGATGAGCCTGCTAGGAGGCCTGGATAGTACCAACAGGGGCAGCTGGCAGCACCCTGAGTTGTTTCGATAAGCTCGACTGTCCAAAGCCCCAGCAGGGCTCTGCCGCTGAAATCAGCTTGCCAACCCTTGTTGAGGCTTACTGCTGCAGCAAGATTGAGGCCAGATAAATGGTGGCCGCAAGCCTGCCGCCCCCACAACACCAGATGCATGGGCTCTAAAGGCAATAACCCCCAAGACTTGGCAGCTGTACACTGCCTGCTGATGTGGAGTGCAGACATTAATGCCGTTTCTCTGCTGCAAGCAGACTCTGCCCAACGGCTGAAGAGAGCAAGGGGCATGAATACCAGGAGCAAGCCCCAAGATGTGAGGCAGGTGCTCCCGAGCAGCACACGCAGGCAGTGGCTGAGCAGGGTGCAGGCATCAGGCCGGTGCCAGCCTCTGAGCCACGACCTGCCTGCGAGGCCTGTGAGTGCTCACTCATACACGTAAAATTCACTCACAGCCCAAGCAACAGCGTGCCTGCCTGTGACAGTTGCCTTGGATAGGACCCAGCAACCCAATGGAGCATGCCTGTGCCCCGATGCGTGATGCCCTGCAAGCAACCCTGCGGGGACAAGCTCGATCCCAGCCAGCCCGTGCTGTGTCAACCGCCGCTGGAGTTGTGCTGGTCCCTGCAGGGTTGCTTGCAGGGCATCACACATCAAGGGCAAAAGCATACTCCCCTGGGCTGTCTGGATAGTGTCACATCCATGTGCAAACCGCCAGGGCCGCCCAGCACTGCGCCGCCCAAATCCAAACAGGTCAACAATGGCAACCCATTTAGGACAGAGGGGATGGCTCGATGCACATTGAGGTGGCGACCTGCCTGCCGCAGCTGCTCAAGCGGCGCTCAGTGCGGCGACTGGGCTGGACCTCTGCCTCTGCCTCTGAGAGGGTGCTGGAAGGAGTGCGCCACCAGCTTCGCGAGCTTCGAGTGGTGCACCAGGAGCTGCTGTCGGGGCTTGCAGGCAAGGGCTGGGCAGGCTGCGCGGTGGCCTCGGAATGACTGCTCGCAGGCCGGGGCCTGGCAGCTTCTGTGGCAAACTCCGAGGAGCTGCTAGCTGAAGTGCGCCCCCAGAGGCTGACAGACCCCGAGCTGCGGGTGGGGCGTGCAGACAAGGGCTTGGCAGGCTGCACGGTGGCCGTGGAGGGATTGCTTGCAGGCCGAGGCCTGGCAGGTTGTGTGGCAACCTTCAAGGAGCTGCCAGCTGGAGTGGGCGCCCACACACTGCCAGAGGAGCTCTGGGAACCGCTCCTACTGTTCTGTGAGGCATTCGGCCTTGCAGGGGAGCTGGCGGAAGATCTCTGGGGGCTACTGCTGCTGCTTGGGGAGTGAGTTTTGGCAGAAGAGTTGCTAGAGGTCTTGGAGGAGGGGCTGCTTGACAAGTAGCCCATGCTGCCAGAGGACTTTTGGGAGCTGCTGCTCAAAAAGGTCTTGGAAGGGGAACTGCTGAAGGGTTTTGAGGAGCTGCAACTCGAAGATGCATCTCAGCTATTATGGCAAAGGGTGACAAGTTGAGGCAGGTCTGCAGTGTGCCCACTGAGCTCTGCCGCTCTGCCAACTTGAATGAGACCATGGTTGCCTTGACCCGATCCTGCCATTGCAGCGGCCACCAAAGGAGCTGCTACTGCCAAACGGACAGTTGCTGCTCCCCAAATGAGCATTTGCTACTGCTGCTGCTGACAGCGAAGGAGGCTGTTGTGTACAGTGAGGATGCGGATGGTGCCGAGCTGCTGCTGGCCATGACACCATGCCTGGGCTGCCATGACCAGCAGCAGGCGAGCACTGTGCAAGTGCACGTCTTACCCACAAGCACAGGTCCTCTGGCAGAGAGGGGTCCCAGTATCATGTATAGGGGCTCAGGGCATGCACAGCAGACCTGGTAGGTGTCCATCGAGTCCAAAAGCAGTACCTGGCTGGTGCAAGACCCCGCAGGCACGGCCATGCAACCTCTGCACACGGAGCCCCAAAGCTCTCCCTCTCAGGCAGCCCTCGCACCTGGAACCACCGAAGCTGCGCGCGCCGGACAGGCCACCGGAGCTGCGTGCCGCACTGAAGCTGCTCCCTCCCACACGTCCACCGCTGCGAGCCGCCTCTGCCGGGTCGACCACGCCAAAGGCCTGCAGGCAGGAGGCGCCACCTGATCGATGCAGTGCATCAGCACGGAGTCTTACTGATGTGTTGCTGCTAAGGTATTGTGTTGTTGTCTAGTGTGCTTCACCATGGAGGAGGGTCAGCCCTGCCAGATAAAGCTCTGACAAGCCAGGTGCAGCTCTGACAGAGACAGGACACAGCAAGCAGCCACGTCCACCCCAGTGCGAAGTGCAGGGAGTAAGAGCACACACACTTACTGCTGTTCGCAGCAAACAAGAGGGGGAACAGACAAGCCGGCACGTGTCTCTCATCACGCAGCATGTGGCCATGCTCACCAGCACACAAACCACCGCAGCGAGTGCGCCCCACTTCAAGACGCTGGCTGCAACCTTCTTCCAGTCCCAGCGCTGCTGGTCTGACCGTGAGACGAATGTAGTGCGCTCAGGGCAATGCTGTGCACACTTGGGCAGATTGCTGTGTTGCTGCCTCTCCGCCTGCGCCCTGCCAGAGCTCTGTGCCATGCAGGTCGGGTAGTGACATGTGCTCAGCCTCAGGCCTGGTGATCTGTGCAGTGCTGCTGAGTGCAGCATTGAAGACGTTCTGCCCCGCACGAGATGGCTGAGCTGGCAGGTGTGCTGCGTTCTCGGCCATAGCTGTGTTGGGCTTTGCATCATTGAGAGAGCCATGCTAATGTGTCCTGTGCTCGTGTTGGCTGGGCAGCTTCCGATTTTCTGTTGTTTGTTTGTGTGGGATTTGTGAGTAATCCGTCTGAAAAGCCACAAGGGTAAAACAAAGAATTGTTCTCCCTGCATTCTTGAGGGCCAGTAATGGATGCATCTGCAAGCTCATTCCATCTGCTTGAACTGGGGACTGGCACCTGCTATGTGCCATGCTGGGAGCCTCATATAGGTGTTCATTCTGTGCCGCCAAATGTGCAGCTGTCCAGCAGGTGCAAGTCACAGCACCTGATATGCTCCGGCCACTGCAGAGTGATCAGCTCACTTCAGCTCTTGAATTGCAATGGTGTGAGGCACAACATTCTGGCAAGCAAGGGCCATCAGCTGCTAGAGCACATGCAACTCATCAACCCCTCAGCAGCAATGTCAGTGTCTGGGGCATTACCTGAGTGATCTCATGAGAGCGCACAGTGGCAGTTCAAGCAGCATGTCAGTCGAAGAAATCTTCAAGGTCTGCTTCTGGATCCAAGAGATCAGGGCCAAAGCGACTTAGGTCCAGACCGTCCAGAATCAGGTGCTCAAAGGTCTCCTCAAGATCTGTGTCACCTATCAGCACAGCCCCCTGCAGGGACACAGCATTCATGTAGCATAGGGTCATTGTGCAACAGAGTCACAAACATGTTGAGCTGGCAAGCTTAAGCTCACCTGCATTCTACCCCTCAGCAGCAGCACGCGAATGAAGGTGGGATCAGGAGCCTGCAGGGCATAAGCATGAATTTTTACATGGTGCCAGAGGCGTGGGCAGCTTGAGCTCTGCATAGGTATGCACAGCGCGTCAGCCTGGCAGCCGTCTGTAGCACACCAGCGGGTTCCTCAAAGGTCACCTTAATCCCCATAGCTTCGCTCATCCACATCTTTGGTGCAGCACCATGACATCCTCCCGGCCCAAACCCTGTCACAGCCAAATGCAAGCACAGTGCCCACCTCCTGAGCACGGCTGTATGTGACCATGTCGTCTGCCGGCTCATGCTCCAGCCCCTGCCCATTGTAGCGCCCCAGAAGCACCACCTTGCGCCCACAGAAGCGGGTCACATGGGTGAACAGCTCGAAGGCAAAGCCGCCCGACAGCTCGTCCAGGTCGCCCACCATGCACTGGGCTGCCCAGGTGCCCATGATGCGAGCCTGCGGCATGGTGTGAGGGCCCTGTTGGGGGTTGGGGTTGTGCCTGTCGTGTCCATCCTGTCTATGCTCTGCTCAGGAAGTTGCTGCCATCAGGGCTGACTTGCCTAACGGCATGGCAAGCCAACAGAGAGCATGCAGGCTGTGTGGTGGTCACTGCTGAGGGGCAGACAAGCTAGGCGACCCACCACAACATGCTGCAGGCTTCAGGGCAACAGGGCACATGACTACAGCAGCTGCCAGGTAGAGGAAAGACACCCATCCTGCACTTTGTAACAGCCCATCAGCAACATACCTGAGTCCAAAGTCGCATCTGGAACCAGTGGGACTGGTCCAGGTCCGGCCATCGAATGCAGCAGGCGTCGCCGGCTGCGAAGACTCCAGGGACGGAGCTCTCCATGTTCCTGCAGGCAGTGGGGTTTGTGGGCACCAATGCTAGGTGAGGGCTCAGAGGTGACTGCGCATGCTAGATTGGAGCCAGGCAAAGCCCAGCATGTAGAGAAGCCTCCCTACAGGGCCCAGGGACGGGGCTTGTCACCAAGGACATGTGTGCTCTTTCAGCAACTTCCAGCCAGCACCGCACCCCAGAGTACGGAGTCTTGGCCCTCTGCTGCGCCCAGTTGTTCCACCAATCCTTGACCCGCAGACTCCAGCTGACTGCCTGCTGCAGCGTTTTCCCATTTGCTGCTGTTCCCACACACGAAAGACGTGCAATCTGGCAGCCAGCTAGTTTCAAAGTGCATGCACAGGGCGGACCAGCATCATGCTGCCCCTTCCCTGACAACCCCCAGCTGACTACCTGCTAGCAGTGCTCACCTGGCCACAGGCCAGCTGCTGTGGACACCACTGCCAGCAGACCGCTGGTATTGGGGTTCACGCTGAGGGCAGACCACCTTCACGCCACCCCTGTCCTCACAGGCCCAAGCTCACTGTGCGTCGCACTGCTCACCTGTCCACAAGGATGCCGCCGTCCCCTATGGCGGTGGGCACTTCCTTCGGCAGCCAGCTGGTGTTGGGGGTCACGCCAATGGCTGAGATGACAAGGTCGGCCCCCAGGCGCCTGCCATCGCTGAACTCAACCTCCAGGGGCCAGCTATCGCCGTCAGCCGCGTCACGCTTGCGCTTTTGGGGAGTGAGCTCCACACTGCCAGCAGCGCCATCAGCTGCAGCGACTGCCTGTCGGGGCTCTGAAGGCTCACAACCTGCTGGTGCGGCCTGGTGGGTATGGCCAGCCTGACATGCATCACTTTGGGACGGTGCCTCTGACTTTGGTGGGTGGCTGGGTGAGAGCGTGCGCACGGCTGTGATCTCGCAGCCGTGGTGCACCGCCACGTCACTGCGAGCTGCTGTTTGGGGCAGCTGGGCTGTCCATTGGGGCCCCACTGCGTGACCAAAGGCTTTAGGCTTCATGATCTGCAGCACTCGTGGAAGTGCTTTGCAGCAGGTCGAGCCCAGCATCATCGCAGGCCTGAGGGCAGCTGGCTTGCTGCTGTGCTGGTGGCATCCTGAGACTACATGCAGGGAACACATGCTGTATTGTCCCACCACTGCTGGGGCCACATGCAGTGCCAGGCACTCTGCCAGCAAGCAGAAGCCGCAGTGATCAGCAGCAAACTGTCCTCACCTCAGCCTGCTCTGTGCCGTTCTGCTCAGGCAAACCTCTGGCAGAGCCAGCACTAGGCTGCCGACCCCAGGTGCTGCAGCTGCCTGCTTCCTGGTCAGCGGCTTGCCCTGCCGCAGGCTGTTCACTGCCCGCCCTGCCAGCACCATCTGTGGCAGAGCCCCCCCTGTGCTGCTGCCAGGCTGTACCGCCACTGCTCTGCCCACGCCCAGGTTGTATGTGGGGCATCTGGGTCAGCAGGAACTGGGCAGCGTCCAGGTCAAAGAATGCATCCCCCACATGCGCATGCTTGACCGCCCAGACTACCTGCACTTCAGCCAACAAGAGGCATCTGTCAGGCCAGTAAGCTTGGCTATCTGCCTGAGCCCTGCTGATTTGTGCAGCCCAGACCACCTTGAGTACCTGCACTTCAGCCAAGAAGGGACACCTGTCAAGCCTTGGGTAGCTGGTGAGGGAATCGATGCAGGCAAAGTGATTACCGGTTCTGCTTGGTGCCTGCCATGGCCAAGCCACCTATGGCTCCCAGTCATCAAGCAAAGCCTGCAAAGCTTTGCAGCAGCTCCCTACTCAACAGCAGCTGAACAGTTTGATGTCATTAGCCTCTGTACATTACAGATCCAAGACAGAGATGATGAGCATCTACCCTGCTGCACACGCCAAGCTCAAGACCCACCTCGACACCCCTGAGGGAGTGAGCCAGCTCCAGTGCGATGCCTCCATTGCCCACCAACACAAGCCGCCTCACCCCCGGCAGTCGTCTGCACAGCTCACAAGGCCTCAACTGTGCTGCGAGCCAAGGTGTAGCAAGTCGCACTGCTCAGTAAGCAAGCAATTCTGTCAGGGTCCTGTGCAAGTGGAGTGGAGGTGACGCAGAGGCATGTGCAGGCATTGTGACTGTCTGGAGCATGTCTTGGAGGTCCCCTGACCAACATTGCTTGGCAAACCTCAGCTGCATTGCCCTCTAGGGCCTAAAGCAGGCTATCTCTGATGGCAGGCGCAAAGGGCATTCTGAGGCAGGCAGTGCCAGGAGCGCCAGGCAGAGGCAAATGACGCTGCCTGTGCTGGTAGCATTGACCGCGCATGAGCCCGCCAGCCTGTGAACGTGCCTGCACAGCGCCTGCACGCTGTCGCTGTCCCGCAGCACCAGCACTGCAGGGTGGTCTGCCACAGCCTTGGGGGTGGCGCCAGAGCAGATGCAGACCTTGTCGTAGGGCAGGGTATCCCCGCCTGCTAGTTGCACCACCTGCAGCACAGGAAGGGACTGAGGGCCATGAGCAGATATGACGACTTCCTTCAGAAGCCAGCACCAGTGTCACAGACCCTAAGAGTGCTGGGTATAAGCATCAGCACAGGCTGTCTGTGGTTGTTGGGACAAGCAAACAGCACAGGCAGCCAGTCTGCCATTGACGCAGAGGTTTGCATCATGGGATCAGGCCAGTCGTGCAGCTGGCTTGATATGACGACTTCCTTCAGAAGCCAGCACCAGTGTCACAGACCCTAAGAGTGCTGGGTCTAAGCGTCAGCACAGGCTGTCTGTGGTTGTCGGGACAAGCAAACAGCACAGGCAGCCAGTCTGCCATTGACGCAGAGGTTTGCATCATGGGGTCAGGCCAGTCGTGCAGCTGGCTTGTGAATATTGTAACCAGCACAGGCCTTTTTGTGCACATCCAGCGCTGCAGCTGCATTCTGCAGGACGTGAAGGTTGGGGTAGGCTGAGGAAGTCAGGTCCCTCTGCACAATCTCAAGCTCTTCCAGGTGGTCTGTCAAGCGCAGCACCCTGCCTATGCCCTGCAGGGCATTGAAGGGTCACTCAGGGCTGCAGCATCCTCTGCTAAGTGAGGAGCATGAGCCTAGCAGGAAAGTGGCAGCTCTCGTGGAGAGTCTGACATGTTGTTGACAGGCCAGCGGCTGCCCAAAACGACTAATGCTCACATGGTGCACAGCAGAGGTCACATGTGCCAACAGCCCTTGCACCTTGAGCACAGTGTCAGATGACAGCAGTGTGATCTGGTCATCTGGCGCCAGCCTGCAGAGTTCCTCAGCACAGCACACCCCTGCGATGCCCCCACCAATCACGACGTACTTCATGCAGGTCGTTCAAACCTATTCAATACATATTGCGCCACCTGGAGCAGTCAACAAGCTGCTGATAGCTCTGCAGGTCAGCTCTCAAGCTGTATAGGCATAGGCACTGGATGTGCTGCCAGAAGTTGGCGTCACCAAGACCAAGCTACTGCTCTGTTCTTTGAGGGTGTAGCTGGCAGTCACTGGCCCACTGCAAGAGTGTGGCGTGTTGCCGCCACAGGCGGCAATGTTGAGGTCCAGCATGCCTGTGGAGCTCACAGTCCAGGTGCCATTGGTCAAGCTGCTGATTGTGGGCATGCTGCCGCTGGCTGCCAGGCTGATGCTGCGTGTGAAGTTGCCGCTGGTGCCCAAAGCGATGGTGTCATTTCTGTGGGCGGCGCCATAACTGCTTACCAGCTGCAGTCTGTGGCCTGACATGGCCTGCCAGTTTGCAGATGTGGGGACCCGGGCGCCATAAGCCCCTGCAAAGGGAGCAGTGAGCGGCATCGAGTGGTCGATGGTCTGCAGGCACATGCTGCTGCTGTTCCAGGCAAATGCTGGCTTGCGCTGCAATGGCTGCCTCAGGATCTGTTGCCTAAAGACAGGCCTGTTACCACCAGAAAAGGCTGCCACGGCAGTTGACACCCTCACCATTCTGTTGAATGTGCTGCAATGTGCTGTTGACAGACTTGAGACTGAGTGCTACCAGCACCAGGATCACCACTTGCAGAACCAGCACCGCGCAGGCCAGCAAAGCAGCAGCCGTGTAGTCGGCTTCCTCCTCCTCAACTTGCACCGCGAGTGGCTGCTTGGCCTCCTCAGCCTGGGGACGTGGGGCCCTCAAGGGCTTATCATTCCTGCAGGGCCAGCTCAAGCAATCTTGGTCTTGCTGGATGCAAACCGAGCTCAGACTGCCTTACTGACATTCTGTGCTGGTGTGGCAGGCCTGTCACAACAGCCTAAACTAGTACAAGCCAGCTGGTCAACTTTGACTTCGGCTGCCCAGGTTCACAGACATGTCATTGGACGCCCAAAAAATCGAGACACTGCTCAGAGATAGGCTGCAAGCTTCGGACGTGGTGAGCTGTCCAGCCCTGCGCCAAGGCTGGGTGCTTCATCGATGCTGATGATGTGATCGTCCTGCTGCAGAGTGTTATTGACACCTCTGGCGGGTGAGTCACACATGGAGATGCACAGCTGTCGTCAGAGAAGCAGTGCACTACATCACTCATTCATGCGCCGGCCTGCAGCTGTGGCTCTAGCTTCACTGTGGCAGTTGTTTCCAGTCAATTTGAAGGAAAGAAGCTCCTGGATCGGCACAAGCTGGTGAGATCACAGCATAGAGTGTGTGCCCCAGCGACAATGGGCATCGAGTTGCAGCCTTGCCGCAGGTAAACAGATCTCTGGCAGCAGAAATGGAGTCCATCCATGCTCTCTCTATTCAGCGCTGCTGGACGCCACAGCAGCAAGCTGAGAACTCAGGAGCTGCTGGCAGCACTGGGTCCTGAATGTCCTTACATACCAGACAGCGAGCTGAGACCCAGCCAGGATTGCAGTGCAGCTGATCATGCAGGAGTGGGGCGGGCGCGGATCACAATCTTCGGGCAGGTGTTTGGGACCCAGCTGCATCCCAGGCTGTTGACTTTTAAAATGTTCTTGGGGAATGCTCCCAAAGCGGATGCATTACACATGATGCTGTGCTTCAAGCACTGCGTGGTCTGTGTCAGATATCCTTTCATCAATGTCAGGCACAGCAGAAAACAGTGCAATGAAAGGCAGATTGAAGGGGATAGTGGTGCCTGAAATGACAAGCGTCCAGCAGTAAGGAACAAAGAAGGCCTGCGGCTGCTCACTTTCCTCTTCATATGTGAAGCTGTTTGCTCCAGGTAAGTTGTCCAGTGGTTTCCAGCGTTTGAGGCCAGCTTTGATGACAGTCATGACAGCTGCAACACTTTCCTCCCAGGCAGGGTCAGCAGCCCTGGCATCCTCAATATACTGGCTGAACATGTCAGTGACCACCTGGACAAGCAGACTCAATGAGCAGCGGGTCACAACATTGCTCACTGTGCATCTGAAGCCAGCGCAACTAACAACACCAACCTGGATGGGCTGCAGCACGTCTGCAAAGCGGTCGTGGAGCTGAATGCTCTCAAAGACCTCAGCACGATGCAACAGGGCATATACCAGCTCAGGGTTTGAGCCCAACCCTGCAGAGCAGCAGCTCATGGCATTGCCCTCCAGCAGAAGCTTCAGTTGCTGTCCCTGTATCTGGGCAGCAGAGTACTAGCCGTTCATGCTACGAACCAGGGCACACTCTCCCTGTCAAAGCGCTTAACACCTGCAGTGAGGACACTGTCTATGACCTCCAGCATGAGTCGCAGCAGGTCGCCCAGGAGCGCCTGCTGAGCTGCCACTTCGCCAGTGTTGTCAGGATCTGAGAGGCTGAAAGGCATTGCCTGCCCATCGGGGGTGTCTGCAGATTTCCTGTCGAGCTTCCCCAGCCATGACAACCTGCAGGCAGGGGACCCTGGGTGTGGCATCTGGTCCAGGGGCTCAAGTAGCAGGAGGGACTCAGCCTGCACGTGCAACCTCACAGCTAGGGTAAGTTGCAGTCGCAGCCCTGGATCACACCAGCTGCTTCAGGTGGATTTGCCAGCTTACACAAACGACCCAGGTATGCATGAGCTGTTCCCCCCAAAACAGGGCTGCACCTCCTTTGGGGAGTCATGCCAGGCTGGCACTCACCGCTTGACCAGCAGGCCTGCCACAGCCACAAGCCTCTGGGCAGCATGGCTGCTCAGAGCTGAGACGTGGGGCGCCAGGTTAGCCAGAGTCGCCAGGGTGTTCTGCAGCAAGTAAGCGTCCCGTGTCTGGCCCAGGTGCTGATGGGCCACGCGCAGCAGCATGATGACGAGGAGACTGCCTGCACAGCAGGGGTGGTGCTTGATTCCAGGCATGTTGCTGCCATCGAGGGGAGCAGGGCTCTGGATGTCAGGGAAGCTCTGAGAGCATGGGACTGCACTGCACAGCAGCCAAACAGGGATGCCTCAATGTTGGCTTGGCAGACCTGCTGCCATTGGCAGCCACGTCAGTCAGCAGGTGCCTGAGCCTGAACAGCCGTCCAAAAGGAGCTGCAAAAGCTGACATGACTTGCTCACAGCTGAGCCAATGATTTTCAGGCCCTATCTGTCGCAAGTGAAACACTACCTGTCACGCCTGATATGTTGGAGATGCTGCCCAGTCTTCATTGACACCAGACCTCTCCGCGTAAGGGATGCCAAGCAACCGACGCTGCCCCCCCCCACACTCACCAGGATGCGCCCCCGAAACCTGGCAACCCTGCCCCCACCCAGGTGTCTGCAGCACCCGCAGTGGCCGCATCGGAGCGCCCAACGCTGACCTCCCAACCTCACCTAGTGTGGTGCCCTGCAGGCTGCGCTCCCGGAACCAGGAGACTTGGCGACCTCCCAGGCGCACCCGATGCACCTGCCGGCTCCAGGCCGTGTCCTGGCTCAGCATCAGCAGGATGATCAGGACCATGTACATCCTGCTGGGGGCTGAGCTGCTGTCTGTGGCATACAGGAGCTCCAGGAGGGGCAGAAGGAGGGAGTCTGCATCACTGCGGACCAGCAGATAGGCCCGAAAGCCTGGGCTGGCCTGCAGGAGCGCATAGAGCAGCAGCACCTGCAGGAACGGCACCCCAGTGTCAGACTTGCTACACACCAGCAGGTAGGCATGCTACCCACAGCTGGGCATGCAGCAGCAGCACCTGCAAGGCAGGGGAGAGGAGCTGCGCAGGCATGCAGGAAGGAGTTGGGTGGCACACCAGCAGGAAGTACTTCCAGATGCTGCTGCTCTACACGGGTGGAAAGACGCCAATCAGCCCTGGCCCCGCACAGGACCAAAATGGAAGGCCGCTGCAGTGTGCAGCTGCCCAGTGCTGTCCCCTGCAGCCTTCGCTGCTCAAGGGAGCCCAGCTGGCTGCAGAAGTTTGCCTGCATATGTGCAGGGCCACCATATATGTACCAACAACACACCACCAGGACGCGGCAGCAACCCCATATTGCCTCTGAAGGCACCGCATGACTGCCATAGCCCATCATCCAGGCGTGGTCGGCACAATTGCAGGCAAAGAGTGCAGACTGGCCTTGGCCTCTGTCATGCGAGGGCTGCATGGGCCTCATACAAGACAGAACATATTGTAAAGCCGCCCCAGCGCCTTGGAGATAGCATTTGAAGAAAGCGAGTGCAGTTTGACCTTGGCCTCTGTCATGGTTCCTTGCGAGAGGGCTCCATACAGCCCGGCAAACGACACAAGCTCTGGGGACTGCCGCAGCAGCTCCTTCCTCTGCATCCCAGGACTCTGCAGTCCCTGAACCCCCTGTGGCTCTCCTGCTGATCCCTCCAGCTCCTTTTCCAGCTCATCAGCATCTCTCAGCTGACTCAGGGCTGCTCTGAAGGGGTTGTGGCTGTAGCTGGCTGCCTGCGGCTGCTGCTGCTGCCCTGCAACCAGGGCGCAAGCAACCTGTGAGTTCACCTTCACCGCGGTGGCAATGCAAAGTGTTTAGCATGCATCTGAGACAGCTGTTGCAGCATCGCATGCAGACCTGCTTGAAGGAGTGGTAGCATCTGCAGGGTGCTAATAGCACCAGGCACACTTGAGGGCCCTGTGCGGGCCTGCTGCACCAACTGCTGGCAATCGCAGTCTGTCGCTGGTAGGAGACACTGGGAGGAGCTTCATGGTGGTGCATGCAGCAATGCAAGCGGCTGGCACAGGTAGCTCACCCACATGCTCTGCGGGTTGTGGCGCCTGATTGATCAGCAAAAGCAGCAGCAGCAGGGCGTGGTCCCCCAATGGACTGGTCTGAGAGGTGGGCAGAGGAATGGCTCCCAGGAGGAAGGTCATGGCTTGCAGTGGAAGCGACAGGACTGACACTGCACAAACCAGAGGATCTCTGGGTGACTCAAGCAAGCGCAGGTACCTTCCTAGACAAAGTATGCTTTCAGGACAGCTTGGTGGCTTGTCCCAGGCGCATCTTTCAGGCAGGTCACTCTGTACAAAAGGTGCACACTGGAGGCTAACACTCTCTGCATCAAGCACAGCCAGCCAGCTGCCAACAGCGGGCATCTGGCAGCTGCAATGTGCTTCCCATTAAATGCAGGACATGCCCAGAGACATCTGAGGCAAGCGAGCTGGCCAGAGGCACTACAGGCCAAGCACATGCACACCTGCTGCACTCCTCACCCTCTGCAACACCCCCTGTGGCACATCTGCCTCAGCCGCCCACAGCTGCTGCCCAGCTGGCAGCATGGGCCTGGCTATCAGGTGCTGGAGACAGGCCTGCACTGCAGGGAGGAAAGTATGCAGCAATGCATGTCCAACAAAGCACAACCTTGGTGGCCGCACAGATAGGTCTGCACTGCAGCGCAATGGAACACCTGTATGCCGACCGGCAACTGCTGGACAGGAACAATTGGCATGCTGTGCGCCTGTCTATATTGCACAGCCACACTCCTGGCAGGCAGCACATGCTGCTGTGCTGAGTGCGCCTGATGTGCAAGGATGGTGCTTTCCCAAAATCACAATGCGGCGTCACAGCTGGCAGGGCTTCCTGACCTGAACCACAGACTGTGCGAGGTGATGCTGCCACATGAGGGCGTCCAGGAAGGGGTGCACCCCCTCAGGTGCTGAGGGGATGGTAGTGTACAGCTGCGTTGACTGCAGCACGAGCAGCAGCCTGTGCACCTCCAGGTGCAGCAGGTAAGTCTGCGCCCTGCAGACGAGCGGTAGGCCTTAGCTGCAGGGCCTGGTTGCGGGTCACTGGCATTGGGCTTGTGCCATGGCATCGCTCTCTGAGCTGCGCAGGATGAGATGGAGGACAGGCGCTACAGTTGAGTGGAGCTGCGGCTGCGACAGTGGACGCAGAGGCAGCTCACCTGAGCTGAAGCGTTGTGAGAGACAGCAGCAAGCCCCTGACCAGCGCAAGCAGGAGATCTGCACCAAGCATCACATTGGCACATGCTGCATGGGCTGGCAGAAGGCAACAAGGGCATAGGACCAGCAGCAGTGCATGCAGCACAAGACATGCAAGTCAGCATCAGCCAGTGGCAGACAGTCACACACCCTGTTGCTCAGCCGGCCGCTCAGAGCCAGGCAGGTGCAGGTCTGCTGAGTTTGTCACAAAATCGGCCAGCTGTGTCCCATTCAGGCTCTCGGACAGGTGCTTGAGCAGCGCTGCTGTGAGCGCTGCTGCATTGACAGCTGCTCTGCTTGTGTTAAGGGAGGCTCCAGCTGTTCCCAGGAGCTGCAGAAGCTTGACCAGCAAGCTCTGCATGTTGCAGGTTGCGCCATTGTTGCTGACCAGGCTGCTGGCATGCTCAGCCACTGCTGCTTGCACCCTCGAAGGGTCTAAACATGACAGACTAGGGAATCCCTCCAGCAGATCACGCCAGAAAGTGTCATCCTCAGGTGCAATTGCAGTGGAGCTGCAGAATTTTCGGAGGAGTTCAATGGCAGTCGCCTCCTTAGCTGCAGACACTGAGTTGCCCATGCTACTGCTGCCCTGGAACAGCCGCTAATTAAGCATCAGCGGCTGGCTCGACCTGCACGGTCAAAGTTTTAGATTCTACGGCAGCATGGAGCTGAGGGCAAAGAGCCAGGAGAAATGGAGGAGCCCAGGAAGCCGTGCAGTGTTTGAGAATCCTTTTGAGCCAGCATCTGTATCTTCCACCGCCAAGCGCTATACAGGAAAGTGTTTGATGCTGACTCTGCCATGACTGAGCTACCATCCTGGCTACCAACATGACAGTCAGAGCTCACTGACCAGCATGCCAGGCAGCAGCGGCTGGACATCATGCATACAAGTGTATTGCCATATGCTGTTATCCCCACTTGTGATACTGACCTCCCCACACTCCCACCTCCAAAACTCAACTCTTCACACACATCCCAGCAAATACACAACCCACAGCCATTCTCACACCCAGCACCCAGCCACAATGGTCAGCAAGGTGCTTGCTCTCACATGTATGGCGGGCCTGGCAGGCATGGCAAATGCCCGCAGCCTGGTAAGCATGTGCTATTGCCTGCACTGCTGCACTGAGCCCACCACATCCAGAGTGGCTGCGCGTCTGTTGCACTCCTTGTGGCACTGCATCACTCCACTGATCTCACAATATCGAGAGCTTCCGGCTGTGCTTGTCCATCCAGACTTCTAGCCAGTCTGCTGACCTGCATGCTGCTGACTGTGCAGAGCCAGGCCTCATGCGCCTACACACCCACAGATGCCCCCAGCGCCTCCTCAGGAGTATATCAGACCAAGGGGTGCACAGACTGCCCCTTGTCGAATGGCGGCGCCCCTGACCAATGCATCAGCACAACCTTCTCCCCAGCAGGCACCTCTTGCGGCCAGGTGAGCAAAACACCGTTGAGTCGGAAGGCAAAATCACATGTCAGGGGTTACTGCCTTGTCGCCTGTTGATAGCAGGAGTTTGCTGCCACGACCCAGAGCACATAGGCAACCAGTCACATTCCTGACTTCCTGAACTCATGCTGCAGATCTCCGTGGTCAATTCCTCCGGCGTTGGTGACAATGGCATCTATGCGGTCCCCGCTGGCTAGGCAGCCCCCCAGCTCTTCTCTGATTCCGGTTGCAGCGTGCTGGTGGGCAGCAGTCCCACCCCAGCGATGCTTGCCCCTGCACACTGACTGGCTACTCTGGGTACACAGAGAGTGGCGCTGTGTACTACAACTACTAAGCCGGTCAAGATAGCTGTCGTATCCCTATTGGCTTGCCTTTGTGCTTGCAACAAACCAGCTTTCTGCAGAACCTATGTATTGAGTTTCACAACTCCAAATCCATCATTGAACATGCTCTCATTTCATCCTGTCTTGCGAGAATGAGCCTCACATGTACTGCAATCCACATCCCGACAGGTCTGGTTCACCACATTGCATGGTGTGCTTCTCTGTCACACAACAGGTGCCTTCTTTAGTAGAGCATGCTAGGGTTCTGACCCAATTCCATGCCAGCCCACAGCAGCAGAACGTCTGCAGCTGTCCGCAAGTGCAGCTAGCACAATACCGAGACATGCGGCATGCCTGTCAACAGGCCAGCTTTCTGGTCTGTGCGAAGTGGAACGCATGTGCACGCCATCGAGGTGGCACGCCTCCAGCTGGGGGTGGGGGGCTGGATGGCTTTGCTCCAGCTGGTTTGCCACCGCTGCCCTAGCCGTGGTAGAGACCTGCACTAGCTCCTCACTGCAGTTGACACAGTGTGCTCAGCACACATCTTGACCCTGGGCAGAGTGGATTGGTGTTGCGTGACGGGCGTGTGTCCAGCCAGAGGGCAGCATGGCGTCAGCTGGGGTCCGCAATAAGAATGCACGGCTGCCCCCTGAAGTGAACAGGTGCTGCCCTTGTTGCTGTGCTGAAACACTGTGCAGTTGGCCTTTAGCTTGCTGAAGTGCCTGCGCTGCTGCAGGGCCATCTACGTAAGAAATCTGCCTTTCAACATCAAAGAGGATGAAGTGAGCTCTTGGCTGTTGCTGCTAAAATGGCTTGCAGTGCAGGACTGCTGGCCACTCTTGCTACTTGCTGAGAGCTGACTGGAGTCACTCTTGGTGTGCAGATGTATGAAATCTTTGGAAAGTATGGAGCCATTCGCCAGATCAGGCAGTGAGTGACGGCCCTTTGCTGAACACTGTCATCCTTCTTCTGTCTGCAAACATCTTGTGCGGCCTTCACTGTCTGCAACCATCTTGCGCGGCCTTCACTGTCAGCAGACGACTTGCCAACATCAGACCCCTCAGCTGTGTTCTGCACCTGAGAAAGCAGAGTAGAAGGGAGCTCTCTGCTTGTAGGGGCACCACAAAGGAGACACGGGGCACAGCATATGTGGTATATGAAGACATCTATGATGCCAAGGCAGCAGTGGAGCACCTCTCAGGCTTTAATGTGGCCAACAGATACCTCATTTGCCTGTTCTATGGAGCCAGCAAGCGCAGCAAGAAGGTGAGGCCTGGATCAATGCTGTGACGCAGCGCTGCCTTGCTGTGCCAGGCCGTGGCTCACGCTGCCGAAGCAGCACTATGCTTTGCTCTGCTTTGCACAGCCATCATTGTAAAGCAGTGGCCAGACGGCCTGCTGTGTACAGTCACGAGATGCTGTGCCTGGTACTCCTCTGCTGTGCAAAATAATGACAGGAGGTGGTCCCCTTGCCTGCAGATTGCCACAGAGAAGAAAGAGCAAGAGCTGCGGGAGTTACAACGAAAACACAATGTGGATGGACAGCAGCACCCAGCCCCTAAGAAAGCTAAGGCCGAGGCCTGATGTACTCTGAACAGCCAATGCATGCCTGTCTGTACTCCTGATCTGCCCCTTCTGAGTTTGAAAGCAGTGTTCAGAGCAAAGCTCCAGTTTTACAAGTGAGTAGGCCAGAGGCACATTGGCACAAATTTAGAGTTTCAGGCTAAGACTGATAGGTGTGCGGCCTTGAGTGCGTGCGTGCTGCCATTGCGACACAGTAGTGACGTTATTGCGCTGCCATTGGCCAGCCCAGCAGAAAACCAATTTCGTTGTGATGTGGTGTACATGCTGCACTGGAAGTACAAAGCAATTCAGAGCCTGACATGGCCAGCTGAGTAGACATGGTGCTGCTCACACGTGAGCAGCTGCTCACCATTGTCGGCGCTGCTCTTGGGGCCATCTGGGTTGAGCAGAGGGCCCGTCGCAAGGTGAAGGCAAACATGTGGCCGAGTGGATTGTTGCTTGGGTGATGACTCCAAGCTGCGCACTGCTTTCCAGCCTGAGCCCAGCATCTTGGCTGACCCTGCCCTGCCCTACTGTCCGCTGCAGGCTGATGAGAGAGCAATGCTGCCACGTCGGCACGGTGGCCGCAGCAGTCTACGGGAGCCAGGCCGACATGTTACAGTGGTGACCACTGCTGCAATCCCCTGGATGACAGGGACGGCGGTAAACCCCTGCCTGCGGGCAGCCTACTTGGCGCACTGCACAGATCTACAGGTGAGTCCTCTGGCTTCAGTGAGCAGCAGGGAACCCCTCACCTCGCCTGGCAGAGTGCATAGACCTGCAGGTGGGCTCTGCCTCTGTTGCAGCCCGCCTGAGCGGCATCAAAAAGCAAGGGCAGGGGCGGGCAGCTTGGGCTGCCCTGCAAGTGCAGATAGCTCAGCATAGTGCAGCTGCTCCTCAGTAGGGCTGGGCCTGCTGTGCGCAGGCTGTTCTCTCTCAGGAGGGCTGACATGATCAATGTGCCAGGGGCCCCAATTTCTGGATGCACAGCACACATGCAGTCTGTTGCCCTTGCCTGAGCAGCACTGCCAGCTTCTACGGCGTTCCGATCAGCTGGCACTCGCCAGCTGCAGCAGTCTGCTAGGGTTGCCCAGCAAGGTCCCGCTGCCAGTGGCCTGGCTCAGCAGATCCCCTCTACAGGGTCTGCTGCCCGCGTTTGAGGACGTCTTTGTGATCAGAAGTTGGCTCAGCAAATTCTCCTTGCAGGACACGCTGCTACTGGCCTGGCTCTGCAGGTCTGCTGCCTTGGTCCCTGCACGCCACCTTGCTGATCCGCCCTGGCTTAGCAAGTCTGGCTCAGCCAGTTCCTCGCCCAGGTTATCCTACCAGACCTGGCTCAGCAGGTCACCTGCTTGCCTCTTCCCCTGCAGGTCACGCTCCTGATCCCCTGGCTCAGCAAGGCCGACCAGGCCACTGTCTTCAATGGCAAACACAGCTTCGACCGCCCAGAGCAGCAGACCGCCTGTATACGGGACTGGCTGCAGGCGCGGTGCGGGTTTGAGCCCGCCTGCAGGATGGTGTACTACCCTGGGCGGTATGACCACCGCCTGCTGGGCATCTTTGCCGTTGGGGACATCACCAGCTACATCACCAACAGCGAGGTGGGTGCAGCGGCTCTGGGCATGTGGAGCAGCTGGCAATGTTAATGCTGCTTGGCATCCTGTGGATGTTGTGGGGGGTGCCACCTGCCATCTCACGCCCTGAGGTGGGGCTGTTGCATGGCCGCATGCGGAGCGGCAATCAGTCCTGGTTACAACATGATCAACCACCACACATCTCCTGCTGGGGCTGCTTCTGCTGTTGGGGTTTCACAGGCATTGGCTTGTAGTGTCTTGATGCTTGCACAATGCTGTCCTGTCAGCCCATCAGGTGGAGCATCAGCGCCAGACTGCAGGCAGAGTCTGTTCAAGAAGGTATCCTGCAGCCGCTGTGCAAGCTTGCTCCTCCCTGTGCAGGCAGACGTGGCCATTTTGGAGGAGCCTGAGCACCTCACCTGGTTCCACCATGGCCTCAGGTAGGTTGCTGCCGCCCGCTGCTCTGCCTATTGCTGCATTGCCATGTCAGTGTCACCGGGTCATTGTGTAGGACAGGCAGCAGCCCTACCTGCCATGATGCAGACCCAAGCTGATCTGCACACAATGTTTTTGTGCCTGTGAACTGCATCGCAATCGGCAGCTCAGCCTTTGCAATTGCGTTAGTCAATTCCCAACTGCAAGACATGCGCTGCCTGCAGGTGGACTGACAAATTCAACCATGTAGTGAGTCTTGGGGCCTGCTGCCCTGCCGCATGCTGTCAGCTGATGAAGTGACTGCCGTCAGGCTTCTCCTCTGCAATGTGTCTGTATTTGCCAGTCAGGTGGTAGCCTCCTGCTGGGCACTCTGTATGGGTTGCTGCTGCTGCTGCTGCAAGGTGCAGACAAATGTGCAGCATGGCCCATTCATAGCACGCTCACTGCCCCGTGCAGGTAGGTGTCATGCACACCAACTACAAGGAGCTAGGGAAGCGTATAGCGGGGCCCGCTGTGTGCCCACTGGTGCACGGCCTTGTGTCTGCTCTCTGCGGCATCCACTGCCACAAGGTGCACTTGCCATCACCTTTGGCCGGCTATGTGTGCTTTACTGGTCTTTTAGGTCATGCTCCCTTCTTGTGCTTGCCCTGTGCAGCATCCCTTGTCACCAGGTGTGCCTGCCTCTCTGATTATTGTTACTGGAGCATGCCGCTAGCTGTGTCCCCTCTGCTGTTGAAAGCCCCATGCAACAATCCTTGCATCAAGCTGCACCTGTTTTGGCCCATTCCGCCTGTCGTGCCTGCTGCCAGCTGTGCACCATGTGCTGGTGACTGTCCTGTGAAGCAACTGCCACAAGGGTGTGCCTGCCAGCTGCCTGGCTGCAGCTACAGGTCAGCAAGGAGCTGATGCTGCTCATGTAGAGCGGCTCCTGCTTTGGCAAGGATCATCCTGTCATAGCATTGCAGGGTGCCGGTTTCAGATGCAGATTCCACGTTTGCACAACTGACAGCCCACTCCTGGCTCCTTGTCGGCGGCCTCATTATGGTGGGGGATGCTCCCCCAGGCTGTCAGGATTGGGGCCCAAATCATACCTTCTGTGAGTGGATGTCACAAGGTCTTTGTCAGGACGCCCTTGCTGCAGGTGATCAAGTTGTCAGATGGCGTACAAAGACTGCCCCGGCAGGTCACCAGGAATGTGCACGGTGCTGCCAGAAGCTTCCTCGAGGTTGGGGAGCAGTCAGCTCAGACAGCAACAGGTGAGGCCCTGCCAGCTTGGTGCATGTTGTGTGCACACTGCCTGGAAAGTGAGCTCTTAATGCTCACATCATGCAGCAGGCCCCTGCTGCAGGGTCTGCTGGAAGCTGCACGGGCGCTGACACGATTGTGCCTGCGCTGTACAGGTGGCAAGCCGCGTTTCACCAAGGGGGCATATGTTCTAGGCAAGATTGTGTGGGGCAAAGGTGAGCGGCTTACGTTGGTCGCGGCAGACTGCCTTGCTTCAGAGCTCAGCAGAGCCCGCATGGGCCTGTTCAGGCATGGGCAGTAGTCGCAACTAACAACCAGCACAACTGCACAGGGCAGCGCTAAGTGGCATGCTGCAGCCGAGCTGCCTGCAGGTGCTTGAGGTGCTGGTGCTTGTCAGCCCACTCAGCATGAGGCTGTCTCCAGTTATGTGGCAGCAGGCACCCCAGGAGTGTCATTCACATGCGCTTCGTCCCGCTGCACTTCCCCTGATTGCAACCTGTAGCTGATGAATGCATCTCGTGCTGCACATTGACAGGCTGGGAGGAGCTTCTGGAGCTGCTGGCCGCCCACTGTGCAGCCACAGGGCCCCTGCCTCAGGCCCTGGATGCTTTTGGCACCGGCGAAGCTGCACACGCGGTGAGCATGGGCTGTATGCGCCAGCTGGGTCGGGCCCCGGCTTGCATAGCAGGCTGCCTGCTGCATGAGCCTCCTTGCTCTGCAGTGCCACAAGACATTCTGCAGGGAGGGCTGGGACCACAGAGCAAAGATAGAGGGTGCAGTGGCCTCAACAGCACCGTGCAGCCTTGGGGAGCGACGTGAGACCTAGCCACCTATGCACCTCTGCCGAGCGTGCAGCCTATCACTGATATCCACTTGCCCTGCAGATACAGAAACTGTCCTGCAAGCGGGGCCTCAATATCCACTTCCTGGGCGCCAGGGACCACCTGGACCCCAGCCTCAGGCAGTACCAGGTGGGCACCCTGCTAAAACTGCTTGAATGGTGGTCACTTGAGGACCCAGGCTGGGGGCTGCTGCTTGCAATGTGCTCACTTGAGGGTGATGATGCCCACCCTGCGACTGCCAAACCAGAGCCGAGCTCGCCATCTCCATTGCCAGCCTTGGGGGAGCAGGCTGTTGCAGCACTGATGCAGGCTAGCAAGCAAGCTGGTTGCCCCACACCTGCTAGAGTCGTGTGCCTCGCCTGCAGCATCAGCAGTGTGCCTGGCGTTGCAGGGGCTCCTTTAACAACCTCTTCAACTCCACAAGTGAAAATTTTGCACTGCCAAAGCCCAGCCCACGGCTACTCCCTGCACCTGCAGGTGTTTCTCAATTGCAGCACCAGCGACGTGGTGGCCACTACCAGCCTGGAGGCGCTGGCCATGGGCAAGTGGGTCGTGGCAGCAGAGCACCCCTGCAACGCCTTCATTGCACACCTGCCCAACTGCCTCATCTACACCTGCCCAGAGGAGTTCTCGCAGCACCTGCAGACTGCGCTGGAACAGGAACCTGCTCCGCTGAGCCCAGAGGACATCAGGTGAGGAGGGGTCTGCTGGCCTGCAGTTGAGCTGCAGCCGCGGGCCCCTGCTGTCGTGTACCAAGGGCTGGAGCTGTCTGGACTCTATCTGCTGCTGCACACCTGAGCCCCGAGGTTTCAGGCAGATGGGGCTGCCTCTGTCAGCTCATGTGTCTGTGACAGGCCAGGTTGCCAGGCCGGGGTCGGAAAAGGGTTGCCAGGAGCAGACACTGCTGCTGCAAGCCCTACTTGCCCTCAGGGCCCCTAGTGTGCTGGCTGCGCTTAGCGCAGCCGGGAGTCTGCATCCCAGAGTTGCTCAGGAAGCCAGGGGCTGCTGCAGTCCTGCTGTGCGCTGGCAACTGGAGGCCACTGCTCAGACTGCAATCTGCCAAAGTTGCTGAGCCTGCCAGGTGTGCCCTGCTGGCAGGATGCTGAGCTGGGAGGGAGCTGTGGAGCGTCTGCTTGATGTGGCTGAGCTGCAGCCTCAGGACTGGCCCAGACGCGCCTCCTTCACGGCGTCCAGCATGCTGTACACTCTGTACAACACCACACTGGGTGAGCATCAAATGTCTGTGGTGTCTGTGGCTGCCTGCTGCCTGTGAAGCTGTGCCTAGTGCTGGATGAGGACATGTGCTGCTGCCCATGCCAATGTGAAAGCCTGTTCCTGTCTCTGGAATGCTCTCTGCCTTAGGTCCAAGCAGGCTTTTCTGGTTTGAGCCCGGCCTGAGCACTGTTCACCAACTGATGGCTGTCCTATAGGTTTTGAGCCCTTCAGGATGCTGTCTTGTGCTGGTGCGGGCACCGCACGCAATCTGAAGGCCATTGGAGACATAGAGCACAGGCGTGGTCTCCGGCAACGACTGTCTGAGCGTGACGGCCGCATCAAAAATATGATTTTCGGCACTTGGCGCTCTTTTGGCGATATCAAATACGTCATCAGCGGCCTCAACTGGCAGTTCATGGTCAACCCTGAGGCCCTCCCTCCTGTGGTTTCAGAGCCATTGTGGTAGAGCCATTTGACCCCTGCATTCTGCCCCCAGTTTTGCCAGTGCCCCCCTAAGATCAGCTGCTACCTTCTTGCATCCTGCATATTTTTTGATGAAGTCTCAGTTTCAGTTACTGAATGCACTTGTACAGAGGCCTTCAAGGGTTTGTTTCAAGTATCAGGACTGCATGTTGTTCCAGGGAGGTCCAGCGACACGCCTGCCTGGTGCCGGGCTGCATACGCTGCCTTGGAGGGCGGCAGGCGGGAGTGGGGCAGGCTGTCGCCCGAGCTGAGTTCTGCCTGCTCCACCTGGCCGTCCATCTCAGTGGCAGCCGCTGCCAACATGTCCAGCCCATCATCGGACATGATGGGTGACCCCCTGTCTGCCCCCTGGGAGCCACAAGGGGAGCTGCTACCTAGGCCAGCATCAGCATCCTGCGCGTCCCAGGGGGCAAAGCGCACCGCCGGGGGCAGATTAGGGGCAACCCCCTCCTCGGCCACATCGTACAGGTCCTCTTCAGCATTGTCATCAGCAGCAGAATCCATCATCATGGCCCTGCTGCTGATGACACCGTTGCCAAAGCTGTGGGCGATGCCATTCACCTCTGCAGGCCACATGCTGGGCTGGCAAGAGGTCTTGTGGTGAAAGCAGCAGGGGAGTGCAGGGTAGGCAAGGAGCTGGCCACAAAGCAGTGTGCATTAGGCTTGCCAACTCAGGGCTGGCAGTGCATCAGCATGCTGCCTGACTCAAAGAGGTGCAGTTCCTGATCCAACTTGGGGGCTATGCACCAGCAAGACTGCATGTGTGGGCGTGCACCAGCCCACAGCTTCTGGTGAAGGACAGGTCGCGCCCGCTGTTACTGCGCAAGTTGCTGGTGGCAAACAGCAACCCACCTCCGGTGAGACCGCCACTTCCTGGCAGGCCGCTAGCCAGCCCAGTGCCCGTGCTGCTGCTGCTCAGGCTTCTTGGCTGGGCCTTGCCCTGGCTGCTGGGGATGCCCCACCCATTTGCACGCGCAGCGCAGTTCTCATCACCCCCTACGTCCAGAGCGGGCTCAGGGGAGGCCTCGGCAGCTGGGGCATCTGAGAAGTCAGGTGCACCTGCAGGGCAGCATCATGTGAGTAGAGTGAGGCACAGATGTGTTGGGCCTCACTCGGTGCACTGGCTGGGCAAAGAACCAGGCAGGGAAGCAGGACTTAGACCTGGCAGGCAGGGCAGGAAGCAAAGGGCGCTGACAGAGCATGAGCTCCAAAGATTGATAGCTTGAGGGAACAGCGCATCATGATTGCAGGCTGGAGGGTTAGCTCTGGAGTGCCTGTGCAGCCGTTTGACAAGCACTAGCACTCGAAACAGCAAGCGAATCTGAAGGCTGGGGAACAGTCTTTGCTGCCAGTGCACCCGCTTCCACAAGCAGGGGCTGGGCTGCATGCTGACCGGGTGATGACGGTGCCTCGAGCAAGTCTACCAGGGACCCAGGTGCCTGCCGGCGCAGGCGCTGCTCAAGCAGGTGTAAGGCACCAGGCTTGAGAGGCCCTGCGCGCAGCCTGCCTGCCAGGACAGCCGCTGCGTGCCAGCTGCAGGGGTTGCCAGATGCATTCGATCAGCTGCGGAGTCTGTAAGCGCCGCCTTCATGAGGTGCTTTGTTGGTATGCAGCATGTCTGGTAGTGCACCAGCCATGGGCATGGGAGGCACCCCTCAGCACCTGGACATTGAGCTGAGGTATCATGTTGAGGCTGCAGCGAAAGGGCCTCCCCAGCACCCCTGCACACCTGTGTCCACCCGGGCCTCAGCAAGCTGCGGCTGCAACTTGCACACCCAGAGGCTGTGCACACCTTCCCCTGATCAAAGATACAGTTGCCCCGCCTCTACAGCAGCCAGACGGCGATCCCAATGCGCCTGTGTGAGCTCAGACCTCAATCATGGCGCACAAGTGAACTTTGTGCACACAACAACGATTTCAAAAACAGCTGCTCTCCCTCAACCCACCTTTGTCCGCCTGGGCTTCAGCACGCCGCCGGTAGAAGAGCACATATGCCGAGGCCTTGCACACCTGCTCCTCACTGATCTGCCGCACCGAGCTGTCGTCAAAGCAGTACCACTGGTCACTGCCTGGCTGCTTGGCAAACGCATTGTAGTGGCCCCCGCCCAGGCCGCCAAAGTGGTTGCTCACTGCATACAGATCGTACACAGCTGGCACATCCTGCAGGGAGACAAGCAGCGCAGACTCAGATGATTACAGAGGGGTTTGCTCTTGGATTGGCCCTACGGACTGGCTCTGCGGATGGGGACAAGATGCGTCCGCGCGGGATGAGAGCTAGCATGAGGGGCAGGCATTACTTGCCGTGGTGCAGAAGACAGGGCTTTTTGTACGGAGAGCCATCGACAGGACGGCTCAGCCTGGGTGTCAGCTGCAATATGTGAGGAAGCAGGCAGATGGCCACCTGGTGGTGCAGGAGGTAGGGCGTGAGGTCTAGCCCCTCCAGCGGGAAGTCCACGGGGGTCTCGATCTTCTCCCGCCGTGTCCGTGTGTGCAGGAAGCGCTTCAAGTGCACCACCAGCACCTGCAGGCCATGGGTGGCAGACTGTCAGGCCAGAGCAATGTGGGGCACAGACCTGTGCAGAAGGTCTCCAGCTGCACCACCAGCAATGGTTTGAGGTGGCCAGTGAGCATAGGATGGGGGATCATCAAGAGCAAAGGACAGATATTAAAAGCTCCAACAGAGTCACCAGCACCCTTGATGACAAGCTGGCAGGAGAGGCTGGGTTGTCGCTTGGCCCTGGGTGCCAGGTCAGCAAGGGCAGCTGCCACATTCCGCAAGCTGCAAACCATAGGTGCACCACCACTGCCAGCTCTCAATCTTCGCAGTGTCCCGCTTCTCCCCTGTCAAGTGCAGCACTCAGCGCATGGAGCCCTTGGGACACCCCAGCAGAGCCTGACTGCCCAGAGCAGGCGTGCCTTGCAGGCCACAGCAGCAGCATGTGTGTCGATGAGGACCCTCACCTCGGGCAGGCTCCAGATGTCCAGCTTCTTGGTCGCCTGCACGTGCTCCTTGCACTTGCTGCAGTACCACTCATTGTCCTTGTCTAACTGCTCTGGCGTCTGATAGGCCTGCACATACAAGGCGCGCGGATTGCTTGAGGTCAGTCAGATGCACTGCTGCTTTAGTTTAAAACAAGGAAACCATCAAAGGTGACAAACTGGAGCAATGTGGAGCTGAAGGAATACAGGGAAGCTGTGGCTGCAGGCTGCAGTGCAGCCATGAACCACTGCAGAAATCAGAAGCTCAGGCCATGGTGCCAAAAAGTTGGCGTGGATCTCTTTTGTCTGATAAAGATGCTTGCAGTGCACAGCAATCTTGCTGAGTGTGCAGCGCACCTTGACACAGTCGATCAGCGACACAGATTTGTCCCTGTCGCTGCCGCCCTGCCGCATCCGCTTCATGCTGTCATGCTCCTGGAGGCCACAGGCACAGCAGTTGGGCTGTGAACGCCATGCAGCAAGACCGATGCCGAGCTGTGATGTGAGGTCAGCAACGTCCACAGGCAGCACTGCTTCAGCTGCTGTGGACCACAGCAACAGCAACATCCAGCCAGCACACACCTATTTGGCCAAAGTGAAAACGTAACGTGCCAAAGAGGCAGCAGACAGCTGAGTACAAGCCTTGCTGCCCCACTGCAAACTGAGGATGCCAGGGCCATCTTTGAGCTGCCTGGTCAAAGCCATTTGGACATGAGCCCTGGCCATAGGCTTGCTCAAATACTGCCTACACCCAAGCCCTTACCCTTCAACCAACACTTTGGCCCCAAAATCAGACCTCAGGGTACTCTAGACGAGACACATCATGCAGCGCACTTTGCCGCCTGCTCTGCTGGAGGCCAAGCCATCTCAACCATGAGTCAGTCAAACAGCTGCCTGCCCACTGCCTGCCCGCTGCCTGCCCACTGCCTGCCCTGCTGCAAATGGTCAAGTGCTCTGTTTGTCCCTTCACACAACAGCCCAAGTCACCAACAGCAACAGACCGAGGGTTCTCCATATGTGACAAATAATATCATGCTTTCCCGGGCTGCTCTCAAGGCTGCTCCACTGCGGGCTGAGAATGATCTCCCACTCATGACAATGACTGCCGCCCCAGCTCTTAACTTCCCAATACGCTGCCTCTCCCCAGGCCCCTCCAATTTGACCAACACAATGCTCCCAGCAGCAAACCTCAGGGTTCTCCAGACGTGACACATCGTACAGCGCGCTCCCCCGGCTGCTCCACTGCAGGCTGAGGCAGTGCCCACGGTCCCAGGTGGCCCACTCCTGCGCTGCGTCTGTGCGCATGCGCTGGTCCCGCAGCTCGTTGCACATGACCAGGCGGAAGGCCTGCTTGGAGGCATTGCCCTCCTCCTCTTCCTCCTCTCCAGAAGCCTCAGAAAGCTGCAGCAGGTGAATGAGTATATAGGTTGACACGTCTGCCCTTGGCCAGAACTCGCTGGGCACCCCTTTGGATACTGGGCCAACAGCAAGAATAGAAGCATCAGAGCCACCAGCTACTGCTGACATTCTGCAGGTGATGTTACGGCCCATGATGTGGTTCAAATGGTACACGTCAATGCTTTGGGCAGTCTTGGCAGTTGCTGCCGTTAGCCAGCCACAGCAGAGTCTCCATGAGGCACAAGTCAACAGTGCAGTCTTACCATTGCAAACCTTGAGTATCAGCCCACCCACGCCCACACAGACAACCACAACGGTCTCAACTGCCCACCTCTGACTGCCCTTGCGCCGAGAACATGTCAAAGGGCCCTGTCTTGGCCACTGCAGCATCGCTGCCATCCATCAGGGGGGAGCTGGTCCCACTCTTGGCATCGCCAAATCCATTGAGGCTGCTGGGCTGCGGCTTGTCACCCCATGAGGGCATTTCTTTGGCCCAGTCGGGGGCGTTCTGGAATGCGCTGATCTTTGGCGGCGTGTCTGGCGGCGGGTCCTGGGGGGCTGCAGAAGCAACATGAAAGTTGGTTCAGCAGGGCATCAGCCAGTGATGACGCATGCAGAAAAGCAGGACAAATCGATCAGCAAACTCATGACAAATGCAAGGGGTGCCTGCCGACATGGAGGGCGACAAGTTTCGAGCCCCTGATGACGGCATCCCAAGCATGACCAGAACACACAGGGAGGCAGCAAGGCCTGGGTTCAGGCTTGCTTGAAGGGCGCTAGGCAGCTCAAATAGGAATGACATCCCCATACACCTCAAAGTTTGGACCCCTTCCCAGCCTGTCCTGGGGGCGATGTGAGGCATGCACCCAATGGCAGCCCTCTGCACCCGGGGAGGCACTGCCAGGCGCTGGGGCGGCAGCCCCACGGAAACAAGCCAGATATTCCACAGCTAACTCAATTGCAGGGCCAGCAGATGTCATGACCTCACTCTGCGCGCCTCTTGTGCTCTCCTAGGCGATACACTGGCTGTCAATCGTGCCCAAAATGCCAGAGCATGTCCCAGAGTGCCAGGTCCGCCAACATCACTTGCCAGGCCAGCTAGATGTCATGACCTCGTCCTCAGGCTTCCTGGTGTCCCCCTTGACACCTCCCCAACTGACGAGAGCCAGCCCCAGAATGCAACCCCAGCTTACTTGTAGGGTCAGCAGACCTCATGTCCTCATCCTCGGGATCCCGGGGGTCCCCGTCAACGAGATCGTCGCCTTCCCAGCCCTCCCCCCGGTGAGCACCGGGCGCAGCATCTTCGGAAGCCCCATCAGCTGGCAGGCCGTTCTGGGCTGGCGGCAGGGAGCCCTCTGCGGGGTCAGAGGCTGCAGCCTCGCTGTCCCCTGCTGCATCCTGCATGCTGGTGTCACTGTGGTGGGGGCTGCCTGCGTGCAGGCCGTTGACGCTGCCATGGCGAGCACGCTTGAAGGGCCTGCAGGCAGGGGACAGAGGGTGTGGGGGACAAGCATGGGATGCAAGTCAGCTTTGTCTATGCAGGGTGCACACTTCCCAAGGTAGGCTGCAAACCTCCAGAGCGGGAGAGGCCAGCTCAGGCATGCATGTGGCGTTCACCACGGGCTGCCACACCTTTGCCAGGCCTCCAGAGCGGGAGAGGCCAGCTCAGGCATGCATGTGGCGTTCACCACGGGCTGCCACACCTTTGCCAGGCCTCCAAAGCTGGCCACGCAAAGCACATGCAGAAAAGGGTGACACAGGTCACTGACGCCACCCTCAAGCTCTCCGCGATGTCAGGCCAGCTTGTTGACCGCAGGGCTGCCGCTACACCTCATTCCTGAATGGACACCACCACATGCAAACAACATGGCACAGGCTACCAAGCCTCACCCTGGAAACTACCTCTGCGTTCTCAGTCAACATGTTGGCTCCCGTCAGGCTGACAGTGCACCACCACACAAATCCAGCACGCACAGCCCAGCAAGCCCATCAAAGGGCTGCCTCCATGCTCACTTAGCTCGCAGTACACTTCCTCAGCTTCCACAACATGCAAACATTGCTACATGCAGCAAGTGCACCTCAGGGGCTGCCTCCGCGATCTCCATCACCACCGTCTCTCTAGTGACAGCAGGAATGCACTGTTCCTGCCCTGTGACTTCACCAACACAAGGAGCAACACAGGCAAGCATCCCCACCCTGAAGCTCCTGAATGCTCCTCTGCCCTGGCAGCCAGGCTATACTCATCAGCATCGACAATATGTGCTAGGAGTGAAACATGCAAGCCTACCTGAGGGCAGCTTCCACGCTCTCCGTCACTGAGTTGCCACCGGCCACCGCGAACTCACAGTTCCACCCCGTGACCGCCCGCTTTGCAGGACTCCACTGCACCTCTGCCAGGTCCTTGGGGCGCACAAACAGCAGCATGGGCACTGCGATGGGTTCAAACTCAGAGCTGGTGCTGAAGAAGAAGTGTCGTTTCCGCTTGGCCCTGCACGCATCGCACCGATCACAGCTTAGATCTCACATGCCTTTCACTGTCTTGGCAGTGGTGCATGCCTGGTCCTTGGGCCAAAGAAAGCTGCAGAATGAGCAGCACAATGATGAGCAGTCTGTTCTGCATGGGCACACAGGCAGGCAGGCAAGCAAGCCGCAACCCCAGCCCTCTTATCTTGCCCGCACATCAGCTGCACTTGAGCAAAGGCCCCAGTGGGCCAACCTCGCAAGCCCCAGCTTTGCAGCAGAAACCCCGGGCGCCCATTGCCACGCCAACCACCCTGAGGGCCCCTGTCCAGTGCACTCACATGTGCCTGACATGCAGCCCCTTGTTCAGCCCAGCAAAGGAGAAAGCTCGTGGTATGGCAGTTGGTGGTCGTGCTGTCTGCTGCGGAAATCGCATAAGAACTTGCTTTTACACAAGCGTGCCGACATTCGTGAGTTCTGAGTGTGGACCCTGCCACACTGCAAACTCACGTGTGCCAGACGAGCAGCCTCTTGCCCTCCCCGCTGGGGCCCCGCTCAGGGGAGGGATAGTGGTAGGCCAGCAGGTCGTCGTGCTGCCGCCCCCAGCCCTGCAGGGAGCTGGCAGGCTCCTCCAGGTCGCGGTACTGCTGCAGCTGCCAGCTGGCGGTGCGCTGTAGGTGGGCCAGCAGCAGCACCTGCTCGGGGGCATCTGTCCCCAGGCCCATGGCGGTGGCCAGGGCGGTGTAGATGTCACCCACCTTGCCTGCAGCAACACCGACGTCAGAATTCTGCATTGTCATGCAGCATTGGGTGCAGTGGCAATGAGGAACCACACATGGGCATGGGTAGGGGCAGGGGGCTGCACGATCTTCTCCGACCCTGCCTGCATCACGTGCAGAGTGAAAGCCGTGAGGTGCCAAGGATGATGAGGCAGTCAAGGCCAACTCACTCTTGGCCCACGAGGAGAGTCAACACCGTCAACCTTGTTTGGAGCTCAAGCATGTGCCAGACGGCTCCCAGTTGCCTCTGCCATGCAGCCAGTAGCTGCCACTGCAGGTCGAGCTTTTTCAATCAGAACCCTCCCGCTTCATCTGGCATAACTGTGTGCAGAATTGCAGGCAGACCTCTATGTGCCTTGCAGCTGCCTATCTGGCTGCTTCCAACTGCCCAGTTGCAAAACACACTAACCCTAGTGACAGCACTGTGCCCCTCAACCCTGCATCGATGATCATGGCCACACAGCACATGCACTCAGGACGCGACTGACCTGTGCAGTCCCCTGCACTCCAAATTGGAGGTCCCATTCCTTAACTGCAGTCCAGTCACACAAACCACCACTGACCATCATCCTGGGCGACCCTCCACTCATCCTCCTTGGATCCTCTTCCCCACTTTGTATCAACGCCCAGGCAGCCATTGCTTACCTGCCCAGGGCACCTGCACACAGAATTTCATGGGGCCCGCGCTGCCGTCCACGTGCACCACCGTGGCCTGAAAGGTGCGCACCCGGTTGTCCGGCAGGGGCAGCGTCAGGTACATGATTGGATCGAACTTGACTGAGCGGTGCAGGCAGTTGGGACAGACAAGGGTGGACTTAGCCAGCCCCTGCAGGCAGCAGGCAGGGCAAAAGCTGGCGGATCTGGCAAGGCAGGGAGGTAGAGCAGACCGGGGAGGACTTCGCCAATCTGTGCAGGCAGCAGACAAGGCAGCAGGGCAATGCGCCGCTGGTGCAGATCTGGCCAGCCCCTGCAGGGAGCGCAGAGGGCGTCATTCTGCACAGTTGCCATGATTGCTTGGGCAGGCACCTTGTGGGGTCAAAGTGTGGTGAGAAGGGTATGTGTTATGCTTCCGTCTTCGCATGAGGCGAAGGTCAACGGCCAGACAGCCTGCTTGCGTGTGCACAGGTAGATGTTTGAGCATGCAGAGCTGAAGCCATGCGCCTAGGTGGGCTCTGTGGGGGGCAAGATACTGACAATCAGCACTGCTGAATAGGCACCGAGCATGCCCAAAGCCCAACCTTGTTCAGTTTTGACAGCAAGCCAGCTGAACCATACTCAAACATGTCCAAGCGCAGGCATGCCCTGGGACCTGCAACCAGGGGAATGCCTCCAGATCCCACTCAGAGAGCCTCTGCAGCATCTGGGCTGACCTGGAAGAGGTCCACCAGCGCGCTGTCATTGCGCGCCTTGTAGTTCTCCCAGGTCTCGCGAGCCACGTCCTCGTCAGGGCGCCCATCTGCATCCTTCTCCTGCACAACATCATGGCTAGCACCATGACCAGGCCTGCCTGCCTTTTGAGCCTGATAATTAATTCAATTTCTCCACAGACTCAGCGGGCAGTGGACTCTGCTGGGCCACCTTGTGCTGCAATGGCCTCAAGAGTGACAAGGGCGCAGTGCTTGAATCAGAGATGCACAACAGGACTAGAAACATGCAGCAGCAAGACGCACAGCTCACGATGTAGCCCAGTTGCTGGGCACAAGCTCGTGTGGAAGGCCTCTGCCTCATGCAAGTGAAGGGTTGTTGCAGCAGTCCTGGGGACACAGAAACCGCAGCACAGCCAAAGCAATGCTGCCCACCTCAATGTAGGGCTTCTGCTTGATCCTGTTGAGATCCTCATGGAGCCCATCAAGCAGCGCCCCCAGCAGCTCCTGGCTGTCCTGCTGCCCATACCCAGCAAACTGGGAACGCCATTCTGCAATCTTGGCCTTGAATTTTCGCGGAGTAACATAGCTGATGTTGCCCTGTATCCAAAGCAAAGAGGGTGCTCAAAGTCCAATGAGCAGGGGCATTGCAGTCTTGGGCTTACAGGTCATGCTGCTTTGCACGCATGCACAGGGCTCAGAGGCCGCTGAATGCCGCGCGGTGCACATAGGGCCCAGTGCAGTGCTTTGGCAGCAGAAGTGGCAGGCAATGTGGTAAGGAATTTCAGACAGAAGGCAACTATCCTCGACGTTTGGCTAGAAGCTAACCCAGGCCTGGCTGACACAGCCGACCTGCCACACTTCACAATCTCCTGGTACACTGTCAAGCCCTGAAGTTGTGCCTGGACTGCCTGCAGCCTACCTGCTAGGCAGCCTGAGCATGCTGCTGTGGCAGCAGCCATGGCACATCATGTCATCATCGCTGTGTCACAGCTCACAGTGTGCTGCCGGCAGACGCTCTAAGAGGCACGTGCTGATCCCAGACCACCTACCACGACCCATCCAGCAGGGCTGCCCAAGATGTCAGCCAGCCCTCCCACTGAACCCCAGGAGCAGGACACATAGACAGAGGCAGGCGCCCATGTTGTGCAGCTTGCTGCAGACCATTCTGAAGGGCAATCAGAACAGCAACCTACCTGCCACATGGTGTCCAGCAAGCTGCCAAATGCATTAGCCAGCTCCCCCTTCATGCCCAGAGGGTTGTTCTTGTTGACCTGGGACTTGTAGCGCCCGTGCAGCAGCTGGCGCAGCAGGGGCACAGTGTGGGCCAGGCACTGGATGCTGGAGTTCATGAAGCAGGTGTTGCCCAGATTGCTCAGACCGGCCAGGCCGCGGTCAGTCCCGCTGAACTGCAGGGCAGGCAGGCAGAGTTGTCAGAGGCAGCATGAAGGGGCCCCTGTTGCTCACACGGCCGGAGCAGACAGTGTCAACACAGACAGCATATTGAGCAAGATTGCCTTCCTGCAAGGCTGGCAGGACTGCAGGCGCAGCCACACAGAGCCACCTGCTAGCAGGGCAGTGATGTCTTGTGCGGGCAATCTACTGCTGGGCCCACAATGTTGGCATTACCCCACATGCTGCAGGGCCAGCTTGACCCACAGATCCAAATCAAACATAAGTGCTGGCCACCCACCACATTGACTGTGTCCGACACGTTGTAGTTGCTGTAGGACCGCAAGGGGCCACTGCCCAGCATGATGGTCGGGCTAGAGCTGCCCAGGGAAGCTGTTCCCGACTCCTTGCCCCAATCTGGAAAGTTGCCATGCTCATCCTGCACACGAGCCGCTCATGAGAGGCGTGTGCAAATGCTGCCTGGCCCACCAGCGCCTGCCTTACACAGCCACACAATGCCATGGCTTCTGCTGGGTGAATGTCTCCACAACAGCTTCTGTTGATTCTGAACAATGCAAGCGACAGCGCAGCTGCTTTTAGTCATCATCAGCTGAGATCACAGCTCCACCACATAATGACAAAGCATGTTCACCCTCTCTGCCAGCCCTGCAGAGATGCTGCCCTCAGACATGCAACACAGCCCCCTACCTTCTCAGCCAACATGATGGGCTGCCCGTCCATGATACGCGCGTCCTCCAGGCTCTTGTCCAGCTCGCTCTCTAGGCTGGCATAGTACTTGTTGCTGTAGTAATCCACCAGCTGCACATCGATCTCCTCCACGCCTACCAGCTTGCACAAGCGTTCCTTCATCTGGCCCACAGTGGCCTGGCAGAGCAACAGGGTTCATGGGTCACAGAATGGCAAGCAGAATCTGCAACTCAACTGACAGGCAGCCATGCCAAGGCCAGGGGGGATCATAGGGCAGGACAGGGCGCGTGAATGAGGCCGCTTTCTACGACACGTTTGGAAAGGCTGCCACCCTGCAATCCAAGCGGCGTCCTGGAGGCCCCAAAGCAGGACCCCGCTGCTTGCAGGTGATTTGCTCCAGGTGCCACGACCTTGTTGCCAACGCACAGTAGGCTGAGCGCAATCTCATGCGCAGGCCTGCATGGAGCCAGCATGTGCAGAAGGCAGGAGCATGGACGTTGTGGATTGCCAGCAGGAGGCAAGCCCCCTGCCCTGATGTCCAGCATGTGTCAGTGTTACATCCGACTCACCATGACCAGCACACCCTGCCTAGCCAAGCTTTCACGCCCTCTTTCCTGTTATGCTGCCTCCTCAAATATAGCAGAGTCAGTCTGGAGCACCTCAAGTGGTGCTCTGCCCATGTCGGCTCAGGCTGCCTTGTGATAAGGAATTGCAGGCATGATCTCCAATGTTGCTGTACGGACTAGCCCACCTTCTTGAACATGGCAAAATCAAGTTCCTTGCTGCAGTCTGAGCTGCGCAGAACCTTGAGCTTCATGGGCTGCAGCTCCATGGTGCGCCGTCCCGCCAGCACGGTCACAGGGCGGCAGATGGCTGGCCCGCCCCCATACCACTGCACCAGGCGCTCCCAGGAGCCCTTGAACAGGCAGCTGAAGTCCTTGTGCTCCCGGGCGTCGGCGCGCAGCTCCTTCCCGCCAGTGCAGTCGTCCAGCAGCTGGTAGGGGGGCTCGCACAGCAGCTCTACAGGGCAGCCAGTCAGAGCCAATAGGTTTCAAGTGGCCCATCACAACAAGGGCTGGTGCAGGCGGCCGAAGATCATCAGTGCTCTGGCCCAGATGCAGAAGCCCTGAGCGATGCATGCCAACTTGGCAGCCTCTGCAGACAAAAGGGCCCACCAGAGTTGTCAATGGGCCCGGGCGCCTCTGGGCGGTCCTCATCGCTCAATGGATCCACGCTGTAGCTGCCATCCTCACGGTCCAGCACAAGCCCTGTGTGCTGCCTCCACGCCTCAAACCACCTGCAGCCAGCAGTGCCTTGTGGGCATGCTTGGCGGGAGCAGGTGATGGCAGGTGGGACCACCTGCAGCTGGCAGTTTACTTTGGGCTGGCTTCTGGGGGGGTGCTCCCCTGCCTTAAATCCATCTGCAGCAGCAGGAAGCTGTGGCCACCAGCATCCTCACAAAGCATGTGCATCATACAAAGGTGTGCGTACATTGGAGGCGAGGACAGCAATGCTGCCCGCTGAGGAACCACAGAGTGGTAGGCAACGTGGGCCTGCGAAGCAGAATGTACCATTGGGGCGCCATGCGAGGCTGATTGGAGGTCAAGAGTCACCTGACAGGTGTGCACCGGAGGGCTCGTGTAGAGACAGGCACTGTGTTTGCAGGGCCTCCTCCCTTGCAGCTAATCAGCACCAGAGAGCAAGGCTCCCACGCCCCACATGCAGGAATGCCTTGCTCAGGTCTGTGTATGCAAGGGAGCACCGTGCAGAGGCATCTATCTCTCACCTGCGGCTGATGAGGCAGTAGGGCTCGTCGCGCTCTACATCAAGAAACACCTCCTTCTCATGCTGGGCAATGATGCTGGCCTGTTCTGAGGGGCTGGGCCTGGCAATGGCCCCCATCACAGGCTCTGTGACATCCATGCCCATTGCTCAACTTCTTTTCTCAGGATTCTGCAGCATGATGGGAGGGCTTCTGAGCAGGGCCCCATCAGATGCAGGCAGACAGCGCAGCTGCATCATGCAGACAGCTTATGGCTGCTGCAGACAGCAGCTGTGCTGTGGGGGAGTGCCTAGGGTGGTGAAAAGGCGGCAAACAGGTGCTGCACTGACACTCAAGAGGGCTCTGGATTGCTGAAGGTGCAGGAAGGGAATTGCATCGCTGGGCTCACGCTGTGCGGTGCAACTCACCAAGCTGTGGCAGATGCCATTGCTGTGTGCTGATTGCAATGACCTTCGTGTTCCCTTCCAGCCACAGTTGTTCCAGGAAGTGTGGGAGGCAGAGGACTGCTGATTGTCTGCCAGGCACACTGGCTGGATGTGGTGCCTCGCTGTCTTCAAAAGGCAGGCAGAGCCATTGGGATCCACAGGAATGAAGCAGGGCTCAGACCTGTAATGGCAAGCTCAGGTCGCTCGAATTTCACAAACCCTTTTTCACAAAACAGGGCAACAAGTGAAGCTCGGCTTCAGCCTCAGCTTTGCTTGCCTTGTCAAGAGGCCCGCTTGATCTAACGTGCAGCTCTCAATTGTTGTTAGAGTCTGATGTCTTGGACAGGACCTTATGTGGTCAATGCCTCCAGCCCTTCGGCTGTACTTTGTGTGCTTAGGATTAGTTCAGACCCCGCGATCGAAGTGGGTCGGTGGGTGATCACGCAGTGGGCATACTCTCTCCCCCTAGCCACTCAGCATGTAGCCATCACCCCGCTGAGCGAACCCCAGCGGGCCCGTATCGACCAGCATGCGGACCGCAGAGTCACCTGACCTTTCCCAGCAGTCAGATGACCAGCTGGGCAGTGACAGCTCTCTGGCAGGGGCAGCAGAGCCCAAGCAGAGATCAGGGCCCACCAGCAGGCATGTTGATCTCCGCTGAGCATGCCAGCAGCACCTTCATGTAGTCGTGTTATGCCCCTTCAAGCAAGCCCTTCCGCCCTTGGATCCCCACCTGCAGTCCCCGGTCACCAACACCAGGCTGCAGATGCAGTGTGGTGCTGCGCTACCCACGGTGTCAACGGTTTCATGCCCTTGGACGCCCCCATGTGTGCTTGGTGCAGGTCCAGCCCCTTCATTGGGGTCACCATGTACAAAAAGAGCGGGCGCTGGGAGGCACACATCTGGTGAGCCACTACCGTCCAGCGAGACAATGAGGCGCTAGATCCAGGATCCACACTATGAGCATCAATGCCGCTGCGTCTCAGACGTGCGCATGGCAGGGGGCTGCAAAGGGGAGCCTGGCATGGCCTGCGGCAGGCAGCGCTGCAGGTCCACAAGCTGGCAGCTTGCGTCCCTGCTGCTGCAGGGACTCGACGCCAACCCCAGCCAAGGGCGGGAAGGGCAAGCAGCTGCACCTAGGCTCCTTCCTTGGGCCTGAGCCTGCTGCTGTGTGAGTGTTGCAGCTCTCCCATGCTCACACAATGCACTGGTCAACGGCTTTGGGCTCATCAAGCTGCTGTGCAGCACAGCTGCCCATGCGAGCCTCTGCTTGGAGTTGGGCGTGTGTGAAACCACAGCATCTGCCGCTGCCTCAGCAGAATCTGCCTCAGCTCTCCTTGGACTGACCTTTTGCAGCTGCTTACTGCTGCAGCATTAGCATGCTGCATGCTGATGTTGCATGCTGCTGCAGGGCTTACGACAGGGCTGCACTGAAGCTGAGGGGCCCCACAGCAGTGCTGAACCACACAAAAGAGGACTATGATGAGGACGAGTTCATGAAGGTGGGTTAAATCAGCTGTGACGGCTGTACCATGTGCTCAACTGCTCTGCAATGTGCCTGCTGGCGAGGGGAGTGGAAACATGGCCTGTAAGCTTGCAGCCATAGACTGCTGATTTGTATCTGGGTCCAGCCCACAGTTCAAATTTTTGGCATGTATGTACACGCTGCATGATTTTGGCCTGGACGCCACAAGCCACTGAGAGATTCTGCTACATGCTGGGGCATCGATAGCTGTGATCATGGAGGCTACAAATAAGAGGCGGCTGAGTGATGCCGTGGTGCTGATGCGTTGAGGCGGCTGAGTGATGCCGTCATGCTGATGCGTGGCACCAACTAAGTTGCTCGAGGAATGCTTGTGACGCACTACCAAGGCGCCCAGCTAGCCCTGCAAGCTTTTCTTGACTGCCAAACTGTAGCATGTTGTGCCCAACATAACATTCCTCTTGCCCCGCAGAAGCATGGCCTGCTGGGAAAGGCAGCCTTCATTGCTGAGCTGCGAGCATGGGCAAAGGTGAGCAGTTGAGGCATGTTGAAGTTCTGGGGGCAGAAAGTGCGGGTTCCAAGGCCAAAAGTCCATTCCAGGCCAATTGGCTGCTTGTCCTGCATTGCTTCAAAACAGTGCCTGCCCTGCTGCCTCTTGGGTTGCTGCACCACCATCCATCTGCACACAGCAGGGCTTTAAGTGGGGCACTTACCGCTGCCTCCTTACAAGGAGGCTGCTGCCAAGGTATGCAAGCGATCTGCTGCCTGCTGAGCACCTTTGCCTGCACACAGCAGACGCCTTTTGACCGCCTCAGCAGCTACTCATGCAACCCCCCTTCACGAAACATGTGCCTGCAGACGACCAAGCCGCCTGCACGCACCAGGCGCTTGAGGACGGCCCCTGGCGCCGCAACCTTGGCAGAGGATGAGCAGCAGGGCAGTGCAGACTCCAGCTACAGCTCTGCAGCTGACAGGCGGCGCTCAGTGTCTTCCAGGCGCCGCACTCGCGGGGGCTCCCCAGGCAGCAGTAGGGTGGCCAGGCGCACCTTCCAGGAGCTGACTGAGGTGAGACATTCTTGGCGCACTACTGCCCTCGCAGTTCAAGGCCATCGTGAGGTCCCCTAACAACGATAAAGCTTTCAGCGCATTTTTAGGCGGCTGGCAGAGGTGAGGCTTTCCCTCCCTGCACTTCAGCTTCTCAATTTGGAAGAGGTGGGCAGGGCCCCCAAGCAGCAGGGCTGCCGAACGCACCCTTAGGCAGCCAGCACATTGTACACCCATAATGCGCAGTCAGTGGTGTCGGGCAGCAGCCGAAGAGCCGTCAGGCGCACCTTTGTGCTGTGCAGCTGTGTGAGGGTGTGGGGCTTGTGGTACGTGCCGGGCTGGTGTGCAGTAGGGCAGCCAGGCACACCTCGTGGCAGCCAGCAGAGGTGCGACCCTCCACTTGGTGCGAGCCTGCATAGGGCTTGTGCTGTTGGACGATTTCTGTGGAGATGGCTAAATGACCACGACTTCGCTGGCCAGCATCACTTCATCCCTGGGTGGGAAGCTGCTTGGAGCGCATGTGGCAAGGCCTAGCTGAAATATGGACAGCCCTGACCTGGCAGGCAAGATGTTCACTGCCAGGTGGATGGCGCACTGCTCCACCACAGCATCATGCTGTGCTTAGGACATACCGTCATGGTCAACTTATCTCGAGGCCACTTGAATGCCCTTGACTCAACTGGCATTATATGTCTGCAGATGTCGAGGCCTTTGATGGCACACGTCCTTTCGGGACCTGTCTTGGATGCATGCAGAGGCGGACACTGCATGTGACTCCCTGCTGACAGCTAGGCGGTACCACTGCTCTCAGCTTTAAAGCAGCCAAACGCATGACATCAGACAAAGGTCGCAATGCCTCAACTTCCTCTGTTCGCTCTGCAGGTGGAGCGTTACGAGCAGCAGCAGCATCACACCTCAGGGAGGGGCACCACCCCCGCACCCCTGCCTTACGCTGGGGCTGCGCAGCTGCCAGCTTTCCAGCTGCGGGCCCAGCCCTTGCAGGGGCAGGGTGCAGCTGCAGAGCACGTGCTGGGAGGGTCCCAGGAGGTGTGGCAGCAGGAAGGCATAATGCCGGGGCTGCAGGCGGGGACTGGCGGCCTAAGCCTGAGGGGGCTGCAGCCAGCGCTGCAGGACGGCACCATGCTCGCGCTGGAGGGTACCAACCCCATGCTGGGCAGCTCCATGCTGCTGGACTCACCTGGTGGGCTTAGGGACACAGTTGTGCCTGTCTGGGCGCAAGCAATCAAATGCACTTTGACTGAGCGCACAATGCATGCTGGCAGCCCATGCTGCTGGACTGGCCAGGTGGCTTGGATGCTCAGGCTAAGTTGCTGGCTGCAGCACCATACTGAAGTCATGCTGCAGGGGCATGCCAGCAGACTGCCTCCAGCTGCCTTTGTGAAGGCTGCAATAGTTTGTGAACTCTTGAGCACACTCCTGAAGTTCTGGGGCTCAGCTCCTTTGTGTCAGTGGTGCCTGCAGCACATGTAGATATTGCACCCCCTTGCTGCGCGGATGCCTCAGGCCCTTCCAACATGGTGGACGTCTGCAGCACTGCTGCTCCAGCATGACGCTCAAATACTGCCAGCCACTGCTGCACGGAAGCCTCAGGCTGATCCCAGCTCCTTCCATCTGCTGGGTGTCTGCAGCTCTCTATGTCAAGCACATTCACCAAACAATGTGCTGCTCACTGCTGTGCAGACTCTTCCGGCTCAGCCCTCAGCTCTCTCAACCTGCTCGATGTCTGCGGCCTGCATCACGAAGGGTGGCAGCGCTTTCAGGGCATGCCAGGGGCAGGCATATCCACCCTGCTGCCCACTTTTCTTCTGGGTGGTGCCAGCCCAGCGGCTGCACAGCCGAGCCCTGCCTCAGTGGCAGCCCGCATGCCAGGGTATGGCCCCACCCCCATGCAGCACGCCCTGGCCGGGGCCCCTCACCATGACCCTGACAGCCCCCAGACCAGCAACAGCAGCGCGGCCAGGCTGGCGGCCGGCAACGCTGCTGCCTCTGCTGCTGGGGGCAGCCTTCGGGCAGCCTGGTCCACCGCCACCTCTGCTGCTGCATGGTCCCCGCAGGACCCAGCTGCTTGGTCCCGCGGCATCAACGAGAGCCTGTCAGCCTCGGACAGCAGCCGCATGCTGGGCCCCGAGCCAGCTGCGCCCCACAGATTCCCTTTCATGAATGCTGCCAGCATGCCCATGAACCTCAGCCTGTTCACTGGCGCTGCCCTGGGGACCCCTCCGCCTGCGGCAGGCTCCCAGGCACCCCCCAGCCTGCTAGGCTATCCCCCTCTGCTGGGGACTGAGACCTCTCTGCATGTACGCATGGGCGACAAAGGCACAGCGGACTGCCTCCCTGGCGCCGCAGCCCCACGCAGCTGCACCTGGAGCGCTGACGGCCTGCTTGTCGCCCCAGGCATTGAGTATTTGCCTGGCTCCGCAGCCATTCTGCCCTACCCAGCCCACGTCAGCAGTCCGGTTGATTGCGCCACCCTCCACTGACCCAATTGTCGCCGATGGACTACGCCTGCTTTAGGTGTTGTGAGAACGTCCCAGTCTCACCCAGGCGATCCTCCTCAGCGCACAATTCCAACTAATGTACCGTCGTCATCAGGCTTTGTCACTCACCTCTTGATCGCCTCTATCACCCTCCAGCTGCTTCCTGTCACATTCATCCAGGCGATCCTGCTCTTCAACATACAGTCGCAACCCACGTACCGAATCCTTCTGCCACTCTTCCTCACCACTAGGTCGCTCCTTCCACTCCTGCAGCTGCTTCTGTTTGCCCACCTGAGAGATGAAGATCATGCAGTCCTTAGAAGGAATGCTGCCCTCTGTGGCCACTCAAGACCCGTTTGATTCTTCTTCTCTGTTCTGTTGTCTGCCAATTGCCTGCCCGATGGAAGTTGGCCAACTCTGGCACCCCGTCTGAGCATTCCCCCTGGCGGTCTTCTCGGCCCCCATAGTATTGAGCCCCAGAGTCCATGAAGGACAGTACCAGGCATGCAGAGGATGCTGCATCGCAACAAATGCATCCATTGAAATCCCTGAGCATCTATTTGTGGAGCACTTTTAACCTGCATTGCTGTGACCAGGCCTGCTGAGTGCAGGCCTGGGAGTATCTTAATATTGCACCCATTTCTTTGCATTCATTTCTATTCATTGAAGAAATATCCTGCCTTTTCATCTGAAGATATGTGTCTTCTAGCGCAGGGTGTCCAGACCTAGTGGTCTCCTAGTGGAATGTAAGAGGTTTACAGATGAGCCAATCAGGTGCCCTCCATGCTAATGGCCTTTTCAAATTCTTCTTCAGAAAACTTCAGCAGTCGTGCAGCCTCCAAGTGAATCTTCTGCCGCTTGAGCACATCGATGAGCTTCAGCTGCTTTTTGAAGGCCACCATCAGCTCACTCTTCTGGCGCTCCAGCCGTTTGTTCTCTGCACAGCAAGGAATTTTCTGCAAAACGGGTTGAGACAGCAGTGACATCTTATTAAGATTTGGAGAGCTCGGAGGGCACATCTTGGCACAGCTGAGGTGGGACCAGGGCACAGTGATTGCTACAGCTCAGGCAGGGCCGCTGCCGGTCCAACATCCTGCCATGCTCGATGCAAGCATGCAAGCCTGCCCACTGCTGTCTCTGAGCTCATGTGCAGCCTCCACATCGACTGCGGTCTGTCTGCTGCAGCGTCCAGGCATCAGCTGGAAGGCCCACAGGCCCACAGGCTGGGAGCCGCCCCTGACTGCGAGTCTGCTTCTAGGCACTGCTAGTACATGCATGCCCACAGCGCTGCCCCAGCCACCTGCCAGCAGGCCCAAAGGTGCCACCACTGAAATCACACACCATGCACCTGCTTGCGCCTGGGCATGCTCTGCCCCGCCCTTGAGCGGCAGGGCCTCTGCTGGGGGTCCTGCAGGGCTGTCCAGGCTTAGCACAGACGCACAGCGCTGCCCAGCTCACCCACTCGCAGGCGCACTCCACGCCCTCGCACCGAATTCGCTTGGCCCCATAGACGCAGCGCAGCACAGCCCACCTGTCAGCAGGCGGGCGTGCTCTGCCTTGGCCCCATCCTTCACATCCCGGTCAGCGGTGCGCTGTTCCTGCACCAGCGCCTTATAGCGCTCGATCTCCTCCAGCGCGCGCGTCAGGCGCACCTCGCGGGCCTTGGCCTCTGCCTCACTCTGACGCCTGCAGGTGGACATGAGCACTGCATGCAGGATCAGCGGTGCAAGGAGCAAAGGCTTCAGCATAGCTGTATTCAGGCACGCAGGGCCTCAGCAGCACTTGAGCACCTGCATCCAGGCACTTGGCTATTACCTGACCTGCACGCAGAGCCTTAGATCGAATGAGCTGTGAGGGGCTCTGCTTTGCTCTGGTGCCTGAACGGTGAGAGAGACGTGCTACATGAGGGGCTTCTGCACCCAGGCGGCCAGTTAGCAGCATCGTCAGCTTTGTCTTTGCTGCAGCAATCATGCCGGCCCTCGGGCACCTGCGCACGCCCAAGGGCTGCACTGCCCCCCTTTCCCCTCCCCGCCTGACCCCAGACCAGTTGGCCGTGATGCTGCACTTGCTGCTGCTGGAGAGAGGGGTGAGGTGTGGGGACCTCAATGCAGCAGGATCTCATGGCCTGCCTACCTCCTGCTTGGCACAAAGCCGAGCGTACCACCAGAAATCAGATCCCAGGCAGGTGCTGCAGGAACAGACATGTTGCGACGGTAAGATGAGCTGTCAGTGGCTGCACGCTGTTGAGCAGCAAGACATTGGCATCAAGAGCGGCAGCAGTCTGCTGCCGCCTGTCTGCAGTTGTACAGCTGCCAGCAGCATGGTAGTAGGAGTACCTCTCTTTGTCCAGCTTGGACCCGTCCCTGCTGAGCTCAACCATGATGTTCTCCTTGACGTCCAAGCGCCGCTGAGCATCCTCAGCCGCCTTGCGCCACTTATCCACCTGCAGCAGCATGGCAGTGGATACCACGCTTCAGCCAAGATGGAAGGACTAGCTATGGCAGTACTGCCTGACTGGTGCGAGCTCATACCCACGACAACATGTACTAGCAGTGCGTCGGGCGCTGTCCACCTACTCAGCCGTTCACCTGCAGCTGTGCAGCTGGCCTGGTGTGCCATTATACAAAGCGTCAAGCAAGCTGCAGGAGCCCTAGAGCACTGAGGGGCATCTGCATGGCAGGCCAGTGCTGCACACGAAGGGGCATGTTGAAGGCATGCTGGCTTGCATGTCTGCTGGAGATGTTAAGCGTGCATGTGCACTGGCCTCCGACAGGCAGCACTGCGGCGTAACGCAATGCAAGCCTGCAGGGTGCTTCACATTACACCTGAGACTGCAGGTTCTTCTGCGTCTTCTGCCAGCCAGCTCTCTCCTTCTGAAGGTCTGTTGCCTCCCGCTGGGCTGCTGTCACAGCCGTGCTCCTGCAGGCAGGTTGGCAGCAAGTCCAGCAGGCCGCTTGCACAATGTCCTTGCAACATCTTGCCATGCTTGCACCATTCTGGTCTAGCGTGGCTTTGCAGCGACAGCCTGCCTGCAGAGGCTCCGCATCTGGCTCCTCCAGAGCCAGGCCTACAATGCCCCAAAGATAGACATGCAGCCAAATGCCCTCTAGCTGTGGTTTGGGTGGTGGGCAGCCAGCCCCCTCATTGGCATAGTCAGCCCCCACGACACGAGATCCATTCTGGCCTGGGGCTCAGGTGGACTGATCAACCCTGACCTCACCTTTGCTTGAGTTTTGTCTGGCAGTCAGCCAGCTCCTGCTCCAGCGCCTTGATGCGTGCCTTATGCAGCCGCACCGTTGCCTCTGCATGGCCTGCCACATCCAGGTCCTGTGCCACGCCTGCCACTGCAGGTGCAGGTCGTGAGCCAACATGGCTGCATGGCAAGACACGGCAGAGAGCCAGATGAGCATGACCTCGCAGCTAAGCATGGTGCTGAGCAGGTACTTCAGCAGCATGGCAAGTTGGCCGCCTGCCTGCAACGATGACTGGAAAAGGCATGAGAAGCACAAGATGTGCACGTGCCAGCACATGCTTGGATAGTGGAGGTCGCACTTTCTCACCATCAGCATCTGAGGGCTCAGACATCGCAGGACCCGTACCAGCTGCAGAGGTCCGCGTTGACCTTCAGGCGGCATACAGCAGCGCTTATCAAGTGTTGCACTTTCATTTCATAGACTTGCATGCCTTGGCTGGGTACACTTTGTGGTGTATGCCTGTCTCAAGACACCCTAACAGGCTGCCTATCCCTCATTCATAGCAACAAGGCTGCAGCACATCCAGGCATGCACACATGATATGCGCACTTGGCAGGCTCGCCAAGACTTTGCTGGGGGGTGCTTACCCATGGCCAGGAGGCAGCGCTGCTCTGGCTCTGTCCCGCAGCGTTCCTGGCGCAGCAGCCCTGCCCCTGGTGGCACCCCCACTCGCAGAGGACCTCCGGCTGCCAGCACCGGAGGGCCCAACTGATGGCTGGGCCGCTGCAGCTGCTGCCGCCGTTGGCTGCGAGCCACGTCCTTTAGGATGGGAAGTGCGCAACTGAGGCAACTACAGGGGCTGAAAGGCTGTGAAAGCGAGTCAAGGCAAAGGACGCTGTGCTGCTCTTGTACAAAGCATGTAACCCAGCTGCATCACTGCTCTCCTCAGATAACAGACCTGAGGCTTGCTGCGAGGAGCTGGGGCCTGCCGCATCGGCGTCCACTGCAGCATCCAGCGCTGCCAAACGGGCGATGACATCTGAGATGTTCTGCTGCACAAACTGATCGCTGCTGGAAGCATCAGAAGCAGCCTGCATCACACATGCGCTTTATGCAGCTGCTTACATGCCAGCAGATCATCGGCTTGGGGCCTGCAGCACCTCTCGAGTCTGCGCTGCTGTCAGCAGCTGCTGGGTCCTTTTCTCCAGCTCTGCATCGTGCTGTAGTCTGGCCTGGATGTCCTCCATGTCCTGGTCAACGGATCTGCTAGTGCGCTGCCGAGCACTGTTCTGCTCTAGCTCTAGCCGTAGACTGTCGAAGCAGCACGATAGAGACAATTGTTTCGGCGATGACCACTGTCTTTCTTTCTGAGCCACATAACATGATGGCGGTATGCTGAGGCTTCGAAGAATCCAGATTGGCTTGTCCCGCAAGTAGCACAGGACCCGACTACAGGTGAAGAAGGGGCGGGGCTGCTGAGGAGGCATCGCCCATCAAGCATGGGCAGGTGAGCTTGACCAGATCATGCCCAGTGTCAGCAGCTCAGACATCACGCAATGCCTGGCAACAGGACCGCCTAGCATCAGCAAAGCCAAAGCGTTATGTGGAACTGCAAATGCTTCCATGGGCAGCAAAGCGGGCACCACATGCATCAGCTTTCTGCTGCTGTTAGCAACCCTGGCTCAGCGCTTTGATCAGAGCAGCAGCTAGCTGAGCACCCACAGCTGCATATGAAGACTGGACAGGACAGCCTTGAACCTACATCATGACCCTTGATGAGACTTGTATGGGCCCATTGACAAGACTCTTAGGTCGAGTGGTTAGGTTTGGAGACAACTCAGGCACAGCAGCGACATTGCTTATCAGTCCTCAGCCCCAAATCCCACACCTTCAAGACCCTTATGCAGACCAGCGTCTTTGCCTGCAGCGTGGCCCTTCTAGCAAGTGAGGCGGCGCCTCAAGCCTGCATTGATTGCGGTCTGGGCTCTCTCTTGCCTGCAGCAGGACTTTCGATCTTGCCTGCCAGCGTGAGCAGGCTAGGCTGGTGCTTCCACAAGGCAGACCTCTGCGCCTCGTAACCAGCTGTCAGGCGCATCAGCATAATGGTGTGGGTGCCTGCCTTCTACATAGCTCCACCTGAGCCCTTGCACCCAGCAAGAGGCAGTGTGGCCCCTCCCCTGAGGCCTGGTGCAGACGATGTGTGCCGTGGCTGATGTATGCTTCGTGCACTGTCCTGCAGGTGGCTCTGCTGTGACCGCCAGGGATCTGCTGCAGGCCCCTGCACCTGGTCTGAGTCATGAGCTGGCTCCAGTGAGTTGGCCTGCTGCTGCATGCACTGCTTAGCGCCCTGGGGTTAACTTGCACAGGAGTGCCATGTCACTTCTGGCGTTCTCACAAACCAAGGGCTCTTATAAGATAGTGATGTCCTGGTCTGAGGGCTACCTGTGCATCACATCTGTGCCTGGTCAGCCTGCCTTGCATACCTGCCTCGGTCTCTGGCAGTTGTGTTCTGCAGCTGGTTTTGTTGGTGAACCCCCTTCTTCTTGATGCAGATGATGGCTGTGCCAGCTGCCTCTCGCCGCCACCTGTTGCAAGTTGGGCCTGCACCAGCCCCTGGGCCGTATGCCTCTCATGTGCTTGAACCCTCCAGCGCCGTGCCCCTCATGCGCCCGCCACCTGCTGCAAGCGGTGCCTGCGCCAGCCCCTGCGCCAAACTCCAACATGGAGGCACCGGTAAGGTGCTCCGCTGCATTTCTGGGTAGCTGCGGCTCAGTTGCAATTGCTTGCTTTCACAGTGTTCCCCTTCATCAGATGTATGCATGTTCTAGCATTTCTGATAGGTGTACTTCTCTACCTGCAGATGACCGCCCCTTATGCTATGCCTGCCACATCTGGCTGACATTGACCTGAACAAAGAGGGATGGGACGCTCCAGCTCAGCAACAACGCCAGCAGACTCTCACCATGCAGCAGCACAGATTGTGACCCAATCTCCATCTAAGGATATGCCGCACCCCAGTAGACAAATGGTGTGTGACCTGGCCACTGTGTGCTCACATGAATAGCTGACCAGGCAACATTGACCACAAGAAACGAAGCCTGGTTGTGTGCAAACAGCTTGAAGCTTAGTGTACCCTTCTCATGCTGTCATAAACATCCTATCTGCACTGCTCCAGACGAGGCTCACAACTTGTGCAGACATAAACTCTCTGAGAGAGTGAAAGTCACGACAAGACAGGTGGGCTCTGTGCGCCCGCCCAGACGTGGACAGCAAAGTGGACTGCCTGCAGCAGCTCAGATGCTGCAGAGGGCCCTACCCACAGGCACACAGGAGCCTTGTAGCCTTGCGTGGCGGCCATGTCTGCCGTCAGCAGTCTGGAAAGGACCTGGTGAACCCTGTCTCCTCGCCAGCAGGCTTGACAGCATGAAGTGACCACTTTGCTGCGCCAACTGATGTGGCACCTGCTGCTTACAGCCAGGCCCGCGGCACAAGGCCTGCTCCATATTCTCCGAAGCTGCTGGCAAACGTCTCTCCAAGAGCTTTGATCTCAAGCAGTAGGGTCTATGCGCAGATGCACGAAGCAGTCTTCGGGACTGGACCTGCCCCTATTGCGCGTGACGCCCGCCAGAATATGCCTTTGCCGGTGAAGTGAAGTGGGAGACGGGCCGATGCAGCTTTGGGCATCACTGCCAGTTACTGACACAAGCATGACCACCCTGCCTCTGTGCTGCCTAGTATCGCCCCCATGTCCAGTCAACAAAGCTGTAACAACGCTTTTGTATAACAATCAAAAGCTTTCCAAGCTGCAACGCTCAGATGTGCTGCGCGCAGAAGGAGCTGTCTGACTTTCGCGGTGACTTTCGCGTTGACTGACTTTCGTTCTTTGTAGCTGGCTCCCTCAGTCCTCTGCCCCAGATTCAGCCTGCATGCCTCAGCACACGCAACGCCTGCAGGTGTTACGGAGGCACTTGATTGATGCCGACACTGGCAAGTGTTGTGTAGGTGGTGTTCACGCTCAGGCATGCAAATCAGCACAAGACAATGGCAAGGCACAGGATAACAGCAAGGTGGTGACTGCTGAGGAGGCAGCTGGGCTCATTCAAAGTGGAGCGGTGGTTACTGTAAGCATTGCAGACCTGCTCTGTGCTGCTGCCGGTTAAGTTTTTCAGCAGCACACTTGGGCACTGCATGCATCAGCGATGTCTCCTGAAACATGCTGCATGGCAGGTGGCAGGCTTTGTCGGGATCGGCTTTCCCGAGCACCTGGCTGCAGCGCTGGCTGAGCGCTTCCAAGAGGAGCAGCAGCCAGCTGGCCTACACCTGGTGGTGGTGGCAGCATGCGGTAATGGGAAGGGGCGCGGCCTGGACCAGCTAGCCGCCCCGGGCATGGTGTCTAAGCTGACATATGGCTGGGCTGGCCTCAGCCCCCAGCTGCTCAAGCAGATGAAGGAGGGCACTGTCCAGGGCTGGAACCTGCCACTGGGCGTGGGTGAGGTGTCCTCTGGGCTGCCTGGGGTGCTGCACACGCATCAGACTCAGGCTGATGCCCCAACCATGTCAGCCTGCCTCTCAGAGTCCTTCGAGCTGCCTGCTGTGAAGCATGGGCATCACATCTTGGCCGATGCTTTTGCTGACCCTGGCAGCGCCAGTCTGCCTCTGCGAGGAGGTGAGGCGTCCTGCAAGCTGCATGCGGTGTTCCAGAAGCATCCAACCTTGGCTGGCGACTCAGCTGACCCTGTCGCCTGCCTCTGAAAAGGAATGGAATGTCTTCAGCCTTTGAGCCTGTGCCTTGGTGCCTGAGCGGCATTTGTGCTGTCGATGATGGTGCTGGCTTCCCATGGGGACTTGAGATGTGGTGTCGTCTCGTCGCTGTCCAATGTGAGGCCTGTGCACGGGGCCTTGGCTCGCATGGGAGCTGCTGGTCCTGACATTGCCAGCCTGCCATGGGGAGTTTGGTGTGGTGTCCTCTCAACCGCATATGGCTTCACGCTTGTCACGCAATCTAAGGCCAGAGGGCTGCTGCCCCAGACGGCGCTAGACTGCCACTGGGGGCTTGGTGTGGTGTCTCCTTGGTGGCATACGGCATGCCTGTGTGTGCAGCCTGGACTCAAGGCTGAGGTGCTGCTCTTGGTGGTGCCTGCAAATTCGGCTGGGTGTCTTGTATGAATGCATGCGGCGTCATGCATGTGTACCCTGCACGGGCTGGTTGTCTCTGCTGGCCAGATGATAAGGGTCTGCCTGCAGTGGCACACCGAGTCCCTAGTGCAGCCAAGCTTTCAGAGGATGACAGCCTGCTGATGGCCTGCAGCTCTGGCCCAAGCCCAGCAGCCAGCGACATCATGAGTCTGTTGGCGCTGCTGCTGGATGCACCAGACTGGGGTGGCTCTGTCACCTGACCATCGACAGTTCTCCAGCTTACCTGCACCATCCTTTTCCATGCCTGTCCATCCCCAGTCTCCACGCAGTATCACACGTTGCCCATGCCAGGGGTGCAGTGGTAGTGTCACGCACCGCCCCTGACAGGTTCTGGCCTGCACTGGCAGAGCCACACATCATGCCTGATCATGCCCAGCCTCCCTGCAGTGTCACACATCATTCGTGATGTCGCTGCCAAGCGCCCGGGGCCCATCACCAAAATTGGGCTGGGGACCTTTGTCGACCCCCGCGAGCAGGTGGGCCGCCAACTTAAGTGGGCTGGCGCGCTGCTGTGAACACCACCACGCAGATCAGGAACAAGGTTGTGCAATCTCATTCAGCCTCCTACCACATCATGCTGAGCACTTCCTTGCGCCTCTGCTCGAAACGTTGCCCTTTGTGCCCTGCCTGGAGGTCCCTGCATTGCTCACTCGGCGACACAGGCCCGCAGGCCAAGGTCGTCGTCCACGACCTCCACCTGCATGCAGGGTGGCAAGGTGACCAGCCCTGATCAGGCAGACAGGGTGCAGCTGGTCCATGTTGGTGGGGAGGAGCTTTTGTGGTACCGTGCACCGCCACGCATTGATGTGGCACTGATCAGAGGCACGACGGCTGACTTGGATGGCAATGTGTCCTTTGAGCGGGAGGCTCTCTTCTTGGACAGCCTCAATCAGGTCAGATCAAAGCGTTGCTAGTCTGCTCAGAGGGGAGTTGTTTAGAGCTGGAAGCCGCTGCAGCTGGGCCCTTGAGCTGGGTGCCTGCCTGGCCTCTGCCCAGCACCTGCAGGCGGGATGCTTCTCGCTGCACCTTCAGCTGACCACACTTCATAGGGGAGCAGGTGTGGGGGCCAAGCTGGGATGGATTGCCGCTGCAGTGCCGTCACAGGGTGCGGCTGCAAGCAATTGGGTACTGTTGTGCTGCGAGCAGGCAGGTGCCCTGGTGGACAGCCTCCGCAAAGCTCCACTGCCAGCTGTGCGCAACTGCTCTGGGGCAGTTATGACCGCAGCTTGCCAGTACCTTCCATACGGCGATGTGCTCAGCCAGACGTGCCTCATGCCTTATCACTGCGCCCAGCAACAGGTGGGTTTGAGGCCGTGCTCTGACCACGTGCAGGCCATGGCTGCACACAACTCCAAAGGCCTGGTCATCTGCCAAGTGGAGCGCATCGTGGACAGGCACACCATCTCTCCCCGTCATGCCCACATCCCTGGAGCTATTGTGGACAAGGCAAGGCACTCTGCATTCTGCACCTGCCAGCACTGCATGAATAATCTAACTTCCTGGTACCTGTGGTCAGTATTATGATTGCGAGCGGCCCTAGTCGAGCGCTGTGGTGCAGCTGCTGCGTCCATGCTGCAGTCCAGGCCACTGCTCATTGATAACGTGGTGCCACTTTTTATACAAACCATCACCAGTAGCACAAAGTGAACATGGTTTCCTTGAGACACCTGGATATGCTTGTCTGTCTGCTTTCCCAGTCTCCTGAGGTGCTGTGCAGCAGGCAATCTCTGCAGGGAGGCAGGTCATGCTGCCTGCTGCAGCTGCCCAGCAAGCGCACAGCAGTCTGTCTGTGCCACATGTGAAGCTCCCCCCTTTTGGGCCGGGCTCAGTACCTTTGTGCTTTAAGCAATTGCTGAAGTTCTGACTTGCAACAGGCCGCTGCAGATTGTGCTGGCACCACCTGAACAGCACTATCAGTCCCTGGGCTGGCCGGACTACCTGGGCTCTCTCTCAGGCAAGCTGCAGCACCACACCTGCCTGCAAAGCAGGGTCATTGCTCACTCCATAGCAGCAGCTCCATGCCCTGGCCTCACGCCCTCCTTTCAGCTGTCCTCACATGAATCAAGAGCAGCTGCTGCCTGGTGTCTCGCGGCTACCCAGTGCATGAACTGGGTACAGAAGATTTCTGAGGCCAAGCAAAGTTCTGTGTGGGGCCCTGCAGGCATCTGCATACAGAATGGGCTCAAGACCACCCCTTCCCTGCAGGCAATGCACAGAGGCTCACATAGTGCCTCTGACAGGGAGAGCATGCTTCAACTGCCCTGCGGTTGCTGCACAGAGGCTCGACACCCGCCTTTGCCTGGCATGCGGTGCACAGAGGCTCACACTATACTTGGCCTTGCAGGCAAGGCACAGAGGCCTACCAACTGCTCCTGGCCTGGCGGGCATTGCACTAGATGAGTGATAAAGCCTCCTTGCTTGCAGGCGAGCTGCGAGTCCCGTTCTCGTCCATCCAGCCCCTGCCCAACAATGAGCGCAAGGTCATTGCCCACCGAGCCATGCTATTGATAGACACGCCCCACAGCATTGTCAACTTGGGTATTGGGGTCCCTGAGGTATGCTCCCAAAAACAAGTCACAGATCCTGGGGTGGGTCTGCAGCTGAAAGCATGGTGTGTGGTGGTCTCGTGCTTAAGCAGAGCTTTCCGCAGAAGTATCCTTCGCAGACAGCTCTGTTGCGCCTGCAAGGCTGGACTGCCTCCCGCCACCTGAGCCTCTCAGTGTCTACCTTCCTGGCCAGAGGCGCCGCAGCCGCTGCAGCCGCTGCATGTGCTGCTCTTCTGGCAGCGGGGAGCCTGCCTGACAGCCAAGCTGAAGGAGTGTCTGACAGCAGTTCTTCATAGCAGCATGTTTGTGCTGCACGCAAACGTCTGCCCTGTCTGCACTGCAGGGAGTGGCCACTGTGTGCACCACACATGCCCACCACAACCCAGAGGCCCTGCCCATCAACCTTAGCACTGAGGCCGGCAGCATGGGGGGCATCCCCACAGGGGGCCTGAGGTTTGGCGCCAGCCACAATGCAGCCAGTCACATGCCCTGCGCCTCCATGATCGATTTCTGTGAGAAGCTTTCCAGCATGCTGCTTACAATTTCACATCACCTGCAGCCAGGCTGCTGTCAGCATCACAGATTCTGCTGGCCAGATCATTTGATCAGTGGTGCCCAAGCCTAGCTGGCTGCAGACTGAAGCTCTGTTGTGTTTGCAGATAATGGTGGAGGCGTTGATGTAGCATGCTTGGGCATGGCTGAGGTCTGACCCTGAGCCATTTGCTCAATGCCAAATGGCTGCTGCATGACACTGGTGGCGATGTGATGGTGGTGATGCTGTTGTAGGTAGACTGTGAGGGCAATGTGAATGTCAGCAGCTTTGGGCCCCGCATGCCCGGCTGTGGCGGATTCATCGACATCAGGTATGCGCTGCAGCTCCATGCTGATGCCAGGCCACCTACTGCACACATTGCCTTGCCGTTTGAAATGGTTGGCTTCCTTTGCTGCTAATATCTAGTGCAACCCGCTCTGCAGTCAAACTGCACACAAGGTCATCTTCTGTGGAGCCTTCACAAGCGGAGGACTGAAGGTGCGGCATGCAGCCAGCAGCTTCTGAGCCTGTCCTTGCCACATTGTGCCTGGCCGACTGCTGGCACTTCAACATGCCAGCCACTGTTGACATCTGCAGGTGGGCCTCAGTCAGGGCAAGCTGCACATTCACCATGAGGGACGCAGCAGGAAGTTCGTGGCCAAGGTCCAACAGAAGACTTTCTCTGTGCTGACTGCGCGGCAGCGTGACATCTACTACCTGACTGAACGGGCAGTCTTCAAACTTGTAGAGGGCAAAGGCATTGAGCTCATAGAGGTTGCCCCTGGAATTGACATCCAGCGAGATGTGCTTGCACACATGGGCTTCAAGCCCATCATCAGGCGCGTAAAGCAAATGGACGAGCGTGTATTCTATCCCTAAATCAAATAAGTTGACAGCAGCATGCATGGCGTGAGAGTGAGGGTGTGGGGTGAGCTGCAAATCCATTCATGCCTTGAGTGAGTCGTTAGGGAGCAATGCCCTACAGCTTGACTACAACGCCCACGGGGCAGTGGTCACTGCCTGTAATGTCGGGCAAGTGATATGTCTCATGAATTCTGTTGATGAAGCTCTCAGAGATCTGCAACAGCACGAGAGTCTGAGCAACTTAAGCTGCAAGAGGGCACAGGAGCCTAGCTCAACTGACCAGCCCATAATCCAGACGCCAGCCCTTGTTTCCTTCCTTCAGCCCTGGCCGCCTCCCCCAGTATCTGCACAATTGCAGCAGCATGTTGCTGAGAAGCCCTTGTCAGGTTACTAAGGCAGCTGTTGAGCTGCCTGCAATATGCAGCCCAGGTAAAGAGCACGACTGCTGGCCTGAACCCCAAGATCAGCATCAGTGCTCACGTGTAGCCTGTTACTTCTGGGTACTGCCTCCGGAAGCCATCCACCAGGTTGCACTCATCAAGCAGGAGTCCAAAAGAATTGCGCTCTTCCTGCATCGAGCGAGCATATCTGAGGCTCAAAGCGTGAACCCGCAGATGTCTGGGGCTCAACCGCACCCACTGTGCTGCTGTCTCAGCAGGGCTGCCACGAACCCAAATCAGAGGCATCCCTTAGTTCAGATGTGGCAAACAGAGGCAATGGTTTGCCAGGCAGGCAACATTCACTGAAAGCCCGGCCATACTCTGGTCTGATGCAGCACAGGCTAGCACACTGCATGATGCAGCACAGAGCTTATGTGGCGAGGCCTGCAATTGCTGGCTCAGCTCTGCCATTATGCAAGCGGCAGCCTTGCTGCCAGAGCATGCCTCAGTGAAGCCTGCGCTGCGCCTGTTGGTTTTGGGGCTGTGGATGTCAATCTCTGCAGCAAGAGCCAGTGTGTGAGGACAGCAGGAAATTGTAACGAAGCTTGAGAGCACAGGCCGTACAAGTGACAGCAGCTTCAGCCCCATGGGAAGAGGTTGTCTTTTGTTGCAGGCCAGCATCACCTACAGCACACCTTGATGCGAAACATTGAGGTCGCCAGTCACGACGACTGGCTTAGAGGCCTGAAGCTGGTTGATGAACACCCTGCACTGCCACAGAAGCAAGATCAGAGTCAGCGAAAGCAGGGCTGCAGCTTCAGAAGCATCCCGCCACACAGTGTGACACAGGCCATGCAAGCCTCACCTGAACTGCTTGTCCCAGTGCTCTATCCTGTACGTGAGACGTTTCAAGTCTGCGCCAGCATTGGGGACGTAGACATTGACCACACTGCAGCTTTTGAGACAGTGTGAGAAACACACTACAGGTGATTGAGTTCCCCAGGCAAGCTGCCTTGACGATGAGCTGCAGCATGACCAAAAGAGCTGCTTGTGTCTTGCTGCTCTGCTGCTAGCAGTAGCGGCAGGTGGTGGTGCACTCTGTGTGATGCTTGATACTTGCCACAGGGGGCTGCTCGCTCATCTTCGGGAAGAAGTGAGCAGTGATGCAGTTGGGGCACTTCAACTTCAGCAGCACAGCATGTACCTGTAGTCCTGGTACTCGGCCATGATGACGCGCCCCTCCTCATCCAGCTCCTCCTGTCCTATGCCATATTGAACCCTCAGAGGCTTCTGCCTGCAGTCATGAGTGACACGTGATTCTGCTGCAGGCTGTCTAGGCGGGCGGCCAGTGCAAAAGGCCAGCGCCGTGCTGCGCCTGCAAGGGTCTGCGCAGCAGGCACACCTGACCAGAGACGCCGCTGCCTGCAGCCCTTCTGGTCAGCAAAACATGCCAGGAGCGCAGGCATCTGGGCAGCCTCCTGCACCAGCATCCACTTGAGCATGGCACCTGCAGCTGTGGCATGTGGGGGTTGCTCGGATGCTCAACACAGCCTGCCCAGCTTGCTGGGCTGCATCAACATCCACCTGCAGATGAAGGCCACCTTGCTGCACTGCAGCTAAGCTGCGCCCACGCAGGCATTGAGTGCTTGACACCCACCTGCAGATGATGCTCTCCTGCTGCAGCCAACATGTGCCCATACAAGCGATGAGTGCCTGACGCCTCACCTGCTGATGATGGCTGTCCCACTGTAGCCCAGCTTGCCCGTGCTGCAGCTCCAGTAGACGTGCCAACCCAAAAGGGCCAGCTGCTCTTCTATTTCAGCCACACCCTTGGTCTGCAGCTTGGTCTCTTGCAGGCACAGAATATCCACTTTCTCCATGTCCAGCAGACTTCTGATGGCCTCTGCATCCTGCTTCAGTATATGGACTTCAACAAGGGAAAGGGAACCTGCTTTTCTACACCAATCTTGAATGGCTGAGGGTCAAGCAGACACTGCAGCCTCCTGACCTTCGACACTGTCTGAGCTACGTGGTGCCCCTGGCTGATGGCAGATCTTCATGGACGGCACTCGTGTGCTGCCTGGCGTAATGCAACAAGGACAGCAGCTCAAGCTACATGGATACAGGACATGCCATGCGCTGCGCAAGCGTAGTGTCATTTGTGCAGGCAGGCACATCGCCGCCCGAGGGCAGTTGGTGGGACTGCTCGCACCTTTTTTAGCAGCGAACGCAGGCTGGCTACATTCCAGGTGAGGATGGCCGAAGTGGGACCCTCGCTGGCTGGTGGGCGCATGGCAGCACTGAACACTGGCAGCACTACATGCACCAGCGTCAGGCGATGAGCCAAGGGCGTGGCTGGCACAGGCCTCTGTGCTACTCATGCCACAAGCAGACAAGCCAAACTTACTACACATCAGCATGCTGCACGTTTTCTGTCAAGCTGGAAAACCTTCAGGAGCGCTCCAGGGCCTCCTGTGCAGCAATGCATGAACAAAGCAAAATGCACTGCTGATACTGCCGCTCAAGGCTTGCAGGGGGCAGGGAGCAGTGACCTGGCTTTGGCTCCTTCTTGCGGTTCCTCTTGGCCTTAGGCTTGGCCAGATCTGGCTGCTCCTCAGCTGCTGCGTCAACTGGATCATCAACAGTCGATGCTGTCCTGCAGTGCACCACAGCGTTCCAAGTTCTGGCTCCTGCCCGCTGACAGCCCTTCATGCTGGCAATGCTGAAGGGAGTGGAGCAGCAGTCTTCACCTGTCTGCTTGTGCTTCCAAGGAGCCATTCTCCTGTGCTGCTGCAACTTCCTTTTTCCGCCTCCTGAACAATATCAATGATGTCACTGCAGTGCTGCAGATGGTCAGAAAGAGCATGGCGAAAGCATGGATCTACACCCAGGCGATTTCTTGGCTCCTGCTGGCTTCTCGACATCGCTGGCTGCTGCTAACTTTCGTTTGGGCATTCTGTGGCTGCACTTGAAACCTGGGTAGGCCGATTTGATCCTTAAAGGGAGCAGCAGCTGGTTTGCCAAGCGCCACATGTGAATGGTCAACATGCCAGCATGGCCTGGTTCTCATGGCTGTGAGGTTTCGCATCAGAATGCCACCAGCATGGTCACCAAAGTGCTGGAGAGGATCCACCACCAGTTGTTGTGTGGCCTGTTGTGTGAAAAGGGACCGCGCACCATTTGCTTGCCCTGGCTGACAACGTGTTGTTCTGAGCAATGTTTGACAGCGCACCGATCGCAAATTTGAGGCTCCTGCGAACACCTGCTGCTTTGCAGGCCTGCAACAGCCCAGGCAGCACCCCCAGCGCACAGCGCCATGAGCGGCCCTTTGCAGCAAAAGCCAGACAGCACCGTGGGCCACATGTACAAGCAGATGCGCAGCTTTACACCGGCATACACTAAGCAACCTCACATCCAGTAAGCAGAGGCCACTGATGTACATCAGAAGCCAGACATGAGAAGACTTGCTGCCTTTGCAAGTCAGTGAAACCCATTCAAGACGAGCAGCACAACTTGCTGCACGATCTTCAGCTTGACGACCCTGCGCAACACCCGTAGCCACCTCTTCTAGCAACCAGGACAGACCTCGACAGGTACTTCTTTACTGACCAACTTTCAATGTTGCTAGGTGCATGGTTGCTTCGGCACAAGTTCAGTTCAATGCTACCTTTTGGCCGCTTCTTGTTTGTCTGCTCCCGGACTCTTTATAAATCTCTCAAATTCTAGTCAATTCACAAAATAAATGGGGTTGAATCCCAGTTTGACTGAAAGCCTCTCCCCCATCATGCTGCTCCTGGGAGCCATGCTGCTTGGGAGCATCCTGCTGCCACTCATCTCTGCCTCCCTGGAGCAGGTGCATACAGATCTGAATGCCAATGCAGGGCGATACAATAAAGATCTGTGTGACCTCGTTGACATTCAAAGTATCAGCTCACTGAAGGAGCACCAGCCTGACCTTGCCAAAGCAGCTGAATGGCTCACTGTCCGCTTGATAGAGGCTGGCCTGGAGGTGTGCTCTTCTTGTGCAGGCCCCTGTGAAGTCTGTAGTTCAATGGCTCTGTCAATCATTCAGCCTCAGCACCACTGGACCAGCTCATAGGCCTGCCCAGGCAGCTTAGCCCTGCCAAACCCTTGATGCATGCATGACATGTCGTTGTCGTCCTGCAGCATGTGCAGAAGCTGGAGACGGGAGCACAGCCTGTCGTGTATGCAGACTGGCTGCATGCCTCTGGCCAGCCCACCATCCTGATATACGGACACTATGATGTTCAGGTCCATGCCCTGCAATGTTGTCTGGCCTCAGTACATGCCATTCTGCTGCCCGATGCACGCCAATGCCACTTGTGCCATGCGGGCCCCCACGTCTGTGCATTGCATCTGCTCTACTCTCGCCATGCCCAGTGCAATTTGAGTGCAGTGTTGTCTACAGCTCGCCCCCAACGCCTATCAGCACCCGATGCAGCGGTCTGATCACAGCGGGCCCAGGCAGGGCGCTGTCATTTGTTGCGCCCAAAATCTGGTCACCTCCCTGCAGCCTCGCTTGGACACATCTGCCTTTGCATGTTGCAGCCTGTGGACCCTCTGCGCCTGTGGAAGACCCCTCCCTTTGAGTGTCGCCTGGAGGATGGTGCATTCAAGGGCCGAGGAGTGGATGATGACAAAGGTAAGGTCATGCAGCTACCCAAAGCTGTGCGCGTCTTCCTTCAAGATTGTCCTCCCTGCACAGCAGAGCATTTGCCTGTCCTGGCAGCAACACAGTGATCAACATGGCTGAGTGTACCTGCCATGCATGCATGCAGGTGGCCTGCTGCAGCCCATACATGCAATTGAGGCCCTGCTCAATGCCACAGGCCGCTTGCCGGTCAATGTCAAGGTGGGTGCGGCTCTACTGTGCTGCAAATGCCAGCCTGCACTGGCTGGAAGGAATAGAGACAGCCATATGTAGAGTGGCACCTGTGTCAAATTCCGGCATGCAGCACCCTACTGATCCTGGGCAAGGTGTGCAGCACTCAAGCTGCATGCAGGCCTTCCTGCAGAGCACTGACAGTGACGCGGTGCAGGCCTCTTGCCCACACTGGCAACTGCCTGCTTGCACCTGGCCTGCCCCTGCCAGCTTTCCCAAGAGCAACCCAAGAGCAGGGTCTGCAGCCAACCTTGACATGACAGGGCTGCAGCACCAGCTTTTGCAAGTAATTTGCGGCCATGCAGTTCATGCTGGAGGGGCAGGAGGAGATCGGCAGCCCCCAGCTGGACGCCTTCCTTGCGCAGCACACCAAGCTGCTGGCGGCAGACGCTGCACTATCAGCTGATGGGGGCCAGGTGGGCCTTGCCAGCATGCTTTTGCAGGACATGTGCAAGGTCATGCAGCAAGTGCCGGCATTAGCCGATACACGCCAGGTTCGCAGTTCAACTCAACCTCAGAAGCCTGTGCAAACAATGGAGCAGCAGGAAGTGTGCTGTCAGCTGGCAACGGGCAGCTCAGCATATTCTGGGCATGCCGTCTCATCAACTCTGCCAGCTTTGGTGGTGCTGCAGAATGTGGCTGGCTTGGCCTGCCCAGCCCGGCCTCCAGGACTGTGTGCAAGACTCTGCAGCAGATGCTGCTCTCTCAGCTGATGGACACCCTGTTGACTCTGCTGGACTGCACTGCAGCTGATCAGTCCTGCACCTGGGATCTCTGTGCCCCTTTCTGCATGTGACATGGCCTGACTTGGCGCTGATCCGCCGGACTCCATGATTGTCTGAATGTCCTCTGCAGATCTCGGCGGACCAGGGTGGAATCCCCATCAGCCTGCGGGGCTCGATTGCCGTGGAGATCGAGCTGCAGACTGTGGACTTTGACCTGCACTCAGGTGGGCGGCCCTGTGGCTTATATGCCTGCCATCTCCTGCTGGCATGCATAGATCTGCACGCAGCCTCGGAAGCCTGAGGTCCAGGCTAGTGCACTACCCACAGTTTGTTATGTGCATCAATGCACCTGCCGTCTGGCAACCTGGGGGGACAGGCCAGAAATCTGGGCTGGAGCGCCCAGAGTGTCTGTCATCTGCAAAAGCTGGCAGCATCATTGCCTGATGAGGTGCCATGCAGTTCACGCCCTGCAGGCATGAAGGGCGGCAGTGTTCTGAACCCCATCAACGCCCTGGCTCGCCTCATAGGTGGCCTGCACGATGAGAACCACCATGTGACTGTGGAAGGCTTCTATGAGTGAGGAGCTGCTGAGCCAACCTACTGGCCAGCCCTTGAGCTGGCATGGCATGTGCTTGCAGCTGCCGACCTGTTGAGCATGCCTTTTACTTGACCAACTGCTGACCAGACCCTGCTTCGCCCTCAAGCCTGTGCAGCAGCTCTGCTTTGGCGCGAGCTTGCCAGGAGGGATGCAGACCATCACAGCCACTGCATGCAGAACCACCTCATGGATTACGTGGCCTGACCCAGGTGTCAAACCGAGTGTGTGGTCTGTTGCGCCTGCTGCTGCAGCGGCGTCAATGACATCACCGAAGCTGACAAGACCGATCAGGCAGCTTTCCCGTTTGATGAAGCCGCAGAGATGAAGGCACTGGGGGCTCTGGGGCCTGTTGGCGAGAGTGGCTTCACCACCCTGGAGCGCAGGTCAGGCTGCTGCCCAGGACAGAATTGCTTCAGCCTGACACCAATCCTGGTCTGTTTGCATCGCCCAGCAAGAGAGAGCAAGGGCCCAGAGAGGTCTCTTGCTGGATAGCAGTATGAAGCCTGGCTGCAGTGTGCCGTGCATGATTTGTGGCACTGCTGGGACTCTCATCTTCAGAGGCACCAGGCTGGGGCATGGCCACGAGGCGTCAGGCATGCTCCCTCCTGCCTGCAGGTGGCTGCGCCCCACACTTGACGTGGTGGGCATTTGGGGCGGCTTTCAGGTCGGTGCTGCAGGCCACGGCATGCGGTCTGTGCCTTGCCAGGGTCAAAGTGACACCTCCATGTGCGACCTTGGGCATTGCACCGGGTGTGCCATCTCTCCCTGCTGACGGCGCCATGAAGTGCAAGTGCATCTGCTTGCCGTCTGCTTGGTGCTCAGCTCTGTGGTTGTCTTGAGGAAGTGGCGTCCTCACATGCAGCTGCACCTGCTGGCAGCCACGGCGGCGCTCACTGTTGGGGACCCCCCTCCTGCAGGGGGAGGGGATCAAGACCATTGTGCCCAGCAAGGCCACAGCCAAGATATCCTGCCGTCTGGTGCGTCATCCAGGCGGTGGTTGCCTTGCACCACAGCAGCTGTCAGGGCTGTCTGTGTGGTGGTCTCGAGCTGCGGCCAATGTGAAGCACCCCTTCAGGAACGCGTGTGGCTGAGCGGCACAGGCATTGCTTTGTGTCGCCTTGATTGTCTTTGGCCCATGCCGCTGGCCAGCTCTTTCTGCAGCCGTTTTGTCTCATGCTCCCCTGCAGGTGCCTGATCAGGATCCTGTACATATTACTGAGGTGAGTGGCTCACTGCAGCAACATCGCACGGAGCGTGCGGGTGACAGGACAAGGTGCTGATTGCTGGGCCCACTGGCTCCCCATCAACACTAGCTGTGCAGCCGGTTTGTCGCAGCGCGCTCCTGATGCACAACTGGCGCTGCAGGTGCTCAGGAGGCATATCCAGAGTCACGCTCCAGCAGAAGCCAAACTGACATTCAATAAATTGTCCTTTGTGGCCAGTCCCTACAGCATGGCTCGTGAAAGTGCCATCAACAAGGCGGCTTCAGCGGTGGGGCGCAGTGCGGTGCATGCCTCTCCTGCTGCATGGCTGCGGCTGACAGGCAGCACACGACCATGACGCATGAGAACTGCCACCTCTCGATGTATTCTGGTGCCAGCCTGAGGTGCTCATGTTGTGGTGCAGGTTCTCACGGAGCATATGGGACAGCCTACTCTGATTTACCGGGAGGGAGGCAGCATTCCAGCCCTGGTGCTGATGCGGAAGCACCTTGGCCTCGAAAGCACCATGTTTGCATTTGGCCTACCAGACGACAACCTGCATAGCCCAAATGAGGTGTGGGCCTTGCTGCAGCCAGAGTCCTTTGCTTTTGATCCTCAAGTTGCATGTGCCTCCTGAGCCCCACTGCTGCATTTCTGGCAAAATTCATCGGACTGGGTGCATGCAGTACCCTAGCTAGGGGCTTTAGGTGTTGAGCCTTGCTTTGCACCTTACAGATGCGTGCCTGTCTCAACCAAATCGCTTACCATTGCAGAGGTACCGTGAGTTTATGTTTAGGCGAGGGCGGCATGCATGGGCAGATGTGCTGGAGCGAATCAGCAGATATTTTGGCAAGGACACAGATAGGTCAGAGCTGTGAGCTGGGCATGAGCAATGAGACAAGCAAGAAATGATACTGGACTCCTATATGAATCAATAATTCATGATGACCCAAGGGTGCTCCCCTAGCGCTGTGTGAATATCAGCAACCTGATGTGCCGAAACCACCTGAAGTTGGAGCTTGATGCTCAAAAATTTACCCCTGAGACGCTCTGTGATCCTACAGTCATTGCTGCTAAGCTCACTCTTATAGACTCTGCAATTGGCAGGCCCAGTGAGTGCCAAAACAACCTGAAGTGGCTGCTGCAGAGCAGGTGAACATGTCAAACCTGGCAATGGCCCCCTGCATTTCCCTCAGAATGGCGCCCTGTGCGATGGGTCCTGCGCCCTGTAGCAGGAGGGTGCCGACCTCCTGTGCTGCTGTATAGAATATGGCTGCCAGCAACCATCCCGTTGAAGGCTGGCTGGGATCCAGTGGGAGTGGCAGTCACTTGGCAGGTCAGTCCAGAGTGCCAGCTCGAGTAGCGGCAGCTCACCGCTACAACAGGTGGCTTGACAACCACGTTGAAGGTGTGCTGTGCTGGAAACTGCACCAGGGCTCCTAGAATGAGGTTCTGGCCCTTCTCAGTGTTCTGCAGCAGAGTGAGACACCTGTGAACAGCAATACAGAATGCAGGACAGCACCCCTAAAATCAGACAGAACTTGCCAACCGGCCTTGGACTCACTTCCACGTCGGCATCTGGATCAAACTCGCCTCGCAGCGCACTGAGGGCCATCCCAAATCGTCCACCCAGCTCATTGATGGGGACGGCACCAGACTGCTGCAGCCTGGCGCCTAAAGAGGTGCAGACAACTGCTTTCAGCCCTTTTCTACTGCGAAGCTCTTGACAGCCGCCTGTCCTACCTGGGGAGTCCTCTCCATCACCTTCTCCTCCATTCTTTGTGGCCTGGCTTTGGCATAGACACCTGGCAGGGGTGGTCCACATTTTGGCAATTGGGGACAGCTGCAGGGTGGCATGCTGGGTGAGCCTCATGTGCATCTGACTGCAGCCTGCCACTGGCCACATGCCAGCCACTCCACTCAAATTCCTTGACTGGATCAGCATCGGGGCAGCCCGAGCATCTGGCAGTAGTCAGCTGCAGAGATGTGAGATCTTTCCACACCAAAGAGGGGTTAGGTCTCAAACCCTGTCTGACGACCTATGGACATGCAGACTCTGTGCTAGTTGCAACAGGCTCTGGCAGCTGTGCCATGCAGGTGGCACACAGACAGTGCTCCATGCCTTCCTTGCCAAGGCCTCACCTTCAACACACCTGCAAGCAGCATGGACACAGAGCAAGTCGTCAAGGGCTGGCTGTCACCTGTTGTCACCATGATCAGAGACACCAGGGAGACCTGCCAAGCAGGCGCATCATTGTTTTGGCGACAGCAGCCTCATGGGCGGTCCCAGTTTTGAGGTGTCATGCTGTGCGCCTCTGCACACTCAAGCAGCGTGCCACCCCTGTGCAATGTGCTGGACGTGCGTGCTTTACAGGCCCGCTGTCTCTGAAGCTTTGGAGCAGGCAACAGGGGAGCAGCAGCAGGCGCCACAGGATCAGCAGCAGCCTCAAGGCAGCCTCTTTGTGACCCCAGAGTTTACTTTCACCGTGCCCCCAGGCTGGGAGGAAGTGGTTGAGCAGGCTCCCAGCACACCGCAGGCAGCAGGTTTTGGAGCCACCTATGGTGAGGTGTTTGAGCAGCAGGGCAGCGCTGCCTGCTGCTTTGTCCTGTTGCATGCAAGTTCTGCTGGGGCACCGCGGATGGCCCGAGTGGCAGGGCAGGGTGGGCGCTGCAAGCAAGTGCTGCAGGGGAAGTCTGCTGGTCACAGGTGGCTGCCCGGCTCCAGCGTCAGAATATGCTGCTGGCAGGACCAGGCTGCTGTTCACAGCGGATGTCAACCTGTTGCCAGGCAGCTGTCTCACTGGCTGCCTGGCAGGTCAGCAGCCAGGCTCATCATGGGCCACCTAAGGCAGCTTGCGGAACTGGCAGCGCTTCAGAGATGCTGCTGTCGTGCCTGCAGATGGGCGGCCCCGTGGCGCCCCCAAAATTTCTCCCGTCAAAGCCAGATTCTCATCCCCCGAGGGAGCCCAGATCAGTGTAGTGGAGCGCAGATCAGCAGAGATCAAGCCCACCTTCCTTCAGGTATGCCGTGCAAGTACTGAGCCTGCCACGGCAAAGGCAGCCCCGATTGCTGCAGTCTCCCATCCCACGCCTACTTGCTGATCGTCAAGCAAGGTGCCATGCCTGCCATTGCAGGTCTCAGACATCAGCGGCTTTGGCGACCTTGCTGCTGTGCAGCAGCTACTGGTGCCCCCAGGCAGCACGGTCCTGCGCAAGGTGATTGCTTCTTTTGCAGGTGCCTGTGTTGTCCTGCAATGCAGTTCCGACATGCACAAATCATTAGCTTTTCCCCTCATCCTGCAGAAGGTGCAGGTGCAGCAGCAGCCCCAGCGGCAGACGACCCTTGGGCTAGTTGACACCCCACCCAAAAATATGTTCATGTATGAGTTCACACAGAATGGGAAGCACATTCTGATGGCAGCTGCTGCTGCAAGGGGGAGGGTCTGGATCACCGGGGGCTTTGCTGCAGACTCAGCCTGGCCCAGGCTGGGCGCAACTATACAAACAGCTGTGCAGTCCTTCAAGCTGAATGCTCCCATCATCAGTTGAAGGCTTCCTTTGGTGTAGACGCTGTTGATGTGACTTATGGCTGTCTGTATGCGCTTCGATGTCATAAACGTCCCATCCTCTCTTGTGCTGAACTTCACAGAGGCTTGCGTGATAGGTTTAGTCACTGTGTTGTAAAGATGACCAGCTCTATATCCTCACTCAAACCACTCCCTTGTGTCATGCTACTCTAGAGGTTGTTACACAGCATGTGAAGGATAAGCTGCAGATTACAGACACTTCCCAGGCTGTCATGTGTGAACACAGCTGTCATGTGAGAAGACAGCAATAAGATTCATTTCTTGCGTTCTTAAATAAGTGGCCGTCTTCAGTCAACTAGACAACTGAAGACACAGGGGCTCAAGTCAATGGTTGCCTATCTATGGGGGAGTCGTGCATGTGTAAGCGGGTGTCGAGGTCTCGGTTGGTGGAGCTGCAGCTAGTTCTGGCTGGTTGGGGCAGTCTCGAAGCTGGTGGGATGTCAAGGATCAGCCAGATGTGGCTGACACAGCACCAGTGGGTGCCAGGACTGCGCCAGAAGGCCCTGGAGCTGGTGCGGGCACAGCCTGAAGCAGGTGGCGGCCGCTTGTCGCGGAAACAGCGCCAGCAGGGGCCAGCACTGCGCCGGAGGGCCCAGGTGCAGGGGCAGGCACAGCAAGGAGGTGACGGCCGCTTGACGCGGACACAGCACCAGCTGGTGCCAGCACTGCTCCTGAAGGCCCCGGAGCGGGAGCAGGCGCAGCCTGGAGCAGATGGCGGCCTGAGGTAGCTGAAGGAGCACTCAACTGCAGGTGACACAGTGAAGCAGTCAGGAGTACGCCTTGCAAAACGTAAGTGAACAACGGCGTAAACTTGATGCAAGCACAGCAAAACCTACTAGTGAATGGCAGCAAGCAGCTCACCGGTGCCAGGGATGCGCTGGAAGGACCCGGGGCAGGAGCGGGGGCTGCAAGCAGCCTGCGGCCGCTTGCAGCAGACACGGCGCTGGCGGGTGCCAGGTATGCGCTGGAGGGACCGGGTGCAGGGGCAGGTGCTGCCTGCAGCAGGTGGCGCCCAGCGGTAGCAGAGAGAGCTGCAGCCTGCAGCAGCACAGCAATTGTCAGCAAGCAGGCAGACAGTTGCACCAACTGTTATATATACTGCATTAGTCAGGCAACACCAAAAGCAGGTGAGCGGCTTACACGCAACACTAAAGCTGCTGCCTGCATCCTCGCAAAATCCAAGCGACCCCAAAGCCAGGGCAAGGTCGAGAATGCCAAAGCTGAGGTGACAGCATGCAACTGCCCCTCAGATGAAACTGGCCTCGAGGCTCGAGGCTCCACCATCAAGCGTTCAGCAGGACAACTCACCGGGGCCAGCACTGCAGAGGGCCCGGGCGCAGGTGCAGGGGCCTGGAGCAGCTTCCTGGCACTCACAGCAGAAGCGCCTGCAGGACAGCAAATACACCCATGCGTCAGCCAAGCTAGACACTGTTTGGCCTCAGAAAGGGCAGATCCAGGTCGAGCTGAGGGCCAGGAGCTCCCAGGAGAGGCCATCGGAAAGGCAGGCCAGCCAATCGCTGCTGGAGGCAACAGCTCGAGGACCAGAGCGGTTTGTGGCCCCTCCCGCTCCTGCCTGGCCCGATGTGCAGGATCAGGTGTCCTGATGCCGCTGTGGGCACGAGACAGGCCAGCACCCGCCAAGTTTTGAAAGGGTCGATGCTCACCTGCCAGCAGGGTGAAGAGGGCTGCGGTCTTCATAGCGCCTCTGATCTCTTTGGCAGGAAGCCTGGAGCTGGAGGCTCGGGGAAGTGGGTCTGCTCTCGACTCGAGTTCTGGTGAGTGCCAAAGTTAATAATATCGAAAGAAGGAGAAGAAACAAACTGCCCAACTGCTCGCTGAGCACCGTCCATTTGTTGAGCACCATTCAACTCTGAACTGCCAGGCAGTTGTTCTGTTTCGAACAGCCGTTGCAAACCGCTTTGGCGCCAGGAGGTCCGCCAGCTGGCAGTGTGCTAACCCTCCATCAGCCCCACTCTGTGGCTTGCAGGCTGTTTGAGCATGTGCCATTGCAGGATCTGTCATACTAGTGTATGCACATTAGCGCTGCGGCGTTTGCATCGCCTGGGCCAGCCAGCCCAGCAGTGTGAGCATCAGTAGTTGTTGCTACCACCTCCCATTGTGGTTCAAATGTGCAGCAGGTTCAGCCAGCACTGCTGCATCAGGTTGAGGAGCGCCGGTGGAGCGCACAGCATTGCACTGGAGCTTCAGCGCCATACACTCTTCCCAGCTGTCCTAGCTGGCTTGCCGGTACTGGACCAAGCTGTATGCTGCCTGCTTCAGGCTGAGAATCTGCAGTTGACGTCCCCCTTGCGGACAGTGCTGCTGAACATCTGTGGTTGGGGCCAGCAGCGCCAGCCAAGCCATCTGACTCCTTATGCAAGCGAGCACAGCTGCTCCGGATACGGTGCTCCTTCAGTGCTGCCTGAGCGCTGCTGCATCTGCACACCTGCAAGCTCCAGCATGAACTAGATTGCCCTCACCATTAGAGTCTTGAGGCAAACTGGTGCATTTGGAATGGGGCCTCACCCCAAGAATATCTTGTCTGCCCCCTGAGTTCCTACCCATGCGACATAGGCCCCTCGTAGATGACCTCCCATCTCGGAAAATGTCGCCTGTCGGCAGCTCCAGCAGTCATGTCGCTCATGGGGCCCTGGAGGACCTATGTCAGCACGCTCTTCAAGGGTTGCAAGGCAAGCATGCACTGCTTTGCAGCTGCAGCCTGCATGATTGTCAGACAAACAGGATTGCTATGCTGCAGGCCTGAGCAGCCAGAGCGCTCAATTGGCTCTGCAACATGCCGCCTCAGCTGCTAATCTTGCAGCGCTGTTTCAGCAAAGCCTCGGCAGGCATGATGCCCTACAAGCGGAGGCTGCTGAGCTGCGGGGTGCACTTGAGCAGCAGCAGGACGCCAACAAAGACCTTGAGGCCATGGTCAGAGAGCTCACGCAGCAGCTCCAGCAGGAGAAGCAGCTGCGCGAGGCTCTGCAGCAGAGGCAGGAGCACCAGCAGGTGTGGCCTCAGGGCGCACTTATGCCCTGAGGAACAATGACGCTGTGCAGGCGCACACTCCCAACAAGACCTGTCTGCAGCCCCAGCCATTTCAGGCGCCATGCTGACCTGTGTGCATGCTGCTGCTTTATGGTTTTGCAGGCAGAGGTGCAAGGCAAGCTTGCACGGTGAGGCATACAAAACTTTGGTGAAGGACCAGGCCAGCCTGCTGCCCTGTCTGACTGCAGTCACTGAATGCATGCAGATGTGCGGACGGTGCAGGACCTGCTGGCACCATGCTGGCCCCTTTTGCAGCACTTCTAAATATTGGACTGTACTGCACCTGCCCCACCATGTGCTCATCTGCAGGAAGAGCTGCAGAAGGTGCGAGACCAGCTGGCAGCCGTGCAGCAAGCAGGCGAGCAGCAGCGCGAGGTCTTGAAGGCCGAGCAGGACAGGCATAGCCAGTGCCAGCAGCAGGTGCAGGAGTTGCAGGTCCACCTGGCGACGAGAGGGGAGGAGCTGGCAGGCTCCAGAGCAGAGCGCAAGGCGCTACAGGTGCAGGTTTAGTGCAGCGCTGATCCAAGCAGCAGATGGGGCTGTGAGCCCAGGCCGCGCAGCCGCCGCATGCTTGAAAGCAGTGGCAATGATAACAAAACAGCCCCTCAGCCAGCAAGCAGCGCATGCCAGGGCAGCGCCTGGGACTTGCTGGACTTACAGCGGGAACCGCCACAGCTGCTCTGTCCCTGACCAGCAGGCAGCCCATGCCTGGCAGCCCCTTGATTGCACATACTGCCTCTTGAATGCACAGACTACCGCTGAGCTGCGGGCTGCTTCCTGCACCACGCCTTGCATGAAGTGCAGTAGTGCAGCCAAGCTTCAGATGCAGTGCACACTCGTTGTTGTGCAGGTCCAGGTGCGCCAGATGGTGAAGAGCGAGCGGGAGCTGAGCAGTGAACTGCGCACAGCCCAGGACCACATAGATGCGGAGATGCAGCAGCTGAAGCACAGTGCTCAGGTGAGCGGCAGCAAGCGGTAGAGGAGCAGCGCGCAGCGCATTGCCCAGGATGACTTTTGTGCAGAGATCCTGAAGCTGCAGGATAGCGCTCAGGTGGGAGGAGTCTTTGGTCAGATGGGGTTGCCTCACCCAGCTAGGAGGTGCAGCTGAAGCACAGCGCTCAACAGGTTGCAGTTATGATGGCCTGAGTCTTCGTGCACACAGAAGCAGGACAAGGCTGCTGCAACGGCTGAAGCAAAGCGCCTACATGACACTGGAGTGGCTGAGGGGAACAGCACTCAGACACATACGTAGGCTGGTCGTCACAGATGAGCAGCTACTGTGATACCCTATTCACCCCACCCATGGTCGTCATGGGTGCCTGCAGAGCGAGAAGCAGAAACGGCAGAAGCTCCAGCAGCAGCGCAGCGAGCTGGCATCCACTGTGCAGAAATTACGGCAGTTCTACCAGGGGAGCAGCCCAGACAGCAGCACCCAGGTGCTGAGAGCTAGGCGTTGCTTACCGCATGAGCCTGTGCAGCAGCTCGAGGCGTGCTTCAGTGACCTGAAGATGCCTGCAGCTGCTTGGCAGTCCTTGATGAGCACATCGGCTCACTGCTGCAGATACCAGCGCTGGTGGTTCCCCACGGCCACACCCATTGCCTAGCCTGTGAAGCAAAGCTACGGCAAAATGGAGCAGCGACACACAGGGGCGTCCCCCCAGACAGTCCCCAAACTCCAAGGAGACGCAGGAACTCCTACTCCTTGCAGCCCACACCTAGGGAACTTTGGATGCCATGACGTCTGGCCTTACTGAGAAGAGATTCACGGCGTTCATACAATCACAACAGTAGGGCTGCTGCGTGGTAGCTTGCATGCAACTCACGACATAAAGAAGTGACATTTTCCTCTTTGCTCTCGAATGCCAAAAAGCTTGTCTCTCACGCAAAGCCTGCAAACACAGCTCCTGCTAGTGGCCGTGCTGGAATGGCTCCAAAATAGGGTGCAATCCTGCGGAGTAGTAAAGATACCTGCATGCATACGCGAGGTGGTAGATGAAGAGGCAGCAAGCCTTTCTCAGCAATGATGGCAAGTGTGGTGCAGCAACCTACATGTACACTCTGAATATCTGCATGCTGAGAAGTACAAAAGCTGCCGTGCTGCCTGCCATGAGCGCACAGTCTCGCCAGTCTCCCTGCAATAATGGGGTAGATGAGGTCCGTGTCTGTGATGGAAATTGCACGCAGCAAGCCACTGCTTCCAGCTCTGGCTCATGCAAGAGCTGCAGCCCACTTCAGAAGAATGAATTCTCACCCGCGCCTTAGGCATTACTGCATCATCAAAGAGGTCAGCAGCACTCTGGACTGCTGTTCTGAGGAGCTGAAGGGGCTCAGGCCGAGACTCTACCACTGGGCTAGCAACCTGCATTGTGGAAAGCTCTGCTTGATAGAATGAGTGCTTGCCATGTGCAGCACTTCAGCATATGAAACCACCTCTTCTTCAGAGGGACTCTGCGCTGCTTTGCATTTTGTGGAGCCTAGTCTGGGCTTCATGGTAGACCTGTGATTTGAATGTTGCCTGACATATCTGGGCAGCAGGAGACTGACCTCTCGGCCACAAGTTTGCATGAGCCTGCACTGACTTGCAGCAGCAGATAACCACAAGGCTTGGCGTGGTCGGCTTGACTTTAATGGTATCAATTCATGATAGGGAAAGTGGCCAATCTCAAGCATAAGCAGCAAGGGCCTGATGCTGTGCTGCTGACCTCTGCCTCAGCCCAACTCCAATGGGGGTTGTTGCTGTATTGCCCCAGGTCACAGTCCCTGCCAGGGCTGTTTTAGGCCACAGCTTGTTTTGTCAACCTCACAGTATTGCAGGCTGCCTGCTGGCACCGCTGGCAGCGGCAGTTGTAAGCCTGCACCCCCTGCCCTCACTTGCCTCCACAGCACACTCTCTAGACGCCCAAGCCGTGGAAGAGGTGCAGGTGATCACTCTCATGAGCCCCTCTCAGGATGCCTTGCATGGTGTGCTATGTGCTGGTGCCCACTGAATGCCTTTCTAGGGCGCCAGCCACCTCGATGTTTGATCTGCAGGCAGAGGCTGCCACTGCCTATGCAGACAGGGATTTCTCTGCCGCAACACAGAAATTGAACGAGCTAGTTGAGAATGAGCCCAACAGTTCCCGGTGGCATGAAATGCGGGCGCAGGTCCTGGTCGATGGCAAAAATTTCAAAGCAGCGGTTGATGACTTTGATGCAGCGCTGCAGGAGGTGCCAGGTATCATGCTGTCAGGCTGCCCTGGCCACTGCAGTACTGGCCTGGGATGCTGCACAGTGTTCCACTTCCCTGTGACGTGGGCCCGTGTTCTATCTGCCACCACTGCCGTGGCTCTTGCGTCAGGCGTGCTCATTGCTGGCCTGGGCTGCTGTCAATTGCATTTGATAGCTGCCCTGCGTGGCCCTCTGACCAGGCGGTCACGACAGACACGCCTGATCCTGACAGCATGTGTATGGTGGGCTGCAGGGTCCAAGTGCCTGACCAGAGTTGGGCTCACCACTGCCTGCTGCCGAGTGTTTGCACTGCTGCTCTGCTCAGCAGCCCCCAAGCAGGCCACGCCGCTGCTATGCCTGCTTGACCAACTCTTGAGCACGGACGGCTGCAGGGTCAGAGCGCCTGGACCGTGCCAGGTTGACTGCCGGGAGGGCGCTTGCCCATGAGGGGCTTTCGCAGTGGCAGAGTGCCTTGGATGACTACAATGCAGCGCTACAGCTTTCTAAGGATGCTGGCCTTGTGTAGGTTTCGAAGGACCCTTCTGTTTGACATGTTCTGCTACCAGCAGCCTGAATGGCTGTCAGCTACCCTGCAGTGACTTTAGAGACCCCTTTGTTGTCAACTCCAGAGGCAATGTGCATGCCTCTCTTGGCCACTGGCAAGGTGATCTGCTTTCCTTTGCTTTGAGAAGCTGCCTCTGCAGGCTTGCAGGACGCTGAGCAGAGTCTTGCTGTTGCAGATGCCAGAGATGACTATCTAGCAGCAGCAGGTGAGCTCGCCAGCTTGCCTCTTTGCTGACCTGCTGCCCCTTCAGGGCGAACACTGCTCAGCGCCCAAGCATGCTGCAGAGCTCTTCCAGCGGTCCAAGGGCTTCAGGGGACGGAACGGCAACACAACCATGAGGCTAGATGGTGCGTGTATCCTTCCATGACCAAGTGCCTTGTCGCTCAGCTGTGTGCAGACTGTGAAGCTGTACTTTGCAGGTGCTGTGTTTGCGTCCTCCAATGCGGCGCTCATGCTGGCACAGCTGGGGGACGAAGAGGCTGCGGTAAAAGAGATGCAGCGCATTGCACGGTAAGTGCCTGCTCTACAGTGATATGGCTTTCTCTGCTTGCGTTGTGAGGAGACTGCCCAGTGTGCAGCTGCGTTATGCAGTGGCATCCCATGCCATGTCATCTTTCTGCTATGCTGGTAGATGCAGCACATTGCTTAGCTGCTCTGCAGCGGTGTCCCTCTGCCATGCTGGTGCTGCATTCTGTTTGCTCACCAGGCCCCATGCTGCAAAGCATCTTTGCTGCCTGCAGGCGGGCCCCTGGTAGTGCAGACATGAGAGCTGCACTTGCTGCCTTGTATTGGCACAGAGGCCAGCAGGTGAGCGGCGTGCCCACATGTGCACGTCAGCATGGGCTCTGTCTTGCCTGCAACACGAATGCATGTCATGTGACCTGCAGGAGCTGGCAGAGTCAGAGTGGGAGTTCGCCTGCGACAAGATCAATGTGGGATGCAGCAAGTTCCAGTCGTCAGATTGGCTGGGCAGAATCAGAAGGTGACTGCTGCTTTCAAGCTCTGCTGGTGCACAGAATCCTGAGGCTTTGATGCTTTTGGTCTACAGGTGGCCTCCGAAAATGGTAGAGCTGATGCATGACTTCCTTGCACTCCAACAGCATGTGGAGACCTCATAGCTTGGTGGAGTCTCCAGTGAGACCCGCGTGAGCCAAACTCATCAGAGAGCAGCATTGCCCCACCTTTTGCACAGGCAGCGGCCTTTAATCGTTGCGCGATGCGACGGCTGCTCCCCCTTGCTGCTATACACATTCCCGCCTGAAAGGCTGAGCTGAACAGAGCTTTGCATTGGACTGCTGATGTTGGGAGAGTACCTCGCCCACAGGCATGCTCTGAAAAATGTTGCAGCTATGCTCACTATAGTGGCCAACATGCAAGAAGGAGAGCAGGTTTCATTTGTAGCTGAATGCAGCAACATAAAGATATGACGGCCACATCTGGGGACCAGGTCAAGCCTGGTAGGCTTCTTGCTCATGTTGTGTCTGGTTGTGAGTGTTGCCCAAGCCAACCCCAAGCTGTCAGCAGCCAGGAACGCTTCTGCGTGCACTCAGGCAGCTTTACTGAAAGCCTCTCCTGGGAAGTTATGTGCCACAGCAAGCCCTGCTTGGCCATTTCACAGTGCTGAGACAACCAGAGGACCGTGGGCCACCACTTTTTTGTGCTGTTGGTGTGGCCAGAGCCTGGTGCCATTGCGAAGCCAAAAATTCTGAAAGTGCACATGGAGCGCTTCCTGTCGCTTTGACAAGCCTGCAGGCCAACCAGCTGGTCTACTGAGCATCTCTTGGAAACATAGTGCTCCTTGCTCAGCAACTGCCCATCTATGCATGCTGGGGGTCAGCGCCCAGGATATCAGAGAGGCTCAGCCTTTCGTGAGGATTGGTAAATGTCGCTGCCAGCATGGCTGCTGCTTAGGCACCACCGCTGCCATGGCACGCCGTCAGCTCGCAGCTGCAGGGTGGTGACAACCAGCAGGAAGACGAGGTAGAGAGGAATTCTGCGTGATCTCCAGAGGGGCCTGCATGCCAGATGCTGGGTACCCTTCCCTGGGCAACCTGCTGGTCTTTCAAGCTGACAACATGGAGCTTGACCTAACATGTCTGGCGTACCTCACCCGCATGACTGGCTATCAGGGCTCCTGGAGGGGACGCCTTCCTCATCTGCTAAGGCTTACAGCTCTGAAGATGAGGATTGACTTGTCCACGTTCCAGCGTCAGCCGTTTCAAGCCTGCACTCACACAATCTGATTGAGTTTGCCTGACTGCTGCACAACTGCGCTGGCATTTGTTTTGCTGTATCTTTGAGGGTCACCTCAAGTTCCTGGAAAGAGGTTGACTGCACCTGCCAGGTTGGTTTGACCTCACCGACATAGCGCCAGCATGGCGATCCAGCGGACCTCCAAGGAGGTCCTGCATCTCAAGAGGCAGAGGATGCTCAACATCCTGTCTAAACTGGCAGATCGGGATACCTGCCAGGTGCAGATTCTTCGAATAATGTCTGTAAACACCTGTGCTGACACCGACCACCTTGAGCTGCAGGCTGCTGTGGCTGAGCTGTCACAATTCATCAAGGTACATGTCCTTCAGCTGCCTTGTTGAGCCCCTGTACTGACTGAGTCACAGGCCATGCCTGTCACCACCATGTGCCTGCTGCTCAGGAGCTGGATGGCGATGCGCTGGGCATGCTGGTTAGCTGCCTGTGCGGCACAGGAAGCGATCAGAAGGTGGCTGCCAGAAGGGTGAGGCCTACCATGCAGCAGGCTGCTGGACTCCACAACAACACCCGTCTGGGCTTATTAGGGCAGAAATGCCACCATCATGTACCTCTGAATGCAAGCACCTGTGCGCCTGCAGGAGTGTGTTCGTGGCCTGGGACGGCTTGCCACAGAACTCTGTCCTGTGCGGTCTCTTGTGTTGCAGCCACTGGTCCTGTTGAAGATAATAGCCTACCTCAAGTCCCGCTGCAAGGTGGTCCTGCTTTGCCTCAGAGCGCACATGCAAAGCTCTGTGCTGCCCCTCAAAATTAGCTCTGCTTGTTCTTCATCCACAGGTGTGCACTGCGTTGCTGAGCACCTGCACCGCCCACATCTTACGCCACACAGCTCACAGCTTGCTGGTGTTCGGCATGCTGACATGTGGCACTGGTACCAGCTGAAGAGTGAGGGCATCAGTGTAGGACACAGATGTCGCCGTGCGAGAGGCAACTGCCCATTCCCTGGCGCAGCTGGGCGAGCTGCTGCACTCCCAGGGGGGCGGCTCAGCAGACCCTGCCCACAACCCTGTGCTGCGCGCAGCGCTGGAGTGCCTGCTGGAACACTCGCAGGAGGAGCAGACTGTGGCAGCTCAGGCCCTGGCAGAGGTCAGCCCCTGCTTGCTTGCACAATGCAGTCAGGAGCATGTGCATATCTGAATTAATTTACACATGCACAGCCATCTCTGGGTCCTCTGCTGCAGCCCAGATCTTAAGCAGCATGCACTGTGCTACTTATGTTGCTTAAGATCATGTGACAGAGGTGCTGCTGCCCCTCAAAAGTCCTCACTTCCTGTGTGCAGATGATGTTTGCCTACCTGCTCGCACCTGGCACATGTTGATTTAGCTGCTGAACAGCCCCTCAGGCTACATACAACGTTCACATCTCTTCATAGAGAAAGCATGTAGAGCTGTGCTGCACCCCGGAAACTTTTGTCCCTGTCTGTAGATGGCAGCCTTCTGCGGGCCCTTGCCAGCACACACCTGGCGCACGCTGGTCAAGCTGCTGAACAGCCCAGCTTTCCATGCCAAGGCACACCTCCTGGCTGCCTTTGGCAGGTGCCCGCTTGGGACCATGCAGCCCATTGGCCTGGTGGCGCAGGGGCTGGAGGTGGTGGCCCCGCATTTGCCTGCCCTTGTGGGCCATGCTGGCAGCAGGGGCTCTCCCAGGTGGGGCCTGAGGCCTATGTAATGCACTCACCTGCTTGACTAGGCTGGGAACCTACTTGCTGCTGAGCTGCCTCTCTGCCTGCATGCTGCAGACTGCTCGCTTAGTCAAGTGCTGGCGCAATGCTGCCTTGCACCAACAGCCTGTGCTGGTGGCCAATGCTGCCTCAAGCAGGTCGCCTCAGCTGCACAGCGCAAGTGCAGTGATGCATGGCTGACCATGTCCTGTGCAGTGTGGGGGCAGTTGCCGCCCTGGGCAGTCATGAGTGGCTACTACGACGGGCAGCAGCTGAGTGCCTGCAGGCAGTGGCACTGGCCTGCGGGCCCACCCTGGTCCACCTGCCAGCAGGAGGTGGCGGCTCGCCAGTCAAAGGTACAGGTGGTACAGCCTGCAAAGTGCCTCATGCCAGAGCTGCCATGACATGAAGTGCTCTGCTGTGCACTGTACTGGGGAGCAGTGGTGGTGCATGGATACAAGGGAGCTCTTGAACACTGTCTTGCGAACTGGGGTCTTGCTGGGCACCGCAGTCTTACGCGATACTCCGTGCACAGTTCAGTCAAGCTGGGAGCTTCTGCTCAGGTAATTGAGGTGGTGCCAGCCACCATTGTGTGCAATGTCCAGGCGCTGCTCAACGGGCAAGCAAGGTAAGCGCCAGCCTGGCAGACGGCTGTCTGGCAGCGCTGGAGCACGTACACTTTGACCGCGTAAAGCATGTCAGGGACGCTGTGCAGGACGCGATCAACATCTTCAACAGCCTCAAGGTGAATGCAGCACCATTTCCAGACCAGCTAAGCCCCTGCGGCCACCTCTGGATGCCTGGATACCAAGCAAGAAAGCTGGGCCGGCTGCTGGCACACAGCAATTCAGTGTCTGCTGGTGGCTCGCTGATAGAGATGCAGTCCTAAGCCTGGCTCAACCTAGGCTGATCATGCACAGTGGCTTATGCAGCCACTGCCTGTAGAACACCCCATCATGCAGCCTGTCCTGACAACGTGTCCTCATGACAGGGTGAGGAAGGGCATGCCGGCGCAGGCGTACTGCCTGCAGCGGCCAAGGGGTCGCCGCAGAGCGAGGCAAAGCCTGAGTCGCGGCCGCAGTCAGCCTTCAAGCAGACAGGCAGGCAAGTGTCCCATCAGCACTGCCGGAGCACTAGCTGAGAACGGCCATCAAGCCAAGATGTGGATCAATCTGTGCCTGCACGTGGGGATGCCTTGTGTCATTGCAGCCTTTGTTCAGATGGCTGCGTTGCTGCACAGGGTGCTGCAGCTCTGATGTCAGCCATTGCAGTCTTTCCTGGAGTCTCAGAGAAGGCATCCAGATGGCAGCAGCTGCTGCAGCATTTGTTGCATACTTGAGTCATGGGACTGCAATGCTATGCTACACAAGTGCTTCAGGCAGCCTCAAAGAGCCTGGTGGTAGGCGCCCTGCAACCAAGTATGCAGCTCTGTGATGCGCTTCCTGCCATGCAGCAGGGACAAAGGCAGTAGGCAGTCAGCCCCACACCTGGAAAGCTTCTGACATGCTTCCATGCTACCATGCAGCGTGCACGAGCGGTTCAAGCAGGCGGCGGCCTCAGTAGATCTGGTGGCGGACGCCATGGCAGCCCTGTATCCCAGACCCGTCCACAGGGCTGCTGCAGCAGGCAGCGTGCATGTCCTGATGGTGGACCAGGTCCCAGGTGAGGAAGCTAGAGGTATTCAGCATTCTCCAGGCTGCCGCAGCTGGCACCGCGCACATCTTGTGGTGGATTTGGCCGCCAGATGGTCGAGTGCAGGAAAGCTCAGGGCAAGCTGCATCCCCACTCTGTGCAACGCCAGCGTGTGAGGAGCTGTTGGCGCCCCCATCCTTTGCGCTGGTTGGATGCCCTGCTCCGCTTCAGTGCAGGCACTGGGCTGCAACACGAAGCTGATCTGGAAGCGCATCAGCAGGTACAGCTCTCGGTAGCAGAGCCCCCAGCTGCGGACCCGCAGCTTCAGCAGGCGGAGGCGGCTGGCGTGCATGCAGAAAGGGAAGCAGACACTTTCTCAGTTGCAGCATCAGAAGTAGGTGGGCAGGCAGAGGGGTCCAGTGCAGGGCCAGGCCCTCAGCTGGCCCATGTCTGTGAGCCAGGTGTCAGAGCCCAGACTCCTGACGTCAGCTTAAGGACACTTGCACCCCATGCAAAGAGTGACCAGGTTACAGCTGCCCCCAGCAGCCCTGTGGAGCAGGCACATGCACCTGCTGGCAGCAGGGGCCGCCAGCAGGAGAACTGTGGCGATGGCAGCAGTCCAACAGGAGAGAGGGCTGCTGAGGCAGCTGTGGGGAGGCTGCCGCTGTCCAGCATGCAGGAGTCTGCAGTGGCGCTCCCAGTCATGAGCCCCATGCTGTTCAAGGCGGAGAGGGCACAGGGTGAGCTGCAAAACTTGTGTGGGAGGGCACAGAGTGAGCTGCACAGGGCGAGCTGCACAACATTCTGTGAGAGGGCACAGGGTGAGCTGCACAATGTTGTGTGGAAGAGGAGTTGTGCAGGCAGCACGGTGCGATGAGCTGCACTGCATTGCAGGAGCCCCATGCCATTCAAGGCAGAGGGGGCGCAGGGTGAGCTGCCCGGCATTGCGTGGGTGACAATGCCAGCCATGACGGCAGCAGTCAAGCAGGATCGCCATCCTGCGGGTGCTGACTGCAGCTGCAGGGACGACACTGTCAGAACGAGGCCAAGACTGCTCAGGGCTGCACGCTGCACATCGCATTATCTCAGATGAGCCAGTAAGCAGAGGCCTGGGTATGGGGTCAGCGAGGCAACAGCATGCCAGCGCCTTGCAGCACAGACCTGTTGGTTAGCAATGTGTGCAGGCCTGAAGCCTTCACTGGAGAGCAGCCCCTCTGCACTGTCCAGGAGCAGCAGGCAGGGGGCCACCACGCAGGGCAGCACGACCTCACAGCAGGCAGGCGCTGCTGCAAGCAATAGGGCAGGGGCTGACGCCGACCAGGCCGGCGTTGGCACTCTGGCTGAGTGGACTCGCATGCAGACTGAGCTGCAGCAGCTGAAGGTGGGGTCTGCATCAGCACCTGGTGCCTGCCTTTTCCAGCAGGATGCAGGCAGGCAGAGTGTAGAAAGAAAGTTTGGCCCTGTGCATGCACTTCAACCTGCTGGCAGCCTCATGTGAGCTGTGCTGTGACAGGGATGCACCAGGGATGCCAAAACATCCGTGTGCTGTGTGCAGGAGCAGCAGAAAATGCTGCTGAGGCTGGTGAGGTCCTCGCAGGCTGCCGTCGAAGGGCTGCAGGCGACCCTGGTGGGATATGGGGAGAGGCTGGCTGCCTGTGAGGGCAGGCAGCCACAGGCGTCACAGCCTGCAGGGCCCTTGGGTGGAGCAGGTGCGCACCATCTGTCTGCCTGCTCCTCTTATGGAGCGCGAACGCTGGCAGCACTTGACACGTGCTGGCTGCTGCTGCATGAATGTGGACCTTTGCCTTGCTTGTGCTCCTGTTGCCTTCCTGTTTGCACTGCAAGCCCTGCCCCGCCCCGCAGTCCTGCATCTGCTAATGAAGTCCCTGCACCGTGCAGCTGCTGATGAGCCAGCTGCACACTCCACAGATGCAGTGCACAGCGGGATATCTGCCTGGCAGGCACCAGCTACAAGCTGGCCTGGAGTAGGGGATCAGCCGCAGGTTGAGGTGGATGAGCCTCCAGAGGTGGATGCTGTTTACCAGGAGGCACTCACAGCAGGTGTGACCCCAACGTTGAGCATGCAGCAGGCTGGTCTCAGCTGTGTAAGGCAGCTCATGTGGCCATGCCGGCACATTGGCTGCTGATGAGGCTCGAGCAAACTGCCAGGTCGTCACTGGCACAGGCGACCTGAGTGCTGGCTGCCAATGTCCAGCCCCGTATCTGCTTGGCTGGAGAAACGACATCAGCGGCCCACCTGTGTCCTCTCAGGACTAGGACCTGCATCCTCTCAGAACTCAAACTCTGAGCACTGGCTGCTGCAGGCAGCCTGCAGCTGCTGCGCCTGATGGCCAAGACGGGGCCAGTCTGGGGCCGGCTGAGGGAGCCCACTGCGCAGGCGCTGTTGGTGCAGCTGGGCACCCTTCTGCAGGTACCAGCTCTGCATCTAGGTGTTGCCCTTCTGCAGTATGGCATGCATGGCTAACTACATTGTACGAGACACAGCTGAGTCCTGCGGCTGGCACAGTGCTGCTGTCCCTTCTTGCTGGGCAGACTCACCTGCCTGGCACACAAGTGAGCCTTGCTAGGGGCCCAGCCCTGCTGTACCTTGCTCCGCGGGGCCTGAAGGTGGTGCTATGACGGCCCACAGCAGCACAAGAGACAGCAGATCTGTGAAGTGAGCGCCTGTCAGAGACATTCCGTGGCCACACCCCCTTCCATCTGGCACTGGCATGAGTGCTCAGAGGACCCAAAGCACAGCTTGAGCCAGCCCTCAACAGGCCCGCAGTGCAGGAACTCATTGTGCTGCACTGCCTGCAGGAGCGCCAGTCACTGGTCAGGGTTCTCCCCTGGTTCTGGCCTCTGGCAGATCCTGACGACAGCGGGGTCGCTGTGCCTCATGAGCTGCAGCGGCGCATTGTAGATGGCCTGGCTGCCATCCCAGACGCTGAGAACCTGGCTCTTGGCGGCAAGGTACTGCATGGCTGTACTGCATGGCTATGCCCTGCTATGCCCTGCTACTGCTTGCAGGGTGGGTGCAGTGCATGCGGGCTTGACTTTGTTGCAGTAGCACATGTGGCCAGCACGCTGCCTTCATACAACGGGCCTGCATTGGAGCAGTCCCACCCCCTGCGCACAGCAGCACTGCCGTCACATCAACCACATGGCTCTCTTTCAGAGCACCTATGAGTATGTTGTGCAGGCTGGGCTGTTGGAGTCAACTTTGAGGGCTGTTTGGAACCTGCCAGTGACCTCTCGCAGCAGGTCCAGGTGCAGCAGCCCAGTGGCTGGCAGCAGGCTGGCCTCAGCCATTCAGGCTTCAGGTGCTCGCCCTGGAGCCACGCCATCTGGTGCTGGCTGGTCCCCAACAGGGGCTCCAAGCCAGCTTGGAGCCATGCAGGCAAGCAAGCCTAATGCGTCCAACTTCTGGGGACCTGCTGCTCCCATGCAGGCTAGCCTTGGACATGCTGTGCCAATTTGAACAACAGGGTGGTCAACCACATGCAGGAGTCCCTGGAAGTCCTTCAGCAGAGTTACGATCGGCGCCTCTCTGACGCCCTGGGCAGGTGAAGAGTTCTAGCCAGGCTGCATGGCAATCTATGGATCCAATGGAGACCCATGAGGCACAGTCAAAGTTGGCCGGTCTCAACCGATGTAAGCTGGGGTTGGTCAATGAGCACTGGCGAGTAGCTGGTCGTCCACACTGAAGTCAGGCTCCTTCTGCAGCCGCCCACAGTCCTCAAAGGCCTTGATCAGATCCTTCACATCTTCTGGGAAGGTGTGCTGTGGCTTCCATCTGCATTCAAGGGGAAATGCAAATGAAACATTGGCATGCACACAGACCGCAGGCAGGTGCCTGTAGAAGTCACGCGCCACACGAACCCTGCCCAATCAGTGTATGGCCACACTTGAGGCTGCCCCAGTAGCTGTCCTGACTAGCAGTCCTTGCAGCTCGGCAGGCATGCCTCAGCTTGTGCGCCATCCAGGAGGCTCACCCCAGGTCATGCTAGGGCTTGACTGGCTGGGAGGGAACAGTGCGTCCTGTGAGTTTGTGGGTCCGATCGAATAGCACTGCCTCACCCCATGCCTTGCCTGGCCTTCACTGGCTGGGAACAAAAGTGCAAACAGAAACGGTGGCCTGGGGCTGCAGTCATAAAGCGTGAACGCAGTGGCTCACCCCAGGTCATGCTTGGCCTTGTCAGGCTGAGAGAAGAAGTGCATCATGCGGAAGGGGAAGGCGCCCTTGGGGGCAGAGGAGGGCTCGTAGTGCACAATCTCAGGGGTCTTCCCAGCTGCCTCAGCGCAGATCCTGACGATGCCGTCAAACGTCAGCACCCGGTCGGAGCACAGATTGTAGTGCTGGCCAATGGCCTTCTTGTTGCCAGGGACCTGCAGGGCACAGGGCTTGCCGTCAGGGGAGCCAGCACTGCGCTTGGGCAGCTGTGACTTCTGCTGGACTGGGTGGCTGTCCAGACCCGCAAGCATCAACTCCCGGAAAACAGCATCCTGATGCAGCGCTCAATGCACAGCAGTGCCATGGAGGATGGCAATTGCTGTCATGGCAGCTGCATATCTGTAGCTGGCTTACATTCTGGCTGCAGCCAGCCGGAAGACAGAGGCACCAAATACCTGTGCTCCAAGTTCTTCATTCCAGATCAAGCGGGCCAGTCGAGCTGCTCAGTCTATGTGTGGCAGCCTCAGTCACACTGGTGTACACGGCTCATGTTCATATCCCGGGTCATACAGCATAGAATAGATGCTCCACAGATTACCTTGGCCAGCATGTCAGCAATGTCATCCACGTGAGAGATGGACGCCAGCTGCAATCCAGGGGCTGGCACAGGTACAGGGCGGTCGCGCAGCACACGGTCCAGGAACCACTGCTCACAGTCCTGCAGGCAGGGGAAGTTTCAGTGCGGACGCTGCTTTGGCAGGAAGTCACCTGGGTATACACTGCCAGGGCAGCTGGCTGTTGCAGATGGCCCTGGCTAGAGCCACACATGGTGCTTGGCGGGGAGGGGCTGGGACTCAAGTTGATAGCGTCGTCTTGGATTGGCCCCTTAAAAACGAGCTGCCCTCCCTCTCCCGGGGACTGCCATTTCCGGACACCGCCTCCTCTGGTGCACCCTTCAGGATGCCTTGCGCATATGCAGCGCAAGGGGTGCCAGGGGCTGGCTGCCTTCCTGAACAGCCCTGGCTGCAGCAACCAGCCTGCAGGGGCATGCAGCAAGTCCTCTGCTGCCATGCGTCCAGTACCCTCCCAGTCACTCAGGGCGCACCAAGTTGGCAGCAGCACTGAGTGACGGTGAGGGCCCACAGATGTTCTGCAGCTGAGGTAGCAGTCAACACTGCGCAAACAGCCATTGCTTGTCTACCCTTGTACCCCGTGACGGCCCCAACTCCCTGAAGGGTTCCCTCTTGCCCAGTGGGTAGCGCAACAATAAAGCCCAGCACAGCTTTCCTGAGAAGCTATCAGGCATGCACTCCGTCACAGGCAGCACACATCATCCCTGGCAGCTCATAGCCCCCTGTACATGCAATTTCTGCGCACTTTGGCAGTGTGGGGGCCATAGATGTAGTGGGGCTGGAAGACAGTGAAGGGCAGGCCCTCCTCCTTGAGGTACTTCTCCACAGCTACGTGGCCCGCAGAACTCTTGCGCTTGTCCCCCTCCATGTGGCCGGCGTGCAGGCCGTCTGGCACGTAGGCACCCGCAGACGCAACGAACACGTAGTGCTGCACCTTGCCCTGCACAGCGGCAGGGCTGTGTGAGCTGCCGGCAATTGACCACAAGACAGGAAGTAAGCTCATGGTGATGTTGAACTCTGCAAGAGGGGCACATGACATTGTGCCTGCGGCGCTGCAGCTGGCTTCTGGACCCTGCAGAGTCGCCAAAGCGATACAATGCTGCACCCTGCGGTGCACAGCCAGCAACTGGTGGTGGTTCCAGGGCTGTGGGGAGAAGCAGCAGTGTGCATGCAGCATGGGAGCGCAGTGCCTTGAGCTCTGTAACAGCGGGCGCAGACAATGCATGCCTGAGGCTCAGCCACATGCACCTAGCCAACAGCCAACACCTTTGTTGCCTGTCTGCATTATTGCGTTGACACTGACAGTGCAGGTGTGAGGGCTGATAGGTTGACTGGTCTTACCTTGAAATTGTCTATGAGGGGCTTGCAGGCCTCCAGCGTCTTGCCGTTGTTGTCGTAAACCACGTCAAAGTCGCCCTGGGGGATTGTGGAGCTGTCTGCTGGGTCTCCCCACCGCACAGCCACCCCTTGGGACTCCAAGCTGCCATACTGGCTGAATGGAGCCTTCTTGGATACCTTTGCCTGCAGCCAGACAGCAGGGGTCAGCAAGCAGCTAGAACAGCATGCTGCTGACAGGAGAGCTTGCTGCAAAAAGGGGAAGTATGTAGTGCAGGATCTAGTTCTCTCTCTCATCTCATTCACCTGATCGCCGTTGTTCAGGATGGTGACCTTGTGATTCTTCTTGAGCAGTGCATGTGCCAGGTGCAGGCCAATGAAGGCGTGGGCACCTGAGTTTGTATTGACTATCAGGCAGTTCTCACCAACCACCCTGAGGCGTATGACCCGGCCATGAGCTCGGGTCACAGCCCTTGGGGTGGATCTTAGGCAGCACCTACGGCAGCTGCTCATATTTTGCGTCTGCATGGAGTTTTTACAGATCTAGATAAGGTTCCACACTGTCTGCGGCCGCGGTGGAAACAACCGTACCCGTAGTCACCACATGAGCTGCGTCAGTCCTGAGCCACGGTGGACCGGCATGCGGGCTGGACAATGAATGCAATTCAGGACCACTGACTCATGCTGAAAATCAGTGCTGTACACACAGACTCACCAGACTACATTCAGGGATGGTCAGCGAAGAGGTCAGCCGAAATCTGTCTGGCTACTGAAACATGTGGCCATGTCGTGCTGAATAAACCAGCCGGTTTTTGTAGACAAGTTTGAATGCTGGGACAACACACTGCCTTTATTGGGCTGAACAGAAGGGAAGTTGCAGTGCGCTCTGAGCTGTGGGCCCACTGGGACAACAGACAATCCACCTTTTTTGGCCTACACAATGTGGGTTGCTACATCTGCAGCACTGCAATTGGGCTGCAGCTGCCTTGTTGAGCTGGACCAGGAAGTGGGAGTGCCCACCAAAGACAAGAGCTGTATGCACAGCCATCAGCCGAACAGACACCATAGTCTGGCACTGAAGGGTCACTCCTTCAGCTCTTTCCTACTAACTGTTCATTGCATTCATGTGGGTTCTGCAGGCTTCAAAATGCACCATGGGGGTTAGTGCATCACTGTGGCTCGCCTCACTGTGGCATGCATCCAGCTGGCACAGCCTCATATGCATACACTTGATTAGCCACGCTGCCAGGCGTTACTTGCCAGCTTCTGCAATTTAAGGCTGCGTCAGGATACCCTTGTCTATCATGGTCCTGGCCTGCACAACAGCAACAGAACGATATTTTATACGGAGGTGCAGGAAGTTTGTGGTGCAATTGTTGAATCGAGGACATGGTCTCATACTCAGCAATGAGGCCCACCATGTCTATGAGAGTCTCTTCAGCTGGTCTGAGTCCGCCGATGAGCTTCAAGATCTGCAGCAGCAGCTGCTCAGCTTAGTCCATTCCTGATAGCTGGTGCCATCACCACATGGAGCAACTTGGGCTGGCGACAGCGGACCCTCAGCACACAGGTGGCCAGTTCATCTGTGTGAGCAGCCATCTGACCTGCTGCTCAGAGCTGTATGCACAAACCAACAAAAGCTGAAAGCTGGCACGGCTGTCCACGACAGCCAAACAAATAAGCTAACCTTGCACCCCTGTCAGGCCCTGAGCAGCAGGCCTGGCAGGCAGAGCGTGACACCCCCCAGCATGCTGCTGTGGCACCTGCCAGCTACCTTGACTTCATGAGCGACTTGTCTTGCGCACAACACAAAAACACTTGCAGGGAGCCGTCTGCACACTGCTTCTGTTCGCACATAGCAGCACGCGGCACACCGACAGTGACAGCGCGCGTTCGCAGCCTGACAGTCCAGAGCTTTGTCCCTACTCACCGTCCTGCTCTCAAATGCTGCAGCCACCGGCAGAGTAGCAATACACAAGCACACATACACACATAGTGCCTCGCCTATCACCTCAAAAGCCTCTTCTAGTGAAGAGGAAGCACCCTCAGAACACCAACTTAGGTAGTGTTGATGATCTGCTCCAGCTCGCACAAGCAGCAGCATGCAGCAACACAAAGGCAAGAGACTCCTTCTACTCCACCTCAGAACTTCGGCCCAAGCCTCAGAGACTGGAGATCAAAAGGAAGGTCCACCCTGCTGCTGCTGATGACCTGCTCCCACCTCCATCAGTGGGAGCCGGCTACAAAGACACATGTTCTCAGGGCAGACCCACCTTGCTGTTGTCAATGATCTGCTCACGCTCGCCCTGCTTGCCCTTGGGCAGCTTATAGCCAGGGAAGCGCTGCTGCAGGGCGTCCACTGCAAGCTTCGTGTCAATTGCGTGCTGCAGGGATGCGATATAGCGGCCTGAGGCTGAGGGCTCCTCCATTGCTCTGACGTGTGCTCTGGCCACATCCCTGCAGCAGTCGCCAGCAACTTCTGCACCGTCTGTAGCCTGTGGCGCAGAGCCTTCTGCTTTTGGGCAGTTGTGCCTCTCAGATTTTGCCATGCGCTCGGGCCACAGCCCTGCAGAAACGGCCAGGCGCATTGCGGCAGTGGAGAGACCATTTACCTCACAAGCCAGAGCTGGCTCCACAGTCACACATTGATGTGGCCGCTGACAGCACCTCGACCCAAAGAACTTCATCAATCAGCGGCATGAGTAACGAGCACTGCTGCGACAGAATGGCATGAATGCTGCAAGAATCTGTGAATGCACAGAGAGTGAGAGCAAGCTGGCCCTGCTTCAGAAGCAGGCAAGCGCGGGGCAGCAGGACAGGGCAACGCAGCAGCAGCGACAGCAGGAAGTCTGCCAAGGTGCCATGTGATGCACCTGACATCCACGATGCGGGGCACCAGATCCTCACTCTCGCCCTGCATGAATTTCTGCAGCAGAAACAGCGTTTGTCAGGTGCTGCACAGCACTCCCAGAGTGCTCAAGGTCAGTGCAGAGTGCTGCGCTCAAGTATGAGGCAGTGGACTAGATATCTGCCCAAAGGTGTCAGCTGCTGCACAACAGTATAACGTGTTGCACCGGGCACCAGCCTGCACCAGGTGGCAAGAACTGGCACTCAGCGCCCCTCACTGAAGCTGATAGCTGCACGCTGTGGATGTAGCATCATTGCATCAGTACTGACAGTTCCTACATCTGCAGCTTGCAGCACTGTCTGCTGCAAACTCCTCACCTGGAACAGGCCAATGGAGGTAGCATCCTTGCGCTCGCTTAGCACAGGGCCTGCACACCAAGATGAATGCTGGAGACGTGCAAGGGCAGAGGGCCCAGTGATCCTGTACCCTGAGCAGCAGTCAGTGTGACAGCTGTGGCGCATCAGCAGCAAATCTTCTGACACAAACAACATCTCAGATGCATGCACAATGTGCATGAGCACCAGACTTTGGGCTGAACTGGTTGACATGCAGTTATGACTTGACTCCAGGTCTGCAGCCACTTTCAAGTGCTGTATGGGATGCAGCCTGGATGCTGCGGCAAGGTACACCTGCATCACGCTGCCTGTGAGATCACTGTCCAGTGTGGAGGGCCTGCACTCACCCAGGACAAAGACGGGGTTGATGGTCACCATGTCCAGCCCGTTCTCTTTGGCCATCTCCCAGGCCTTCTTCTCTGCCAGTGTCTGCAGGGACATAGCAGCGGTGTCAGCAACCAGGCAGGCCTGATAAAAGGTGGTTGTGGGGAGCAGGGCAGCCTGTAAGGCTCTCCTGGTGGTCTGCGGGGCATGACAGCTGCCTCAGAGCCCATGCTGGCCTGTGGGGACAAGGAGCCCAGAAAGGCCCTGCAGATGTATAGTCTGACAGCAAGGCCTGCAGGCGTGACAGCTGCATTGTCTGTACATGCAGGCCAGTATGAACCCTGCAGGGCAGAGCCCTCTGTGGCGCTTCTGGAGGCATATCTGTGGCAAGGCTTTGCCAGGGACCGCAGGAGCATGCCAGCTGTGCCAGCGTGCAGGCAGGCATGGGCTGCCGGGCCTTTTGATCTGCTCTTCAGTGCACATGCTCAACAGCACTCGGCACGTAGCATAGCTGGCTAGCCAGGACCCCCAGGTGGCCATGCATGCACACAACTGCTGAAGATATGCAGCTGCTGGAATGATAGCAGGCTGGAGGGCAGGACCATGCACCTACCTTGCTGAGCATGTAGGGCTCATCCTCCAGGGTGGAGCTGTTATTCCAGTCCTCCTCACTGCAGAGCAGTGCATTGCAGCCTGAGCAAACCGCCTGCTGCCTGATGGGCCATGGATGGCTCTGGAAAGCACCTGCAAGACTGCAGCTTGGCTGACACATAAAATTCGGGCTTGTGCCTGCAGGTACTCAACAAGGCAAGCAAGAACAACAGACCACCCAGTGTCAGTGTCATGCGCCAAAGCTTTCTGAGCACAGCTGCAGGGGTGGCACTCACGTGTACAGGGACCCTCCCTTGGCAGGAACAGGGTTCTTCCCGCTCCTGATAGCTGCAAGGCAGGACAAGCTGCTGAGTGACTTGCACGCACACGTAAAATAAACCAGACGGCAGCCTGGTGGGCTTTGCAGCAAAGCCGGCAGGACAAGGACTTGCAAATGAGGTCGTCCACGTGGCTGTAGGTGGTTTTGGCTGCTCTGTGGACTCATGCCCCTCTGCTGAGCCCTGTCCTGCATTCCACAGTTGACCCCCTGGCTGCAGAGCGGCACTTCTGCTGACTTGCTGCACAGGCTCAAATGCATGAGCCCAGTAACACATGGGCCCAAGTAGCAAAGCACACACAGGGCCGGCCCGGACAGCTTGGTTTGCAGGAGCAGGGATACATGCCAGCCAAGGCATGCATACTCCCGCATAGCAAAGCTGCAGCTGCTCTGATGCTCAGGCAGATACAGATACACAGCCCCATCCCGTACACACAGGGGCCCACCTGCAAAGCTGGAGGTCACAAGCACACGTCGGATGGACTCCTTGTTCTTCACGACTGATGACAGCACGTTGTGGGTGCCATTGACTGCTACATCCACCAGCTCCTCCTGGGGCTGGTCAGAGTGGATCACAAAAGGGGACGCTGCAGGGGAACACTGGCATGATTTCAAGACTGAGCGTACCCTCAGATGAGCCAATGCAGAACATGGGCAGGCAGCCTTGCCTGGAGGGAGAGGCTGCAGCAGCACTTTTGTGGCAGAGCCCACTCTTGCATTGCCCACTCAGCACAATAAAGAGGCTGTGCCCGCAACATGGCGCCCAGGGCAGATGCTCTTGGGAGTAATCCCAGCTGGGCATGGGAAGCCGCAACAAGGGCACCGGCAGAATATCTTTGTTGACATGCACCTCAAATCAGGTACCAATATAAAGGCAGCAGGGGCTGTCCAAGGGCGAATCTGCAACATGCTGAGGCTCTGTCTTGGACTGTCGGGTATGCCAAACCCAGCCCATCAGCAGGCCTTCTGAATAGGTGTTGTCAGCTTCTGATTAAGCTCGCCTCTGGACGTTATCAGAATGACGCCATGCAGGGTCCACCCCTGTCCATACTGTCAAGCTTTTGGGCAGGCCCACCTGAGGGCAAGATGCGAATAAACCCTTCGCAGGCCCCCTGTGAGCAGTCTGCAGGTCTTACCCTGCCAACCTGTATGCAAGGCACAGGTGTCCCCAATGCAGTCCTCATCAACAACCATGCAATAATGCCCAGTGGACTCACCTGTGTGCAGGACGTAAGCGGCTCCCTTGCAGGCTTCGTCAAAGGCCCCTTCCTTCATAATGTCGCCCTCCACCAGCTCCAGGGTGCCAGGCAGGGCCTCGCCCAGCTTGGTAAGGAAACCATACTTCCTGCAGCAGCATGTTGGGTCGACACCCTAAGGCAGCAAGCCCAGCTTCTTTGGACAGCAGAGAGAGATGCTACAGCCAAACGCTCTGCGTCAGGCAGAGATTCGGGGATGTACACTAAGCAGCATGGAAGAGCATGGCGGCTATGCTTGCAGGCTAACTTGGTACCGCCTCCCCTGACTGTGCCCCTGACATGGTAGCCTGCAGCCAGGCACAGATTAAGTCTACAACAGGACACGATGCACAGAAGCAAGTGCAAGGTGTTGAAAGCTGCACCCACCCTTCTCAAGAAGTTGCTTAGCAACATGGCTGCCAATGAAACCACTGCAGATTGAGGAGCACTGAGGTCACATAGGCTGCTAATTGCTGCTTGGCTGCTGATGCCCAGTCCCCAGCCTTACAGGGTGTGCTTTTAAATCGAACAACATGCATGCAAGGGACGATCATGGAATCAGCCAACATGGAGCAGCATGTTGCGGCAACCACAACCACTCCACGGCATGGGAGACACGCAATGTGGCGTGGCCACCAAGACAGCTTATTCAGCATCTGATCTACCTGACTCCAGTTACCACGACGATAGGGACCAGCTCTGTTGGGGCCATTGTGCTGATCTGACCACAGGTGAATCTGTATTGACGTGGGGGGAAGCAGTTGACCTATAGTATGCCATGCAGATCTGCAGCAATGTCCTTCGCTTGGGTTTGTTGAAGAGGCATTGCAGAGAGCTGAAGGCAACTTATAATGTCCACAAAGTCTTCTATATTGCATTGAAAAGGGCCTGCAGCACAATCACTTGCTGGTTTCTGCCTGCTTGAAATACCACAGGCAAAATCTGGGCTGTTAGAGATTGCCAAAAGCTTTCTACAGCCGCCATGCGCAGAACTTGTGCCCTCAGCCTGCTGGTGTGCAGTGTGAAATAAGCTGGATCTGTGCAGCGTTGGGCTTTGTAACAGTGCCAGGCTACGAGCAGCAGCGTTCCTGTGTGCCATCACATAGCTGGCTCCCTACAATTCCCCTAATGTCAACAAGTCCCCTTCCCAAGAGATAGGGTGCCAGGCAGAGCACCTCCTGGGCTCCTCAGGAGTCCTGTCTTCCTGCAGGCCATGAGACCGCTTGGAGCAGGCATGCGTCTCTCAGCGCGCGACAACACTGCATAACCTGAAGTCAACGGCACTTGGCAGCCTGCAAGGTGACCGGTACGGTTGCTTACTGCATCTGGCTGCTATATGCCGGAATGCAGGCTGCAGCGGCCTGGTATGAGAGGCTGTTTGGAAACATGGCTGCCAGTGCGGTACTCGCTGCCTTGAACAATGCTGTGGAGGCTCAGAATGGGCATGTGAAGCTGTGCAACAAGGCTGGACATGCACGGTCAAATCCTTCTGGCAGAATGCAGTATACCTCACGCCAATCAACAAAACAAGTTGTGCGAGGTCAGCCAGGTAGTACAGAAGCTATAATGGACAGGAGCTGCAAACTTGGAATTGACGGTCCCAAAACAGGCCGAACATGTCAATTCCCGGTCACACATATGTCCCCAAGTGGCCAAACAGGGCACTCAAGTTTTGAGACTCGTCTGATTAGGGAACTGTGACTGCATGGCTGAATCAAGCACTTGCTTGCTTGACTTGGCAACACAGGGCGCGCTGGCTGCTAAGCTTCACTATGTGGCTCACCACAGGGCGGCTTGATGCACGGCTTCAATGCTGCCAGTGACCTTATTGAGAATCTACAAGAGCTTTTCAAGGTAAAGCCTGTGTGCAAGCGGGGCAGTCAGTCACGGGAGCACCCAGCAGTGCTCACTGCGCGCAGCAGCCAGACAGGATGCCTGCTGCAGCAGACGCACGCCCCTTGGGCTCTGTCAGGCTGGTGGTGGCCTCCAGGCGGCTGTGAAAGTCGAGAATGTGCCCCCAATTAGCTTGCGGCGGACTGTGGAAGACAGAGTCATAGGCCAGCCGCATCTGGGCTGCAGCTACCACCGGCTTCATGCGGCCGGCGCCCGTGCAGAAGGCGCTGCAGACCACAGTCTCAATGGGGTGGGTGCTGGCCTTCACACTCAGCAGGACGGCTCTGAACGCCTGGTAGGCATTGAACGTCTCCTTGACAGCTAGAGGCACCCTCATGGTGGGGGCATAGGCCAGGAAGTCGAAGGCTGCGTGAGCAGTCAGGATGAGGCAGGTCCCCACAGGCTGCTCTCCCTGGTGGTGCAGGGCAATCGCTGCCTGCACCTCCCTCTGCATGTCGTGCTCCGGCGTGCTCAGCAGCTGGGCAATGTGACCATCAATGCCGCCCTGCAGAAGACATGGGGCTGGCTAGCAGCAGGTTGCGCACTGTGCAGAGCCTCTTGGAGCATTGAGCTCCATACGTCCATCATCCCAAACGAATTGCCTGCGTCGGCGATGCAGGCTGGCCTGCGGCACCCCACGGCGGCTTGATTCATGCCACAGATCTCATAAGTGACCCCTGGGACATCTGGAAAGGCCTGCTGCAAGGCGTTAATGCAGCTGGGGTTGATGTCAACAAATTTGAGGGCAGGTTGCATGGTGGGCTGCATCTGCGGACTGTGTGGCAGCGATTGTCAAAGTGTAGCTTCAGGTGGTTCAGCCCTGTTTGGAATGCACTGTCCGAAAGGATGTTGGTTGCTTCGGGCAGCTGCATGTAACCATTCTGCCTTTAGTCATCCTGAAGTCTATTGAGCCCGTATACAATGTTGTTCGAGGGTGCTCTCGCAAAACATATTGCAGACTGGCTCCTTGAGCTTGCACGGCCTCCTCCTTGATCGGCAATAGGTCATTCAGCATGTCAGACAGCCCATTGTGATCTGTCACAGAAGTTTCCCTGCAGTGCATGGGATTCGGGCGTCGCAGGTTGAATCAGCGTGGCAGAGTGGAGGAGCCCTCTCGTGACTACTTTGCATCTCCCAAGCAGCCTGAGACCGCTGGTACCCAGACCTTTGTAACCCCTTTCATCAGCCTAGCATTGGTCCTTGCTCTCATTGGTGGAACAGTGTGCTGGGTCATGCACAAATCATTTGGCAATTAGGTGTGCTGTCCAGCTTTGCCATCCTTCTGATCTACTGTATGTGCAGAAGCAGTGCACAGCCCATGTGGACGACCAGTCAGACTCATGCGATGCAGGCTCATGGAAAAAGTCGAGGACTGGTTTTATGGCGCTGTCACCAAAGGAGTCAACGTGAGAGCTGGGGAGTACCTGTACAAAAAGTGTTCAGAGCTTGCAAAGCATGCCTGGAATGCTGTTGGGAGCAATGCGGTGCAGCACAACTTACAGGCAACTGGCGGGTTCAAGCCTTGAAGGGCTGTGTCGGGTACACCTGGCTCCATGTGATGTTATCATTGACATCTGGGCTGGCCCGGTGTCTGCTGCCAACTGACATGCAGCTCCCTGGCCCCCTGCACTGCAGCACTCGACAGTTGTGTTTGTCAAGGGCGTGCTGGTGGGCCTCCTGCTGACCCTGTCAGGCCTGTTCGTTCTCAGCCTGGCCAGGTACCCCAGTCTGACCTCCCACATCACCTTCATGTGGGTGCTGGCGGTTGGCCTGCTCGTCCTCTTGACTTGGTAAGCCCCAGCTGAACATCTGACATGGCTGCTTGCTGCTGCCCGGCAGATGTTGGTGTATGTCCTGCTCTGGCAAAGGGACTGCAGGAGGCATCAGCTCGCAGGCACTGCCTGCCCTTGAACATTGCTTCCTGAGCTGGTAACCATCCAGCAGCGCTGTTTTGCACTGCTTGCCACCTGAGTGCCTGGCCAGGCACCCTTGATCAGCAGCATCGCCACAACGCGCTGTGGGCCACTCAATGCCACCGCTGAGTCCCTGTTGCCATGTCTTCCTTGGTGGCAGCGGCCCTGCGGCCTTTCACTGCCCATCCTATATTTGCCTGACATCCAAGAGCCACTTGATGTGCCCCACATGCTAGTCCTGCACCCACCAAGTTTTGCAGTTGGGAATGCTGCCTCATCCCTTCTAGCCCAGGTCTCAGCCCTTAGCCAGATCTCCTCATGTCAAGTTCTTCAGTTCACACCATGTGGCAGAATCTCATCTGACCCATCGTTCCGTATGAGCGTGCGCTCTCAATCCTGCATCACCGAACCTGCACCTGTGCCCATCAGTCCTTGCAGTGGGGACTCCTCCCTCACCAGCACATGTTGCTCAGCCCTGGCGCTCCTTATTTGGACCTCGTTCATCATGCCTGGCAGGTTTTTCTCGGAGATTGGCGAGATCAGCCCTGCTGAGCAGCGCGAGGAGCTCTTCGGCAAGCCTGCCGACAAGTCTGCAGGCAAGCCAGCCCCTGTGGAGCCAAAGAAGGCCCAGTAAGCCAAGCCAGGCTCAGCCTCACCTCAGCAGCAGCCAGTCACCAGCATCCACCAGAGCTCCAGCTCAGCAGCAGCAGGCAGCAGGACTGCGGCACAGCACCTGCTGCCGGCACGGGGCCACACCCTGCAGAGGGTACCTGCAGGAGGACTTCAGCTGCGGCTGCAGGGGCAAGCCCGTCAGCTCCTGCTGCTGCCTGCAAGGCCGCAGCCTGCAGCAGTGCGCCTTGGGGCCCTAGAGAAGTGCAGGTCCTGTGGCCAGCCTGAGCAGAGTGCCCCCGGCTGCCTCCCCTCAGCCTGCAGGCCGCGGTCCCTGCCACCTGCAAGAGGCCGCTGGCATAGGTCCCGTCCCACAGCCCTGGGCTGCCCAGCATGGCTGGGCTGGTGTGGGGCAGGGGCCGCCGCAGCCTGAGCTCGCTGGCGGCATGCTGGTGCAGCAGCAGCCTGCCCCCAGTAGCCCACCCAGGATTTCAGCGCCTCGCAGCAGCTGGAGCACTGCTGCTGTCAGAGCAAGTGGACTCCTCAGGGGCTGGCCTGGTCCCATCAGGCAACCTGGCGGTGGACAGAGCCCTGCCACCTCCAGGGCATGACGGCCTCTCATGGCCTGGTCCTCATGCCTCAGCTCAGCAGGCTCTACAGGAGGCCAGCAAAGCAGGCTGTGCACACCATGGCCCGGTAGCATCTGGGCACTCTCCCAAGCTAACAGCCGGCTCAGACACTGCCACTGTTGAGGCCTCAGCGTGGCTGCCTGAAGGTCAGCAACATGCCCCTGGCATGCCCACAGCCGGACACGAGGGCCATGCCAGCCGACCACAGCCCACCTGGCCAGCTCACCTCAGCAGTGCCAGGCGCGGCCCGATTGCTGTGGCCATCTCAGGCGGTGTGGACTCAGCTGTTGCAGCCATGCTCCTCAAGCAGCAGGGGTGAGCATTTGTGGTTGTCACAGCAGCATCTGACTTCCTGCAATCTGCCTGCTTGCTTGTGCCAGGGCTTTGAGCCTGCACACTGATGCTGCGCCTCTTGCCAACATGGCTGTTGTCTGTCCTGCTCATGCTGCCTGCATCGGTCTCCAAGCCGGCAGACAGCCACCACCCCTGCAGCAGGAACAACTATTTGGGTACCTCCTGGCTGCCTCACAAGCTCCCGTGCTGCCCCTGCAGACGTCGACTGGCTATGCTCTCTCTACATGTGAGCCTGCTGCTTCACTGCTCACGCGCTCGCCTGCTGCCCCTGCAGGCTTGCCCTCTTGGGTTGCTCTGGGACTGCGCTGCCAGGCAGATCCGATGTGCACTTGACTCGAGCACAAACCCTCGCCCTGCAGGCACGAGCTGTTTGGCGTGTTCATGCGCAACTGGGATGAGTCTGAGGAGCTGGGCAACCAAAACTGCTCGGTGGAGCAGGACCGCCGTGATGCGCAGCAAATTTGCAGGTGGGGCTCCTGATGTAGTGTGCAGCATCCTCCCTGCACTGATCATTCCGCTGCAGCTGTGTATGGCAGAATCTTCAGGGGGTTGCGCACACGTCCCTCCGATCTGCACAGCAGCTGCCGCCTGGTCGTCAAGCATCGAGGCCCTGGTGGCAGTGATCATGATGTGCTCCCCTCCTATTCAGGAAGCTGGGCATCCCCCTGCACGAGGCCGACTTTGTGGACAAGTACTGGCACGCCGTGTTCGCCCGCTTCCTGCAGCAGCATGCCCGAGGGGTGACTCCCAACCCCGACCTGGCCTGCAACCGCCACATAAAGTTTGATGCCCTGCTACGCTTTGCCCGCAACCTGGGAGCCACAGCTGTTGCCACAGGGCACTACGCTCGTCTGCGCCTCGCACCTGGGGCAGAAGGTCAGTTGCATGTGGCTTGCTGGGGCAATTGGCAGTCCGCATCGTGGCCTTCTACATGTGTACATTTGCAGCTGCTGCACCACATCAGCCTGGCATTGTGCTCTGTAAGACGCGGCCTGCAGCTGCTGCACCACAGTACTGCTGCATCAGGCACGAGTTCTTTGCTGCACATCATGTCCATGCACAGCAGGCAGGCACTGCACGTTGCAGGCAGCGCCGTACTGCTGCATGACAGCATGCTAGGTGTGTTCACGGGTGCCTGTGTGGAATAGGTGGCCTTGATTGCTGCTTGCAGCCTCGACCCTGGCAGCCAAGCATGGTGCATTGCCAAGCACGATGGCAGCTTGAGTGAGGTGCCATGCACAATTGCACCAGACGTCAACATCCTGCAGCAGCTGCGTGGCCTCGATGAACCAGCACCCACTGCAACACAAGTCCTCACAAAGCACCTGCACTCGGCTTTTGAGGTGGCGCCCTGCAGCTGCTATCTTGGCTGGGCTTTGGTAAGGAGGATCAAAGTGGCAATGTCTTCCCTCAAACAGTGATTGCATCAAACCCGCAGGCAGCAACGCCCTGCAGCTACTGCTGGGGTTGGCAATGACAAGCGAACTCACAGAGCTAGTGCCTGGCCTTGAGGAAGAATCGAGCTGTTCCTGCAGGTGACACGCTCCACCTGCTGCGTGGGCTGGACCCTGACAAGGACCAGTCTTACTTCCTGGCCTCAGTGCCAGGTGCCGCCCTGCAGCACTGCCTCTTTCCTGTGGGTGACCTGCGCAAGCAGCAGGTCCGCGCTCTGGCGGCTGAGGCAGGACTGGTGCCTCCAGGGAAGCGCAGCAGCGCAGGCATCTGCTTCGTTGGTGAGGTTCGTGTCGTTGTATGCCTCTGGCCCCTCTCATTCTGGTTGAGGCAGGGCAGATGCCACCTGGAATGTGATGTAGGCTGGGCGCTGCGGCACTGATGGTTGGACTGCCACAGCAGCTGACAAGCTGCGGCATGAGCAAGAGGCAATTCCGCTCTGTGGCAAACCACTGCATAGGGCTGCCTTGTTGGTGCAGCACAATACTGAGACGATGCTGTGACAGGCACACCCAGTCGAGCTGTGTACTGCTGTGTGCAGGTCGACGCGACTTCGGCGACTTCATGAGCCAATATGTCGCCCCCATGCCTGGGCAATTTGTTGATGTGGACTCTGGCAGAGTGCTGGGCCCCTGCAGCAACATCCTGGCCGTCACCTGGGGACAGAGGTCTGCAATTGGAGGCATGCCAGACAGGTGAGGCATTCTTCTTACTGGGTGTACCAACGTCTGGATGCCTCTGCCTGGATCTGTGCATGCAACGCACCCTCATGCAGTGGGGTGCCCATCACTTGCGACCTTCGCTTCAGCTCCAGGTGCACATCTGGGCTGAGCGTCTCACCAAACAGGTCAGTGGGAACCTTGACGCCGATACGGGGGGCTGGGCGTGAGCCTTTCCATGCGCAGTACCCTCATGCAGTCGGGTGCCCATCATGCTGCAAAACTGCACCACAGCTCCAGCTCCCCATCTGCGCTGAGCATCTTGGTTCACTGCATCTTTGTCGCAGGACTGATGTTGCTGGCCAGGACCAGCTTGTTGATTGCTCTGCCCCTCTGCAGCACCGACCTTGCGGGGCAGGGCAATGCTCCAGGACGTCCATGCTGCCCCTGCAGGACTTATGTTGTCGGCAAGGACATGGTTGCCTGTCTGGTCTATGTGGCCCTGGGCCAGAGCCACCCTGCGCTGCTGACACGGGGGGCCCAGCTGCACAGCCCCGCCTGGGTCAGCGGGCAGCCGCCGCCTGAGCTGGCGGCGGGGGAGGCACTGCAGTGCATGTATCAGGCGAGGTGACTGCTCTATGGCACCTGTCGGGGTCCATGTGGGGCACTTGTGGGGGCATTGGTGACCTGGGACGCAATGGCAGTGGCATGGCCCTGTGAGCTGCCTGCAGAGGAGGCACTGCAGAGCCGGTGCCCAAGTCAGGTGGGGGGCTCTAGCAGGTGCAGCATGGTTGTCTGGGAGCTCCCTCTGCCTGCACTCGATGGCAACTGCCGGCATTCAGGCCAAGCATGGGAAGCTGTGCTGAGCAGAGAGCTCAGCCTGCTTGAGGTCATTTGCCACATGGCTAAGCAGGCTTGGTGGAGCACTCCTGGCAGCCTTGCGCAAGGCGGCTGGGCTCCCCTGCAGGTACCGTCATCAGGCTGAGGGCTGCCGGCTGGCCAATGAGGACGCCCATGGCTCGTCTGCCCAGCAGCACAGCCTAGGGGCTGGCTGCCAGGACCTCTTTGCACCCAGCCGCTTCTGCCATCTGCCCCAGGTGAGGTGACTCCCCATCGACACGGCATGATAACAATGCTGTGGTGCCCTCCAATGTCACCCATTGCAATTCTCGACTCAATGCTTGCCAGCAGTGCTGTGGCATCAAGTAAAGCTCTCCACTTGCTGTTCACCTTGCAGACTGACGACCAGCCACCTGCACATCGCCTGCATGTCAGCTTTGACCCTGCGCTGGCCATCACACCTGAGCAGGCCTTCGTCCTGTATCAAGGGGAGGTCTGCCTGGGTAGTGCCCTGGTGCAGCATCCAGCGGCCACCCTATTTGAAGCCGACACCTCTCAAGTGGCAGAGCACAAGTCAGCAGTGGCAAACTGACTTCTGCACCTTCACTTGAGACCGATACCCAGCATCTGGCAGTCAACACCCCCCACGCACGAGTCACTGAAAGCCACATGGAGGCTACAATAACAGCCTAGCTGGTCAACATGATGGCACCAGCCCTTGTCCTGAAGAAGCATCTATGGATGGCGCGTTGGTCGTATTGCATCTTCAAGCAGACTCCTTGGTCCATTTGGCTTGAAGTCAACTGCATGATATACTGAAGGCCTGTTCTGAGACAAGAGAAGGCTTTGTCCTGGTCATCTGCTGCCTCATACGCAGGTATGCTGCATCTAGCTTGGCAGATTCCATTTGACTGCTGAGCAGGGCTGCCTGCTCCCGCCAATGTGCAGAGGCTTCCTGTGCCTCATGGACCTGCTGCAGCAGTTCCTGCGCTTTGGCGGCTTGCTCCTGCTGCAACTGCTCGGCCTGCACCCGGCAGAATGCAGCATGGTTGAGCACTGGCTCAGGTACAGTCAGGACCAGCGCTTGAAACTGCAGTCAGAGGTTTCTTCAAAGCCCCTGAAGCACAACTTTCAGTGCAACTGGCTAACGGGCGCCACGAGCTAGGTAGATACAATGGCGTGAAAATAAAGGTGTCATCTGGACACCAATGTCGGCCAAGATCCAGCTGGAACAGCATGCAGTAAGCCTCGGGGGGCCAGCTAAAGACAGGGACGGGTTTCCTGCAGGCAAAGGCAGGCACAGCCGGCCCACACACCATCCTGTTGCAACTGCGCCACGCTCACCTGCACCTGCCACTGTCGTTTCATGGTGGTCATCTGTAACTTAAGCCCCCGAATCTGTGCCCGCTGCTGGTGCTGCACCTCTTCGGTCTGCCTGCGCTGGCGCTTTGTCTGCTTCAGCACAGCCTGCAGCTCATCCCTGGCAGCTGCAGCCCCATTGCGCAGGCGCTGAATCGTCAGGCGCTCCACCAAATCCCTGCCCTCCCCCTTGCTGCTCGTGCTGGACGTCCTGCACATTGAGGACAGACAGGCCTTGTAACACATGATTGCATGCCCTCTGCACGCTTCAGGACTCAGCCCGGCACTGCAGCTCAAGTGTATTGCAGAAGGTACTGGCCTCGATTCTCCAGGTCCCTGCACAAGGCCCCTGGCACATGCCAGGCCAGCATGTGGGATGTAAAGCTCTGGCCTATTCCTTGCTGCCTGTACTCGACTGCCTGCACATACACCTGAACCCACATGGGTTGTTGGGTGGATACTCTGGCAGCCCAGTTTCGCAGGTGCTGGACAATGAGGCGCTCCACTGCGCCTCTGCCCTCCACTTTGCTGCCCTCCTCTCCTTGATGGGGTGCACACGCCATGCAGGGTTCCTGTGTGCGCCAGGTGAAGCTATACAAGACTTCACAGCAGTGGAGTTGAGGCTTAAATCCAGGCCTACTCGCCCCAGTGAATGCGACAAACACTTTTGCAGCTGGGACTACAGCACAGGAGAGTCCCATGCTGGCGGGAAACAGCGCCAGAAGCTTGGGAGTCACCCTTCACTGCACCTTCGTGAATTTGCAGCGTCCTCCTCCACTGGAGCCACCTCGGGGCCGTGGCCATTGCTTTCATCCACATCACTCAGGCTGCCGATGCCTGCAGCTGGCACCTCATCCTGCAGGCACAGCAGCAGAGACCTTGCCATTGCTAAGGCAAGCACCAAGTCTCCCCCCGCGACCCTTGCAGCTATCCAGTCTGCGGACCTGGTCAAGCTGAGGCAGTGAATGTTGTTCTTGCTTCTTCTGCAGTTGCTTGCACTGCAAGCAGCATGCAAGGCCTGCAGCAGGCAGTGCAGCAAAGCTTGCAGAATCTCTAATGCAGAGCAATGACGCTGTCGAGCAAGCCGGCCAGTCTTCCTGCATCCCGTGCCATGCAGTCGCGCTCCTCAAGCCCCAAGCCCTGCCCAGGCAGAGAGAGCATGTCGCCACCGCAGCAGGCAGGCCGCCCACCACTGACAGTCTGACCCTGTCGGGATGGCCAGCGATTGCAGCAACCCGCACTGCCAGCAGCTGGTCAGGCTGCACACTGACGGCCTCATGCTGCCAGTCAGAGCAGCGATCACTGCAGCAACCCGCACTCAAAGTGGGTTGTGCAGGCAGCATGCCAGGCCTGCACTGCTGGAGGAGTGCCTGACACCGCCAGGCAACCCTGCCAGCTGCTGTTAGGCTGAGAAGGGCCAGGCTGCACACCTCAGAAGGCCTGACGCTGCCAGTCAGGCCGGCCCCCTCCAGGCGCCGCCTCATCTGCCTCAACGCGCTGTCTCGCAGCCGCAGCATCTCCTGCAGCTGGAACACTTCTGCTGACAGGGCTGCCGCCTCCTCGCGCGCCTCCGCCAGCTGGCGTCCCTGCTCCCTGCGGGCGGCGGCTGCGCTGTTGCGCTGCTGCTGAGCTTGCTCCCGGGCGACCTGCATGTGAAAGGCTGGCTTCTGGACACAAGAAGGGACCGGGCCTCAAAGGCAGGCCGCAGGGCATCCCATCAGCAGATCACTTCATTTGGCAGCATTGAGTACGCCTCTAATTCAGCAATACATGGAGCACATGTGACATGCACGAGAGGTGCCGGAAGCTTGGCTGTCAAAGTGTATGCAAAGCTGGCAGAGTAGGGCCAGCGGCATCATCCAGACTGCTGGCACATCGCACACTGCCGGCCTCCCATGCACCCTCTGCGAGGCAGCCTGGGCCTGGCAGTTGGCCTGCAGATGCGACAATCACACCGCTGTGCCCAGCTCACCTGCAGGGCTGCTTCAGCCTGGCGGCTGGCCTGCAGGTGCACGACCAGCTCCTGGTGGCCGCGGGTGCCTGCGCGTGCCCCAGCTGTGCCGTCCGAGGAGGCCTGCCTGCTGGTGACCCGCCTGAGCTCCCCTCGCAGATCACCTGCCTCCTGCTGAGCAGCCTCCACCTCCTGCTGCAGGAGGCCGCGCTCCTGCTCTGCTGCAGCAGCCTGCACAGGGTGGAGGTGTGGATTGGGGTGCCAGATGCTGGCCAGATGCCTGCTGCTTGGCTGAACACCGTCCACCCATTGTGCAGCTTTTCCTGACATGGAGTTTTTGTGCGTGTGATGAAGAGCACAAGAGCTCTGCAGCAACAGGGCCACAATTTTCTGCGCTCAGCTTGTCTTGTGCTGCAGTCCAGGTCGGGATACACACTCACCCTGGCGCCCGCTTGAGCAGCCCTAGCCTCTGCCCCTCTGAGCTCCGCCTGAAGCTGCGCCACCTGCAGCTCTGCCTGCACAGCCTCAGCTTGGCCGCGCGGCATGCTGGCACTTGTCTCTGCTTGCCCTGCTGCAGGCTGTCCCCGCTTGGCAGCGCCTGTCGGCTCGGACTCGGCCCCAGTCTGTTCACCAGCCCCCCTCCCTTGCTGAGATGCATCCGCTGCTGGTGCTGACCGCTGTAGCTGCTGCTGTAGCTGAGCCACCTGTCTTAGCAGGCAAGCGTTCTCACGTGCCAGATGTGCGTTAAGCTGGGACATGGCCTGCAGCTGCGGCCGCTGCCCTGGGCGTGCTGGGCCCTCCCTGCTGAGCTCCTCAGCTGAATCTCCTGCAAGGGATGGGCTCACGTCCCCTGCAGGCAGGGCTGATGTAGCCACACTGTGAGGTGTGATCACAACTGCCTGTGCACCACCAGCAGAGGATATGGGCCGCTGCTCGCTGACGGCACCAGCTTGACAAGTACTGCATGCAAGGTTTGCGTGGCGACTCAGACATCACAGGCGTCAGGCCACAGTGTTTCAGGCGGCCTGCAGCCATTCCATCCATGCTTGGGCGCGTGCCAAGCACGGCAGATCCTCTGCGGTGTGGTGGGGGTCGCACATCAGAGACCGCGTGTCATGCAGCCAGAGATCACGGCAGGCCGAATGCCTGGGATGCCCACCTTGTCCGCTCCGGCCCTGCAGCAGGAGGGCAGCGTGCCCCAGCACAGCCTCCATGCAGCCCTCCTGAGCAGCCACCGTTGTATGGAGCTGCCGCTGCACTGCAGCCACTGCCGACGACAGCTCTGCCACCTTGGCGTGATGCTGCTCCTGCAAGCAGTGAGCGCTCAGCGACTTGGAAACGCGTGCTGATTTGGAGCCGCGCGCATGCGTCCAATGAACAGGTCATCACAACTGTAGCAAAGTACTAACATTTCATCAGCTGCAGCCTTTAGAGAGCTTCCATGAGTGCCATGCAGGCCCTGGCTGTGGCACCTGGCAACTCAAGAGACGTGGTGTGGTGGCCACCCCCTATGCCGCAGCCTCCTGCTGCGTCACCTGCCCACACTGCGTCTATATGCTTCTGCTGGCTGCCACGGTTACCAGCAGCGCGTTCACGCAGCCAGCTTGCTTACACAGCCCTTCTATTCACCCTGCTGCCCCACCTGAACTGCAGCAGACTCCTGCTGTGCCTGGCGCAGGTCCTGCTCCAGGCTGCTGCAGTGGCGCTGCAGCAGGCTGCCCTCAGTGGCAAGCTTCTCCATGTCTGCAGCCTGGTTGCAGGCGCTGGCTGGCGGGCTGGCTTCCTTGACACTAGCAGGCGCCACTGGCAATGCTTCTGGCCCTGCATCAAGGAGGCATGCAGGGCTCAGGCGGATGAGCCCTTAGCTCTCAGATCAAGGAACGATTTCTTGTTATACATCGTGAGCCCGGCGCGGACGCTGCTGGGCGGCAGTGCTGCGAGCATCATGTGTGACTGTCTGGGCCAATGCCACACAGCGTCTGACAGGCTTGTAGAGAGATGTGCTGCAAGCCACTGCACCTAATGGCCCTGGTCGCTGCTCCTGGAAGGTTACAACATGTCATTGGCGCCTGGCAATTAATCACGGCTGCCACGCAGCAGAGCATCATATGTTGGTCCGCCCTGCTTGAATGCTGCCAACGCCTGGCAATACTTGTCAGTGCTCCCCTTGATAGTGTGGACCTCACCCCTCAAATGCTGGTGCATGCGCCTCCTGCTGTGCAAACAGGCCCAATCTGTGGAGGTCCAGGTTTTCTGCCACGCAGGATGACAGCAGCACTTGTCTCACTGGGAAGCTCTCCCCTTTCCAGTGTGCACTGCGCCTGCATATGCCCTCCCAGTGCTCGCCATGCAGCAAAGCACAAGCGTCAGTGCTGATCAGGTTGTGAAGGCCCCCCAGCCAGCTCCTCTGCGTGCTGGCCCTACAGAGCCCAGCAAGCCTGCATACGGCCTGCTGCCGCGCCATGCATCCTAGTACTACCCACCAGTGCTTGCAGCTCGCCCGATCAGCTCCTCAGCATGCGCCTCTTGCTGGTCACGCAGCGCTAATTTGCGCATCGCCTGCTGCTGACCCACTTCCAGCGTCAGTCTCTGCACTGCCGCCCGCTCCTGCTGCAGCAGCTGCCGCTGCACGCTCCTGTCAGCCTCTGCCTCACCCAGCTGCTGCCTCAAGCCCTGCCAGGCGGCACGCAACCCGTGAGATCAGCAGTACAGGAGCTCGTGCACGTGCTGCCTCAGGCTTGCCAGTGCAGAGCTGTACCAGGCAACATGCAAGCTGCGGGGTCAGTCTGCAAGGACCATGCATGTCCTGCCTCAGGTCTTGTCAGCCTGGCCAGCAGACTGCCTTCGCAAAACTGTAGGGCTGAGGACTGCCCACCTGACAAGATGTGTTCAGTCTGAGACAGGCACACCAGGACCGAGCCAAGTACGCTGCCTGGGGACAACGCAACACAGCTACATATATTAGGCCTGCGACAAAGCAGAAGCAGCTAACTGACCCAGTCATGGTCACGTCCTGCACTTTGCCTCCCTGTGCCTCGAGGGCCATCTACTTGCTCTACAACAACTCTCTGATGTAATCTGCCTTCTGCGAGAGCAAGCCAGTATGACCCAACACCACCTTGAGTTTGGCAGCTTAACAGCCTGCCCATGTGCCTAGCTTGAACCATCAAGAGGTGGCCTGCTCATTGGCACCTGACAGCCCCATGTGGCGGCATGGGCCTTACTGACCCCAGCACTGACCAAACTACTGCCATGTCCATGCTAGAGTAGCCAGACCGGGCAGCCACGCCAGACCCAGCGAAGCAACGACAGGCCAATCCTCACCTTCTGAAGGGCCTGTTCATCTGCAGCCTGCTGCTCCAGCTGGCATCGCAGGTGCATGAGCTGCTCCAGGTGGTGCGCATCCATCTGGGCCACAGCCAGCTGGTGCAGGCTCTGCTGCTGGCGGCTGGTCTCTGCAGCTAATTGCTCTGCAGCTGCCTTCTCCGCCAGCAACCTGCAGACAACAATCATGCAGTTGGTGAGTACGAACTCATAGGAGGACAGGAGGGCAGCTGCCGGCCCGCCTCTTCAGCTGACTGCTTGCTAGCTGCAATGTCCTGCAACAGCATGCAGATGGTCAGCACTATGCCTTTGAGGGTGCTGGGGCCCTCCAAGACTGAGATGGCTTACTTGTTGTTGACTGCCACCACCAGCCTTTGAGCAAAGGCATGCATCCACTTTGGCAGGGCTGCACCGCTGGGCAGGGAGAACAGCAGAGCAAGCAAGCCGCAGCCTGTAGGCCATGCAGGGGTCACCCAGCAGCAGCGATGGCTGCTGGATGCTGCACAGGGCCTCAGCAATGGGGCAGGGCATCGCAGCTAACAGTGCTGGGCCCTTCAGCAATGGTGCGGTGCTGAGACTGCAAAGGAATTCTTACTTGCCCTGCTCAGCCAAATCGTGCTCCAGCTGCTGAATGCGCCGCGCCTGCCGACTTGCTCGCTGCTCTGCCTTGCGCCGAGAGATGGCGGCATTGGCTGCCAAGCTTTCAGCCTGCCTGCAGCAATGAAGAGCTGCATAGCATGAACATCTGCAGGGTCCTGTCCTGACGCCATGCCAGCTGGGCAGGCCATGCAGCCTCTCAGCTGTACTGTGCGCCAGGTGATGTCAAGCTGCAGCCCATGGGGGAGCAGAGGTGCTTTGTACAGAAAGGTGCATCAGCTCGGTGGCCTGTCATTGCAGACCTGACAGCAGCATGGTCACGCTCTTCTGCCTGCAAGGGGCCAGACTGGCCACCATTGTCCTTGCCTTGCCTGCCCTCAGCTGCAGCTGCACCAGCTTGTGGGCTGGCGTGAATGGGCTGATCACCTGGCCTGCTGGGGTCTGCATGCTGCATGTCTGAAGCATCAGAGCAGGCCTGCTGCTGGCTGCTGGGAGGCCTGCAGGCTGACTGGGGCCGCCTGAGAGCACCTGTGGGCTGCCCCCAGGCAGCTTCCAGGTCACCAGTGGCACAGATGGGCCCTCCAAAACTAAGAGGGCCAGAGGAAGGTGCTGGCCCTCTCCGCTCCCCTGTCGCTACAGATGGGTTGTCTGAACGGGCACTGTCGTCCAATGCATGCAGAGTCCTGCTTGCTGAACCAGGCAGCGCCTGACTGAGGCTGACTGCAGGGGCAGCAGCATTGTGCTGCAGGTGCGCATCTTCAGCTGCCATGGCACCACCTCTGACACCATGGCTGCTGCTCTCAACCAAGCCAGTGACAGCACCTTGCTTGCTGGAGCTTGGCTCAGAAAGATCTGGGCACCTGGCGGCCCGCGCCTCAGCGATGGCTGCAGCGGCCTCAGCGGACCACTGCTGCTCCTGCTGCTGCTGACTGACTGGAGGCCTGCCAGTGCTGACACCTGCTGCTGGCCTGTCGCCTGCATCACAGCCCACCTCGCTCCTCTGCCCGCCAATGTCAGCCCCTCCAGATGGCTGCCGTCCCAGGAACGCAGGCCGATCAGCAGAGATATCCACTGTCGGCCGCTCCGCTCCCCGTGGCATGCTGCTGGAGGCAGCAGCCGCTCTCGCGCTTGTCGGTGAGGGCGGCGGTGCAAACACATCGTGAGCCTGCTGCTGTGCACGCTGCTCGACCTCATGCTGCAGAGAGGCACCATGTGCCTGCACTGCCTGCAGCAGGCTGGCAGCTGGCGCTGTGCCTGGTCTGTGGCTACCTGGCGCCTGCCCTGCTGGGACTTGCTGCGAGCTGAGTACAGCCCCACTGGGCAGGCTGCCCATCTCTGGCAGGGTAGGCAACTGGGCTTGCCCAAGAGGCACTGAAAGGCGCCCACTGCCGCTGCTGCTGCTTCGCCGCAGCGTGGGGGTGTTGGGACTCCGCCATCCTGGCGGCTGCTGGCCGGCTTGGGTTTGAGCTGATGGAGGCTGAGTGGGGATCCTGTATCAGGACTATTCGTTTTTGAGGCACATCGTGTGATTGCTTGACAAGCAGACATTGCCATGCAAGGCTCTGCCTTGCACGATACAGCTGCATGCAGGAATGGGCATGCACTTGCCTGGAGACAGGCACTCCATCAGCTCTACCTTTGCTCTGCAGCCAGCCGACACGGGGTGAGGCCTGATTTTGCCCTGCATGTCTGTCACGTTGTTCCCCACAGGTTCCTTACGAGTGACAGGTCCTTCAAGCCAGACCCCAGCAGGCCAGCATTAGTGATGAGGTCCGATACTTTGCTGCTCTGCCTGAGCATAGAAGAAGAGAATGGCTTCAGCTTGCAGTATGGCCTCCTCGGACCAGGACTGAAATGCAGTCGCTGCAGGAATTTTACAGCGAGATGCTCAGTGCCTGTAGCATTTACGTTCTTGGCCAGGGGCTGCTTGCTTGTATCGCATTCAGCCTATCTCGAGCACCTGCCACTCAAGGACAGCGTCCTGAGCGAGACTCTTGGTGTAGGACATGCAGTAGCTCTCTCTCTCTTTCTAGATCTGTTCACTGCTGGTCCAGCAGGCCTCACTGGCTGGAGCCTGCGTGAAGGACTCAGTCTGAGCGTCCATTCGGCTGATTCACATCTCAAGATCAGCCCAGCATCCAACATTCCTGCACCAGCAATTGCAGCTTGGAATGGCCTGTTTTGAAGCAAACAGCGCGGCAGCTGCCAGAAGGTGCTGCACAGGCTGTGCCTGGGTGCGCCCCCTATGCCACTGAGCAGTCGCAAAGCTGGCAGGCCCGGCATACCTGCTGCCCACAAGCAGGCATCACAGGGTACGCACACAGTCTATGGGCGACGGCGCCGTAAGCCCAGGCCACCTTCAGAATGACCCTCTCAAGACGCATTTCTCAGACGCCTCGAGTCAGGTGAGTTGCAACCTGTCCGTGAAGGTTAGTCATACTTGGTTGCAGTCCATGTCAGCCTGCGTTCCGTTGATTGTAACGCCTGCCACCTTGATGCACCTTTGCTCGAGGTAACTGTGGAAGAATCCGTCTGCCATGTCCCTAATCTGAGGGGAGAAGCACAGCACTCTGGCGCACAGCTCAAGGGCCTCGATGGAGGCCATCTGCTTTCCCCACAGCAGATAGACCTGAGTGGCTGCCATTGCAGGACTATGAGCTGGCCAACGGAGATGTGGAGGCTCCGGCGGCACGGGTGCCAGCTGGCGCCCCCTCCCCAGGCATGTTGCAGTACATGCGCAGCAAGGAGGCACAGCTGGGCATGCTCAGCATGCTCCTCCTGGTGAGCCCCGCTGTGGCTCAGCGGCAGCACTCCTGACGCACTCCGCACCAGCCAGCCTTGGCAGCCTCAGGAGCTCGGAGCTGGCTGCGAGCTCATGGGCTGCCTCGTATGCTCCTGTGTGTGCATCAGCCACCGTGCAATGTCAGGCATTTCCTCAGCCAGCCATACAGGCTGCGTGGGGCTGCCTATGCAGTCCACGAGGCAGCTGGTCACCACCCAGAAATGATCTACGCTCCTATTCTGTGGCTTGCGCCCTGCTGAGCCACAGCAGTGGAGCTTACCCCCACACTCACGCCTGTCTGCACTGCACCCTGGGCTGATCAACACATACACAGCCCACACACCTGCCTGCCTGCAAGGCACTGTGCACTGGTTGCTACTGCTTTGCAGCCCCAGGCACACAGACAAACACCTGTGTGGCTGCAGGTCTTCCAGGGAACAGCCCTGTCCTTGGTGCTGCGCTTCTCCCGCACCCAGGCCGGCACGCAGTACCTGGGCAGCGTCACCGTCATCTTCACAGAGGCAGCCAAGCTGCTCATCTGCATTGTTGCGCAGTTGTCCGTCTGCAGGCAAGACGTTGCCTAAAAACACACTGCAGGGTTCTCAGTCTGCCAGCCCTGACTTGGGGAGGGGGTTCCCCATGCAGGAGGGCGTGCTGGACAGCTGCCAGGATGCATGTGGCTCATCTGCACAAATATCCATTAGCAGCCCGCCTGGGCCATGCCGCTGCATTGCTGCCTGACGATCGTCGTAGGCAGGAGGCAGCTGTACAGGCTGCAGACAGCATTTTTAAAGTGGTTGCCATGCAGCTGTCACCAGCTAGATCAGGCGTAGCTGACATGCGCCTGTGCCGCTGCAATGCCTGTCTACTTGTGACTCGCTGGGCCTGCCAACTGCAGGCGGGCATCAGCAGACAAGAACGTGCCCATCTCGCATGAGGCAGCCCTGCAGATGCGCCACATCCTGAAGACGTCCTGGCCCATGCTGGTGCCTGCCTGCCTCTTTGTTATGCAGCAGGTGAGCTGCTGGTGCTGTTCAGCGGCATGGCTCACACCGGTCTGCCAAAATTGTGGGTGATGGACTTGACACCTGGAGTCATGCATGCCCTCCGCGTGGTTCTGAGGCCCCCGCAGAGGACAGCCCTGCACCTGCCCTGTAGTTCCGACCTCATCAGCTCAGGGTGCCCCATCCAATCGCACTTGCAGGCTGCTGCACCGTGCTGGCAGCTCTACCCAGCTCAAGGCCCTGACAACTAGCCAGCTGCGACGCTGCAGTGCAGTGGCCTGTGCCTCTGACTTCACAGGCTGGCAGGTGCCTCCCCAGGCTGCTGCACTGGAAGCCAAAGCGGCTGTCCTGTGACCCTGCAGGTGCTGGTGATTGTGGCAGCCTCCCACCTGGACGCAGTGACCTTCCAGATCTGCTCCCAGAGCTTCAAGATCATGCCAACTGCCCTCTTCGCAGTCTGGCTGCTGGGCCAGGTGCTCCAGCCCATGCAGTGGGCCTCGCTGCCTGTGCTGGCTGTGGGAGTCGTGCTGGTCACCATGAATGGCAGCTCAGGTGCGCTGCAGCTGCATGGAGGCCAAGGCAGTGAGGGTGCTCAGGCTGCAAAGGAAAGAACCTGCAACACTGAGGCAAGCCCCTGCTGGCTGTCAGCAGACAGTTCTGCGGCAGCTTAAAGAAGAGTAAGGGCTGCTTGTGGGTGGTGTCATCCGTGCCATGCCCAACTCGACTTGTCTACCTCTGAAAGCAAGCACAGTCGGCAGGGACAACGCAAGCCCTTGTATTGGCACCGGCTAGTGCAGGCGCCTCAGGCAGCACTGTCCTTGTTGCAGAGGCAGACTGGATCCTGTCATGCCCCAGATTGCGGCCCTTCTGTGGGCACAACGCCCTGCACTCCATGGCAGCCATTTCTGGTGGCGCAGTCCCCATATTTGAAGGAGACCTGCTTCTGCCAATGCAGCCCCAACCACTGAAATCCAGCCACCCTGCCCTGCAGCCACCTCCAGCATCGCCACCGCTGTCACAGAGTCGGACTGGATCCTGGGGCTGGGCGCCAGCGCCCTGTCGGGCCTGTCCTCAGCCTATGCTGGGGTATACTTTGAGAAATACGTCAAGGGCAAGCTGAGCGGCACGCTCTGGGTGCGCAATCTGCAGCTGGGCATCTACGGGCTGCCCCTCAGCATCGCCTACATGCTGGTCAAGGACTGGCGCAGTCTGCAGATTGGAGGCATCATGCAGGTGAGCCAGAACCATGTCGTAGGCCTGACTTGATGCACACAAACAGGAATGTGTCTGGGTGCTGGCACAGTTTGGGAGACGGCGTGCAGGTGAGCTCTCACAGAAGAGGGAAATTTGTCCGGGTGTTGGGCGCAGACTGCAGGTGGTTTGCAATTTGCCAAGGGGCTGGCTGTGTGGTTTGTCGGGCCTGCATTCAGTGTGCCAGGCACAAAATATTATACCGGTGGAGAGGTCAAAGGCCTTCCGTTGCTGTCTTGCACCTGCTGCAAGTCATGTCAGCCCAGGCAGGCATCTGTTGCCTGCCCTTGCAGCTGTCAGCAGGCCTGTGCAGAGCTGCTGCCGGCCAGTGAGGCTGGCAACACCCTGCTGCACTCACAGTGCTCAAACTTCGGCTCATGGTGGACTCTCCCTACAGGCCTCATCTCTCTCCAATTTCAAGCATGTCTCTGCGTGTCTTGATCTGCAGGGCTGCAGCTGACCAGCTTGATCTGTGTCGTGCATGTAGACATCTGCCTCCTTTCTTTTCACCAAGTCTCCTTCCTGTTTCATCAGGGGCAGGATCCTCCAAGCCCCTCCTTTGGGTGCCTGGCATGTTGATTGTTGGCCCTGCAAGCAGCTCAACCCTGGCTAGGCATGCTGCGCCTTCAGGACTGTGGCTTTTGGTGTGGCCGCTGGCGATCCTCCTGGCCCCCAGACACTTGACTGTGTCTTCGCCCTGTCCTGGCGGCGATCTGAGTGGCAGGCGTGGCTGGTGGTCGCTATAGGCAGCTGTACTCTTTGCCTGCGCGGTCAGGTCTCCGGCCTCCTGCCCTAGCCCTGCAGAACATGCTCTGCCCCCAATGCTTACCTGCATCTCTGCCCTGCTGTGCAGGGCTTTGGGTGGCTGGCCTGGCTTGTGGTGGCCCTGCAGGTCTTCGGCGGCCTCATTGTGGGCATGGTCGTCAAGTATGCAGACAACATCCTCAAGAACTTTGCCAACGCACTGTCAGTCATCTTCACGGTCATCGGTGCCATGCCCCTGTTTGGGCAGTACCCCTCAATCTTCTTTCTGTTTGGCGTGATCATGGTGCTCCTGTCCGTCTTCATGTACGGCAAGAGTGCACAGGTGGGCCCCGAACAGTGACCTGCAGGGTGTTACTTGTGGGCAGCAACTGTTTGGGCGAGATCCAGTCCGCAAGTGCTGAGCTGCTTGTGAGCAGCAGCAGGCTTTCCTGTTTGAAGTGATCATGGTGCCCCTGGTGGTCGCCATGTGTGGCAAGAGCGTGACTGGTGCCCAGCACACAGCACTTGTGCTGATCTGGTTCCCACATTGCATCCTTGTGATCTTGAGCGGCAGGCAGCCTTGGCTTGCTGACTTTGTTTTGCTCTGATCTTGTGGACAGGCTGACAACTGGCGTGCCTGTTGCCGCCACCTGCTGGGGACAAGGCTCACTTGCACATGCTGCTTCCTTGCTGAGCTGCGAACTGTGTTGCTGCTGCTGTGCAGACCGGTTTGGGGGCCTTCCACGCGTGCTACCGCAGCTTGTCTACCAAGAATCTGCAGATGCTGCTGCAGCGCAAGGGCCTCAGTGGTGCGCTGCTGCTGTCCTGTGGGCCCACCACATGCCCCCAGCTTGCAGCTTGCTGCAGTGCAACCCCAGCCTGGCACCTGCTTGCACGGCCAGGACCGGAATGCTAGCTTAAGAAGCAGCTGTGCACAGGCGGGCTGAGCTGCACTTCCGCCCAGCACACTAACCCTTGAGGTGGCCGTGTGTGCTGCATAGCAGTCCTGTGGCAGCCCAGAGCGCTGTTTGCCAGAGTACACTGTGTGTCTCATGGCGCCATACGCACCTCTGCAAGTCCCAACGGCTGCTGCAGGGGAGGAGCGGTCCCCGCTGTACAACGCCCTGCTGTCCTTGCGGCGGAATCCCAACACGCGCCTCAAAGCCAGCTCTCTGTTCACCGTGGCCCGCATTGCCGCACTGGCACTGTGCCTGCTGGTCACCATTGCCCTGGTCATGGCCACGCGGCACCCGCCAGTACAGGTGCGGTGCATCTCTGCCATCACCTGCATCATTCTTTGCCTCCTGCTCAGGAGAGCTTTGTCCCACTGCAAGGCCATGGTCATGCGGCAACACCCTGTCCAGATGTGGCCTGTCAAGGGTTGCTCAGTGTGGGGGGGCAGCCATGTCCCACTGTGCCACCTGCATGGCCAAAGGGTAATGCCCTTTTGCAAACCTGCCGACACCTGCAGCCCACAGTGGTATGAGAACACATGACTGCTGCTGTGTCGGGTTCCAACTGAAAGGCTGCAGCTTGAAAGCGTGTTTGTGAGTGTCCAGGCGGCGGTCAAGGGTGGAATCCACAGCATCAGCGCGTTCTTTCAGCTGCCCACCTCAGGGGCAGGACAACAGGTGAGTCACATTGCTGCCTCCCCTTCAAGTCTGCTGCTTCTGATCCAGATCTTGCTGGGCCCCTGTGTGCTGCCAGCATTGCATATGTATCAAGTTACCTGCTTCTGCGCCTGCCTACTGAGCTGTGTGGCATGCCGAGCTGTGCTGTCTCCAAGCTGCTGCGCCCTGGCCATGCAGGCATCTGGCGGCATTCAGTCAAGTCCAGGATTGTTGAGACGGGATTAGTCAACCCATCAATGACCACTCACAGAGTAAAGCATGTTCTCTGACCAAAGAGTCTTCACAGCTGCCTGCTGGCACCACCACTACGGCTGCTGCACATCTGGCGAGCGTATGCCTTCTAGCCAGCCCTGCTGCCCCCATGCTGTCCCGCTCCTTGAACGCTCTGCCTAGACCACTGAAAGGACTGCCAATGAACTCATGACTGATGCAGCATGCATCCTGCGAAGCCATGAGAATGGAATGAGGCTGGCTTGAGCAGGTTTGGAGCTTGACACACCAGTGACTGATGGAAACACCTGGTGACCTCCAGGAAACAAACCGAGAGAGAATGCTCAGGGCCCCTCTCTAAGACAAAATGAATGTCGTTGCTCAGCAAGCAAGCTACACAAGAACCTCAAGTGAGGTGCTGAGAATTCATCTACAGCTGCTGATGCTGCTTGGACCAGAGGGCTCCACAGCCCTCATTCCAGCACGTCCAGCAGGCAGGCAAGATGCTGCATTTCTGCCCGGTTCGTAAGGTGTCATTGGACCCCTCAAGTCTCCACCACATGCAGAGTCCATTGCATGTTGGCCAATGCATTGGAGACTTCTTGCAGTACTGTGGCGGCATCCGCAGGCAGCAGCACAGGCATTGAGGGGAGGTGTGCTGTTGAGGAAGCATTCTGGTGTGTGAATGCAGGAGCACAAAATTTGGGTGTGAGGCAGTGTTAGCAACCCAGCTGCAGCTAAGCAGATGTGATAAGCTTGCAACAGGTAACAGCCAGGCCTCGCCGGGAAATCGGAAGACTTCGCCCTGCCAATGAGACATAGGCATACCACAATGCTTAAAACATCATGCACTGCAATGCAAAACATGAGGCAGGCATCTGCAAGGCAATGTACAGAGCTCCAGTTCACCACTTCACACCTGCCAGACAGAGAAGCATGGCTGTGAAAGTCAGCAGGCGTGAGTACATCCTCTATTCTGTCAATGCCATGGTTCTGGCAGATGCCGCACTGTCTGCACCAGATGGGCGCACCATTGTCAACAGCATTCTTGGAGTAAGCCAGTTGCTGTGCATTCTTGAAGCTGACAGGCATTGGCGTGAGCTCTGGCTGTGCTGCTTGCAGGCCTACGGCCTGCCACAGGTTAAGGGCACCACAGGCTTCAGAATCTATGACGACCCTAATGCAGAATGGGTAGTGGAGTGAGTTTGCACGCTGTTGCCTGCATCAGCTTTGTTCTGCTCCCTCCTGCTGCCTTCCACAGTCTGCAGCAGCCTGGAGTGCACACATTAGCGTGTTGGCACAGGCATTCGCACAGGCATTCTGCCATGCCTGTAGGTACCCATCGGCTTGGCTGTCACGTGTCAATCGCCTCCGGCAAGGAGTCACCATTGCAGGTGGGCATTGGTGCCGCTCAACGACAAAGTCCCCATCCCAAATGGCTGACCATCTGCCCGTATGTGCAGACTTCAACTCATCAGACAAGCTAGCAGTGGAGTTGTTTTCAGAGCCGGAGAACCCTGCACAACTGATCAATGAGGTGGTGCAGCACCTGGTTTCGCCGGGCTCAGGCGGCGTAGGGGGCGACTCACGTCTGGCGCTACCTTCTGGCAGGGACTTGAAGACAGACACCAGCACAATTGCTGGCCAGGTGCAGGAGCAGTGGACAAAACTCAGCGTTCTGCTTTGCTGCGCTGCCTGTTAGCACTGCTGCACCTTTCACCTAGCAATGCAGCCATGTAAGGCTGCTGCTATTGTGCAGGACTACATCTACCTCAGCTTTCCTTCAGCAACAACCACCAGATCTGGCTATGACATCAAAAGAAAGAACACAGCCGTTGCTGCTGTCAGGAACGGCCAGGTCTATGCATGTGTGGCCTCTGCAAGGTCAGATCAGTACAGTCCAGCCAAGAAGGAGCTCCTGGAGAGAGTGGTGAAGTCTTTCAAATTAAGGGAGTCAGCATGAAACCAATTTAACAAGGGGCCATGTCAAAAGTGCCACTATGTGAAATCTGTTAAGCGAAGCTGCACATGAGGCTAGGCTGTTATGCTGCTGAGCTGAAACTATGAACTGTTTTTTTGAGCAAGCTGAAGGAGCGTCCTGCTATATGTGCTTCCCTAAGTCTATCTTCTTCTTAACTGCCTGCAGCCAAAATATGTCCGAAAGTCAGCTTTCCACCTGCACGCAGGTGGAGTGACTGCCAAGCAGCCCCACCTTTGAACCATGATAGATGAAGGCATCTATGAGCCCTGACACTGTGAACACTCCTCCAACAATCGCACACACATTTGTGAGGAAGTGTGTGAAGGATTGGCGCTTCTCCTTGAAGACCACCTGCAGCACAGGCCACTGGCAAGATGTAGCAGGGTAGGCACATTTGTCGGCATAGTCCATAATGTTCTGCTCAAGATGCATGCAGCAGGTGAGTGACAAGTGGCTGCAGCTGGGCACCAGCCGAGCAACTTGCAGCAGGCCCACAGCAGCAGTCAAAAAGGGGTACCTTGATGGCAGACATCTCATAAAAGAAAAACACGCCGGGCGTGTTTAAGCCCATGTCAGCATCCTGCCGCCGGAAGTGCTCTGTCACACTGAACTGATTGCTGCGCGTCTCACGCCTCCTCAGGTCATGGTACATGGTTGGCACCACCTGTCAACAGGCCCAGCATCACCTGTCAGCCTTCTGAGCGATGCGCATGTGAGGCTGAGCATGGCCATCTCTTCTTTGGTGGGCCTGGCTGAGACAATGGGTCCAGAGGCACAGCCCCAGCTGTCAGCGATTTGTGCCAGACAAGGCAGGTTGGCCGTCAGCACGCAGAGCAGCACAAACAGCAGTCGAAACCCGTCCTGTTCAACACCCAAATCTGTGCTGCTGATGTGTTTCCCTTGTCCCACAGTGCAGTCCTCAAGTTTTGCCAAGCACGAGCACTGCAGGCTGGCCCAGCAGGCACACGCAGCAGCTATGGCCGCCTCGCGGCAGCAGCATCAGCTTGTTCTGGCCACACACGACGAGCAGGCTCCATGATGTCAGCACAGCAGCCATTGCCAGGCTTCTGGCCAGGGCTTCTGCTGGATCTCCACAAGCGGCAGTGGGTAGAGCAACAAGCATGGTCCAGGGTCAAACGCAAGCAGGCAGGTGTGTAGACTTGAAGGATTGTGAAGGCCCATGCCAGCAGCAGCAGCAGGTGGGTAACCTTCAGGAAGTACTGCCACATGCCCGTCTGGCCCATCGAGCTGCCAGCTAGGCTCTGGTTGACCGAGACGCCGTCCAGAGGGTTGTTCATTCCAGGGTACTCTTTGCCGAAGGCCAGCGTCTTGATGGTGTGGCTTAGGTCAAAATTTTTGTCCTGGAAGGGCACCAAGTCGTGCACATGCATGCCGTTGGCTGAAAAGGACTTCCCTGGGGCAAAGTGGAAGTTGCCTGCCACCTGCAGCGGCCAGGACGCTGAAGTTTGCACGCCAGCTGGGTGAATTGGCAGCGCAGCAAGACAGCAAGAGCAGGCGATGAGCATGCACGCCAGCTGCAAGTTGAGGGGTGCCATGCAGGCATGGACAGCAGCAGGACAACGCAACAAGCACAAGCAGGGAGCACTTCCAGGGTGCAACAGGATGAGAGGGCAGCTCCAGCTGCACGCGCTTGATTGCCAGGATGAGAGGCTAGCTTAACGTGTGCACACTGCTGACTTTGTTGACTGACAGCACGCCCCACATGTGGCAGCCTTCGCCCGCCTGGTCCTGCAGGGCCTTGGAGAAGCCCTCCTTGGCACACTGCTCAATGCCCTGGGGGTCTGTGAAGGCCCACCCCTTGCGGCGATATGCTGCCCGCACCTGCGGGAGGTCACAGGCTGCTAGCGAACTGCTTCAGGGAATAGAAAGGCATGTATGGAGCGGCGGGGTCCAGGCTGCTGGCACACTGCCTCAGGAACAATGGTAGCATGCAGGGCCAGCGGACACTGGCTACCGGCAAAGTCACAATTGTGGGCTGGACACCCCTGAACACATGCAGGGAGGCAGCTGCAGGGGCACAGGCCAGCTTGCAGCTGTAGGTGAGACATGCACACTGCAGGGGGGTAGAGGGTGCTGGCTTCTCACTCCCAGGAAAGGGCACAGCAGAATGCCCAGCCAGGGCAGATGCTAACTTGCCCAGGCCAGCTGAGACAAGGCTGGGCACAGCCACAAGGAGAGGCTGCTGCATCAGGCCCCACCTCCTCGCAGTTGTTGCAGCACTCCTCGTCTCTCGCTTGCGCCCCATAGCAGCTGCCACACTTGACTGTGGTGTTGGTTGCGTCGTTCTCCGTGTGCATGAGGTCCAGGTTGGTCTCAGGGCCAATCATTTTGGCCTTGCTGCCCTCATCAATGGGGACGCCCTCACCAGTTAAGCGCTTGTGATAGATGTCATGATCCTGCAGCAGACAGAGCTGCGCTGTCAGCCCGGCCACTGAGATGCAACTACCAGTGAGGATGCCATTATCCCTGCAGATGCATAGCAGCGGCCTTGGCTTGCAATACTCAGGCCAATCAGGCAGGCAACCTGGTGCTGCCACTGCAGGAGTGGGTGCCAGTGCAAGCAGCTCATAAGGTCCTCCGTCTGCTTCTTGGAGAGTCTGGTTGTCTGAGTCCAGCAAGCACCAGGCGCAGCAGGAAGCAGACTGAGACAGCACCAGCACGATGGGATGCATGGCAAGTCAGCATCAGTGCAGCAGCAGGCATGGCGAGCCAGCACCAGAGGCAGCACCCTGCTGTCTGCTGCCAAGCTCACATTGGAGGAAGCAGCAGCACAGCTGGCCTTACCAGGTCCAGGTGGGACTCCCCACTGACGTCCATGGCATCCAGAGACATCCAGCCACAGGGCATCTTGTGGAAGGTGATATCAAACTGCAGCAGCAGTGTGCAGGCTTGAGCAGCATGCAGCAGGGCATTGCCCAGGGCAGCAATGTCACTCAGCTCAAGCAGCCTCCCTGCAGAGACCGGTGGCGCAGACGGAGACAGGCTGGCCGCCCTGGCAGGCTGCTCACATGAATGTCCAGCTTCTCCCCGCGCGAGGTGTCAACTGAAAGCTCATGAACTGTCTGCATTCTCAAGAACAGGCCTGCAGGTGCAGCAGGCCATGTTGGGAGGGGACCTGGCGAGCAAAGGCCACATCGGCTGGGCCAGACTGGCTGTGATGTGCTGGACAGTGGTGCATTGTGTAGCATCTGTGGTCGCAAAACGTGCTGCCAGGCACTCACGCAGCTCCGAGAGGAACAGGGTGGCCATGATTAGACTGCTGATGAGGGTGATGACTCCGCCGCCTGCTGTGCGGTTGAAGAAGTCTTCATTCACCTGGCAGTGCAGATGTTGACATCAGCCTCGCAGGGCAAAGCTGAGAGCGTTGTGGTCTGGCCAAGCCACTGCTGCAAACGGCTGAGCAACTGAACGGCCAGACAATGCATCATGCAGCAGGGGGCCAGGGCTGACCTTTGGGTAGGCATCTAGCTTCTTCAGCCTGCTCATGAATGAGTCCATTGTGTTTGCTTGCACTCAAGTGCAGCTCACTGCCCGTTGCAGCCAAACTCCAGCAGCAGCAACTAGCTGAGTGCCTCAACGAGGAGATGCCAGCTGATGGCAGCAGAGGCAATGGCAAAGCCGGGTCAACAGCGCCTCGATGGTGGCAGAGGCAGCCAAGCTCCGCTGGGCAGCGATCTGGAGCGGCAAGGCACCGTGCTGGCTTGCATGAGCTCTGGTGCCTGCTGCTGTCTTTCTTCCTGGGCTGGGCAGCATGTCGATTGCTTTCGCTGGATCAATATCTGGCTTGTCTGATTGAAGCATGGCTGTGGGTCATGTACAGGGGCCAGGGCAGCATCTCGAAATACTCTCATGTGGCTGCTGTGGCAAAGCTCGGGGGAAATCTAAGGTGGGCTCAATTGCTGCATGGACAGCGCTACGGAAGCTTGACACTGGCCACACGCTTGTGCAGCTTGAAGTGGTCCTCAATGTGTGGACGAACATCCTCGGCGTCCGTAAGACCCTCCAGGAATGGCAGGAGGATGGCCAGCTCTGTGTCGGTTTGGTCATCATACCAGCTCTCTATGGGGATGCCATTGCTCAGCTGGAAGCCAAAGGCTTGCGGGGAATTGTCGATGATGATGGTCTGGCTGAGGTCCCTGCCCAGGATGGTCAGGTCCTTGACATAATTGCCTTCGACATAGACACATGAGTCCCGGAAGATGCGGTGGCGGACCATGCGCCTGCAGGTCAGAGATGAACAGCTGTGTGCCTGCCAAGAGATTGGAAGGACGAACAGCTGGGAAGCCTGATACAGGTACCTCCCCTAGCGTGCCCTGAAGAACTGATTGGCAGCCATGTGAATTTCTGAGCTTGGCAGCATGAACAGAATGGCCAATGAGTCAGCTGGCAGATCTCAGCAACAGCTGCCTGGCAGCAGGGCATGTCAATATTGGATGGTCCGAGGCAGCTATGAAGTTGAATCAAGCAGGTGCACCTGGTGGCAGTGCCACCAACAGCAAGTGCTGCACAGCGTGTGCCTGGCTGGGCTAGGCATGCTATGTATTGCAGCTGGCAGCCGTCATGCACCCCTCCACTAGGGAGCAAAGACTCATGAGCCTGACTGGTTGCCCTTCTCCCCTGTGCCTGCTTTGCAGCATGCTGGACACATCTAAGCCTTGCAGGCGGCCTGCCCGTTTACCATGTCCAGCATGTAGGCAATCCCTTGAGGGGATGTTGTAGACACAGCACTGCAACAAGCCTGGCAGGCAATCTTCCCGCATGCAGCACCCAGCTCTCATTGGGTGGGGAAGTCCAACTGGAGGCCAGCACCACCCTGTCCCTTCTCACGGCACCATCCCTAGACCTATGCAGCACCCAGGCCCACCTGGTAGGGTCAATCACATTGAGCAGCTGCTCCGCATAGATCTTCTGGGAGGCCGTAAAGATGACCACCTCAAAAAGCTTGCTGACGCTCTGCAGAAACTCCAGCAGGCCCGGACGCTTCTTGACGTGCACCGTGTGGCTGAAGCCATTGAAGGCCACGGGGAAGGTGAAGTCGGGGTCATCGCAGTCATCCAGCGTGCTGTGTACAAGGGTCTCATCCAGGTCCAGCACCAGGGTCTTCTGGCGGCAGCGCCTCGTTTGGGGGGGCAGCAGGGGCTGGCGCCACTGAGGCACCACCTGCATGCAGCAGGCGAGACGCCAGCATGAATGCTGCGTGACGCAAAATCAGAGCCTTGTCAGAGCAAGGCATCAGAGGGGCTGACACCACACGCGGATGTCGCCTCTGGCAGCAGGGGCTGGAAGGCCTCTTTACATTGCTCAGGGATATGACACCCAGTGAAGCAAAGGCGGCCTGCTGGAACTTGCCAGAATCTTGAAGCGCCGGCACATGGCATTGAGCAGCGCAGCCTCCTCCTACTGACGCTGCCAGACTTCGGCACCAGTATTCCTGGCAACTATTGTGAACCTTGAGCCTGGCTTGCAGGTCATGCTCAGCCAGCTGCGACCATCCGAGTCCCGCTGCTGCTGCTGCCTCTTTGCTGTGGTTGCTTCAGCCAACTGTGATTGCTTCAGCCAGTGGCCACTTCAAGTCTCTGGCGCAATCCCATGCAGCTACAGGTTCCCGACACCTTGTTGACCTTAACTAGCATGTGAGCTTGGATAGAAGCCAGCTGTGAGCTTAGTGCAGGCATGCTGCAGCCAATGTCATTTTCTGACCGAATGCCAATATCTGAAATATATATGTATCTCCTCTTGGCATGGCCAAATGCGTGCATTCCCTGCACAGTAATGCTGCTACAGCTGCAGGTTGATGTTGCTATGGCACATTGCCATTAGACTTCCCAGGCCAAGCTCACCTGCCATACACTGCCAGATGCCTTTCCAGGATTTGTGTACTGTTTGCATCATGATGGTACTGCTGAAGTCAAGATGCCAAGCTCCACTTCTCACCGCGGACAAGGGCGGCAGCTGCTTGATGAACCTCCAGGAGTCAAATTCCAGAGCTTCCTCATAATCATCCTCCTCAGTGGCTGCGGCAGCGTCCACATCACCGCTATCCGCTGCCACAAGAGTGCTCAGCGTGCGCTCGCTAAGGCAGGTCTCGCTGTCTGAGTCGGTGCTGGCAGCGTGCTCAGCCACTCGCTGGGCAGCCTCAGGGATGCCACCTGTGACAGTGGGATGCGGGGTGGCTCCAGATGTGTGCCAGGTGTCTGAAAGCAGCAGGCGGAGACACTGCCACCAGGGCCAAGCCACTGCAGACGTCACATGTCAGGGCAGCAAGAGCAAATATGAAGGCCAGTGACGGTGTTGCACGTGTGTTTTGCAGTACTTGCCTGCCAGCAGAACAGCCTCCTCTTTGGCGGTCTCCAGGGGCTCCCTAGGGCAGGCCTGCTGCTGCTCAGTGCCAGGATTATGCTTGTCAGCAGCCTGCCCGGATGGCGTGCCAGCCCTCCCCAGCTGTGTCGGCAGGGTCCCTAATCTGCCAGGCTGCTGCGGTGGAGTAGTGCCCCGTGCTGCCTGCCTGCTGGGCTGGTCTAGCTGCTGTTGTGGGCGGTGTGCCTCGCCACGCTGCGGCCGACTAGCAATGAGGGGCATGCTGCCAGCGTCTTCCGGGGCAGTGACGGGACTCGAAGCTGTAGGTGCTGAGTTCTCATCACTCCCAGCATTTGCTTCACAGCTGGCTGTCGTGCAATCCTCCTGCTCCTGGCTGTTTGCCCTGACTGCCAGCTGCACACAGGACATGGCTTTGAATTAGTCGCAAGTTGTAAGATACCGGCCAAATTTGCCTGGCACCAGGCTGTCAACGCCAAGCTGTGTTGTGCAGCCAGACAGTGCTCTGTAAGAGCTCAAGGTGCAGCACTACGTAGGGTGCAGCACAGGAGATACCTTCTCGTCCTCAAAGAGCCCTCTTGTGACGCAGTGAGGGTTGCTGGCTGCCCTCCCAGCACGATGCTTTTTTGGGGGGCTGTTCAGGCCACCCTCTGCATACGCAAGGCAAACCTGGTGAGTCCATTTTCCCTTGTGGCCAGGCCAGCTCAGGTCCAGGCACGCCCAGCCATAGCAGCAGAGCAGTTCGAGCAACATGACAAGCCCCTGCACTGAGTGCTGAGAACAGGAAGAGGCTCTAGGAACATCTCATCCACCCTCACCTGGAACTCCTGTCCTGGCTCGCTTGCCCTTGGCCACCATTGGCCCACCAGTGATGCAGAAGCTCGCCTGTTCGAAAGCCTGTGACACAAGCTGGTGCTCCCGCTACCTAACACACGAACGCCATCCGTTTAGACGGTCTAGCACAGGCTACTGACAGCAGATGGGGGATGGCTGAATCAGAGGCTTCAAAAAATGGCTCAAGGGCAAACCTGCAGGGTCTGATACTGGAGCTTGCAAGGATGCTCATCATCTTGACACTGTTTCATTGAGGAGTAAGACTGCGCCGTTCTGGCCGGCTCATTCAGATGCCTCTGAGCAACTTTGCTGATAGAAATTGACAGCAAATGCCAGGACAGCTGCTGCGCCCCAAAGGTGCAGTCTAAGCTTTGAGAGTCATTTCCTGCGTGTCTGGTACTCACATGTAGAGCTCATGCATTGATAATGGCCTCTGCAGCACGATTTGGCCAACTAAAGCAGAAGCATGTTGTGGCCGCAAGAGAAGACAGTGCAAGCGTGCTGGCTGACAGGCCCGGCACCAAGGTCACGCATGAGGCTGCTGCTCAGGTCCATGAAGCTTTTGCTTCTGAATCTTTCCCCGCTGTTCAGAAGCAGCACTGATGAACGAACATGCTGGTGCAGGATGTCCCTGGCCAGGAACCAGCCAGTTGGAGGCTGCAGGCTGTCTCCAGCCAAGCTGCAGGACTGCAGGTGATAAGGACCACTAGTGTTGCTCTCGTCAATGTGCTGCCTGCACAGTTTGCGCTGGCCTGAGACCATGCGGCCGCTGCAGGATGTGCGCCAGGAGTGGCAGCACCTGCTGCCAAAGGTGCTGGCCCCTTTCAAGGCAAGCCCAGGCGAGACGCCGAGAGGGGTGCACATCCAAAGGCAAGTATTGTGTCTGCTGCCCAAGCTGCATCGTGTGAGCAGCTCTGCCTGTTACGGCCCATCAGCAGCTCTCCTACTTTGGTCTGTCGTGCTTCAGATGTTGTCCCCTCAAGGTGTACAATCATTAATTGCTTATTTATCAGACAGGTCAGAGCTCAGGCTGCCCCCACCTGCAGGAAGAAGCGGCTATTTGCCACGCAGAGCCTGACAGACCTGCTGCGCAAGGAGGGTGTGGACGCAGCCAGCCTCACGCAAGATGCGCAAGGGAACCCCAGCCAGCTGAGCAGCCTGCTGGGCCTGGAGGTCTTTGACGATGTTGAGTATGACAGCAGGAGGCCAGAGGAGTGGGCGCCGCCCGCAGGGCAGGCAGACGCGCCCCCAAGCCCTGCTCAGGTGCTCGTGGTCGACCAGGAGGGGCGTGGCAGCTGGGAGCTGGCCAAGGTGCTGGCCTGGGACCCCAATACAGCTGAATACAGGGCGCAGCTGGACAGTGAGCGAGTTCTTTTTGCCTCATGCCATGAAGGCACCTCTGTTTGGAGCCTGATTTACTACGAGCCAGCCTGCATTTTACCAAACTTCCTATGTTGTCTGATAAGAACCGTTCTTGGCTGCAGTCATGGCAATGCTATGCTAACATCCGGCGAGCGTCTCATTTATGACCTGCTGGTGCCTGTTTCAGGCCATGCAGAGCATGCCTGGGATTGGCTATCGCAAAATAGTGCGGCTTCTTGAGCACTCACAGTTACATGCTCTACTGGGCTCCTGCTCCCTTGCAGGTGGTGGGGACCTGCTGGCACCCCGCATCCGTGTCTGCTTCCAAGCCGAAGACCCTTTTGTTTTTGCTAAGCGCGTGGCAGCAGCCCAGCGCAGCCGACAGCACGCTGAGCAGTTGATGCGCTACCAGCTGGCCATCGAGAGCATGCCCTCAGAGGATGTGCTTGTGCCCAGCGTGGAGCAGGTCAACCGGGTCCTGGACTTTGCCCTCAACTCCAAAATGCTCAAGGTCAGCAACTTGACCTGGCCCGCCTTGCATCATGCAGGTTTGACAAAGTGTAGCAGTCCCCAGGCAGCTAGCTGCAGCAGCCAGGCTGGTCTGGCAGTCCTGTCAGGGTTCTCATGTTGCATTGCACTTGCGTTCATGTTGCTGCCTGCTGCCGATAAAGGATGCCACCTCATAGAAATTCTGGTTTTGTGCAGGACAAGCTTCTGGACACCACCCAGCTGATCAATGAGGCCACCATCGACTATACACGCAACATGAACAAGCTGGCTTTTGATGCCCTTGCCAGGCGTGGCAGATCTGAATTGGCTGGCCTGGCGCTGGTGCAGCTGGTGCCAGAGCACTTTGCCTGGCCAGCCCCTGCACAGGTCAGGCACCCAGCAGGCAACATGTTTCGGGCGCTGCATGCGCTGACATGTTGGCTGTGCAGCCCTTTGGTGCTGGAGCCCTTGGCAGCCATTGCTGAACTTCAGCAGCATGAGATTCACCGTCTGGCATGCAGGCACCAGCCAGGGGAACTGCCACTGTTCTGCGGTATGACTTTCCAGCGTCATTCAGTGAGTTCAGCTTTCGCACGCTGCTGACTAAGGCAGAGGTCATTCAGGCCCTTGGAAAGCTGCGGGCAGAGTGCAACAAGGTAATAAACATGTTACCTTGTATGCACAACGGTCAACCTACACACATCCAGGCTTGATGCCAAATTGCAGGCGAGCAGGCCTGCGTTGCTGCCTGGACAGTGGCAGCTGCCAGGCAAAGGCAGCCTGAAGTCTGGCTGCTGTTCTCCAGGTTGCACGGATGTCCATGTTTAATGTGTTTGCTGCCAAGAGCAGCAAGATGGAGGAGTTTGAGCAAGCTCAGGCGCAGATGACTGACCAAGTCAGCAACACGCTGCGGGATGGCTGGGTCAGCTCCCTGAAGCAGGTCATCAGGGGCTCTCTGAGAGATGTAGGTAAGGACTGCAGGAAGTGAGCTGTTGTCTGTCTCAATATGAGCCATCAAGCTGTGCAGAGCAGCAGGTTTGCTGCTGTGCAGCTGTGATCGTGACTTGCAGCTCAAGAGCCTTGTACTGCCAAGAGCAAATGATGATTGTCAATGCAGCATGTTGCTGCCCCCAAGCTTGCATGAACAGTGCCATCTGCCACCACAAAAGTGTACTGCATTGCAGGCAAGGGCTGGTACAATCTTAATGAAAGCAACTATGAGACGTACGGCTTCAGCAAGCTCAAACGCCTGCTGACCATGACCAGGTTCCTCATGGAGGACACCATCAGGAGCCTCGTCCTGGACAATCAGCAGCGCTTTTTGGCCTTCATGCAGGCCGCCTGCTCAGTCAAGGTGACCTGCAGGCCTGTTGTTCGCCCCTGACTGCAGATTGCTGGTGGGTTGTGCACCATTTTGGCTGCATATGTTATTGCACTGCCTGCTCATGTGTTACGGCCTGTGCCACAGCTTTCCAACAGACTGAAACAGCTGTATGCTTCCAGCATGCTCAAAGCTGGCATGACCCCTGCAGGTCACAGTACACAACTTGAACCAGGTTGAGCTGCTGGACAGTAGCCCTGCTGCTCCGCGGCGGCCACCCCCACTACTGGCGCTGGAGATTGTGCTAGCAGAGAGCAATGAGCTGGCCTTGAGCACCAGCCTGGACACACTTACCCCCCGCATTTTGGCTGTGTTTGACAAGTCCATAGCCTGCACACTGGTGGGTCTTGTGTTGAGCTGTTGTGCACACAAGGCCTGCCAGAGCCACCCTCCGAGCTTGCTCAGATCAATGTGGTGCTGCTTATGCAAGCCTGTGCCTGCGACTTGATGAAGAACCTCATGCCATGTCTGAAGCAGCCAAGCTCTGACAGGCTTTGAAATTTTCTGCAGGGAGTGCCTGAGCTGGAGGCACTGGTGATGGAGAACATGCTGTTTGCCCACAAGCCAAACCTGTGCAGCGTGCACCCTCAGGAGCCTCAGGTCCTGTTTGTGCGGGACCAACTGGCCGCCTCAGTGACGGCGGCCCTGGTTCCCGCACATCAATTCCTGGCCAAGCTGCAGCCCTACAATGCCTGGCTGCAGTTGGATGTGCCAGCCTACATTGCTTCCCTGGAGGTGAGCAGGCTGTTGCTGTCTTCACCCACGCACAGGGCAGGGGTTGCCTACAAGAGTCAGGCTTCAGAACGGTATCGACGTAGATCACATTTCTGACATCCCTAGAACAACGGCTTCCTCTGCCTGCAGGCAAAAGGTGAGGAGCTGACTCTACAGGACCTTAAGATTGAGGTGGCCAAGCATGTGAAGGAGCTGGCTGCCGGCCAGGCCATGCTGCCCATCACTGCCAACATTGGACTCATTGCCATCGTCATGGGCAAGGTGCGGCATCTATGTTGTCCCTGACACTGTTTGCAGTCACCATCCTTAGGGTCAAACTTTGTGATCTGCGAGCTGAACCTCATGCCTTGAGCTCCCCTCCTTGCCACGCTGATATTTGGCCCCTTATCTGAGCTACCTGGATTGCCTGTTGAGGAATGCTGACCGACTCTGCAGGTGCGCGATCAGTTGCTGGAGAAGAAGGCCCGCGTCATCAAGGCCCTGAAGGAGGCCATTGCCAGGGGAGCCAAGCGCATGCTGGCAGCCACCTCCACCAAGTTCCAGGAGGTGGAGAAGAAGCTGCGGGGCAAGGTAGATTGAGCTGCTGTGGCATGATACCCATGGAGATGCCTTCTGGGGCTTCCGAGAGCTGCTGCAATGATATGATTGCTTGCCTAGCAGATGTCGGGATGCTTCTGGAAGGGCTGCAACTTGCACAGGTTGCTGCTGCGCATGGCAAACAAAAAATGCAGAACCGTTGTGGTGGGCAGCTGCTGGAAGTCGCCAGATGCATTTATGCCTATCAGCGCTTCCCACTTTAGCAGGCAGCCACATCCAGGAGGTATGTGCAGGTGAACACCATTGAGGAGGTGGATGAGCAGCGGCAATTCATTGAGGCCCTACCCCGGAGGGTTCGAGAGCTCATGCTCGAAGTTGATGCTTCCAAGGTGGGTTAGATCAGACAAAGTGAGCAATTGAGGCATGAGCGCAGCTGTGCTGCCCATGCATGGCCTCATTTCTCAAATGCTTCGGTTTTCAGGCAGCATTGTAAACTTACAGCGTACTGCAGCACATGACCATCAAGCCTTCATTTGCACCTGAAGTCGCGGTATGCACAGCCTTAGCTGCCGACTCTTCCTCACCATGTTCTACACCTCCTTCTGCAGCCATGGTATGCCGCGCTGGAGGAGATGCAGTACCTGCTGCCAGATGAGGACTCTCGCGAGAAGGTGGCAGCCGAGTCCTGGTCCCTAAAGGTGGACCGCCTCAAGGAGGGCACCCTCGCGGTGAGATCCCACAGCTGTTATCAGTCTGGCTGTGAACGTTTGCCAGGCCTTTCAGGGCCCAGTGCATTGTTGTGCATGTTTGGCAGGGCCCAGCAGTGTGCTGCCTTTCAAGCTGCGTTTCTGTACACAGGCTGCATGCTTTGTGCTCACAACTACAGAAGATTCAAGATGGTGTATCTGATACCAGCGCCATTTGCAGGTCCTTGAAACAGTTGCACGGCAGTGCAAGGAGGCCATGCTTACAGAGCAGGACAGCTTCAGGGGAGTCATATTTGAACTGGACCACGCTGTCACAGCTCTGCAGAGCAGCACAGACCTGGCAGCAGTGGCCTCAGTCCATGAGCAGGTGAGTGCCACTGCTTGCCAGAGTCAAGGGTGGATGCCATCCTTGCTGCAGACTACATGCTCAGACCCTGGGCCTTGCGAGTCTGCTTATTGTGGGCACTCTGCAGTGCTCACACAAATTGCCGCCAGCTTCAGATTCCACCAGCTCTGCTAGTCAGCTGAGGCACTGATGAGCAAAGAGCTGCACGACATCACCTGTGCAGTATGTGCGACTGACAATCAGGTCGACTGCATGCCGGCAGGTGAAGCGCACTGCAGCCAAGCTCAAACAGGCAGAGAAGGAGGCTGCTACCTACAACAGCCGAGAGGGTCTGTTTGGCAGGCCCCTCAGCGACTACAGCCAGCTGAAGAAAGTGTCCGAGAGCTTCGAGCCTTTCCAGCAATTCTGGGCAACTGCAGCTACCTGGAAGGCAAGTCCGGCTTGGGTCATGGCAAAGTGCAGCATGAGAGCCATAAATGCATTTGGTATGTGGCCTACGTGTGCTGCATGCCAGGCAACACTGCAAGAGGGCTACTGCTGCCTGTGCTGCTGCCTGCAGTTAGGGGCTGCACGCAGCCAAGCCAGCCTGCTCTCAGCTAGAAAGTGCAGGCCTGCCGAGCACGCTGATGGCTGGACACGCTCATGAGCTTCAGCAGGGTCGCCAATGTTCAGTCCCCTCTTCTGCAGGAGCGCCACTGCTGTTGAATGGCCCAATGCCACAGCAAAGGGCAGGAACGTTGTGGCACTCTGAGCATTCTGCAATCCATGGCCCTTTACACGCGTACACGTGCAGCACCCGGTCCTGCATAGAAGACCGCAGTACCCCATGAGGTGCCCCCTGCGATGCAGGAGAATCGCCAGGGTCAAATGGAGCTCAGATGGGAAGGGCTAAGTGCTGTGGGGCTTGCTCTGCTGACAGAGGCTCACCGACAAACTAGCCTCTGTCCTGCAGCAAAAGCATCAGGGCAGGAGACAGGACGCGTGGGCGAGGCTGAGCGCTGTGTGGATTGGTGAAGACAAATGCACCAACATGGAGGCCCTTGAACTGCAGGAGATGCACCGGGGCTGGAGGACAGCTGGGGCAGGTTCTCAAAGCAGTGGCAGCTTGTGCGCACAGCAGAGACATCAACTTCCAGCTTGCTGTCTGCAGCAACACAGCCAGAGCAAAACACTGTGCAGCCTGCTTCGTCTGCATAGGTGTGATGCACGCAGCTGCTCCTGCAGGAGAAGCAGCAGAACTGGATGGAGGACAGCTGGGAGAAGTTGGCTGGTGATGCTGTAGAGAAGGAGGTGGCTGCCAGCGCCCGCGCAATGCACAAGTGCCTCAAGACCTTCACCCAGAGGGGCCTGACTGCCTGCGCGGCCAACTGTGAGGCCATGCAGGCGGACATCGCGGAATTCCAGAGGGTGGTGCCCCTCGTTGTGGTGGGTCAAGTCCTCATTCACTCAGCTGCAAATGCTTGTCTCACCCTGATGCTGCTGTTTCCTGAGGGCTGGTGCCCTGTAGCAGTGCAAGAGACGGTGTCCACTGGGTGCAGCACTACCTGCTGTAGAGCGTCAATGTGTCAGCCTGTTTTGCCGCTGTCTGTGCATCGTGCTGCTGTGCTGCAGCAATCTGGTCAGTTGTGACAGCCCGCTCTGCTGTCTGTGGGCCCTGTTGCTGTGCAATCTAATGCTGAGCCCGCATCAACTGGCATTTCCGGCGCTGTACAGGCCATGCGGCAGCCTGGCATGCGGGACCGCCACTGGGACCAAATCTCCAGTGAGTGCGAGATCAAGCTCAAGCCAGACAAGCACTACACAATGACCCAAGCGCTGGAGGCCGGGTTGATGGACCACCTGGAGGTCATTCAGAGGGTGAGAGCAGCTTCTGTGACACTGTGGTGCCAGACGACCTTGGAGGCACTCCCCGTTCACCCAAAGAGTGTTTGCATCCTCATCTGCCCGCCACTTCACCCCCACTCCTGGAGGTGGCAGGCCGCATGTGCCGCCTGAAGGGCACCGACATGTGCCTCAGAGTATGGTGCATGTTCATTCATTGGGGCCGAGCTGTGCCTGAGTTCCTGGCCCCAGCTGCGGGCTGTAAATCTCATGGCCCCGCTGGAACCTGCTTGTCAGGCAGTAGAAAGATTGCATTCTTGCGGTAACAGGCTGCTGGCTTCAGATGGAAGCAAGTAGGCTGCATGCTGAATACTATGAGCTGCCCTTCAGGTCTCAGACGTGGCCGGCAAGGAGTTCAGCATCGAGTCTGCCCTGGACAAGATGGCGGCCGAGTGGGAGGGCGCCATCCTGCAGCTGCTGGAGTACAGAGCCACTGGGACATTTGTCATCAAGCTGGACGAAGCACTGCTGCAGCAGCTTGATGATCACATTGGTGAGTCACTGCTGCAGGCACTTGTGTCTGCGCCTTGTTGCCATTTACCAGCAGCAAGGCAGTCTCTTGACAACCCAGCTGCTCGTGTATATGCTGCCATGATCAACGAATTCATTTGGACATATGTTTGACACAGGGTGCATGCGGGCTGCAGCATGTCAAGCCCAGCTGTCTTGCACCAGTTGCTGCTGCATGAGCAGCCTTCGCTGCCCTCACACTGTCTCATGCCTGCAGTGATGACGCAGAGCATGAGCTTTAGCCCATACAAGAAGCCATTTGAGGAGCGCCTGACTAAGTGGAATGCCCAGTTGACCCTTGTCAGCGAGGTGGTGGACGCCTGGCTGGCCCTGCAGCGTGGCTGGATGTGGGTGCCCTGCCATCAGCACTGCTGACAACCTGTGGAGGAGACTGCTGTGCAGCACTGCTTCTACAATGCCCGATCTGTGCGACAGCTGCTGTGGCAGCTTGGCAGCCTTGTCCCCAGCCTTGCTTAAGTGAGCTGTCTGAAGGTGATATAGCAATCATCAGCTGTTATGCTGCCCTGCAGGTATCTGGAGCCCATTTTCAGCAGCCCAGATATCCTGCAGCAGCTGCCTTTGGAAGGCAAGCGCTTTGCATCTGTGGACCGTACCTGGCGCAAGGTGAGGCCTTGCCTGGCTGCATCGTATTGACAAAGGCCTTGCGCAAAATCTGACGGTCACAGCACCAGTTTGTGTTGGAGCTCTGTGGTCTGGCACCTTGTTCTAAGGCCCCACAACAGTGATGTTGCTAGAGGCCACACGTGTAACACTGTCTGCAGACTGTCCAAAGCGCCAAGGCCAATCCCTCAGTGCTCAAGGTTTGCAGCAGCGAGAAGCTGCTGGACCAGTTCAACGAATGCAACAAGCTGTTGGATAGTGTCCAAAAGGTGAACGGCACAGCGATGCTCTCTCAGCAAGCACCATGTTCAGGTCTGCTAACAGCATGAGCATTGCTCCCCTCCTCTACCGTTGCCATGTCAAGCTTAAGTATGGCTGCAGGGTCTGTCTGACTACCTGGAGACCAAGCGGCTGGCCTTTGCCCGCTTCTTCTTTCTGTCCAATGATGAATTGCTCCAAATTCTGTCGCAAGCAAAGAACCCACTGGCTGTGCAGCCACACCTGCGCAAGTGCTTTGAGGTGCGAGCCGCTGGCAAGCCGAGCGACAATGCCGCTGCTCACCTTCAGCCCAATGTGTTGCTGTGTCTATGATGTGTCAGACATCATGCAGTATTCTGCACCATGTCGCAAGTCATCTGTGAGTCTGGCGTCTGAACACAGTGTGATTGAGGACACTTTGACTGCAGGCCATTGACAGCCTCAGCTTTGGTGAGGATCTGACGGTCACAGCCATGATCTCTAAGGAAAAGGAGCGAGTGCCTTTTGACAAGCCCATGCAGGCTGCTGGTGGGTAGCAGTCCTTCAGCCTGCTTTTGTTTGCAACTCGTGCATTGCTCTCAGCAGCGCCCTGCCATCATGCTTGATGCCTTCGGTACCAGAAACCGTGCCTGCCATAACATTCTGCCTGTGGCATGTTGGCAGGCGCCCAAGACCTTCAAGAGTGCTTCTGTGCCTCAACAGAGAGATCAAGCACGCTCTCAATGACAGTTTCTGAGAGAGCGTCTGCTGGCTGCCAGGTCCTGTGGAGCTGTGGCTGAATGAGGTGGAGCAGCGCATGAAGGCCAGTGTCAGGGCACAGGTCATGGCCAGTATGGCAGATTATGTAGTGAGGCCACGACCGCAGTGGGTCCGAAACTGGCCAGCCATGGTGGTGTTGGCTGTGTCAGCCATCTTCTGGTCCCAGGTGAGGCTCAGCACCATGCTCCACGGCCTCAACGCAAGCTCTGAGCCTCCAAGACTCATCCTCATCTGCCATTGTAGGCTTGTGTTTCTGCAATGCTTGTTCACAGCATCTGACCAGCATTTGGCTCCTTCCAAGCTTTCTGATATTACACCAAAAGCATTGCCAAGCTCTAACTGATGCCAGCTCTGACGCCAGCTCTATGTGAACAAGTAAATTGACAGGCATGTGCGCAACAAAGCGCTCACTTCAGATTAGGCAGGCAGCCAAGGGAACTGTGTAGCTGCTGAAAGGACATTGACAACAACCCAAGTGTGCTGCTGCAGGCTGTGGAGGAGGGCATCAAGGCAACAGATGTGCCTGCAGTGCTGCAGAAGTGCACCTCAGACCTGCTGGATCTGACAGACCTGGTGCGGGGGAAGCTAGGCACACAGGTAAGCTGCTTTCAGCAAACAACCAGGCGCTCTTCGTGCATGGCTGCAAATTGCAGTCACAGCAAAGCTGCCTGGAATGCTGAGTAATAGAAGTGCGCTATCACCTGTACGTGGCTGCTGCTGGTGGTGGCCCCTTCTTTTGCAAGCTGCCTGGTTCGCATGCCGGCGCCAGCTCATGTAATACTTGCCAGCAGCACCTGGAACTGGCACTGCCACCTGCTGGCATGCAAGACGAGCTTCCCCTCATAGCAGGCAGCTTACCTGACGTGCGTGCTCAGCTGCATCCCAGACTAGGGCAGGACACACACCCAAAACCATGTCAGATGCTCTGCCTGACGTCCAGCTCTGCCTGCTGTCCAGGTGCCTGGTTGCCAGCAACACTTCAAGGTCATTGCTATCTGCTGGCATGCAGGACAGGCTTCTTGTTGGGGCCAGCTTCGCTTAGATGTGCATGCTCAGGCTGCACCTTGCACACCCACTGGGGGCACGGGCACACACAGCCACCTCAATGCACTGCCTCGATTTGAGCTCCTCCATACACCTTGCAGACCCACCTGCCATCCAAGGGCCCGCTCACGTGCAGGACCGCCTCACTCTTGGGGCGCTTATCACTCTGGACGTGCATGCTCGCGACGTGGTGCAACAGCTGGTTGACGCCAGTGTGGGCAGCACCACTGACTTTGAGTGGGTCAGCCAACTGCGCTACTACTGGCGCAACGACGTTTGGGTGGAGATGGTACAGGCCAGCATTATCTATGGCTATGAGTACCTGGGCAACACCCCCAGGTGGGGGTTTGTCTGTCACCACCTGACGGCAGAGGGCCTCTCATGCCTGCCGTGCTCTCAGCTCTTTCATCTGCAGTGCCACACCATGCTCTGCACTAATCACGCCAGGCAATCTTGCAGTCATGGTGTCATGTTTCAGAGGTTGAGTCTGCCCGGTATGGCTGCAGGCTGGTCATCACTCCTCTGACAGACAGGTGCTACATGACACTCATGTCTGCCATGCATTTGAACCTGGGTGGAGCCCCAGCAGGGCCCGCAGGTGAGCCCTCAAACTCGGCCCCGAGAGTCGCCATGCTGCCTGCAACCCTCACAAGCCACTGGCTGGCCTTAGGGGCAACTTAACCCTGAACGCTCATTATTTCATGCAGGCACCGGGAAGACTGAGACCACCAAGGACTTGGCCAAGGCGCTGGCCAAGCAGTGTGTCGTCTTCAACTGCAGTGATGGCTTGGACTACATAGCCATGGGCAAATTTTTCAAGGCAGGCTTGTGCATGTGCCGCACAGTGTGGCACTGCATGCCTGAGCTCGCCACCAACCTGTTCTCCAGATGGCACTGCTGTCACAAAACCCTCACTGCTGCAGGGTCTGGCGTCTTCAGGCGCCTGGGCCTGCTTTGATGAGTTCAATCGCATTGATCTGGAGGTGAGGCATGATCAGACTAGAGCAGCTTTAGCAAGACCTTGAATACAGCCGTCTGTCCCAAACGAAGGCATGAAATTGGCTGCCTGCGCCCTGCAGGTGCTTTCCGTGGTGGCTCAGCAGATCCTGACCATACAGCTGGCCATCCAAGCCAAGGTCAAGCGTTTTGTGTTTGAGGACACCGAGCTGGACTTGAACCCCAGCTGCAGCGTGTACATCACCATGAACCCAGGCTATGCAGGGCGTTCAGAGCTGCCAGACAACCTTAAGGCCCTCTTCAGGTGAAACTTACCTGCCAAGGAATGGGGTACACCCTGAGCCTTGCTGCATTGTGCCCAGGGCTGCTGCCTGCCTGCCTGCCTGCCTGGAGTCCAGCAGCAGCCCTACATAGCGCACAGCGTTTTGCCCTCACGAGCCCAACCTGCTGCTGTGCAGGCCGTGTGCCATGATGGTGCCAGACTATGCACTGATAGCTGAGATCTGCCTGTACTCATATGGGTACCGCAATGCCAAAGCCTTGGCTAACAAGATGGTAGCGACTTTCAAACTTTGCTCTGAGCAGCTGTCATCCCAGGTGAGTGATGCCAGGGGCTGGGCAGTCACCTTCATGCGAGTGGAGCTCTTTGGGAGTTGAGAGCCTGACCATCAGGCAGAGGCAGATTTGAACGCTCCCTGCTAGGGTTGGGGAGGTCCTTCTGCTGCACTTTTGCTGAGGCAGGAAGATCCATGTGAGTGTGGAACATGCTGCGGTGACAGCTCCACGCAGCAAAGCCTTGTGCAGAAAGCTTGCTGCACATTTGCTGAGAAAGGCATGCCAGGCACGATGTCACCCAGCTCAGCATGGTGCCTTGCCAAGCGGCGGCCGATGTCCTGCCTGTGTCCTGAGCCCAATGGCCCTGCTGACTCTGCAGGACCACTATGATTACGGCATGCGTGCTGTGAAGTCCACCATCACGGCTGCCGGCAATCTCAAGCGTGATCACCCAGACGAGAGTGAGGATGTGCTGCTGCTGCGGGGCCTGAGGGATGTGAACGTGCCCAAGTTCCTGTCCCATGACCTGCCCCTGTTTGATGGCATCATCACTGACTTGTTCCCTGGGGTGAAGCCCCCTCAGGTGAGCCGCAAGTCCCTCTGTAACTGTGAAGCTTGCTTGAAGAGCAGCCTCTGTGCCATCAGCGAAGGCATCTCCTGCATGTTGCCCTGATGCTTTCCAGGGGTGACGCCCCCAGACCAGCTGCATCTCTGTCCCCTGAATTGCTGCAGCCTGCTCTCACCTGTTGCCCTCAGGTTTCCCCTACAGTGAAACAGGCCCCATGCCTGCCCGCCTCAGATCTGCTGCCTGCAGCCTGCCCCTCCCCCGGTTGCATGGCCACTCACTGGGTGCTGGTCCTTTGCCACCTGCAAACCAGGGGAGGATCCATGCCCATGTCAGCTGGCCTGCCTTACGTGGCGTGCAGGGTCTGCTGGCTTGCACCATCCCATAGGCAGCTCCTCTTTGTCATCAGCTGTCACACTGTGCATCTCTGTGTGCCTGCAGGTCAATTACAAGGACCTGCTGGGCGCGCTGCGTGATGCCTGCAAGGAACTTAATGTGCAGCCCGTGCCAGCTTTCATTGACAAGTGCATTCAGCTGTACGAGACCACGCTGGTCAGGCATGGCCTCATGCTGGTGGGCCCCACCATGGGAGGCAAGACATCCTGCTGGAGGGCACTGCAGAAGGTGGGTCAGGCAGCAAGGTTTGGAAGATGCGACTGAAGGTGCAGCATGGCCGCCCTTGCTGCCATTCTGCCTTTCGCCGCTTGCCTGACTTACTAGTGGCGCATTGCACTGCACACCACAGCCTTGCAGGTTCTGGTAATCTTGCGAGGGGGAAATAAGAATTGAACCCACTGCCCGCTGCTCCTCCTGCAGGCCATGACAGCACTGAAGGAGACCAGCAACTTTGAGCGCGTCCAGGTGGTGGTGCTGAATCCCAAGGCTATCACCATGGGCCAGCTGTACGGGCAGTTTGACGAGAACACCCATGAGTGGACAGACGGTGTGCTGGCCACCTATATGCGGGAGTGCTGCGCTGACACCAAGCCAGACAAGAAGTGGATCATGTTTGATGGGCCAGTGGACGCCCTCTGGATTGAGAATATGAACACGGTGCGTGACCTGTTGCCTGCAGACCTGTTGGGCTGCTGGAGGCCTCGTTGGGCTCGTGAATGAGGTTGCAGCCCTTGAGAGTGCAACAAGGAGCAAAAGCCCCTCGCTTACATGGCTCTTAAGCAATCACGGCAGTGTGCTGTGGAGCACAGCAGACAACCCCTGATACTGCAACAAGTACTGGGGCCTTGAGATGACTAGCACTGTGCAGGTGTTGGATGACAACAAGAAGCTGTGCCTTGTGAGTGGCGAGATTGTTCAGCTCAGCGACCCCATGACCATGATGTTCGAGGTAGAGCACTTGCTGCTGCTGACGGTATGCCTGCAGTGCTCCTTCTGCAATGCTTGCTGACTGGACGATCTCGCCTGATGTCAGGTACCTGTCGCGCCCTTCTTTAAGCTGGTCCCTGCAACGCCAGTGTTGTGTGCAGGTTGAGGACCTGGCAGTGGCATCCCCTGCCACTGTTAGCAGGTGCGGCATGGTCTACATGGAGCCGCGCTCCATTGGCCTGCAGCCGCTGCTGACGTCCTGGCTCAGTACCTTGCTGCCAGGTAGGGCTGCAGAAAACAGACAGACTGATGCTTCATCAGTCTGGCTCAGCAGGGCAGACCGCGCGCTTGACCTCATCTTGATGCCTGCAGCCCTGGAATGCAGCAAGGCACAGTTGAACACTCTCTGGGAGGCACTGGTACCAGACGCAGTGCGCTGCGTGCGCAAAAATCTAAAGGAGACTGTTGGCACCGTGGACAGTAACCTCGTGTGCAGCTTCTTCAACGTGATGGACGCGCTTCTGCTGCCCTTCCAGAGGTCAGCACAGCTACCAGTGCAGACTGTGATGACTGTGGCACCAGATGACATGTGGCACAAGTCCAGCATCTGCACTATGACCTTGGGAACGACATGTTGCTGGTGCTTTGTAGTGACCGCAGTGCTGCTGCGACTGCTCAGCCATCATGAAGCTGTGATGACAAGCAGGAAGGCGAACACGCACATGACGCAACGCTCAGCACTTTGGTGATGCATCATGTGATATGTGCTGGTGCAGAAGCGAGGCTGACGAAGCCCTGTCAACAGAGGACATCAGCAAACTGGTGGCTGCCCTGCCCAGCATGTTCCTTTTTGCGGTTGTTTGGAGCATTGGCGCCACCTGCGACAATCAGGGCAGGCTGGAGTTTGACACTTTCCTGAGGCAGCGCTGCGCAGGTAGGGTGCCAGCTATGCTGCACTGCACTGTGCATGACCACTTCTAGCCATTCTCTCAGCTGAGCACAGACCAGGCTGCGTTAAGCAGCTCATCTTGTTGACACCAGCCCCAGTTGGGCACATGTTAGCCGCAGGGCCTTAGGCAGCTTCAAATGCATTTCCACATCCAGAGCTTGCTGCCTGCAGAGGTCCCCAGCACAGCAGTCAGCCCATTCCCTTTGGAGGGGCTGGTCTATGACTGGTGCTGGAGCAGCGAGGTCAACACCTGGGTGGACTGGATGTCCACTGTGCCAGCCTTCACTGTCAATGTCGACATGCCCTTCTCCCAAATCATTGTACCCACAAGCGACACAGTGCGGTACACGCACATCACACGCGCCCTGCTGTGTGCTGGCAAGCACGTGCTCTGTGTGGGAGACACTGGAACAGGTGATACTGTGCCTGCCGCATCTTGCTTCAGACAAGCTTGTGTGGCCCTTGACGTCCAGAGGTGCTGTCCTCTAGTGTAGCACTGGCTGCCTGCACACCAACAGCAGCTTCAATAACATCTGTGCTCAGGCTGGCCGTCCTGAGAATTCTCATTGTGATACCTGAACTTGGGAATCAACATGATCGCAATGGTTGCAGGCAAGACGCTGAATGTGACCCAGCTGCTGATGGGTGGCATGCCGACCGAGGTGTCGCCAGTATTCATGACCTTCAGCGCCAGGACTGGCGCCAACCAGACCCAGGACTTCATTGACTCTAAGATGGACAAACGGCGCAAGGCAGGCAGCCTAAGGGATGCCTTGCTGGGATGGCTGCTTACGCTGAACTTGTCAGGCTTGACAGGCGCCGGTCTGCAAGTTTGCGCTGCCGGTGCTGTCTTTTGGCAGCTGGGCAAGTCCCTGACAATCCCATGTTGCTCTGGGTTTGTTGTGCACCGCAGTTGAATCAGCACAATGTGCAAAAGCTGCCACCTTTGTGCAGGGTGTCTTTGGTCCTCCAGCAGGTCAGAAGTACATCATCTTTGTGGATGACCTGAACATGCCCCAGCGGGAGACCTACTTCGCCCAGCCACCCATCGAGCTGCTGAGGCAGTGGATGGACCACAAGGTGGGCGCTGTCTTTGCATTGCTGGACCCGTCAGCTGGTTTGGATCACTTGCTGGAGCCCAAGACTTAGCATTGAGTCTGGTGCATCAGCGCAAGGACACTGCGCTCCCTGTCCTAACCCCTCATGCACGTTGCCGCACACTTTTATATTTTAGAGGCGCTCTGCGGCCTCTGGGCCAGGTCAACGGCCAAGTGGGAACCTGTGAGGGCCATGCTGAAGCCTGCTGCTTGACCTGCCACTTTTCTTCCTGCAGGGCTGGTACGAGCGGCGCCCCCCCTGCTCTTTCCACCAGATCATAGACACGCAGTTCTGTGCAGCCATGGGCCCCCCGGGCGGCGGACGTAACCCGGTGACAGCCCGCCTGCTGCGCCACTTCAACATGCTCGCCTTCACAGACATGTCTGATGCCAGCCTGCAGCGCATCTTCAGCACCATCCTGGGCAGCTTCGCAGCCAAGCATTTCAACGACGCCGTCTCAGCAGCCTCTGCAGCTGTGGTCGACAGCACTGTCGCCATCTACAACAGCATCCGGGCTGAGCTGTTGCCCATGCCCTCCAAGCCCCACTACACTTTCAACTTGAGGGACGTGGCCAGGGTCATCCAGGGAGTCATGCGGGCTGACCCCAAGACCACCACCGAGGGGCGCCACCTCATGCTGCTGTGGCTGCATGAGTCCTCACGCGTGTTTGCTGACCGCCTGGTCAGCAATGATGACCACAGCTGGTTCAGGTGGGTAGCTTGTGCTGCTTCTTGGAGCTGCACAGTGCCAGCGCACCAGAAAGTGACTGCTGCACACTGTTTTGTTGTGCAATGACATGACTCAGAAGCAACTGAGCTCCAGCTGGGGTCCGGATTTGCAGCTAGACATCCTGCTTGCTCCAGCACACAGCAGCAACAGTACAAAGAACAAGATAGCTTGTATGCAGGGAGCCTAGCATATGCATGAGCTGATGATTGTCACCAGCAGGCTAGTCAGTCACGTTAGTTCCATGCTACAGGGAGCAGCAGCGCAATCTGCTGAGGAGTCACTTCAGAACGGAGTATGAGGACGTCATCACTGTGGACCGTCTGCTGTTTGGCAACTACATGGTGCCCAGTGCAGAACTGCGGCCCTATGTGCAGATTACCAACATGCCCCAGCTCTCCAAGGCAAGTCATGCAGCCAAACACCTGAAGTGTAGGAGGTGGGGCCCTCAAGGGAGGCATCTGCAGCTTGACTTGGGTACAGCAGGCAAAAGTGACATCACAGAAAGGTCGCCATGCCGGCCACGCTGCTGCGCGACACAGCTGAAAGTCATGACATGCCTCTGGGTTCCATCAGGAGAGAGGGCTCCACCGCACTGTCAGCAGGTTTCTGCAAACACAGATCTGCTCTCTGCCTAATCAGGGCACAGCTTCAAATGTGGTGGAGGACCAGCTGGCCAGGCCACACATTGTGCTTCGCCTTGCTGACAGTCGGTCATCACCTGGCCCTGCCCTGCAGCGCCCCTATTTGCACCTTTCGCCAGCATTGAGCTGCAGCTCACAACTTCTTCTGCATGCAGCCTTCAGCAGCAGTATGACGCAAAGGCCGTGCAGCTGGCTGGCGACCAGAGGGCCGCCGCTGTATGCGGGCTGCAACACTGACAAGCTCTGTGGCGATGTAGTGTTCCCCTTCTGAGGACTATGATGCGTGCATGTGAAATGCTGCTGAGTCGCGTCACTGCAGATGTCTGTGATGACCTGAAATGCTCAGAACTGCAGGTGGTGGAGGAGTATTTGGAGGACTACAACGCTACCAGCAACGCGCCCATGAAACTGGTCATGTTCCTGGACGCAATTGAGCACGTCTCCCGAATCAGTCGTGTCATTGCGCTGCCTCAGGGCAACGCCCTGTTGCTGGGCGTGGGGGGCAGTGGGCGCCAGAGCCTCACGCGCCTGGCAGCTCACATGCAGGAGTATGATCTCTTCCATATTGAAATCTCCAAGGGGTGAGCCTGCAGCGCTGCACATCAAGGCCTCCAGGCATAAGCATGGTCTGACTGTGAGTAAAACAGGATCTGCATGGGGTAAGCCTGAAACGTGCTAGGCTGAGACATCTTTGGGGTGAGCAGTCCAAACATCAGCACAATGGCAGCTTGAGGACTGAAGGGCATTGTGTGCTTCTCCCAGGATGAGCAGGCAGACTGCATTGTTGACTGCAGTGGCGGCTTGTCTAAGGCCTTAAGCCCATAATAGGGCCTGTGATGAAGATGTGTGCTGTGCAGCTATGGCAACAATGAGTGGCGCGATGACCTGAAGAAGCTGCTTAAGCGCACCGGCCTGGAGGGCAAGCGGACTGTCTTCTTGCTGGCGGACACCCAAATAGTGCAAGAAAGCTTCTTGGAGGTGCGCACCTGCCCTGTCGCCTGCTCAAGGCAGATTTCACTGAAGCCCTGCATGGTGCAAGCAATAGATAAGGCAGGAGATCCAGGTAAAAGGTGTACCTTGCTTGCAGGACATCAACAACATCCTCAACAGCGGGGATGTGCCAAACCTCATGCGCACTGAGGACCTTGAGGAGATTGGCGGAGTGCTCCGCCCCATGATGCAGGCCCAGGTGGACGTCCTTTTGTATGGTCTGCATATGCCTGCCTGAGCAGGCCTTCTGCAGTCCTGCTGAGCATTGTCAGAGGATGGCCTGCCCAGCAACTTTGTGGTATGTGCAGCCCTCTAGGTCAGGCTTTCTGCCTGATCCTGCGTTCTCTCTGAACCCTGTCAAGGACTGAAGTGCACGCACAGGCTCAAATGCCTCTACCTTCCATCACTGCAATACCCAAGTGCACTTTGACTGCTGGATGCAGGGGCTGCCGCTGACTAAGTTGGCCATCTACAGCTTCTTTGTGCAGCGTGTCAAGGAGCACCTGCACCTGGTGCTGTGCATGTCACCTGTTGGTGACGCTTTCAGGTGGGCTTGCCTCTCTATGCCCACATCAAGCACAGCCTGGTGCTTGACGGCAGCACCAAGCTCCTTGCTGACTTCCAGCCTCTGTGCTCTCACCACTGGACGTGTGCCCTGTAGGCAGCGGCTGCGCATGTTCCCTGCCCTCATCAATGGCTGCACCATCGACTGGTTCAGAGAGTGGCCTCAGGAGGCACTGTCCTCGGTGGCAAACAGTTTCTTCCAGGTGGGGTCAACCAGCCACAGCTGTTATGGCTTCATGAGCCTTCCCCACAACTTGAGACTTCGTTCTCTGTTGGCTGCCATTTCCTTAGGCAGTTCATCTGCCTTCAGCAAGAAATGCTGCAGCAACTGCGGCCAGGCAGCAGTCTCACATGTTCAGCCACCTGCTGCCTGCAGGACACTCCCCTGGGATCAGATGCTGCCCCCCAGCTGCAGCAGGGTGTGATCGACTGCTGTGTGGCCATCCACCAGTCTGTGGAGCGCCGCTCCAGGCAGTATCTTGAGGAGCTGCGAAGGTGCACATTGGAGCTGCAAATGATATGCTCCAGCGAATATGCTGCACAGGCATGGGGCTGCTATGCTGCTTCTGCCCGCCCAAACATCACCATATGTGGCCAACAGTAAAAGCAAACGTTCCCTTCCATCTGCTCCCATCACCAGGAGGAGGTGCGCCGCATTCTGCCAGCTGCGCTCTCGTCTTCATCAGCCTCTTCTCGGCCAGTTCCAGTCTTGGCAGCGCTGTACATTGCAGCAGGCAAATCACTGCCTGATCTCGTACAGTCATAAACTGCCGGCCGCCTACAGGTACAACTATGTGACTCCCACCAGCTACCTGGAGCTGCTGACTACCTTCATCAAGCTGCTGGGAGAAAAGAGGAGGGAGATTGATGTCAGCAGGCGCAGGCTGGAGACAGGGCTGGACAAGCTGCTGTCGACAGCAGCCCAGGTGGAGGTCATGCAGGTGTGTGGCTGGCAAAGCTGCCTGTGGCTGCATATGCTGCAGGCCAGGCCCTTGCATTGTATCAGCATGCCTGCTGAGTGAATGCTGTGTGTGCTCAAACGCCCTCTACTTACATGGGCAAACCCAACTGAGAATGCAGGACCTGGAAGCCGTGATATTACTGGCTTGGTAAGGTCATGTAATGAGTGCCCACGAGGCCTTTGCGCCACACCTTGGGCAGCGCTGCATGCCCTGATACATTTCCTGTTGTAGGCTGAGTTGCGGGAGCTGCAGCCTGTGCTGGAGCAGACTGCCAAGGATGTGGAGGTCATGATGATCCAGATCACCGCTGACAAGCAGGAGGCAGACGTCACGCAGAAGCGCGTGGCCAAGCAAGAGCAGGAGGCTGATGAGCAGGCTGCCAAGGTGCGTGCAGCTATGGCAGCAAGTAAGTGGCGGCTCTGTCCTCAGCATACTCTGTGAGGCCCAATGCAGTCCTTCAGGACCTGCAGCAGCCTGCTGACGGAGGCAATTGTTTCCATGTACCTCTTACAACATGTGATTGTGAGTGACTGCGCCTGCTCACCTGGGCAGACATTGCCCTCTACTGCAGGCCAAGGAGATTGCAGCAGATGCTCAGCGTGATCTGGATGAGGCCCTGCCTGCTCTGGAGGCAGCCACAGCCAGCCTGAAGAACTTGTCCAGGAATGACATTGTGGAGGTCAAGTCCCTTTCCAACCCGCCTGCCGGAGTAAAAACCGTGATGGAGGTGAGTATCTGTGGTCATCCTGCTAGCATTGATGTGTCCATGCAGCTACCTGCAGAACATCGTTGCTCAGAAACACCAATTTTGCTGTCTGCTTGCGCCAACTGCAGCAACCCTCCTAGTTGTTGCCATATATAACCTACCTCAAAATGCATCACAAGCAAACCCCTCCTGAAGAACTGCTGCATCCCTTCCTTGGAAGTCCTGAAATTGCGAATGGCCCCAAGCCATGTGTGATAGGTGGTCATCATCACTGCAGGCCTGCTGCATCTGTTTGAAAAGGACAGACACCGTCATGTCATGCATCTTTCAAAAAGGGCCTGCCAAATCTGTAGTGGGGCTGCCTGCAAGCCTGCTGCACTGTGTTTGAGGAGCAGCGCAAGATGGTGGACAGCGCTGTCATGCATGTTGAGGCTTGCCATATCAGTTTCGAGGCCTCATGCAGGCGTGCTGCATCATGTTTGAGGAGAAGCCAAAGATGGTTGATGACCCTGCCCGCCCCGGCAAGAAGGCTGCCAGCTTCTGGGAGCCCGCCAAGCGCCTGTTGAATGACCCTACCAAGTTCCTGGACTCCTTGATCTCTTTCGACAAGGAGAACATCAAGGAGGCCACCATTCAGAGGATCGAGCCGTACATTGCCATGGAGGAGTTCACTACAGAGGCTGTGGCCAGGGTGAGGCTCACGCAGCACAGAGCAGTCACCACAGTGCAGGATGATCTCACAGATGCTGTGGCAGCAGTTAGGCTCAGGCAGGGCTTGTGTTGGCTGCTTTGTTCGCACTGCTCACTTGCAGGCTGCAATCAGGCTATTCCTGCAGCCAGCCTGGTGCTGCCTTTTGAGAAAAGCAGAGCTGAGCGAAGTGAGTACTGCTTTCACTCAATGGTGCTTCTTGCTGCAAGGGGGCACATTGATCCTCAAGCTTGAGCAAACAGCCTGGCAATACCATTTGCATGTCAACCTCATGCGCTGGGCACAGCTATGTGGCTTGGTGCCAAGACTGCCACAAACAACTGTCTTGCTGCACTGCAGGTCTCCAAGGCGTGCACCAGCATCTGCATGTGGGTGCGGGCCATGCACCTGTACCACACTGTGGCGCTCGGTGTGGCGCCCAAGCGGGCTGCTCTGGCAGCTGCTCAGGAGTCACTGGACAACACAATGGCGCAGCTTGCAGATGCCCAGGCCAAGTTGCAGGTGAGCCAGGAGCAAACACCATCTCAGAACAAGAAGCTCACCAGCATAACGCTCTGCGCATCCCCAAGGTAGCTCATGCACAGGTCAGGTGCCTCTGCCATAAACGGGCCGCAGCCATCTGTGTCCTGCCAATCTTGAGGGCCTTGAGAGGCAGCAGGCTGCTCCAGTCAAAAATCACATCAGATCTGAATGTTTGACTGTGTTCCTTTCAGGCTGTCTCAGCCAAGATCAGGTCTTTAGAGGCTTCATACGCAGAGGCCACCGCCAAAAAAGCCATGCTGGCCAAGCAGGTAGCAGAGTGCACAGTCAAGCTGCAGCGTGCAGAAAAGCTGATTGGCGGGCTGGGCGGCGAGAAGGCCAGGTGGCAGGCCACAGTGCAGCAGCTCTCTGCGGTGAGGATTGTATAAGGCCACACCCACCCTCCAGCTGAGTGTGGTGTCTTGTTCTGGGCTCTTGCTGCTGTTATTTTGGCTAGCAAGGGCTTTGAGCCTCCTTGCACTGCATGGCGTCCTTACCTTTGCTGCTGTGCAGGATCTTGAAAACGTTGTGGGCGATGTCGTTGCAGCAGCTGGCACCATTGCCTACTCTGGCCCCTTCACGCCTGTCTTCCGTCAAATGCTGCTGGCAGAGTGGTCAAATGTCTTGAAGGACGCAGGCGTGCCTCACTCGGCGGGAACCAGCCTCATCAAGACACTCCAGGTCCGATTTGCTGCACAACAAATGCTACTGCTCTGCGTCTGTGAAAGGGCAAGCTTTTGTGATCACTTGACACTGCTTCAGACTTCCCAGGGCAGGTGCAGATAGCAATGCCTCACTCTGCTTCCTGGTTGCAGGATCCTGTCAAGGTCCGAGCATGGAATCTTGCAGGTCTGCCCACTGATAGTGTTTCCCTTGAGAACGGCATCATCATTTCGAAGGCGCGGCGCTGGCCCTTGATGGTTGACCCCCAGGCAAGGCCTTGCTGCATGCTGACTCGTCTTGCCTGCAGCATGTGCTTCTACAACCCTTGCAGCTCCTGCTGCCACCTGGGCCACCTCGCCTTTCACGAGCTGCCAGCAGTCATGTGTCACAATGCCAGATTGCTGCCTGCCTGCAGGGGCAGGCCAACAAGTGGATCAAGAACATGGAGAAGGTCTCAGGCCTGGATGTCATCAAGCAGTCTGACAAGGACTTCCTGCGCACGCTGGAGAATGGCATCCGATTTGGGCGCCCCGTGCTTATGGAGAGCATTGGAGAGGGTCTGGACGCTGCCCTGGAGCCCCTGCTGCTGAAACAGACCTTCAAGCAGGTGAGGTTTGACTCTGCTCTGCAACACAGTCTTGGACCAGGAGCCTATGTAGCAGAGCAGTGAGGCACAGCCGTGTCTGCACCGGGACATGGACTGCCTATCTGCTGTTCCATCAGGATGCGTTGCGTCAGGGCCTGTGCACAGACTCTGTTCAGCACTTTTAAATGTATCACAACTGATCTCCTGCCTGCAGGGCGGCAGCGAGGTGATCAAGATTGGCGACAACACCATCCCCTACCACCCAGACTTCCGGTTCTACATGACCACCAAGCTGCGCAACCCCCACTACGCGCCCGAGGTCTCGGTTAAGGTGTCCCTGCTCAACTTCTTTGTGACACAGGAAGGCCTGGAGGAGCAGCTGCTAGACACAACTGTCGCGCAGGTGAGGAGCCTCTGCCACCAGCTCCTTTGATCTTGGCATCATGTGTCTCCTAGACCTTGATGCACTGACTTGTTCGCCGCCTCCAAAGAGGTCCTCACCAGTCTCCTCATGGGGCAAGTCATGTGCCACCTGTAGCGGGCATGGAAGGCCCTGGATGAATCGCGACAACCTGGTTTGAGTAGGTGCCACCTTGATAATGAGGTTGTTTGGCTGTGCGCTGGCCCAAGCTCTCATGCAAGTAGTGCTGTATGCACTTGTGCATCAGGGCTTGAAGGTAAGAAGTGGAATCACAGAGGAATTCTGTGGCCGCCGTGAGCAGCACTGCGGCCACAGGGTGCTGCCATGTTGCAGCAGGAAAAGAACTTGTGCTGCTCCCGCCTGCAGGAGCGCCCGGATCTGGCTGAGATGAAGACATCGCTGATGGTGGGCAATGCGCGCATGAGGGCAGAGCTGCTGGCCATTGAGGATCAGATCCTGCAGCTGCTCAGCGCCAGCCAGGGCAACATCCTGGACGATGAAACCCTGATCAACACTCTTGCCGTGTCCAAGGCAAGCTGAAAGGCTCCCTTGTTGGCTGAAAGGTCTTGCATCAAGAGCGTGCAGAGCTCTGATGCGGGTCGGCCAAAGCTGACATGATGACGCTGCACGCTGAGCCTAGGTGCCACGCAGCTGCAGCAGCAGCAACAGGGTCAATGGGAGCTGCAAGCAGTATCAGCCTGCTCATTTTGCAGCTTCCACCCACAGCCCCCCTGCCCTCCCCCAAACCCCCCTGCAAATTGCTGCAGGACCCTGAAGCTGTGCAAGCGGCCGCTTGAAGGCCCTCCTCTAAGGGGCACCAGGCCTGGTGCCTCTGGGCGGCCCTTTTTAAGCCCCACTCCACTGTCAAAATGCCCCACTGCAGGTCACTAGCAATGAGATTGCTGGCAAGGTGGAGGAGGCTGAGCGCACTGAGCGAGAAATTGATGTAACTCGCGAGCAGTACCGCCGCGTGGCTGTGCGAGCCAGCCTGCTGTTCTTCTGTATCTCTGACCTGGCGGCTGTGGACCCCATGTACCAGTACAGCCTGGCTTGGTTCATTGGCTTGTTTCTGCGGACAGTGGCTGGCACCCCTGGGGTGAGTGTGCTCATAGTCTGCTCTAGTTGCGCACTTTGCTTGTGCAGAGGGGTGTGTGTTACAGACGGCGGTCTTCGATGGGCTGTTTGTGCGGCCAGGGGCTGAAATGAGAGCTTGCAGAGTTCCTGCATTGGCTGGGGGCTCTGGGCAGGCTGACGTTGTCTCTACTAGGGATCAGATGTGGCCTCTGCTTGCTGGCACACAGGCTTGGCAGGCGCAGCGCATCTTTGGGCACCTGCAACATATGCTGCACGTGTGAGGCATGAAGCCATGCAGTGCACATCAGTAAGCCCCAACCGTCTTGTGCTGCAGGCAGACTCTGTTGCAGAGCGGGGGCGCACCCTGAACGAGGCTTTTACCTACGCCCTGTTTGTCAACATCTGCCGGAGTCTGTTTGAGAAGCACAAGCTCATGTTCTGCTTTCTTCTGACCATCAAGATCTTGCAGAACAGGAAGCTCATTGATCCATGTGAGCCAACAGTGGCCTGACGTCCTCCACTTGCCAGCTTGAGGTGTTGCTGTGGCCTAAAATGCCTACTTGCACCTAGCAGCGGGTGCGCACTCATGGACATCAGCAGCATCCTGCTTCCTGCACTGGAGGCCTTGAGAGCAAGCCGTATGTGGGGACTGTGACTGCCTTCCTCCCTCCACTGTGCACCTTGCCTGCTGTGCAGCTGAGTGGCGCTTCCTGCTCGCTGGAGCGACTGCAGTCTTCGCAGCTCCCAACCCTGATCCGACTTGGCTGACGGAGAAGGCATGGCTTGAGCTGCAGAATCTGTCTGTGCTGCCTTCATTCCAGGTAGGCTTGTGAGCAGCAGCAGTGAAAACGCAGCAGTGCTCAAACCACAGGCACTGTTGAAGGGCTGCTCAGCGGACCAGCTGCTGGATGTGTCCCCGTGCTGCTTTGTTTGTGGCTTTGTGTGGCCCTCGGCGCTGTTCAATGTACTGACGAACCATGGCTGACAGCCCCCAGGTGCTCTGCTGCAGGGCTTCTCAGAGCATGTCTCAGCTCATGTGGATGAATACAAGGTCATTTTTGACAGCAACGATGCGCATGAGTTTCAGCTGCCTGGCGACTGGGAGTCTCGTCTCAGCAGCTTTCAGAAGCTGTTGTTCCTGAGATGCCTGAGGCCTGACAAGGTGACCTTACTGCGCTGCTGGCCTGCACAGGCAGTGTTCTCCCATGGCAGGCCACGGTCTAGAGCGATTTTTTATGTCAGGTGCATGCCTGGAATGAGTTCCTCTCTGCCTGGCACCTGTCCTGCGCAAAGCCTAACAACCGCGGATGCTGTCTGCCTGGAACGAGCCTCCTGTCTGCAGGTCTTCCTGGGCTGCCAGCGCTTCATTGCTGAGCAGCTGGGGCCTCAGTTCATCGAGCCCCCGCCATTTGAGCTGGCCTCAGCCTTCAGGGACAGCAGCAGTGCCATCCCCCTCATCTTTGTGCTGTCGCCCGGGGCAGACCCCATGGCAGACCTGCTCAAGCTGGCTGATGACATGAAGTTCTCTAAGAAGTTTGAGAAGGTGTCTCTCGGACAAGGGCAGGGACCCAAGGTGAGGCAGCTTTGATGTGACTGTATTAAGTTCTGGGGCAGGCTACTTGCTGCTTTCCTGCCTCAATGGCGTCCTGCCTTGCTGAGTCAGGGCAGGCGGCACTACTGCTGCCCGCGGCGACTCAAGGTGGTGTTCGCCTCGGAAGGCATGTCCACAGACATCGCCATGCTGCCCACTTCATTGTTGAAATGATGGACATTTCTTGGCAGGCTGCTGCAACAACAGCGCCCCTCTCGAGCCCTCGTGCACTGCCCCTGCAGGCTGAGCGGGTGCTGGAGGCAGGCATGGAGCGAGGGCAGTGGGTGTGCCTGCAGAACTGTCACCTGGCCGTCAGTTGGATGCCCACCCTGGAGCGCATTGTGGAGGGCATCAATCCCGACACAGTGCACAAGGACTTCCGGCTGTGGCTGACGAGCATGCCCAGCCCTGGCTTCCCCACAGCTGTGCTGCAGGCCGGCGTCAAAATGACGCTGGAACCCCCTAAGGTGGGCCGCTGTGCAGAGCTGATTGCAAGATTGAACATGCAGCCTTGCAGGCAGCATTAGTCTGGGCATCATGTCAATGCTCACTCCTTCATTGTGCAGGGTCTGAAGGCCAACCTGCTGCGCACCTACACACGCATGAGTGACGCCTATCTGCACGAGAGTGGCAAGCCCTCAGAGTGGCGGCGCCTCATGTTTGGGATGTGCCTGTTCCATGCAGTGGTGCAGGACAGGCGAAAGTTTGGGCCACTGGGGTGGAACATCAGGTGCGCTGCTCAGTCACAACAACACAGGCTGGCCCTGTGCTTTGTTATCGCTCACACAGAGCAGGTTGATTGATCCTCAAGGCTGACAGGCAAACCACCTGCGCTATCACATTGTGGTGCATGGGTCTGCACCACCTTCACAAGCTTTCCCAGTGTCAGCTCTACCTGAGCCATGGGTCTCACCCTTGAGAAATGCCCCTGCAGGTACGACTTTACAGACGGCGACCTGCAAGTCTCTCTGACCCAGATGAAAATGTTTCTGAATGAATATGAGCAGGTGAGCAATTTCAAGCCTGGTCTGCAACCAGGCAGAGCAGAGCTGCTTCTGCCATGCAGACCTGTTGAAAACCAGACTTGGCCCTGAGCGGGTGGCCTTCTGCCCTTGTGAGGCTACTGACCCGCTTCTTTGCACTGCTGACAGCATTGGGCCCTGACTGAGTTAGCAGAGGCACTTTCCCTCAGCTCCCTCCTGCATGCTTACCTCTGCTGTCCATCTGCAGGTCCCTTTCCGTGTGCTGCGCTTCCTGTTCACAGAGATCAACTATGGCGGTCGCGTCACAGACGACAAGGACCGCCGCCTGATCAGCAATCTGGTCAATGGCTTTGTGGGGCCCAACGTACTGGATACAACTTACAGCTTTTCCCCCTCAGGTGGGCTGAGTAGCAGTGAGAGCGCTTGGCTGGGGTAGTGACCTGCCACACCTGTTCATGCTGAGTTGGCCACCTGGGATGCAGCCTGTTAAGCTGGCACTGGCAGGGACTTGCTTTGGGCGCCTGTTTGCAGCATGAGTCATGCTGCCTGCAATCTTCAGTGCTCAGAAGCTGCCTGGCACACAGCTGCACAAGGCCTAAAACATGCTTGCTGCAATCTTGAATGCTCAGAAGCTGCCTGGCACACAGCTGCACTGTGCTGCTCTTCTGAGTGACCTCTGTCTGTGCTATGCAGGGCTGTACAAGAGTCTGGACTGTGAGACAGTGAAGGAGTACCTAGACAACATAAAGGCATACCCTGTGCAGCCCAAGCCGGAGATCTTTGGGCTGCACGAGAATGCAGACATCACTTGTGACCAGAACGACACGTATGAGATGTTCAGCACCCTGCTGGCGCTGCAGCCGCGGGTGTCTGCCGGGGCTGGCGTCAGCCGGGAGGAGGCCATTGCCCAGCTGTGTGAGGACATCAGCAGCAAGGTGGGGCCTGGAATGCTGCTCTGAACAGGACAGGGGTGCTGTGAGACTGGTTGTGGTGCTTGTGCACTTCATGGAGCTGACTGCTGGCGTCAGCAAGGAGTTATCCACAGCTCCACTGTAGAGAGCAAGAGCAGAGAAGGTGTTGTCGGGTCCCAATAGCTGCTTTCAGCACGTGAGAGATCAAGGCTGCCCTTGTGTGCCGCTAACTGCCCAATGTAAGGATATGCAAAGCACAGCAGCAAGCAGCGCCAGGGTTCTCTGGCTGGCGCGTGGGCTGGTCAGCCCTGCTGTCTCGGAGAATGCTGGCTTGGTGCAGTGCAAGTGAGTTCCTTGCACTGCAGATCCCCGCTCAGTTCGATGTTGAAGAGCTGTCCAGGGCATACCCCACCACCTACAGGGAGTCCATGAACACAGTCCTGGTGCAGGTCAGCAACTCAAAACATCTCACACCAAGCTTTCAAGCATGCTGCCATTGCTGCTCCCAATACCAAGCTGGCCTGCTGCCCGGTGCCAGCCGGTGCTTGCAAGAGGCACAGTGTGCCTGTAGGCTTGACCTGAAGGCCTGCTGCAGGAGTGCATCCGCTATAATGGCGTGCTGGCGGTGGTGGCCAGCAGCCTGGTGGACATGCTCAAGGCCCTCAAGGGTCTGGTAGTAATGTCGCCCTCCCTAGAGGGCGTGGCCAACAGCATGTTCGACAACCAGGTGGGGCAGCACTGGTAGAGCGCTTGTAGCCTTGTGCCTGCAGATGTGCAATTTAAGGGCTTCCATGGAACTGCCTGCAGTGCTGTTGGGACTGCAGGTTGGTGCTGCATATGGCTGCTCTGCAGATGCATGAGCATGTGGCTTTATAACCTGCCCAGGTGGCGCTGATGCACAGCAATCAAGACATCCCGCCCAGTCTATTGCCTGCCATGTCTGTCTGCGCTTCGACCTGCTGCTGAGTGCACCTGTGCAGGTGCCAGATATGTGGGCTGCCAAAGCGTACCCCAGCCTGAAGCCGCTCAGCAGCTGGGTGACTGACCTTATGGAGCGATTAGACTTCATCAGAACCTGGGCAGAGCAGGGTACTCCCCCAGTGTACTGGATCAGCGGCTTCTTCTTTCCCCAGGCCTTCCTCACAGGTCAGGCCACACGTCTGACTGGATCTGCACATCCTGGTGCATGCATAAGCACACTTCAGCTGGGCTGATGCTGTTGGGGTTAAGAATGAGGCCGAGGAAGTCAAGAGGCCATCTGCAGAGGTCAGGCTCCCCTCGTGCCTGGCTAAATACTCCTTGTGACGCCGCCACTTCTCACGTTGGGAAATGCTCTGCAGAGTACCCTACAACGCACAACAACTGCAAGCCCTTGGACGTTCCTGCTGCAGGGACCATCCAGAACTTTGCCAGGAAATACACCTTCCCCATAGACACAGTGAGCTTTGACTTCAAGGTCATGGACTCCCTGACAGCAAATGACCTCGGCAGCGGCCCAGATGACGGATGCTACATCAAGGTAAGTGCTGCAGCCAGCCATATCACGGCCTTTGCTGAATGGCTGCCCACTCACACAGCTACATCCGATAGCAATGCCCCTGCAGGGGCTGCAGGCAGGTTGAGGCCTCGTTGCCACACGCTGCCTGCCTGCAAGGCTGTTTAAAGCTAAGCCTACTGCCGTTGCAGGGCTTGTTTATGGAGGGCGCACGATGGGATGGCTCCACCCATATGCTGGCAGAGTCACAGCCCAAGGAGCTGTTCACTGAGATGCCCATCATCTGGATGAAGCCCGTGCAGCATCGCAAGCCTCCCCAGCACACCTTCTACAGCTGCCCAGTGTACAAAACCCTGACAAGGGCAGGCACCCTGTCCACAACAGGTCACTCGACCAATTTTGTGCTGTTCATTGACCTGCCATCTGCCGTGTCTGAGGGGCATTGGGTCGACAGGGGCGTTGCCCTGTTCACCAGTCTGGCATTCTAGCCCCTTCTCACCTTCTGAAATTTCGGCTGGACTGGCTGAACATGTAAGGTCAGCCTGCTTTGCTCTGCCAAGCATGTGGCATGTAATGAAAGGAGACCCGTCTAGATGCAGGTATGATGCCGCCTGCAAGAAAATGTGTCAGCAGGGAGATTTGTCAGCACTGCAAAGAGTTGGGATGGCAAGGTCTGAGTCTGTGATGACATTGTGGTCTTGCACAGCTGCAGGAGGCGACAGGCCCGGCATACATTGACCCTGCTCTGGAGGGAACAGACCAGTTGGCCACTTGGAGGTCTCAATGTGCTCGGTCAGCAGGAGTGCCTTGCGCTTGCCAGGCAGGTGATAAGGACTGATGCAGACTGCGCGCCCCTGATGTGCCAGTGCACATGTGGCTGGAGGAATGCTGGCAGACAAACAGTGATGGCCTCCTGCATTTGGCAAACCAGCTTGTGCATGAGCATCAAGAAGGTCAGAGCTGAAATCTGCAGAACACCCTGGCGATGGGCTGGTGAGCTGCTCAAGTGCTGCCAGCTCCAGATTGCACCCAGGGATCTGGGTCCAAGGGCATGACCAGAGCGCATCTGCTGCCGGCCTACTCAATCCAATTTTGGCCAAGACGCACCAGGAAGCGCCTGAGATGTCCATTGTGTGGAGCACCTGCCAGGTGACAAGGCTGTCGGCCACTAAAAACTGCTTGACTGGTGGAAACAGTCTCTTTTCTGAGATTGAGGGTTTTGTCATGGCAGACTGCACCTGATTGAGCGGCTTTGCGACATAGGCATGCAACTTTAGGTCATGAATTGTTGATCCATTTGTCTGCAGCTATTACTCTGTCTGAATGCTCAGCTCCCTGATACGAAGTACAGCCAGCTCGTACAGAGTGACTGCCCTGCATCATGTCCTGCCTCAGATGGCGATCAGTCTGGAGCGCTGCTACGGTGCTGCAGGTGCAGATCAGGGTTCAGTACTTTGCTCTGTGCCCATAAGCTGTCCAACTTGACCATTTACAATGCAGGCCGCGACGACAAGGGTGGCAAGGGGTGGCGGCAATGGATGGATGACAGGCTGTCAGGCAAGCTGTGTAGAGCCTGAGCTGCACCTCTGCGCCATTGCTGCGCTACATCAACCTAAGTCATCAGAGCAGGCATCGCCACATACCTGCCCTTATGCTGCAGTCACTGATGCCATCAGGCAGGTCGCAGATGGCAGGCAGATGACCTTCGACGAGGCCGCACAGGAGAAACGTTTGCCTGACAGTGCTGAGCTCCCCATAGACGTAGGACAGCACCAAAGCTCAGCAGATCCTGCATACAACGAGGCCGCCGCACCCTTCGCAGCTGAGCTGGAGCCTGAGCTGCCTGGCCTGCCATCGAGGGAAACCACCGCTGGTGCTGCTGAGCCAGCAGACAGCAGAAGACTCAGGGCGGGGAGGGCCGCTGCTGGGCCAGCACAGAGAGCATCAGGAGCAGAGGGCCCGTCTGCTCCTGCTGCTGGGCGGCTGCCTGCTGTAGGCAGTACTGCTGGCAACCAGGCACAGGCCCAGGGTGGTCCTGCCAGCCAGGCCCAGCTTCCCCTGAGTGCAGCGACTGAAGTTGCACAGCAGCGTGAGGCAGACTCGCCGTCGGATGGGCCGCCAGAGGCTGCGACTGCGGCAGGGGACCCTGAGGAGCCAGCCACAGACTCTGACAGCCAGGATCTTGCTGAGGAGGACGAGGTGCTGCTCTTCACCGCCTGGGTGCGTGAGCGCCTGGAGCAGCAGGCGCAAGAGGCAGATGCTCCAAGCGAGGGTGGGGGAGAGGGCCAGGCCACACTGGCGCCAAGCAGACGGGAGGAGGACGGGCCTCACATGATCTCAGGCTACTCAGGTGGGTTCGGAAGCAACACCGCAGGCTGTGGCCATTTTTTGCCCTGGCAGAGGGTCCTCAGCTATATAGCGACGATGTTGGGCTGCTGGGCCGCAGGTGCATGGACACGCCCTGCTGTTCAGGGGAACCTGTCATGCAGGACAGTTGGCTGATGTTCAGGTTGGCGCCACTTGAGGCCTGCCTTCTGCCTGCACAGCCTGCCCCTAGGCAGGCGGCAGGGGCTTGCACATTGGGCAGTGCTACCTGATGCAGACAGCTCGAGCTGCCCCTGGCAGGCAGCAAGTACAGTGGCAGGGGCCAAGGGCTGGGCAAAGGTGGACATGGTGGCACATGCGGCCAGGCCTTGCCGACCTGCTGCTGCTCTGCTGTGTGCAGAGCTGGGTGCTCAGGAGCCTTCCCTTCTCCAGCAGGAGTTGGGCCTGGACCTGGGACGGCAGCAGCTGCCTGGGCCGCGGGTCAACCCCACCCGGGACTTTCAGGCAGGCGCCATCTACAGAGCAGAGGTGAGCCTGCTGCAGAATCACAGGACAATGCACTTGAGCAAGCCTCGCAAGCATCAGCATAGCACTGGGTCTGCAGTGGCCCTGCTCCAATGCTGGTTCATGTTGTGCCACCTTTGTCGTGCCTCCTACCTGACTGTTGCACACTCTGAGGTCCCAGCCCCGAAAAGGCACAGCTTCTGAGCTGCTCTAGAACCACATTGTATGAACACCCATCTGCCTCTGGTGCTGCAGGACCTGGTGCAGCCCCAGCCCAGCTACAAGGACCGCAGAATTGCCCAGCAGCAGCAGAGGGACCAGGTGGTGCGGCTGACAAATGCCGAGGTAAGACATTGCCCCCTCTTGGAGGCTGCAGTGCTTGCTTCTGAGTTGCACTGGTAGCAGGAGTCCTGCAGACACCCAGCTGCCAGAGCCCATCAAGAAATTTAAGGCGGCGGCCTTCAGCCTGCCCCAGCCAGTAGTACTAATGCATTCCGCCCCAGCTCAGCGCTGGAGCACACCTGAATCCCCGCCATCTGGCATTTGAGCAAATGCCGCCAGGGCCAGCTGATTCATCACCCTGTCACAATCACTGCCACTCCAGCTTTTCAAGCAGCGCTTGCTGGACGAGCGCATACCGTCATCTATTGCGCCAGTGCCTTGCAGGCCAGAAACTAGCTACAGAGATAATCAGCAGCCACCAAACTTGTCAGCTGCACTGCTGAGCCTAAAGGTCCAGCAGCAAACAGCTGCCCCTCACCCCACCACCGCCCCCCTGCCGTGTAGGTGCGGCGCCAGGCCGACTTCCGCAACCTCCGCTTCCTGGACCAGTTTGTGACACGCACGGGGCAGCTGCAGCCTCGGCGGCGTACCGGTCTCAAGCAGCATGTGCACCGCCACCTGATGCGCCAGATCAAGACGGCACGCCAGATGGCACTGCTGCCACCGCTGGACCGGCGCGAGGAGTTCCGGCGGCCCAGTGATGTCCTGCGCCTCTTTGGTCGCAAGCGCAGCTGGGAGGTGGGTGTTGGCAAACAGCGGATGCAACGGGCATTTAAACTGCCTTAGCGACCTGAGTGCAGCCCCTCCTCTCATGCTCATGACATGCTGTGTGTCTTTGACCAGAAGCGCAGCTGAGAGGTATGTTGCTGTGTATGTTCACACGATTGACAGTCATTAGTGATTTTGCAGATCAACTGCCCAAGCAGGACTCCAGCCCGGTCATGCGCTGCACATGTGCTGTGCATACAAGCTTTGACAGGTGCCCCTCGTGCGCTCTGATTGCTGTGGCATCTGTGAGAAGTGTGCGTCGACAAGATGGGGCAGCATGTCAGCACTTGGGGTGGCAACCCTCTGCAATGTTGCGTATGCCGCATCTCCCCGGAAGAGCCTGCTGCAGGAGTGGCTGAGCAGTTGTTTCGGCTCCAGAGCACAGCTTGTCATCCTCAAGCACAGAAGGATGTCTTTTGACGCTGCTGGCAGGCCAGCACTGTGCCAAACACCAGTATTCCCCATCTTGCAGAATAATGATGAGGACAATGATGAGGCATCCTTTTACGAGAAGCCTCGGCCACGGTCCACAGGCTACAGCCCACGCTAGACATAATATGCCAGTGGCCCAGGTGCACAGCAGCTAATGCTGGAGATGCCCAAGCACCGCTCCTCTGTAGATTCCAGCAGCAGCAGCACATCAAGCATCGATAGCAGCATTCAGGATGGAAGACAAGTCATGCTGCTCAAGGCCTTCTCTAGGAGACTGCTCCATGAGTAAAGCACTTCACCACAACTAGTGTGTTTGTCAGTTTAAAGCTGGTTTTGGTCAGACTGGCTGAGGTGGCTGGCTCATGGTCACTGCTGAAGCCCTGCTGGGGTGACGCCTTGCAGAGATGCAATCAGTGATTCTTGCTGCGAGATCATCTCGACCTGCTCTGCATACTTGCCTTTCAGGCTCTCAATCTGCCGCTGCATGGTGGAAAAGTCTTCTGCAGACCCTGCCTCCCTGAGAGACTTTCGAAGGGCTGCAATCTCAGACTGCAAGGCTGCCACTAGCTTGTCATCTGTGGCTGCCTTATCAAGCAGAATGCCCATCTTCTCCTTTAAGCTCTTCACCTGCAGCAATCACACATGCAGATATTGTGTGAGCATCGAATGCTCCATCTAAGCAAACAGCAGCACAGCACCAAGCGTGCAACAACTGCGGGCATGGTTCTCACCTCGCCTTCCACGATTGTCTTTCTTGCAACCGTGCCATCCAGCTTTGCCTGTAGGGCAGCCTGCTTGGCAGACGAGCTCTCCAGCTCAGCTCTGAGCCGCTCCAGCTCTTTCATGCGGTCTGCCTTGATGGAGTCAATATTTCTCTGGTGTTCCCGGTTGTATCGCGAGTTGACTGTGACAGCAGCCAACCCCTGCAAGCAGAGAGGCAAACTTGCTTGACATCAAAGACTGCATGTCACTGGCTGCAAGGCTGGGTGGTCTTGCAGAGCTTGACAGGGCTGCACAGTAACCACGCCTGTCAAGCTGCAAGGGTGCCCATGATGCCGCTGGGCTGCACGCACCAGGACTGCGCAACAGTGTAGCCTTGCTGCTGCATCCACTACCAAGCCCAGCAGGCGTTATGTTCTGCCTGCTGAGGTTGGTAGAGGATGCAGCAGCCTCGCTGACTCAGGTACGCAGCACCCTCGACATGGCAGCCCTCTGCACCTGCGACTCCTGCAGCTCCCTGACTTTGTCCCGCAGGAGCCCAATCTGCTGCGCCCGCCCGCGCCAGTCCCCTCCCTCATCCGCCAGCAGCTTGGCCATCGGCACATCGCTGCCCACCTCGCGCACGAGCGCCCTCTCCAGCTTGTCCCGCTCAGCCCTCAGCTGGGACAGCTGCAAGCCGGAGCTTCACAGGTAAATCTGCCAGAAACTTGAGGTTGTCTCGCTCAGCCCTGAGCTGATGCAGCTGCGGGGCAGGGTCCTCACAGTGTAGGGTGCTTCAGGGGCTCCCTGCAGACTGCACCCCACACATTCTGCCCTCGACTTTGCATGCAATGGGCTGTCCACCGACTAATATGCTCTGTTCTGGCTGCTGCTGTTTGTTGGGGTCCTCAGTGCCAGCCATGCTTCAGGCCCACCCACCTTGACCTCCAGCTGGTTGGTGCGCTCCAGAGCAGCCTCGTGCTTGTGCTTCCAGCTGACACACTCCTTCTGCGCCGCCTCTGCAGCTGCAGCTGCCTTCTCCACAGCTGCCCTGCAGGCCGCCTCTGGGCTCTGCACAACCAGCCAGCATTTCTTGGGGAGCTGAGCAAGCAGAAAGCATCCACCAGCCAGTGATCTGTGAGGCCTGAAATCTGCTGCTGTGGGTAGAAGTGCCCACAAAGGGGGGCACAGCAGGCGTTGAACTGAGCAGAAGCTGTGAACACCACCAAGTAGCACCAGCTGATAGCATGCAGGACACTGACCTTGGGGTCTGTGCCAGCAGCAGGCACGCCGTCCAGGAGCTGGACCTTCTGCAGCTCTGCAGCCAGGCCAGCAGCCTTCTGCTTCTCGCGCTCCAGCATCAGATTAAGACCCCTGTTGCGTTTAGAGAGCTCAATGATCCTGTTGGTCTCAGTGTCCTGGGCTTTGAGGCCTACTGCTGCATCTGCAATCTCCCTGCAGCAGAATTATGTTCAGAGGCCAGCTCACAGGCTTGTGCAGTGCACAAGAAGAGTGGAAACAAGGACATGTCGCACCTTAGGGAGTCCACCTCATGCTGCTTCTGCTGCAGTGCTGCCTCCAGACGCTCGTTTTTCAGCTGTTCCTCCCTCTGCAGAGCCGCAAAGGACCATCAGCAATGCTGCATGTTACCAAGTGCCTGACAAGGCAGTGCTGCACATACCAGCTGGGGAACAAGCTGCAGGTCAAGCACTGCGGCCACTGGCTTGTCGCTGACAGCAGGGGGCGCATCAGTGCTGGCTGGCGTTGATAATGCTGGTGTTGGATCCTTCGGTAGAGTCACGGCTTCGGTGAGAGGTGCAGAAGTACTTTCCGCAGGAGCCTCAGGCTCGGTCATGGCGTGAAGATAGTGAGTTCAATGGGGTGGACGGAAGGGGAACCTGGTTGAGCGGGCAGGTGAGTACCTTAGGTCATGACAGACATGCCGTTGCTCTGATTTGCAGTCTTTGATCATCAGCTTCATCTGCCTGCTGGAACAGTTGGCCTGCAGCCTTTCAGGAATCAAGATGACATTGGTTCACTTGAAGGCATGCAGCAATCCACCCTTTGCAGGTCAGCTTCCCCTATGCTGGTCTCCCTGTCTTTTGGCGCCTCACTCCTGCATCAGAAGTTCTTCAGATGAATCCGAACATCCCCGAAGCCCCACACATCTGCCTGCAGGCACAGAGGAGCCCTGGTTCGGCAAAAGCCGGGCCAGCATGAACACGAATGTGCTCATTCAACACGTGGACTCTGGGAAGATAAAAAGAACCACCTTTGCCACGCCCCCTGAGGACAAGGTGTTTGGAGCCAGCAGGCCCCAGGACCCGGAGGGCGCTCGGGAAGGTACTGCCCTTTTACCTGACTCGCTGGCATTCCCAGCTGTGCCATTTGGCAGCTCTTCACAAGCAAGCCTGCTGCGGCAGGTGTATGCTCTGTTCAGGCTGGCAAATGCTTGACTTGCTGCCCTCTTGCTGGTGAATATCGTGCTGTGGCAAATTCTGCATTGTCGGCTGCCTCAACTGTGACTGGGAAGGTGCTTCATCTGATGTAAGTTCACAAGGACAGAAACGTGCTGCAGTCAATGGCTGGCTGCCTGTCTGCAGACAGCCTGCACACATCCCGCAGTTGGTAGGGTCCAGTGCTAGCCAATGCATTCTGTTTTGAGTGCTGTTCATGCTCAGCCTGCTCCAATTGCGTGCATGCCAGCAGGGTGGTCTTCTGTCTGCTCATGGGACTTGCTGCCCTGTGCTCCATTCAGCAACCTGCTGTGCTGCTGCCAGGCCACTCATGAGCTGTTGCCTTGTGCTGCAGTGATTGGCATCTGGAAGGAGCACAGGTCAAACCCCTTTGCTCAGCCTGGGCCGGACTTCATGGCAATGAACAAGAAGGCGGCGCTGAGGTGAGGGGCAGCGCAGGTAGCCCAGCCACAACACCACCAGTCAGAATCAGCTGTGCAGCTGCAACTGCAGCATTTAGCATGCCCACCTTCCAGGTGGTGGCAGATTTGCCCAGTGCGCTGGGCAGAGGATGCAGCCAGCAGCCAAGGGCATCAAGCTGCACACACCTCCAATGCAGCCCTCAAGGCTCAGGGACAGCACGTCAGCCTATCAGAGCAGTACCAAGTCTGCCTTGGTGGCCGTGTGTCTGCAGTACCTGGGCTGCCAGTGACACTCTGCCCCGTGCTGAAACGCAGTGGACTGACCAAGTCCCACCAGCAGCACACATTCCGCCAGAGCCACCCTGTGTCCCAGCGCGTCGGCCTTGCAGCCTCGCATGTATCGGCGCCCAAGCTGCCCTCTGACAGGCAGGCTGACTTCACCTATGGCAAGCCCTCCACTTACAAATCCATGGAGGAGATCCGGGTGGCAGGGTGAGCTGTTTTGTGGCTATCTTTACATCTCAGCGGAGCTTGATGCTGGCCCATCATCCTTCTGCTGAATGCTACTGCATGGTAGAGTGACTTTGAGCAGGCCATCGCATGCAGTGCTGGCCCCATGCACAGCAAGTTGCCCCAGAGTTGAGCTCACAGTCAAAGTATCCTGCTATCTGTGAGTGCTTTTGCTACTGAGCCGCTGCGGCTAGCCAACACAGCCTCTGCTGCAAACTGCAGGCTGGAGAATCCTGTGATGAAGCACCTGATTCAGGGGGCCTACGGCTGGTGAGCGTTGCACTGGTTCTGCCACATCCTGTGCCTTGATAAAAAACATGCTGCAAGTGACATCACAGCGCCCACATCTGCTGCAGGCAGTGGATGCAGATGAATGATGCGCGGGCGCAGGAGTTCAGCCGCGGAGGTGACCCTCGCCTTTGCTGATTGGCCAGCTCACAAAGGCAACTTGAGTGCCTCTGGACAAACTGAGGACCTTCTCTCATGCCTCTCTGCAGCCCACTACATTCCTCCACGATTGACCAGGGCAGCCCTGGGGCACAGCACCCACAGGAATGCGGTCAGTAGCGCAGGCAGTGGGGAGCACCAGGCGCCTGTCAGGCGCCCTGCCCTGGAAACTTTCAAGCTCAGCAAGTTTACCGACCCCAGGAAGATCCATGCAAAGGTTGACACCAGCACACCGCCAGCAATCAAGACCATCAGGCCTATCAGGGACCTGAGGCAAACACAGACATCAGTGAAGGCGCAGTAGGCACTCCGCCACAGCACAGCCCAACAGTGAACTGAGTGTGCACTTGACCGCCACCGCTGCTATGCAATGATAGAGAAGCGACGATTACCAGCAAAGCTGTTACCACTACTTGTCACGACTGTACTGAGGGGGATTGAGCAGGGGCAGTCATTCATCTTCGCTATTCAAAACATCTCTGATGGCCACCACGTCTGGGTGATTAGGGCCCAGGGCTGCCTCCTGTATCCTCAGCGCACGCTCAAGGAGGGGCCTGCCGACGTCGTCACGCCCCTGCATCAGGCACACACGCCATGTCCTTCTCTGCGTCAGATGCTGCAGCTTGCACGCTTGCTGAGCAAGTCTTGCAGCCAAGCCATCCTGAACGGCCCTGCATGCTGCAGTTCAAGCCATGTGCGTCCGGACTGGTTGCTACTGATGTCATGTGTCCCATTCTAGCAAGCTGCCAGAGCCTGTGCCACTCAACTCCAAAACATAAGGACATGCTGAACACAGTAGCTTGTATGCATACAGGTCTTCTCAAGGGGTTACAATACCACTCACCTGCTCCACATGCCGCACGGCCAAGATACATCACCGTGCCAGATGCGCAACTTGCACAAGGAGGCCAGCACCAACCAGGCTGGCTGCCTTGTGCCTGCTGCACGCGGCGCGCAGCCAGAGGAGATTTGCATAAAACCCCATTGCCAAGCATCCTGTGCCGCCCCCTTGCTCTAAGTGCTGCAGCACGCCAGGGGTCCTCAGCGTGTGCGCCAGATTGCGCGCCGTTCCCAGAACAGCCATGTGCCAGCTTTGTGGGGCCACCAGCAGCCCTGTGACCCTCACCTGCTCCAGAGGCAGCACAGCCAGGTGCCACCAGGGGCAGGCCGCATGCAGCCGCCCACTGCCCAGCTGCCTGTGCTGCTCACCTGCTCCAGGTGCAGCACGGCCAGGTCGGTCAGCGTGTGGGCCACGTCTGGGTTGTCTGGCCCCTGCGTCTTCTCCCATATGGCCAGGGCACGCTCATACAGGGGCTGCGCTTTGGCATAGTCCCCCCTCTGGTTGTACAGGATGGCCAGGTTGCTCAGAGACTCAGCCACGTCAGGGTGGCTGGGGCCGAAGGTGGCCTCCCGGGCTTGGAGCTCGGCCTCGTAAGGGGCAGGGTCCTCATTGATGGGCCCAGGGTCTGCAGGGCAGCAGCAGCTGCATCTACTTGGGCCAGCATCAGCAGTCGACAAGCGCAGCCTGCTTGGGGGGCAGGGTGGCCAGCAGGGGTTCACTTTGGTGGTGGCTGCACAGGACTCCTGCAAGCCACACCCAGGCTGCTCACACACATTCAAGCAAGGTCCTGGCTGGCTAGGCCGGCATCTGCACGACAGCAGCAGAGCGCTCAACATGTGCATGCATGAGCTTGGGGAGCAGATGTTCTGGGGCAGCAGGGCCTTACTGGCAGGCCCAGGGTCTGCAAATGAAAAAATACATTGCGTGTGCTTGCATCAGCTGTATCATGCGTGCCTAAAAGGCAGCCAGCTTAGCTGCCAACCCAGCATCAGCCCTTCGGCAGCCTGCGCAGCAGTCGTGTCGGCCAGGCAGCAGCAGAGCAGTGTCTGCAGGCCACACCAAGATACTAAGGTGGCCAACCTGCACAAATATGTGCCACGGCTTGCCTGCAGGGGTCTGCTGGGGCGCGTGTCCGTGCCCAGGGTGGTGCACCGGGGAGTGGTGCATCTTATGGGTGGCTGCAGCAGGCGCAGCTGCAGGAGCAGCCGGTCGGCTGTCTGCTGCGGGAGGTGCCCTCTGCTGCTGCTGCCGCGCTGGCTTGGCTGCAGGCGCTGGCTGCGCGGGCTGCACAGCCGGGGGTGCAGAGGCTGCATCGCCACCCATCTCCGCCTGCAGCTCGCACCACAGCAGCGCTTCTCAGTTGGTCGGCAAAGATGAGATGCGGCAGTCAGCCCGCGAGTTGCCCTGGGTGGGCTGTTCAAGAAGGGGCAAGGAGAGGGGCAGACAGATAGTGGAGCAAGATCAACTCATGGCTACGCAGCTGTCTCGCCGTGCTTACAGGCAACATACAGAAACAAGGCAGGCCAAGCACAAGTGGCCAACAGCCTGCCTTGCCCTGCATTGCGACTGACAGATGGCAGGACTACGAGACTGCACCTGCAGTTGCTCCCGAATCTTGGGGTTCAGGTCCTCTGGCAGGTGCTTCTGTGCGGCGCTGCCCACCCGCCCGTACACCAGCATGTACACCTTGACCGCCAGCGCTCGCACCTTTTCAACAGGAAATGTGAACTCAGGGCATGTGCCTCCGGCACAGTGCTACAACATGCTGCATCGCTTAGGAAGGTAGGTGGGTGCCCTGCCTGGCCTTACACATGGGTGAGGCCATCCAGGACATGTCTGGCTGCTCTGCTCCAGAGCTTCAGCATGGGTGCTTGTAAAGGCTTGCATCAGGAAGACAGCAGGCACTCAGCCAGCAGTTGATGCGGCAGGCTGCTGGAGGCTGTTGTCAGCCTTTGAGGATGCGCCCTTGTCATGCAATCCAGCTTTGGCGCGCTGGTGCACGCCAGCCCCATGCCTGGGCATGAGGCCAGTCCTGCCTCATGCTATGTGCCCACGCACCTCAGCATTGGCGCTGGTGAACGCCTGCCCAATGAAGCGCATCAGTGGCTCCAGCTGGAAGCCCTCTGGGGCTCCGCCCCGCGCCACATCAAACTGGGGTATGAGCTCCTGCAGCAGCTGCAGGCGCGCCAGCACTGGCCGCCATGCGCTCTGGTTCTTGACAGGCTTCACAAAGATGCCTGCACGTCAGGAGAGGCACATCAGGCCCCAGGCGAGCTGATGCCGCCAGTCAAGCTTGCACATAACAACGTTGGCAGTGCCGCCTGCAGGGCACTGCGCGTCATTGCTGAGCAAGACCCTAGGTAGGAGAGACCCCATGTAGGAGGGGCCCAGCAAGTTCTGCTTGGCACTGAATCACCCAGACGATGCAGCTATGGGCGGTGGTGTCCTGAAGGCGTGAACTAGATCTGGCGGTCTGCTGCCGACATCAGTCAGCAGCATGCATGAATTATGTACAAAACCTGACCTGGACTTACCCCCTACTGTATGTCTAGGCAAGTGCCACGCAGTACAATTCCACTTGGAAGCCTGTGCCAAGGCATTCTGCTGTGCAGCGCCATAGAAGAGAAGCGGAGTGGTCGTCTCATGGGCAGCAGCTGACGTCCATGCTTTCAACCCACCAGTCATCCCTGCCAGGCCTGCATCCTTGCGCTTGGCTACCCACAGCAGCAGCTCGCTGGCAGAGTCGCGCACACGAGTGTTGTTGTCGCCCGCCTTGTCCACCAGCACAGGGGCCAGCTCCGTCACAAAGGCAGCCACCTCTCTGGGGCCCGCTGCAGAGCCTGTCGTGTCAATCAACGTCCGCGCCACCTGCAGGCAACCACAGCTGATGCAGTGGGACCGTAGCTGGAAGCCAAGGCCAGTCCCAGCATATCTATGGGCCATAGAATCGAGTACTACAAGTGTCTCTGAGAAGCATGCGAATAAGCAAACTGCATTGTGGCAGCAGTGACCGTGCCGCCTACACACTGCACCACTTAGGCCATGCTCAAGCAGACACTGGCTCAGTGCAAGCCTGCCCATCAGCATGCTCCACTTTTGCATCTGGTCAGCCAGTGTGCTCTTCCATTGCAGCAGGCCCATCGCTGCTTGGCATCTACTGCATGCACAGCCACAGCTCCTGGCAGCAGGCCACTCCCACCGACAACAGCCACGCAGGCAGGGCACACCTGCAGGGCCGCGTGGAACACGTTGGCAACCTTGTCCTGCGTGCCCCGCAGCAGGGCACGTGACAGCGCCCTGAACATCTCCCGCTGACTGTCCTCTGCTCCCCCGCTGCGCAGCACACGCTCCACGCGCTGCAGGGCTCCCTCCCTGAGCTGCCACACCCGGCTGTAAAGTGCCCGCACTGTGTACTCCCCAAACTGCAGTGTAAAGGTACAGCGTAAGGTCGCCTGCCTTACTGGCAATCAGATTACCGGTCGTGTCTCAGCAGTGCTGTCATGTGGGTTCGAAGGGCCTGCAGCGCGGCCTGGGCAGACTGCCCAACTTGCAGGCAGCAGCGTAAGGGTCAGGCAACAGAGTTGGAGATGTCATGTGGTCAAAGAGGCTCAGACTTTGGACCCAGCAGACTTCTTCATCTGCAGGAGGGAGAGCACGGTCCACTTGCAGCAGGAACGCCCAGGTCTTCGTCTCTGTGCTTGTCGCTCTTCCTCCAGCATTTGGCAGCAGCTCGCAGCTCAAGGTGCTCACCAGCGGCATCAGTGGCTCCGTTTCGTTGGCATCTGCAGGCGTGAGGGCCTCAGGCGCTGGTAGGTCAGGGGGAAATCCCTCGGGCGCCGGCCCTTCACAGCACAATATCTGTTCAGCTTGCCGTGGATGCAGATTGAATTTTGGCTGATGTGATACCATGCAGTGAACTTCTCGCAGAGGTGCCATACTAAGACTACCCTCATGAGGTGTGCATGTCGTGCACCCATGGAGCTGCAGTGCACACTTGTGCTTCCTCCAGCAGGTGTGGCGGGCGTGGCTGACCTCCGTCTGTGCTCCCAGCATTGCTTGGGGCTGCCTTGGGGGGAATTGCAGCTGCCATGATGGCTGGCTCATCCTCGTTGCCAGTGTAAGACCCCCTAGCCTTGGCAGGACGGTCGTCGTAAGCCATGTAGGAATTCTGATGTTGCAGCGGCGGGGCTGCAGCACAGGTGGCAGCCTCAAGCTACCATGCATGGCTAGCCTGCTGTAAGCGGCGAGATGTGCAATGTGTGCGCAGATCTGCCCAGGTCATCCAGCAGCACATGCAGCATGGGCAGGAGGCTGTGCACGCTCAGTGATGCCCTGCAACCTGCGGGGCAGGCATGCAAGTATCAGCAACCCACTACCTGGTGATGGAGCTGCCATGGCAGGGTCCTGCTGAGACGCAGCTGCTGCCAAATACGCTGGCACCCCTGACCCGCCGCTGCTGGCAACAGAGCTGGCCCCAGCAAGTGCTGACGCCGAGGGGCCGGCAGCTGCATTGCTGGCTCTCCGGCTCATGACACGTCCCAAGATCTCTTCTGCATCAGGTGTCCCGCCAGATCTGCAGGCAGACCAGAGATGACTGGCTGCTGGCGGCAGCAGCCCTGCCCGTCAGCTAGAAGCTCAAGTAAGTCTTGCAATGTCTTGTCTTGGCATTGGTCTGTATGCATCTGTCTCAGCACAGCATCAATGCTGCCAAGCAGCCTGCAGACAAGCAGCCTGGTCGCACCAAGCACTTTCTTGCAGGCAGCAGAGAAGTGCTGACACCAAGAGGGGTGGCCAGCTTCAGCGCAGCAGACAGCTCGACAAGCAGCTCACTAGCTCTGCAGCAGCTAAAAGCCAGGCCCTCGCTGAGTCACGTCACCACTCAGAATGAAGCCAGTTTGTGTTAGGCCTGGACATGGCCTGCAGCACACGCAGAAGCTGAGCACCAGGCACTCACTGAGGCTGGGCAGGCTCCAGGGCGGCCGCGGTCTCTCCAGCCGCCCTGAGCACATCGATCTCCTTCTTCAGCACCTTGGCCATGTCATAATCCTCGCGTTCCACTGCACCCTTCTTACGAGCCTCCAGCTGGGCAACCTGCAGGTGCAGGCTGCCATCAGAGTTACTTCCCTGGGCTGAGCTCCGCCATTACCAAACTGGTCAGGCTGTGACTAGCTCATCAACACCTCTAGACTTTTCTTTTCTACATCTGGCCTTTGCAGAGCTGCATTGAGCTGGGCTGCAGGCATGAGGTGCCAAGGTCCCTGCTGTTGAATCAGCAAGCAATTTATCAGCCAGGCCCAACCTGACCCTTGTCCAACCAAGGTCCTGAGGCGCAACAAGCCTATCCTCTGCCCAACCACCCTGAGGCTCTCATGTTTGGGACACCCTGAGACCAGCGGGCAGAGAGGGGACCCTCTGCCCCGCCAGACAAAGCACTCATTGGCCCACAGGCAGTGTTATCTCACAAACCTGACTCCTACCCCACCACCCTAAGGGGGTCAGTGCTGTGCTAGGGGGCCAGCACACACAACACCTGCCTTCTGCCCGACCACCCTGAGGCGCTCAATGACTCCCTTGAGGCGCTTGGCCTCATCATAGTCCTCATGAGCCACAGCCGCCTCCTTCTTTGCATTGACCTCCCGAATCTTAGCTGCCGTCTGGGGGTCCACCTGGATGTCAAGCGACAGGTCTGCCATCGCGCCTGCAGGCGCCCCAGCCAGGCATAGTCATCTGAGCAGACAGCATGATATCACAGCGACAGGTCTGCCGTCAGAGTGGCAGGGCCCACTTGAGCAAGTCTGCAGCCTGCAGTATGCTGCTGCTGACAGGCCTGCGTGTCTGGCCGTCGCCTCTGTACCCAGCTCTGCCGTGTCCTGCGCAGTGCTGCATGTTGTCGCAAGAAAACAAACCGTTTGGCTGCCAGTGCCAGCAAGGCAACCAGCAACTGCCTGGTGCAGCCTGCAAGGCACTAGCTCAGGGCAATGTACGGGCAGCAGGTGCCCACCTGCATTAGGTGGTGGCCGGTCTGGCTGGTAGTGGTTGCTGACAAAGGAGGGCGGGATGGCCTGACTCTCAGGGGGCAGCGCCTCGCCAATCAGGTTCATGGCCACAATGCCCACCTGCGCAGGCGCGCCCAGGCAGCATGAGCCCGCGCAGTGCCAGAGGAGGGGTTACGGACTGCAATGCATGTGGCTTGCATAGCCCACAGCTTCTGCTAGCACGCTATTGTGCAGTGAAAGCAGCTGTTCATCCCTGCTGCTTTACAGTTGCAGCCTGCAGATGTCTCTGCAACAGTGCACAGTGCCCTATCGCGGCTGAAAGTCCTGCATGTGCCATCTGCTGCTTGTGGCAGTGGCGCCACGGCAGCTGGTTGACATGGGCAGCAAGCGGCTTGTTGTGATGATGTGCTGCTCCGTCCTTAAAACAGCAAAGGGTGAAGCAGCCCTGGGTTGGTTGGCACCTGGTTGTAGATGTTCAGACGGTTGGTGTGGCAGCGCTGCACCACCAGCTTGAGCAGGAAGGCTGGCGTGCTGACATGCACGCTCTTCAGCTCTCTCGCCTGGTGCCCGCTGCGCTCGTTGTTGTCAAAGGAGAGGTACCCCAGCCTCTTCATGATACATTGCTCGGGGTCCTTGCTCCCTGGTGGCAGGTTGCCCACATAGAGCTCCACCTTCGTGGCAATCTGCAGGGGCAGGGGGCGGCACCTGAGAAGTCTCACTGGGCTACCTTCTGGCAATCTGCAAGTGGCCATGAGCCTGGCGGAGGGGAGAGGCTGCGCCTTAGGAGCATCTGCAGGTAGCAGTGAAGCTCCGTGGGGCTGCACGAGCGCCGCCTCAATGGCAATACGCCAATGGCTGTGTCCTCCAGGGCTCTGCCTGATTTCAAAGAATAGTGACGCCCCTCAAGGCCTGCTGTGCCATCAAGTCATCTGCCTGCTGCCATCGCAAAGTGCCGCCTGGCCTTCACCTTGTATTCATGTGACAGAATCTGGATCTGGTGGACCTTTGACGGCTCCTCCAGCCGCAGCACAATCTCTTGTGGAAATCTGGAGAACCTGCAGGGACAGGGAGACCTGTCGTGCTTGTGTGGGGTGGGTGATTGCAGCGCCTTTCAGCTGCATGCCTGGGACATTGCCATCCCCGTGTTTGGGGACTGTGAAAAAGCAGCTCCCTTGCGGGGTAGTCTGGATCCTGCACAGGTGCAAGTTAGCCTCCTGTTGACCCAGCATGCTAAACATGAGAGTTTGCAGGAGCATTGCTCGCCTCTCCGCTGCATGAATGAACGGTGAATCTTAGCTTTCCTGCCATTTCGGCCAGAGCAGTGTCAGGATTGCTGATGCTACAATGATCGTGAACTCAGAGCAACATGCTCTGCAACAGAGTGCTGTTGCACCCAAAACGCAGAGGAGAGTGCCCAGATGCGCGTTGTGATGTTGGCAGCGGTGGGCGTCAGGTGGCCACTGCTGGCTAGAGTCCAGGCAGGCTGCTCCTATGCTGTCATCCTAGACCTGTCTGCCAACTTGATTTGGTTGTCAAATCCAAGGTGGGTGGTGACCTGCATTGCATGTGCTCTTCAGCAACCTGTCTGAGCAGGTGCTGTTTGCTGCAGGCTGCCTTCCCACAGTCCAATTGGGAAAGGGCAGCATGGCGTCACGCATCTCTGCTGTGGTACGAGTGCGGCCATTGCTGCCCAGAGAGGTGGACGTCAGCGTCGCAGAGGCAGTGTCCATCATGGAGGTGAGTGCATAGCTGCAGCTTCCTGGCCAATTATATGCGCATGATATGCACTTCCTGCCTGCTGCCGCTTAGCTGTTCTGCTGCGATGCCCTGCAGGAGCGATACATCCGTGTGATGAAAGACAATGTCAACCTGGAGTCAGACTTCGATCACGTGCTGGGGCAGGATGCGTCCCAGGAGGACGTGTTTGATCTGGCCAGAGGCAATAGTGCCGCTGCTTCTGCTGCTCTCTGCTCTCCGGCCAGGCGTTCTCTTACGCGACTCATCTGCGCTGCAGGGTGCGTGCAGACAGTGCTGAAGGGGTACAACAGCGCCGTTCTAGCCTAGTAAGGCTCCACTCAGGCTGCCTTGTTGCCCTAGCCAGCGACCAGTCCAGCAGGCACCTAGATGTGCTGCACCTAGATGTGCTACATTATGAGCCATGCTTTGTCTGCCTGCAGTGGAGCCACAGGCAGTGGCAAGACATTCACCATGCTGGGGGATTATGAGCAAGGTCGGCTCTTATAATTTGCCAGGCTACGTTTCACACCGGCTTGGTGCTCAGACCATTTATATGGCGCAAACGAGTGCTGCAATGCGCCTCATATGGCACCTCAGGCCCATGGCCTTTGTGAGCCAAAGAGTGCTGCCCTGACACACATGCCTGCTGGCAAGGCCCGCTCTACGAGAGCAAGTAAACACCAGTGAATCCTACTATTGCCTGCACATGCATCCCTGTCTGGTCCTGGCCTGCAGAGATTGGAGAGACGCCCTCAGCAGGGCTCATTCCGCGTGCGCTGGCGGAGCTCTTCGCGGAGTCGGCAGCTGCCAGCGATGGGGATGCCCTCAACACGCGCATCACGTTGTCCTACATGGAGATCTACAATGAGCGCATCCATGACCTGCTGCAGCCCTACAAGTCCAGTGCCCGCCTGGATCCCCAGGTGTGCACACCAGCTCACACAGGCAGACAGGCTGGAGCTCCTTTGCTTGGGCTTGCCGTCTTTGCGTGATGGCTTCCTGCATGGACCTGCTACACATCAGCAAGGCTACCCGCTGGGCAGACCTGTGCGCCTGCAGACACCCTGTGCCTGGCTGAGGATGCAATCTTGTGACAGGCCATGCAGCTGCATGCATTTGCTGCCCTGCTTCGGCATTCAGGGAGCCCATCTGCCTGCTCCTGCTTAAAGGCGCATCCGCCCACCAGCCTGCAGGACAGACCTGTCGGCCGGTCACCACCTGGGGCCAGGGCGTGCAGTTGTGCAAAACTGGCGGTCCGTTTGTGGCCTCTCGTTCGATAGCTTGTCCAGAGACCAACTGACGCAGCAAGCTGATGTGCAGGACATGCGGAAACGCAAGGCAGGCCTGGAGGTGAAGGACAGGGGCCCCTTCGGCACAGTGGTGCCGGGGGCACTGGCGGTCAAGGTGCGAAGCGTGGAGCAGTCGCTGGGCTTGCTGAAGAAGGGCAACCAGCACCGGGCGGTGCGCCACACAGAGATGAACCAGCACAGCAGCCGCTCCCACACCATTCTGCAGGCGGGTCTTGGGTGCTCAGCATGATGCTGGTCTGTTTATGCTGGTGGCCTGGGCAATGACTCCTGAACCAGACCCAGCACAGCAGCTGCTATGGTGGCATCCTGCAAGTGGGGGCACCATGTCTCAGGTCCCTGATGCTTGCATGCTGATACTGTCTGCTGATGCTGCCATCTGCTAGCTTCATCATGATGTTCTGAAGCAGCCGGTCCTCATGAAGCGCCCTCTCCCCCACCTGGGCCCCTTGTTTGTGTGGCTGTGTGTGCCAGACCCGTCCATATGCCTCCCTGCACATAAGTGTGTACTACGATGCTGCTCCTTCTGTAGTTGGTGTTGGAGCAGCGCATGCCCGGCGGGATCCTGCGCTCCAAGCTTAACTTTGTGGACCTGGCGGGCAGCGAGCGCTGGAGCGCCCATGTGGAGATGAGCAATGTGCGGGTCAATGAGCTGACCTCCATCAACCAGTCGCTGTCCACGCTGATCACTGTGGTGGCCTGCCTAACAGAGGAAGGGCGCAGCCACATCCCCTACAGGTGGGCTTGAGTGGCAGTGCCCAGACGACTGACCGGAAAGCAATAGGATTTAGATTCCCCACAAGCAAGCCTGAGGCGCTTCTGGATGCTTTGTCCTTTGCCGGCATGAGGGGTGGCCCACTTGAGGGAATGGGCGCTGCCCCATGTCCCCACTGGGCAAGCGGCTACCTATGCAAAGACTGCAGCTAGAGGCACAGACTATGGGCTGGTGCTTGTTGTGAGGGTAAGGCAACCTCCTTGGAGCCCCAGCAAGTTCCTTCTTGGTACGCATGTCCTTTTGCTGCTGAGACGGTGTTGCTGCGCTGGCTCTGGCAGCTGCGCAGCCCATCGACATTGCGTCTGGCGTCATGCCGATGCTACAAGCCCTTGGCAGGTTGTGATCTCCCTCTGCCACCTCATGCTCCCCAGCAGGCTGCAATTCTTTTCAAACCCCTGTGTGCAGGGATTCTAAGCTCACCCACCTCTTGCAAGACTCCCTGGGGGGTAACTGCAACACCATGATTATTGCCACCATCTCCCCCTCCATCCTGGCCTTTGAGGAGACCTGCAACACCCTCAAGTTTGCAGACAGGGCCCGCAACATCACTAACAGGGTGACAGTCAACCTCAAGACTGACCTAAAGCAGGAACTGGAGCTGAAGAATTCAGAGATCAGGAGGTGGGCTAGGGTGTCCCTGTGCAGAGAGCTGAGTACAGGTGTTGTTCTGCGCTGAAATTCACGTGGCAGGGTGCACTCCTCCTCACATTCCTGAACTATCACGAGAGCGCTGAGAAGGCGGGGTCTGCACCTCACGGTGCTCCAGCACGGGTGCAGAGAAAGCTGGCAGGAACACCAGTCCATCAAGGGACAGCTGCACACACTCAGGTCGAGTCAGTGCAACTCCAGTCTCAAAGCACCTGCTATGCTGCATGGGGGCCTGCAGACCTAGCTTACCTATGCTACTGCATGCGTTGCAGGTTGACTGAGCTGCTGGCCAAGTATGCTGGCCTGATGCGCACCTCTGGGGGCTACAGCCGTCCAGGGACAAGCAATCCTGTGATGGCGGCGCCTGCCCCGCCTGAGGATGGTGCTGGGGCAGTGAGCCGGCCAGCCACCAGCGACACAGCCCTGCAGGTGGGCGCCTCAGTGCACCAGCAGGCAGGCACATCAATCTGGCTGGTCTGAAGCAACGTGACTCCTGCAAACCCTGAGGTGGCTGCTCCCAGTGAGGTGGCTGCCCTCATGACTGCCCTGCCTACCCTGCCTACGCTGGCGTGCAGTCCTCACATGACGTGACATGCACCAAGACTGCTGCCTGTGTCACTGCAGGCAGCCGCAGCTGTTGCACAGCAGCGGGCAGAGCTGAACCACCTGAAGGCAGAGCTCTTACTGGCGAGGGAGGACCTGGCTGCAGAGAGAGCCTCCAGGCTCAAGCTGCAGGCGGCCATTGCCAGCCAGGCACATGCGGAGGCCAGCCGAGCTCGGCAGGAGCACCTGCAGCAGGCTGCAGCGCTGCCAGCTGGGAGCTTGCAGCCGTCAGACAGCGTTGCAGCGCTTGGTAGCCCGGTGCCTGCTCAGGAGCCAGGCTCAATGATGGTGGTCAGCAGCGGCAGCACGCGCTTCGGGAGGCCAGCACAGGTATGTTCCTGGCTTCTGGTGGACATGGTTCTGTTTGGGAGGATGCAAGCAGGGATGCCGTCCAGGTGCACAGCACCATATGACGCAGAGCCCAGAGCAATCCAAGTTAGCTGCACAGGATGCACGACTTGTGTGTGCCAGCCACTGCTGAGGAACCTCCTCTTCGGCCTGCTGCAGACCCTGACCATCCCGGATGCTAGGTCTGTGTCTGCATTCCCTAGTCCAGAGGCAGCCGCTCTGCAGCCGCCAGAGCCTGCTCCCAGCACAGGCAGCACGCCAGTAAGCTCGTTGCAGTCTGGATGGGGGCGTTCGTCACTGATTCGGCCCAACCCCCAGCTTGCTTCCTCGCTGCCCACCCTGGCCCTCACCTCATCACAGGCCAGCACTATCAATTCGATGCAGCACTTGCCCACCAGCAACAGCACTGGCAGCCTGCCCATCTTGTATGGCACCAGCAACACCAACATCTCTGTGGGCAGCCCTGAGAGAGGTCGTCGCCCTGCCACCAAGCCGTCCTCACCCAAGAAGCGGCTGGGATTGGATTCGCCAGCAGCTAGGGCCCTCAGGGTTGCAGACACCAAGACGCTGGACAAGGGCTCCCTCATTTTTGTCATGGGCAGCAAGGGCAACAGCCTGACAGCCAAACAGGTGCACAGGGTCAATCAGCTGCAACTTGCCAGTTGATGACCTGCTAGTAGCAGTTTGCACACCAGGGACCATCAGTGCGTACAGGGTCGACATTAACCTCTGCGACTACCAACTTTAAATGTGACACAGAGCAGCACATGTGACAGTCAGCAATATTACATGAAACAAACTTCAGCAGTGGCCTCACCGTGATGACTTCAGAGCTTCATGACTTGACAGCCAGGCAAGCTATGCAGCCTATATCACATGGCTGCGCAACTTGGGCTGCCTGCACAAATGCTCCTGATGAACGTTTTATAAAGCAACATGAGGGGGGCCCCGGAGAGGTTGCAATCTTAATTTTGGCCCAGTGTGTCCAGCAGCTTGCGCCACCGTGCTGGCTCCGCGTCAAAGATGTACGTCATGGGTGAGACCAGCACCCCCGTGCCTCCAACCTGCAGCAAGCACACAGACCTTCATAGACAGACAATGGCCAATATGAGTTGCAGTTGCCATCGTCACAACAGCACAGACATCAAAGGAGGCTCCCTGCTCCACGAAGGGGGTTCTCCATGTCAATATCTGCCGTGCTTCAGTTGGTACGCTGCACATCAGCCCAGGCCCACCTGTCTGATCTCCTTGACTGAGCTGTACAGCTTTTTCTTCTCCACACAGATGACACAGGCAAAGTAGCTGGGCTGGGCCTCTGCCTTGCCATCCGCCATCGTGAAGACAGGGCTGATGGTGGGGCCTGCCAGGCCCTGCAGCCCTGGTTGCTGTAGCAGCTTGGTGGCCACATCCTCCGGGCTGGAGCCACGCTGCAGGACCATTTTGATCATACATATGGGTGTCAGCCAACACACCAGGGCGGCGCAAACAAAATGTCAATAGGACGTCAAAGGGGCACACAGAGCAACCACTTGGTGCCTGCCCGGCAGCGATCTCTTCTGGGCTGAAGCTCCCCTGGTTGAAATTGGTCTTCTCTGGGGCAGCCACAGCAGATCAGCCCAGAAAGGACGGCTTTGGCTTTGCAGAACAAACGCCTCTGACGCAATGAGTCAGGAGATATCAAGCTGCCAGCCTGACCTGGCCTGGGTACGCTTGCAGGACCTCCTGCTGCTGCGCAGCCCCATTGCTTGGGACAGGTGTGTCATCGAACAGTGCGCCACATCATCTTTAAGCTCTCACCATGTTGGCTGTGACTGAGTAAAAGTCTTCGGCTGTGAGGTGCGCCTCAAAACGCTCTATGAGCTCATGGACCACCTCCAGCAGGCCTGGCCGCGTCTCCAGGGCCCTCTTGGAGGCTACCAGCACACCCTCGCTCTTCATTATAAGGCCGCCCTCCAGCTGCTTCAGGTTGTTCTCCCGCAGCGTGACGCCTGCAGCAACATCACAGATTGAGTGGCTGCTCTGCAGTCAGATGTGCAGGCAGGCTTGTTCAGATGTGCAGTTTTGCAAAGAGTGAGCCCCTGCAGGTCCTCCTGTGGCTATGACAGCTGTTTTAGCAGCGCAGGCAGGCGGCCAGTCCTGTCTGCGCGAAACTGCCTGCGCAATGAGGCTGGGACCCTGTGCACTGAGGCGTTCAGGCTGCAGATCTGGCTTGGAGTTAGTGCCTGGCACCACCAAGGCCAGCTTGTGCAGAATGCAACATCATGCAGCTATGGCCAAGCTTGCCTGTGCTGACGAGGTCCAGAATGATGTCGGCGGAGCCCATGAGTGGTGCAGCCTCGAGAGCACCGTCTGCGCTGAGCAGCACAACGTGCTCGAAGCCGTGCTTGCTGAAGAACTTTCGCGCAATGTTTTGGTACCCTGTGACTACGCGCAGGGGGCTGGTCTCGGTCCAGTCGGACATGGCCTTTAGGTCCTCCAGGCTGTTGATGTTTGTGAACCTGCAGGAAGCAGCAGGGACTGGATCCTCCTGCAGTAGCCTGCATGCAGGCACGCTCATGGAAGGCCTGGGCGACAACCATCACCTGCTGGAAGGCGCCAGGCCTCCTGGACACAGCACAGCATTTGCTGTGAAGGCCTGCACCCTCGTCCACCAGGTGCACAGCAACGCCCGGTCAGCTTTTGAGCAGCAGAGATCGAAGCAGACAATGAGCTTGTGGTCCTTGCTGCGGACCTGCTGTCCATAGGCACACCCAAGGCCGAGGTGGTGATGCCCAAAATTGGGGGCATCATGCACCACCAGTGGGAGCTGTCTGCACAGCCTTCAGTGGAGCTGGGGGCCTTCACGCCCAAGTGAAACAGCAACCCTCTGACGTGTCAACCCCAAGGCCAAACTGGCCATAGTTGCCAGCAGCCAAGGACATGTTCCCTTCACCTCACCTGCCGCCCATGGGCACCCCCAGGCCAAGGTGGCAGTGCCCAAAATCTAGGGCGTCGTGCACTACCAGCAGGTCGGGGTCGTCGTTGGACAGCTCGCTGAACATGTCAAAGCCCACAATGCCCAGGTCCACGTCGCCATAGGACAGCTTGCGCACCACATCTGAGGCGCGCTGGAACCAGACCTCAAGCTGGGGCATCTGCAATGTGAGGCAGCACAGGTCTGCAAGTGATGCGCGCCTCTCAGCTGAGGGTGCTGTCAGAGCAGCAGCCAGCACCCGGGGCATGCAATGCATGTATGGGCAGGGGAGTGGGGCAACAGGTATGCTCAACTTGGACCATGATGCAATTTCTGCGCCTCCGCACAGATGGCAAGCTTCAGCGAGCCGACGCTGACCTGGCTGATGGTTGCAATGTACTGTCTGGGATTGGGCTTATACACAGATAGCTGGCAGTCCTGCAAGCAAAGGAGAAGGCTGTGATGGTAGCCCAGGCTGCCAGCGAGACTGCCTGCTGGCAGAGAAGTTGTATTGCAGGCTGTGCGACATGCGCACCTTGAGCAGCTGCAGGGTATCTTCTGCCATCCTGCCTTTGCTGGGCAGCGCCATCCTTAGAGTTTCCCGTTCCACTGCAATCCTTTCTGAAGGCGCTGTGGAGGAGACAAGACATAGTCAGCACGCCGCATGCACTGGATCTGCAGTGTAGAACCGTCCACATTGGCATCTCACCTGTCTCAGCACCTCGCTGAGATAAACTGGCTTGCAGGCATAGCCTGCGGCGTTTGCAGCCGGTTTGCCATGCTGTCTGTACCTCTGGCTGCTGGCACATGGGGCCAAGCTGGCCCCCGGCAAGACCCGCTGCAGAGATCTGTCCACATGGAAGGACCTGTTTGCCAGGGAGATACTTGGACAGCATCATGGCGGTCTGCCGCCCTGCAGGATGTGTTCAACGCTCAGGTAGGCTTGGGTGTTGGTAGCGCAACAATCTCATGAACAAAAAATGGTTTCGACGCTGTTGAGGCAGCGTTGCTGCTTTCTCAGTCGCCAAACTTCAGGGCTGAAGCCTTTGATCGTCTATGCTCGCGGCCGAGCTTCCCTCCATGTGGTCTGTGCAGCTTCACAGAAATGGCTCCCTGACATCCAGAGAATCGACAACTCCAGGGACACCATTGTGGCTTTGAGCTCAGGTTCTGGCCGCTGTGGCGTGTCTGTGATCCGCGTGTCTGGACCCCTGGCAGGTACCTTGTGATGTAACCGCATAGCAGCCCTGTCAAGCATCCACATGTCATGTCACACCCACTGTGCTGCGCTCCAGCGCAGATCAAGTGCTGACCTCGATCTCACGTCGTGGACGTCCCCTGCCAGCCCCACGACATGCTGTAAGTTGCCTTGCTTACATGCAGCCAGATCCTAGTCAGCACTGTCTGGTGTGCCCCCGCGACCGTCACTCAGCATGCAGTACGCTGACTGCAGACTCTGGCTGCCCTTGTGCACCCTCAGACACAGCAGCTGCTGGATAGAGCACTGGTGCTGCGTTTTCCAAGCCCATCCAGCTTCACAGGTAAGTGCATGCTCCAGCACAGCACTGGATATGTATTGCAACATGTATATTGGCATGGACACAGCCGTTCCCCTGCTGCAGGCGAGGATGTTGTGGAGCTGCATGTGCATGGCGGCCCGGCAGTGGTCAGGGCAGTTTTGGATGCAGCGCGTCTCCTTCCTAGAGTCAGGCTGGCAGAGCAGGGTACGCATTGCTTGGGCTTTGGATCTAGGCGGGAAATGTGACACATTGTGCAGGCACAGACAATGCAGCCTCTGTATGTGCAAGATTGTGTCATGCTTTGACTGCAGGCGAGTTCACTCGCAGGGCATTTGAGGAGGGCAAGCTGGACCTCACTGAGGCTGAAGGGCTGGCAGACCTGCTCTCTGCAGAGACTGAAGCACAGCGCATTCAGGTGACCAACAAGGCACATGATATGTTTACCATAAGGACCAACCGCTGCATATCTCTGCATATAAAAGCAGCGCAGTCTTGATCAGGAAACATCGTCACACATGTTGATCAAGTCCAGGCGCCTGAACGTTCTAGTCAATGCCCATTCAGCTCTGCTGTAGCCAGTGCTGGCATATACGTGGACGCCTGCATGTCTGTCTCAAAAAGCTTACCAATTTCTATCTGCTGCAGTAAAGCAGTAAGCGCTAGTGTTCTGCTTGCACATTAAGTGCTGCAGCAAATCAAGGTCTGTCCACCTTGATCCTCACCCAACCCTATCTTCGCTGCAGGCGCTGCAGCAGAGCAGCGGCGTGCCCAGGAGGCAGTACGAAGCATGGCGAGCTGCCCTGCTGTCCTGCCTGTCACATGTAGAGGCAGTGATTGATTTTGGAGAGGATGAGCAGCTGGCAGATGACGTGGCTTCGGAGGTGCTGCCGCGGGTGGTGGCCCTTCAGACTGAGCTTCAGCGCCATCTGGCGGCAGGTGCGGGTGGGGCACATCTGGCGCCGGATCTGTGCTGGGCTTGTCTGCGGCTGCTGTGGTCTTCTGAGTGCAGATGCTGCAGGCTGAGCTGATGCACCATCTGGTGGGAGTTGAGGTCTGTTGGGGCCAGTCTAGGCCGCCACCAGCTGCATGATTAACTGTGCGGCTGATGTTGCAATGGGGGTGCTGCTGCAGAAGTTGCTAGGGGAGGCTACAGGGCCACATAAGCTGCCAGGCTGCAGCGTTTATGAAAGTGAGCTCTGAGTTCCTGTGGGTCCAGGTGTGATGCCAGAGCGCTACCCCTTGTCAAGGTGCCACAGATGCATGCAGGGTCCAGAGGTGATATCGTTCGCAGCGGTGCCAAGGTGGCCATTGTGGGCCCTCCCAATGTTGGTAAGAGCAGCCTGCTGAACCACCTTGCAGGCAGGAAGGCAGCCATCGTGTCAGCAACGCCTGGCACGACCAGGGACGCCATTGAAGTCAGCCTGGACCTGGGCGGCTATAAGGTGATTTGGAGCCCCTGCACTTCACAGCCTTCCGCAAGACTTGCCTGAGCCTTGTGATGCATGAAATGGCTGTCTTCTGGCCTGTGTGTGGCAAGCATACGTTTCAGCTCCTAGTCTGTCCCTACTTTGGCAGCCTCTTCATGCAGGTGGTGATCACAGATACCGCTGGCCTCAGGGAGACAGCTGACCTGATTGAGGCGGAGGGCATAGAGATCACCCAGCAAACAGCGCAGGCAGCAGACATTGTTGTCATTGTCACAGAGGCACAGCGGCAGGCAGCTGATGCCAGCACAGCCGCCGTCAGGGCTCAGCACGAGGCCCGCCAAAGTCAGGCGGTGCTGGCCTCGGCAGCTGCACCTCAGGCAGCGGCAATCAGCTCAACACCTGGCAGTACTGCTGAGACATCAGAGGGTGCTGGCATGGAGGGCATGGCATGGGCTGCTCATGAGAATGGCTCTGAAAGAGCACCAGAGCCTTCTGGCGCAGGTGCTGGCCATCAGGAGGCGGTGCAGCACCCAGTCCTCTCCAGGCCAGGTGCTTCATCACCAGGACACCTGGAGCCTCAGACAGCCGACAATCAGCTGCTGCAAGACCCAGGGCCTGCAGGCAGCCCAGGCCTGCAAGGGCTGCAGCAGTGGCTGGCAGCTGCGGCGGGCAAGCCAACCATATGGCTACGAAACAAGGCAGACTGGCTGGAAGGCGATGCTGCTGCATCACAGGGCGCCCCCAAAGAGGCAGTCCTCATGTGTAGCTGCCTGACAGGAAGCGGGCTGCAAGCGTTTGAAGCTTCACTGCAGCAGGCAGTGAGGCAGCTGGTGGAGCAAGGCAAAGGAGAGTGTGGAGCTGTCATGTCCAGGTCTGTGGCATGATGCTTCAGCTTGTCTGTCGCCGGTGCAGTGTGGTCAGGTGGTGATGATGGTGCAGGGCACGACACAGAGAGCATGTACATGAGGCTGTCGAGGCACTGCAGCAATATGTTGATGTCCACATGGAGCTGGACGTTGCAGCAGAGGAGCTAAGAACAGCTGCAAGAGCACTGGGACGTGTCACCGGAGTCATTGGCACAGAAGACGTACTTGACAAGATTTTCCAGGATTTTTGTGTGGGCAAGTAGTCAATCACGATCACCTGTTGACTTGACCTAACTTGCAGGTCCCAACGTTCGAGCGCCTGTATTGCTGCTCTGGCGAGTCTAAGGCCACTCCTGAATTGAGTCCAACGTGTGCTGTGCGCCTTGGGGGTCAAAGGAGGTCAAAGCATGAACGGTAAGCCTCCAAGCCAACATAAGGCTTTATTGGCACGTTAGAGGGCCTTCGGGACTTCCAGCAGCAGGGCTCGCCCCGGTTGAATTTCTGCCCCTCACAGAATCCTCTGCCCCCACAGGCCATTCAAAGAGGGATCGCATTCTTATTGCAAACAGAGGGGAAATTGCCAGCAGGGTGATCCGCAGCGCACACAGTCTGGGGCTGGATGCAGTGGCCGTGTTCACTGAGCCAGACGCCCTCAGCTCCCATGTGCACGACGCAGACGAGGCTGTCTGTCTGGGAGCCTCACCACGGGAGTACACTAACACTGCCAAGCTGATGGAGGCCATCAAGTCAACAGGGTACGCCCTTGTGTCCCCTCCAATTTTCACTGAATGTGTCATATGGGCCCACATGGTCCATGACTCTTTTCGAGTAGCCTGCTTGGCCTTCAGATGGCCTCTTGCAAAATGTGACCATCTCCTGCGGCTGTCTGCATTGCTACACATGCCGTGCCCAGCTCCCTGGAGGGTTGCTTTGCCATCACCTTTCCTAAAGTGGTTCCTGCACGGATGTCTGCAGGGCTGTGGCGGTCCACCCTGGCTATGGCTTTCTCAGCGAGAACGCTGAATTTGTGGACGCCTGTGAGCAGGCAGGCATTGCCTTCCTGGGCCCTTGCGCAGCAACCATGCGCATGTTCAGCCGCAAGCACACAGCCCGTGAATTTGCAGAGAAGGCTGGCTGCCCTGTGCTCTCTGGGAGCAGCCTGTTGTCCTCAGTCGAGGAGGCAGCTGCCTGTGCTGAGAAGGTGAGGGCCTGGTGCTCGGAGTTGGCTGAGAGGTTGCACATTGACATGCAGCCACCAGTGAGCCAGCCATACACCTCCAAAGCAGGGTCCTGGAGGCTTGCTGCGTGAGGCAGATGGCTTGCAGTGGCAGGGCAGACAGTGAGCGGGTAGGGTCAGGATGCCCATCACTTGCAGTTCAGAGCAGGGTTGCCACTGTGTGCAGGTTGGCTTCCCAGTGTTGCTGAAAGCAACAGGTGGCGGTGGCGGTATTGGGATCTATACCTGCCACAACCTTGAAGATGTGCACAAGAACTTTGAGACAGCGGGCAGGTGAGACTGGCAGGGTCACCTCATGCGCTTGAGCCCAGCTGAACAGTGCCAACCTTGCAACACAAGCAGCCGCCTTGCCCGGGTGCCCCTGCAGGCAGTGCCAGGCCAACTTTGGGGATGCAGGCGTGTTTGTAGAGAAGTACGTGGAGCACGCACGCCACATCGAGGTCCAGATCTTTGGGGATGGCGAAGGGCACATCGTCACCTTTGGGGAGCGGGAGTGTTCAATACAGCGCCGCCACCAGAAGATCTTGGAGGAGACGCCCTCCCCCTTTGTAGGTTAGTACTGGGTGTACATTTCCTGGCAGACTCATCAACCTGGTTGCAACCCCCAACTAGCCATACCTGCTTGCTGCCTGGTGTGGTCATGCTGATTGCAGCCTGCTGCCCCTAATGGCCCAGCTGCTGGCATGCATAGACAGCAGCATCTGCAAGGCAGGGGGTGGCAGGTAAGCCCAGCTGGCACAGGCTTCCTGATGTAGCTTCAATGGGTGCTGCCTGCTGTGGAGCTGTGGCCCTCTGGCGGTGAACACGGGTGGCCTGCTGTGCAGGGCCGCTACTTCTGTGAGTACAGGGCACGCATTGGCATGGGCACGTTGCACCACTTGATCACGATTCATTGGCTGTCTGTGAGACCTGCTAAGCACATGCGAACTCAAGATTTGTGTTGTTTGGCAAACTTTGTTGTGTCAATTGTGACAAAAGACATGCCCCTGCTTGGGCCACTGGCCAGCTGTGTTGGGTGCACTGATGCCTTCTCGGTGTGCTGCAGATGAGAAGCTGAGGACTGAGCTGAAGGAGGCTGCCCTGCGCCTTGGGGCCGCTGCCAAGTACCGCTCTGCAGGCACTGTGGAATTCCTGGTGGATGATGACACAGCCAAATTCTACTTCCTGGAGGTCAACACACGTCTGCAGGTGAGTTTAGGTCCTCACTGCATAGATTGTGGGCTATGGGCAAAGGTCGAGGCAGGGTCATCCCCTAGCATCTCCTGCTCAAGAATGCCGCTGTGCCATGATAATGATGAAGAGTTGCAGGTCAGGTGTTGTTTGCTGCGACCTTGGAGACTCTTGGCTAAGCTGAGAGATACGGCTCCAGCAGCTGCCAGCACCACTTGACGACCACTCCCCTAAACAGCTTGAAACTGGCACATGACGTGCCTGGGCCCTGCTGGCCATTCTGGCACTGTCATGACGGCCAGCGGCGCAGAGGTGGGCGCCCCACTCGTCCTGAGAGACAAGACGCTGTCGTGTGCAGGTAGAGCACGGCATCACAGAGAGTGTGCATGGCGTGGACCTGGTCAACTGGCAGCTGCAACTGCAAGTACCTGGCCTTCAGGTAGTTGTTGCTCATGTGTAAGCTCCTTTCTGCTGGCTGCTCCTGCCTTCATGCCTGGAGCCATACTGGTGCCTGAGCTGAACCACACAAGCTCGGCATGCTGGGTCCCTGCTTCCCATTCAGCATGACTGCACTGCCTCCAGCCAGCCAGCTAGATGTCCAGTACAGCCAGCTGTCACACCTATGGACGGCCCCCTGCCTGTAGAAGCCGAAGCTGGAAGGGTTTGTCCCCAAAACGACTGGGCACGCCTTTGAGGTGCGGATCAATGCAGAGGACCCTTTCCATGACTACCGGCCGTCAGCAGGCACCCTAGGGCTGGTCTCATGGCCCACAAAGACAGGTGAGCACATACTCGCACCTTTGCTCAAGCTATATCCAGCTCTGCAGTGATGGGCAGTGTGTCCCTCCAGCCAGGCTGTCTTGGCAGTGCAGAGGCTACAGCACCCCCCCCGGGTCCGGGAGGAGCGCCCCAGCCCTGTCCATACCTCTGCTGCATCACATCGAGCGAGCATGCGCTGTGCTCTGAGGCAGTGTGCGCTGCGAGCTGCATGCAGTACAGGCAGGCCTGCTGACAGCACCATGCCTGCTGTGCAGAGGTGCGGGTGGACACCTGGGTGCAGACTGGCACCACTGTCACGCCGCACTACGACTCCCTGATAGCCAAGCTGATGGTCTACGCAGAGTCAAGGCCAACTGCCATTGCTAAGCTGCAGGCAGCCTTGGCTGAGACTAAGGTGACATGTGCTCTCAGGATCTGCCATGACTAAAGCTTGTGCTGCCTTGCGTCATCCCCTGCTGCACACACCTGCAGCAGAGCCCATGCAGAGTGGGGCTTGGTGACGCATGGGCGGCTCTGCTGATGACCCCGCAGTTTTTACATTCACTTTGTTTGACTTTGTGCAGGTGCAAGGCATCCCCACAAATCTGGAGTACCTGGCAGCTGTAGCTGCAGACCAGCGATTTGCAGCTGGTGGGTATGCAGGGCTGCACTTGCTTGGTGTGCTGCTGTGTCTCCACTTTGCTGGGCGTGTGCTGCTTTGGCTGCCCACGTCTTGAGGGCAGCATGCGCGCTGCATGGACGCGCGTAGTAGCCAAGCATCGTCATACCAGTGACAAGCTGGGGCTGCTGTGCTCTGCAGGCGCAACCACCACCAAGTTCCTGGAGGGCCTGCACTTTGCACCTCATGGCATTGAGATCATCAGCCCCGGCATCAACACCACTGTGCAGGACTGGCCGGGGCGCGTGGGCCTGTGGCACATCGGTGTTCCCCCGTCTGGCCCCATGGACGCCCTTGCCTTTAGGCTGGCCAATGCCCTGGTCGGGAATGACAGCAAGGCTGCCGGCCTCCAGATCACGCTGCAAGGCGCGCCCTGTGTGACGCTGCACCACCTGGCGCCTGCCTGCAGTGGTGGCTGGCCAGTAGTGGATGAGCAGGCGTTTGGTGCACTCAAGCCCCCAGAATGGCAGCTGTGGGATCAGGACACCTTGTTTGGTACACAGCAGGGGGCTGTGTGTTCACAGCTGTGATTTTGTGCTTGAATCCTTCTGCATGTAGCGCTGCAGTGCCGTCCCTTACGATCCACACAGAGCTGACTGTCGCAATGACCTGTCCCTACACATGTTGCTACAGGGCCCAGCCTCAAGTTCCACACCGATGCAGTGGTGGCCCTGACAGGGGCCCTCTTTGAGGCTGACCTTGACGGCACCCCTGTGGCGCCCTGGAAGAGCCTGAGGGTCAAGCAGGGCAGCACGCTGTCCATCAAGGCGGTGAGGCACATTCTGACTGCAGACATCTATCTTCAGTGGCCACTGTGGCTGCACCTGCCAGCCCTCAAGGCTACCATGTGTGTGCACCCTCAATCACAGCAGAAGTCTTTCAATAGATGCAGACCTCGCTGAGAATCGATCTGGAACAGCTGGCTCACCACAGCACTGTGAACTCTCCTTAAGCAGCACAATGCCGCACGGCTGAACTCAAGAGTCCACCAGACTGTGCCGCCCAATAATGATGTGCTGAGTCTCTGACCCAATTGTGCAGAATGCTGGCAAGGGTGGCTCCCGGGCATACCTGGCTGTCTCGGGCGGCATTGATGTGCCTGAGTACTTGGGCAGCCGGGCCACCTTCCCATCTGGCAAAATGGGCGGCCTGCAGGCAAGTGGTCTGCCTTCTGGTGCTGCAGCTGCCATGCTTGTCTTAGCACACTACCATCAGGCGGCTCATGACAGTGGGAGTCTGCCTCTGGCTCTTGTCATGGTCTCAGCAGGGGCCTGCGTGTACCAGGCAGACAGTTGCGTATGCATTCTTGCAGGGGCGCAAGCTGGTGGCTGGGGATGTGCTGCCGCTGGCCCCGGTTGATACAGGGGCCATCACGGCAGACCTCTCCGTCCCTGACCCCTGGCTGCCATCATACAGAGGTCAGCCCTGAGTGTCGTCAAGGTGCTGCCTGTGCCGTATGGCAGGCTTCTCAGCTGCCTGCCTTGAGTTGTGCACTGTTAGTAGCGGCATCACTGTGGAGTAGTCAAGCAGCAAGCCGCAACTTCAGGCATCCTCCCAGTCATGACCCTGACCCAGCTCCTAAGCACACCAGGCCAGAAGCCCTGGCACATGTGGTGCGCTGGTGGCCGCCTGGTTGGTGAGCACGCTGCGCAGCCAACAGGGTGCTCTGTGCCTGCCTGCAGATGCTTCTGGCATGTGGCGGGTGAGGGTGCTGCCAGGGCCCAATGCTGAGCCTGACTACTTCACGGAGGAGGACATGAAGACCTTCTACTCAGCCACCTACTCTGTGCACTACAATTCGTGAGTCTCTACAGGGCATCCAGCCACTGCCCTGTGGCACTGCAGCCAGCCCTGCTCTGTTGTGAGCCCTGCAGACAGACAGACTGCCAGTGCTGTCAGAGCAGGGCTTCCCAACGTGGAGCAGACGATGGGCCAAAGCCTCTCTCGGCAACAGGCACCCCCCTCCTTGAGGAGCATCCTGTGCCATGCAGGAATGAGCTGGGCATCAGGCTTCAGGGCCCCAAGCCCCAATTTGCCCGCCCAAATGGCGGTGAGGGTGGTTCCCACCCTTCCAATGTACACGACCACGTCTATGCCCTGGGAACAGTCAACTTCACAGGTGAGGCTTTGCCTAAGAGCCTGCCCAGCTGTGCTGCGTGCCAGGTGCCCTTGCTGCCAGCGCTGATCGTCATGCTGCAACATGCTGGTCGGCTGGGCTCGAGATGCGTAGTGCACCCCAAGCAAGCAGGGGCTGCAGTGCTCATTGATCTCCCCAGGCCTGATTGCCCACTGAGAATGCCAGCACCCACGCACTGAGCATCCTCTGTGCTTCATGTGCAGGCGATATGCCCATTGTGCTGACCTGCGACGGCCCCAGCCTGGGCGGCTTCGTGTGCCCAGCCACCATCCCCAGCACAGACCTTTGGAAATTGGGGCAGGTCAGCCCCAATGACAAGGTCACATTCAAGCAGCTCACCCTGGGTGAGTGAGCACAGCCTCTGCGGACTGATGTTTGTTTTTGAAGACAACGGTCGCTCCAGCTGCATCGAAAGTCAAGGCCCCTGTGCTATGGCGAGGTACTGCCCTGCAGTGCTGCAGCGCCTTTTTCGCACAGAGAACACAGCCCAGGGGCACAAACCTACCAGGCACAGGTCTGCAGGCACATGTGGTGCTGCTGTGGCTGCCTGTGTCCATGCGAATGCTGAGGCAGAGGCATGACCTGCAGGCGCCTGACACTTTGGCTTCCCGCCCCATGGTCACAGGCGCTGAGCCCCGCCATGCCATGCTGCAGAGGAGGCTTACAAGGCAGTTCTGCACACAGACCAGATGATGGCTCTGCTGCAGCAGCAGGCCACCAGCGCGGGAGCCAAGGATGCCTCCCATCTGGACAATGCGCTGCAGAGCTTCATGGAGCAGCTGGCCATCCCCAAAATGCCCAAGACTTCGGCTGTGCTGGCAGAGATCCCTGCCTCAGGGGACCACCCAGGGGCTCAGTACCGCCTGGCAGGAGACAGGTGTGTGCTAACAGCCAGCGTCTGCCGCAGGGCAGAAGTAGCGCTGCATTGGGTGTTGCCTGTAGCAGCTGCAGTCTGGAAGTAAGGTGACCAGGCAGCTCAAGGATGTGTCGAGCGTACAGAGCAGCGGTCTGTAGGTGTGGTGTGCAAGCTAGATGCGCCTACCCACCCTCTCATCGCCTTGCTCAGTGGGCTTGTGTTATGAGGGCATTTGATGTGCCTGCAGGTACATCCAGGTGGAATATGGGCCCATGGAGCTGGACCTGAATCTGAGGGTGCGTGTGTATGAGCTGGAGGTCTGGCTGGCCAAGCAGGTAAGTGTGTGAAGCACGTGTGACCCTCGAGCCTGCATGATGACATGTCTGTAGGCGAGTGATGACATTACAACTCTGTAGCTCATCAAAGGCAAGCCAAGCAAACATGGAGTCCCCTTTCAAAGTTTGCTGGCCCTTTTGGTGCTGTGAGAGGCCCCTGGGATACACGCCTGGCTGGATGCCCAAAGGCCTTCAGAGCTCATACTGCAGCCTGCTGAATGTGTTTTCTGAAGGTCCCAGGGAGAGGCCTACAGCCTACAGAAGGTGAGGGGCTGGTGTCAACCCAAAGGGTCAAAAAGCTGACAAAATGAAGCTTAGTCTGTAATGCCTGCAGAAGGTCAAAGGCCTGGTGGAGACCTGCCCAGGAGTGCGCAGCTGCATGGTTGAGTATGACCTGCGTGAGCTGCCGCCCTCCAAGCTGCTGGAGCTGATGTTGGAGGCCGAGAAGCATCTGCCCAAGGTGCGCCACTGCTCTGCTGCTGCTGTTTGAGGCAGGTCCCTCTGTGCACTCTGCCGGCCCAGCCAGGTGTTGCACAGGCTACATGCTGCCCAGCGGCAGCTGTTGCAGCCGCTGCCATGCCAGCTGCGTACCAGTCAAGGTCATCTGCTGCACAAGCTGCATGCTGCTGGCACTGAGTGCTCAGGATCTACACTGCCAGCTCTGCACTGGTGCTCCAAGGCAGCCTGATCTGCTGCTACATGGGGCCCAAACTGCATGCAGTGCTCCACATCCCCCTTGGACCTGCAGGCCAGTGATGTCACACTGCCCATCCGGGTGCTGCACCTGCCTATGGCATTCGATGAGCGCGGTGTGAAGGGGGCCATTCAGCGCTACATGAAGAGTGTCCGCCCCGAGGCTCCCTACCTGCCCAGCAATGTGGACTTCGTGGCCGCCAACAACGGCCTAAAGGGTGAGGAGGCATCATGTGCTCACAGCCAACAGTCTCTTTGCAGGTCAGAGACATTGTTGAGCCACCCTGAAGCAGGCAGTGCATGGCTCAGGCAGCGTGCTGCCTACCTCAGCAGGCGCAATGCCTTGTTGCGAGCATGCAGTGTCTGGCCCATTCAGGCAGTGATCCTGTTAGGAATTGACCGTGTGCAGGCGCTCCTCGTCCATTTGCTGCCTGCTTCCCTTCAGTGAACAGCTCGCTGTCGTGTGTTGCAGATGGCGCATTCATATGTGTAATCCATCAACACTCAGTCCGGCTTCTGTGCAGGTGGCGCGGATGAAGTGCGCCAGGTGCTGTTTGAGGCAGCCTACAGCGTGCTAGGCTTGGGGGACGTATATTTGGGAGCCCCATGCGCAGTGCCTGTTGACCCCAGGTAAGGAACTGCTCAGCTGCTGATGTCCCACCTAGCCACAGAGCAGTGCAGGTAGCACAGCTAAGCTGTTGCTTTCACAGGAGCTGAGCGTCAGAGTGCACTCACGTGAGCGCAAGAAGATGCTATGCTGGATATTCAGCTTTCAGCATCGTTCAACCGGCAGCAGGCAGCCCCATGACTGCTGTATTGTTCCTTGCATGCACCTGTCACACCTTGGCGTTGCATACCTCTCACCAGACCCCTCGCCAACTTTCCCCTTGCAGGCACCGCCTGGTGGTGCCTAAATACAACCCCGCTCGCACCTTCACCCAGGAGGGCACAGTCGGCCTTGGCGGTGCTTACCTCTGCATCTACCCTATGGATTCTCCGGGCGGGTACCAGTTGGTGGGGCGCACCCTGCCCATATGGAACACCTGGGGCCGCGTGGCCCCCTTCACGCCCGACGCGCCCTGGCTGCTACGCATCTTTGACCAGGCGGGGCAGTGTGTGACCAAGCAGCAGCAGTGTGCCCTGATCGCCCAGTATCATGGCCTGCAGCAAAACTGCACTCGCGGGCGCATCTCCCTCCCGGCCCAATATGGGCATAACATGCCCCGGCCGGGCTGCATTCCTGCACAGGAAGAAGCCTTGGCCAGGCTCTTCACTGATGTCTGCAGGTTCACACAGCCTCTGGTTTGCTTGCATGGTGCAGATGGTGCTGGGTTTGCGTAGCTCATTTGCTGCACCCCACTGATCAGTAATGAGATATTTCGTTGTGTCACTGCTGAGGTGTGCACCTGAAAAATGCTGGAAAACTGATAGCAGGCCTGATGCCAGCAGAAATTTTGATCTCTGTCTCGTGCCACCAGGCTGCTCACAAGCAGTGCTCAGCTCCCTCTTTAATGCGCAGATCAAATTTTTTGAGGTTACCGAGGAGGAGCTTGACCGCCAGCGCAAGGGCTTTGCAAATGGCCTCATTCCCATAAAGATTGAGGAGACCAGCTTCAGCATGAAGTGAGCCTGCACAGTGGACACGGTGTTGCATGCATGCCTGCGGGGACTGACGGCATGTCTAAGCAGCTGCGGGCCCCTGTGTGAGTTACACTGTGACTGCGCAGCAGTTTTGCTTGCATTCAGCAGGATGGTACCCGTGCCAAAGGCCCTGCATGAGTTTCAAGTGCTGTAGCCAATTGGCAGGCCTGGCTTGCTGTTATCAGTGCCAGGCATGCACCTTCCAAGAGCTGGCTCAGTGTGGCCTGCCGCTGCCGGTGCATGACCACACTCTGATGTAAGTGTCCATGCTCACCTATCAGCTCAGCTTCACTCCCTGATGTGACAGGGAGTACAATGCCCTTGTGGAAAGCACCAAGGACGAGGTGGCCCAGCTGAGGGCGGTCCAGAAAACAGCAGTGGCTGAGCAGGTCAAGCTGGACACTGAGAGCCTGGAGCGGATTAAGGCTGCTGAGGCCAAGGGCAAGGTGGGCATCCTGTTCACCTGTGAATGCATGCAAGCAACCTGCACCATGTTGCAAGGGCTGCATGGTACACAGCCAAAAAGCCGAAGGAGACAGCCTTGACCACCGGGGCAGCTGGGGCTCTGCTGCTGCTTAAAGAGTTGGATGCTGGTGATGCCATGCATGGTGGCGCAGGCACTTTGGGGCCCAGTCCTGAGCCATCTAGCACATGAAGGTGGCAGGCTAGAGGGTGTTCATTTGGTGTGCAGGGACCCAACACCACAGGAGCAATGGACAGCAGCGCCCCCAACGGCGCTGCTGCTGGCTTGGAAGTACCCTCCCCCTTCACGGCCAACGTCTGGGACTTCAAGGTGCAGGTTGGGGACACAGTCAAGGAGGGCCAGACCCTGGTGGTGCTGGAGGCCATGAAGATGGAATTCCCTGTTGTGGCGCCCAGGAAGGGCAAGGTATGGGAGATCGTGGTGCGCCAGGGCGACATGGTAGAGCAGGGGCAGACCTTGCTGCACCTGGCAGACTCGTGATGCAGAGCGCTAGTGACGTTACCCGCTTTTATCAGTGAGCATGCTTGCAAGGTCAGTGCCCGCATGCATAGCTTGACCCCTTCCTCTGTCTCAGACTGAACCATCATTAGCGAAAGCTGAGCCCCCTCTTCTTGCCTCATGGCAAAGCAGCAAATGTCAGTGACTTGCCAGTTTCCCATGTCCATGGTCAGAACCAGCCGTCTCCCTGTCTTCCACATTTTTGAGTTGGCAGCCATAGTCAAAGCTGCGCCACTGATCCTTGCTGCTTCTCAGTGTCTCAAACATATCTGAAGATTGCAGCTTGACATTCGTGTAAGCAGCGTGGTTCAAGAGAAGACTTGGGCCGCATTCAGAGTCCTCTGGAGTTTGTTGGCCTGAGGCCCTTCAGACACCATGATGCGCTCGATGTTGATGCTGCGTGGCTTCAGCAAAAGTGCCCTCAGCGATGCCATTGCCCAGGGCTCACGGGCATTGTCAACAGGCAGTGACCTGAAGTCCAAGCTGCGTGAGAAGATCCCAGAGACGCAGGTGGGGCCATCGGATCCCTGACCTGGCATTGTTAGCAGGTTCCTGGCTTTCAATTGTGATTTGTCATCATCTCAGGAAGTCTGCCTCATCAGCGCTGCCCTGATTGCACAGGCTGTGCATGCAGACTGTGACAGCAAGGTCTGATGCGCTTTGGTAACAGGCATGGCTGCCATGTAGGAGCGCGTGAAAGCCCTAAAGAAGCAACATGGCAGCATGGAGCTGGGCAAGGTCACTATGGACATGTGCATCGGTGGCATGCGCGGCATCCCTGTGAGTGGCCATTGAAAGCTACCCAAGAGAGCATGTTGTGCGCTGCTGATTGAATGCAGTGTTGCAGTCCTGCTGACAATGCAGGCAAGCCAGGGCTTTCCCCATAATTTCTGCAGGTTATTGTGGCCTGAAGAAGAGCACCGCATCACGTTCAGAGATGTTCAAAGACAACAAAGGGCTGTCTTGCAATCACTGGCAATGCTGGGGAGGATGGGTTGATCAGTGGCGTGAATGCTGCAGGGCATGCTGTGGGACACCTCCCTGCTGGACCCAGAGGAGGGCATCCGCTTCCGTGGCTTCAGCATCCCAGAGCTGCAGGTAAGTTGCTTGCCTGCTGCATTCCCTGCAAAGCAGCGAAGGTGGCACCGCTCCTTCCAATGTGTCTGCCTGGCCTTACCCAATCACATCCAGGCAAATCTGCTGAGAGCAGCACCCACATCTCTGCAGACCTTGAGCCTCGAGCTTGTGCATAGTGGCCTACCTGACTTGAACGGCCTACTCCAACGCGTGGCGAGTGTGCCCTGTCCTTGCTGTGCTGCAGGCCAAGCTGCCAGCTGCCAAGCCTAAGGGCGAGCCGCTGCCAGAGGGTCTGCTGTGGTTGCTGCTCACGGGCGAGGTAAGCTGCCCTGCCCAGCTGCAGAGAGGTCTGTCCGTCAGCCAGCCTGCTTGCTGAAGGGCAGTTGGAAGCGTGTGGGAGCCTGGCAGTTGCAGGCAGTGACATCCTGGAGCAAGCAAAAGCTTCTGTGGCATGTGATTCTGCATGCTGGTTGCTGCGCTGACTCAACACACTGTGCACAGCTGCCCATCTGAGAGCAGGCTGCTTTTGTTGTGGTCCACCTGCCCGCATCACCCAGACCATCCATCTGCGCACAGGTGCCCACCCAGGAGCAGGTTGTCTCGGTGACCAAGGAGCTGCAGGCGCGGTCCCAGCTGCCGCCCCAGGTAGCCAAGGTGCTGGCAGCCATGCCCAAGGATACACATCCCATGACCCAGCTGTCCCAGGCAGTGCTGGCCCTGCAGGTAGGGGAGGGGCCACAGGTCTGCACCGGCCTGCAACTGGTCCAACACTGGCAGGCCAGGAGCTCAATGCCTGGTCTGCAGCACATCAGCTGAGCTGCCTACATGCATCTGCTGTGTGCTGCCAGACTGTGTTGCGTGGCGGACAGGGTGCCTGACTGGCATGCAGACAGGGCCCCTGCTGCATGACCACCAAATGTACTGAGGGCTGCACCGCGCAGTCTCTCTGACAGGCTGGCGCTTTGCATGGGCATGTCTCTGCAGTATGACCGCTGACTCACTACTCAGACCCCTGGCATGTGTGCAGCCTAGCAGCCATTTTGCGCGGGCCTACTCAGAGGGCATTGCCAAGACCAAGTTCTGGGAGCCAGTGTATGAGGACAGCCTGGACCTGATCGCTAAGCTGCCAGGCATTGCCGCTCTGATATACACCAACACCTACAAGGGAGGAAAGACCATCTCAGCTGATCCCAAGCTGGACTGGGCTGCCAACTTGGCGCACATGATGGGTGCGGCAGGGCAAGCGGCTGCCTTGGGCATGCTGCTGTCCTCGTACCCAGCACTGACAGACAGCACCTGACCGCCCTGCGGGCTGCCAATAAGATGCGCATGATGGCTGAGGCTGCCTCTAGAGCAGTGCACCGCTGGGGCTCCTGTGTTGTGCTCAGGGGAAGCAGCACGTGATTGGGGGCATACGCTGAGGCAGGCTGTCCACATAGCTGTGGCCACCCTGTCTGCTTCCACCGTGCTCACCCCAAGCAGGCAGTTGCTCCTGTCTAGCACCCCCTTGGCAGCCGGGCAAAATCGGGACTATGTTCAGCAGCCAGGGCACCTGGGACATCCTTGCAAGCACCTGCTCTCACTGCCTCACTGCGCAGTTGCTGGTGGCCAGTGCGCTGCAGTGAGACCCTTGTGTCTGTTCCCTGCAGGCTATGATGACGAGGGCACCCAGGAGCTGATGCGCTTGTACCAGACCATCCACACTGACCACGAGGTGAGGCGGGCCAGCACGGAACCCCCATGCACTGCTGCCTGGACTGCTCCTGCATGGCCTGCTGCGGCGCACCACTCCTTCTTGATAGGTGCCGGCCTTGCTGCCCCTTTCAGCCAGCTCTATGGTCGGCCACAGAAGACCTGCAACCCCAGCAATGGCTCTGCATCTGTGATCGCAGCGCTGCCTGATGTCCTGCAGGGCGGGAATGTGAGCGCCCATGCGACCCACCTGGTGGGCAGCGCCCTGTCAGACCCCTACTTTTCCCTGTCGGCTGGGCTGAACGGCCTGGCTGGGCCCCTGCACGGCCTGGCCAACCAGGAAGTGCTGGGGTGGCTCTTTGACGTCAAAAAGCAGGTGCGCAAGGGACTGGGGGCTCTGCCGGCTGATGCAGATGCGCCACAGTCCCTGGTGACTGCCGAAGTTGATGTGTCATGCTCGATGCTCCCTGCAGCTCATAGCAGGCCTTCTGTGCTCTGGAGTCTCCCTCAGACACTCTGCTTGCTGGGTGGTTGTCAGCACGCTATGGTGTATCGATCCACCAGAGCTGGAGCACAGCTCAGGCAGGCTGCGCAACATCCAGGGCTGCAGCCCAAGCCTGTGAGTACACCTGCTGTAGCTTGGGGATGACCCCACTGTGGAGCAGACAAAGGATTTTGTGTGGGCCACGCTCAAGTCTGGCAAGGTGGTGCCCGGCTACGGACATGCAGTGCTGCGGAAGACCGACCCCCGCTATACATGCCAGGTGGGTGCAGCAGCGAGTACAACTGCAAGGCTGGTCTGCTGCAATCAGCCCCCGTTTGATCTGCTGCACTTCGGTGCTGAGCCTGCAACTTCCCCACCCAAGGCTGTTCTGCCGCATGTGAGCTCCTCCGCCAGGCGAACTGAGTTGTGCCGCCTGTGTTGCAGCGGGAATTTGCCCTGAAACACCTGCCAGATGACCCCATGTTCAAGCTGGTCAGCAAGCTCTTTGAGGTGGTGCCTGGTGTGCTGACAGAGACTGGCAAGGTGGGTGGATTGTGCTATGGCTGCTTGTGTGGCCCCATGTCTGGTGTGATGTCGCACTTGTGCTGAGCCCTCGCAGGCACCCAGGCTCAGCACCTGTTGCAGCTGGGCAACTGCATTGTTTATCAGCTATCATGGACCCTTGCTGCTGGCTGCAGGTGAAAAACCCTTGGCCTAATGTGGATGCACACAGTGGCGTGCTGTTGCAATACTACGGCATCACAGAGCAGAACTTCTACACTGTCCTGTTTGGCGTGTCGAGGGCAATGGGAGTGCTGTCCCAGGTGAGTGCCTGAGCCCTGCCAGCTCAGCGTGACGCCCGCTTCCCTGTGGACGCTCCCAACTGGATGTCGTGCTCATGTGTGCAGGGTGTGTGGTCGCGGGCTCTGGGGCTGCCCATTGAGCGGCCAAAGTCTTTCACCATTGAGGCACTAGAAAAGAAGGCCAATGTGGCCGCAAAGGCAGCATGATGCACCCCTAAAACATATCTGCAATGAACCCTGCAGCTGCAACACTGCTGTGCACATTCGCGAACAGTAGTCCCAACCTTGAGAGTGAAAGCCTGAAGTATTCTGCTGTCTCACCATCTTTGTAAAGACAAAGAGTTTCAGCAGGGTCTCAAACATGAGGCAGAGCACAGCGCTCAAAACGGACATCCCAGCACATGTTCAACTAGTCGCGCTCAGCAATGGCTGTCAGATGCTCCTCAACTTCTGTGTCTGCCAGCATCCTGAATGCCCTTGTGGCATCATTTTGCACAACACCCACTTCAATCTCAGCAGGCCTGAAGTCACCTGAGATGACATTTTGCAGCGCCGAAATGGCAAGCTGCACGGCCTCATCGAAGCTATACTGAGGATTGTTTTTGAACTTCTTTTCCAAAAAGTTTTCTGCCTCCTGATCCTTCTGCCCAGCACTGGTGGCCTGCATGCCCCACCACTCTGCTGAGCCCACGACACATTGGATGTACAGTATAAAAGCAATCAGCACAGCAGCCACCAGCCAGACATCCCATGCCCTTGTCCTGCCTTAACAGGCCACAGACCATAATGCATGCAAAGCCAAGCCTGGGGCATGAGCCTGCAGAGCAGCGACTGCAGTTAGGCCTACTGCACTGCCCACCTTGTAGCCTACATAGTAGCCTGCTGGATCCACCTTGAACAGCTGAGGCCCCCGCTCCTCATCAATGCCGATGATGATGGAGATCACCCCCAGTGGCCGCATGTATGCGTGCTGCAGGCAGCACAGTCAAAGTTGCCCTTGCCGGCTGCAGGCAGATCAGCTCTAGCTGTGTGCAGTCCCCAACACCCGGCAGGGTGTCGGCATGGCGTGAGGTTTCTGAAGGTTGCCACCCAACAGCAGCAAGGCTGCTGTACCTCTACGGGGTGGTCATAACTGGGCTCAACAATGTCAGAAAGCAACCTGCTCATGCGATCAGCCGGCAGGCTCTCCTCATGCTCCTCAGCACCCAGGTGTCAGCTGACCTGTGTGTAAACCTGCGCCTGGTCAGCCAGCACCTTGGCCAGGAAGTCGACTGGCATCTCATAGCCGTACTTGAAGCGGAACTCAGCTGCCTCGCTCCGCGCCTTCTGAACGATGCTCCGAGCATCAGCTGCACCAGGGATGAGGCTGCGAGCATGAGGATTACAAAGCACAAGGACATGATGCACACATGCCTGGCCAAAGGCACACAAGCAAGTCTGCCTTACCCAGCTGCCCCGTCACCAGCATGCCCAGGTACCTTGTAACCTGCGCAAAGACAGGCTACGCTGTCAGGCCTGGAAAAGACATGACAATGCCAAGAAGTGCTGTGCATGTCAGCCAGCAGGTGTGTGGCAGGCAAGCCAGCCCGCACCTTGAACATGTGGGTAATGCTAGTGGGGTCCACAAGCTTGTCCTGCAGAGCCCATGTTGTTTGAAGTGCATACAATGATCATAGCAAGCGCTCTGCATCTCAGCAGCGTGGCTCACCGGTACTTTCTTCTGTGTGACAAAGACCACAGAGTCTTTGCCACGCACTGCTATGCTGGTGATGCCTGCTGCCTTGACTGCCTTGAAGGCATACTCTGCAGCAGAAAGCAGCTCACAAGTGCTCAAACAGCAGACTGCAACCACCTTGTGTGGCCATGCACACCTGGAGCGCAGCAAGCAAGGCTCACCGACTTGATAGAGACGCCCCTCTGGACTAAAGATTGTAATGTGCCTGTCATACCCACTGCTCCCTCTCGACATCTTGCTCCCACACTGGGAGGCAGGTGATTGATCCCAGCAGTGGGAGAAGCTTCTGATCTGTGAACGAGCTTGCAGGTGAGGTGACTTACTCTGTGCAGATGTCACTGATCGTACAGCATCTGCAGCTCGCTGATGGTGGCAGATCAGGAATTCGGGCTCGCATGAGGTTTGCTCTCAGGTTTTACGTCCCCGAAAGGAAACCATGTCATGTTCAGGATGCCAGAGCTGCAGCTAGAATAGAAGGGGGATCATTCTGTATGGGACTACCTCGCAGTATTGCTTCCAATACTTGCCATACTTAGAGGCACACCTGGCCTCATCTCTGAACGCTCTGTCAGTCAGCAGCAGGGTCAGGTACACCACGTAGAACCATGGGATGGGCGTGTTCAAGACAGGAAGGCACCAGAAGGCTGAGGCAAGAATCTCAGGCAGATAGTGGAAGTGTCGTGACAGGCCCCACCAGCCTGCAGCAGGAAGCAGCATTGCTTAGGGGGTCTTGTATTAATGGCAACAGGAGAGCACTGCTGCAGTCAGGGCACACCTGAGATCAACAGAAGAGAGGTCTTGGTCTCCCCATCGCCGGTGGTGTACTGTGCCTTGATCTTCAGAGGTGGCTTCCCACCAATCAGAGGCTTCTGGCCATTGGTTGCACGGAACACCTGCACAAAAAGGCATCTTGACTGCAACCGCGCTCAGGTATGCAGCTGCAGCAGCCAGCTCTCCCTACCGGTCATGAATACAAACCTTGAGCAGCTAGCCCTGCCATCAGTGCAGAACCTCACCTGCTTTTGCTTGTCAGAGTCATAGTTGATCCAAACACAGGCTGCCCCTGCTACTGCAATGGCAGCTGCCTGTGTGAAGCTCAGGGTGTCAACCTGGTGCTCTGTGAGGAACAGCACTGGTGAGGTGTAGATGGCAGGGACCCAGTTCAGACAGCCCCAGCACAGGTAGTAGCCTGCGCGGTCATGGGCAATGTCCATGGTGTGCCAGTAGCCTGCCTCCCACCTGGAGGGCAGGGGACTGGTGCTGACTGGTCTGCATACAGATTTGTCTCCGAGACAAAGGGCACAAAGCAGGATGCGCCAAAATTGCGGGACTGCCTTCCTTGATGATGTGCTGAGCCCTGCACTGCCCCCTTCTTGGGGCCAACAACAATGAGCACATGCAGGACCCATCAGGCTGCTTGATTCTGAATACAAACAGTTCCCTGGCACCCTCGCAACAGCACTGCACTCACAGGAAAAATTTGAAGATGTAGAGCTGCATGAGCAGCATAGACACGGCCAGGCCATGGCTGACGTGGCCCAGCTGGTCGTATTGCTTGATGGCAAAGCAGATGATGAGCACAGCCCAGCCCATCATGCCCATACGGCAGTTGGTCCATGTCTTGATGTCAAAGCGCTTGCCAATGCGGGGGTACAGCTCCATGCCTGCATCATGGGCAGGCCCAGGCTGAGAAACTCGGAGCACAGGAGATGCAAGTGCAGCAGGACCATCTACAGCATTGCCTGCTGTTGTCAAGCATGGAGAACAGGAGGCAGAAGCTGGGACCCAAGCAGCGATATTTGGCTAGATGCACATCATGTGCATGTAGTCAAACAGCTACAGGTCATCTTGAGGCACCGTACAGGCATCTCACCCCAGAAAAAATCATAGATGAGGCTGCCAGTGGTGCCTGAGTCGGAGCTGGAGGGCGCCCACTTCCCCTTGAGATAGAGGAACAGGCAGAGGAACAGGCTGAAGATGTTGAGGGCTGACAGCATCTCCCCAAACAGGTCATAAACCCTGGCTGGGTTGAACAACCGAAGTCTGCAGCCAGACAGGTAGTCTAAGGGGTGCTGAATGCTGCCCTGGGCATGCCACATGTGTGCTGCATGACAGAGGCACAGGCAAGCAGCACACAGGCTACATGGCATTTCCATGAGCAAGTCTCTTACTGCCAGCCTCCCACTAGAACCACAAGGGTGGTCACATAAGCCTGCACGCCATTGGCCTGCAAACAAACGTGAGCTGTTGTTAGCTGCCTCCAGGGTCATAGCTTGCAATGGGCGGATGTTGTCCAGTCAGGTGTTTATCTGCTGACACTGAACAGCAATGCAGGCAGGCTGTGCTGCTGGAGCTCTATGTCTCACCTTGTAGATTGGCACATTGCCATTGGGTGTGACAGGCCCCTTGACCGTTTTGCCAGGCAGCAGCAGTTGCAGAGCAGCCTCAAAGGTGCCAAAGGCAGCTAGGATGGCACAGGCCTCCAATGATGGCCTTGGCCATGCTAGCCAGACTCCCTGGACACCTTGAGCCTTGAAGTAGTAGTATAATGGCAGAAAGGCACCGTCTAGCTTGGTGAGAGCAAACCACCTGCGGTGCAGTGGAAGAGTATGTCGATAGGCACAGGCTACAGGTGCAATACTCATTGCTGGGCCACTCAGGAGTCTGTGGATCTCACATGAGCACAGCAAAGGCTGGGCATCCAACCATCAACACCACTGCGCCAGAGGCAGCCACAATAGCACCAGCTGGGCCACTCAGCCCCCAGGCGCCATGCCTGTCTCCTGTTCCTGCAGTCTCCGACCAGGACTTGACCTGCTCCAAGCCGGCTTCCAACGGGCTGCCACTGATCTGGGATCCAGGCTGATGCACGGCAGACTGCCGTCGAGTGGTCACCATGGCGACAAGTCCTGTGGTTTTGGGATCCTAACCTTTGACCAGCTGCAGCTCTTCAGCCCTTCCCTCCCTGACTTATTTTTGATCTTGAGTCAACTCAATGGGAGTACCACGGCTGGCCGGCCAGGCAAGAGCCCCTGCCAGGCGAGGGACCTGATTGACAGTAGCAAGCTTGATGGCAGGTGCTTGTGGTGCAGGATCAGTTTGATGCAGCAGTCCAGGAAAATATTGATGAGTTCGACATGGAGGTGCGCAGCTTAAGTGCTCCTGAAATCATCTGAACTCTGAGGACACCAGCACTGACGTTGCCTGTGTGTGTGCAGTGTGAGGAGGCAGTGTCCAATGCCCTTGAGGAGCTAAAGCTGCAGGTGGCGTAGCTCTCCCCTGCTGCCATTCAACATGCACAGATGGCAACATGAGCAGCCAGAACAGCTCCGTGCAGGGACTTGACATCAGTGGCATCAACACAACTGGCGCAGCAGCCCAGGATGCCATCACGTGAGACTGCGCATTTGCTTGACAAAGGCTGCTCCTTGTGGCTGATCGCTTGTCGTCCAGCAGGGCAGCGAAGTGCATCCACACTCTGTCTGCAGAGAGAAAGCCAGCAGCGCTGCAGCCTTCCTCAAGGCGGCGGTGCAAGGGGCTGGCCAGCATGGCGCTGGGCTGCACACTGCTCTGCAGCAGCTCGCAGAGGCTCTGCAGCCTGAGGAGGACCTCCCAGCGCTGCTGAAAGGTGAGCAAACATGTTCCCGTCCTTACCCATCCTCGTAGACACAGGCTGCGAGGCATGGTGCCTGCATGCCTGTACATGCTGTGCCGTGCAAGATGCCTTGCTGGGCATCACACATAAGGCACACCCCAAGCTAACACACCCACAGTGCGGGGGTGGGTGACCACATGAAGCTCATCTGAGGCTGCTCTGTCCTGCATGCAGCTGCGATTGAGAGCGATGCTGTGGCATCAGTGCTCCATGCAGTCAGCATCAAGGGCTGCCAGCCTGAGGAGGGCCTGCAGCTGATGCAAGCTCTCCTGGGCAGCAGTCCATCGCCAGGGGCCTCCAGGGCGCTTGAGGTGGCCAGGGAGGGCGCCAGGCAGGCATTTTTTGCAGCCGATGGGGTCAGGAAGGTGGCTGCACTGCTCCCCGCCAGCAGCAGTGAGTTGTGGCAGCACTTTTTTTTTATGTGATGAATGGATTGCAAAACATGGCAGCCTCTGCAGCTGCCTGCAGACCGAAGCTCCCTGCTGGAGCCTGGGCAGCCACTTGCTGGGCTCAGGAGCAGCTGGACCGCCTTGAGGCTGGCTACACATCACAGGGACCATGCCGACACACCACATGTGCTGCCGCTGCAGGCCAACCGTCTCTGGTGAAAGCAGCAGCAGCGACCTTGGCTGCAGCTTGCACCAAGCATGAGGAGAACAAGTGCAGTGCAGTTGACAGTGGCAGCTGCAGCATGCTGGTGGCGTCTCTCAGGCAGACGCCAGATGCAGGTGCAGTACGGGCGGTCTGTGCTCTGGTACGCAGCGTCACCACTGCTGATGACCCCCGACCGCCAGCATCAAGGTATGAACTGGGTCTGTCCTGAAACGCGGTTGTCTGCTTGCTGAGTGAGGGGTTGGGTGCCGTGTGCAATGGCTATGAACAAGGCCTTGACCAGGCTCCTGTGCACAAATTTCTGAATGTGCCTGCTGCTTGCTCACCTGAGGCCTGCCATTGCTGTTCCATGGGAGGCACGTCAGGCTATTGCTGTGCAGTCTGCACATCTTGCTGTTGCTTGTGGGTCTGGAGGCTGGCCATGACAACCAGGGTATGTGTAGGCTGCCTGCTATACAGTGCAGACACAGCATCTCAAGTTATGCTAAGCTTCACTGTAGGTGCTTCCAGAATGCAAGGATGCTGTCCAAGGCTGGGGGCCACCTGACGCTGTTGCAGCTGCTGCCCACAGCTGACGAGCAGGCAGTGCCAGGATTGATAGCAGATATCTGCATGGCCATAAAAAAGCTGGCTGTCAATGATGACATCTGCAAGGAGCTGGCTGACGCCGGAGCCCTTGACATCACCTTGCCGGTGTGTGTTCTGCTTCAACAATTGGCAAAACGACAGCACAGGGGTTGTGCCCTCCAACTTGCCTCACTAAATGCCAGCCCAGCGGTGGCTTTTGTACGCTTTGCCCTATTCCTGCCCCTGCGGCGCCGTGTTTTATATAGCCCCTCTCCATTGCTTGGCAGGACACGCACACATTGAGGCTGCAGTGCTTGACAGATGCATCTTTTGTCATCTTGCGTGCAGACCCAAGACTTGTGTCCACCTGCCTGTGCTGTCTGTGCATCTCTGTGCACAAGCGGGGCAAGGACTGCCTTTTGGCATCAGCATCTGCTCTCTGCAAGTGGCCCTCAAACCGTTTTGGCGCTTTTTTTGGCTGCAGATGCCCCAGAAGTACCTGAGCTACCCTGCTGTCTGCAAGGCCTGCTGTGCTCTGCTGCGGCAGCTGGCCAACAGTGACAGCATCAGGACTGAGCTGGTGGAGCGCGGTGCCCTGAATATCCTTCAGACGGTTGTCCACGCCCACTTGGAGAAGGCAGGCACCCTGGAGCAGGCGCTGGGCCTGCTGACGGCCCTGCTGCTGCGCAGCCCTTCTGCCGCTGAAAAGGCAGTAGAGTGTGGGTGTGGGGACACTGTGCTTGAGGTGAGCTGTGCATTGTCGGCGTGGCCGTGCTCATCTGCCCTGCAGCATCACTTGAGCTGGACAAGTGCAAGGGCCAGTAGGGCGGCTGCCCCTTACACGAAAGCATGGCAGCCTTAGTACATCAACTGAGCCAGCTGCACACGGATGCAGGTGCTGTCCCTTGTGGACAGCTCAAAGCCAACGCCTGAGTGGCAGTGGGTTCACCGCCAGGCATGCATGGCCTTGAGGAATGTCGTCGCCCGCAGCACCCAGCTGCGTGCTGGGCTGCTGGAAAAGGGTGCCGAGGAGCTTTTGCGCAAGGCCATGCGGACGTACCCACAAGCGTGCGGGGACGTGGGCAGCGGGGCTCTTCGCGATTTGGGCTTAGAGGACTATCAGATTGCATGACGGCTGACCACATGTGCCTCTCATGCCTTCCTGGACAGCCGAATGTAGCTGGGCTGACATGCTGCCTTCTTGAACTTGACTGGCTTCATCATGTAATGCCTGCTTGCGTGACCGTACCAGCATCTGGGCCCAAATGCCTGGGGTTGCAGGGAGCGCAGCACTGGCATGGCATGTATTGCAAGCTAAGTGTCAAGGCCTGACTTCAGGCCCCCAGAGGCGCCCTCCTCATACCTGCCAGTGGCCTGAGAGGCTCCCACAGCCAGAAGTCAAAGTCAATCTTTTTCGTAGCATTTTCAGGCGACGTCTGAGGTGCAGCCGGCGCGCCTCAAAGATGTTTGTCCTGAAAAGAGATGGCAGATCTGAAAAGGCAGGCATGAGCTGCTGCTTGGACAAGCAGCCCGCGAAGAAACATATGCAGTCTGGAGGCCTGTGCTGCAGGTTCAGTTTGATAAGATCACAGCCCGGATAACCAAGCTCTCTTATGGCTTGAATCCAGACTTCTGTGACCCGGTGAGGTTGGGTCCATGCTATGCTGCCGCGCATTCATGTGCTCATGGGCTTGTCTTGCGTGCCATCGTATGCCCTTGTGCATCTTGCGTGCCAGCAAGGCCTATGCAGGCAGTCAACTCTTGCCGCCACCCGCTCATGTCATGCACTTGGTGGCTCATGCCTTGACAGGTCTGGCCCACAAGGCCCAGCATGGCACAGCAGGTACAAGATGCAGCACATGGTGCAGCAGCATCCCACGGAGAATGGTCTTAGCAGCCGCCCAACATGTGGTTCCCTCCTCCTGCAGGTTACAGTGGCACAGAAGGTAACAGTGGGTGTGTACAAGGGGGTGACCACTAGCGAGCTTGATGAGCTGGCCGCTGAAACTGCAGCCTCCATGACCGCCACCCACCCCGACTATGCCCTGGTGAGTGTTCACATGGCTGCCTTGATAGATGCTGATTGGCTAAATGAATGTTGCTTGGGCAGGTCTTGGTGACTGGCACGCAGAGCCAGCTTGAGTTTCCCACAGATCACACAGCGCCTAGATGCCCAGGCTGCACCTGGGCCAACTGCCAGTGCTGCTGCCAGGTGCAGAAGGGCTCACAGCTGCATCTTGACATCAAGGACTTGGGCCATTTGATGCTTGACATTCTGTTCTACGTTGCAGTTGGCAGCCAGGATAGCCGTCTCCAACCTGCACAAGAACACCCTCAAGTCTTTCAGTGAAACGTGAGTGTGTTGTTCAGTCCAGCCCTGCTTGTGTCAGCTGCATCTCGAGCCTTATTCAAAGAGCCCAACATAGGCCCGTTATCACCGCTGATGATGAATTCCATGTCCACGCAGCGTGCGCATCATGCACAGCCATGTCAACCCTAAGAATGGAGAGCCTGCACCGCTCATTGCTGATGATGTGTATGATATCATCCAGGCAGTGAGCTGCTGTTGCTGCTTGATGGGTCATGATTTGTGCCCTTGCCTGCACAGCCTGCAGACTCTCCTGGCAGACTGACTGATGTCTTGAGAAGACATGAGGCTCTTGACACGTGATCTTGCTTCACAGGCAGCTGGGCGTACACTTGCGGCCTGTGCTGCATTCCGCCTTTTGGCAGTGACCTGCACAATCTGAAGGACAAGCCTCTCCCTGGCAGAGGGGCTCTGTGATCACAAAGCATGGACCCCATACACTGTGTGTGCGGCCTGCAGAATTCTGAGAGGCTAGACAGTGAGATCATCTATGACAGGGACTTTGACTACGACTACTTCGGTTTCAAGGTAAGCTTGAACAACTGCCATGTGGCTGACGGGTCCCCTCCCTGATTGTGGAGGGGAGGACTGCACAAGAAACCCTGAGGATTGACAGCTCCCTGCCAGCCATGGACTGAGGCAGAAACGTATGTGTCTGGTAGGCTTTGCTGCCATGATGAGCTGCCTGTGTGGCAAGCACAGCATCTTTAGCTATTTCAGTCTCTGTAGCAGGTAAATGCCTTCATGTCTACCATGCACCGTAAGCCGCTTGTAAGCATGACATATGGAGTGGCTGACTGCTGCAGACCTTGGAGCGATCCTACCTGCTGCGAATCAACGGGAAGGTGGTGGAGCGCCCCCAGCACATGCTGATGAGGGTCAGCGTGGGCATACACAAGGAGGACATTGAGGTGGGCTGCCACTGTTGACCCCTCAGCATGCAGTCGTCATAAGCTTCATGCAGCTGAGCACATCATATGAGCTCATGGTGCTCCTCTGGTGCTAGATAAAAAAGGTACTCAGATGCTATAGCAGCTGGTCACAACTGTGTGCCTTGGGGTGCTCTGGCTTGCCAGGCCACATGCAGCCTCGATGTCTTCTCTGATGCCTTGCCTCCAGCCAAATGTCGCCGTGCATAGGACAGCACCTCTTATCGCTTGGCACTTCTCAATTTGTGCACCTGGTCCAGGGCTGCCCTTCACGCCCCTTTCGCCTGCACAGCATGGTCAAGATCTGCCCCTTTCAAGTCTGTCTCTCCTGTGTGACTGCTTGTGAGAATATAGGGTGCTGTTGTCACAAGCACCTGTGCCTCCCTGCAGAGCGTGCTCCGAACATATCACCTGCTCAGCGAGCGATGGTTCACTCATGCATCCCCCACTTTGTTCAATGCTGGCACGCCGCGGCCCCAGCTGAGCAGCTGCTTCCTCATCTGTATGAAGGGGGACAGCATTGAGGTGAGAGAGGCTGCACCCAGTCGGTGATGCGCAGGTGGTTTACCGATCTTGTGGAGGATCCCAAGTGCTTTGGAAAGCTACATGGACCAGGCCGTCAGAGCCTGCAGTAGCACAAAGTAGCACCATGCTCCTGCAGGAATGCTGCATGGACTTTCCCCACAACAGCATGGTTCCACACAAACAGGCTGCAATGTTCCTACAGGGGATCTATGACACTCTGAAGGAGTGTGCGTGCATCTCCAAGAGTGCTGGTGGGATTGGTCTGTCCATGCACAACATCAGGGCCACAGGGAGCTACATCAGGGGCACCAATGGCAACTCCAATGGCATTGTGCCCATGTTGCGAGTCTTCAATGACACAGCAAGGTGAGACCACACCCTGTGCTGCTGTGCCTGTTGAATCCTGCAGGGCTTGACTCGCCTGTGCATGTGTCTTGGCCAGGTCCGCGGATGCAGAAATTGAGGTAGGAACCCCGCCTTGCTACCTGACATGAGGCCCAACCTTGAAGTCAAGCAGCCTGCCAGTACTTGAGTGCTCGCGCACCACAGAGCTGCACAGCTGGCATGCACAGCCAGCATTTGGCATGCCTGGTCCAGGTATGTGGACCAGGGTGGCGGCAAGCGCAAGGGTGCCTTTGCTATCTACCTAGAGCCGTGGCACAGCGACATCTTTGAGTGGCTGGACCTGCGCAAGAACCATGGCAAAGAGGAGGTGGGGCCTGCACAGCTTACAGTGGCATGCTACCATGCAAGCCTACTTAGCTCTGCTGAGGCAGCATGCCCTTGATTGCCCTGCTTCGCTGCACTGTGGGCCTGCTGAGCAGACCCACATTGCAGCATGCACTCATTGTTGGGGCATGCAGAGGCAGCACCTGGCTAAACGTCTGCTCAGCCAACTCAGATACTTCTGTTCTGCGTGAACTCACACTCCAGCAGGCAGCTGCTTCCGCCTGCTTGCCTGTTGAGTCGATCAGCGCTGCACATTGCCTTGCCTGGCGTATGTCGTGTGGTGCTGGATGCAGCAGAATGCCTGGTGAGCAAGCATTGCTGTGGTTCTGCAGGTGCGGGCCAGGGATCTTTTCTATGGCCTCTGGGTAAACGACCTGTTCATGCAGAGGGTGGAGGCCAATGCAGGTACGTAAGCAAAGTTGATGGCCCACCATGCTTGCTCCATGCACCTTGCTGTCACTCATTGCACGCACGCTGCCACTCCTTGCTCATAGGCACGCTGCCACTGAGCGTCCAAGCTGCCATGCAGAATGGAGCCTCTTCTGCCCCAACGAGGCCCCAGGACTGGCTGACTGCTGGGGTGACGCCTTTGAGACATTGTATGTGAAGTATGAGAGGGAGGGGCGGACCAAACGGGTGATCAAGGCCCAGCAGCTCTGGTTTGCCATCCTGGAGGCACAGGTGGGCAGTTTGCTGCAGGGCACCCTGCTGCAGGTCAGCCGCAGTGTTGCCTGGCCAGCAAATCGAGCAGTACAGCCTGCGGCACCCCTGGGGTGAACCTTTACTTGAATGTTGAGGTGCAACGCTTCACCTGTGTTGCCATTTTGTGCTGCTGTCAGAGACACCTGTCTGCTCCCCTGTCATCACTGCCTGCATGTGCAGCGTTTCACAGGCACCAGCAGCCTTCAATGCGCTGGCCCCTACCGCCCCATGTGGCTATTCACCTGCCTAGTCATCGTGTCTCTGCGACTTGATCCAGGTCAGCTGCCTGCCACATGCAGCTGAGCACCTATCTGCCACTCCGTGCTGCTGGTGTTCTGCATCTCTGTTGCACTGGCTACAGGTGGAAACCGGCAACCCTTACATGCTGTACAAGGATACCTGCAATCGCAAGTCCAACCAGCAGAACCTAGGAACCATCAAGTGCAGCAACCTCTGCACAGAAATCATCGAGTACAGTAGCCCAGAGGAGTCTGCAGTGTGTAATCTGGCATCAATCGCTCTGCCGAGGTGAGCCTGCTGGGGTGCAGATGCTTGATGCTATGCTTGTGATGCGCCTGTTGTCATGCTTGTGGATTGCCCCTGGAACTGCCGACCTGCTAGTCTCTTGCTCCCTGCTGTCTCTCAAGCACTGCCCTGCTGCGCTTCAGGTTTGTGAAGGAGCGGGGAACCACTGGCAAGGTTGTCAAGACAACAGGGAGCCTAAATGCTGGTCAGAGGTGAGCCACAATCTTGACCACCTGTGATGTTCAGGTGCAGCTTATCTGTCCGCTGCTGCAGCTCCCTCTGCCAGGTCGGCCAGTAGTGCTATGCCTGCAGGTTTTTTGATTTCGATCGTCTGGCCAAGGTGACAGCCCAGGTGACCAGGAACCTGAACCGCATCATCGACATCAACTTCTATCCCGTGGACACTGCACAGAGGTCCAACATGCGCCACAGGCCCATTGGCATTGGAGTGCAGGCAAGCTGGCCTGCTCACTTCAAGCAGCGCAGCATAATGCCTGCCTGCCAGCGCAAGGCTGCTTAGCGAGCTTTGAAAACTGCGCAGACTCTCAGGTAACACATCCCTGAAATGAACGGGCCAGCTGCAGGGCTGCCGCTCTGAACTTGTGGCATCAGGCTTAGCCTCAACGCTGCCAATCTGCTCCTGCCTGCAGGGTCTTGCAGACACCTTCATCATTCTGGGCATGCCCTTTGACAGCCCCCAGGCCACCCAGCTAAACAAGGAGATCTTTGAGTGCATCTACTACACAGCCCTCAAGATTTCCTGCGAGCTGGCGCAGGAGGAAGGTGGGTAGTTGTCCATCATTGCAGCAGTGACTCTTTGTGAGTGCAATTGTTTCTAGAGCCTTTCTGAGACTGCAGTGGCTCAGGTGGCTGCACAGCTGAGGCTGTTACCAGTTGCCAGCAGAGTTGAACATGCAAGGGATTTGACCTGGCACAGCTCATTGGTCTCAGATCACTGCATGTGCTGCTAAGTACTTTGCACTGCCTCACCCCAGACCTCTGACCTCCAGGCCCCTACTCAAGCTATGAGGGCAGCCCTGTGAGCAGGGGCATCCTGCAGCCAGACATGTGGGGTGTGAAGCCCGCCTCTGACCGCTGGGACTGGGTTCGGCTGCGGGCGGACATTGCGCAGCACGGTGTGCGCAATTCTCTGCTGGTTGCACCCATGCCCACAGCCTCCACCTCCCAGGTGGGCGCATGCCGCACACATGTTTGCTCGCATCAGCAAAGCACCATTCCAAGGGAGCAAGCAGGTGCCCTGATCAGGCTGAGCACTGGGCTGCATCACTTTGTGCACCTTGTTTTGCCATACCCAACATGCCTTGGCCATGAAATGCTTTGTGGTATGTTGCACGGTATGTGGCTGGTTTGGGATGACACTACTCAGCAGGGCAGTCTGTTGGCTGCCACAAGCTGACGCGGTGGCCCTCTGGGATACTCACATGTCATCGCTGCTGAGCTTTGCCTGCCCCTGCAGATTCTTGGAAACAATGAGTGCTTTGAGCCATACACCAGCAATATCTATGTGCGGCGCGTGCTAAGCGGGGAATTCACAGTTGTCAATCAGCACCTGCTGATGGACCTGACGGCACTTGGGCTGTGGTCCCCAGACCTCAAGAACGAGCTGGTGGCAGCCAATGGCAGTGTGCAGGTGGGGCAAGAGCGCAGTGTCACTGCTTGGCGCATGTGAAGATGCACAGGGGCCCCCAAGATTGCTGTGACATGTCAGCGTGCAGGTGGCTTGGAGCAGTGCCATGCTGCAAAACCATGCATTTCAATGTTACTCAAGGCTATGTCATGACATAGGCAGTTGCCCCAGAGCGGTGTGCATGTTGGTCAGTTTGGCGCTTCACTGTTACAGATGCAAGCCCAGGCTGCTCATGCACGACCACAGGACTCTGCTGCCTGACTCCTCTGCATAACCCCGTGCCTGCATGGTCTGCAATTGCTACCGGTATCATGCACAGGTGAGGAGCGCAGACCCTGCAGCACTGAGTCAGCCAATTTAAGTAGAGTCTAACCACCCTTAAGACCCAGACTTTGATCGTGCAGGACCTGGACATTCCTGACAACTTGAAGGCGCTGTACAAGACAGTGTGGGAGATCAAACAGCGCGTGCTGGTGGACATGGCGGCCGACCGGGGAGCTTACATTGACCAGAGCCAGTCGTTCAACGTGCACATGAGCGATCCCAACTTTGGGAAGCTCACCTCCCTGCACTTTTACGGGTGGAAGGTGTGCAGCCCTGCTGCTGCCTGTCGGTGCTGTGTGATACAGTGCAACCCTGATGCAGGCTCCTGTGTCCCTGCCTGTGCCATGTTGTGCCTCTGTGTGGATTACCATCTCACCTGCTTCTGCCTGCCTATGCTGTGCTCGGTTGCAGAAACTTACATGACTCCTACTGTGTTGTACACCGTGCCAGCACGCAACTCATCATACCAGTCGCTGTCTATCTATTTGTTGCACTGCTTCAATAAGTAGTGACCCTGTGCCTGCTGCTGTGTGCCTGTGCTCATCCAGCCTGCAGAGCTGCCTCTGCAGCACCTAGTCCTTGACAAGTAGCCAACAACCAGACAGTTGCCTGCAGGCTGGCCTGAAAACAGGCATGTACTACCTGCGCACACGTGCAGCTGCTGACGCCATCAAATTCACGGTGGACCAGCAGGCGCTGGCAAAGAACAAGGCTGCCAGGACTGCCAAGCTGGCGGCTGCATCGGAGGTGGGCAAGGAGCTGAAGGTGAGGGTGCAACGAGTGCTGCTCATGCTTGTGCCTGTTGTTGCCTGTTACAACTGTGTTTCAGGTAAATTGCATGTGATTGTGCCTGCCTGCTCAATGTTGCCTCCCTTGCTTCACAAGCTTGGCAGGTGAGCGCCTCTACTTGCTGTTGCTTGCACCTTCATGTGGCTGGCATTGCCTGCTGCAGCTGCGTACAGCTGGACTGAGCACCACTTTGCCTGCATTGTCTGCTGACACTGTGTCAAGGGTCACATGACCAGATGCTGCCTGCCTGTGCAGGAGCAGAGCGCAAATGTGCAGCAGGACGTGCCGCCCGCCACTCCTAGAGACTCAGCTTCTGCCAAGGCTGCTGTGACCAAGGCAGTCATGTCAGACCCAGATATGGAGACTGAGCGCCAGCTGGCCGCCATGGTCTGTAGCCTAGAGAATAAGGATGCCTGCCTGATGTGCGGCTCGTGATTCTTTGCCAACGCTTGCCCCTCCCTGTGCTGGGCCCCAAGAATGCATGTTAACCCCTCTCTCTGCCATTTAATGCTTTCATGAACCTTTCATTCATTTTGGCATTGCCACATCATATAAGAAAAATTCAATTACTTGAGAAGTGCTCAGCGGCAGGTCTGGGTCCTGAAAAAATTGAGTGCTCGCCCGGGGACAGCGCCAGTCACTCAGCATAGCACTGCCTGCCAGCACGGTCCAGTTTATTGGGTATTGGCCTGCGTTGTGGTATCACACCGTGACTCCTGAGCAAGCACCCGCTCATTGGAGCTGAGGCATGGGGGACGAGGCCGGAGGGGGCAAAGCCCCGGCTGGGCCTGACACCAGGCTCCCCTGGCTCTGCGACCGCATCTGCTCCTCCCTGAGAGTGAAGGATGATGCCTGGCAGCGCGTGCTGGCCTCTGAGGCACAGTAAGTGGCTGGCAGAGCCAGGCATGCCATTCGCTGTCCAGTTCATGCCACCTGCATGTGCTGTGGGCAGGTGCACTGATTCCTGGTTGGCTGATCTGTGCAGGGCTGATGTGAAAGCTTTCTTAGAAGATGGAGAGACAGTGCGCCTGCTGGTGTCCCTCGAGGGCAAGGACCTGGCAGTGGTGAGCAGAATGCGCCCTGCTGTCTCATCATGAGCAACGGTGCTGATGGCAGCAACTGCAGGGCATGCTGCTGTGGCAGCAACGCTGATGCTGTTCTCAGTCTGCCCTGCTTGCCAGGCCTTGACCATGCCATCCCTGCCTGCAGAGCACAAAGCCGCCTCAGAAGTTCAAGAAGAAGACTGTGTACTTTGTGAAGCAGCAGCACGTGCCCCTAACCCATGACAACATCAAGACCATGGTGTGTATAGCCTCTGTGTCGTCAGCTTGCTTGGGATCAGACTCAAGCCTCAGAGTGGAGCCTTTGCAGCCGGCTGCCCAGTAGTGCTGGGACTCTGATGCTGCAGGTCACGTATGGCGACTTTGGCGAGTCTCCGCTGGAGCAGCTTTCAGCTGTCTCCTCGGAGGTCATCCTGCCGCTGCTGAGCAATCCTGCCAATCAGGGAGGCTGGCCAGATGTGGTGGCCAAGGAAATCACCGACAACCTGCACAAGTTTGTGGCCCACGGTGCGCGGTGGGGCAGGCATAGTGACGTGCAGCTCACATATTCAGTGGGCACTGGGTGCCCCTTCCCTGCAGCAGGGGTTTGCGTCCCTGACCCATGTACATGGCATGCTTCGTGTGGCTGGCCATGTTGAGCTTCTCAAAGCCTTCCCAAGCGTGACCTCACCCTGGTGCTGCAGTGTTTGTCACGCTCGGCCAGACCAAGGGGCAGACATTGCTGCCCCTGCCGCCCACGGACGGGGCACAGGAGGAGGTGGTCCTGCAGGACAAGGACAAGATCCACATTCTGGAGAGCGCTGTGGTGACCTGGACACGCCAGATTAAGCAGGTGCTCAAGGCAGACCCAGAGGCAGCCTTCAAGGTGAGTGGGTGGGTCCCTGCATCTTGGCTGTGCAAGCACAAATAGCAGTGATTGTAGCATCTTGCACGACATGAGTGTACAAAAGCCGGCTCAGGCTCCCATCCTGGGCAAGTCCCTAGTTTGGCCTCCTTCTGGCTGACACTTCTCCTCTGCAGCAGCTTCCAGACTGTTGCCCCTTGCTTGACTGCAGGAGCCAGGGCAGTTCCCAGGGCCACTGAAGGAGCTGGACTTCTGGAATGAGCGTTCGGTCAATCTCAGCAGCATTCACCAGCAGCTGTCCAGCGACCGCATCCGCAAGGTGGTCAAGGTACTGGAGCTCGCCAAGAGCACATACTACCCAGCCTTCAACAGGTGCGTACTCAAGAGCTGCTGCAGGCATGGCCGTGCAGTGCAGCAGTCGGCAGCAGAGCACCGACACCCACTCTTTCATTGTCTACCTGATGCTGGACTGTGCAGCAGAGGCCAGCATGCAGCCAGATCTGCGTTCAAACTGAGGTGTTGCATCTCTAGTATGGTGAAGCGCACTGTGCCTGTCTCCTGCAACGTGCAAGGCATGCGCTGGCAGCTGGCCGCAGGCAGGTACTAACCTTGATGTCTCTGTTGTGCACGATGCAGGCTGTTCAGGGAGGTGGAGACAGCTTGCCTGGAGGCGAACGACAATGTTCGTATCCTCAAGCCGCTGCGCAAGTACTTTGAGAAGCTCAACGGCATGGACGACTTCACTGGTGAGCAGCTGCTCACCTGCTCAGCTGGGTGGCAAAGGCAGTCTCAATGATCGATGTCAATGCACATCATCACAAACATCTGCTGCGCAAGTGTCGTTTGTGGCAGAATGCACCTCTTTGTATCATCTGTTCCTCTCCAGCTGCAGTCGAGGCTTGACGATGAGTCTCATGGCTGCAGGCCTGACAGAGCTGTTTAGGCCCATCTTCCACACTCTGCTGCTGATCTGGAAGCACAGCCGCTTCTACAACACTGCGGGGCGACTAGTGACACTGATCAGGGAGGTCTGCAACGACCTCATCATGCAGGCCTGCAAGTTCACACCAGGTGGGAGCCCCGCTGCTGCTGCCTGCCTGTCAGCCTCTGTGCAGCACAGCGCATGGCTGAAACTGTCGCTTACTTGGGCACTTCAGACTTGGAGATGTTGCTGTCGCTCTGAAACTGCCCCAGGTGACTGACACCTGTACGCTGGCTTTGCCACCCACCAGGCGGCTGCTTCCACATCTCGCTGCTTGCCTGCCCCTGCAGGCCCTGAGCTGATGCAGATGGAGCCCCAGGAGGCAGTCGACAAGCTGCGCTTGACATTGAAGGTCCTGGGCACCTTCAAGAGCTTCTACTTTGACTATAAGTCTCGGTCCATGAGCGAGACGCCCACCAACCCCTGGAAGTTCCAGAACAGTGCTCTGTTCAGCAGGCTGGATGGTTTCCTGGAGAGGTGCCATGATTTGCTGGACCTTAGCCAGACTACTCTACAGTTCAACAAGCTGGAGAGGGTCGAGATTGGTGGCACCAAGGTGGGCGTGCAAACGCCAAGCTGAGCAGCCCCTATAAATTGCGCCTGCTGCCAGCTGTTGCTGGCACCACTGCCTCCTGCAAGGCTTGATTTCCCAAGTTGAAAGCTCCTGCATTGCCAGATTGCCAGCCCTGCCCCAGAGTGGCATCGCCAACAGCAGGCATTGTGTTCCCTGGTCCTGAACCAGCGCCGTGCAGCACCAGGTCACTGTCTCACCCCGAGATGGTTGCACTGCAGGGCAAGACGCTGACCACCAGCATCAAGCAGATCTTTGGCGACTTCCAGGCGGCAGCTGAGAAGTTCAAGAATCTTGGCTATGACGCCATGAATGTGGATGCCAAGCAGTTTGACATCGACTTCTTCGCTTTCCGTAGTGTCATCAACGAGCTTGAGAGAAGGCTTGGGGCCGTCATTGTGCAGGCAAGCGCTGCTAGCCCTGCAGGCACCTGTGGTGGTTGTGGGCTTGCTTCTTGTGTGCTAAATAGCTTCATTGCTGGCAAGTGCTCTGGGGGCTGTCATTGTACAGGGTATGAGGGTGAAGCACTGCCTTACCTGTCCTGGTTGGTTGAGAAGCTGTATTTGTTCTGCTCAGCAATCCATGTGTCATGCAAGTAGCTGCTGCACGTTTTTGTGACTGACCGGAGACTGCAGGTTTACCTACCAGGCTGTGCTGCATGCACTGCAACCTCATATTGAGCAGCTCCAAGGACACGCTCACACTGTGCAGGCCTTTGATGACTGCACAACAGTCTCGTCCATCTTCAAGCTGCTGGACAGCTTTGAGGGCCTTCTGGACCGCGAGGTCGTTGCGGCCGACTTGGAGCGCAAGTACCTGGAGCTGGTGCGAGGGTATGGCCTGGATCTCAGGGAGGTGGCAGACATCTTCCATGAGAACCAGGCACGCCCTATCCTGCACCGTAACGTGGCGCCCCATTCTGGCCGCGTCATCTGGATCAGGGGACTCAAGGAGCGCATTGCAGGTTAGGATTGGTGCTCCTTGAGCCTGGCGCAATGCTTATCTGTCTCCAAGCCGAGGTTTTGTGGCCTGACTGACTGACCTGCCTGTGACGCTGGTGCATTGCGATTGCTGCAGTACTATGCCAGGCAGATGTGACCAGCCTTTGGTGCTTTGTGCATACTCTGTCCTGCCCTACACGCCTCTGCAGAGCTGCCTTGCTTGCTAAATGCAGCTTGCTGAGTTTGGCAGCAAGGTACTGCTGCTGTTCGGCCAACTGGCTGCGCTAGGCAGTACAGCGAGGCTAGCTGTTTCAGCTGGCAGTTGGGCACCCAGTGCTGTGCTGCCTGCAGGGCCCATGGAGAAGGTGCATGGCCTGCACAGGCTGGTTCTGGAGACAGAGGAGGCCAGGAGCATCATGCAGGCGTATGACAAGCTCATGGCCGACATGGATGCATATGAAAAGGCGACCGTGCAGGACTGGTGCAACCTTATCTCAGCCATCTCAGACCAAAAGCTCAAGCAACCGCTCATGCGATATGAGCAGAGGGTATGTAGCGCATGACTCCTGAAAAGCTGGCTGCGGTCTGCTTCTCATGCTTGCAGCCTGTCAGCAGTGCGCAGCCACTATATCTCCAGTCTGTCCCTGCAGCCTGGGTGCCCTGCTGCTACTGGCAGCCTGACAGCAGTGTGGATGCCTGCAACAGCGCCCCTGCGTCTCTCAGCAGCCGCAACTCCCTGAAAACTGCACCTATGCTACTGCAGCCTGGAGACGCCCTTCCGCTACTAAGGGTGAATTTTGACCCTGCACTTGTACGACTACTGCGCGAAGTGCGCTACTTTTTGCTGCTCTCCAACCTGCCCATGGCCGTTCCAGACAATGCCCTGAAGGTGAAGTGCTGTCTGTCGCCCTTTTGCTTGAGCACTTTTGAGTGTGCGCGCAGCAGTCCAGTTGAGGGCAGCTGGAGGTAGCCATCACGTACTGCCATGCCAAGATAAGGCACGTTTGGCCTGGGCTCTTCACCTCTGCAGTCACCCTGCGGCTTTGTTGCTGCACATCATGTGGAGAAGCCCTGCCTGACGAGATTCTCTCTTGAGCTGCAGATCTATGAGCGGGTGGACATGTTCAGGCAGCAGATTGGCAATCTGGACCTCACTGTCGGCATCTACAACAGCGTGCAGCGCACCATGCTAAATGTGGAGAAGCCCCTCATCCTGCAAAAGATTGAGGCTGTGGATGCAGCCCTCAAGAAGGGCCTTGCGGTGAGCGCTGGCCCTGATTGGTGCAGGCTGCAGCGTGGCACCTGCAGGTGTCAGCTGCAAGCCACAGCCACAGCAGCGCCTTTGCATGCAGCCCATTGCATTGCTATGGAGCTTCACTGGTCTGCAGGCTTGATTGAGATTGCCACACCCTCTGTGCCATTTGTAGGTGCTCAACTGGAACAGTCACCACATTGACGACTACATTCTGGAGGTCATGACCCTTGTGAAGGACGTCAACGAGACGCTGGCCACCATCAAGGGCAATGTGAAGCGCACAAGCGAGGTGCTGGCTGGCTGGGGTGCCAACCCCATGTTTGATAGGAGAGAGGGCAAGGTGGGGCCAATGCACACCATCGGCAAGTCTGATCTGTGTTCTTCTCCCCTGCTCCCACTGGGCAGCTCAGATGCATCCAGGCAGGATGGCATCTGGCCTGAGGCTGGTCCTTCAGCTCCTGCATGACAAAAGGGGCCTCGCCTGCCTGCAGGTCTACAGCTACGAAGAGCTGCGGACATCAGTCAGGGAGGTCATCTCTACGCGTCACAGTGCAATCAATGATGGCGGCAAGGAGGTCAGCCAAAGCTTGAAGCCATGCAATTTTGTACAATCACTCATGACTGTATGGCTCAGCAGCTGTGTTTAGGTCCTGAACAGGCTGAGCCATGCTGCGAATGCTGCAGGTGGCCAAGCTGCTGTCCAACAGCAATCGCACCCTCAAAGTCAGCAAGGGCGCTCCAGCATGGAAGGCATATGTAGACTACATTGGCGACATCCTCATGGACGGCCTCTCGCAGTGCATCATTGCCTCCGTGCAGCGTTTGTACTCTCAGGTCGGGCTGCCACTCTCTGTGCGTGTCCAGCTGTGGTGCATCAGCTGCTTGATGTTCTGGCTCAGCCATGCAGCTAGCATGAGGACGCCGTCTAGAGAAGCAGAGCTTGCAGCAGACGGGCCAAAGTTGCATCACAGCAGCCTTTATGCAAAGACCTCTGCCAGCATGGCTTCGCCCACTATCCAGCCTTGCCGTTGAACTTAGTGCAGCTGGTCCCAGAAGTTGCACATGCTTAACCCTCAGAGGTGTCCTCAGCCAGCTTTACGATGCAGATTGAGCCCGAGAGCATGGCCAAGCATGAAGTGGCGCCCTTGCTGGAGGTACAGCTTGAGCTGGTGGTCCCTGACATTGTCTGGCTGCCAGAGCTCAGCTCTGATGCCAGCGCCCGCGGCGTCCGCGACATGCTCAACACCTGGCTCAAGTCCTTCCTTGACATTGCCACCCTGATCAAGCGGCTGGACACTGGAGAAGGTGAGCTTTGAGGGCTCCCAGGGTTTCTCGCTTGTGATTGAAAGGATGCTGGGGTGCAGCCAGGATACTTGTGGCCTAAAGAGAGCTGCCTGCCCTTGTGCTGAACGCTGGCAGGCCTGTCACGTGCAAACCGTCATAATTGCTCTCTGCCCACGCCTGGGAAAACACTCTTGGCACCAGGGCCTGCCCCCATGCTGCAGGGAACTATGCCAAGGAGCTGGAGGAGGACTTCCTAGTGTATGATGCCGTCAGCGAGGTGCAGGCAGTTGTGCTGGCCAATGAGGGCAAGTGCAACACCTTCCGGCAGCAGTACTCCCGATTTGAGTACCTCTGGAAGAAAGACCTCACAGCCAGCTTGCAGGTCAGACCTGCCAATGCCTTCGGCAGCTGTGCCACCCTGCACATGCAGCAGTCATGCTGCAGCTGCTGCCAGCCAGCTGAGCTGCTTTCTCAGCATTTTGGCAGGTCTGGCACACGCAGACTGCCAGGTCACCAGCAAGCTTTCCCCTTCTTGCATGCTGCCTATTGTACAAGCTGTCTTGCTGCCACAGCGTGCTGAAGAGCAAGCTGGACTTTTGCAGGAATTTTTAAATGCTGAGGGGAAGCAGGCAGAGGATGGCAATAAGGAGGATCCTGCCCTGGACCGCTTTGAAGCTGAGATAGCCAAGTACAAGGCTGTCCAAGATGAGATTCAGGTATGAGTTGCACTTGGTTTGCTGCTTGACGTGCACTGCCTTCTGCATTTGCAAAGCCCCGTTTACCTTCATGCGGTCCTGCGCGGCTGCTGTTTTCCTGTCATAGTCATGCTGAGCCAGTGAAACCCCCTTACCACACCTGCCTGCCTGCAATTGCGGCAGGGCTTGCCAACCAGCGCATCAATCGGCTACATCAAGATTGATGCCAAGCCCATCAAGCAGGCGCTCAGCACTTGGGTGACCAAGTGGATCTACCTGTACACACGTTACCTCCAGGATAAGGTGAGGCTGCTGCTGTGCCTTAGAGCGGCAATTTGTCTTTCAGACCAGCATTTCAGGAGCCCTGCCTGCTCTCACGGGCAGCTGCAGCCTGCTTTGCTCCCTCAAAATGCTGCTCCCTGATGTTGGATTGAATTTGATCTGCCATCCTGCAGGTGAACAACAACATGGACGAGCTCTTCCGATTCATCCAGAACAGCACAAACACGCTGGACCTTAAGGTTGGAAATGAGGCTGCGTCGGAGGCGCCTGCTGACGCTCTGCCTTCAGAGGAGGAGACCCCTGAGAGCAAGCAGGCCAAGGCGGACGAAACGCGCAAGGCACTGTTTGCCATCATGAGCTGCATGCGGGACATGCGCAAGCGGGAGACTCGGACAGGTCAGCTGTGTTTGGGAGGGCTGCATTGCTCTGCCTCCTGAGACTGCAGCCTTCGGAGAGCAATGTTCAGGCAGTTATGCAGGGGATGATAGGCAAGAAGCTTTGGCATGCAGCCTCCACTGCCTGCGCCATTGAGCTTCAGCCTGAACAGTTATTACAATGGCCATCTGACCTCGCTGCAGATAACATGTTCGAGCCTCTGCGCGACACTGTTGCGCTGCTGGCGAAGTTCGGCATCACCATGAGCGAGATCGTCCTCAAGCAGCTTGAAGACGGGCCCCTGCAGTGGAAGGGTCTGAAGAAGAAAGTGTTCCAGAGGTGAGGCATGCACCCTGACCTGTACAGCCAGTGGCAGGACCTTGAGGACTGCAGCTTTTGTCCATTCCAGCCTTGCCAGTCAGCCTCACAGGCAGAGTTCATACAGAGCAGTGTCTGCACAGGCTGCTGTGGTGCCCCCTGAACACCTGCGGACATGAGCAGCTGGCATCTTTGCAAGCAACCAATCATCGCTGCCTGTGCCTCTTGTGATTCCAAGACAGCCCTACTGCCTGCAGGCGTGAGCAGCTGGCGCCTCTCCAGCAGGCAGAGGCCATTGAGATCAGGCGCAAGAGCGATGCCTTTGGGGAGAAGGTGGAGGAGTTCCGCAAGTTCTTTCAACAAAAGGCGCCCTTCAGCGTGCCGGGTGGCGAGCTCAAGCTGGAGCATGTGAGCCAGCGCCTGCACACGGCAACTGCTGCCATGCTGGGTTGCTGCGGGCAGCTGCTGGGGTGCTCAGAACGAGCATGGCAGCCCTTTGCTGTGTTGGGCGCATAGCTTGAGCATGTGAGCGAATGCCCTGCATTGTAGCTGCTAAGCTAAAGGGTGAAGCTCAAGGTTTGGAGCGCCCCTTTGTGACAATGCCCCTTTGTGACATGGCAGCTACTGGTGCCCTGCTCACAAGAAATACAGCTGGGCTCAAAAATGTGCTACCTGATGCAATGCAGCTGTGCCCTGTAGGTCCAGCCATCTTACTTGATGCTGGACGCATTCCACCACGGCCATGTAGAGGGCCACATGAGCGTGACCAGCATCATGGCTGAGAGCGAGCACCTGCGGGAGAGCCAGGACCTGTTTGAGCTGTATGTCTCAGACTACATCATGCTCACCCGGTGCAAGGTCAGCTAAGTAACAGAACCCTCCCCCCTGTTAGCACGCTGTGCCATCCTGGCTGTGGCTGTGCCACGTCTGCTCTGAGCTCCGCCTCTCAGGCTGCAAAGAGATGCACAGAGTCTGGTGGCCTGCAGCGTCCTGCTTGGCCACAGACCCCGTATGCTCTTCTTCTTGGCTGCCGCAGGAGGAGTTAGGCTACCTCAAGTCCCTGTGGGACATGGTGGCAGCCGTAATGTTCACCTTCACTGACTGGTATGCTACACTCTGGGACAAGATTGACGTCGACTTCCTGGTTGAGGAGACCAAGAAGCTCACCAAGGACATCAAGCAGCTCAACAAGGCTGTTCGGAATTATGAGGTCTACAGGTACGTGCTCCAGCAGCTGAAGCAGTTGCCTGCCATTACATGCTGCAGCTGAACAGGTAGGGCAGCCAATTTGGGCTTGCCTGCTGCCGCTGCAGCAGGATACATTGACTTCTGAGTGCTTACAGAAAGCAGCCGCCGCCTTGTGGACCAGCAGCACCCCGCTTTGCTTGCAAGCTTTGAGCAGTTACAGTCTTTCACGGTCGCAGGCTTCTGGAGGAGACACTCAAGGCCATGCTCACATCCTTGCCGCTGGTGTCTGACCTCCATCACTCGGCCATGCGTGAGCGCCACTGGCAGCAGCTCATGAAGGTGAGTCCCTTGGCTTGCAGACAAGCTGGCTGGCTCCTGTATGTGGCAACGGGCGTACACAGGCCTGCGTTGAAGTGCCTGCTGCTCCAATCTGCTCCAAGAAGCATGTCCTGTGCCTACAGGCCACCGGCAAGAATTTTGTCATGGACAACAAATTCAATCTGGGCAACCTGCTCAAGCTGGAGCTGCACAACTATGTGGACGCCTGCAGGTGACAGCTGCAACTGCATGCATGACTGCAGGCAGCCTGCCACCTCTGTTGACTGGTGCTGAGGGATGTATCTCTTTGGCCATGTCATGTCAGACTGCCACCCCTGCTGACTGGGGCTGAGCCACTGGGGCCTGCCACTGACAGCCAAACAACAATTCAGCTGGCCATTCTGACTTGCTTGCTGAGCTGCTTGCTGCTGCACTGGACGTGACAGCTGTTCATCCATGCTTAGGCCGGCTCTGCCTCGCTGCAGTGAGATCGTAGACAGGGCTCAGAAGGAGCTTATCATTGAGAAGGCTCTCAAGAAGATTGAGGAGACGTGGGTGTCTCTGAACCTGACCTTTTCGCCCTATCAGGACACTGACAACGTCCAGATGACAGTGGAGGATGTCATCACTGAGGCTCTGGAGACAGACAACTTGGCGCTGCAGAACATGAGCGGCGGCAAATATGTGCAGGCAAGCAGAGGATCTGCCAATGCTGCTGTGCAGCAGGATGCACGTGCATCAAGCCCGTCCTGCAAATCTGCACACAGCATTGGCAGACCCAGTAAAGCAGCAGCTGTGGAAGTGCGCAGCACTTTGGCTGCATGCGCAGGGTCAGCCCCTGGGTTGCCACGCCTACAAAGGCGTGGATCTGCAGCTGAGGAAAGCCGGCTGCGGCCTACTGACACTGCTGCATACCGCAGGGCAATCCAAAGTTCTTGGAGATTGTCACCAACTGGCAGCGGAAGCTGGGCACCGTCGATGTGGTGCTAAATACCTGGCTGGATGTTCAGAAGAAGTGGCAGGCACTGGAGTCCATCTTTGTGGGCAGCGCCGACATCAGGGTGCAGCTGCCAGAGGACTCCAAGCGCTTTGATGCCATCAACGCTGACTTCCAGGTAGGTCTGACTAAAGAGAGCTTGATCAGCAGTGCCTGGGAACCAGGGGCGGGCAGGCCCCCAAACAACATGCTTACTTCAACATCAAGGGCCTGAGAGCCCTGTCTTCCATGTGTGTGTCTGCCTCTTCTGTCCAGCTAGAGACGGCAGTGCTAGTGGGCCTGCCACTCTGCAGGCAGGCAGAGCATGGCCTGAGCTGATGGACTGGTGCATGCCCTGCTGCAGGACCTGATGAAGGGTGCCCCCGACACCCCCAATGTGGTGGAGGCCTGCAACATGGAGGGTCGCCAGGAGCGCCTGGATGGGTTGCTGTCCCAGCTGGAGATGTGCGAAAAGGCTCTGCAGGTGTGCTGAGGCTGCTGCTGCCAGTCGAGATCCAGATGCTCCACCAACCGCTGAACTACTGGGGACCCACTGTCTCAGCTAGAGATGTGCAAGAACCTCTGCAGCTGTGCAACTGGCTTGATGCTCATGCAATAATCATTATGAGGAGCCAGGCAGGGCTCACCTTGCTGGACCATGGTGTGGCTGCGTCATGCCAGCAAGATTTGGCAGCACAATCGCTGCTATCAGGCTGACGCTGTGTTGTGCCTGTACATATGGTTCAGCTCATAGGCACCTGCCTGCACATTGCAGAAAACTACTTGCCAGTGCTGCCCCTGGCAAGTTGCTGATGCAGCGGCCTTTGTGCACAGGACTATTTGGAGACCAAGCGAGTTGCCTTTCCGCGCTTCTACTTTGTGGCTGCTGCCGATCTTTTGGACATCTTGGCCAAAGGCTCCAACCCGCAGCTCATTCTCAGGTGTGTCCTGAGGTTTCCTCAGCTGGTGTGCCAAGCCAGCTCCTGAGCAGTCTGCAGTCAGCCTCAGGGGGGCTGCCTGGGAGTTTCTGGCCGCCACTTCAGCTTGCGTGTCTTCGGTCTCAAATGTCTTCAATACGACCATGGGCCATCAAGCCAGTTTGCTTACCTGGTTGGTCAGCAGCATGATGATCAGCAGTTGTGCTGTCCAGCTCTGACCAGACTTGGGGACATGTCATGCTTCAGGCACCTGCCCAAGTGCTTCGACAATGTGCACAACCTGGAGTTCAAGAAGGACGACAAGGGAGACCCCACCAAGACAGCTGTGGGCATGTATTCTGGTGAGCATAGTCTTGAGCAGCCTCAGCGCTCCACACTGCAGCAATCATGCACAGCTCTCCAGGCAGCACTGCCCCCACCAGCACAGCTTTGTAGATGAGTTTGTGGCGTCAATGTGATAAGCGAGCTTCTGAGCCCTGTCAGAGCGCCAAGGCAAGCTTTGCTGCATTGCAGGTGAAGGCGAATACGTGGCCTTTGCCGCAGACTGCAGCTGTGATGGGCCGGTGGAGTCCTGGCTGCAGAACGTGGTGGATTCTATGCGCGCAGCCCTCAGTCATGAGTTTAAGACAGCCATTCCCGCCTACGACGAGAAGCCAAGGTCCAAGTGGATTTTTGACTACAGTGTGCAGAACACCATTGTGGTGTCCCGTACATTCTTCACGCAGGCAAGTGCCTGCCTGAGGAGCCTGGCACGGCCAGATCAACTTGATGTTGGGCAAGCGCCTAGTTCAGCATGCTTCAGATCCAGCAAGAGGCTGGGGGAAGTGTTCCTATTAAGTGTTCAATGACGCTGTATGCTGGTGCTCCAGGATGTCAACGAGGCCTTTGAGGAGCTTGAGGAGGGCAATGAGGACGCTCTCAAGGTTCGCTGCATGCCTACTCTAACCATTTTAATCTGTCCTGCAATGACTGTGTCTCTCGGTGGTGCCTTGAACGCACTCCCTCCAGCGCCAGCCACCTCTGCGCAGTCCCCACCAGATGATGAGATATCAAGCTCTGCTGTCACCGTGTCTGCAGGCCACCTTTGACAAGCAGGTCCACCAGCTCAGCGACCTGATTGACATCATCAACGGTGAGCTCACCAAGAACGACAGGAAGAAGCTCATCACACTCTGCACCATCGACGTGCACGCCCGCGACGTGGTGCAACGCCTTATTGATGAGCGCGTGGAGAACATGTCCTGCTTCCAGTGGCAGAGCCAATTGCGCTACTACCAGAACGAGAAGTCCAAGGAGGCGCAGGTGGGCAGGCAACTCCAAGCCAGTCCGTTCTGTAGTCAACATCAGCCACAGTCTGGTGGAGATGTAGAAGAGGCACTTCAGCGAGCCAGCAGGGCTTCTGGGTGCATCACAGCAGCACTGTTGACAGCAGCAACGCTCAGGCAAGAAGGCTGTGCTCCTTCATAAAATATGTGCTGTGTCATGCATGCCATCGGCACTGACAGCAGCAACGCTGCAGAGGAGCAATGCTGCAGAGGTGGCTGCATCTGCTGCATGAGGAACGCTTCTGCTCAATGGCTGTACTTTGCAGCTGCACCTTGCTGTGTGTGCGTTCAGCAGCAGTGCTGCTTTTGTGGCTGTCCTGCGCAGCTGCAGCCTGACATAAGCCGAGCATAATCCTGGCCCTGCAGGTCAACATCTGCGATGCTGAGATCAAGTACACCTACGAGTACATTGGCAACTGCGGCTGCCTCTGTATCACACCCCTGACAGACAGGTGCTACATCACGCTGACTCAGGCGCAGAGGCTGGTGCTGGGTGGTGCTCCAGCTGGCCCAGCAGGTAGGCCACTGGCAGCCTCTAGTGATAGGGTTCTCATCTACTGCTGTGTGAACTAATTGCTTGCCCCATGCAAGCATCACCTACAGTGCTGCTGTGTGCAACTGTCAGCTGTGCGTGGAGCAGCCATGTCAATTGGCTTTGCCTGACGTGCAGGCACTGGCAAGACAGAGAGCACTAAAGATCTGGCCCGCGGTCTGGGTGTGCAGTGCTATGTCTTCAACTGCAGTGACCAGATGGACTACAAAGCCATGGGACAGGTAAGCTCCTGATCTTCAGCATATTGCGGGAAGGCGCAGCATTGGCATGCTGCAGGCCCCTGAGCTCTGTGCTGATGTCCAAGGTGCTGTGGGCAGGCCAGTGACACGTGTGAGTGTTCCCTGCTGCAGATTTACAAGGGTCTGGCCCAGACCGGAGCCTGGGGCTGCTTTGATGAGTTCAATCGCATCCCAGTTGCAGTGTTGTCTGTGTGCTCCACCCAGTACAAGGTGGGTATATACACCTCGCCGTACCCAAGCACAGCAAGCGCAGGTTCTGAAGGATTGAGTGCATATCGCTACACTGCTGTTGCTCAGGCTGATGCAGCTCTAGCAAGGAGGTCGCACTGCACAAGCCTGCAGGACTCAGCTCCCGACCCTTCGCAGCATTTCATTGGGCAGGACAGGTGTCTGTTACTGAAATGCGACATCTTTCGGAAGGGCACACAGCACACTGTTGCCCATTTGCTGAGCTACAGATGCTTATCTTGCTCTCCCCCAGTGCAGACCGTGCTGGATGCACTGCGCGCTCGCAAGGAGCGCTTTGTCTTTGAAGAGGTTGAGGTGTCCCTCAAGTCCACTGTCATGGCCTTCATCACCATGAACCCTGGCTATCCAGGGCGCGCAGAGCTGCCTGAGTCCCTTAAGGCAAGCTCCCTGCACCTACAGCATCACTTGTGCATCAGTGTGGCAGCCTTGCACAGCAGCCCCCTGTGGCAAAGCAAACTGCTGCATCAGGTATGCAGCTGCGTGCTGTTGCAGCAGCCAGTTGCATCTGCAAAGCTGTGCCGAGCTGATGTGCACATCTTCCTTATGCAGGCACTTTTCAGGCCAGTGTCCATGTGTGTGCCAGACCTGGCGCTGATTGTTGAGATCATGCTGATGGCGGAGGGCTTCAACATGAGCAAGCTGCTCAGTCGCAAATTTGTCATCTTGTACAAGCTCTGTGAGGACCTGCTCTCCAAGAGCAAGCACTATGACTGGAAGCTGCGTGCCATCAAGACCACCCTGTATGTGGCTGGTGGCATGAAGCGTGCAGCTCCAGAGCTGTCAGAGGACAAGGTCAGCACTTGCTGAGGACCTGGGTGCTGTGTAAAAGTTTCCTACCCTGAGGCACACTTGTCAGCTCTGTGTCCGGCTGCTTGGCTGATACCAGTGGCACAAGACCTGTGTATTTCCATGCTATCAACAGCACATGGTGCCTGCTGTATCCTGACCCTTCAGGTCAGCTGAACTTGCATCCAACCCTGCCAATTCTTGTGCAGGTTTTGCTGCGTGCTCTGCGTGACTTCAACCTGGGCAAGCTGACGGCCGACGACACTGGCATCTTCATGGGCCTGCTGAATGATCTCTTCCCCAAGACTGTTGAGCTGGTGCCGCGTGCCATCGACAGGGAGTTTGAGGCCAAGGTGAGCATATGCATTGGCATGTACTGTTTTGACATCACATTCCCAGGAGCTGTCTCACACCTAACAGCTGTCGAGTCAGCTTATCTGCTGCAAAACATCTATGCAGCTGTATTGCTGCCTGCTCTGTGCCCCCCAAGGCCTCCTGTTGGCAACACGCAGTTGGAGCTGTGCACATTGCCTTCTTTGTCCCACAGGTGAAGGAAGCTGCGTTGGAGCTGGGCTACCAGCCCGATGAGACCTTCTGCCTCAAGATCAGCCAGCTGCGTGAGATTTTTGTGGTGCGGTGGTCTGTGTTCCTCCTAGGCCCCGCTGGGTGCGGCAAATCAGCCATCTGGAAGACCCTGATGCGCGCTCAGCAAAACTTTGGCGAGAAGACCATGTTCAAGCCTATCAACCCCAAGGTGAGCTGGAGTGCCAGTCTTTGTTGCTGATGTAAAGTGCCTCAATCCACGTTACAGTACTCCTGCTGTTTCAAAGGCCAACTTTATGACTGCCATCAGGTCAGCATGAGACTTCTTTCTTAAGAGCTGATTAACTCGCAGCCATCAACCAACAGTCACCTGTCTGCAGGTTTTGACCTGCACCAAGCTGCATGGCCACTCATATCCTTACTGCTTTGCTGCAAGGCTCTGCTCCCGTCAGTCTTAGGTTCAGCTGCCACCTGCCTTACCTGCAGGCTGTCACCCGCAATGAGCTGTATGGCTTCCTGCACCCCAGCACGCGTGAGTGGAAGGAGGGTCTCATGTCAGTTATCTACCGTGACATGTCCAACAACAAGACCAACAAACACCAGTGGATTGTGCTGGACGGAGACATCGATGCTGAGTGGATCGAGTCCATGAACACCGTCATGGACGACAACAAGATGCTCACGCTGGCCAGTAATGAGCGCATCCCCCTGAGCGCCAGCATGCGCCTGCTGCTGGAAATCAACCATATGAACCACTGCAGCCCTGCCACAGTTTCTCGTGGCGGCGTCATCTATGTCAATGCTGATGATGTGGGTTGGAAGCCGGTGAGCTTGTCAGGCGTCAAGCTTGCCTATTCTGGGACGCTGCAGCTGCATGAGTGTCTTCCTGCTGTGTGTGTGCTGCTGTTCTGCATATGCTCTTGCTGTATGGGGCAATGCTGGGCAGCATTTGCACATGTTCTGCTGAAGTGCAGGTTGGTCTGGGTTGCACGGTCACTAGCCTGTCTGAAGCTGTGCTTGCTGCTGGCCTGACTTCTGGCTGTGCCTGCAGGCTGTTGACAGCTGGATTGAGAAGCTGGACGCCACTGAATTCCGGCCCTTGCTAACCACCCTGTTTGCCCGCTATGTCGACGCCACTCTTGAGCACTGCCGCCGCAACTTCAAGTATGTGGTCCCTGTGCCAACCATCAGCCAGGTCATGTCCATCTGCAAGATCCTGGAGAGCATTCTGCCCCAGGTGAGCATGAATGTGCCGCTGTCGGGTGCAGCAGCACCCAATCAGGGAGTGCAGCAAGCATGGCCAGCGCTATGTTGCAGTGATGTCTGGGAAGGCTTGTCCGACCCCCTGCCAGACTACGTGCCTTTGCTTTGGACCCGTTGGAGGCTGGCAGCAACTGTGACCTGGCACCCTGCAGGAGACTGTGCGTGGCGCCCCACCACCAGACAAGAAGCTGCTGGAATATCAGTTCGTCTTTGCCTGTGTGTGGGCCTTTGGTGGCTGCATGCTGGTGGACAAGGTGTCCGACTACCGCACCCAGTTCGGCAAGTGGTGGGTGTCGGAGTGGAAGAACGTTCAGTTTCCTGAGAAGGTGAGGGGTCGCTGCTGCTCAGCTGCTGCTCTTACTGTGCACAGACCAGGCTAGCTGCTGCAGGATTGGGTAGCCTCTGCAGTGTGCCTGCTTTGTCAGCAACCTCCCTTGAGGTGTCCTTGCTTTTCCCTGAGCAAGGCTCTTGCTGCTGGATCATGCATGGCGCCCTTTTGCTGCAGGGACTGGTGTTTGACTACTTTGTAGATGAGGCATCTGTCTCCATGGTGTCCTGGGAGACCAAGGTGCCACAGTTTACCTATGTGCCAGACAATTTCAGTGGCCTGTTTGTGCCCACAGTGGACACAACCAGGCTGACCTGGTTCCTGGACACGCTCGTGGCCAAGAAGCACTTTGTCATGTTTGTGGGCAACACAGGTGCGTGCTTTGCTTTCACTGTGCAAGCACGCACTGCTAGAAAGATGCAGTATCTGCTGCTGTCATGCTGGACAGCTTGCATGGGCCGTCTCCTTACAGCTGGTGGCCATGCATCTCTGCTGAGCTGCCCAAGCGGCCCTCTTCTGCACCCTCACGGAATCAAGTGCTGAGCTGATGGCCTGTAGCACGGCATGCACGTTACTGAGCCGCCCTCACCTTAGCTTTCAGATCTTTGTGCGCAGGTACTGGCAAGAGTGCCATCATGCGTGATAAGCTCAAGAACATGGACCCTGAGACCATGTGCTTCTCTACCATCAACATGAACTCCTTCAGTGATGCCCCCTCGCTGCAAGGCACACTTGAGCAGCCCCTTGAAAAAAAATCAGGTCAGAAACGGCTGGCTGTGCTGCAAGGTGGCTGCCTTGCGAGAGGCCTGTCCTGAGATGACTCAGTGGCAACGTCTTGCAGGCTTGCTTTACCAAACAAACAAAAGGTCTACAGCAGCAGCATGACACGCCTAGACAGCTGACGCTGCGCTGCGGTCAGGCTGCATGTAGCTGCTGAGCTCAGTGGGCAGTTCTGGTGCAGGTGTACGCTTTGGCCCACCTGGTGCCAAGCGCCTGGTATACTTTGTGGATGACATGAACATGCCCTTCGTGGACAAATATGACACCCAGTCAGCCATTGAGCTCATCAGGCAGAGTGTAGACTACCGGGGCTGGTATGACAAGGTGAGGAGCCAACAACCTTGGCAGCCAGCACCTATATCTGCCTGCTGGGTGCAGCAACCAGAGTTTGGCAGCTGGTCTCTTGGCACAGCAGCTTTTCATTGATGGCAGTATCCCATGGGGCGGCTTGAACACTACTGCAGCTGCCACCCTGCAGGTGAGGTCAGCTTCATTCTGACATGCTCTTGTGCCCTATCCTGCAGGTCAAGATTGTCTTGAAGGAGGTCACCAACACTCAGTACTGTGCCTGCATGAACCCCACAGCAGGATCCTTCACCATCACCCCCCGCATGCAGCGCCACTTTGTGACATTCGCAGTGCAGATGCCCACCACAGACATCGTCAGGTTAGCACCACAGCCTCTGACTGAAAGATTGGACATGCTTTTTGTCATGGCAGCTTTAGCATAGACATCTCTTGCCTGCCTGTAATCTAGCCGCCAAAGGTGGCACAGCATGACACTAGGCACAGCAATCCTGGCCAAGCTTGTGTTGCGTGCAGGTCCATCTACTTTGCCATGGTTGATGGGCACCTGCAGCAGCAGGGCTTTGACTCTGAAGTCATCAAGCTTTCGGGCAAGCTGGTGGATGCTACGATTGAGCTGCACCGCCACGTCATGAACAACTTCCTGCCTTCTGCCGTCAAATTCCACTACCAGTTCAACCTGCGCGAGTTGTCCAGCATCACACAGGTGGGTTTGCACTGGACATTGCATCAGAGGTGGCCACAGCCGCCCTTTGGGCTGCATCGACGCTTGTGCTCATCATGGGCCCCACCCTTGGCACAGCTTTCGTTGCAAAGCCAGAGGCGCTGAGCAGCAGTGAGAGCAACCTGTCTGCTGGGCCAAGGGTGGGCATCTGCCCTGCTAGCTCAAGCATTGTCCTGTCTGCTGGTCATTTCTGTAGCATGGCACTGGTGCGCGCAGGGCCTGCTGCGCATGAGCAAGGACTTCTATAAGGAGCCCATCAAGGTGGTACGCCTGTGGGTGCACGAGGCTGAGCGCGTGCTGTCGGACAGGATGATCAGCGATGTGGACATGGTGAAGTTCAGTGAATTCAGGGTCAACGTCACCAGGAAGTACTTTGACGAAGTGAACCAGGTGGGCTGGTGTGAAGCCTCGAAGGCTCAGATGCATTTGTTGCCTATTACATCTGCTGCAGAGCCTGGTTGGCGTGCCTGCACTGCTTGCAGGGTGCAAGCACATGCAACAAACTGCAGGCAACCGCAGAAAAGAGCCTTTGCAGTGCCTGCCATGGCGGTCTGCTGCAGTGCTGCTTAGGCTGCCGGCTGATTGTGGAGCACCAGAACTGCATGCACAGGTGTTGCAGCTGCATGGGCATCCGGGCTCCAGGTTGATTGCACAGGTGCCAAGCCCCTCTGTGTGCAGACTGAGGTGGAGGCCCGTCCCCTGCTCTTCAGCAACTTCATGACAGTCACAGCCGATGACTCACCTGTCTACAACAATGTGCCCAGCTTTGACACCCTGCGCAAGACTCTGGATGAGAAGCTTGCGGAGTACAACGAGTCCAATGCGGTACGTAATCTGTTTCTTTTTCTCTGAATTGCCTGCAGAAGTGCTGCAGGCAAAGGGCTTCCAGCTAGCCAACCTGCCTTCCTACCCTTGACGCAGGCTGACAGCTGCTGAGCTCCTCCTGTGGCATCCAGCTCGCTCAGATTGCTGTCATGCCCAGCAGAGAGTCCTGCTGCATCTCCTGGTGAAAAGACCACCACGCTGCAAAGCAGGCATCTGATCATCTGCAGAGCATGTTCGCAGGCTCCCCAGCCGTAAGCCTCTGACATGTCTGACACGTCTGCTGGCCGGTTGCAGGTGATGGACCTGGTGCTGTTCCAGCAGGCCATGGAGCATATTTGCCGTATCACTCGCATCATCTCACAGCCACGCGGCAATGCCATGCTGGTTGGTGTGGGTGGCAGCGGCAAGCAGTCGCTGGCCCGCCTGGCCAGCTTCATCTGTGGCTACGAGACCTTCCAGATTTCGGTGTCCTCCTCCTATGGCGTCCAAGACTTTAAGGAGAACCTGCTGGCTCTGTACACCAAGGTCAGTAGCTGAAGCCACCGGGCTTTTGGTTGGAGCTCAGGTGCTTGGGGAGCCATTCATGCGGCCTAGGACGTCTCTTTAGGATCAGGCATCAGCGCCAGCAGATAAACTCGCGCAGAGGTCAGCGTGACGTGCACTCAGCCCCCCTGCAGCTGCACAGTCGCTCAGTGATGGCAGGAACATTGTGGCTGTGCTATATCTGGCATCCATAGCGCACAGTGGCTGGCCCGCAGGCTGGCGTGAAGGGCATCCCCATCACCTTCCTGATGACCGACAACCAGATCGTCAAGGAAAAGTTCCTGGTGTACCTCAATGATCTGCTGTCCACGGGCTACATTGCTGATCTTTGCACCCCCGAGGACAAGGACAACTTCAGCAATAGTGTCCGTGGCGAGCTAAAGCAGGCTGGCATCATGGACACCCCTGAGAACTGCTGGGACTTCTTCATCGACAAGGTGAGCAGGCAGCCTGCCAGCAGGTCACACACTGCAGAGCCTGCAGCAGAGAGCTGCTGAAGCATATCACACAGCAGCATGCATTGAGATGCTGCTCTGAGCGTGTCGGCTTCAAGCAGGCTGATGCTCAATGTTAGGCTTGAAGCACAGCCCCTCACTGCTGATTTTGTGAAATTGTGATGAGTAGGCCCTTAGCACTGTTGCCAGGCATGAGCTCTGTGTTGCTGCAGGTCCGCAAGTACCTGCACGTCGTGCTGTGCTTCTCACCGGTGGGGGACAAGTTCAGGATACGAGCTCGTCAGTTCCCAGCCCTCGTCAATTGTACATCCTTTGACTGGTTCCACACCTGGCCCAGCGAGGCTCTGGTATCTGTGGCAGCACGCTTCCTGGTGGACATTCCAGCCCTCCAGGTGAATTTGCTCCTCTCATGTTGCCCAGCAAAGTTAGACTTCACCACAACAATGTCGCTTGATCAGCGCCATGTTGACTTAGCTCCTTGGGGGGCCTCAGCCCAATGATGTGCAGCAGATGGTGCACATAAAGAGCCAATCAAGGTGCTTATCAGCGTCTCAATCTCAAGCGCCTGGGTGCTGCAACGGGTTGTGAGGCCTGCACTGGCCCCAGTGCCTGCCCTTCTGAGACCACACACTCGTCTTGGTGCTGGTCAGGGAGGCTCACCAGGCCATGGATGCCCCTGCAGGAGGATGTCCGTGAGAACATTGCCTACCACATGGCCTTTGCCCACCAGTCTGTGGCTGAGGCCAGCAAGCAGTACCTAGAGAGTGTGCGCCGCTATAACTACACCACCCCCAAGAGCTACCTGGAGCTGATCAACCTGTACAAGCAGCTGCTGGGCAGAAAGCGCGATGAGTTGCGCCAGGACAAGGAGCGTCTGGAGAATGGCGTCACCAAGATTGCTCAAGCCAGCGCGCAGGTGAGCTGGGGATGACCTGCCAGGTGTTTGGGGGGTGGAGCGCTACTTTGTGCATTGGCAACAGGGTGAAGAACAATGCACAGGTGTCTTGTGGCCTGCTTGGGGATCCTGCATCAAGGCCCCTCTGCATGGTGCAGCAAGGCTGCTGAAGCCAATCGCAGCTGCGTGCCAAATGGCCTATGAGAAGGTCCTGGGTATTACATCCCTCGGCTGCATGCTCTTGACAGCCTACCTGCTTGCATTGCACTGAGAATGCCCCAGCCATCGCACAGGCAAAGAGCTCTGCCCGCTGTGCATAGCTGCAACACGGCTGCTCAGGCCAGCACAGAGCTGCCTCAGCGCTGCCATGCGTGACTTTGCATGCCGCAAATGCAGCCTGATGTAATGCAGGCTAAAGCTGCTGAATTGACACTGCCCTGCTGCGGCCTCCTACAGGTGGCTGACCTGCAAACCAACCTCAAGCAAGAGCAAATCATTGTCGAGGAGAAGAAGACCAAGACTCAAGCCCTGATCGAGACCATTGGGCAGGAGAAGGCAGTGGTTGACCAGGCTGTGGAGGCTGGCAGGGAGGATGAGGAGGCAGCTGCCAAGCTGCAGGTGAGACTTTGATGCAAGTGCTTGCCTTATATACGGCTGCAAGTCAATTACATGCTGCACCTTGAAAAGCTTTAGCTTGCATGGACAGCTGCCAAGCTGCCACGGCAGCTCAGCTGGGTGACAACGATCTGTCTAGCACTGCAAGTCAGGCATGTGTTGCATCATCAAACCCTTGCAGCTGACATGACCAGCAGTCAGCTTGTGATCCTTTCAACTCGGCAGACAGATATGCCCCACAGCCCGTCGTCTGACCTTGCCATGTGCAGGCTGAAGTTATTGCTTTCCAAGACGAGTGCACGAAGGACCTGGCAGCTGCAGAACCCATCATCAAGGAGGCAGAGGCTGCCCTCAACTCCCTGGACAAGGGCTCCCTGGGAGAGCTGAAGTCCTTTGGCAGTCCTGCTGCTGAGGTTGTGCAGGTTGTGTCAGCCTGCATGGTGCTGACAGCCCCCGGCGGGAAAATTCCTAAGGTACAGCTGCTGCCTGAATCTGAGCTTCTGCAACAGGTGGCCAGCCTTCCAAACGTGCAGCAGCTGCATGAACATGACCAGTCACTTGCTGCACCCTCGCTGTTAATGGGGTTGTGGAGGTTCATTGACTGCAAGATGTTGACCTGCTGTGATATCAAGGTTCTGTCTGCAGATGTTGCCTGTTGCCAATCCCACCTTGATGTTGTTCAGAGTTGTAAGCTTGACTGCAATGCGGTTTGCAGGACCTCAGTTGGAATGCCGGCAAGAAATTCATGGGCAACGTGGACGCCTTTTTGAAGTCCCTGCTGGCCTTTGACAAGGACAACATTCCCCTGGCCTGCGTGGAGAAATGCGAGAAGGACTTCTTGATCAACCCTGGCTTCAACCCTGATGCCATCCGCAGCAAGTCAGGCGCTGCTGCAGGGCTGTGTGGCTGGGTTGTCAACATCTGCAAATACTTCCGCATCTACCAGGTGAGGGTCATAGCCAATCTGCAGGGTCTAAGCTGGGTCAATGTGCAAAGGGTTATCTGCCTGCTGCAAGCAGCTACTGCCTGCCTGGATGCATGGCAGCATGTGTGCACAGACTGCCGCATGGCAGCTCAGTTGGGGAGGGTGACACCCCTGCTCGCTGCGCACAGCCTGCCTGAGACCTAGTCCAAGTCAGTCCCATGTCAGCAGCCAGGACATGAACATCACAAACCTGCCTGGCTGCGCAGGTGGTGGCACCAAAGCGTGCTGCTCTGGCTGAGGCCAACAAGCGCCTGGAGGGGGCCAACAAAAAGCTGACCGGCATTCGCGGCAAAGTCAAGGAGCTGAAGGACCGTGTGGCCTCTCTGGAGGAGAGCCTCATGAAGGTGGGCTCCCAGCCAGAGCAGGGTTCAGTAGGTTAGAAACGCAGTGAGGCAGCATGTTGCATTGTACTTTGCGAGAGCCTGCGAAGCTGCTAGATGGACCAAACACTGTGAGGAGGCCGCCTGAGGGTTTGATGGCGGACAGGCAGCTGCCATCTGCTATGCAGTACAGCATTGTATGAGGTCAGCAAGGCTGCACGAGTTCAGCCACGTCAACTCAATCTCTGCCAGCAGTTTTCAAAGGCAAGTTGCTAAGAAGTCAAGGATGTTCTGCTGTGCAGGCCACAGAGGACAAGAACAATGCCATTGCACAGGCTGAGAAGACTGCCAACAAGGCCAAGCTTGCTGACAGGCTCATCAACGGCCTGTCAGGGGAGTACAAGCGTTGGAATGAGACCATCACCAAGTTTGGCATCCAGGAAGGTGTGCTCCAGCTGCAGTGCTCACCAAAAGATCCTAAATGCAGCTGGCAGTCGCTCATCAGTGGGCAGGCCATGGCATGAGAGATGCACAGAGGCCTGGCCTGGAGTCCTAGAAGCTGCGGACCCCTGACCGACATGCTACTCACCTGGCTGCAGGCAAGCTGGTGGGCGATGCCCTGCTGGCAGCAGCCTTTGTCAGCTATGCTGGACCCTTCAACATGCAATTCCGCAAGCGCCTGGTCACTGAGAAGTGGCTGCCGGACTTGATTGAGAGGGTCATCCCCATGACCACAGGGGTCATGCCCTTGGACATGCTGGCCAGCGATTCAAGCAAGGTGCAGCCTTCATGTCTGCTGGTTTTGGCTCTCCAGGGGGCTGAGTCATGCCAGCAGCCTATGCATCGCAAGAAGGTTGCCGATTGCCAAACCAGACCAGCTGGCTTCTGCGCTGGTTGACTCGTTTTCACACAGCCTGGCAATGCAACAGCATAGCCTGCTGGGAACCCCACTGGGATTCAGCTTCATGGCGTGCTCCTGCTGCAGGCCAAGTGGTCAAATGAGGGTCTCATGACAGATGCCCTGTCTGTCGAGAATGGTGCCATCATGACCAATGCTTCACGGTGGTCCCTCATGATTGACCCCCAGCTGCAAGGCATCAAGTGGATCATGAACAAGGAGCTGCCTAATGGCCTCAAGATCATCCAGCAGTCTCAGGCCAAATACATTGACACGGTGAGGCACTATCATCCATAACCCTTGACTTGGCCTTGCTCAGCCATGTTGAGTGTCAGCAACCAGGCTGTGACAGCCCACACTGCTCCCTGCAGCTCCATGGCACCTCCTTCAGATGGGTCTGTTTCTCTGACAAGGGGTCCTACACATGAATTGCCGATCTGAGCGAGATCTCCACACTGTTTGCAGGTCATCTCATGCATTGAGAACGGCATTCCCCTCCTCATGGAGAACCTGCCAGAGGATATCGATGCTGTCTTGGACCCTGTCATTGGCAAGCAGACCATCAAGCGTGGCCGCAACCTGATCCTCAAGATCGGTGACGCTGAAGTGGAGTACGACCAGAACTTCAGGTGGGATTTGTCCTGCAGCTGCAATAGGCAGAGGCTTCTTGGCTGCCAGCTTGCTGGGAGACACAGTGCTGTCTGACTTGCGCTGCACTGATGCTGCTGGTTCCTCTGCTGACCTGGACTGTGATGCGGTGACTGACGCTCGGTGTATCAAGCCCTTTGACACTGTGTCCCCTCTGCTTGCAGGCTATATCTGCAGACAAAGCTGGCCAACCCCCACTACAAGCCTGAGATTGCTGCTCAGACCACCCTTGTCAACTTCTGTGTGACGGAGATTGGCCTTGAGGAGCAGCTGCTGGCTCAGGTGACACCCGCCAGCTATAACCATTGACTTGCATTGCAGCAACCCTTACAGTGGCACATGCGCTGCAGATGCTCACATTTGTCTTTGTCATGCCTTCCCAAATCTTGCAGCAGCACCAAGGAAGTGTGGCTTCAGAGCCACGTAAACTGAGCCGCAAGCAAAATTCAGCAGACCAACATGCTGATGGAACCCCTTGCTGCCTGTAGGTGGTGGATCACGAGCGGCCGGACCTTCAAGAGCAGGCCCGCAGCCTGGTGCGCGCCCTGGGCGAGTACACCATCACCCTTGTGAGCCTCGAGGACAACCTCCTCTTCCGCCTGGCCAACTCGCAGGCGAGTATGTCACACAACTTTGAGGGTCTAGGTACCGGATGCGGCTGCTGTGGGTCTAAGGGCAAGGTTCATGCCATACGCCATTGCTTGACACGACTTCATGCGCCCGCAGCTGCCTGCTAGGCAGGTCAGTGCCAGCAGCTGACATGAGACCCATGACATCTGTGCACCTGGCAATCTGCAGCCTGCTGTGTGCGTGTGTGTAGGGCGACATCCTGGAGGACATCGCCCTCATTGAGAACTTGGAGGAGACCAAGCGAACTGCCCTGGACATTGCTGAAAAGGTCAAGCAGGCCAAGGAGACTGAGGTGTCCATCAGCAAGGCTCGCGAGGTGTACAGGCGAGCGCATCACCAGGCCCATGGCCAGCAGAGCAGCTGTCAATTACATTACTGTGTTCCAGCTTTGGTGTTGATGTCAGCAAAGCAAACGTCACATTGCAGCACACAGCCGCCAGTAGAGGGTGAAGCACTTCGGACTCTCCATCGTTGTGCTGCTGTTCTGGCAACCAGTAGGGCATGTGCTGCAGCACTGACCTCTGTCCCATATGATGACTCCGCTGCTGTGCTCTCTGCAGGCCTGTCGCCACGCGTGGCTCCCTGGTGTACTTCCTCATTGACACACTGAATGCCCTGGACCGTGTGTACCACTACTCTATGGCCAACTTTGTGTACATCCTGCGCAAGGGTGAGGCGACTGGCCTCACATGCTCTGCACTGCCTGCCAGCATTAATGAATGGACATGGCCTGGCTAATCTCCGCATCAGACTGGTCTCAAGGCGTGCAGCAAGGGTTGGTCAGACTGCAGCAGCGCAGCCCTTGCCTGTGTTCTGCGACCACCAAAGTGCTACATGTTTTGCATCTGGCCTGGGTCCTCATTGATGCACAAAGTGCACACGCTTCTTGTTGATTCTGCAGGTATGGACCTAACCCCTGGCAGCAAAGATGAGAGCAAGGTGCCTGAGGCCCTGCGCCTCAATCAGGAGGTGGAGGTCGAGCAGCGGGTGCAGCTGCTCATTGGCACCACCACGCTGACCGTCTTCAATTACATTGCCCAGGGCCTGTTTGAGCGCCACAAGCTCATCATGGCCACCCAGCTGTGCATGGCCATCCTGCGCAAAAATGGAGAGCTGCAGCAGCAGAAATTCGACTTCCTGCTGCGTGGCGTGAAGGTCATGGGCGTGGAGAACCCCCTGAAGGAGTGGGTGTCGGACTCTGTCTGGGGCTCAGTCCAGGCTTTGAAGGTGAGTATGAGTCGCATGCATGGGCAGCACTTGCCCCACTGCAGCAAAACAGAGAGCTGCAGCAGCACAGCCAACATGTGACAAGCCATGTTGAGCAGCCCTGAGTGCACTGTCCAGTCATGGCTGACAGCCAGCTCCACCGGCAGTCACATGCAGCTCAGCATCACAGCAGGCAGCAGCTCTGGTCAAGGCGCCATAGTAGCATATGGCAAACTCAGCGGGCAGCAAGCGCTTTGAGCAGCCAGGTGCTGAACACCGGCAGTCCACTCTAGAGAGTGTGGTAAGCCTTTTCATCCGCCATGTCTCCAGGAGCTGGAGGACTACGCCAGCCTGCCAGATGACCTGGTGGGCAGCTCCAAGCGGTGGCAGGAGTGGATGGAGCTGGAGAGGCCTGAGGACGAGCCTCTGCCTGGGGACTGGAAGCGCATGCCTGAGTTTGAGCGCCTGCTTATCTTTAGGTGGGCACTGCACAGCAGACCTGGGTCAGTGGCACCCTGCTTCATGGTGGACGAAGCTGAAGACACCGCTGACCTGCCTGCCCTACAGGACTCTGCGACCTGACAGGCTGACGGCCGCCATGCAGCGCTTTGTTGCCAACACCATTGGCAAGGAGTACACTGCCTCCCAGCCATTTGACTTGGAGCGCTCATATGCGGTGAGCATGAGCTAAGGAACTTGCAATCTAGCATTGGTATCATACACTGAGGTTCAGCCTGCACAATGTGGCACTGTGCTGGTCAAGGCGGCTCACTGCTGGCGGAGCAGTGCACCACCACCTGGCACAGCCCCCTCACATTTCAACGCTTGCCATGCGACCAGGCCCTTGATGACCGCCTGCCTTCTGCAGCTTACCTTTGCCGACTTTGACTTCTCTGCCGGTGCAGGACTCCAGCCCTGGCACCCCCATCTTTGTCTTCCTGTCTCCTGGTGTGGACGTGGCAGGCAGTGTGGAGGCTCTGGGCCGCAAGCTGGGCTTTACAAGTGAGCCCTGCTGCACGAGTCTGCCCAGCCACGCAACTCTGCACTTGTTAATCTCCCCTAATCCCCCCTCCGCCCTCCTGACAACCGCACCTTCCAGCTCATGCTGTGCCCACACTTACTTCCCTGCCTGTTCCACGAGCCGTCAGTTGCAGCAGACCTGAGATGGCCATATTAACCCCTGCCTGCGCTGCTACAGGCGACACTGGACGCTATGCATCCATCTCCCTGGGGCAGGGCCAGGAGAACCCTGCCATGAACCAGCTGACCAACATGCACAAAAACGGCGGCTGGGTCCTGCTCCAGAACATCCACCTGACCATTGACTGGACCAGTGGGCCCCTGGAGAAAAAGGTGGACAAGCTGACTGAGGGGGCCCACGCCGACTTCAGGTGCGGCTTGCCCGGGCCTGCAGGCTAAATTCCTGATGCAGTGCATGTGGGTTACTGATGCGGCAGCAGGGGGACTGTCCTCCCCCCTGGAGCCTCAGCTGCGTCAGCGCACGTGCCACCTGACTCACCTACAGATGGTGCTCCCACCTGCCTGCTGCTAACGCTGCTTTATCTTGCTAGCAGTGTGCAAGCGATGGGTGTGCAGCACCAGGGGTGCAGCAAGTTGAGCCTGATGCACAGCTTTGGGGCAAAAGGGAGCAGGGCTGGGATGACCACAATGTCGCTGCTGCTTTTTTGGCACAGCTGAGCATCAAGGCCTGTTCCACAGGCTGCAGTACATACCAACCTGATTCGGAAGGGGCCTCACCTAAGACCCTCCTCCTGGCGTGCAGGCTGTTCCTTTCGGCTGAGACGCCGCCGCTGCTGGAGCGGCCCCTGCCCATCAGCCTGCTGCAGAACAGCATCAAGCTGACCAACGAGCCGCCTGAGGGGCTGAAGGCCAACCTGCGCAGGGCTTATGGCCAGTATAATGAGGAGATGCTTGAAGGCTGCGCAAAACAGGTGAGTCCTCTCACTCTCATGCTGCCCACCGCTGCTGGCCAGCAGCGGGCCCTTAGACAAATAACCCACTCTCCTGTTAAGCTGGCTGGACTACTCGCTGCAGACAGCTGGCATGGCAGACAGCATCTCCCTTCTGTCTGGCAAGTGGTGGGCGCTGCACACCTGCATAGCCAAGCCTTCCATCGTGGGTGTGGCAGCACAACACACAGGCAAGCAGAAGGCCAGACACAGCTTGTGCTTGGCGCTCAGTCTGGCGCAAATTCTTGGGAAGAGACATGACAGTTCATGTGTCCTGCAGGCTGAGTTCCGGTCCATCATCTTTGCGCTGTGCTACTTCCATGCGGCGCTGCTGGAACGAAAGAAGTTTGGTGTGGGCAACCTGCCCAACGCCACTAGCGGCATTGGGTGGAACATGAACTACCCATTCAACACAGGCGACCTGCTCTGCTGTGGGCAGTGCGCCAGCAACTACCTGGAAAATAATGTCAAGGTCAGAAAGTGCTGAGTCCTGCTGGGCGGCGTTGCTGTGCATGCGCAGCCGGCAGCGAGCTACCTGAGGAGTGCCGCCAAGTGCTGTGGCACAGGGAACCACTGCATGGCCTGCTGGGCACCTGGTCTGTGCCATCAAGTGCTGGGCACAGGGCATTGGTGAGCCAGCAGCCTGGCGCCTGAAAAGCGCTGCAGGGCGCCATGGTAAAGCACCATCTCACATTGTGCCATTCTGCTGCCCAGGTGCCTTGGGACGATCTGCGGTACATCTTTGGGGAGATCATGTATGGAGGCCACATTGTAGAGGATTGGGACAGGCGCTTGTGCAGCGCCTACCTTGCCAAGTACTTCCAGGAGCCCCTGCTGGAGGGCTTTGAGATGTTCCCTGGCTTCTTCACCCCACCCAACACCAGCAGCCACAAGCAGGTAGGGACGTGCCTTGCATGCGTGACGCGATTGCACAATGCGTGTGACATAGGGCGGCTGATTTTGTCTGTTGTTGGGTTTGCCAGGACAACCACTAGAATGACCTTGCTGGTTGGTCCAGGGTCTGGGCGTTTTTAGCCATTGGTGCAGCACAATCATGCACAGTCTATGCAGAGCTGAGAAAAGACCTTGTTCGGTGCCTGCAGGTGTTGGAGTGCATAGATGAGACAATGCCACCTGAGACCCCGCTGGCTTTTGGCCTGCACCCCAACGCTGAGATTGGCTTCAAGCTGCGAGAGGCAGAGCGCTTCTGTGCAAATGTGCTCTGCCTCCAGCCTCGCGAGGTGAGCCCCTGCCCATCTAGACGTGAGCCAGCAGTCAAACCCTGAGCTGTAGCTCCCCTCTTCTGCAATGACTGCTTCCAAGCACTCTATGCCGCAGGCTATGCCTGTGCAGGGGCTGGCACCAGCATGGGCAAGGGGCTCTCTCCTGGGAGGGACCCCCATCACCGCAAGCTGGAGGTGGGCCAAGACGGAGCTTATCTCGTCCCACATGCCCAAAGCTGATGTGATGCCACCTTGCAGGCTGGTGGCGAGGGCGGCATGAGCACTGAGGAGAAGGCCAAGATGGTGTTGGACGATCTGGTGGAGCGCCTGCCAGAGCTGTTTGACATGGAGGAGATCCGTGGCAGAGTGGACGAGATCACGCCTTACGTCATGGTGGCCATCCAGGCAAGCCTCCAGGGCAGCTTCTGATCCTCTGTAAGGCTTGAGGAGTACTGCAACGGTCCCAATGCCTTGCTGACACCTTCACAGCCCCTCTGTGCACACATCTGATCCATGTTGCCATCTTGGCCAGGCAACGGAGCTACATTTTTGTGGGCCCTGCAGGGGCTAACGCCCCAAGCTTCAGGGGCTCAGTGTCAGCAGTCTGCACTTCAATGCGATCAGACGTTGTCATCTGCGACGAGAAGAACATTCCCAAGCCCCCTGCTGCAGGAGTCAGAGCGTATGAACATGCTCCTGTCCTCCATGAAGCAGAGCCTGGCAGAGCTGGACCTGGGGTTGAAGGGTGACCTCACCATGAGCGAGCCCATGGAGAAGCTCATGTCTGCGCTGGCCAACGACACAGTGAGGCGTGCTGCTGGCTGTCCTGCATGTCAGCTCTGGGGGCTTCCTGTACAGCTTGTCATTGATGCTGACTTGGTGATTGTGGTCTTAGTCGAAATTGATTCTGAGTGGAAAGGCGGTAGCTGGCTCCGCCTATCTGACCAGAGAGTCCCTGCTCAGACCTGGTGCCGTGCCCATGCAGGTGCCGGCCTCCTGGGTCAACCTGGCCTACCCCAGCCTGAGGCCACTGGGGTCCTGGCTGCTCAACCTGCTGCAGCGTGTCACGCAGCTGGCAGAGTGGACAGCCGACCTGGGCGTGCCCAAGTCTGTCTGGCTGTCAGGGCTGTTCAACCCCCAGTCCTTCCTTACCGCCGTCATGCAGGTGGGCTGTGCCACTGCCTTCAGCAGGGGCCCACCCGCCTTACAAGCTAGTGGTGCTGCAGCAGCTGCTTTGCTGGTGCTGGGAAGAGGACAAGGTTGCCTTAGCTGCAGCTCTGGGGCATTGCATTCCCTATCTTGCAAACTGGCTTTCCCAGGCTGCTGCTCATATGCACGCTTCAACCCCTCCCCTGCACATTCTGGTTGCCTGCGCCCTCTCACTCCACCCTGATCGCCTGCAGACAACTGCTCGCCGCAACGACTGGCCGCTGGACAAGACGGTGGTGCTGACTGAGGTGACCAAGAAGCAGCCCGACCAGATTGACGCCCCCTCGCGTGACGGCGCCTTCATCCATGGCCTCACCCTTGAGGGGGCTCGCTGGGATGAGAAGGCTGGCTGCCTGGACGAGTCGCGCCCCAAGGAGCTGTTCTGTCCCATGCCTGTCATTCTGGTGCGGGCTGTCACCGTGGACAAGGCAGAGCTGAAAGACGCCTACCAGTGCCCTGTGTACACCACCGAGGCCCGCTTCAGGCAGGAGGTCTTCACTGCGCAACTGAAATCCAAGCACTCCTGGATCAAGTGGACCCTAGCAGGCGTGTGCCTGTTCCTGGATGTAGTATAGGTCTAGGCCCCATACCCTCCCCTACTTATTCATCCTAGTTATCAGCAGCACCAAAAGCAGTTCAGACATCATGAGTTTGCCAGTGTCCAAGGACTGAATGGGATTGCTGCATCATTGATACTTGAATGACTGCTCCTTCCATACAACAGCCCACATCTGTGCTGGGGCCACAACAGTTTCCAAGCATGCTGGACTCCCTGTCCATTCCTACATTGAACATGAGCAGGAGGACTTAATGAGAGCAGACTGGGGGAAAAGGCCCATTCTCTGAGCTTACGGCAAGGTCACAGAGCCCTTTTGGCATGCAACCTGGACACCACTCCAGAGATATCAGCGCTGGATATCTCACAGCACCAGAGCAGTGATGTCGAGAACATGGAGCAGACCTGCAGGTGTTTCCAGAGAGAATGTCTGCACCCTGCACTGTGGGAGCCATGCAGGAAGGAAGGGTCCTGCCCTTCCTTGGAACTGCTGTGGAAAGAGGTTGTGATTCAGAAAGGCTGCCCTGACCCTTGACACTGCCTGGATATCATCCCTGCCTGCTCTCAGAATGGCCCAGCATGCCTTTGTTGTGTGTGAATATCTGACATCCGCTGCAATCTGATTGACAAGGGTGCACACCAGTTGCCTGGCCTGCAGATTGCCGATTGATGGCACTCAGGATGCCATGTTCAGCTGCTTCACCTTTTCAAGGAGCTCATGCTCAAGACTAGAGATGCCAGGGTGACTCAAACCAGCAACAACCAGGCAACAGCCCTGCAGCGTCAGGCATGACATGTCGCGCCAGGATGATTGACATGGAGTGTTGTGTGCCAACATGAGGTGGCGTCCACCTCAGATCGTTGGCAAGGGTCCGCTTTTGTGGCGCACACTGCAATGGGCTGCACACTATCCTTTCTGCTGCCCAAGAGGCTGACAGGTGCATCATGCCCCATCTGCTGTGAACGCAAGGCGCCTGCAGCTTGTAGCCTGTGCTGCAAACATTCGCCTGCAGCCTGCCCAGACTGCATGGCATCCTACCTCCTGCTGGAGCTGGGTGCTGGCACGGTGAGGGACCTGTGCTGTGGCATACAATGACGCTGCGGCTCTACTGCTGTGGCACTTTGGTGTGCTGTCGCAGCAGCTCCATGTAGACACTTGAGTGCAGGCCGCCACCTGCATGGCTCCGGACTGCCAGCAGGAACTAACGGGGGCAGAGGTGCAGGCCATCCTCACCAAGAAGCGCTGCAGGCAGGCACAGCTGCAGCTACGCCTGAGCAGTGGCAGTGGATGGCAGCTGGATGGCTCCCTCCTCAAGGCTGGGACCGCACAGGTGATGCGGCTTGAGCACTCAGCAACAAGCGGCAGTAAAGCTGAGATACATGCTTTGCATGAGCTGTACGCTAAGTGCTGTGGCTGACCAAGACCCATTCACCTGAAGGCACCCTATGCTCAAGGCCATGTGGTGCAGCATATGGGTAACAGGGCAGAAGAGGCACAGAGCGCTGCCTATCTAAGGTGGGTGCTGAGGAGCCGCTGCCAGCCTGCTTTGCTTTTCACACAAAGACTGTCTGTCAGGAAGCTGCATCTGCGGACACGACACAGCAGTAAGACCAGTTGTCAAGCAGGTAGGAATCTCAGTCACTGGTGATGCTGTGCAGGCGCAGAGGGTGCAAGCTGTGCCCCAGGTGCGGCCATGGCATCTTAAAGAGCGGCGGCTGCTCCCGCATGACCTGCCGCTGTGGCCTCAGCTTCTGCTGGGACTGCCTGGCCGACATGCGCAGTGCGCCCAGGCACACCGAGGCCAGGTGGGCAGGCACCAGAGTCTGACGTGCTGCAGCGCTGCACCTTGGTTGCCCGCACGCCACAGAGCTGCATGATCATGCACAACTCTCACACTTGGCCTGCAGCAGCCACCACAAGAGGTTCTGCCGGTACTGGCAGCAACCTTGAGGCGGGCATCTACCAATCCAGCCTGGCCTTGTTGTTACGACAGCATAGCCCATACTGGGAGGGTGCAATGAATGATTGCTCTGGCCCCATCTAGAAGGGAAGCAGGGACAAAAGAGGATTTCAAGTTTTCGAGTCTGCTTCATGAAATGTGTTCTTTGCATGTGTTGAGCCTTCCACTGATGTGCTGATTGACCTGTGCGCTGGAGCTGCATGTGCTCATTAGAGCGCATGCAGGAGATCTCACTTCTAAGGCAGCCCTCCGGCCACGCCCGCGACACCCTTGGTGTTGTCTGAGCCTGGGAGGGGCACACTGATGGTCCCTGTGCATGAGCAGGCAGCCAGCCCAAGAAGAGGTGTGCGCCTCAGGCCAATTCACCATCATCATCGCCGTGGGTGACAATGTCAGGGTCCAGCAGCTCCTGGTGAGCCTCCCACCCGAGCACAGCTGCTCCCCCTCCACGGAGGCACCTCGTTTCGAAGATCTGCCGAGCCGCCGGCAGCTGCGCCTGCACATTTTTGATCCTGGCATCTGTCTGGGGGTGGGTGCGCAGGAAGCCTGGCATCCTGTCCAGGCCATGCTTCCTCTCCATCTGGCCCAGCTTCCTGAAGACAGTGGCTGCAGCGGCTGGGTCGTAGCAGCACTTGGCTGCCAGGCGCAGGCCAATGGTGTCTGCCTCCGTCTCAGCCCGCCTGCAGTACGGGTCACGGGAGTGTGTGTCTCTGATGGAGCTTTTGGTAGGCCTGAGGCTTGGGTGGAGGTGTCAGCGGGCCTCAGACGTCTGCTCCCCACTCACCCCGCCTGCAGCGAGAGGAGCCGGATTGACGCACGCCCCTGGCAGGCCCTGGAGCAGGTTGCAGGAGGTCCCTGAGTCCTGCCTGTATCTCGGCGTGCAGGACAGCTTGATGATCATGCCTGCGGCCTGTTTTGTAGCAGGGCGCTGACTGCCAGATGCAGGTCGATGGTGGCTGCCTCCATCTCAGCCCGCCTGCAGGGAGCAATGGACTTGTTTTCCAGCGAGGCAGCAGGTTGCAAGGGCACAAAAGCCTGCTGTGAAGGTGCCAGCAGGCTCAGGAAGTCTGGGTTCATCTTGGCCTGCAGGACGACTGTGATAGCCTGCATCCAGCATGCCTGTGGGGTTGAAGTGCACAGACCACTGATGTCTGCCTGGAACCCAGGCCAACCACAGAGGGTGGGCCAGCTTTGATCATATTGACTTCCAGGCGCAGGCCGATGTTTCGTGTGTGTCTGCCGCCATTCCAGCCCGCCTGCAGGGCACACAGAGGGACGTGGATCCAGCCCTGCCTGCCTGCAGCGCAGCACACCTGCAGAGCGATAGCTCAGCGGCTGATCATTGCCTGCTCCTGACCTGGCCTGCAGGGTGGGCAGATAGTCGTCCGCTGCACTCCTGGATGGCAGGGGCGCAGACCAACAGGACTGCCTCTGTCTTGGCCTGCCTGCAGGGACAACACTGCAGCAGAACTGGACAGGCAAGAGAGTCTGTGCGTGGGTGCCAGTTGCAGGCGAAGGGTCTCTGCCTCCCTCTTGGCCGGTCGGCAGGAAAGACTGCATCTGAGGGCAATGCGCTCTGGTATCGCTGGGGGTGGCAGCCAGAGGCCGCTCAGCAAGGCAGCAGGGAGTGGCACCCCGGCGGGCACACAGACTGCAGGTCTGCTGAGACTGCATGGACCCACAAGGGTCACCCAGTAAGGTGCACACCTTGAGTTTGGAAGGAAGAAGACTGCCACAGCCAGACCAGCTGGTGGGGCGATGCCAATTGTCCAGTACGCAATCATGCGCAGCACCTCAAAGGTTGCTCCCTGGGTCATCCTCTCAGCCTGCACCCACAAAGCGAGACTGGGACTGGTGGTACAGCATCAGCAACACCAGCACAATCTCCAGCTGTTCATGAGCAGGCGCAGGCTGGAACCATCAGGCAGTTCACACTGCACATGTGGTCAAGACATTAGGCACACTGGGCTGCTGCTGGTGTATGGCCGTGTCAGGGGCCAGCCGAGGGTCTGCAGGAGGGGGTGCAGCCAGTGGCAACTGCCTCCGTGTTGCTCTGAGGGCAGCGTCCATGCAGTGTGGTTCAGCTCAAGCCAGTTATTCACCCATGTACACTATTAGCATTCCAGTCAGCCCCTGCAGGGTATGTGGCTGGCTGCCTGCAGTGTGCCTGCTGTGAACAAGCTGCTAAGATACAGGCTCGCTGCCGCCGCCCCCACACCCCCCCCCCCCCCCCTCCTTCCTGCCTCACTGCATGACGGGCCACAACGTGGGCAGCCTCGTGGCTGAGGACGTTGGCCAGCTGGGTCTCATCATCAAGCAGCTTGAGCAGGCCTGTGTAGACCACCACCTTGCCCCCTGCAGGGCAGAGGCCCTGTGTTAAGCGAGGTGTTAAGCAGCGCCAAGCAGACCATTGGATTGCCCCTGCACAGCACAGGGGTATTGTTATAAGCAACTTAAGCGCTCCTGAATAGCCCGGTGTCTTGCCCCCTGCACAGCACCAGCAAAGCATTACATAGTTTGACACCCCTCTGTAGACACCAACTTGGCACCTGAAGGGCGCAGGCCAAGGGTCACGCCAATTGTTGAGCAGCGCCACGCGAACCATCACATTACTGGTGCAGGTTGATCCTGCTGGTGAGCGATACGAGTATCCCTGTGCAGCCCACTGCTTGGTCCCCTGCACAACACTGGGGCAGCTAAGGGCAGGTCTGAACAGATCATTGCCTTAGCCCCTGCACAGCACAGCAAGAGGCTGCACAGCATGACTTCTGAGCTTCATGGGACCAACCAGGGGGCCTAACAGCAAGCGCTTCACTGATGGGACGGACTCGACAGCAGGCACACCAGCTGCGGGGACTCAGACTCAGGCCAAAACCTGCAGCGGTGTAAGACATGGCTGCTTGTGTCATGGAGTCAGAGGAGACCATGAGGTATTGTGCAGGGCCAGATGTTGGTGCCCACAAGGTAGTGCCAGCAGCAGTCTCACCGGGCACGACAAAGGCGTTGGGGTCATCCTCATCAATGACTGCAAACTCCCACTTCAGACCCTGCAGCAGCATGCCAGAGCTTGGAGGCTTACTCTGCAGCACAGCACTGGGCTCCAAATGGGCAGAGCTTGCTCTGCTGCATACGCACTGTGCATGGGGATGTCCCCTACATACAAGCAGGCCAGGCGCTCATGCGGCCATGTCATCTGTGTGAGGGTGCCTGGGTGATGAGGTCCCAGGAGTCAGCTGTGTTGATTGGCTTGATGCCTCTTGTCTTGAGCTCATGATCCACTTTGACTGCTTGTCAGCATGGTTTGCAGCTGGCACACAGGAAACAAGCACCTTCATGTGCTCGATGTAGCCACGCCCGTCCTCTGGAGGCTCCTGAGCCGCTTTGGCCACCTTGCGCCCAGTCTTCTCGACCAGCAGAGTGGCTGGGTGGATGGCTGGCAGCAGCTTGCCCTCTGCAGCAGCCATGGTAGTGATCTGCAGCCAAGCAGGGTTGGCCCCTTAAGCCTCACGAGGCTGGGTGCATGCCTCTCCAGGACCCATACAGCACCTGGCCGGGGCACCCTGGAGGGTGCATGCGCCCGCAGCAACATGAGAGGCGCCTGTGCATGGACTTGTGTCCCACCAGGTCACCAGCACAGCCCCATGCAGAGTAGCAGGGGCGGTGTGCTGGCGCCTATGTAGGCAGCTGCTTCTGCCCAGCAGAGCGGCAAGCAGTGCAGCCGCCCTGGCGTGCTGGGCACCTGTTGGAAGGTCTGCTCCCCCATCTGTTGCTCTATCCACTGCGGCACCAGTATGCTGTGCTTCCGGTGGGTGTAAGGCACTTCCTCTCGACTGGCCCACCATATGAACACAGTGCTGCCTGCAGTGGCAGGAGGCTGCATCAGGGATAAACAATGCAGCCTGCAGCGAACTGGCAGCAGCCTTGTGACAGCTCTGGTTCTGCCCTTAGCTCAGCCATTTGGCGCCAGCATCCGGCGAGGCAACCTGGCCTTTGCACATCCGCTGTCTGTCAGACGTCTGCAGGCGGCGTGCTCAACGGCAATGAACATTCTGAGCTGGTCTCAAGCGAGGCAGGAACTGCTGGCAGAGCACAGAGCTGGGCTTGACCAGTCTGATCACACTACTGGCATTACAGACAGCAATTGCAGCATGTCACAGGCACCTGCCTGCTATGAAAATGATGATGTGCTGTGCCTGGGGGTCTCTGAGGGTGACCAGCTGCCTGGGCAGCCCCTGGAAGGACTGATAGCTGCAGGGATGTACAGCAGCATGAGAAGACGCCTTGTGTGCCCCATTGGGACGCAGGCCCCTCTCCCCTGTTTGCTCACCCTGTGCTGCCCCAATGCTTGCCCCTGACCTGGGCCCATTGATTGGTGCCTGGACCCTGCCCAGACTCCTGGCTACCTTGGAGGACCGGACCTCTGCACCGTCTGCCTGCTTGCAGTGCCGCAATGCAGCACCTCCTGAACATCGGCCTGCCTGCCGAGACTGCCAGAGCTCACATTTAACAGGCGTGCTCACATTTAAAATGGAAATTGCTCAGTTGCAGCGCGCTCTGGCAGAAGCTTGAGCACCCATCAGCGCCAGGCGATCTGCCTGTCAGCACCATCTCAGCAGCCCAGGACCAGCTTGCCTGCACACCTGGCAGAGCTGCACTCATCAACCAACGATCCCTCAGGCTTCGACCCTTCATCGCAGCTGCCAGGGGGCAGCAAGATGCGAAGGCCTGCCAGCAATGGTGGAAGGATTGCCTCCTCCTTCCTCTCAGCGCGCGCGGCACAATGCCTAATAGCTCTGCCCCTGGCGCTCGCTCTCTTTGCTCTCTCACTTCAGGTGGGCGTTGCCAGACTATTCTGCTGCCCAGCAGATGTGTGGGTCTTGCTAGATTGTTGCGCTCAGGGTGCAGTCATGCAAACTTATCTCAATGTGCGCTGCAGTGGACCAGTAGCCAGAGCAACTCGCACAGGCAACTGTTGTTGGCCAAAGGCATGACAAGGTGCACAGGAGACTTTCATTGCAAGCCGGCAGTGCAGCTCAGACAATCATGCAGCTTGAATAACGGTTGCCACCTCGCTCAGCCTGTGTTATGCATCGTGCTGCCTCTTGCCAACAGCTGACAGCCAGCTATGGCTTGCTGGTCGATGTACGTCAAGTGCGCCATGCACCTTCCTGCAAGTCATGATTTCTGGGTGCTGCAGTGCTGATGGCTTTGCGCAAATCAACTCTGGTGTTGCCAGGCGGGAGGCCATTGAGCTGGACTCTGGCTCAGGCCTCACCGCCACCTCGTGGAGTCAGGCGGGACGCCTAGACCTCAGGCCTCCCAGCTTCGGCCCTGACTGGAACCCCTCTGGCTATGACCCCAGCGGGCCCAAGGTGAGCGTGCTGCCAGGTCCTGGGCCCACATGGCGCACATGCCAGGCCGGATGTCAGCTAGGGGTTGTGCAGACCACTGCTCCCTGTTCTGGGTCCAGGTGCTTCCGCAGCAGCCTGCGCACCTGAGACTGCAGATTGGTCTGGTCAGTGGGCGAAGTGACAGATGTGCTGCCTCTCCTGCATTCTGGCGGCAGCTTGCAATCCGACTCTGTACCTGGGCCGACCTCTGCATTTATGCGGCCCCAAGGCCTCAGAGCTCCCCTCTGTGTGCCCCTGCAGCTGGCCTTCGTGGCCATGACCTCAGAGAGCTACAACCAGATACACCTGTGGATCCAGTATCACCAGGCGATTGGTGTTGAGATCTTCTACCTCTTTGTGGATGGGCAGGCTGCCAGCCCAGAGGTGCAGAAGCAGCTGGCAGCGCTCCCAGGGGTGCAGGTCATTCCCCGAGACGAGAAGCTAGTCGAGAGGCAGGCCAACAGCCGTGTCTGGAATGAGACCTGGCTGGCCGCCTTCTTCCACAAACCCTGCAACCATGAGCTCTTTGTCCGGCAATCGCTCAACATGGAAGGTGCGTGAAGCCAGGAGGACTGGGGCAGCGATGCCCACAGCCCAGAACACATGGCTGCTTATGTTGGAGCTGTGCCCACCTGAGAGCAAGCATGTAGCAGGAACAACAACAAGAGACACGCACGCGGTAGCCTCACTGCGCAAATGCAGAGAAAGCTCGCCCGCCTGCTGTGGCGCAGCAGATCTTCTGGCCTGCCCTCTTAATGTCATCTGTCAAGGGGCAGATGGCTGCTTGCAGCCAGTCAACCCTGCTCCCACCTCACATCATTCTGCTGCCCCTGCAGATGCCATTGGCTACGCCGAGCGTGACAACATCGATTGGATTCTTCACATTGACACGGATGAGCTGCTGTACCCTGGGGGCTCCAACGGGTTCTCCCTGCAGCGCATACTGGGCAACTATGCTCAGGACGTGGACACAGTGGTCTTCCCCAACTACGAGGCCATGCCAGAGAGCGAGGGCGTGCAGGATCCCTTTACCGAGGTGTGCAGCTTTGCCCCTCTCAGTCGACATGCAGGGCCGACTTGCAGGGCCGGCGGCACAGGCAGGCACCCGTCCTGTGCCTCGGCTGGTGACCTTCTGGGTGCCAAAGGGTCTGCTGTACTGCAGCTGTAAGGCATGCTGCTCTGCATGTGCGCGCTGGGGCAGCTGCATGCGGCACAGGCAGGCTGTTGCTGGCAATGCTGAACATGCTGACGTTGCATACTGGGCCAGCTGTGTCCCTGCTCTCTATAAAACTCTGCCTGCTGCCCATGAGGCTATTGAGGCAGCAGGCGGAGTTTGATAGAGAGCAGGCTATCAGCTTTTCCCGTTAGCATTGCACAGGCATTAAGTTTGGCCTAGACCTTTGCCCATGATGGCAGGGCTGCAGCACCCACTTCAGGTGGCCTGACCAACCTGTGCAGCATATTTACTGAGAAGTCCGCATAGTGGGATCATCAGGTGCCTCGTCCTGGTCCGCTGATGCTCTCCCCAGTTCCTCACTATGCTGCCCTCTGCCCCTGCAGGTCACCCTGTTCAAGCGCAACTATGCCCATGTGGAGTCAGACTCCTACTTCAAGAGCTACCACACAGTGTCTCGTGGCAACCCCAACTACTTCATTACCTATGGCAATGGCAAGTCAGCTGCACGCATCCAGCCCGGCCTCAGGCCCAATGGCGCCCATAGATGGTACAACTATTTCAAGGCACCCAAGTGAGCGGGGCTTAAGGCTGCCAGTGTGTTGACTTGTGCGATGGTCACTGCTTTGATTGCCGAGGACTGGGAGCGGCCCACTAACAGATGGTGCTTCAAGGCGCCCAAGCGCGCCTTTGCTTTTGACAGGTGCTGGGCTTGGGATGGCAAGCTGCTTGTTTGCAGCCTGCACCTGTACAATGGCTGTGGCACCCAGACACGATGATGTGCGTCTGCATGCCTGGCGTCGACTCTTGGGAGGGTGGCCCTGATGAGACTTCACTCTTTGATCCCTGCCAGAAGCCTGTTCTAGTGCAGCCCTTGCCTGTCTGAGAGTCTCAAGGTGTCATGCCTCACAACTTGTGCGTCTTCCCTGCAGCGAGCAGACCGATGAGCAGGCGGCGGTGCTGCACTACAGCTACAACAAGTTCGAGGACCTGAAGAGCAGGCGGGATCGGTGCGACTGCGCGCCGACAGATGAGGATGCCAAGCGCTGCTTCATCCTGCCCTTTGACCGCATGGTGAGCGCCATTGGGCCCCGTCAACTCTGTGCAGCAAGCAGTGTTGCGTTCCACTGAGCACATGCAAGGTATGCATGGCCTGGCTCATTGTATCCCAGACGTCCTTGATTTGTCACACGGGGGCTGCCCTCATGGACCACATTCTGACCCTGGGCATAGCAGTTGGTCAGGGCTGAGGCTTTCAGCTGTGCACCTCAAGGCTTGAACGGCTGAGTGCAGTTCTGTCCCTGGTCAGTATTCAGGCTCAGCAGAAACAGCACGTCACACTCTGCCTGGCTGCTTTGTAGGCACGGGCTGCTGCATTCAGCATTGAGTGGCGCCTGATCACCGCATTGCAGCCCGTGCATCCCTGCGTTCCTCAATTTGCCTGCTGCCAGCCAACACCCATGTGTCCTGTGCAGTTCTATGTCGCCCAGGTCAGTGCTCATGCTGCCGTGTTGCTGCTGCTGCAGGGACACCGTAGCTCAGCTCGCTGCAGCTCTTCAGCAAGAGCAAGTTCCTGTTTGGCTATCTGGATTGTTTTGCATGGACACCCTGCATTCTGTATCCCCTGTATCTGCCCAGCTCACTGTCTGACATGGTGCCTGCAGGCCTTCCTGGCTGCCTCCCTGAAGAGTGATGAGGAGCTCATGGGCTGGTTCAAGGAGCGCCTCATCTGGTCAGACCCGGCAGTGGTCAATGACCTGACCAAGAGCGGGCTGTTTGTGCGCATCTTTGCACCACAGGTGAGCTTCACAGCTTTTGCATGTGCACCAGACCATCCAGGTAGCACCGTGGAGTGCACAGAACCTTGCTGGGCACCAAGGGCCGCCCCCTGAGCTGAGCAGGTGCCACCAGGTGGTCTTCCTGTTGCTTCTTTATGGATGCTGGCAAATCCTGGCCAGGATGCCGGTGGCATGTGCTGGGTGCGTATATTGATCAAGTCCTAATGAGGGACCTTTGGCCTCTTATAGTGTGTGTGGTCCGCCCCTTGAGTCCTCCGCCCCCTGCTGCAGGTCATGATCAGGGCATATGCTGCCCAGAATGCGCACAAGGGTGTTCCCAGCAACATGATACAAACATCGCCTACGCTTGCAGAGCAGGACCCAGCTGTTGCAACACAGTTGTCAGAGCCACAGAGCTCCCTCAAGGCGGGGTCCACAGCTGCTGACAAGCTCCCTGAGCAGGCAGAAGTGACAGACCGGTAGCAAGTGCTGCAGCTGGTCCTCCCCCCCAACATCCTCTATTTATGTTGAATGAACAAAGTCAGCACTGGTCGAGGCAGCATTAGTTAGCCCCATATCCTGCCCAATACTTGGTTCTCTAACCATTTCATTGCCCACTCTCAAGATTGTCTTGGTTTGATTGTGACTGCACCACAGCCCAGTCTTGAAACATCTGCAAGAGAGCTTCATTACAGGCGCCAGCCACTCTAGCACAAACACGTCTGTGCAGCAGAGCATTTCAGGGGATGCTCATCTGTTGGCCTTGGCCACACGTTCAATCTCGTCCTTCTTCTTGATGGCGTAGCTGCAGGCAGCAGGAGCATGATGTGAGTGGAACTTTGGGTGATAGGGGCAGCACTGCCAAAGAAGCACAACACCTCTGCAGCCCCACCAGATGCAGCCAACTTATGCTGCTGCAGCACAGCCAACACAGCTTGAAACTGCCAGCCAGGGGGGGCTGTGCGTTCCTACAGCCAATACACGAGCAGGCAAGGCATGTCTTGACGAGCAGCTGCCCTGTCTAGGTGGAGCACAGGGAGAGCCGCCAGTTGTTTGCTGCCCCCTTGCTGGCTTGAGCACTGCCAGCATACACTGAGCCCAGCAGCCCCCTGATCCATGCTCAGGCTCTCACCTGTTGGAGGACCCCTTGGCTGCATTGATCAACTCATCAGCCAGGCACTCTGCGATGGTCTTGATATTCCGGAAGCTAGCCTCCCGGGCGCCAGTGGTCAGTAGGTACAGAGCCTGGTTCACACGCCTCAGAGGGGAGATGTCCACAGCCTGCCGCCTGATCACACCAGCGCTGCCGATACGGGTGGCATCCTCACGAGGGCCGCTGCAGGCAGAGCAGAGAGGAACAGATCAGTCCAGGCAGTAAGCAAACAGATGTTCAAGAATATGTCTCTAGCTGAGCAGCTTGCAGCGCCTGGATCTAGAACACAGCTGCAGGCTGCACATCATGCCAAGCTGGCATCAAGATGTCTAAGGCAGAACCCAGTGCACAGACTGCACAAGTACCCCACCAATACCACCCTGTGGCAGGTTGCACAGCCCAGTCTATGTCCAAAGACAGGTATCAAGAAAGCTTCCAAGACCAGTGTTGCATACAGAGCTCATGGCACACCACATCTCATGTAGGGAACCTCTGCCGAAGGCTTGCAGGACAGTAAAGGCCATACCGGCGGCTGGGGGCATGACCTTGCCAAGGCTCGTGGGATGGCAGGTGCAGTAAAGCACATGCCACGCTGCCCAATTCAGCCTTGTGTGCTAACAGCTACTGCGCATGCCAGCGCCTGGATATGCCATGCAGCCACTGAGACATTCAGCAGTGCCCACCTGTTGATGATGGCGTCCACCAGCACCTGGATGGGGTTGCTGTCTGTCAGCAGGTGAACGATGTCAAAGGCATGCTTCACGATGCGGACCTGCAGGGTTCCAGCAGAGCGCACTCAGCAAATGTGTGCAATTTCCTTGTTAGCCTGCCTATGAGCAACTTGAAGCTCAGCACACTTGATAGCCCTTTTTTAGTTCACAAGGCTGCCAGACTGGGCCAGCACGCTTCAGCATGACGGAGGCACAGATCTGGTGTGGCTGCCAGGCCAGGCGCTTTCAGGACTTCTTGAGAGCTTGAAATCTCTCCATGAAGCCCACTGCTGTGAGTGCCCGCTCAAGCTTCTCAAGGGCTGACTTGTGTAGCTGCCATAGCAGGCCACTTTGTCAAGTCACGGGCGGGACAGCACTCACCGCTAGCAACTTCTTGCCGTTGTTGCGGCCATGCATCATGAGGGAGGTGGTCAGCCTGCAGCAGCAGGAAGACTTGTGGCCGCCTCGACCTTAACAGGGCTGCCGACGGTGACACCCAGCATGCAGGCGTACTGTGTGCTGCTGGGGGGCAGCTGTGCATGGGCGACGCAGGGGCATCTGGCAGGGTGCACTCCCATGGGCAAGTGCACATGTGTGACCCTTCAGGCAACTCCTTGGAAGTGCTGCCTGTGCCATTCATCAGGCTGCAGGCCCAGAAGCAGATGCACAGCCCACACCCTCTGGCGGCTCTGCTAGATTGCTGCCTGGGGCGCCCGGCGACAGGCTTGTGTGCAGGTGTGCAGCTTGCTGGACAAGTAATAGGATCTGCAAACAATGATGCATTAACATTGGCCGCGCTCAAGCAAAGTCATATGACTGCTGCCTCTCCCGCCCTGGGCAGCACTGCACGCCGAGGTGCAGGCCTGCAATGCTCCTCCCAGCAGCAGCTCTTTGCACTGCCGGCATGGGCAGTGATCCAGCCCAGATGATGCAGTTATATCCACCCCTGTGGGAAGCTGACCTCTCCACAATGGGACACTGTGCCTTCCTGAACCTCTTCTTCTGGTACCGCCCCGCTGTGTGGGGCACAAACACTGCAAACTTGGGCTTGCATGCGATGTAGTCCTCCACCGCAATGTCCTTCACCTGCAGTTGCATGACGACAATGAAGCTGTGTTGGGCAGGGATGCAGTGCAGCGCGCCAAGAAGACTACGCATCAGGCAACCTAATGCAGATCATGCAGGAGGCTGAGCCCACCTCCAGGTCGTCGAAGGACCACTTTCCAAAGAGTTTGATGTCTGTGGTGCCTGCCATGGTGCTCACAAGGGGAGCACACCCACTGCAGTGTCGACCACTGCTAGACCAGATCCGGCTGGCTCCTTGGGCGCCTGCAGCTCAAGGCAAACTCCTGCAATCCTCTACTTTGGCTATGTGCTGCTGCCGGCTGACCTATCAGTTATTCTAATGAATTGTTTTGGATGCCCATACCTCGCAGCAATGCATTGACAAGCTGTGTTGTGAATCAAGCACCAGTGAAACCATGCCATCTGGCGCTGGGTCCGTTTTGCGGAATAGCAGGAGGGTCGCTGCCCTTGCTTCCCGGCTTGCTGCTGGGCGGAATGCAGCGTGCCAATCAGCCCACATCTGCCCTGAGCAAGGGCTATGCATGATCAGCTGTAATCGCTGGGACTCCAGCAAATTTCACACATCTGCCCTGGGCATGGAGAAGGTGCAAGTCAAGGTTCCCAGCATGGGTGAGCACTTGCAGCAATGCACGGTTACATTGACTCTGCACAGCTTGACCTGCAACAAGCTTCAGCCCATGTGATGTGCAGGCGACAGCATTACCGAGGGCACCATTGCGGCCGTGCTGAAGCAGCAGGGCCAGGCAGTGGCTGAGGACGAGACAATTGCTCAGATTGAGACTGACAAAGTAACAGTGGACATCAAGGCCCCAAAGGCTGGTGTGCTGGCCACTGTGGACGTGAGTAGGTGCTGTATGGAGATTGGCTAGGGCTAGAGCTTCTAAAGTTTACTTTGGTTCCGCGAGGGCTGCTCACTGCACAGGCCAGCACTCTATTGCTGAGTGCATGTGCCGCCTGCCACCGCCACAGGGACATGCACAGTCTAGGGGGAACAATGCTGTCTTGCTAAGTAGTGAGGCTTCCATCTTCTTGTGAGAGCAGCAGGCGTCGGCTGCACAGCCTGGAATCCCACTTGCTGGGCACATCATATGCAGTCACACAGCTGTGTCTGGCATGCAGGTCAAGGAAGAGGACACAGTGACAGTGGGGCAGCAGGTTGCCTCGGTGGACACAGATGCAGGTAAGGCAGCAATTGCACCATGCCGCAGGTGCTCTGCAGGGCTGCATGCTGAGGCCAGTGATGGATCCCCCTGCTGTCAGGATTGCATTGGCAACACCACTGGCTTCATGGCCGTGCCTCATGCTCACGGTCTAAAGCATGCTTTTAGCGCCGCTGTTGCCATCTGGTACATGCCAGTGTCATGTCTTGGGCCACCCACTATGCAGCTAGGCAGCAGCGCCAGGGAATGACGCTGAAGGCCAACCTCAGAAATTGAAAGCACATGTCTTGACCTCTGCAGAGGCATCAGCTGCCCCTTCTGATGGTGCCAAGCAGGCCGGCCCAGATGAGAAGAAGGATGCCCAGAAACAGGATTCCCCTGCGCCCCAGCAAGAGGCCAAGCCCCAACAAGAGGGCGGGGCAGGCCCGCAGCAGGCTCCTAAGGAGCAGCAGAAGCAGCCGGAGGGTGGGCACGGTGGGAGGCAACCCATGATCAGATTCCCACAAAGGCGCACCGACAGCGGGAAACGCATCAGTGCCCTCCCCCGGGACGAGCAGAAGCAGTGGAAGGAGCAGGTGAGCTGGCTTCAAAGCACCCAGCAGCAGATCAGACAGTGTAAGCAACATGGGTGTCCTGTCTCTTGCATCGTGGCAACAGGCAGTGTGGGGACGACTTAGGCCCTCAGCAGCAGCAACGTGTGAGCACAGAATGGCTGAGGCTTTTATGTGGTGAACGCAGCGCCTTGCCGAGGGATGAGCAGAATGAGTTGAAGGAGCAGGTGGGTTGCACATTCATCCCCATTGCACAGGCCATTGTGAGGCAGGCTTCTGCTGATGCTCTGCCCCTGACTTGCCTGACTGGCGTCTGGGCAGGAAGAGCAAGCAGGTTGCCTTGGTGTGCTAGAGCTTGGCTTCATTGCTTGCTATAAGGCAGAGGTCTGCCAGCACCCGACAGCTAGGCTGTCTGGCCACCTGATTTGTGCTGCACCTGGACTGGGGGGCACAGATCACTTATGCAGAGGATGTACCCACGCAGGCTGACCCGCAGTCAACGGGGCGCCTCAGACACTGTGCAGGTGGACATGCACATCCCTGTTCAGATTGTGCTGTCACTGGTGATGTGTATGGAAGCAGTGCTGGAAGCAGCCGGCACCTTGTGCCATAGTGACGTTTGCCTGGCCTCCACACATGCCAAGTCATTGATGCAGAAGGCTGCCTGCTCATACAGGGTGATGCTCACAAGCCGCAAGTCCAGGAGGAATGGATATCCAAGGCTGCTGCTGAGAAGAAGGCGGTCAAGCCTTCTCAGCCAGGCTTTCAGGGGTTGCGCTACCGCTGGTATCCCGGCAAGGAGCAGGGCACCAAGCTCTCTGCAGCAAAGGTCCTTTCTGACAGTGAGATCGAGGCCATTGAACTGGGCGGAGCCGGCCCATGAACAGGAAATGCGCCCCGTGACAACTTTGCTTTCTGAGTTTTCAGCTGCATCGCTTCTTCACAGTGCTCTTCACAGTATGTGTGCCAGTACTCTGACAAATCGTGCTCCACAGCTTGTGACGCCTCGCCAAAACGTTTCATGCATTGTTTGTTGTTCATTCAAGCACCGGGTATCAGGGCAGGTGGATGGACGGATGGGCTTGCTGCATGGCACTGGGCAGGTGGAGGGAAGAGTGTTAACTGTGAGGGCTGCGCTGCCAGCTGATGAAAGCCACTAAGGCTGCTACACCAGCAAGGCCGCCCCAAATCAGGCTGTGCTGGCGGGCAGCAAGCAGCTCGACCTGGAAGGCCTGCGCCTGCAGAGTCAGCTCGAGCATCTGCTTGCTGAGCTGGGTGTTTTGCTCCTTGCCCTGCTGCATGTGGCTCCTCAGCAGCCTGTGCTCAGCCTGCAGCGCCTCATGGGTGTTCCTGAGCTCGCCGTGGGTCCCACTGGCTGTCTCATGGGCCAGGGTGAGGCGCTTGTGCAGCGTCTGGGCCTCCTGCAGCTCCTGCTTCAAGGCCTCCACAGTGTCCTGCACATTGCCTGTCAACTCTGCGACTTGTTCTCCCAAGTTTGCAATCTGCTGCCTGTGGTCAGCAGCCTGAGCCTCCAAGTGCTCCTTGTCCGCCGACAGGCTTTGCGCTCTGCCCTCTGCGGCTGACTGCGCCTCCTGGGCAGCCTGCAGCTGGCCCCTGGTGTCCTCAAGGTACTGGTTGCTGTCGGCAAGCTGCTGCTCGGTGTCTCTTAGCTGCTGCTTAGTATCCTCCAGGTGCTGCTTGGTGTCAGCAGCCTGCTTCTGGGCCTCCTCCAGGTGCCGCTTGGCATCAGCAGCCTGCTTCTGGGCCTCCTCCAGGTGCCGCTTGGCATCAGCAGCCTGCTGCTGGGCAGTGGCCACCTCTGCCTCCTGAGTAGCCAGCTCGCTCTTCAGACTGCCTGCATGAGGACAAGGAGACACAAGTGAAGGCATGCAAGCAGGCTGCACACGTCCTGCAGCAGCAACAGCATCCGCTCGCCAGCAACATCCTGGCTGCTCCATTTAAGCATGACATGCTGACACTGCATAGCGCATGCCTCTGGATCAGATAATGTGCAGACACCAGCATGCACCGCAAAGGCATTTGGCTGGCAGCGGTGGGTCCTAACAGCACCTGGGTGCTTATTGTGCTTGCACCACAGAGCAATGGCAGCACCCAACTGGGGTCTGTCAAAGATAATCTGCAAGACTCACACACATGCTACAGCTCACACATGCAGGCTGGCAGCGTACCTAGCTGCTCTTCCGCGCCCATGGACTGCTCCCTCAGCTCAGCAATCTCGTTACTGAGCTTGGCAGACTTGTCCTCAGCAGCCTGCAGCTCCTGCTGAGCCTTGTCTGCAGCGGCAATTGCCTTCTCTGCTGCAGACCCGGCCTGCTCTGCCTCCTTGGACTCAGCCTGGGCTAGCTGCTGTTGTGCCTTCTGCAGCTCAGTCTGCAGCTGGCTGTGGGTGGCCTCCAGCTCCCTGTGCGAGGTGTGCAGGGCCGCAAGGTCTGCCTGAGCCTGCTGGTCCTTCTCGGGCGAGCTGCTGCCTGAGGAGGGGGCAGGCTGAGCCTCTGCAGCCTCTGCTTCAGGCTGCTCCTCATGGACGCCATTAGTGGCAGACCCTGCAGAGCATAGGCTGAGTTGACAAGTGCCTCGTGACAGCAACTGACAATCACCTGGATGAAGGCTTGTGCAGCAACTCATGAGGCCATTCCTGGAACAAGGCAGATCCTGATGCTGCTTCAACAGATCGTTGGCAGCATCGGAACAAGGCACCTGTCTGTGCAGGCTCTTCCTCAGATGGTGATGGTGCCTCTGATGGGGTCCCTGCCTGGGCTGTGGGCTTGGATGCCTTCTTCTTCCTGGCCATGCTGTGCCTGCCGTGGGAATGTGAACAACAACGCTAAAGTGGTCAAGCTCCCTTCCGATGGTCTCGGAGCCAAGCAGGCAATGGCACCAAGCAGCTGAATCAAAATTTGTTGTTGGCTCCTCCCCCTGAGCCAGCTAATCCAGCTGCGCCAGGACCCTGGCATGCCAGTAAGGCAGCTCAAATTCACACCTTGTCCTGCATCTTCACCATGTGGCAAAACAGCTGCATCAATGTGGCCCACTCAGACAATCTTCCACCTGTCACTCCAGATGAAACCTATGTATTGTGGAGGTCTGGCTGCACTGTATATGTCAGCAAGCGTCATTGGTGGCCTCATGCATCCCTTGAATGGCCACACTCTCAAGCAGCTCTGCTGTTACATGTGGATTGTTTACAATTTGTTGGCTGCAGCCTATTCGTTGGCCTTCTTCACTGTAGAGCCCTTGGCACCCTGAGCCTTGCCCTGCAGCAAGCACAGGATGCTCAGTCCTGGAACAAAGAAAGGCTGCAAACAGGGCAGCGGATTGACAGTACGGCGCCCACCTTGGCCTCAGTCTCTTTGTTTCCGGTCAGCTTGCCAGCACCCTCCTTCACGTTGCCAACCAGATTATCCTTCTGGCCCTCGGCCTGACCCTTTGCTTTAGCAGCAGTGACCTCTGAGTGCCTGAGGGCAGCTGAAAGCGAAGGCATGAGGCAGTGCTGCCTTTTGAAGACGCAAGATGGAGGCATTGAAAGCCAAGCTCACCCCTCGGCGCGCTTGGCGGCGCCATCTGCCTCAGCCTTGTGAGCTCCAACGGCACCTGCCACCTTCTCCTAAAGGACGGCACAGCAGGGCAGCTTATTCTAGAGTCGTGCTAAGCAAACAAAGAGCCCAAGACACCTGCATCAGGCCAAGATCACGCGGATCACTTTTTCACACCTTGACTGCGCCAGTTGCCTGCTTCATCTGGCCTGACGCCTGCAGCAGCGCAAGAATGAGTCAAGCAGGCCTGAACAAATATTGGGTAAACAACAAGTCAGCCAACAGCAGGATGCAACCCAGCAGCCCACTAGCAGCAGGACCCTTTGCAGCCAAGTTTGTGTAAGTCAAGCAGCATCCAGAGCTCAAGCTACATCTATTGGTCTACGCAACCTGGAGCCCTGCAGGACCCATTCACGAGGCATCCTGGGGCCACTGGTGGCCTATGCAGCCAGGTCAGCACCCTTCAGAGCAGCTTCAGTGCCCTGACAGAAGCCAACAAGGGACATCAAGCAAGGAGCCCTCACAGTCCATGTAAAAGCACCCAACAGCCCGTTGCAGAGTCTTGCAGGCAAGGTCAGTCCCCAATCAAGCTGCACCAGGAACCTGGCATGACAATAGCTTCAGCGGGCGTCAGTGGGGGTCCCAGCAGCACCAGAGCCCTAGTGGGACCAGGCAAAAGCCCGTACACCTGGACATGCCGGATTGGTGGGCGCGCGAAAACCCGTCTGGGTGAAGCGACGCTCACCTTGCTGGGACCCGTCATTGTGATGTATCGGGAGCTTGACTGGGAGTAGAAGGCGTAAGTTTATCGGAGAGCTGAAGTTGTGACTGCTTTGAAAAGCTGGCAATACAATGCTTTTCCATTGATTGCCCTTCTATGGTGAGCAGCTCAGTCTGAGCCAGCAAGGAATTACAGAGGCCATTCATTGCTTGCTGGGCTTCACATCCTTGGATGTGGGCAGCTCCTCCCCAGTCTTTCTGAAGTACCGGACCTTTGTGCCATCCTCCTTTACTCTGCAGCAGGGGTCGAGGGCTTTCAGTGGGCACGGCAAGTCCAGAGGCCAATGCCAATGCAAGGCTGCATGATTGAATGATGGGTCAGCAGGATGCAAGCAACAAGCGTTGTGCACATGGCAAAGTCAAGCTGCTTTTGAGCAGATGACTGCGTGTGGCGACACAAAACTCACAGGCAACAAGATGAGCCTATCGCTTCTGCTGCACTCTAACATCAACAGCAGAGCAGCCGCCGCCAACCAGCAGAATGTAACACTCACCTGTACCCTATCCGGCTCCTGGTCTTGTTCTGCTTTGAGTACAGCATCACATTTGAGTGATGGATGGGGGACTCCCTCTCTGTGATCTGCCCGCTCTCCCCTTCTGCCTTCGGCTTGATATGCCGCACTTTGATGTTGATGCCAGCCACCACCACCTGCCCTGTCTTTGGAAGAACCTGCAGCGCACCGCAGCTGGCTCAGCATTGATGCCTGCAGCTTGAGCATTGCCTGCCCTGGTTGTGATGGCAACCTGCAGGCCAACACAAGCTCCTCGGCACTGAGGAGTGCAGCACGAGCCTGCACCACGTCTGGCAACGCCTGCAGAAACCTCTGGCATTGCAGCCGGCAGCCCAGGCAGTGACGCTTGCTCCAGGCCTAAGTGCTAAGACAGTTTCTGAACTTGCAGCTGAAGCCTGCTACCTCAGTGATATAAGGAGGCGCCTTAGTGTGCCTGCATCTCAAGCAGGGGCATGCTTCAGGTTCGCGGGTGCCAGGAGCCTGAGGCTCGTCCCAGTCCCTCATAGCTGCAGGGGCTGTGGCAATCACAGGCAACACTGCAATGCCTGTGATATACGCTGTGTGGAACTTAGCAATTGAGGCCAGCAGGGGCCCATGGTGCTCCGCACTCTGCCAACACTGGGCAGCACGCTTCACTCGCCATTGCAGGTGCAATCTGCGCTCACGGAAATGACTTCGCCAACTTTATTTCTATCTGAGCCGGCGATGACCTGCACTGTGTCGCCAGTGTACACTGGCATGGGCTGCCTGATGGGCTTGCCATTTTTATTTAGGGGATAGTGCTCCCACTTCTTGCCAGGACCCTGAAGTGCAATTGAGTAGGACGCTTAGCTAGAGTGGCTGCAGGGAATCAGACTGCCAGTGCTGTGCTGTGTGCAACCCTGGTGCAGCAAGATGCAGCAGCGGGGTATACATCAATGGGAGTGTTGCACCAGGATTTTGTCATGCTGCCAGTCCAGCACAGACTGGGGCCAGCTGGCTGTCAGACTCACAATGTCTGCGGCCATGATGTGAGTACATGATGGTGTGGGCTGCAGAGCACACAAACATGAGTCAGTCTTCGATCGTCATCAGCCACAGCTTCACAACAGTCTGAGGAGCTTACTCTAAGGCTAGGGGTGACGAAGAGAGGCCGCCTGCCCAGGAAGCTGCTGTGCCCCAGCTGGGGGCCTGCCAGCATGCCCTGCATGAACTCTGAAACTTTCCTGACGCAGACCTCGCGCAATGCTGTCCTGGACAGTTGTTTGCTTGATAGGTCAGGTCTGCCCGCCGCTGGCTGCGGTATAGCTCCATCATGGCGCACCTGGGACTGCAGGCCATGCACCCCTGAAAGCCCGGAGTTGCCTCATACCCATTGCATGATCTGAGAATGTAGACCGACATGGGGCTGTGGCAGACCTTACTGGATGCATTTGGACTGGGAGGCCGCAAGGTAAGCCAAACTTCTTCAGTGGCGAAGGCATGTAGGAACCACATTGTCCCCATCTGTTTGCAGTTGAATGTGCTCATTGTGGGCCTCGACAACAGTGGCAAGAGCACCATCTTGGAGCATCTCAAGGTGCGCTTCCAGTGGTGTGCCTGCACACGGGGCACCATTCACCCACACATCCTCATTGCCTGCTGCAGCCTCGGCGTGCCCAAGCAGCAGAGCTGGCGCCAACTGTGGGCTTTTCCGTGGAGGAGATCAGAAGCAAGTAAGGCTTGCCCTGCCCAACTCCCCCAGCCCTGGCACTGCTGGCTTGCACTGATAGTACCCCTGCCGCAGGGGCTTCAATCTCACAGTCTTCGACATGTCAGGCGCTGGCAAGTACCGCAGCCTGTGGGAGCAGTATTACCAGCAGGCACAGGCAGTCATTTTTGTGGTAGACGCTGCAGACAAACTCCGCATGTGAGGCTCACTCTATTGCTCTCAATTCCCACATACCTGAGCAGCAGGCCTGTGCTTGCAACGCAACAATGCCTAGTTAGCAGCAGATGGAACCTTACCCGGGCACGCTGTGACAGCTAGAGGGGGTTGCCCTCAAATCATGCGCAGTGCCTGTCACAGATGCTGTTACACCCCGGTCTGCTGGAGGCAAAGCCAGGAATGGTGTCCTGCTGAGTGTGAGTGCAGAGTAGATGCCTGCAACATCCTGCAATGCTGCTCAGCACGTCGTGTCTGCCTCTCTTGTCTGAAGCAGGCACAAGTGACCGTGCATTGCCCTGCCCATTGTAGGGTGGTCGTCAAGGACGAACTTGACAGCCTTCTAGCCAACAAGCAGCTGGCAGCCTCTGCACCCCTGCTGGTGTTTGCGAACAAGCAGGACCTGCCAACAGCCCTGACAGCATCCGAGGTCGCGCAGGCTCTCCAGCTGGACAGCATCAAAGACAAGCCCTGGCAAATAACTTCCAGCAATGCAGTCCTTGGGCAGGGTTTGGACAATGGCATGGAGTGGCTGGCACAGGCATTGCAGCGGCAGTTGCAGATATGAAGGAGACACAGTCAGCACTCAAGCAATCAGCTGGGGGCATGCACTCATGTGCATGCTTTTATTGACTTTAGGTTTTGGCTTTCGCAGGCAGCAATCACCAGACACTCATTACATTGCGGGGGGCAACTAGGCCGGCCAACTGGGGTCAGTAGTAGCGTCCTTGGGCTCGCGCCCGCCTGACAGAGTCTGGGATTGGCTGAAACTGGCGGCCACCGTAGCCCTGTCCCATGCCAAAGCCACCGTCAAAGCCTCCATCAAAGCTATTGTTCCCCTGCATGCCAAAGCCGCCGGGAAAGAAGCCGCCTCCAGCGCCCATTGCAGACATGGGCAGCACGCCAGCATGGATTGCTGCAGGCAGCAGAGCGGCAATGTCAAAAGTTGCATTGACCTGCACTAGTTGACAGGTGCTTGCAGAAGGGCAGCAGGGACATTAGGAAAGCTGCCTGAACATAAGAGTTTGGTAATGGCAGCAACTGTATAATTTGAACAGGGGCGAGAATGGCTGTTTGCAGGCAAACTGCTATAGCATCAAACAGCGTGCAGCTGCAGGCAGACAGCCAGGGTTGACATGAACAAGCTTTCTAGACCAAGCATGTAGCCTCACGCCACAGGGAGGGGCCAAACAGGACTCACCTGCTGCTGTGGAGGCTGCCTGTGCTGCAAGGGCGCTGGGCTTCCCCGTCATGTAAGACAGCAGCATCTCGCCACGCGCCTCATGCTGCACGCCCTTTGCAGCCAAGACCTGCAGCAACGCACAAAGAGCAGTGAGCCAAGCAGGTTCTGAATGCCACCACATGAGGCAACGGCCAGAGGCTCATGCTAACTGCAGCCCAACCAAAACTGACAGCATGAGGGCCAATGTAGAGGCCAGGCTGAAATATGTCTTGGCAATGCAGTACACAATTACTGCAGCTGGCTCCTGCATTGGCTGAGCAGCAGGCACAGTAGAAGAGCCCCTGACGGCAATTTTGGCTCCTGGTTCAAAGGACAAACTGGCTCCAAACAGGCGCCCTTCTGCAAGTGCAAAGCCAGCACAGTTCACAGGCACTTACCAGGCCGTCCCTGTACCGCACCAGCGTCTTGCCATCCAGTACACTCCAGTCCCCCTCAGACACGTCTGCATCCTCAGCAGCCTTCACCTGGATGCCTAGACACTTCAGCGCATCGTTGAAGGAGTTGAGGGTGCCATGCTGCAGCGCCAGGGGACAAATCGCTCAGTTGTTGGCCAGTCGGGGCTTAGGTACACCCACAGCTGATAGATGGTGCGGATGGCAGCTGAGCCTTCTCAGGCTCATGCAGTACATACGCAGCATGGCCATGCATTCCACTGCAGCGCATGTTGTTGCATCAGGCAGCAAGCCTGGCTGGCCGCCTGCTGATCGTGCCTGGCATTCTTGGTCAAAGGCAGACACCATGCCAAACAAGTGACAGATACACAAACAAGTGATAGATGCACAACCTTGATGAAGAGTGCACAGCACACTGCACAGTGTGGAATGCTCACATTTCTAAACGTTCTTTGATCGTTCTCCATGTCTGCTGCGCTAAGGATAACATCGCCTGAAGGTGTGACCTGTAGGAGAGACGAACATCAATCTGCTGGCAGAAGGCACCGAGAAGGACAGCATCAATCCAGCTGCAAAGCAAAGCACAAACTCACCGTGACCAACTGTGACCGCATGTACTGAAAGACAACGTTGCCTGTCTCCTCATCCCTGAAGCACTTTTGATACTGCAGGTGAGAAAAGCAGGCTTGAGCCTCCAGACAGGTTGACAGTCTCTAGTCAATGATCGGTAAGCGCACGCCTGATATCACTAAGCAAGCCTCAAAGCATCTCGACCATGCAAGTGGTGCTTTGCGAAGCGACTGAGGGGTGTCCCGCAGAATTGGGCGCCCACCCTGGCCATGCAGCCCCAGCACTGCCTCTTGAGGGGGCACCTAGCTGGCACCAGGCACTCAAGCATGGACAGAGCAGCCGCAGTCACCTGCACTGCTCACTGAGGAAGCCCAACATGGCTACGCAGGCGGCCCCACCTGCCGCCGGAGGTTGGCCTGCTGCGACTGCTGTTGCTGGAAGCTGCCAGGGGGCATCGGGCCACCATATCTATCCTGGTATCCCCCCATGCCGCGACCGCTGCCGCTGAAGCCGCCACGAGTCCCACGGCCGCGGCCGCGCAGCTGGAGACCTTGGCTTCCCCGGCCCCTCTGGAACCCACCAGGCCCCCGCCCCGAGCTCTGCTGTTTGTGAACGCCGCCTCCCTGCAGTGCGTCACGGCACAGCAGTGAAACACAGTGTCGCCCCCTCACCCTGCTGCCTGTGAAGGTCAGCAACAAAGCTCAAGGCGTGCAGCATATTGTTTCTGCAATCTGATGTGGCCTGGGGAAGCATGAGACCAGGCATCACCACATGTCAAAGGCAAGGGTACATGCAAGCTGCCAGCAGAAAGTGGCAAGCACCTGCACGCCAAAGCCACGCCCCTGGCCTCGCCGGTGCTGGGGCTGGCTCTGCCGCTGCTCCTTGATCAGGTCGTCCAGGGACATGTTGATGCCCCGTGGCACCTGCTGCAGGGGGGATGCAGGGCTGAGATTGAGCAAGGTGTGCCTGCAGGACTGCTTCTTACTGCAGGATGCACCTGCCTTCCCGCAGGGCGCATACAAGCAGGCTTTGCAGAGGGCCGGCCAGTCAGAGGGCTAGAGGACAGTCTTCCCACTGCAAAGATCTCCTGTTTGCTGGTGAATCACCTTTGAGGGCTCCCCCTCCATCCTAAGGAACTGAGGGGCAGCCTGCTACAAGACTGTTGTCCTCCACAGCGAGAACTGAAGTCAAGGAGACTTCTGGTCAATATTCAGGCTCTACATGCCTGGTGCATGCTGCCCGCGATATTGTAGATCAGCGGAACCTGGGTACAATAGGTCATGAGCTCGACCTATGTGACAGCCACTGTTGAGCTGATAAACACACCAATGAAGGCTGATGCGGGGCCCACAGCAGCCTCATTGGCTGCAACAGTCGCCTTCCTGCCAGAGGGAAAGCCTGCTGGAGCTCTGCAGCAGATGGTGCAGCAGGTCCTGCGTGAGGCTCACATCCTGGCCAAGCTGGAGCTGCCTCCAGCTGCCCATCGCGTCAGCTTTGTGCAGCTGCGCCCTCCTGGAGCAGGTCTGCTCCCTGTCATTTTTGCACCTCATGGTGAGCAGTGCTGCCAACATGGCCTCAACCTCTTGGCATGGCTGCAGATGCATCGCCAGATGGGGATGCACTGCAGGCCTTTGAGTGGCCATCCAACCCACCAGGTGGGGCACAGCTTGCACATGTGCCAAAGCTCAGAGCTGTGACCCTCGGAGCTCTTCCAGGGGCCTGCTGAATTGTGTATGACCATGGGGCATGCCTGTTCACCAGAGAGGAAGCAGGTCTGATCCCTGTCATCACACGTGCTGCAGGCCTGCTGGTGCGCCGAGGACATCACAGGCGGCACAGGACAGGGCACAGGCCAGCCCCTGGAGTGGTGTGGCGGCCCCGCAATGCCCAGCAGGGACAGGCACTCAGACTGCTGCGGCGACGCGGCTGCGCTGTCTCTGCTCGGGACTGCTTCATGGCCAAGATGCAGAGCCCTGATCCGGTGGGTGCCTTCTATCAGCATTCTGATGACGAGGGCACGGACACCACTCACATGCACAGCATTTAGCTACCTCTGAGTGTAGAGTGCTGGGCCTGACCTTGATCTCTCACATCCCTGACCCTACATGCAGGTCGCTGCTGTCGTAGCTGTGGTGGTGCCAGCTGCGAGGATGCTGATGGAGGACCTGGCCGATGCAGTTGCGGACTGGAACAGGAATGTTGGCGGGGACAGGGTCACACTTCAGCCTTGGCTGGAGGTGCTTCCTGAGATCTTGAAGCCTTCACTGCCCATGCTGCTGTGGCACTTCCTTCATGGGCAGGACGCTATCTGCCGATGCAGTGGTATGCAGCACGACCTGCCCCTGCCACAGCACAGATTGCACTTTGCGGGAGGCACTCGTCAACATGGCAAGCGCGATGTGCAGGAGAGCCTGATGCCTATCGCAGCCGCTGTGAGGATCCAGGCCTGCTGGCGGGCGGTGCGGGTACGCAGGCGCATTCAGCCCTGCACACGCCTGCTGTTGAGGAGGGCTGCCATTGCCATTCAGCGCTGCTGGCGCGCATGTGAGTGCGCCATACTTGGGCAGCACCTGGGCAGCTCTGGCCTTACCTGCCCTTCATCTGGGCAGCCCAGGGCTGCACTTGGAGCATCTTGTTTGTCCAGGAGAACCGAGCAAGCAGGGCCTGCGCCACCTAGCAATTGACACAGTGTGACGCGACTTGCCCGGGGAGTCCGCTTGCTGTCCAGTTTGGCCTTGGGCCAAATCACCCTGCTGGCAAGCTCTCCCCCCCCTGGTGCAGACACGCTGCGCGAACGCCTGCGCATGCTCCACGCGGTGCACGTCCAGGCCCTCATGATCGCGGGCATGCAGCCGGGGGACCGCCTGTGCCTGCCCGTGACCGACCTGCAGCTGCTGCTGCACCGGCAGAACCTGGGGGAGAAGCTGCGCAAGCTGCAGCAGCTCCCCGCTGCAGAGGCGGATGCAGCGCGCGCGGAGGCACGGCGCCACCTGTGGACCACCTTCCCGGAGCACCACACCCATTTTGCATTTGAGGAGGGGCCGGGCAGCCTCTTTGTGGTGGGTCAGGGTGGGGTGGAGCGCGCAGGGCTGCCGCGGTGGACAGGTGAGCTTACAGAAAAGCTACCTTTTCTATTATGAAAGGCTGCACATTGCTCTCCCAGCTGCCAGGGTGCCTCATCTACTCCACGGACCAGGGCTTGGCAGGGCACGCCCAGGCCTGCCTCAAGGGGCTGCTGGGGTTCACAGGTGAGCTGTGCTGGCTGCTGAGTGACCCTCCTGCTGAGGCCTGCAGCATGGTCCTGGCTCACGGGGCCGGCCTGGCAAGTGAGCAGGCTGTGCTCACTGCTGAGTGGCTGAGCTGGGTGGACCTGGGCAGGAGGTGTGGCAGGATGGCCTGGCCCCAGAGCCTGCTCATGCAGGACAAGATATGGGTTGGTCGTGCACCTGCTGCAGGGTCACGGAGGCCATCGCATGCTACCTTCTCTTGGGCAGCCTGCTTTGAGCAGCAAGGCGCAGTGCATTCAGCAGCTTCGCCAGGCGTCTCCTTGCCGCTGCACAGCATGCCCCCTGCAGGGTTGACTGCAGACCCACCTGCAGGAGCGGCCGCCCCGGTGGTGCAGCGGGAGCACATCCGGGCCCTGGGCGTGGACACAACCTGCCAGGCAGGGGATGCTGTGGAGCTGCTGACGGAGGGGACTCTGATGGAGCGCATTGCTGTGCCCTCCCTGCAGTGAGCGCTACCCCACCCCGCTGCTCTGTGAACCCACCAGTGCTGCCGGCGTCGGGTCTGTAGCAGTGACGGCAGGCGGCTGCCCAGGGTTTGTATTGTTGCCGGCATGTGGCACTGCTAGCATGCAGCAGCATCGTATGCTGCCTGTACCAGTCCTGCAGGGCCATGGAGGCCTCCTGGGGTGCAGCTGGATCCCCCAACTGCAACATCGCTAGTTGCAAACAAACTGCTTCAACCATCGAAGTGCAGCAGCCACCCTGAGGCTGGGCAAGTCAGTCTGCTGCAAGCCACAAGCATCCCGCAGCTGCCCCCTGCAGAAGGAGCGTGAATGAGGACGAGCGAGTCCTGGTGGCAGTCTCACTGCAGGGCAAGCATGGGCAGGGCGAGCTGCAGCGCCGGGCAGGGCTGCTGCTGGCGCTGTCTTGGGACCCCCTGAAGCGCAAGGGCATCACGTGAGCCCCTGCTGCCTCTGTCATGGCAGCGTGCCCCCAGGCTGGCGTGTTGCTAGAAGCGGACATCATGTTTTGCAACAGCCTTGAGGGCAGGCTTGCTGCTGGCCACGCTCCCCAGGACCTTTCAAAGGTGCTGGAGCAGTCCTGAGTGCGCACTGCAGCTGGAATACACAGCTCGAGCTAACGCAAGCCATGCAGTCAAGGTTTCTTGCAGCAAGTCGTGAGGAACAGGGGCTCAGACACCACCAGCTGTGCGGTCTGGCAGATATGGGCACATGGAGCTGCATATACCCTGCACATGGTGCACCGCAGCCAGCAGCCTGACTGGCTGCACTGACCTTGTTCCAGCCCCAGGCATACATGCACCCCTGGCCTGAAAGGTGCTGCTGCCATGCAGGTTGTGGCCACGGCACCCAAGCTACTTTGCTGGTAGCGTGAAACCTGCTGCAGCTCAGGTGAAGCCAACTGGCCATCCCCTGATACATGACCTCTGCACAGCCTGCGCTGCCTGCATTGGGCTTCATGCCGATGCGTCCTGCCCAACAGCTGCCTCAACACCAAGTGCTGAGAGGTCAGGCCAGCATGCTGCCACCCTTGCACAGCATGTGCTGGCAGTGGCTGGGTGCAGCCGCCAGCACGCCCTGCCCTGCATGCCAGCCAACCCTGCAGCCATGCACAGCTGCTCTGACAGCAAGTCCGGTCCCCGTCTTCCCATCGGCACTGGGTGTCGGGAGAACAGCTCACCGCCAGTTGTGCAGGAGGGAGCAGAGCAACGCCGCAAGCAGGGGCGGCGATCCCCCTTCCATCCCTCCTCGCGGCCTGACAGCCGCCAGGCCTCCCCCGGAGAGGCGCGGTCGAGCTTGTCTCCTGTGCGGCAGGGTGGGTGATGGCTGTCAAAGGTGGCAACCAAATGGGCAGCCGTTCACCCATGTGGTGACCGCACGCACATGCATTGCTGCAATTTACATTGCCCAACACCATGGTTCACTTCTTCTGCCTCAGGTCTTGCGTGCCATGTTTCCATGACGTTCACCCTGCCCATCTTTGCTTCGTGCGCATGACTCAGTGAGAGCTGCTAGCTGCAGCAGCTCACGTCCCAAGCTTTGCTGTGATCTCCCCTCCTGCATGGCCTCCTGGGAACTGGCATTTGCAGCTGCTTATGCCCCAGCTGTATGCTGCACCTGCAGGCTCACCCCCACAGTCACTGTCCCCTCCCAAGACAGCCCTGCAGCAGAGGCAGCCGGCACAGCCTTCGCTGCTGCAGGCCTTCACAAAAAGGCAGGCAGTGCTGCCCAGGCCATCCACCACGCCGTCCACAGCTGATGCCCTCAGCATGTCATACATCTCAGATGCCAGCCCCCGCAGGTGTTTCACATCCTCGCAGCAGCTGCTTCGGCGATATTCGTGTCTCAGCAGTGTCAGACTCAGTTCTGCAGCATGTACAGACAGCCTGCTGCAGCAGACGCAACCAGCTTAGCCCCCTGCAATGTGTCTGATCTGAACGACAGCTGAAGTTGTCATGGCTCTCTTGTGCTGCCAGCAACAATGCCCCATCCTGCTGTGCAGCGGCACGTCTGGGTTCCCTTGCAACCTGGAGGGTTTGGCAGAGCACACAGCCTCTGGAGCAGCCACGCCCATCCAGGGCCCCAGCCCCTCACCAACTCAGGCAGGCTTGAAGAGACACGCGTCAGGGCTGGGTGGCGGTGCAGCTTTCGAGGGCAATGGGCCGCAAGTCACCTGCACCAGCCGGCTGGGCGGGGCGTTCCCAGTGGATCCGAAGGAGGAGCATGCCCGCTTGGTGCAGGTGGGCTGTCCTGGCGGCTGTCATGTGGCACACATCGTGCTTGCCTGTTTTGCCTGCTGCGCACCCTTTCCAAGAAGGGTGCACAGCACCTGATCCACGGCAAGTGGGAGAGTTGTGACTCATGGCAAGTGGGGGCAGAGGCTTGAGCCCATTGAGCCCTCAATGTGTCATGCAACTGCTGCAAGGCAGACTCCGGCTCTCAGGTGGTTTGAAGCCAGTACACCCCAGGAAGTGCTCGTTTTGAGGGGCCTCCTGAGGTGAGGGCATGCCAAGCTGATGCCTGACGCTGTGGCACCACCAGTGCAGCTGAAGCCTTTGCATACCTGTCATGGCTGAAGCTGACTCAATGTCATTCCAGGAGCTGGCAGAGCTGTCGCGGGCTGAGTCGCAGCTGTATGGGCAGGTTGCTGCGCACCTGCAGGAGCAGCATCTGCAGCAAAAGCAGGATGCGGTGAGAGCGGCGCTCACTGCAGAATCTGATGCCTGCTGCTGGTGCCAGTGGGCGCCAGCTTTTACTAGTTGCAGTTTGCATGACTGGCAGCCCTGTTGTGACTTGCTGATCATAGGCCTGGCCTGATGTCCTCTGGGCAGCTCTGGGTGTGCAGGGAAGCACTGTCACCAAAGAGCCAGCTGCAGCCAGTAAGCAGCTGCCTTGTCCTGCAGGTGGCGGCATCTAAGGCATGGCTGCGTGGCTTCAGCGTGCACAGGTCTGCAGCAACTGGCCACAACTTCGCGCCCACAGCCAAGCTCCTGACTGTGGCAGAAGCCATCAGCACCACCCACCACGTCAAATTGTTTGCTTCACTTGATCAGGCAGAGGCGAGGCATTACAGCACTGGGAGCACCTGCCTGCAGCAGAGATGTCCAGAGATGCCCTCCTGCTGCCATGTTGATGCTTTGTGCTGCGGCCCAAGGCTGGCCCTGTACCGTTCTTTGTTCTACCTTTGCAAGGGGCAAAGTCAGCAGGCTAAGCCACGTGAAGTCAAGATAGGCAGCCGCCACTTTGTTGCTGAGCTGCACCATAGTTTCCACATCATGTGCCTGCGTGTTGCACTGCTGCGGGCCACAGCACAGCCCGCCTCCCTGGTACTCATGCAGCTGCTGATGAAGGCAAGCATGGCTCCTGCTGACAGTCAGCCCCCCTGCCCTTGGTGGATCTTTCGATTTGGTTGACCAATACTGCTGCCCTGACATCTGTGCAGGTGCTGGCCAAGGTGCGCAAGGCCCGCAAAGCTGCGCTGGAGGCTTCTCGCAAGCTGCAGACCTCGCGCACCGACCGCCATGCCACCAGCATGCGCCTGGAGGGTAGGCAGCGCATGGGGCGACGGCGTTTGGCTGCAGGCTGCCAAGATGCTGCCAGGCACAGGCAGGCGGCAGTGCTGAAGGTGGGGACTTCTGCGTGAGCCTATGCGGAGTTGCTCAGGAAGACATGCTCTGGGGCGCAGCAGGGACACAGCCAGGCACAGGTAGGCAGCACCAAAGGTCGGCCGATCAGGCCTCTTGGTGCCACAGCCTAGCCTGACAAGCAGCAGACCTTTAGGTTTGAGGGGTGCTGCATGATGGTCACGCCGAGTGGTTGGGCGCCAGTATGCTTGCCCATGCCTGCTGTTTGACTGTAAACAAGGCTCACCCGCCAATGTTCAGGCGTACGAGATTGTTGCTCATTCCAGAGGGATCATTCCCTGACTGAAACACCCAGGTTGACCAGCTCCCCAGGCCCTGCAACTGGCCTGCCATATCACGACCGAGCTGGTTGCTGCAGGAGAGTGAGGCTCAGCGAACTTCGCAGCGGCACCAGCTGCAAGGAGGCCAGCTGGCATTCCACCAGGGCGTCAACTTGCTTCGCAAGCAGATCCGTGTCACTGAGATGCAGCACAGGCAAGTACCTGCCACAGTTGAGACCTGCTGGTCCAGAAACTGCAGCTGGGCTCATGCACCTCTTGCTCAAGTGCCTGTGGCTGGGAGGCTCTATCCTCAGCTTACTTCTTTGTGTGCGCGCTTGCAGCAAACTGACATGAGCTGTTCCTTGGGCCGCTGCCAAGCTCAGCACCTCAGAGGGGTTGCTGCTCACACACAGCAGGGCCCGCCTCCCGAAAGCTCCCACCACTGCAGGAATCAGCTGCTGAGGGCTGCAGCAGCTGACACAGTCATGCAGCAGCGGTGCGAGGAGCAAAACAGGCAGGCCAATATTGAGCGCCTGCATGACAAGACCGCCACCAACAGGACTCTGGCTGCTGAGCTGGCTGCAGCAGGCATGACTGCAGATGTTCGTGCTGAGATGGCTGAGGCTCGTGCAGCCCTGCAAGAAGTTGTTGCTGCCAGGTGAGACAGCATACCTACCAATGTTACATCGGCTGGTGCGGCGATGCACAAAGGGCAGTCTGGCTGTGATGCTGCATTTCGCAGCTACAAGTGCTGTCCTAAGGCTCCACTTGGCCAGCACACCAGCAGCCTGCTGGGGAACGCAGCACAACATTCCCATCGCTGAGTGCCAAACCTCCTTGTTCAAGCACTCTCTGCATAGCAAAGTGGCAATCCCAACACAGCTAATCGAGAATGTTTGCGAGACACTCTAGGTCCAGCCAGGCTTCCTTCAGTCCTGCGGGTTTGGGCGCCCACTGTTGCAGCCAACAGGCCTGAACTGGCCAGCATCTGATCAAAATCGCTTGCCAAATCAAGTTGGCATGCATGGGCAGGCTTGAGCAGGCCCCAGCCAGTGTCAAGCAGCCGTTCTTGACGCCCCCTGCTGCAGGCGGCAGGCACGGGAGGCGTTGATGTTTATGGTGGGCCCTGCTGGGGGCTGGCGCGGCTGCAACCAGCCCATCGAGTACCGCAGGGTCCTCCCGCTGAACATCATTGGCTCAGCAGCAGATGCGGCAGGCCTGGCAGAGGAGTCCAGCAGTGACAGCCTGGACTCTGCAGACGATGGCTGCAATCTGCATGTCCACCTAAGTGGAATGCATGATCTGCGGGCCGAATGTGGTGACCTCCTGCAGCCTTCTGCCCCACCCCCGACCTGCATCAGAGGCCCCAGACCACAGCCCAACCAGGCGGTCACAGTGTCAGAGGTTGTTGCAGCCGTGCAGCCTGATGCAGCTGCACAACCACAGCCTGCTGGAGGGGCCCACTCAGATGCTCCACCCTCACTTGCAGTATATACAGCCCTTAAAGCAGTGTGAAACGTTCCTTGAGCCCACCAAGCGTCAGCAGCTTTGCCACCTCAAGGTCGGCCTTTGAATAGTGGGGCCTTGCGTGTTCAGATGACACATCAACAGATATGACACGTTGGAGACTATTTCAAGGCTGGGCAGTCAATCACATGCCAGCATCTCGGAAGAATTGAATGCTCTCTTTGAGGGCAGCAATGAAAGAGTCAATCTCAGCATGAGTGTTGTACAAGTAGGCGCTTGCCCTGGCTGATGCAGCAATGCCCAGATAGTGGTGCAGAGGCTGCGTGCAGTGATGCCCAGACCGAACAGCAACGCCTGCACGCCACAGGGTTGAAAGTTCGGCAAGCTTTGACAGCCAGACCCGCAGACAAAAGCTTGATGCAGCATACCAAACTTGACAGCCAGCACACCTTCGTTATCAAGCAACGACGAGATGTCAGTGGCATGAAGCCCCTCAACATTGAAAGACGCCAGCGCTGCCCGTGCTGCCCCATCGCGAGGGCCATAGACTGTGACACCATTTAATCTCCTCAGCTGCAGCGCACAAAGACCCAGGAATTCAATACGCTGCTGCAGGCAGCTCTAACCTCTTTACTCTGCTGCATGCATGAACATTCGCCTGAAATGTCTAGGAACCCACCTCCTGCTGCAGGTAGCCACCAATGTCCTCCTCATAGTCATGTACCTGGTGCATGCCAATGTCCTGCAGGTAATCCACTGCAGCGCCGAGGCCGATGGCCTCAGCAATGGCTGGCGTGCCCGCCTCAAACCTGGAGGGGGGAGGTGCATAGGTGGAGCGGTCGAGAAACACGTCCTGGATCATTTCGCCGCCGCCCATCCATGGGGGCATGCTCTCAAGAATTTCTTGCCTGCACAGCAGCACGGAGACAAATCCCAGATGGCGGACGCAATGATGGCGTGCTGCCATGCAGCTGCAGCCTGTGCAGCACCAGGGGAGCTGCAAGTAGCTGTCGCATTCTGCAGTGACTCCTTTCAGGGAGGTAAGAGCCTCCTGCCTGCAGAATGCCTTGATCTGTACTTAGTAGGGCTCAAAGGTACGATTTAACACAAGGAAGGCCTGCGAAGCTAAGAAAATGCACTATGCAGCATGCCCACCTGCCCCAGAGGAAGGCACTGCCCGTGGGTCCAACCATCTTGTGCCCTGAAGCCACGATCCAGTCTGCGCCCAGCTGCTGCACGTCCACCGTCATGTGGGGTACTGACTGGCAGCAGTCCAGCATGACCTTGGCACCCACCTGCAGAGGCTGGCTTGGTGAGCGTTATCTGCCAATACTGTGCAGGCACCTGCTGAGGAGACCCCTTCGGAGATCAGTATGATGCATGCAGCAGCCTGATGCGCAGCTGCTGCCAAGATGGGGAGGTCTGGACAAGGTGCAGCCAGAGTGGGTCAGATATGCAGCATGCAGCAACAATCAGACTGAGGCAGACCGGCTGCCAAGCACCATAACTCCTGCACCTGTTGTCATGGCAGTGCAGCTACAGGGCAATTCTGTGCATGCAAAATTCACCTTGTGGGCAGCCTCGGCAACCTGTGCAGCCGGCAATATGCAGCCCAGCATGTTGGACACATGCACCATGGCCACCAGCTTGGTCTTGGAGCTCAGCATCTTATGGAAGGCCTGCAGGGCAGACATCCTGCACGTCAGCACCAGCACGGGCTCCATGACCTCCCTGCACAGGTTTTTATAAAGGGGGGCAACTACCAGGCTGAGAGAGCGCTCGAGCATTGCTGGCAGCAGCTAGCCTTGGGTCGCACAGGTAGGGGCATAGCTCAAACTGCACGCACACAAGACAGACAGCACATGTCACCTTCATGTCCACTTCCTGGCCGTCCTGCGTGAGAGGCACGTGCCGCAGCACCGCCCCCGTCTTCTGCGCCACGATCTGCCAGGGCACCAAGTTGCTGTGGTGCTCAGCCACAGTGGACAGGATCTGCAGGCAGGCCGCACAACAGCCGTCAGCCCAGTTGCCAGCACATACAGGTGGCACAGCCTGGTGCTTCAGCTGTGCAGTAGGCTCCACAAACTCAGCCCAGCCTGAAATTGGAGCAGGTGCCAAAGCTGTCTGCTGGGGCCCCTCAAACTTGCAGCATACATTGTCACCTGGGGTCACCAAGGGCCTGTCACAGCAGAGGTTCATTTCGCAGAAGTCGAACCAGCCCTGTGCACAAGCGGTCCTGCACCTCGACCCACCTCGTCCCCTGGCTTCAGGTTCTCCAGCCCCCAGGTGTAGGCCACCAGGTTGATGCCCTCGCTGGCATTGCGGCACCAGACCACCTCCCTGTCGCTGCGCGCGTTTATGAAGCGGGCCACCTTGGCACGGGCACCCTCATAGGCTGCTGTTGCACGGGCTGCCAGGTTGTGCACGCCCCGGTGGACATTGCTGTTGCAGCCCTGCAGCAGGAGGGCACCTCTGCCTCGGTCTGCCATGCAACACTATTCCCTTGACCATGGCTCAGCACTCAGCCAGTCGACTGCCAGGCACTCAAGGCGAGCTCCTGCAGATTGTCAGCAGCACCTTTGCCCCCGCAGAGTCCTCCTACTGCTGTCATGAGCCACTGAGCAACACAGACTGTGCTGCAATCAGCATTGGCCAAGGTCGGGTCCTGCAGGCCAGAGGCCCCAATGCCTGACCCTGCCGCTGATTGCTGCCTGGAAGATCACGGCATGGTCTGCAGCAGTCATGCTGATGCATCCAGGTAGTGTCCCCTCAGGGGAAGCAGCTACCTGCTTGTGGCCATGCTGGTGGCATCAGAGAGGTGCTGCCTGCCCAGCAAGCTGCCACTGTGCCTCCCCAGGCTGTAGTACTTTTGGCAGCCGCGTCGGTAACGTGAGGCACATACACAGAGCAGATGCCACCTCAGGTGACTTATGCCAGGCATAGGACAGGCCTGACAATGGCCCCATCAAGCAACAACTAGCCCTGCAGCCTGTGGCCACAAGCAATGCTGTTCCCTTCAGCCTGAGGCTACATGCAATGCTATCTAAGAAGCAAGAATCATTGCCAACAGGCTCACGTGGGGCCCGTAGTATTCGTCCATTATTCTGCGCACTGCCAGCGGCTTCTGGCTGGTGGCAGCATTGTCCAGATAGACGAGGGGCTTGTTGTTAACCTGCTGGTCCAGGATGGGGAAGTCTGCCCGAACACGCTCAGCCAGGGAGCCCCTGTCGCTAGTGCTGGCGCCATTGCTGCTGTGCACCCTGCTGTGGGAGTCCTGCTCGACAGGCCTAGCCTCCACAGCCTGCACAGCCAGTGCGGGATGTGGGGATCACAGCAGAAGCCACTGTCGCAAATCGGCAGACATGCTGACATGCAGCAGCACAAGCAAGAGCACAAATGCAACCAAGACTGTGAAGATGAGCACCACTAGAACTAACCGGCAGAGAGGACACGGTCTGCAAGCTGGAGTGTCTTGCTGTCTTTGCCTTGCGGTGCCCTGCAGATTCGTGTAAAGAGACCTGCCTGGCATGGCATTGGCAAGGAGCAGGCATGCTGTGAAGGCTTGTCAGCTGAGCAACGTGGGCCAAGAATGTCAGATCTGGAAAGTAGGTTGAGCTTGCAGATCACTCAACAAATCTGCAACATGCAGGGTCACAGCACTGCCAGGTGCCCTGCTGGGAGGGAGTGTGTGGCGGTGCAGAGGCCCGTATCTGCCAGCCATCCTGCAAAGCGCCTGCGCACACAGCCGCCCGCATCCAGTTTATGCAGGCTGGCAGGCTCAGTGGCTGCTGTAGGGGCAGCGCAATGCATGATAGCTCAGCCAGCAGCAGCCGCAGTTGCAAATGCAATGGTTGACATTGCGGATGCCAGCACCGCATTCCCTCTGGCGATTGGTGGTGGTGCTGCCATCGCAGCCCTGTCGGCAGCTCTATTAGCAACAGACCCCCAGAAGAGGTGCGTCCATCCCGCATGCACATCTTGTCTGTAGTGCAGCGTACAACGGTGCCGGGCAGCTGTCGCATTGCATGCCTTTTGCAACCAATGTGGGAGATGTGCAGACGGTCGGCCCAGACTGCCACTGCTGGCGGCAGCGAGAAGGACGCTGTGCGTACCTATTTCGACACAGCAGGCTTTGAGCGATGGAGGAAGATCTATGGCGAGACAGACGAGGTCAACAAGGTGACAGGCAAAATCAGGCTGGCCATCACCAGCTAGCGACTGATCAGCCTGCCTCCAATAACTTTGCCAGCTGTAGCTATAATGTGGGGCACAGGCGCCACACACTGCTCGGCCTGCCAGCACCTGTTGCCCAAGCTGGGTCGCTACCTGGCAGCACTGTCCTGCCACAGACAGCTTAGCCTGACAGCACATACAAGTAACCACTGGTGGCTCTCCTGAGTCTGCACCCAGCATCCATGACTCTTTGTCCCAGCAGTGGCTCTGCCTGAGGCCCATGCCTGTCATGCTGGCTCAGCAGCCGCATGGCAGGGCCTCCCAGAACCCCCCCTGCTGGGGGGGAATCATCACAGCCTACACTCCTCCAGAACAACTTCCCTGCAGGTGCACTCCCCCTCCAAAGATGGATGCCTGCACCCAGCCTACAGCTGTGAGATGACCTGCCAGCATACCCCCACCATTGAGCATGGTCTGGCCTCTCCCTGTACTGCAGGTGCAGCTGGACATCCGCACCGGACACGCACAGACAGTGGAGAAGGTGCTGGGCTGGCTGGACGAGGAGGGCGGGGTGCAGGGGACCACTGTGTGCGACGCCGGCTGCGGCACAGGCAGCCTGACAGTGCCTCTCGCCCTCAGGGTGAGCTGTTGGGCAGTCAGGATGGAGGGTGGGCAGTGCCATGGCTTGTCAGCCGTTGCAGCGTGGACAGAGTGTCTGGGAGCATGACGTGTTGGGCAGCAGCACAGCGGCAGGAGGCAACTGGCAGCACACCAGCACACTGCGGATGCAAGGCTGCCCCCTTGGCCTTGTCAGTGCTGGTGGTGCCGTCTGCAATTGGCATAGCAGATTTGCATTGCGCCCTAGGTAGCACAAGCCCGACACAAACCTGGACATGTCGTGCAGCAATTCTCACAAGGTCTGAAGCTGCCGCTGTCGTTGCAGGGCGCAGAGGTGAGCGCCAGCGACATCTCAGGTGCCATGGCTGATGAGGCTAAGAGGCGGTATGAGGCAGCAGTGGCCAATGGTGGGGCCTCCCGCACCCAGACCGCCCCCAGTTTTGCAGCTGCAGACCTGGAGTCCCTGTCAGGCAAATTCCACACTGTGTGCTGCCTGGACGTGATGATCCACTACCCTCAGGTGTGAAGTGGGCCAGCTTGCGGCTGTGCTGTTGATGGCATGACATCCTTCTCTTTGTCAATGGTTGGATACGAATCGCTTTCTGGGTGGTGGAGACTGTGCTACTTTGTTGAGATATCCTGTCCTGTGTGGGGCGACCATGGTGGCCAGTCCTTACATCTGCACAACCATCTGCATGAGTTGGCAAGCGCTTCTGCCCAAGGTGGGGGCCAGTGACTGGTGCTGCAAGTTGTGAGCGCTTCTCCAGATGCAGGAGCTGGTGACAGGTGGTGAGGTGGTGAGGTGTACTGGCTGCTGCAGGTAGCCTTGCAGTGCTACTGCTGCCCCATCACCCCAACACTTGCTGGCAGTCTCACTTGCGCTCTCCCCCTGCTGCAGACCAAGGCCGATGCCATGGTCAAGCACCTGGCCAGCCTGGCTGACCAGCGTCTCATCATCAGCTTTGCCCCCAAGACAGTGGCCTACAGCATCCTCAAGCGCATCGGCGAGCTCTTCCCAGGGCCATCCAAGGTGCGCTTGCATGCACTGCTGCGCTTGTGCAATTGTCACACGGCATTTGGCACTACATTTGGCCTTGTGAGCTGTGTCCCAAGATGAAAGGCCCATGCCAGCCTGCAGGGAGCATGCCACACCAATTGATGGTGCCCTCTGCTGAGCTGCCTCAGATGCAGACTGCCCACAATCAATACCTTGGTCTGCAGGCTACTCGGGCTTATCTCCATGCTGAGGCTGATGTTGAGAAGGCTCTGAAGGAGGCTGGCTTCACAGTCACAAAGAGGGAGATGACTGCCACAAGCTTTTACTTCTCAAGGCTGCTGGAGGCCAAGCGGCTGTAGTGATCACCTGGTGGTCCGCAAGCTGCCTCCCAATCCCTCTTCTTTTGTCCTGAGCGAGCGCAGCCATTCATGTTGCACCTCATCGAGCCGAGTGATGCTATCAGCAGCCTATCTACTGCATAAAGCTTGTTATGCAGTGTGTTGATTTCATTCAGCAAGCATGCGCAGCGAAAGCACACAAACACCTTTGACCGCATGGGCAGAAATTGCCACATACACAAAAGGGTCACGACAGGGGAGGGAAGCAAAATGGGGGACAGTCAGACATGCTCAGGTGTTATAGAGCGCAACCTCTTGAAGATTTGCTCCTCTGTGCATACTAAGGAAGCTCACACATCTTAGGACTGACATGGTGCAGCCACAGATTGCCTACAGGCGCCTGCAGGCATGCAACAAAAGCACTGAGATGCTGCCTGGGGGCAGTGCCACTATTATGCAAAGCAATAGGTTGATGCAAGCGCCCCACAAAGGATTGTGCAAGCTCAATTGTGACATCTGCCGGGAAGTTCAGCACCACCACCCCAGATTGGATCTACTGAGTTTCTGGGCTGCCCCGAGCCGGCAATGGCAGCCCTCCCTGCTCACCAGGCATTGCCGCTGCTGAGCCCACTTGGCAGGTGCTATGGTCGGCAGAGCATCCAGGGGAAGCAGCGTTAGGGCGCAAAGGTCTGGCGCCCACGTGCACTCTGCATGGTCCCTGGGCGGCGACGGCGGCTGGCCGCCCACCACTGGCGAGCTGGGAACGGACCCTACTAGGTACTGCACAGGGCATGCTCAACTTTGCCTGTGGGGTTTACAGACCAGCTGCTGCGCAATGTGCGGCATGAAAGCTTGCAAGCCTGACTGCAGCCTGCATGCGCCTTGGGCAATGCTGGAGTGTGCCACAGAGGAAGGCTGCTCCCCCCCAATGTTGACAACACCAGCCTGAGTTGCCTGTGCTGCGGCCTCTGGCCTACATGTGCACAAAGCGTTGGTTGACAGCCTGAAAGTGGCCAGCCTGGCTTGCCTGGACTGCAGCTCTGGCATCAAAGAGCAGGTCATCATCCCCAAAGTGCACGCCTGCAGCCATCGCTGCAGCCTGCACGCCATCGCTGAAGTGGTCATCACCTGCAGCAGCGATCCACCTCTGTCTCACAACCTTACATTCCTATGTGAGGCAGCACCCAGAGGACATGTGCAAAGCAGAAATTGCTCAGACACTGCAATCTGCTTGCAGTACCTCCCAGAAGGCTACTGGTGGGAGCCTTCACTTACGGAGGGAGCTGCCAAGGCTAACCATGCAGCATAAATGCAGCCCCTCTACCCATGTTGCAGTGTGCAAGCTCACCCCGCCAGCCGGCAGTGCAGAGAGTGCTGGCTTCCACCAGGTCCTCTGCCTCTCCGGCGCCATAATGGTCTGCAGCTGCTTGCAGCAGCAGCACCACAAAGTAGACCTGCACCAGTTTGGCATTACGTGAGCTGCAATGCAAGCCTAGACCGTGCTAAGACAGGCCACCATGTCTGAGATGGAGAGGTCTCATGCACCAAAACATTGGAGCAAAGACCTCTGGGCTACCTGCTGCAGACAGTTGCCCTGAAACTCAATGTGCTGAGGGCGACAGAAGCTGCCAACATAACAGATCTGCTGAACACATGGAAGAGGAGGGCCATGCACGGCAAGGTCATTCTTGCCTGCCCAGGGCATTGCAGGCTGTGCCGTTGACACATAGAGTGGCCCAAGGCGCAGCAGCAGAGAGATGCCGCAGAGAGCGCTTGCCTGCCGCAGGGCACTGAAGTACATCATCCCTGCACTGCTGCTGAGCAGCTCCTGGTCTGATCCGGCTGCCACTGCAGCGCTCCACAGCTGCTGGCCTTGATGAAGCAGCTCTGCGGCCGCCTGCAGCACATGTGTTGTAGGCAGGCCGCTCAGCACCATACTCTGCACGCCGCCGTCGCACAGTTCAGGTGGGCAAGCGCGCAGACATTGCAGGTGAAATGCACTGAAGCACAGCACTTCACCTCAGGGTAACAGCCTCTTGGCATTCATATGCGCACAGATTGCTGTCGAGGTGCCGGCATCAGGTTGAATGCCTGATGAGCCGGGACTAGTTGGCTGCAGACTGGTTGCTGCTGTTGACAGACAGCAAGTCTCGGGAGGCAGCAGGGGATGTCAAGGCGCCAGCCGTCTCACCCGCATCAGTTGGGTCCATGCCTCCACATAGGCCTCCCGAATCTCTGCGGAGGACTGCGCCAACTCCTGTGCCTGGGGGAGACTGGCTGCTGCGGGGCCACACTCAGCTGTGCCTTCAGCTGGCTCAGCAGCAGGCCCTGCACGCCAGTCTGCTGCGAGCGCAACAGGATCCACTCCTCCCTGCTCATCAGGACAGGCCTGTCCTGCCTGAGGAGGGCTGCCCGCTGCCGCAACAGGCTCAGCAGCAGCAGGATCTGCTGGCGATTTGCCTCCAATGCCAGGTGAGCCTGTGGGCCCCGCCCTGTCAGGACTTGCCTGCTCTGCAACTGTGCCTGCAGCAGGCTCTGCCAGCCAGTCGTCTGCCAGCGCGACTAAATCTGCGCCTCCCTGCTTCTTGGGAGAGGCCTGCTCCACAAAGTTGTCATCCAGCAGGGGCCCCCCCGCTAGGGCTGCGTGCTGCCCTGCTGCAGTATCCGCCACAGAGCTGCTGTGCCCGTTCAGCTCCAGCTGCCGCTGTGAGGATTGGACAGGCTCAGAGGCCTTCAGCTGCCACTCCAGGCCCAGGCCGGCGCCTACTGCGCTGGCCATCGCGCCCCGCTCCTGCTCTATGGCGGCGGCTGCTGCTTGAGAGTCAGGGACAGCTGCAGGACCGGGATGGCCAGCAGCATCAAAGGCGCCCCATCCCTGCTCATCCATGTCGAGAGCAGGGGCAGGGGCGCCTGTGTGCTGCAGCCGAGAATCCAGGCCTGCAGCAGGCTCCTCCTGGAACGACAGCCCAGCTGCCTGGGGTGCCAGCTCTGAGTCGGGCGCATCAAAGTCACCCCACTCATCTGCGTCCAGCTCTGGATGTGTGCCAGCAGCCCCAGCAGCAGGTGTCGCAGCCCCAGCAGGGTGGCCAGTGCTGCTGGCTGGCTTAGCAACAGCTTGGCCGAAGTCGCCCCAGGCAGGCTCCTGCTGGCGGGGCATGCCAGCCCCATCAGTGCCTCGTGCGTCTGGTCCCACCCCATTCGACTGGACGGCAGGGGCATCAGATGTGCCCCATGAGCTCAGCTGAGCTGCACCAGGCCCCTGACCAGCAGACCCATGCTGCGGTGCGGGGCCAGCAGCATCAAAGTCACCCCATGCAGGGCTCTCTGATATCTGAGCTTGAGCCCCCGAGCCAGGCAGGGCTGCCTCTGTCCCAACCTTCAGCAGCCCCGAGCACTTCATCACAAGAACCACTCAACAATTGAAAGAACCACCAGTGCATGAGCCTTCAGCAATCGCCACACACAGGTCATGTCAACAGATGGTCCTCACCTGGCCACTTCGCGCCACAGGCGAGCCACCGGGCGCATGCTGCCACCTGCCTGTCACGCCCAAAGGCAGCGCTCCTGACCCTCCCAGGCCAGAGGAGGGTGCAGCATCTTGCTGCCGCGCTTGTCCCGGCTTCACAGGTGACTCCCAGGGTGGCGCCCACACAGGCCCCACTTGCAGGCCTGGCATCTCCAGATCCTCTAGATCCTCTTCCCCAAAGATGGACAGAGCAATGGGCCCCTGCCTGCAGAAGCATTGACGCAGACTGGTTCTGCCCTGTCCATATGCACAAGTATTGGCTCTGCCTCACAGGGAAGGGCCAGCAGCAACAATGACAGTAAAGGACCCAGCAGCAGACCTTGAGCCAGGCAGGACAGCCTGCGTCTTTACGGTGTCCACATACAGAGCAGTAATTGGGGCAGAGCAGGTGCAACAGCGCCAGAGCAGTGGCCCAAAACAGGGTGCAACAAGACTGTACCTGGGCCCCGCCTCCTTGTGCTGGGAGCCAGCATGCTGTTGCGGGGCAGCTGCCTGGCAATCAGCCTCTGCAAAGTCCCCAAAGTCGTCCTCCTTGTCATTGGCATGGGCACCATTTGCCATGATGCTGCTGCCAGCCCATGCTCCAGCAAAGCCGGCCTGAGGCTGAGGCGTTGCAACCTGCACCTGCCCTGCCCCAGATGCATCACCAAGCCCTGCTTCCATGAAGCCAGCCTCCTGGTGTGCCTGCAATGGCTGCTTCTGCCCATCTGAGCTGGGCAATGCTCCAGCAAAGCTGGTCTGAGGCTGTGGGAGTGACGCTGCTGGCTGCCATCGCTGCTGGGTGGCAGCAGGGGCAACTGTGGGCTGTGCTGCCCCTGGTAACCCCAGCATTATTGTGGGGGAGCCCGCAAAGGGATCCTCCCCTGCAGCAGGCCTGCCTGCCCCTGCCCCTCCCTGTGTCAGCTGCCGATTGAAGGCAGACCCAGCAAAGGGGTCTGCTCGCGGCATGGGCACCTGTGCAGCATCGAGCTGCCCCTGCTGCCATGCGCGCTCTGCCGGCCAGTCCAGCTGCCGCGCCTGGTGCCATGCGGGCTGCTGCTGCCAGTGGGCCGGCGCCGCTGGGTGGGCCTCTGTGGCAGCTGTCCCTTCCCAGGCAGCCCAGTCAATCGCAGCATCAGAGGCACTGCGTGCAGATTGGGCGCTGCTAGGCGGTTGGTGGCCTACAGGTGGTACAGCGCGCACTTGCATGGCAGACGCATGGACAGGGCCCCCAAGACTATTGCCATCTGGGTGGCTGTAGATGCAGTGCAAGGCCACATCTACCTTGAAGAGAACAGAGAACTTGCGGCTGAGTCAAGCAAGCTCTGGCAGAGCTGTGGTGGAGAGGAGGGCAGATCGCATAGACATGTCACAGGCTGTTCAACAAGCTTTGCAGTCTCCCTCAAGGCTGTGATTCTCAGCTGCAGACAGCACACCTGGGCCAAGGCGGGAAGGCAGCTGCTGGGGGGCAGCCGCGTGGGCAGCAGGCTCCTGGCCGCCAGAGAACTGGAGCCACTTTGGGGGTTCAAAATCCCTGGCAGCCCGATGGCGTAGGCGGGGGGACTCAGTCTCGCGAATGATGTCCCCCATCTTTATGCCATATGAGGGCGGGGTGATGCTCTGATCCACAGCGACAACCTGCATGGAGAGGGCCACTGACTACAGCTGCAGAGATTGAAACCATACAATGACAGGGTGCAGGTCTGGTCCACGGAGCTGCAACACGAGTTCAGAGCGTGATGCCGTGTGTGACAGGACTGAATGGCAGGCCGTCATCAGTGTCTTGCACAGCACCGGCATGTCCCAACAAGGAGTGAATGAAGGTGCGCATGATGGAGGCATGCGTTCTGCAAGTCATTTCAGGGTGCCAGCTGGCATGCCGCACAGAGCAAGGGATTCTGGCTGTCTGAACAACACAGCTTGCATGCCTGCAGAGGCCCTGGGTCCTAGATTCTGCAGCAGGAATGATGGTCCCTGAGACTCAGGATCAGCAGATCTGGTCCGGGCATGCAATGCAGCCCCATTGTCGAGGCTCACCATCTCACCAGGATTCAAGTTGGGAATGACTTCAGTCAGGCTCAAGGGCCAGGCTGGTGCAGCATGAGTGCATCACTGCACACAGTGCCCCAGGCAGAGGAAAGCCCATCAGGCTCGTCCCACCTCTGCAGGCGCCCAAGTGCCATCTCGCTGCCTATACCACACTGACTGACCACGCCTGAACTCCTGCCCCTGATAGGTGGATTCCACATCTGCAGACTCTGCACAAATGGCTCAATTTTGGCCTGTGTGGGGTTTCCTGTCAAGCAGTGCATTGGTCTGCTGGCAACGACTCTCAAGCTGCTCGCAGGTACCTGCTGGCGCAAAAAGGTCCTCTGGCAGGGCCTGGCTCAGATCCCTGCCGGGCTGCGCTTTCTGCATTTGGGCAGGGGCGCCATGGAAGTCATCCCAGTCTGGGCTGCCTGGCATGCTGGCTGCCCAACAATCCTCTATCTGATCAATCGCTCCTGCTCTGCGTCCTTAGTCAGCGCCAAGTGGTGGCCACAGCATTGGGGAAATTGGGCCTGCGTTATGCACCTCACATGGCAAACACCCTGTGTTGTATGATGCATTGGCTCAAGTGGATATCCGGGTTTCTTCTTGCATGCGCCAGCTTACAAAGTCAGATGGTCACGTAGGTCATTGTAGGCCCGTTTGATAGCTCTGCGGCGGTTGTGCCTGTGTGGTCACGCAAGCTTGCATTCTCAAGAGCCTGCAGTGCCAGAGCCTCACATCACATGAGCAGCCGGACCCCAGATCTGAGTAGGGAGCAGCTGGACAAGGCTGTTGTGGCCTTGCTCAAGTATGTGGGACACCAACAGGAGGAGTCCAATAATTTGCTGGACGAGGATGACTACATCCATCTGGTGTGCGGCTGCCTCCGCCTCGCCTGCCTGTGCTATGTTGGCACGTCTGGCATCTTGACATTTCCCTAACAGGTGTCCTGTCCCCTTCTGCAGACAGTGGCACTGGCAAAGACGCCTACAGGGCCACGCAAAGATAAGCCCGTCCGAATGTGAGCCGCTGATTGTTGCAATGCCTGGACTGCATGAGCTGCTTATCATCGCAGCCTGGCATGACATGGTGGCACACCTGCAGAGCGCTGCCAAATCCCATCTACACATTTGACGGCGCAGAGGTCTGCCTCTTCGTCAAGGATCACAAAGGTCAGCAACACTACAAAGTGCCATGGGAGCATTGCTCAGGGCTGTTGTCCCAGCGCAAGCTGGTGGCTGCTATGTCCAGCTGCAAAGCCTGACCTGCAGCATGCCAGAATGTGGTGGCACCTCACCCCCCTGCACTCCCTGCACTGGCTTAGAGCGTGCCAGAAGATCTGAGGGGCAGCGTCTAATGTGCTGGCATCCGTGCACACCTGCGATTCTCCCACGTGGTCATGCCCGCCCCTCCTGGGCTGCTGTCTGCTGCACCCAAGTTCAGCGAGTCCCCATGCGTGGCTGCAGGAGAGGGGCACAAGGCAGCCAAGAAGCGTGTCAGGCAGGAAAAGATTGCCGGCGTGTCCAAGGTCATTGGAATCTCGAAGCTGCGCACAAAATACGAACCCTTTGAGGCCAAGCGCACCCTGTGCAACAGCTTCGACCTCTTTGTGGCCGACGACCGCATCATCCCTTCTCTGCCCAAGCTGCTAGGTCAGGCCCAGACCCTTTGCTCTGTTTTTGCCCCCAGCTGTGGGCGTCTCTGTCTGTGCAGTGTCCTGGTGCCCTCGGCAGCAGCTGCTGTGCCAGGACCCTGTCCTGCATGTTGCCATGGCGCCCTTGCAGTCAAGTTTGCGACAGCAGTCCAGTGCAGAGCTGTCGACCCCGCTCACATGCACGCTGCACCTGCAGGCAAGCACTTCTTCAAAAAGAAGAAGTCGCCCATTCCTGTGGACCTGACCTCCAAGGACTGGGCTGCCCAGATAGGCAAGGCAGTCAGCGGGACATACCTGCGCAAGGGCCTGGGCTCCACACTCAGCATCAGGTGCCAGCTGCAGGGTCCATGCAACAGCATGACAGTTGCCTTAGCCTTGAAGCTTGCGTGCTTCGCACTGCTGGCCATGTGCAACAGAAAGACAGGAGTGGCGTTGGCCACAGACAAATTGATGCCCGCCGAATTCAAAGTTGCTGCGACTGAGGCAGACCGTAACTTGTAGGGCCGCGCGGACCTCCATGACACCAGAGCAGTGTGTTGAGAACGTGCTGACAGTGGTGACAAAGCTGGTGGAGCACATCCCTAAAAGGTGGTCGAATGTCCAGGCCCTCCATCTCAAAACCTCAGACTCTGCTGCCCTACCCATCTACCAGCGTGCCCCAGCAATGCAGGTTCAGATTGGAGCCCACCAGCAGTAAGAGCGTTGACCAGGCTGACTGGATTTGATGCATTTGATTGTAGAACAGCCCCACTCCTTTTTCCTGCTTCTCTGCACTGACCCTGAGGGAGCACAAGGCATGCCACACAGAACAGCTGAGTCTCTGAGATTGCCTGTGGCATTCAAGCCTTTCATTCATCTGTAAGCATGAGTACAAGTATCAGTTACATTTCAGGGAATCGCGGGCGTTTTGAAGACTTCAACAGCGTGCACATCCAAGAACCCAGGGCATGTTGCGGGGTGCACAAGCTCCAGTTTAATTGGAGAGCTGCAAGTTGGTGCATGGACATGGCAGGTCAGAGTGCTGAGATCTGCGCACGGCAGAGAAATAGCTGAAAGGCTAGCCTCTATGTGCATGCTGAAGGCAAAGCAGCTATGCTGGCATCAAGTCAGCCAGGACAGCGTGTGCAGTTTGTCAAAGGTGCCAGCCAAGGTGAAGGCAGATTGCCGTGCAATTGGCCACCTGGACAGCTGGCTGCACTGCAATGCCAGGCATGGCTTGCCTGCAGCCCTGTGAGCTTTCACATTCATACTTCATTTTCATCTGTCGAGCCTGCCATTCATATATGAATCTGAAACCTGCTGTACTTACCTGACATCATGTGTCAGTGACATTGGCCTGTTGGTTGACCGCCATTGTCCCGGCTAAACACTTGCAGGTGTGCAAGCCTAGCAGATTGACCTGTTGCCCCCTGTTGTCTGTACAAGTCTGCCAGCCTATACACTGTTCACTGGTGACACCTCAACAGAAAAGCTGCCACATGTGGATGCCTGCATCCCTGCAGCTTACTGCATTCTTACAGGCCAGGAAACAATTGTCGGGTGCGCTTTGAGGAAGACATGGGCTATGGCAGTGCATGCGTGGCACTGGGCCTCTCCAGCTATGTGAGCTATGCTGCACATCCACCCAGACCTGCCGCCTCCCAGGCCTTGCTGTGCCACTGCAGGACTTGACAGAGCTTGACGCTCACCTCAGCGCCCCTGACCTGCTGGTCTCCCCAGCAGGAACCTCCTTCTGAGCCCCACACTCTCAGGCCAGCAAATGAGCACCTCTGCAGGACTACTGCGGCGCTCTGGGCGTCTGGGGAACAGGTCCGCAAGACCTGCTATGATGAATTCATACAGCTTCGATGGCACTGGCAGCTCTACAGAGTAGTCGTTTCTGCAGGGCCCAGCTACCGGCAGCAGCTGCTGTTGAAGCCAGCAGGCCCAGGAAGCGCAAGATTGGTCATGATGTTTCGTGTATACCGGAGCCTGCACATTCAGAAGAGGACTCAGACAGTGCAAGTGTCAGGGGCACCAGTGCAAAGCCGGGCAGGCGCAAGGGCCAGGCCAGCCAGGTTGGCCCAACCAGGGCATTGGAGGAGGCGTTGCATGCTCAGGGATACAGACGAGTTGCAGGCAAGGCACTGTCACAGACCTGCAGCTGTTGTTCCCCAGCTGCAGTGCATGATGCTCAACCGCGCCAGGGTTGTGCACTGAGCGTCTGCAGAGGAACCATTGCGACGGTGTTCGCAGCAGTATGATAAGAGCCGCAGCAAGCAATGCTCCAATTGTGGAAGGGCTGGATGAGGCACTTCCCTGCAGGCATTGATGAGGCAGGCAGAGGCCCCCTGGCTGGACCAGTGGTGGCAGCAGCCTGCGTCATAGCGCCAGGCATGCAGCTGGATGGCATTGACGACAGCAAGAAGCTGTCAGCCAAGCAGCGGGAGCGGCTCTTTGAGATGCTCACCACCCATCCTCAGGTGGAGCATGCCATGTGAGAGGCTGGACAACCAGATGGTTGGCAATGGCTGCAACCATGCTGCTGCGACTGCACCCTTGATTGTGAGCACTTGTCACCAATGCCGTTTCTATAAAGCCCTGCAGCTGCTGCCTCTACAGCCTGTGAGATAGCCGACTCTAACAGCCACCAATGCTGCTGCTTGAGCCCTCTTGCCACTGCCCTCCGGGCTGCCCAGCATGCGAAGACATCAGCAGCCACCTCATCTTCTGAGCCCTGAAGCAGCCGCATATACCCCGAGACAGCCCTCGCAGTCACTGGCTGCAGCTGCCATTACTTTTGCTGTTCAAGCCCCGCGGCTGCGGCCCCATGCAGTCGGAGTCGTCTGTCAATGAGAGGCATGCAAAGGGACTGACACAACCTGCCCTGCCCCTGCTGCAGCTGTGTGATGGATGCAAAGACGATTGACAGGGTCAACATCCTGCAAGCAGCTCTGGCGGCCATGCGGGATGCTGCAGGCGCCCTGCCGGGAGGGGCAGCTGACCACTGTCTCATCGATGGCACAATGGTCCCCAAGGTGCGGACGCAGGAGCAAGCCGTTTGCTGCTGCAAGGATGCACACTGACATACCTGAGAGGCTGGGGGTCTGCCAAGCCTCTTAGGGACTTACATCATAACCACCCTGCAGGGCCGCACCCTGCGTGAGCCTCAGCATGGTCAAGGCTCAGGCCCAAAAGTGGCCTTCATGATGTGTCTGTGTTGGCTGCAGGACATGGACAGAAGCAGGTGCACCGCAGTCATCAAGGGGGATGCCAGATCCACAGTAATTGCAGCCGCCAGTATCATCGCAAAGGTGGGTGGCTGAAGAACCTGCATGCATGGATTTGCTCTGCTGTCATGCGGGCAAGCACATCGCCCCAACAATAATTAGAAGCAGCAGCTGTGGACTGCCTGAGTCCATTCTGCAGTCACTTGAGGGGTACCCTAGCCAGTCTTTTGAGGCAGTGAAGAGGGCTCTGCCCAGCCTTTACTGCAGTCTCTTCTGGGTGCAGCTCAATCAAGCTTTGGGTGCTGCAGGTCACCAGGGATCGGCTGATGGAGGGCTATCACCAGCAGTGGCCGGTCTACAACTTTGCAAAGCACAAGGGCTACCCCACAGCTGAGCATATGGCTCTGGTGAAGCAGCACGGCGCCTGTCCCATTCACCGGCTGACATTCAACCCACTGCGCGCCTGGGGTCTCACACATTCAGGCTCTTGACACTCTGCGATACTCGAGACAAAATGTTATACATAAATCTGAAATGGTCTGCATCAGGGGTGCAGCAGAGCAGGGGCAAGAAGCAATGGATGCGCGTGCCAAGCCTTGTCTTCCACGTTCAGGCTAATGGATCATGTTTTCTGAGCAGAGAAGGTGTTCCAAAGGGAGGTTGGCCGCCCCCTGATCAGCCTGGAGAAGGTCCCATCGGCGCCACCCTGCTGCTGTGAGCTCCTACTGTCTAGCTTGCTGATGACATTTGATAATTGGCTGACAATGAGGCTGAAGGAGGGGCGCCCCAGTGGGTCGCCGTCAAAGCAGGAGAGGGCCAGATTGGTCAAGTCCGGCGGGGTGCCAGCTGGCACGTCTGGCCGTAGCTGATCGTCTCCCACAGCCAGCGCAATCTGGAAGCATGTCAAACGAATGGCATGAGGGACTGCTATCAGGTATGATGGGGTGCCAGCGTGCACTTCCTGGCTGTTTGACACAGTCAGTGCTTTCAGCAGACAGGGCGTCGACAGCAGCGGAAGCGGCAGCTGTTGCATGCTGTACGCACCCACCAGGCAGATGCAACCTGGCACAAAGGGTGAGGGGCAGTCTGCTGCTTGCCTTGCAGGCTCAGTACAGCAGGCAGGCAGACTGACATCTCTAGGCATCTGTGAGAGTGGTGCAGCATTGCTTCTGGGCTGGCTGCTGCCTAAGCTTAGCTCCCAGAAGCAGTACAGCACCTCTGTCCAAAGTGCACTCTAGCCCGCCCACGCGCTGCGCACTGCTACGAATGTGCTGCCAAGCCCCAGGAGGAATTGTCGTTGCATGCCAATCAGCTGGTTTGGGTGAGGGCAGCACTGCTGACACGAGCATGCAGCCCCTTCATGCTGACAGCATGCAGGCTCAGGATAGCTGGCGTCACCTCTGCTGATCATACTGATGCCATGGCACGTGGACCTGCTTCTCCCAACTTGCTTGAGCTAGCTCTCAGCAGGTACTCAGACTGACCTGGATGGGTGTCATGTATAGACGTTCGTATGGCCGCTGCTGGGTGAGCAGCTCCACAAACATGACGCCCCAGCTGAAGACGTCTGTGCGGCTGTTGTAGAGCTCATGGCGAATCATCTCGGGGGACATGTACAGGTAGGTGCCTGCAGCCGTAAGTACAGGTTGTGCACTGGAAGGGCTCTGACAGCTAAGTGCCCAAGCAGCCGCGCTGCTCAGTGCTGTTTGAGCACTCAAGCATACCCCCAGTGCCTGCAGCCCATGCACTGCGTTCGGCACACAGACCCTCTTTCTGAATGCAGCTGAATTCCCCGAGGCAACACTGCGACAGGGTCTGTGCTTTAGGTACGAGCTCGCTGGCTGCTCAGGAACAAACCATTTCGACAGGCGCAGGCAGATGTCTGCAGCCACATGCTGAGACATGCCAATGGCAAAGCCATACTGGCATGAGTGAAGCCTCTGCGGCCGCACTGTGACAGGTGTGAGCAGGTATATACATGTGGCTTTTGCTGGGACAGGGTGGCAGCCTCACAACTGCAGCCAGCCTTTGTGTGAAGTGCCCTGGCACGACAATGGCGAAGAACACTGTAAGCCTCTCCATAAGAACTCTGCTCAGGGCAGCAACCCTGAATGGCACGGGATGCACCCTGGCATGATCAACCCTTAGGGCTGCACAGGACTTGGCAGCAGCAAGTCGCATGCAGGACTGCCTGGCTGCAGCCTGCTGTGCACGCTTGCCAGCGCAATGATGCTCACAGGGCAGCAACCCACCAGTTTCGCCGGTCAGATTGGCCATGTTTTCTGCCGTCAGCCACCGTGCCAACCCCATGTCTGCCACACGCGCATGCCCGCCTGCACCCGGTGCAGCTAGCCCTGTGACCTGCCGAGGACTGGTCAGCAAGGCACTCCACAGCACACTCAGATATACCTGGGCGAAGCGGTGCTGTCCTCGGCTTTGGTACGACACATGTGAGATCAGGGGACACCCGCCTGGTGAGATGCAGATATCCACAAGTGCACCCGCACAAACAAGACACATGCAGGACGAAGTGCAACAATAGCTCTCAGAGCGTTTCTTGCTGCCCATGGCCAGGCAGGCACAGGTCAGGGGGCATTGCAGGGGGGATCAGCAAAGCTACCGAACAGCGATGCTGCAGGCCAAGCGCCAGGAGACACAGGCGAGACACAGGCCTGAACATGGGCAAATGCAGCGTGCAGCACCCACCAGCGTCGATGAAGACGTTACTGGGCTTGAGGTCACGGTGCACGATGGGGGGGTCCGCCTCCTCCATCGCCTGCATGCCCCGAGCCACGTCCAGGGCCATCTGCAGGCGCGCTGCCAGGGATCGCCGAGGTGCAGACCTGCAGCATCAGTGGCACACTGCTCACGGGACTAGAGCCAACAAGTGTATCCAAGGCGCACTAAAGTAGCAGGTGTTTGTTCCAAGGCGCAGGCCTGCAGAGCAGCAGGTGGGGCACCAGCCTGAGCCCTATCAGAGGAAGCAAACTCACAATGCCAGGGCGGCTGAGAGTGATAGGGGCTTGGGCTGCCTTGGTGTGCACAGAGGTAGGCAAGGCACATTCTGCACCGCAGCCTGCCCACTAACATGGTCCGAGCTTGCAGTGACGGGTTCATCAGCCTGACGTGCTCACTTATTCTTGTCGCCGTACAGCCAGGCCATGAGGGTGCCGCCAGGGAGGTACTCACACAGCAGCCAGCAGTGCTTGGGCGGCTTCAGGCATGCACCTGCACAGCAAAGCAGGGAGTCTGACCTCAGGCAGCGCCCCCGCTGGCTGAGCCAGGCCCAGTCCTGCCAGACAGCGGGATGCACAGCACAGCCACCTTACAGCACAGATGCCTTCAGGACCAGCAGGGCTGGCATGGGATTTGCTTACGTTGCTGCAGGGCCTGGAGGCTGGGTGGCTACACTGTTTCGAGGCAAGTAGGCAGGGATTGCGATACGTGCGAAGCAATGAAGCGCAATAAGTGCAGAGCAAAACAAGTTGCTTGGGCAAGCAAAGAACAGTGGTTGGGATGCTTGGGGTCCAAGGCTGAAACACCCAGCAGGTATGAAGAGACACCCATGCTGGAGCCTGTGGAGCCAGCAGCTGAAGAGCAGTCACTGCCTGCAGCATGTTCTTAATGGGGCATGGTGCTGCAGGCAGGGCAGGATCTGCTCCGTCCACATGTTCACCTGTCAACACCAACTGCACCAGCAAGCAGGTCTCACCATAGAAGGGCATGATGTTGGGGTGGCGCAGGCAGGCCAGGACCTGCACCTCCCGCAAGAAGCTGTCGGCCTCGTCCTGCTTGCTGATGCGCACGCACTTGACTGCCACATCGCCCCCCCGCCACACGCCGTGGTAGGTTGTCCCAAAGGTGCCCTCTCCCAGAGCCATCCCCACCTTCACCTGCAGGCAGAAGAGCAGAGCTTGGGATCCTCATGCATGATGATAATCTCTCAGAACCCGAAATAGCCCCACCTTCAGCTCTGAAGCTAGTAGAAGTGTCCTTGCTGCTTCAGACTGCCAGGTGAGACAACAGGCCTTGGATTGCTGCTGCTGTGGACAACAGGCACCGCAGCCCTCTTCACACTAGACACTTGAACCAGGACAACGCGCCTCATCAGGTTCTACCAGCCAGCATGCCGCCCTCCCCAGCTTGCGCAGCTCGTCCCACCGCACGTCACTGGCCCAGCTCAAGCTGGCGCCGTTGGTGGGCGCCCTGCTGTTGGGAACTGCAGGAGGGGAGTGCAGCCTCAGAGGGGCTGTTTGTGCAGGGATGAGGTGGGTGCCCTCTCCAGGCTGGATGCTGCAGGTTTCTGGCACAGGTCAGGCATATCACTGGGGTTTGATTGGAGCACAGACAGCAAGGACACCCTTGAAGTCACCTTGGGCAGTTGAATCTGGCAGCTGGCTGGGTGAAGCCAGCTGGTCAATCTCAGCGGCTGGCACCTGCAGGCAAATAACAAGTCTGAGCTGTCGGCTGTTGCGACCAATACCCACCAGGACTAGCAAGGCCCAGGAGCACGACTGTCCTCTGCACTGACGGTTGCAAAGCAGTGCAGGGACCTATGCAAGGCTTGTTCTCGATGTCCTACAATGCTGTGCTGCTGCCTTGCTGTGAGATATCATGCAGCTGCGCAGAGGTGCACAAGGTGTTGTGGCTGTCACAGCTCATCTGCACAGAACAGTTGGCTTTTGACAGTGCTGCGAGCCATGCCAGAGCCCCAGTGGCCTCCCACCCATCCTCTGCATGTAGCAGGCCCTGACCCAAGCTGTCCCCAAGACGTGATGGCACTTCTGCAGGAGCAGGATGGCCAGGTCAGGCATGTGGCCCTGGTGAACACCCCTCAGCGCCTGCCACATTCGGAAACAAGCCCCAAAGTCATGCTGGCCCCTTCAAAGACACCTTCCCCAGCCTATCACATAGCGGGGCCTCGCAAGCCCTGGTCAGCCGCTGAAGCATGAAGGTGCCGCACTGGGCCGGCAGGGTCACCAGGTCATATGCGAGGCGCTGCTGCGCACATGCAGCACCTGACACGGTTGCACAGCCTCGCCTGCACGGTCCCACCTTGCCCCATCCCGAGTGCAGCTCCACACCTCATCCCATGGCACTTGCAGGTACCTGATGCATGATGGCGTTGCTGCTGAGACTGCCCCAAGGCACCTCCTGCAGCCCTCCCAGCCCACACCCAGGCCTCGCAGTCACCTGGTCGGTCCCAGAAGCGTGGTGGCGCCGCTGCTGCGCCAACATGGCAGCGAGGTCGTGCATGTGGCGCTGGTAGGACTCATTCTGCTCCCGCAACTTGTCCAGCTGCTTGGTCAGGGTCTCCACTTCAGCATTCAGATGCGCGTTCACCTGGTGGGATGTCTCCAGCCGCATCTCGCTCTCCTCCAGCCTGCTGGACAGTGGAAAGTTCAGTTGCTTATCGAGCGGGGGGGGCAGGACAGTAAATGAAGCCCAGTGTGAGGCCACCACTTTATGTGTCGTCTCTCCTAGTGGCCTGAATGCCACTTGGCGTTGGCTTCGTGGGCTAGACAAGACAAGCCAGCAACTGCATAAGGGGCACCCTTGCAGGCTGCAGGGCAGCGCAGGACATACAAAGGGCTGTCTGGTGCTCTCGCACCACGCCGCCTGCAGGTCAGCTGTTGATCGACAATTGGATCTGCAGAGCGTGGAAGGCGGTGCCCAGGAAAGGCCCGCCTTCAGGGCAGGCCAGGCATGCCTGTGCCTGCACAGGGCTGCTCTGGCCAGTGTTGGACCGCCCGTGGGGCAGGGCATGACTGTGACTGCCAGGGACCGCTGAGGGCTGTGCGCCTGGCTAACTGTCCAGCCTGCAGTGTGGGACGGGCACAAAACCATTCCAGGTGCCCTGGCATGTGTGCATGGCCAGCCGCTGCAACGCATAAAGCCTTCTCAAGCTTGCCGGGCAGGTAGCTGACCACCAGCAATTGAGCACTCCATGAGGCTGGTGAGTGCTGTGCCTGTCTCCGTCTGCAACTGCATGCTTCTCAATCACACCAGTCACAGCATACATTCATCAGGCACCTCGGACCCTCACCTTGTTGCAAGGGTCTTGCTGAGAGAGCCGCCCCGTGACGCCATGCTGGCGGTGCTTCCCGCGCGCAAGGCTGGCTGCAGGGGAGACTGTGATCTGCTGCCATCCTGCATCCGCTGCTCCTGCTTCTTAGTCTGGGCAGCCCTTGCTGCCATTCAGTGCTTGGCGTGAATCAAGGAGATTCAAGGCCCTGCATGTCGTTTAGGCAGCAAGGCAAGTGCGATACCGGAAGAAGCATCAAACGAGAAGATTAGAGATGGGATGCAAGATTCCTTGTGGCAATCCAGGGACGCTGGCAGATCACAGGCTATTTTCCATATGGCATTTATGACCTATTTGCAGCTAGCAACCGTTGACCACACGCTCAAGGGGCCAGAAACGAGCCCCATGTCTGCTGCTTTTGCAGAGAAGCGGTTTGGACTTGCTGGAAAGAAGGCTGTGGTCACAGGTTTGACCTGTCATGTGTGGCATGGCACTGATCGGTCCGGCTCGCCCTCAAAGAGCCCTGGCTTGCGCAGGTGGCACGAAAGGCATTGGTGCTGCATGTGTCCTTGAGCTGGCTTCTCTTGGTGCTGAGGTAAACCCTAACAGCTGAGATTTAGCCCAGAAAGCTCAGCCAGATCACATACAGACTTTGCTGCCTGCTAGATTGCTATTGGTGCATGCTCTGCAGGTCTTCTTCTGCTCCCGGAGTGAAGCTGATGTCAGAGCTGCAGCAGAGGCATGGCAGCAACAGGGCCTCAATGTGCAGGTGGGGATCTGGAAGTTTTGTCTGAGCTTTCTGCAGCCACCCTGACACTTCAGCTCATGTGCAGGGGTGTGCAGCAGACCTGGCCACTGCTGAAGGTTGCCAGACACTGATGAAGCAGGCAAGCCACACTTCCCCTGAGCAGCTACAGAAAAGGCACCTGCAACTGCTCTTGTGAAGGGCTGCACATCAGGCCCTTGGACCGCTCGGCCAGATGAAGACCTGCAGCCAGGTCTGGGCAGCATTGAGTCTTTGCTGAAGCTCGCCCATGTGCTGTAGGCAGAGGCTACGCTGGGCTCAAAGCTTGACATCCTTGGTAAGGATGGCCCAGAGGGTGCTGCTGCCTTCGCCACCTCTGATGCTGCTTTGTGCCCTGCAGTCTGCAATGCTGGGATCAACATCCGCAAGAAAGCTGTGGAGTACAGTGAGGAGGAATACAGGACAGTAATGGGCATTAATCTGGACGCCTGCTTCAGACTGTCACAGGTGCACAATGTGCTAGCCTTCGATTGTAATGGGCCAGAACCCAGCAAATGTGCGGTGTGTTTTACTAGGACCCAGCACACAAGCTTACCAATGCGCTCACTGCCATGCTGCAGCTGTCATATCCCCTGCTAAAAGCCTCCGGAAGCGGCTCTGTTGTGTACATCTCCTCTGTGGGCGGTGGCCCAACAGCCATGTTCTCAGGTAAGCAGCTGTGTTGCGCTTGTGTGTGTACAGCTTCTGCTCCATGCAGCTCATCGCTGGCTGTTGTCACGCAGGAGCTCCATATGCCATGACAAAGGGTACTCTTTCGCTTCTCTTCCCTTTCCCATGCAACCTGGATGCCTGCCTGCTACTCAGCTGACAGGTCCCTGCTGCAGCTGCCATCAAACAGCTGGCTCGCAACCTGTCTGTGGAGTGGGCGCGAGACAGCATTCGTGTGGTGACTGACTGGCACTGCTGTGGACACTTCGAGCTGCTATGAAGTGGCTCACCAATTGTTCCTGTGCTGCTGCCAGAATGACGTTGCGCCAGGCTATGTGCGCACGCCGCTGGTGGAGGGCATTCTGAACAATGAGGACATCATGAGCAAAATGAGGCTGAGGGTGCCCCAGAAGCGGGTCTCTGACCCTGAAGAGATATCTGGTGGCTCCTCATGCCTCCAGCTGCTGAGACAAGTGTATAGTTGGAAGGCCTGCAGGCTCATGCAGTCTGGGTCTGCTGCTGCAGGAGCAGTCGCCTTCCTATGCTCCAAGGCTGCATCATACATCACTGGCCAGACCCTGGCGATAGACGGTGGATACTCCATCATGGGCATATTTTTGGACCATGATGACAAGCCTTGGGAAAGCAAAGTCAATCCCTGACATCCACCAATGGCTGTTGGCGACTCCGAGGGAGCTTGGCAACTTGACCTTCAGACATCATCAAGCAACTCACCCCTTCTGGGGCTTTGGCAAGCATCTACTTCCTTGAAGAAAGTTCCTCTGTAGCCATCATGGTCTGTTGAATTCAGCCTTAATGGCCATCTAATCTTTCCAGAAGCTTGCTGGCATTGAAGCGAAATTTGGGCCAGAATCCCAATCTGCAGAGCAACAGAGCTTCAAAGGGTCCTGATGCTACTGCCTGGAGGCCTAATGGCAAGCTTTGGTTTTCTGTAGGGCAGTACCCAAGTGACAGCTGTGAGTATGTGCAGCAGCAGCAGAAATTAGCATCACCTAAAGACACACGTGACTGCTGTTGGCTGACGCTGAACTGTGGCAGGCGACACAACTGAGATTCTCATGCAGCCTTGGGTTGGACCTTTCATGTTCTAGGTGATGCTCCCTGATAGCCTGGACACGACACCAGGATGGCCAACTGTTGGAAATTGGATAGAAATTCAAGCACAGGAACTCATGCGCTCTGCTGCAGCTTGAGCGCACCAGAGCCCAAGCACACATTGCATTGTTGGTCACGCAGCAAAGCAAAGGCCAACTATGATGTCTGCTGCTCTCAGTAGGATCCGCGTGGTGGCGCATAACCTCCACCTGTTACAAGATCATACTTGTATAGTCCGGTCACAGTCTGGCACGATCTGATTGCTACAGGACTTCAGGGACCTTGCCCCCCTTCGCTGCCTGGTAGTTGCTGTTCACCTGCTCCCAATTCACCTGCAGCAGCACACAGTCATTTGTGACCATGGCACGAGCTGATGGCAGCCATGCCAGCGCATCTCAGTTGCACCCCTTCAGCAGAGGATGGACGACAAAACAGGATGCCTAAGCAGAGCTGGGCAGCTTAAAACCCACCACATTCCAGAAGGCGGCCACATATTCGGGCCGCTTGTTCTGGTACTTGAGGTAGTACCTGCATGCAGCAGTGACTGTGCTCAGTGCTGGCAACCAGGCCAAGCACACAGGAAGGCAATGGCAGGGCACATTATCAAGCCACCTCAGTGCCGCATGCACTCAGCATGGGGAGGCATCAGCGCTTAAGGCAGTGCCGAGCACACAGCATGGGCACAGCGCACTGCTGACGGTGCCTCAAAGCACAGCTGTAAGAAGGGGTCAGTGCTGTGGCAGAACAGAGAACAGACTTAATACTGACGGCGTTGCAAAGTGTCAAAAGGCCTCAGTGCAGGGAAGCACCAGGCAGGTCCAGCCTTAGCTAGTCCTTCATGTGCACCGCCAGGAGCGCTGTGGGCAGCAGCAGTGAGGACTTTCAAAGGCAGGAAGGGCACTCACGCATGCTCCCAGACGTCCAAGCCCAGCACGGGGATGCCAGCCTGTTCCACCACGTTCTTCATCAGGGGGTTGTCCTGGTTGGGTGTGCTGGTCACTGCCAGCTTGCCTGCACGCGCAGCAGTCCATATGGAGGCCAGAACAGAGCCAAACAGGGTCAATGAGTGCAGGCAGGCAGGGTGACATTGCTGGCAGCATGGCCCCACTTCCTTGGCCTCACAGCAGCCCTGACTAGCAGTAGGGTGGCCACTGTTGCAGCGGCAGGACAACCTCGAGCTGCCTGACTCTGCTGCAGCAATGTACACCAAAGACCGCAGCCCCACAAACAGCAGGGGTTCGTCGAATATGAAGCCACTTGCCACCGCTTAGGCCCACCCCGAATCAAATTACCCTGTTGCCGCTGTGTTGCACAGGCTTAATGTCCAGCAGCCCTACACGACCAATTCGTCCGCCCAGCAGGCCCTGCTGAAATCAATCCAAGACAGCGGCACAGCTAGCAGCGGCAGTCTGGAGACGAGACACAGGCTGCCTTAAGATGTCTTGGCTTTGCCAACATGGACTCACTGCCATCTGCCACCAGCCGGGCCCATCACAACTGGAACAATCTGCTGTGGCTCTGCGAAGCCACATTGCAGATCAGAGCAATCCCACCGGCCCAGATTGCCAGTCAACCCAAACATGCAGCTCACCGCTGTCCGCCACAAGCCAGGCCCACCCCGAGCCAAAGCGCCCCGCTGCAGCTGCATTGAACTTGCTCTTGAACTCATCCATGGACCCGAAGGCAGAGTCGATAGCCTCCTTGAGCTCTGAAGAGGGGCCGTTGCTATTGCTGGGGTTGGTCATCACCTGCAGGCACAGCCTTATTGTGACTGGTCTGCCACAATGGAGGAGGGGTCAGATGTGTGCAGTCAACTGACAACATGCTGTGAGCTGAAAGCACACTGCACACTGCCAGGAGGACGGTGCGGAACACAGCGAGGTGCCGCGACTGTAAAGTTGAAAGCAGGGCAGTGGTGACATGCGTCGTTGAGGCCCCTCCTTTAGGCAAAGGTTATGCCGCATATAGAAAGGCAAGCCTTGTTCACCTTCCAGAACAAGCTGTGGTTGAAGTGGCCCCCAAGATTGTTCCTGCAGCAGGAGCAGGGAGGCAAACTCATAGGTGCATGGCTTGGTGCCTGCCAGCTAATGCAGCCCGAGTTCAGCCTCAATATGGCTCCATTTTCCATGCTTCCTGAGGGACAAGATGAGCTGAAAGGCATGCGCCAACAGGGACCCAACAGCATCATATTCACAGTTTTCAGCAGAAAGGGCACCTGAGACCAGTGGCCGCATCCTTTGGCAGCTTGTCAGTGCCAACTGCATGATTGAGCGCTACCAAGTCCAGCTGCTTCAAATCGTCATATTTGGCGATGATGTTGTTTGCGTTGGTCACATAGGTCTGCAGAGTAGCCAGATCCAGTGCATCAGAAAGGAGGTCCTGGTCTCCACAGCACACCTGTAAATCAAGCAGAGAAGCACCAGGGTGCTGGACCAGGTGGCCGCAGCGCACATGTAGATTATAACATGCCAATGCATGCACACATCACAGCTTGGCAGGGTCACATGCAAGCAATGTCTTTTGGGGAGATCAAGGGTCCAGCTCACGTTGTGGTGCTTGGAGTAGTGGATCTGCATGGTCTGGGCATCGATGGAGGGCTCCAGCGAGTCGTACTCGTAAGGCAGCTTCGGCAGGGTGAACGCCATAATGGCTGCTACAGATCTGAGCTGATCTCACGTCAGAGAATTGCAATCGTGTAATGAAGCTGCAGCTCAATCAGGGTTCCACAGTGCCCTCCTGGCTGTCCTTGACTGGTGAACTTGACTGGTTCATCACATCAAGCATAGGCTTAGCGAGCCTCGTCCCGCCTGTCTGGTCAGCATGCCAGATGAAGCTTCGGCTACTCCAGCGTTTCAGACCAGGACTCACACTTGGTGTTGACAAGGCTGAGGACTGATGGTGTCTGCAGCTGCTCTCAAGGTTTGTGTGCAGCAGGCTGCACACCAGACAGACCACCAGCCTGACAGGCTAAATCTATGCAGGCTGCCGAGCCCAAGGAGTCTGCTGAGGTGGAGCTTGCGAGTGGCACTTTACAGGTGAACACCATGTCAGGCTGTTGCTGCTCCTCAGCGTTACTTACAATTTTCCATAATTTACATTTGATGCCTGCAGGATGCAGTCAAGCAGCTTAGGGCGAGCGCTGCAATCCTGCAGCTGCGGCGGGAGACGCGAGAGGCAAATCTGGCCCCCAAGCGACCAGGCAAGGAACTTGTTGCACGGGGCCAAGCTGCTGTCTCACAGAGGCCTACATGCCCCCCTCCTAGATGGATGGGGTGATTGCAGACCCAGGCCTCAAGCCAGGCCTACTTAAAGGGCATGGCGGGGTCAGCAGTCTGTCGGCATGGGCTAGCAGGCCCTGTTACCAGGCGCCAATGTGCCACTCCCCATGTTGCCCATCTTGGCTTCTGTCCTGCTCCATGAGCAATAGCAAGCATCAGCATGGGCAAGTCATAGCCTTGGCCTTGTCTGCCCTCAAAGGGGCACCCTGCACGCAACAATGAGCTGCCCAGCCCCAGCGGCATGTCCCCTTTCTGGGTGGCAGTGCCAAGCTGCGTCTGCTGGACTCGTGAACGACTTCCGATCAAGGCTACCAAGGCACTTCTGATCCTGCTGCCCTGCACATGATGCTGAGCTGACCGCAGCAGGCGCAACATGGCATGATCCAGCGGCTGCATCAATCTATGGGAACAGCTCTCATCCTGCTCTGCAGATCATGCGAGCTGGCTGGGGCACCTGAGTCATACCACCTCGCGTCTGTCTAGCATTGCATCACTGCTCTGACCCCGCCCTGCAGGCATTCTGTGTGCGCCAGCTATGCTCCAGCTTGAAGTGCAGAACTGACTGATATTTGCTTGCAGCTCGTCTGCATAAGCAGCTCTGTGACCCTACCTGCAAACAATTTGCTATGCTCTGGCGGTGGCTGGGGCTCAGTGCTCACGCCCCTGGTCAAGCGCCTGTGTCTGGGAGCAACACTGCTCTGAACCTGCCCTGCAGGTGACTCCGAGCTGCGCCAGCTGGACTCCAGTGTCAAGCGCAACACTGCCCTGATAAAGCGCCTAAGACAGATTAGCGAGGACACCCGGGAGGCCCTGCTGCAGGACATAGCTCGCACTAACCAGAGCAAGTACGTCACAGAGGCAGTGGCTGCTGTGGCAGACGCCAGCCTGAAGAGCAAGGACGTGGCGGCAGCTGTGCAGGTGCGCGAGTAATCATCTAGGGTACGGAGGCGTGACAATTGCCGTCTGGGGAGCAGCTTTGCAGGTCGGCACGCACCCAGGGCCATTAGACAACTGCAATGCCATGCTTGGGCTGCCATGCACGCTTGCTGGCACAATCTGGTCTGCTAGCACCACCTGGGACATGGGCAACTTGGCAGCAGCTGTGCAGGTCTGATTGGCACTCATTGGATGCTATGAGATCTGATCAATGCCATTTGCGATGGGGACCTCTGTTTGCAACTGTCCTCAAGGGCTGCTCTGCAGAGGGGCTGTTTGCCCACCAGTGCCACAGCCTCAATCGCAAGATCGCTGTCCTCTAAATCTGGTGCAGGTCTGCTCGGCGCTGCACCAGCGCTATGCGGAGTTCTCTCAGGAGTTGGTGCCTGCCATCGCGGTGAACCTGACACCTCAGGCTGGTGAGCAATGGCGTCTATGAGGTCTCTTCTTTGCGCTGAGCGGCACTCCTCTTCTATGGTACAGCTCCAGAGAGATGTCCATCGCCACTTGGCTTGAGAAAAGTCCTGGAAGAGGGGCATCTCACACATGCCATGCAGATGCTTTCCTCACCCTTGTAACTTAACACTGAGCACCACCTTTGATGCTGTGCAGAGGACGACAAGGCAACCTCCATCCGTCGGCGCTCCATGTTCAAGCTGCTGGCGGAGCTGCGCCTGGTGGGGCTGTACAGCGACAATGCAGCCCTGCTGGCCGCTGTCAAGAGCCTGGCCGATCCTGACTTTGCCAGGGATCGGGACCGGGCGCTGATGGTCCTGCTGCTGCTGGGGCACTTTGCCAAGGGCTGCCGGGAGGAGCTGCTGGGCCTGGCTGCCAAGGATGCCACTGCAGCGCTGGTGCAGCAGGCTGCTGCACAGGTGAGGTGCAGGGCTTTGCTACTCACGTTCTGGAAGGGCCGCTTGGAAGAGCTGATGTCACCGCACCATTGCTGCAGCAGGACGCCACATAGATGATGCCGTAGATCCTGACAGGTGGTGCAAAGGCACTCTCTCATGAATGTGCAGAAAGAGCAGCTGGGCCTTGGCTGGCAGAGATATCACTGCAGCGCTGGTGCAGCGGGCTGCCACACAGGTGGGGCTCACAGCCATGGCTGTGGAAGCCGGTGCAGCACGTCGCCATGGGCTCTCTGAAAGTCTGGGGCAAGGGGAGGGGTTTGCTGAGTGCGGCTGCTAGCATGTCATTGCAGCTCCAGCACATGTGCTTGTCCCGCGCTGAAGGAAAAGCAGGGAAAAGCAGCCCAGGTAGACGTTGTTGCTGGGCTGGTGACATATGCCGAGCAGGGGACCTGGCAGTGCATCAGAAAGAGCAGCCTCAGCCTGGCTGTTTGCTTGAGCGGCACTGCAGCTGTACCTTTGCCCCAAAAGCAAAGCACACACCAACAGCTCTGCAAAACACGCTTTGACCGTCCTGCCGCGCCCAATGAAGGTCAGGTGGTTCCTGCAGGACTCTCCTGAGGCCAAGCAGGCCCTGGCAGACTACCAGCAGGCCAAGGCAGCCCATGATGCAGAAGTGCGCCAGCGCTATGTGCTGCCAGAGGGGCCTCAACGGGAGCTGCGCCAGGCCCTAGGCAGGCTCTGCGATAAGGCCTTCAGGGTGCTGGAACAAGACCACACTGCTGTTGTGGCCAAGGACCAACGCAACCTGGGCATCCTGAACAGCAGGTATGTCACTGTTCGGCCACTCTGGTGAGCGTCACATGCAAGTCTTCTCTCTTGGTATCAGCCTGTTGCAGCTTGTCCCATGTCTGGCCATCGGATGTTCTGCATGACCCACATTGCCTTCCTGCTCAGGCAGTCACGTCGTGGAACCAACAGCAGCATGCTGTCACAGCCACTGATGTCAGGACCACTCTCGTCAAGTAGAAGTCAGCTTGCTGTCACAAGCAGACCATGCAAGTCAGCTGCACAAGCAGGACCTCCCAGAGAACATGACCAGCGCCTATGAGCATATGCAGGAGCTGGATGACATGCTGCAGCAGACGAATTTGTTGCCGACACCCAGAACACACATGTCTGCAGGGGAGACCTTCCTGAGAACATGGCAAGCGCGTACGAGCAGAAGCGTAAGCTGTTTGACACGCTGCAGCGCAGCATCGTGCCATTGGCTGAGCTACTGGACAGGCAGATGCCCAATCTGCCAGAGCCAAGTGCCAGCGGCAAAGCTGGCGAGGGCAGCGTGGTCGGCGTGTTTTTGGGCAAGGTGAGCAGCAGGCATCATTCTGCCAAGCTATCAATCGGCAGCATGCAGTGCAAGCCAGCCATGAGCACAGACACAGGTGGCCCTCAGGCATCTGTATGCGTCACAAATAGACACCATCACCCTCATATTGGGAAAGTCACCAACCCCATTGGCAGGACTACCTGCTCTGAGCCTGAAAGTCAGTCAAGCTCCTGTTGGTGACTTATGCAGTATAGTCCTGGGCTGCAGTGTGCACTGGATCCTGTCAGAGTAGGCAGCATCACCATCCCCTTGGGAGCATTGCCAAATGGGAGCATTGCCGCTGGAGAGATGCTCTGATCAGCCTGATGTGAACCTCAGCCTGGGCCCTCTCTGAGCATGGCAGACACACATATAAGCTTGCACTGCACAATTACTGAAAGAATTTGCCGTGGCTCTCAATGCCTTGGCGTCAGCTGCTCAGCAGCAAGTCCTGCACAGCACCTTGCAGTCATCCTGTCGATGCACTGCTGCTTTGGTTGGCTGTCCGTCAGCTGCGCTGTGGCAAGTGCTGCAGAGCACTTGCAGTTACCCTGTCCCTGCACTGCTCTTTCAGATGGCCTTGCGTCAGTTGCTCTGTGGCAGATCCCGTTCAGTACCTGCAGCTACCCTGTTGCTGCATTGCAGGACTCCCACGAGGCCTACACAGGGCCCTTTGAAGACGAACAGACTCGCGTCTTCTATGAGACCCTCCCAGACCTGCGGGCCACCATTCCAAGTGCCCTGCTGGGAGACACAGCACAAGGGGACCAGCCCAGCAGCAGCCAGGGGCACAGCAGTGACCAGCCTGATGCCGGAGATGGTGCTGACCTTCCTGGTGAGCCTGACAGAACAATCTTTTTGGGAGCCTGCTAGCCAGCCACCACCTGCTGCTGTCCAGCATGCTGGTCTTCAGGGTCTGCCTGTGTGTCAGCCTTGTCCTGACGCTCACAAGTGCAGAATTGCACCCAACACAATGGAAGCTACTTCAGAGGTCAGGCCGACTGAAGGTCTGTCTCTGCACCCTGTAGATGGTGAGGCTGCTGCTGCTGCCGCTGACCTGCTCACCCCAGACGGCGGCGCGACTGAGGGGGACGAGGATGCGCAGGCTGCTGCTGAGGCTGAGTCCATTGCCCCCGGCACAGCCAACGCTGAGGCACGGGCAGCCATGGATGCTGTTGTTGAGCAGCTGCAGCAGTGCGTCAGCAAGGATCAGTGTGATGCTGTCGCTGTCGCCTTCTGCTACGCCAACAACAAGGCTGCCAGGAAGCGCATGGTGAGGTGGAACCATGCAGCTTGAAGGCATGCACCAGGCTGGCAGGGGTTTTTTGCCTCCTCTGTCCTGGCTAACTTACTATGAGCCACCTTGAAAGTGCTGGGAATTGTAGTTGCTGTTGCAAGCCACAGCTGCAGCAGACTGGATGCTGCACCCTAGCTGAGCTCAGGCCTCTTTCGCGTCAGGCTGCTGCTCCTCTGAGGCCCTGCCTTTTCCACCTTTTGCTGTCATGGAGGCGGTCGTGCAGCATCAGCAGCCTCAATAGAGGCCATGACAGAATTGGTGCTATGTCGACAAAGATGAAGAGGCTCTGCCTCGTGCTGCAGGTGCGTGCCCTGCTGGACACACAGCATGGCAACCCCCAGATGCTGCCCTTCTACTGCCGCGTCACCGCCACGCTTAATCAGGTGTTTCCTGACATTGGGGAGGCGGTGGCAGAGGCTCAGAAGGCTGATTTCATGCACCTCAGGGTGGGTTTCCTGTCTGTCCCATTGCCAGCTGCCACAGCGGGCAGCGCTGAGGGTGCAGGCGGGCGGCATTGCCTGCAGGACGTGCTCAAGGCAGCCAGTGCCAGAACTTCACCATGCAGACGGCGTATGCAAAGCAGGGCTCCCCCGCCAGATGAAAGAGCTGCCAACCACCAGACCTGCTGAGAACGTATGACCAAATTTTGTCACCTGTATGTCCTCTTCAAATGGTGTGCACCGCAACATCCTCTGATGGGTTTTGCTGGTGGCACTGAGTCCTGCTGGCCACTGCAATCTGATCTGCAAGAATGCCAGGCAAGCTCGCACTTACATGCAACCTCATGGCCTGCAGGGGACCCAGAGGGATGTGACTCACCCCCAGAGGGCCCTGGAGGCGCGTCTGCGCAATGCACGCTTCCTCGCTGAGCTGGTCAAGTTCAGGGTGCTGCCCTTTGGCAAGTTCTTCACGCTGCTAAAGGTGCGCCCGGTCTGGCCCTCCTGGGTGCTGAGGGGTGTGTTGTTAGTTTGCTGATGTCTCTCTGTGCAATGCCTGCAGCCCCTGATGCCTGCCCAAGGCCATCAGAGGCGTTCACCACGATGTCTCACAGCCCCTGTGCTGTGAGTGCTGTGCTATGCCTGTTGTATGCTGAGGGCATGGCTGCCCCACATGCTGAAGCAGACCGGTAAGCACGTCTTTCCTGGTGCCCCTGCAGAAGGTGCTGGACGAATTTGTGCACCACAACATCGATGTGGCCTGCACCATGATCGAGACCGCTGGGCGCTTCCTGTTCCTGCTGCCAGAGACGCATGAGCGCATGAGCAACATGGCACAGGTGAGGGTGGGCCATGTCCAGTCTAGGGTGTAAGACCGCCCAGCTTGGCTGGTGGTGTCACCTCTTCTCTTTCCATCTGGTGCCATCCAGTTGCAACCTGACCTTCATCGCCTTTTGTACAGCTGCCTAAGATGGCACAGGTGGGCGGGGGCTGGTTCGGACTGTCCGGGCAGGCCTGCATGAGGCTAACTGTCCAAGGAAGGAGGGTTGCCTCTCCACAGGAGAAATCACCTCTGAATTACCTGTTGGGAGCTGGCCGGAATGGGAATTCTGGCAGGCCTGAATGAGGCCGCCTGTCAGCATGCGCTGCAGCATTCCCACTCCAGCCAGCTCCCTGCAAGCATGTCTAGCGCTTTCTTGAATAGCCATGGCAGTGTGTGTGCAAGCCTCTTGCTTTGTGGAGCACAGGCTGCACTGAGACTTAAACGTAGACTGTGCAACCTGTAAAGCTGCAGCTCAGCCGCCTGACGCAAATGCGCAACTTTAGAGTGTCGTTGAGCTTGAACGTTATCAGCCTGGTCCAACAACATTGACTGGCTACACACCTCCTCCCTGCTGACGATGGTGTTGCTGATGGACGCGCGCAGCCTGGAAGTGTTGCAGGGCACATTCTTGATATCTGCCTTCATGCAGTCTGGCTCCTGTACCCTCACTATGCCAACCTCATGACCATGCAGACTTTGATGAAGCTCAGGGAAAAGCGCACCCTGGACGCACGGCAGAGCATGATGGCGGAGATTGCCTTCATGCAGTGTCAGCGCCCAGAGAAGCAGCAGGCCGTTCGCCGCAAGAGGCGCAGCGCGGAGCAGGAGTGGATGCGCCACCTGGTGCTGCAGCAGCTCAGCAAGGAGCAGATCAAGCATGTGAGCTCCCTGCTAATCTTCAGCGTATCTTCTTCCAAACTTAGACGCCACCTGGTGCCGCAGCTGCTCAGCAGGGTGCAGATCTACTGAACAGGTTCACGAACGGCACCCTGCCTCTTCCGTGTGCCTGCTAGATTCCATAAAGCCAAGTAAAGCCTGCATGGGTCTACCTGCTGAGCCATCAGAGAGGGATGCCTGGTGGTTGCTGTTTCTGCGCCACCATGTGCCCATGCGGTGGTTGGACAGTGTGTCCCTGGTGCCTGTATTCAGAGCATGCTCTGAATTCATGTTCACAGACTGATTCCTTTAGAATATGTTTGGCCTGTTACCTGCCTATAAGGCTGGCAGGAGCTACGCCTAGATACCGCCCATCAAGACTCTCATTACCCACATCAACGCAGGTGCTCAAGAAGCTGCGGCGCCTGCCCTGGGCAAGCAGTGAGCCCTACCTGGTGCGTGTGCTGCTCAAGGCCAGCAAGGGACGCTTCAGCCACATCCCCCTTGTGGCCTCCCTGGCTGCCAATTTGAATCGGTACCACCCCTCGCTGGGCGTGGCAGTCGTGGATGCCCTGCTTGAGGAGGTGAGTCTTGCTCCTGTGCAGCTTCAAGCTCAAACTTGGCCATCTCAAGTGCCATTTTGAGCCATGAGACCCCTACGCAAAACTTGGCCATGCTGTTCAGCCTGTCAGAGGATCACAAACATGTGTGCTGGCTTGTTGTGCTGCCGTCAGGCGCTGGAGATCTGCCACTCTCCTGTGGCCCAGACAATTGGAGCTGCCATCGGCTCCTGTGGCCTGCATATGCAGAGTTGGCACACACTGCTGGGGCATCTGCATGCCTCTCTCTGCCACTGCTGTCAGATGCTTCTGAGCAGGTGCGCTATGGGCTGGAGGTGCCGGAGTCAGGGACCTACCAGCGCCGCGTTGGCCACATGCGATTGCTGGGGGAGATGTACAACTTCCGCCTGGTCGACTCCAAGTGAGCAGGCAGCAGGGTCTGAGGCCATAGGGGGCTAGTTATGGGGAGCCTGAGGCCTGTCTGCACCCGTTGCAGCACAAATCCAATCGCCTGGTTGGCTTAAAAGAGTGTGCAGCAAGACTTGAGGCCGTAAGGACTTTGAGGCCTGCCTGCACCCGTGGCAGCAGCTGTGCATTGGCTGGGGAAGATGCACAAGTTTTGCCTCCCCGGCAGCATGCTGTCAACAAAGTGATTCAAGGGGCAGCGTGTGAGTGGGGCTTTGGGCTTCTGTGCTTCCAGGAACCAGCTTGCCTGCTGTAAGAATATGCTGGCTGCCTGGCGGTGTTGATGAGGCGATACTGTGTACCAGTATGTACTTGCTGAAGGCAAGTGTGGATGCTGCCAATGGCTGGCACAGCCAGATCTGGCACAACAGCTCTGTGCTACAGACACCCCTCAGCTACCCCATGGCGCACTTGCAGGCAGGCGGCAGAAACCCTCAAAATGATGTCATGTCTGAGATGCTGACAATGTCTAAGCTGCTTGCAGGGTCATCTTTGAGACACTGTACCTGCTCATCTCCTTTGGGCACAGCGACCCCGCAGAGGCAGAGCGCCTGGACCCGCCGGATAGCTATTTCCGCGTGCGCCTGGCGTGCACCCTGTTAGACACTTGCGGTCACTTCTTTGCCAAGGGGCAGGCCAGGAAGCGCCTGGAGCGCTACCTGGCCTTCCTGCAGCGCTATGTGCTGGGCAAGCCCGCGCTGCCCCTAGACATGGAGTATGACCTGCAGGCAAGTTGGGTGCTTGTCTCTGGAGCTTATGAGCTGCTTTTGCGCTCACCTGCAGCGCTACATAATGGGCAAGCTGGTTCTGACCCTGCACGCAGGGCACGACCAACAGGCAAGGCCGGCGAGGCAGCACATTTTGGCTTGGTGCTTGTCTGTGGAGATGCCTTTTTGGTCTACTTGCGAGATTACCTGCTGGGCTGGCCGACACTCTCCCTGGACACGAAGTGTAAATTGCAGGCAGCCTTTGCAGGCCAGTGGCACTGAGTCTCGGCCTGCTGCCTTCCCTGGGTTGTCCATGAGCTGGGGTGAGAGTTGCTCAACCAAGCATCCTGTCCCTGGTGTGATGGCCGCTAGACAGTGCAGCCCATTGCAGCCAGTGAACCTCAAGCCAAATGGGCGGAACCCAGATCTTATTCACTGTTCTCCTTGTGTACCTGCAGGACCTGCTTGAACGCCTGCAGCCGAAAATCAAGCGCTGTGAAAGCTTTGATGAGGCAGCGCAGGCTGTGGCCGCCCTGGAGGCCGCTGAGGCAAAGGCGCAGGCAGCAGGCGGGTCTCCCACATTCTGGACCTTGTTCAGCCTCCCTGCAGGAGCTGCAAGGCACTCTGGTCTGGTGCTGTCTTGGCTGGCAAAGCAAGGCACCTTTTGCTGTACCTGGCCTCTGGGCATGGCGAGGCGCATAGCCAGCAGAAACATTGCTGCAGCCTGCCTCACAGCACAGCCTGCCTCACAGCATCTGGGCATTCTGGTACATGTCTGCCCACACAAGCTCATGCAGTGCAGGTTTCGCCCTAGGGGCCATTGAGGAGGAACAGGATGAGGAGCGCACCAGCCAGGATGCCAGCAGCGAGGGGGCTGGCCAGGAAGGTGGAGGGCACTGTGGCCTGTGATTGGGTTCTGCGGAACACACTGCCAAGTCCCCAGAGGGTCAGAGACGACGGTGGCATCAGCAAGCGCAGCGGCCAGGCAGCCAGGGGGCGGCAACCGATCATTGTTGCAACTTCGCATATGCATCTTGCTGCTAGGGTGTCCACCTTGCACCCACGCTGGTATGAGGGGTCTGGTGCACCGAGGCAGCCACCATGTACCCATCGCTGCAGCAGGGGGACATAGACATGTTGTTTCAGGTGCTCATGCAGCAGGCATGTTACTCTGCTCACACCTGGTGCTGTTGTTGCTGCAGCAGAGGATGAGGTGGATCAGGATGAGGTGGAAGGTCAGGACGCCTCCAGCCTGGGGGACCAGGAGGACGATGACACGGTGCACGTCCTGGAGCCTGTCAAGGTGAGCAGCTTGCGGTGGTCTGCCCGCTGTGCCAGCTGCAGAGCTCTGTGGCAGGCTGCATAAGCGGTCCCAAGCCTCGCAGAGCCTGCCAACATCGGGGAGCTCGGGCAGACTGACTGCCTGCAGCTGCAAATTTGTTGAGTGGGGTGGATCCTTCATAGCCAGCAGACCACACTGAACAGGGCAATGCAGCTGTCCTGGGGCGCACTAATGCCAGCGCTGTGCTCGCTGGCGCTCAACGGGTGTGACTCGCCTGTGCCAGTCTTACAGGCACTACAGCCAGCCTGCTGTGTGTTTGCACCACGCTGAACCCTGGCACATGTACGGCCGTGCCTGCCAGTGTCCTCTTCTGAGCTTGAACTCCTGGCTGCCTGCAGGAGGCTGAGGTGGATGAGGACTTTGAGCGCGAGCTGGCTGCACTGGTGGGAGACTCAGCACCCCGCAGCGCTGCAGCAGCCGGTATGTTATCTTGCCACCCTCGAGCGCCTTGATTGCGGCAGCCACCTTGCTGCTGCAGTTTTGCATGTGTCTGGCGCCTGTCTGGCAGTGCTAGCCTGACCCTGGTAGTGGACAGTGTATGGTCTGTGATGTGGCTGAGCACTGCAATGTTAGTGAACAGCGCTTAGGATGTCCTCAGCCTGACAGCACAGTGCCATGCCGATGCCCTGAGCCTGACGGCAAAGTGCTTTGCTGATGGTGCAGTTGGCCCACTGCTCACAGGGGCAACCTGTCGTGCAGGCGTGGGCCTGACAGGGGTCCCTGTCTTCATGCAAAGGCACGCTGGGGCAGGCCCATTCAGGCAGATTGGCGGGCAGCAGCAGCAGGTGGAGCCTGAGGAGGCTGTTGCCTTCAGGGTCATGCTGAGGCGGGGCGGGCGGGAGGACAAAACCAAGGCAGTGCAGGTGGGCTGCTGCATGTTCCCCCTGCAGGGCGCTGCATTGTTCCATGACTGTGCCTGGCTGCACAATTCAAAGCCTTGTGGAAAGAACTGCATGGCAGACAACGGCACCGATTTTGATGGTCTGCTGCAGCAGGTCTGATTCCCCGCCCCGGCATTGACCAGCATCTGCTGCAGCAGCAACATATTGATCCAGCAAAACCCAACACGCTGTTTGAGCCTGCCCTTGCTGCCGCCCTGCAGCTCCCTGCCTCCTCGGCCATGGCCGTCAACCTGCGGGCCAAGACTGAGGCTGAGGAGCAGGAGCGGGCAGAGATCAAGCGCCTGGTGCTCAAGGCCAACCGCCAGCAGGAGGCCAGCAGCGAGCAGGCTGTGCCACTGATGCATGTGCGCCAGAACACGCTGCCCCCAGGCGGAGTGCCCCAAAAAGTTGTGAGTGGCGCTTTTGCAGGGCTGCTGGAGACCACCTCAAGTGCACATGTTGCAGCCCACGCTGCGGTCTATAGTTTTGGAGACATGTCGTGTGGTTATGCGAGGAGCCCGACGTGATGCTGCGGGTGGGCTGCGCGTCAAAGCTGCGCTTACAGCTTTGTGGTGCTGTGCTGCTGCCAATGTGGCATTGAGCTGGGGGTGCTGACTTGACTGTGCCTGCCACCCTGCAGGACCCTCCCCAGGCAGTGCAGCACAGCCACAGTCACCATGGACGCGGCAAGGACAGGCACAGGGGCCCAGCAGCCGGGCCAGCTGCGGGAGCCAGGCAGCCGCCGGGTCGTGTCAGCCGCGGTCTTGAGGATTTTGAGAGCCAGTTTACTTGAGTGGAGGACGTGAACCGAGCGCAACATTCTTTCGAGTGCAGCACGTGTCAGCAGCGCATGGCAGGCATGGAGATCCAGCAAATTTGGTGCAGTCGGCAGCCTGCCAAGGTGAAATCGGCACGGTCACTGGCCATCAGCACCCCCTTGGGCGCCCAGCCTGTCCACACAAGGCAGCAGCTTGGCTATGCAGGAGCAAGAGGGCTTTGCCCCACAATCTTCATGCAAAGTGGCACATGCAGGGGGCAGCTCATGGTCAACAACAGAGGACGGTGCCTTCTAATATTGTTGTGGATGAGATTAGGCACCACAGCTGCCTGCTCCCCAACTCATCAACAACACCAACAGCTGCCTGACGAAAATCATCAAAACCTTGTGGTTTAACGAAATGCAACGAAATTCTGAGAAATTGTGAGGCAGTAAGGCTGCATATTCAGAGTCAGGTGCTGGAGCGCTGCTTGCATGTCCACAGGGAGTCCAAGAGCTGGTCTGCCTGCAGCTTGAGAGCCTCATGACACGCAATCAGCTCTTTGGCACCATCAGAGGTTGCTTCCTGCAGCAAGCCTGGCGCCACAAGGCGGGCTGCCACATCCACCAGGCCTGCTGCCACCTTGAGACCATCGCATGCCACCTCATCAACAGCAGTTTTGAAGTCAAGCACCTGCTGGTGCAAGGGACCAGCCTGCATGCCAGAGATGCGGGGTCTCACTACAAGGCAGACACATGACAGTCAAGGAATTGAGTACCAAGCTGCAAGCTGCAGCGGTATGCAGCGCAGATACCCACCTTGTAAGGTGGAATGATGAGTGGCACATTTGGGATGTGCTGTGGTACATGGTTTGGTACCACATGGCTGTTGCAGGGTCCTGGCTCTGCAGCCAGAATTGTCAATTTGTTAGGACGCACCCTGCAGCAGGAGCACGCTGCATCATGTTCCACAAGCAGCACTTGCAGCATATGCCTGGGCTGCATGCTGTATTCAATCTCACAATTTCTACGCTGCACGACAGCACAGAGTTCAGGCAGGACCTACCGGGGCACTGCAGGAACAGGTAGCCACAGTACTGCTGCCTGGAGCTCATATCAGGCCAGATTTGGCGTACCTATCGACGGTTCCTTGCGTGCCTGGCCCAATTTCAACTTCTTGGCCATAGGATTGCTTTTGGGCCTGGCCCCAGCGCCCCGCTTGCGCGAGTTCCCCCCTTGAGAGCGACTGCAGCATGAAAACAGTCACTGGCGGCCTGCATGTGAGTGTTTCACCCGCAGGAGCGCCTGCAAGCTCAGTTGGTCAAGCATCCGCTCCTGCAAGCGCATGTGAGCAGCTCAGCAAATTGCAAGGGAGGTGCGCCTGCTTGCCTTACACAGCGACTTTGCGCTGCAGGAGAGTGCTTGACTGTGGACGCCTGTGCAGACGTGGGAAAGCAGTCTGCATGATCCTGAGGGACTGTCACCATCAGCTTCAAGGCTGTGACAATGCTTCTCTCCCATGAAACAACAAAACGGGTGGAATCCAGAAAGCAGCTTGCAAACCTAGGCCCTAACTGCGTACCTGAGCCATGAACCCCAAGAGCGTTGGAAAGCACAGAAAGCAGCAGACACAGGCATCATAAAATACGCCTCCAGCCTGTGTCTGCTTGCTGCAACAGGGTCAGGCTCAGGCGAAAACAAAGGAAAGCGCACAGTCCCTGACAGCTGCGATCAAAGCCCCAGCCAGCAGATGAGAGCCCCAGCCAGCAGAGCAGGAGCCTGATGACTGCAGTGCCCACCTGATGATGGTGACCTGAAACCTGTTTTCTGAAGGGGCTTTGTGCCTGCACATAGCGCGATCCAACATCTCAAACCGGCAGACATCCCCCTCCTTCAAGCTCAGGGCATCTGCCACCTGCAGGCAGTCGGCAGGGGCGTCATTGCTCCATGCACAGCATGTTCGATTTCTATGGACTGAGACCCTGTGGCTGCAGACCCACTGCATTCCAGAGTCTGGCATGGGCGAAGCACAAAGTATGCAGCAGCCATGCATCCTGCTGCAAGTTCACAGCACGCAGCACAACGAGAGCTGGCTGACATACTGCAGTGGGGCACAAGGCAAGAGAATACGCTGTCTGCCTGGAAACTTGCAGGTGTCATGCACTGGCAATCTCAGGTGACAAAAGCAGACTGCGACAGAGCCAAACCCACACGCTGCAGTTCTTGAAGGGAAAGACTGCTATGCATGCAGGGAATACTGTGTGGCTGGGCTGACAACTTGTTGCAGCATGCATCAATCACATGGAATGTGCTGTGCTGCAGGGCTTGAGAGAAAGGCTGCGGCTTTGACGCGTGCTGGGCTCACCCGCTTCCACCCCTTCGAACAGATAGTGTGCTCAAACTTGCCCTTGTTGCGCCGCGGGGTCAGCAGCACCTTCCACCTCTCCTTGGTCCTCGGAGAGCTGACCATGAAAAACTCCTGGTTGATCAGGTGGGGCATCTCACGCAGGGCAAACTCTGAGGGCATGGTGAATTTGTAGTATGGCGGGCAGGCTGAGGCACATATCTTCTGCAGCAGCGGAGCTCTGTCTGTTGGTGTGACAGTCTCACACAGATTCCTGTGGCCAGCTGCGGTTCTGGCAGTCAAGGCTACCTTGGTGAAGTATTGCTCTGCCTTCTGCGGATATGGAGCTATGACCACGCGGCTGGGTGGCACGCGCTCTGCTGCTTCATGAGCACCGGCAGCAGGAGCATAATCTGTCATCTGCATGACACTACTAGAGGATTCTGGAGTCAAGGATAACATACATCAGCGGCAGAGTTCGCTGCTATATGGCTGGGACCTGCTGCAGCACTTCTCTGGGGTGTTGAACATGACACTGGAGACGCCTTCAGATTTCTGGTCTCAGGAGCGCAAATAGGTCAGCCTCAACATTCCACAGCTTGTGATCTATCTATAGAGCCTCCTAGCGTGATCTAATGCACTCAGTTTAGAGCACCCGGTACAAATATACTGCAGTTCAGGTGTGATGGGGTCGTTACAGCCGCTTTGCCGCTTCAGTGACCCTGTGCGCCCTGGCAACGGCAGTGGTGATGGCTAAGACCTTGCTCTACAGATATGGCTGCAGCTGCGGTGCACAAAGGTTCATGTGGCCAGCTGGAAAGATCTGAGTTATCTGGCAGCTATGGGAAGTCCCCTTACCTGGAGCACTGGCTCAGCTATCAGATTAAATGCACTTCCCCAGGGGCAATTGACAGTGATGAGGCACTTCCTGGCCAGGCAGAGACCCGCCAGGTGTGATCGTCATGCAGTGCTTCATGTTGCCCCCGCATGGTCTGCTGTGCTCAATGCGCTGCGTTTTGGTAGCCCAGGCCGACAGTGCTGCTGTTGCGCCTGCAGGTCGCCGCAAGGCAGCATTCAGTGCACCAGTCTGACATGTTCGCAGACAATGCACTTTTGGTGGCAGAGGCACACAGGCTTGGAGCAGACCTAGAGGGTTGCGACCAGAATGGCTTCACGCCTCTGCTGTGGGCGGCTCACCAGGTGACCCCTTTTGTACTTGTTACCTTGCTGCCCACAGCTGGAGCTGCTGCAACAGCCGGGCTGCTCAAGCTGCTGCCGCAGACTCGAGTCTGGCCCCAGCTACACGGGTGGCAGATTGAGTCAGCGCTCTTAAAGTCCAGGTGGCCTCTTGAGCTGCATGCCACGACATGGCCCAGACAGCATCATGCTGTGCAGGGACGTCTGGCGGTGGTTCAGCTGCTTCTGGAGCTGGGTGCACGCATCGACGTGACAGCCTCCCTGCAGGAATATTACGTGGCCACGCCGCTCGTATCCAGGAGAGACATCAGCATCGCAGGTGCGGCACCAAACTCAATCTCATGTGCTGCAGCACAGAGGGCTCCTTGCTTGACTTACTGCTCATGTTCTGGAATGCACGTAGCCAGAGCAGCTGCACTGAGATTGTGGGCCAACTGCCCAGCTGCTAATAACGACGGCCAGCTGAGCTGGTGGTACGTGGACAAGCTGCTCACACAATTCAACACACCATCCTTCTCTAGCCCATCACCCGCAGGGGAGAACCAGCAGGCCCAACAGACTTGCTCCAAGGAGCCCTGAGGGAGGGTGCAGCAGGGTGCAGTCCAGTGGCAATAAGCGGTACAGCAACAGGGGGCACATTGCCAGCCAGGGGTACTGTATGCCTCAGACTTCATCACCAACAGTTGTTGACGAGGGAGCTGCCTGATGCAGGCAAGGCGGTGGAGGTGCTGCTGAACAGGCACCACATCAGCCTGGACAATACCGACACCTCGGGCCTGACTCCCCTGCACTGGGCTGCCGCCAAAGGCAAGCTCGCCTGCCTCGCGAATGTTCCCCTGCACAACTGCAGTTTGTCGTGTGAAGCCTCATCCAGGCCCAACTCCAGCATGAGGTGCAGCTGAGGGCTACCTCCTGCTGTGCGTCACTTGTGGAGCCATACCTGCTGCTGGAGTCTCCAGGAAGGGTGCACATGACTCATCCACCCAGGCCATCCAGTGTCCTCGCCGCTGCAGGCTACACTGTGATGGTTGAGCTGCTGCTCAGCCATGGTGCGGACGTGAGCGCCCTGGACGCCTGGGGGTTCCACCCACAGCACTGGGCAGCTCACCAGGGGCATGCCAACTGCCTCATCTCCCTGCTCAACTATGGGGCTGCCCTGAATGCGCGAGACAGGGCCGGTAAGGCCTCATATGCCTTCAAGTACCCTGCTGATGTCATGAACTGGACAGGCACACCAATCATCACCTGCAGCGGTGCTGACGTCTACAGCTATGCAAAGTCGTAGATTTGAAGCGCTGCTTGCCCAAACTAGCAGCAGGGTGGAGTCCAGGCACATCTCCCCGCAGCACTCAGCTCCGGCACAAGATCCATCTGCTCTCGGCTAACCTCGCAACAGCGTTGCGGGGAGGATTGAGCTGCATGACAGCGCAAACAGCCTGCCGGCGCCGCATTGCTGCAGGCGCCCTCCACCTGCGGCCTCTGCTCCTGCAGGCCTGGCACCCATGCACCCTGCCAAGGTGTACTCCTGCAGCTGGACCCACCTGCAGCCTTCCCTCCTGCAGGGCTGACACCCCTGCACTGGGCGGCCGCCAATGGGCGCACCGTGGCAACAGACGTGCTGATGCACCGCAAGGCTGATCCTCTTGCACAGGACCTTGCACGCATGACTCCTCTACACTGGGCCGCTGCGCGGGGCTGCGCTGATGTTGTCCGCATGCTGGCTCAGCAGCCAGGAGTGGATGTGAACGCAAAAGATGGGTGCACCATGACGCCGCTGCTCTGGGCCGCACACCAGGGCCGCCTCCATGTCCTGCTGGTCAGCCCTTGGTGTGCCTGGTGCTTGGTTGTGTGCGTCAGCTTTGGCTGCTGTGGCTCATCATCAGCTGATCAACAGCCTGTCAAGTGACTGTAACAGCCTGACCCTGCTGCTGCACTGGCATGCCAGCCTTGAATGTTGGCACTGGCTGCCTGGCAGGAAGGCAGGCACCTAACCCTGCTGGACCACCTGTAATGGTATCCCTATGGGGACACTGCACCGCCCACTGCTCCACTGCTGTTCAGGCCCCTTTTGATTGAGACAGGGTGCTCTGCCTGCAGGAGCTGATCAACAACGGCACAGACTTGGAGGCCTGCCACAGCTCAGGCTTCACAGCCCTGATGTGGGCGGTCCGCCAGGGGCACGCCAACTGTACGGAGTTCCTGTTGGAGCGTGGGGCCGACACAGGGGCTGTAGACAACAGCGGCCACACTGCGCTGCACTGGGCAGCATACTCAGGTCAGCCTCTTGACTGCCAGCTGCAGCACAGCTGACAGAACTGTAGCTTGAGACCTTGGTAATGAAGCCCTGCTGCACACCCCTGGTCAATCGATTGTTCAGGCATTTGTGCTGCAGCCTAGCATGCCAGCTTGAGGCCTTCATGACAGGGCATTTCGCTGCACACACCTCTACTCCCTCCCAGATGTTCAGACGTATGGGCTGAAGCCTTGTGCTGCTGTGCAGGTGATGCAGATGTGTGTGAGGTGCTGCTGCGCCACCCACTGCAGCTGGACGTAGCCAATGCCAATCAGCGGACCGCTCTACACATTGCGGCAGCCATTGGCTCAGCAGAGGTGGTGCAGCAGCTGCTGGATGCAAGAGCAGGCACAGAAGTGGAGGACCGGGGGGGGTTGACGCCGTGTGCTCTTGCAGAACGGCGGGGCCATCATGTTGTGGCATCACTCATCAGCTTTGCAGCCATATCGTCCAGCACAGTGCGCCCAATGCAGTGCAGCTGAAGGGGCACCATGCCTCCCTGAGATTGTGTGTGGTCGGTTCCAACACTCAGTGCTGCTCACTTTGCCAGTCTTTGCAAACATTGATCTTGTGCGAAACTTCAAGTTGGTTGCAGGCTCTGAACTGCCTGTTGTGCTATTATGTGCTGGGAACAGCATCAGGGATAAGGCAGTCAGGCAGGGAGGGAATCTTGTCACATGTGTTCACTCTGTTTCAGGTTCCTGTGCCTGCCCCAAAGAGGCAATCAGCGGCATCTCTGAAGGGGCGCTCTGCAGCGATTTAGTGGAGGGCTGCACCACGCGAGCAGACAGCGTCAGCACAAATGAGTTGATCTCTGACTGCACGTGCACCTCCCCCACAAAGGGGCCCTCCTCCTGCAGCATCACGTGGGTGTGCTGAGCGGATGAACCTCGAAGTCAGGATCCACCCATTCTGCATCATGCCGCAAGGCATGACACACCCAACGTGAGCCTCTCATCGCTCACCAGCCACGCTGCACCTTATCAGGCAATTGCCCTCCAGCAGGCTGGCAGCTGATGCAGTGCAGGAGGCAGCCCTGCACCACGGCCACTCTGAGGCTGACATTCAAACACTCTTGCCATGGCAACCCCAGCGCCCACCCACCATCACCACCATCACCGGCTCTGGCTGTCAGTGGTGGTGGTGGGCGCCTCCATGCTGGCAGCCGGCAGGCTCATGGCAGGCACGCGGACAAAGCGCTGCCCACCTGTGGACGGAACTCGATGGTGATGGGCGTCTCCATGCCGGCAGCCAGCGGCCCCGGCTTGTAGGCGACGCGCAGGGCCCTGTCCTGGGGGTGCAGCACTGTGAACCTTGCACGCTCAGTCGACACATTCTTGATGACCGCCGCCTGCCTGGCGACCTCGGCCAGGGGGACGTCCCCAAAGTGCAGGTGGGCGGGGGCCAGCTGGAACTGGGAGACCCCCTTGCCGCGCAGGCGCACCAGCGTGGCGCTGCTGGTGCGGCTGAGCTGCATGCTGTCCTCGTTCACGTCCAGCCAGCGGTCGTTGACCGTCATCTGGGCAGCCTGGCGCATGTAGGCAGAGGGCAGAGCGGGGGCAACAGCCCTGCAGGGCAGCAGCAGCGCGTTGTGGTGGGCCAGGGAGTGGAGGAGTGGGGAGCAGCTGCAAGCCCAACAGCAGTGCTGCCTGCTCCTACCTGGGGTTGCCATACACATCAAAGGCGGCCGTCTTCATCAGAGTGGACATGGGCAGCAGCTCGCCTCCAGCGGGCTGCGCAGAGCTGCTGCTCTCAGGCGTGTACCCTGCACGCCAGGCTTGCAGCCTCATGTCCAACAGGAGGGTGAGGATGCCCGACTTGCACTCCAGCTGCTGCCGGCCCAAGGTGGTGATGCAGACATGTCTGATGTAGGTTTGCAGCCTTGGGCTGCTGGCCTTGCATGAGGGGGGTGCCACCCTGGGTTGGCTAAAGTGCAAGCCGAGAGTCAGGTGGGCGCTCACCAGTGGCTCCTCCCCTGACAGAGGTCAGCCCTGGACGAGCCCCACGGCTGCCACCCGCCCTCAGCGTCGTGGGCACAGGCCTGCCAGCGTGCCTGCCTGTGACAGCCTGCCGGGGGCTGCGGGTTGCTAGGGAGGCCGGCGGACGCTGCTGCCCCTGCAGCATACAGCAGCCAACAGCTCCATGCCCCACTTGCACCAGCTAGGGAACCCGCTGCAGTTGCCAACAAAAGCGGTATTCAACCCTGCTCTTGTGCCGTGCAGAGAGTTAGTGTCGCAGCAGGCTGTTGCTTTGCCCAGCCCAGCCTGCCTGGCTGCTAACCCAGACAGAATAGTGCTGCATACAGAGGGAGAGAACTGCATGGACCCACCTGGGGAGCTGTGGCCACCTCTCTGGGCTGCCCATTCTCCTCTGGCTCAGCAGCGCTGCTGATGTACACCCCCGCCTGGCGCTTAGGCAGGCTGCGTGTCTGGCACTTCAGCCCAGGGCCAGCCTGCATCAGCAGTTTTGGCTCGGCATTTGACAGACTTGAGGCACACCTTCGATTACACCTGCAGGCAATACATCTACCTATGGTCTGCAGGAGCATCACAGTCATGCTGCACCAAGCCCACAATGTCCACACCAGCAGCCTCAGCTCAGAATGGGTTGCCACCAGGTAAGCAGCACGAGAACATGAGCTGGACTGACCTGCCGGGCTGCCAGAAGGGGGTCTGCCTCCAGCGCTCGCATCCCTTCCTCTGCCTGCCAGTAGGCCAGGGGCTGTCCAGTCGCCGGGCGCCTGACTGTGTGGTCGTAGGGCCCCACCTGCAGCATGCAGACGCACAGCCTGCCACGTTCTCACGTTCTGTACAGCAGTGTAAGCCAGGCGGGAGGCATTGCTCCAGGGTACAGTGCCCTGATGCAAGCACCAGCATGATCCAGCAGCGATATTGCATTGCATGTTGCAGGGCGTGAACCTGGCCTCTTAGGCTTGGGAGAACCCGCATGCTACACAGCAAGATGCCACCCTGAAGCCCTTTTCAGCTCAGGAATGATGCACCTGCTGGGCCCCCATGCAATAGCCAGAGCTGCAGCTCCCTGCTGCCTCTTGCCTTCTTAGACCACTTCTTCTTCTCCTTCACAGCCCTGGGCTCGGTGCCGTCACCTGCCCTACCAGGGGCAGCTGCCTCCGCTGCCTGCTGCACCTCTGGCGTGGCAGCCAGGGCCTGCTGCGCTGCAGCTGCACGGTGCTGACGCATGGCTGCCACACGCTGGGAGATGGCTGCAGCAGCTGCGGCATCCTGGGGGCTCTGCGTGTGGGCGCCACCCAGGTTCTGTTGCAGCAGCTTGCTCAACTGGTCCTGTAGGGGTTGGCAGCACAGCCATTGCTGATGTGGAGCTGTGGAGCATGAACATACTGCTCCCTCATCAGCGGCTTGCAGCCCAGTCACTGCTGGTGTCCAGGCTGGCTTTGCAGAGCCACCAGATGCTGGCAGCAAGCAAGCCCGGCCATCGTCTGGTGCGTCCACAGCTTCCCCACCGCACTAGCCGGCAAGGTGGCCTGTCAGAAGTGCCACTACCTCAGCACCACAGGGCACTGACGTCCATTGGGCACGGGACACAAAGCCAGTATCACCTCCCCAACTGCAGCACCATTGGTGTGCAAGCACGCGACGGGCTGCAAGGCAGGCGCCCGCGCAAATCTAGGAGTGTGGTCTGCAGTGCAGAGTCTACAAGGAGGCCCCACTCCAGCACCGCCAGGCAGCATCAGCACTCAATTGCAGCCCAGATCCGCAACTCACTTCTCTTGCCGTGCTCTCTTGCAGAACGGAGTCCATGGTAGCCACCAGATCAAAAGTCACGGGAGCATACTCCACCACCTGGCGCACTGTGTACACAGGAGCCGGTGGTGGGGGGCTGCAGCAGCAGGCGTGCGATATGAGAGCAGGGGGGACGGATACAAACGCGGAGGCAAGACTCCTAAAGGCTGCATGCACAGTGAGGGCAAGCTTGAAGGCCTGGGCCTCATGCGGGCTGCCAGCAGTGTATGCACAATGAGTGAGTGACAGGCAAGGTGGGGACTAAAGATAAAGACTGCAGGGGGGAGCCCATGCAACAGCCAAGTGCCGCTGGTGTCTGGCTGGATTTGAGCAGGGCAGACCAGCACGTTCCCTGTAGCTCACCCTTGCTCAGCAGGGATGCGGGCCGCCACGCGCGGCATGCAAAGCTCCAGAACCTGGGGCAGCTCAAACTGCAGGTAAGGGGCACGCAGATGTGTGTGAGTCTGCCTGCAGCGGTGGGCTGCCTGGTGCACCCCTTGGGCAGGTGGACAGGTCAAGTGGTCGCAGGGTGCCTCTGAGTCTCACACAGAGTATCTGCAGGGCACAGCCACCATTCACGCCACAACCGCTGCTTTCAGCTGCAAACATGCCTCATTCCCAGGGCTGATGAGAAGGCATGTTAGCTCAGCCAAGCAGACCACCTCTGCAACTCAGCGCACAAGAACACATCTGGCCGCCTCACCCTGGAGGGCTGAGCCAGGGCCGGCACAGCCCGCGCAGGGCAGGCCGGCCGCACCAGTGCTGGGCTGGGCACTGGCAGCTCAGGCACGCTGTTGCTCCGCAGGCGCTGCAGGGTCAGGAAGGTGTGCACATGAGCACCGGGCTCCTCTGCACCTGCCAGCTGTGACGTGCTGACATGGCAGTCCAGGTCCTTGGCCTGCACAGCAGTGTCATGCAAATGTGGTGGCCTCAGCGACACCACTCGAAATGGAGCCTAGGTTGGGTGTCAGCTGCAAAACGGGCTGGTTTCCATCCTGCCTTGCCCGTAGGCTGCTGCAAAGAGCGATAGGCCCTGCCATTGAAGGCCTCGAAGGCAGTTCTCTCCCAGATGGAGCCATTAGGCATCCCATCCCTTCATCTTGAGAGATGTTCTCATGGCACCCATCCAATCCAAATTTGATCCACCTCCCTGCAGGCGACCCCACCTGCTGGCGCCTGTAGGCCTCAAAGGCTGCCGCGTCCAGCACCTCCCTCCCGCTGCCGTCAGGCCGCAGCAGCAGCAGCCGCGGGGTCGGCCCCACTGCCCCTGGAGCCCGCCCAGACGGCGTGCCTGTTCGTGGGGGTGCCACCGAGGCGGTGCGTGCAGCCGAGCCCCTCCCTCCAATGCTGCCCTGGCTGCTCATGGCCTCCCGAGCCACGCGCTGCACCCCCGAGGGTGGCATCTGCAGGTGTCCACTGCTCTGGCCGCCGCGGCTGCTGGAGAGGGAGGGGTGGCCACCCTGGCGGCTGGAGGAGCCAGCTGCAAGGGCAGGGTGCCACCCTGAAAGCTCGCCGCCAGCGGACAGCGCAATGGCTGGACCCGAGCGCTGGTGCAGTGCAAAGGCCCCGACCACCAGGTCTGCAATGTACCTGCAGGTAGCCAGGGCTGAAATTTCAAAGACAGGCAAGACAGCAGGAGCACAGTGGCTGATAACACCAGCACGTTCCCATTCAGTGGGCATCACTACTTCATCCACAATTCGTACTCATCAGGGTAAACCTTCCTGTTGAACCAGTTGCAAAGTTGCTAGGACTTGGAGTCTAGGACATGGAGGAAGCATGGACTGGTCAGGCACAGCAGTACGCCATGGAAGCCCAAATAACTGGCATCAGGGGAGAAGCAAGCAGCAGACGCTCACACACTGGCCACCGTCTGCTGCCTACTTGAAGGCATGCCGGCATGCCGCCCGAGACCAGCCACTGACAGGCACAGGCAAGGGACATGTTCCCCGTGAGGTAGTTGCTGCAGCGCGTGCAAACAGGTAAAACCACTACAGCAAGGCTTGCACTCACCACCCAGGGCTGGCCACCGCAGTTGCCTGCGCCACGCCCATGGCATCCAGTGGCACAGAGGCCACCTGAGGCACCGGCTCTGCAGGCCGCGGCGGGGGCACGGGGGGGTTGGGCTCCTCCTTCTGCTTGGCCTTTGGCTTCTTCTTCTGCGCAGCCTCCCAGGCAGCCTGCGCCTCGGCCACCTGCGCACCACACATACCGCACTTCCCACACCACTCTTATGCTGGCACTGAGTTTTGCCGTACCTTGGAGCCCTCTCTGTTATAAAAGCCTCTAATGTAAGGCTGTGTAGCATGAGAGGCAGTTTTGGTGCGAAGTAACTGCATAGTTACAGTCAAGCAGTCATCTGCCTGATCATAGTGTCTTGTAAGATGCCTGCCTTCCAACGCTTACTGACCTGCGCATCATAGGCAGCGCAGGCTGCTGCGTACTGCTCTGTTGCTGCCTGATTGGCGCAGTTGGTCTCCTGCAGGCAGGACGCAAGACCTCAGGAGAATGAGGATGTCTCTTGTGTCCAGGCAGTGCAGGATCCCGGCAATGGCAATGCTGCAGCATGCTACAGTGTCATTCACAAGCTTTCAGACTAGTCATTTGAGGAAGTGGGGAACATTTAGCACCGCCTCGTCCAGAGATGACTCTGAGTGTCAACCACCGCCAGCCCAACTGTCATCATGCTGCAGGCCACAGTGTGCAGCATCGTGAGGTACCTTCTGGGCCTCCACCATCAGCCTGGCCCTCTTGTCCGCATTGGCCTGGGCTGCGCGGGTGGCAGCCAGCAGCATGGCAGCGACAGCCTCTGCCGAGGCAGGACCCTGGCTTGCTGGCAGGAGGGCTGCCGTGCTGCCTGTACCCAGCAGCGTCACGTCCCCAGGAAGACCGGCCAGCAGGGCAGCGTTGCTGCTGGTCCACTGCAGCTCAACACCTGCGCATCACCGATCGCACAGTGAGCAGGTCTGCAAGCCATGATGCAGGCCTGCAGCCTGCACAGCGCCGCTCTTCAGCAAACTCAGACCTGCACAGCAGCCAGCTTGCGCTGAAGGGGCAGCTCTGGCAAGGTGCATGCATGAGGCATGCTGCTTGTTATGTGGGGAAGCGCTTGAGGCAAGCTGACCTGGCGCAGCCTGGCACTCAATACCGGCTGCGTCTCCCAGCACTGGGGGCATCCCGAGGGCTTCCACACGCCAGGCGCCATCAGCCCAGGTGGTCACCCGCGTACCATCAGCGTCCTGCACCACCCTGGCACCTGCAGCAGTCAAGCTGGCTTAGGTCGACTCATGTGCTGGCCATGGTTAACAAGAGCTGCTGCTTCTGGCGGCTGCACTTTGCACACCAGTGTGTGCATGCCTCACAGGCAACAGGCCAGTGCAGTAGCAAGCTTATGCCATTGGTCGCCCAGTCACACCTGCCTGAGGCTGCTGCCAGTCAGACAGGCCCTGTGCATGCTCCACATCACCATGCAAAAGCAGATTTCTGGCAAGAGCACTGCAGGCAACTGGCACACCTGCCACAGGCTGCTGCCCCTCAGGTGGGGTGCCGTGCATGTCCATGGGATACTGGAACACCATGACGAGGTCACTCCTTGTCGTGACTGTGGCTCCCGTGTCTGGGTCTGTCACCGTCACCACATCCAGCGCTGTTATGGCCTGCTTGGCGACCTGAGGCAAGTGGGTGACCAAGGTGACTACCAAGGGTCTGGGCGGCTAAGAACAGTGAGGGGTACATGGGGACAGACGAAACCCACCTGGCTTGCATCATCACCAGACACAGAGGTGGAGCTACCCTCAGAGCGCTGCTTGCCTGCACAGGAACTGACAGCGTAAGAGCATTGCTTGCCTGCAGGGTGAGGTTGAAGCAGGCAGCAACAGGCAGCCTGAGGGTGTATGGTGTCCAGAGCATTTCATGCAGCAGTGATCACCTGCAGCTGTGGTGTAGAGCCAGGACCCCTGTCCAGAAGCCCCTCCACCGCTAACAGGGGTGAATTCACTCAGGGCACCGTCTGGCTGCAGCACGCGCAGGTGGCCGGACCTACAGGCAGAACACAGATGTTAACGTCCCCCGGCTTGCACAGTCAGCATAGGCTTGGTCTCCTAGCCTAGCACCCACTGCATAGCCTTGCATCCACCAAACCCAGATGCAGCCAGCATTGCACCTCGGGGTTGTGGGTCACAGCAGTGATGGCAAAGCATGAGCAAGCTCCGTCGACACCTGCCTGAAGCTCGTGATGAATGTCCCACCCGGCAGCACTGACCGCCAGACCACCTCATGTCGGGCTAGGGCAGCCCCCATGTCGGCGCTGGGCACAGGAGCTCCGTGCACAGCAGCTCCCCGGCCAGATGGCATGGCTCCCCTGTACTGCTGGTCATGGGCTCGACTCACAATGACCTGCAATGAAGACAGCATGGCCAGACTGATGCAACAATGTGCTTGAACTCACACAGGATACAACTCAGTGGACAGACAGTGGGCATATTGCTGCATGTTTCTTGCCGTCTCCCCTGGCACAGGCAGGCAGTAGCAATCTTTCCATGTACAAACAGACACTTTGCTTGCTGTATGTTTGCAAGCACCAGTGCTGAGAGTTGATGGCAACTGAGAGAGCAGCTCAACCCGCACCTGCCCAAGGCTGGTGAGCTCCAGCAGAAGCCCGCCTGGAGTACTGCAGCTCAGGCGGCACTCGGGCGGGCCCTCCACCTTTTGCCCCAAGGCCTGCTCAGCAGCGCTGGCCTCTGACAGGGCCAAGCACACGCAGCACCCGCCCTCTGTGGCAGCCACCAGACGGGCAGGCAGCTGCTGCTGCAGGGAGACGGTGGTAGTGCCTGTGCCAAGCAGTGCAGCTTGTCAGGATGCGGGTAGAGAGTGTCAGAGGCAGCACTCTTGCCATTTGATGAACACAGGCTCAGGCAGTAATGCTGGGGTGTGCAGTTTGCTTGGATCGCCTGCCTGGACTAGGGAGCGTACCCTGCATCAAGCCGTGATCACTGCAGATTGTTATCCGTAGGAGCCAGTGCAGCGAGCCACCAGGTCACAGCTGCCATGCCTTCCTGAAGGCCATTTTGCGGCTGCTGTCTCAGCAACCTGGCAACGCACCTGTGAAGAGGCAGAGGTGCTTGGCCTCATCCAGGCTCATGATGGTCCCGTCAGAAGGGTACAGCAGCTTCCTGCTCTCAAGCTGCCCTGCTGCAGCCCGGCTGACAGCAAACACCTGGCTGGGCGGGTCTGGGCATGACCCTGCAGTGACACAAGCTCCTCTTGGAGGCCATGCAGCCACTGAATCGCATCGCATTGTGCATGTGCCATGTTGTGACAGGTCCATGCAAAGCCCAATGTAAGTTGCACACAGCAGAGCACATCCCAAGCTGGGCTCATGCCATGCAGTGCATGCCAGGGGCTGTGGACAGGTGCCCACCTTGGGACAGCAGCTGCTCCCAGTGCTCTGCAAAAGGGATGAGGCGCGGCAGCATAGCTGATGCAGCATCAACCTGGGCAGAGCCTGCTGAAAATGCCATGAGTCGTCCCTCCTCAGATCTCGCTGCAGCAACCTGCACATCTGGGTAGACCAGGAAGGCCTGCAATAGAAACCTGCCGTCAAGCCCATGCAGCTGCACAATATGGAGGCAGCTGTGAGGTGGTGCGCGGCAGTGCAGGCGCACACACCATCCTGAAGGAAACATGCTCAGCCTGTCAAGTGCCTGGGAAAATGTAGTCTCCGCGTCTGGGATGTGACACGCCGTTCATGTCAGCAACTCAGCTCATCTGATCCTTGAAAGAAACAAGAGGGTACCCAAGCTGCACACATGTATGACCTGATGGGTGTCTGGCCAGAGGCAGCCCGCCTGAGACCTGCTTCAAGGCAAACCACATCAGTCAAGCGCAACCTGTGTCAGCCACTTTCTGCTTGCATGCAGCTCACCTGAGCCAGTGCCTATAGCCTACCCTGATCACATGCAGCCCTTGTCAGCCATGCCTTGGTCACTTGCAGCAGACGGAGCCGATCGTTCCAACGCAGCCCAGATGTGTCAGCGCCTGTAACATTTGCGACATGCCCTGGCCATATGCTCATCAGCCCTAACGCCATGCGCTCACCAAACACACCAGTGTGCTTGGAGATGGGTGACGCTCTGTACATCTGGGCAAAAGGGCTACCGCTAAAGCCAACCCTTCACAGATTGATACAACAGCCCTGGAAGATTTGCATCATTACATCGCATTGCACTGCCTTGACAGCCCACAGTGTCTTCAAGACCTCACCTGTGCCAGTGCCTGCAGCATGGCAGGCCCCTCCAGCTCCTCCACATGGTGCCGTTGTAAGAGAGCTGCACCATGCACCTCTCGCACTGCAGCCGGCAGCAGGGTCTGCGCCCGCTTCAGCTGGCTGTAGCGCTGCACCATGCTGACGGGCAGGGTGCCGCAGTGGCCCTCCAGAAGAGTGCGGGCTGCACCAGCTGCTGCCAAGTTGTATGCAAGGCTGCATGCAAGGAAGTGGACTGTCTCAATCAGGGCATGACTACACTTGATGTACCAGTATGGTGCCCTTAGGATGACCATGGGTGCAGCCTGCTACTACACATTTGTGCCCTGCACATCATTGCTGCGTAAGGATCCTCTGGCCCACCAAGTCCTCTTGGTCCATACATCTGTCGCACTGCTCATGTTTCAAGTATCCTTCAAGGGATACCCCTGCATAACTGCATTGTGGACAGTCGTCCGCAGGCAGCAGCGCAGCAGCTCCTGCCGGTTCACCTGCCCTGCACCAGCCACTGCTTCAGTAGCTGCTGCATGTGAGCCTCCACTGCACGCACGTCGATGCCTGCTGCTGCCAGCCCCGCTCCCAGGCCAACGCCTGCATCTGGCCCTGCCAACACGCTGGTGGGCGATTGGATCCCACTGGCCTCCCACACACCTGGCAGGGCACAACAGCCACTCAGGCAACCCTTTTGGAGTATCCACACATCAGCTTACCAGTCTGCAGGCTCAACTGATGGCAACCCAGACATGAGGCTTGCCACACCGTGCCAGGGGGACGGCGGCAGATTACTGCAAGCAGGTGGATGCAGTGGGAGACACTCTGGCATTGAAAGAGTGCATCCCTGGGCTACAGCATGATCACCTGTTGTCAAGCCCGCCAGGCGCGCAGCAGCAGAGTCCCCCAGAGGGAACACCTCCGGCTGGATGACGCCAGCTGTCTCCCCAGGCCCTGGGTGCACAGGCCTCTCAAGACTGGCGCCATCTGCCCCTGCACCCTGCAGCTGGACGCCCAGCAGGGCAGCAGCGGCCTGCTCTGCCCCTGCCTGCAGGTCTGCTTCCAGGGCTGCAGGGTCGGCGAGGGTCTGCTCCAGTTGGGCCACCATGGCGTGCAGGAGAACCGCCTCGCTGACTTGCTCCTGCAACAAGGGAGATATGTTGCCGCCAGCAGAGACAACGGCGGGCTGCTGCAGGCAGATGCAGCTTGCACACAACCAGTAGCGGCAGTAAACCTGTCTTGCAGCAGCACTGCTTCACTGATTTACTAAGTGGACAGCAGCAGATTGCAGCGCAGGTGACCCTTGCCAACCGGCAGCCTGATTCAAGCAGACAGCTGCAGCTTGCATGGAGGCTGCACTGCATGCGAGCTCGTGCCTCTTGAGGCTAGACAAGTAAAGACTGAAGGCTGAAGGGTGCCACAAAGTTGGCAGGGCCCCACAGGGTGCTAGGTAGTAATGACTCTCACCTGAGGAATGCTGTCCAGCAGGCTTTTCATGTAGCCCAGCTGTTCCTCTTCTGAGGCACAGCCCCCCACAGCCACCACGTGGGCTCCCTGCCTCCATGCATCATAGCGGGCAGCCTGGGGCGCCAGCATGTGCAGCGCCCGTACCAGCTCAGCTGTCCCAGGTGGGCCTGCGACTGCCGCTGCAGGGGCAAGGCACAGCGTGAGGTATGTGCATCCTGCCAATGAGTACCAGGCAATGCCTGCTTGGTGAAGGGGCTTGAAGACGTATAGTCTGCAGCGCTTCATGTGGAGACTCACTCGAGCACGCTGTGGTGGGGTCCTTGACGCTCTCACAGATCAGAGCTGAGACATGCAAGCATTGCAATTGGTACCTGGCTGAGCTGCAGCACCTGCCTCTGCAGGTGCTGAGGTTGAGGCTGTGGGGTCACTGGCTGGAGTGCTAGCTGGGGGTGCATAGGGCCCCTGCGTGGCCCCAGCAGCGATGTCCAGCACTGCAATGTCCAGCACTGCCGCAGCCGGCTCAGCCACAGCTTGCAGGCTGCGCAGCTCTGCAGGACAAGGGGCAACAGTTTGCATGGATGTGCGTGATACCAGCAGCACAGCAATTTATAGGGTGCGGAGGGCACGCCTCAATCTAGACATGCACTATGTGGGACCACACAGATGTGCACACTAGCAGCAGACCTGTCAGCAGCACTGAGGCCTCCGTCCTGTCCTCGTGGACATGCAGCACAGCCCTGATGGGCAGCCCAGCATCTGCAAACCCTGCCAGGGCTGCCGCATCCGAGCCCAGCCCATCGCACCAGAACACCTGCAGGAGGGCAGTCATGCATCCGCCTGCAGAGCCAGCGCAGACAAGCTGCACCATGTTCGGGTGCCAACACTGCGCCATGCTGAGGGGCACAAGCAGAACAGACGAGCTGCGCCTCTCAGTCCTGTACACACAAACTGCCTCTCAGGGGCCTGACATGGCAGGCAGCACAGCTAACCTGTTGTATGTGAAGGGGCTGGCTAAGCACTGTGGTCTGCCAGGTGTGGGCTGTCCTGGCTACCAGCAGCTGCTTCTGGGCAGCCTCAAGAGTCTGCAGGCAAGGAGGTGTTGTTTGAAGGGCATGTCACGTTTTGAGAGGTGCAGGTGGGGACAAGAACCTGGTCATGCAATTCTGAAGGCATGCCCGAACAAAGCTCAGAACAAGCTGGGGTCTCAGCTCAAATGACTTCAGGCGCTGTGATTGTCCTGACATGCTACCACTGTAAACGAGGCGTCAAGGCCTGACTTCTGCCTCAGGCTCAGGCACAATTGAAGATCAGACATCTCCCCCTGCCCCAGATGCTGCCGCATAGCCACACCAAAACTGCACAAACACAAGTACCCGACCTGCTGAGCAGTCCCGACTGGGTCTGCTGCGGCCGCAGCCTGGGCTGCCTGTGCAGCAGCAGCCTCCTCTGCAGCCTTGGCCGCGGCAGCTGCCGCTGCAGCAGCATCTACAGCCTTAGCTGCGTCCTTCCCTGCCGCTGGCTTGCCTGCCTCAGCAGCCTTGCCTGGGGCTGCCTTGCCTCCAGCAGCAGGGGGAGCTGCAGCCTTGCCAGCTGCAGGGGGGGTGGGGGGCTTGGGCTCCGCTGGCGGCATTGCCGGGCTGGCTGCTGGTGGGAGTGCCCCTGCCTCCACAGCTGCCTTGACGGCTGCCAGGGCATCAGCTGCCTCTGTTGCTGCTGCCGATGCAGCCTGCACTGGGTGGGGGCCTCAATCACACTGCAGGATCGCCAAACATGGCTCCCAACTGACTGGCAAGTAGCCAGTCACACATTGTGCATTTTCTTGTTGATCCGTGATGAACTGCTTATGTGCGCATGTCCAGGCGCAGCAGCATACCTGCAGAGCTGCTGCAGCATCCTCAGCAGCCTTGCTGCGTCTGGCACGCTCAGCAGCAAGGGCTGCATCCTTGAAGCCAGGCAGCTGAGCTTGCACCGCCTTCACCTTCAGCTCTATGGGAGCATCCGCTGCGCCAGCCTGCAATGCAGCAGAAGTCCAGATTGGGCTTTTGCCCACTTCGTGCATCACAGGTTGCGCCGGCATGCAGCAATTGCAGGCAGGCGCTGCGCACCGCCTTTGCAGCTGCCAGCTCAGCACCCAGAGGTGAGGCTGGCTCGACTGAAGCTACTACAGCACTGATATCCAGGGCCGTGACCAATTCTTGGCTGATGGCATGCGCTTTCAGGGCGCCAATGTCGAGCCCAGAGGCAGTCACGGCTACCAGAATGGCATGCCATGACTCTGATTGAGAGGTAGGCATCTTCCGGTTCTCAAAAGGGGGGAGGAAGCCTCTAGGTCAGGCTGTGTCTGACAGGAGCTGCATCTACAACAGCTGGTACTTTGCCCAGTGCTCTGCCATGCAGTATATGAGCTCCCCTCCCGAATGACTCTCTCGAAACTCTGTGAGTTACCATGGTTACCTCAGCTATGGAGCCTCAGATGTCAGATCAGGGTCGTCAGGAAAAGGAGAAGGCCCTAGTCTTTCAGCAGCTCCAACCTGTCTGCTCTCAACTGCTAAGGCACAGAGCAGATGCCGAAAGCCTTGGAAGAGACTTGCAAAGGCTGCAGCATCTCCTGGCTGCGGCTGAGCCTGTTGGCCTGGCTGGCTGCATGGACTATGTGCTGTTCCCGCTGATGTTTGGGGCAGACTCCATTGTGGCAAAACGCAAGCAAGGCAAGTACTTTCCATGTCAGGCCTGTGCCACCCACCTAGCACTTTGCTGCTGCCTCGATTTTTACCTGTCCTGAGGCCCCTTTAAGGTCCTTGACACATTGACACTTTCTCTGTAGGCCGTGACTCTGCCGATCAAGAGCCTCCCTTTCCCGCCGCAGCCGCAGACAAAGTCGCAGAGGCCTTCCTTGCATGCCTCTGCCTCTTGCTACAGCGCAGTCCAGTGCAAAGCCCGGACCAGCTGCTGGAGCTGCTGCAGAGGATGTCTGCAGTGGTAGCACTGCAGAACATTGCCAGCGAGGAGGTAAGACTGCCATTGCAAAGCACCAATCTGACAGACTGGAAGGCCATGTCATCAAGTGGGAGCCTGTTGCCTGTGCTTGTGAGCAGTTCAATCAGTCATACAATCAATCAATCAATGCTGTGCACACTCATTGCAGCCTTTGTTGTGCATGTTTGTGCTGGTGCAGTTCATCATAAAAGTTGTGCGCTGCTGATTGCTCGTGGTGCCCTGTGTCCTGTACAGTTGCACTGGTGCGCTGCAGGAGCCACGCATGCACTGTGCTGCTTGCAGATCCGGCTGCAAGGGGTCCAAGTTCTGGCAGCCCTCCTGGAGCAGGTACCAAATACAGAAAACGCAGTGTGTGCGCACAGGCTGCGCAGCCCTGAGGCAGCGCCCCTGGTGGCCTACCTGACGTCCATGTGCCTGACAACAGCTGCCCTGGAGGTCAAAGCAGGCCTGAAGGGCAGCAAGGCTCTGCGCGGCGCTAGCCTGCATGCCCTGCGACTGCTGCTGGAGGCTGTGGCTGATGGAGACGTCCTTGCGCCATTGCTGCCTGGCCTGGCTAGTGGGCTGAGCAATGCCCTGCTGGCTGCCTCAGGTGAGGCAACAACAACACATCCCATACTTTGCCTGTGCTGTAGCTTGAACACGGGCAGGGGCTATGGCCTGCAACAGCCAAAGCTTGGGCCACCCAGTCGATCTGCAAATCTTTGGGACCCTGCATCACATGCTAGGTAGTGCAGGGTCTGTCAGTAAAGCACACAGTGTGACTTGTGCAGGTGCTGGCGAGCCTGGCAGCGGGCGCCCTGTTGGTGCAGCTGCAGGCAGCCAGGCCGCTGCTGAGGCCCTGAGGGGCCTTGCTGCTGTGCTGAGCAGCACGCTGGGTGATATGCAAGCACGTGAGCTCCTCGTTCCATCGCTTCAGGGCAGCTCCAACACCAGCACCAGCGCACTGGATGCTCTCAGCATGCTGCAGCAGTTGGCCAGCGGTCAGCCTGAGGACACAGCGGCAGCGCCACCCAGCCCTGGTAAGCCCGTGTTGATGCTGACTGCCGGTGATGCTGCATGGGCATATAGTGATGGCTGTCAGATCAAGCGGGCCACCTTGAGCATCATCCACCACTTCTGGCAGACAGGTCCAGCACACTGGTGTGGTGGTGGCCTGCCCTTTCCGGAGTTTGCTCTGGTCGAGGGAGAAAGCAGCTGATGGGCACTGCCTGCAGGGCCGCAGCAAGGCACCAAGCCCCTGCTGATGGTCAAGAGATCTCTAGAGTGGCTGAGAGCAAGCGCAAGACGGCTGGGGCCATACCTGCAGAAGGCGCTGCCCCCACTGTGTGCCCATCCCAGCACAAGGGTCAGAGCTGAGCTGGCTGCCTGTGAGTTCTCGCAGGACATGTTTGCAAGCAGCACGCTGCTGCTGAGATGACATTGCTTTTGTATGACCCACCCTCGAGACCTTTCTGCTCACCCTTTGCCCTCATGGCCATTGTGCATTGACTATCACGCCAGGAACGCACCCAGAACGACAATCAAATCTGTTTGCGCTGTGTCTTCAGGCTGCATCAAGCTGCTGGACAGCTGCCTGCCAGCGCTGGACCACTCCGCTGGCATGCTGCTGGACGTGCTCCTGACTCTAGCACAAGATGAGTGGGGCCAGGTGTCAGGTCCCTGCCAGACATGGCTGCAGCAGCAAGCCGATCCCAGCGAGGCCGGCCCACAGGTGCTCTTTGTTTCTGAAGCCTATCTGCTGACCACTGTTTCAGCGTCGCCTGGCCGCTTGGCTGCTGATTGACCATGCTGTCACCAATGCTGCTTGGCATGGCCTCCACAGCCTGCTCTTCTCTGATCAGTGAGACTATGATGGTGACCCAAGAGCTGACTGTGTTTCATGTCATTGCAGGCAGCAGCCGTGCAAGCTGCAGTGGTGCGTCTCATCCCAGGACTGGCTGCCAGCATTAAGTCCGGCGAATCTCAGGGCATCCTGCACAGCAAACGCCTGGCAGCTGCCATCCAGGCGAGCCTGTCAGCCTTTGCACCTGGACAGCTTACCCTCCGCCTCAAGCCTCTGTGCTCGGCCTGTCAGGGTTCAGGGCAGCATGCTGTGCATGCTGCTGCCTCATGGGTGGTGCACTCTTGCCCTCAGCATGCTGCACTGAATGGCTTGTCCTCCGCCTGTCTGCAGGCCTGCAAATCAAGCCAGCTGACTGCAGAGGTCCTCCAAAACCCTGTACAACTCCAGGTCATCCTGTTGGAGCTGACCCAGGGCCTGGCCTTTGACCCTGCAGCCGCTGCCCTGTTGCTCCACCACACAAGTACAGGTGGCGCCCACCTGCCACAAGCCCTGCCGGCCACAGAGCAGGGGTCAGCAGCAGCCCCGCGGGCAGCTGAGGCTCCTGGCTGCTGTGCCCCTGCTGAGTCTTCGAGGCGCGGAAACGCGCTCGCCCTGTCAGCGGCTGTGGCAGGTCCTGTTGACAGGCAGCCGGGGAGCGCACAGGAACCTCGCCTGGATCCTACACTCCCCACGCAGCATGCACTGCCAGAGGGCTTGCAGCTCCCAGCAGTGGAGCTGCCGCGCATGCCGGGCGGCCTCAAGTTCATTGCCACCGGCAAAGCATATGAGGCCGCAGCTAAGGTCGCGCGGGTGCTGGGGCATGCAGCTGCAGGCAGTGGCGGGCCAGCTGACAAAGGTGTGGCCCATCTCTTCCGCCCTGGCTGCGGGGCCCTGCTTTGTGTCTCGTCACAACCCCGCAAGGTGACCTGCAGCAGTGCCGTCCTCCCCTTGCTGCAGCGCAAGGGGACCTGTCTGCCCCAGGCCTGCTGTGGCATGTGACGGCTGGTGCAGGCATTCTCACATGGCAGCTGCAGGTTCACCTTGCGGGCAGCTTTGTGCTTGCCAGGTCAGGGCTCCCTTCCACCAGGGGGGGCGCCTCAAGTGATTCCATTGGCTGCCCACCACGACGGCATCAGCATTGTGCACACCAGGTGGTGCATGACGGTAACTCTATGGAAGCCCACCACATGCAGGTGCACAGGTCTATGCTCTCATCAGCAGACTCCTACAGCTGCTGCAGTCCGCCCTGCCCTTTGATGTCAGCCAGCAGGCAGCCACCGCTGCAGGCACAGTCAGCCCTGACTGGCCCTGCAGCACGGCAGCAACTGTCACAGTGCTGGCTGAGGTGGTTTTTGGCGCATCTCCAGCCTGGTCTCCGAGCTTTGCAGAGTCAACCACTCAGGTGCTTTCACCCTTCCCAGTGCTGACGCGGGCCTCAGTGTCTGAGCAGATATGACGGCCGCCATTGCTTGCGGTGCTTGCGCACCTTGGCCTGCCTCGTGTCGCACCGTGCTCCCTTGCCTGCATGCCTGCAGTGCTCCCCTGCCTTTGCAGTGCCCCTTGGCCTGCAGTGTGCCCTTCCCTGCAGTGCTCCCTTGCCTGCAGTGCTCCCCTGCAGATGCCTTGCGCTACTGGCAAATGCGGCCCCTGCAGGTGCGCCTGGATGTGGCTCAGCCCTTGCCGGACCAGTCAGTGCTGCTGGTGCTGGAGGCACTCACAGACAGTTCCCTATGGGGACTGCAGACCCACAATGCTGACATCAACCATCAAATTCTGACAAGTATGCAGGTAGCCTGGCAGCATCAACCCTGCTGGTGAACATGCATCCTGTGATTCTGCACAGTTTGACAAGCCAAGATGCAAGCTTGGAAGTTTGCAGCCCGGCCTACATCACCCAGCCAATCTTATTGCGTGCTGCCACATCCATCTTCTGGTGCAAGAGATGCGGTCTGGGCAACATGTTTTGTGGCGCTGCCTTCATAGGCCCACTGCTTACTCCTGCCTGTTGTAGGTGGGTGTCAACGCCATGCTGGTGCGCAGCTGCCTGGAGGCAGTTGGCACCCTGGCCCGGGCACTGCAGGGCGGCCTCACCTCCAATGGCCGCCTGCTGCGCGCCGTGCTGCTGCCGGTGCTGGAGCGATTGAGTGACCCCTGCGCCTCTGTGGCATCCAGTGCTGCTGCAGCCATCAGCAGCCTGTGTTTTCACGGCGGCTATGCCACCTTTGGGCAGCTTGTGGCTGCGAATGCGGACTACATTGTGGACGGACTGTGCAAGCAGCTGCGCAGGCTGAGCGACCACCCCATGTCAGTGCCATTTTGCGTAATGCTTGCCTGTGACACGAACGCTGCGCCCTCCTGCAACATGCGAGAGGGGTGGGCAACCCGCATTCATCTGCAGGAAGACACCCTTGTTGATGGCCATGCCTGCCTGTGGCTGCACTCGTCTGCATCACCCTGCACAGACACCTGCTGCCACCAACAGACGGGGTTGGTGCACAAGTCATCTGGTGCGGAACACTGGCAGCGGTCTGACTGGGTGCTGGTGGGCGTTCCTGCAGGGCGCCCCACCTGTTCGCCGCGCTCCTGCAGGAGGCCGATGTGGCCCCCCACCTGCTGCCCCTGCTGGCAGAGCCAGTGCAGTCAGCCTTCCATGGCCTCTCAATTCTCAACCGCGGCAGCAAGCCCCACCTGGTTGTGGCATTCCTGCAGGTCAGCGCTTCTTGGTGCTTGACGAACACTCTGCCACTGTAGTCACTTGAGATCCAACTGCTGCGAGCCTGCCGCCCTGCCACACGATGCTGCTGCAGGTACCGGCAAATTGCAGCTGGCGCCACCTTCTGCAAATGAGACTCTTGGCATATAAGCTGTGACATATTCAAACGAAGTGTTGAGTGGCTCACTGCAGCCTTCAGGGCTGGCTGCTGCCGAGTGTCCTGCATTGCGGCGCTGCAGCTGCAGCCCAAGACGTCCTGCCTGTCCTCGACGCCCTGCATTGCTGCACTGCAGGCCCTGGCCGAGATCGTGAAGGCCTGTGTCCAGGAGGCTGCCAAGACTTGCATGGCCACACAGGCGGCCGCAGATCGCATCGCCTCAGCTGTCAGGGAGAGGTGGCCCCAGAAAGGGGACGACCTGCAGGCCGCCCTGGAGATGGACCAGGAGCCTGCCGACATCGAAGACATCCGCCAGTACTTTGACCAGCACCACATGGACAAGGCGCAGGCAGAGCAAGGTGTGGGTCGACTGGGGGAAGGGCGGGTGATGACTTGGTAGTGGGCGGCCCTGGGGCACGCAGTGGGTGCACCACTGAAGGGGACTGCTGCATGGCTGGGCCTGGGCGCTGTGCAAGCTGGGGCTCTGCTGGTTGACCAGGTGGGCAAGGGGCAGGCACAGCAGGTGCATCTTGCCTTCTTCCCTACACAGAGGCTGGGGCTGTTGATGTTGGTGCAGCACTGAAGGGGAAGCGCTGCATGGCTGAGGCTGACAGTTGTGCACACCACTGCTTTGCTGACCTCCAGGTGAGCAAGGAGGCCGCAGAGCAAGGTCTGGTCATTGTGTGACATGGCACGGCATGGGGGCTGCGCAATCGTTGGGTCTCCCACAAGCAGTAGTTGCGCTGCTGGCACAGAGCAGCGACGCAAGCAGCACTGCGCGTTACCTCCACTGCATCATCCTGGGTAATGGGTGGAGTCGAAGGCCAGATGCCTGTTGCATCCTGTCAGATGAGCTGTACTGCTTTGCAGCTTGCTGACCACCAGCCCCGAAGCCCTGAACCCTGGTTGCCCCGCAGAGCCTGGGGATGATCCCAAGATCAAGCTGCCCGATGAGGACACAGCTGCAGTGGATGACCTGCGTCGCCGCATACACGCAGCAGCCATACTGGCCGAAGCAGCTGCTGACGTCAGCAGCCCGCTGCTGGCAGCTGCTGATACCAGGGTGCGCTTGGGATGCCTGCTGAGGTGGCAGTGCCGCCTGGCAGCCCATGCTTGCTGCTCCAGCATGGTGCAGGCGCAGAGCATGCCATCTCAGTAGGGTTGCTGCAAGCCCTGCCTGAAGCACACAGCATGAGTCAAGGCTGCTATTGAAGCCTCAAAACTCGGATGGTCTGCTGAAAGGCCCTCATCATGACTCCCAGCAGTCCTGCACTTCCTGCATTCATGCAAGCCCCATGCCCCTGCTGGAACTGCAGGACTGCGAGCTTGAGCGGTCCCGTCCAGAAACGCCTTGCTGCTGACAATTCCCCTGCTGTGCAGGCAGCCCTGCTGGCAGTGGAGGTCTGCGTGTGGGGCCTGTCTGCCCTGCAGAACACCACGGCTGCCCTGGACCTGTTTGAGCAGGTCATCACCCCCCACCTGAAGCGAGAGGACGCCATCCGACCAGTGGAGCCTGACACGCCAAAGATGCTCCCGTCGGTGCATGTGATGTGGGGCTTTCTGGTCACAGCCCTGCAGGTGCTCAATTGCTGCAGTTCGCCTCAGCGCATATCCATGCAAGGCAGGCACAGGCCTTTTATTGATCAGTGTGTGCAGCTGCCATCAGGGAGGAGCTCTTGAACCCCCAGGGGACCTCTCCATCTCTGCCAGAAGTGCCAGCTTTGCTGGGAATCTGAGGGTTTTACTAGCATGGGCAAGCCCAGGCAAGCTGCTTTGCCAGCGTTGGCTCTGCAAGCTGGCAGATGGAAGTTGCCCCACGGCAGAAACACATCTCTTTATGCCTGCCTGCATCCATCTCTGACCTGGCACCTGGTCTCTGAAGGGAGTGCCTGCAGGTGCCATGCCAGCACAGGGCGCTGTATTTTGCATGCCTGTGGCGTACTGACCTGTTGGCTATGCCTGCAGGTCGCCTGAGTCACGCTGCTACACAAGCGTCATCTTCTGTCACGCTGTCAAGAGCTTGTGCGTCTCCAACCCTGCTAGTGTATTGCCTGTGCAGGACACCCGCACAGCAGTTCTGCTGCGGGCACTGGAGGTGCTGCCTCAGATAACTCAAATGGCCAGCGGGCAATTCATGCTACGCCGCATCCAGCAGGAGGCCTGGCCCGTCATGAAACGCCTGCTGCAGGCTGACCCCCTGCAGAGACACAGCCGCCCAGTCCCAGGTACGCGGCCGCACCTGAGCATCGCATTTCTGTGCTCGACACTTGGCTGCTGCCGCTCTCTATGTGCAGCATGTCTTACAGCTTCATCTCCCGGGTTGCCAGCGGTCATGGCTGCGCCCTGCACCTTGACACATGTATAGGCCCGTACTGCCTGAAGGGCGCCGCTCTGAAATCCCTGCGTCAGCAGTGGCTGTCCCCTTGAACAGGCTACACCCCTTTGCTGCAGGACAGCACTTTGAGGCCACAGCGCCGGCCATGGTGCAGCGCATTCGCGTGGCTGCCCTCGAGTGCATTCGCAGCATCGCAGCCAGTAATGACAGCCAAGTGGCCTTCAAGGGGCTGACAGGAGAGTTGGCTGCAGCTGCTGGCCGCCTCTTGGTCGGCCCCAGGGAGACGGCGGCCTGCAACGAGGCTGCCCAACTGGTGGGGCACATGGCTGGCTGGTCCATCACTGACATGCTTGAAGCAGCTTGTCTCAGTCTGCTGCAGAGGCTGCAAACTGTGGTACGCTCATCGCTTACTCACAGGCCTTGACTTGCTCTTGTCCAAGCAGCGCCCCACCTTGCTGTTGTCATGCAGGCTCTGGAGGCCCTTGCATCTTTTGAGCAGCCAGCAGTCTCAGAGTGCCTTCAGGCGCAGCTCTCTGACCCCTCAATGAGCCACACTGCTGCAGAGCGGGTGCAACACCTTTTAGATTCGTTTCCAGTCCACGAAGCTCATGCTGATACAAGTGTGTAGCTGATGCCAACGTCCAGCAAGCAAATTCAGTGTTTCACTTGATCTGGCATTTGATGAATTTCAAAGACATCTCTGGTGGTTGTTAACCTCTGCGTTCTGTATACGTGCTGCTGTTGATTTGCTACTTTACTGTCTGTTGAGGCAGGCAGTTCAGAAAATGCGAGGAGTGGATGGGGCAAGCTGCATGAGGAGGGAGCGCGTCCATCGGAGGCGCTGAATCAAAACAGGGTCCCTGGGCAGCTGCTTCAGCAGAAACACTGATGTCTGCCCATCCAGCCTGTACACAACATTATTATCACAATTAGCCAACAGCAACACAGCGCCGTCCTGCTGAAAGTGCACCTGCACAGCAGCACACCTTAATGTCAGCGGCTGAGCTCATCAGGGATCGGCACCTGCCTCCAGCAACCCATAGCATTGCAAGGCCTCAATTGCTGGGAAGGGACATGACAATTGGGCTGACAATGGTGTGCAGCAAGAGCAGGCCAAGGGAACTGACGCTCCTCAGGGCCTGGGCAGGGCCAGCAGCACCGGACGTCGACAGAGAGGACACCAAACAGCAGCAGGAGTAGAGAAAGAGAACTCAAAGGAGGTGGCTACCTGCAGCGTCCTGTTGCTGAAGCGGAAGACATGGGCTGCCTCTGTGTGCAGGTAGCGGTGCACGTGCAGCCCTGGCGCTTGAAGGGTCTCCAGAGGCTGCAGCCGGGGTTCCAGGGCATGGTCCGCAGAGGCCAGCACAGGGCTCGAGCGCTGGCTGGACAGCCCCTTCAGGTGGGCCTCAAAGTGGATCAGCAGCATCAGCTTCTTGGCCAGCTGAGGGGGCACTGGCTCAGCCATGCTGAAAATGGCTGCCTGCACAACCCCTGAGGGCCTTGTAGTGCCTGCAGGCAGGGCAATGGAAAGAGGTGCAGAAGTGCAGCCAAGCCGTGCCGGCATGAGGGTGAGTCCAAGGGCCGCAGGTCCTTCGGCCAATACGGAGCCGAACAGGGCAGCGCTTGCTATGTTGTTGGTGCAGCTCTGCTCTGCTGATGAAGGAACCTGCTAGGGCAGTTTGCCCTGATAGCTTCGCTTTAGCTTGCCTGTCTTCCTCCAAGTGTCTGCAGGCACGGCGTGACCACAGATGCCAATTCCTGGCTCTGGGAAGACCCACCATGGCTGCTGCGCTGGACATATGTGAAGGTCTGGGCGTCTGGCGCCAGCAGGAGCCGGCTCCTGTCATTGAACAGCACCCCGCAGGCGCCACTGCTGAGAAGGTAGCCCATGCCGTACTTGGAAGTGTAGTCCAGCCACTGGACCACCCACACGCGGCAGGCCTTGGGGACAGGCAAGCCCTGCCCCTGCGTGTGCATGCTGGCATCCAGGCTGCAGTCCTGGTGCCGCTGCTGCCCTGTGCCAGCCTGCTCAGGGGAAGCTGCACAGCTGCCAGGGTCGCTGCCTGATGAGGCCCTGGGCGGCGTGAGGTGAAGACGCGGAATGCTGGCGGTGCCGGCAGGGCGCTGCTGCTGTACGACCTGGGAAGAGCTGCTGGCTGATATTCCTGTGGCAGCCCCAGCAGCAGCAGGGGTGCCAACCTCCTGCGCCTGCTGCTGGTCATGGCAGCAGTCTTGCAGCACCCGCAAGCTGGTGTCCCATCCATCACGGCTGCAGGTGGCCAGCTTGCGGGTCACCAGGCCCGGCAGGGCTGTGCTGAGCCTGCTGCTCTGGTGCCTTTTTGCAGTGTCCAGCACAAGGCTGGCGGCGCTGTCGTGGCGGACAGGGCCGGGACTGCCTGCTGCCTCGTGAGGGACGCGGCGGCCTGCTGGCCCTGCCTGATGCTCCGCATCAGGCTTCAAGCGCTGAATGGTCCCTGACCCTGCCTCTGGGGAAGGCCTGCTGCCAGCAGAGCATGTCCCATGCTGCTCTGGTGATGTTGCAGCCGCCACTGCACCTGTCTGGCTGGAGGCCAGGCTGCAGGCTGGCAGCCTTGAATCCCCCAGCTGCACACTCAGGTGGGCTGGGAAGGTAGCTGTTATTTGAACGCTGCCAGCCTGCTGCAGACCCTCTGTGCTGGCCTGCCAGCCCTTTAGCAGCAGCAGATCGCTGGCGCTTCTGGGAGCCAGAGGCTGCTGCAGGCACGGACAGGCACCATCTGCACAGCAAACAATCTCGGAGTTGTCTGCCGCGGGATAGACCGCTGCAATGCTCTGTGGCCGGCACCATGCCTGTCGAGTACCAGGCCTTGGAGCCCAGTCAGCTGCTTGGCAGATGCAGCACAAGCTTTCAAACAGCACAGTTCCCCACCAGAAGCAGTGCTGGGCGGCAGCTGGCGGCCCTCCCTGTCACTCCTGCACAGCAGCACAGCGCGCGCTGCCTGCTCGCCCACGGCGGACGCTGACTCCGCGGCAGATGAGGCCTTGCTGGACACAGCCTGCTGGGCCATGCGTCCAGCCCCAGGTGACTCAGCACAGCCCCCTCCTGCACGCCAGCCTGGCGGCGACTGGGCACCCTGAGCAGGCTGGATGCTGCTGACGGCTCGCCCCGCTCCACCAGGCGCTCCTGCACTGCTCCCAGCCTCCCGCATGCTGGCTTTGTGGGGGCGCTGGGCTGCAGGCGCGGCGTTCTCATCGCCATAGGGGTCCGCCCGCAGCCTGCACGGGGCTCGCCCGCGGGCGGGCGCCTGCTTGGCCCTGCTGTCGCAGCTGCTGCCCCCTAGCAGCGCATGCTGAGCACGCTGCCCACATCTCACGCTGGCATGGTCAGGCAAGCAGCTGCTGGTGTCCCTTTCTGTCAGGTTTTGGCCTGCGGTTGCCGGAGGCACAGGGCGCTGACAACATGCAACCGGGCTTGCCCGCACACGTCGAGCTTGGGCGCTGCTGCTGTCGCTGCTGCTGCCCCGAGCCTGCAGCGCCTGCTCCATGCTGAGGCCTGGGCTCTGTTTGAGCCCTGATGCCTGCATCGCGCCAGAGTCAGGGGCCTCGCTTGTCTGCAGGCGCTCTACTGAGGGCAGCCGCCTCAAGATGCTGGCGCTGGTCAGATTGCCCCTGGCAGCAGTGGTGCTGCCGCCCCGGCTGCTGCCATCTGGCTCCCCCATGCCTGTCCCCCCTGTGTGCTGCTGCCGGCCCTGGAGCCTTGCCAGCAGCCTGCTGCCGGCAACACTGCTGTCGCTGCTGCTGCTGCGGGGGTGACCTGCGCCGACGGGCAGCGCATGCCTGCTTCTGCGTCGCAGAGGGTTTGGGCTGACCCTTGAGCAGGCAGCAGCGGCCGGCCCCCTCTGCAGCTGGCCAGATCCAGTGCGCAGCATGAACCCATCGCTGCCGAGGCCAGGCAGCTGCAGGTTCGCTGCTGGCCTCATGCTGCTGCACTCAGCAGGTGGGCTGCTGGGCTCTGCTGCCACCTGGTAGTTGCTGTGGACTCGAGCTGATGTCTGGGAAGGAGCCACCTGCACATGTGCCATCATGACTTCAGCAGGCCTGGTGGAACCAGGCAGCCGGAGGGGCAGCCAAAGATTGATGCAGCTCTGCACTGCGCTGCAAGCTGGAAGGATGTCTTGTCCGGGCTGGCACCTGACAGGCACTTGGCGGTCATGCACTTCAGCATAGCTGCTGTGCAGGCTGCTACGTCACCTGCGCCGTGGCATTCACGGCCGACAGGTGCAACCCCAGGGGCACCCTGCCGGTGGGCCAGCCTGTCAGCCACTGACTGCCTGCGATGTCTGCCAAGGTGGAGCGCTGCTCAGGGTCTTGCCTACAGCACCAGCAGGAGTCATCGTGCTCAGATGCCTTTGGGGCCAGCCACCGGCCTCTAGAAGCAGAATGCGCACTAGTTGGTGGGCCAGCATCAGTTTGCGAGCCTCAAGTGGGAGTCTGCCAGCTCGCACCATCTGAGGCAGCCAACAGGACACAATATTGATCAGACCAGCGGCCATTGTGGCAGCAACCGACGGGGCAGGCAGGTGCCTCATGGCATCAATGATGTCCCCCGCAGGGGACTTAGAACAGGGCGCATTGGGCCTTGTCAGCAGGGCGCAGGCACACTGCACAGGACACAGAGGCTGCAGATCTGCTGCTGGGTACCAGCACCTGCGATGGGCAGGCATGGCTGCCTGCGTACTGGACCGGGGGAGGGGACAGTGCAGCTGCACAGGCGGAGGCTGTGCCATGCTCACCTGAGGATGCTGGTGATGAGCTGCTTCACAGGCAGGGACAGGGAGACCTCCTCAGGAAAGCTCCAGTCATTGCGCTTGATGCGAGCATATGTCTCCCGGCAGGTGGGCGTCTCAAAGGGGGGCCGCCCCACCAGCAGGGTGTACAGAAGAACTCCCAGCGACCTGCAGGCACACAGTCTCAAGCGTGTACATTGGACTGCTGAGCTGCTGTCTGCATGGCCGCCCAGAGATGCTGTGTAGGTGACAGATGCTGAGCCCACCGGAACAGCGGCTTCGGAAGCACACCACCAGTCAGCTTGTGGACATAGCGTCTGGGGAAATAGGCCACTGGGATTCAAGTAGATGTTGCCCAGTACAAACCACACAGTAGTCAAGAGGTGCTGTGCCCCGCTTGCTGGTCCACACCAGACATCAGCTGGAAAGCTGTGGCCCTGCTTGCCGTCCAACACCTCAGGAGCGATGTAGTTGGGCGTCCCACAGACGCTGAACTTCTTCTCAGAACTGCAGCGGGAACGGCACCTCGTGAGGCAACCCGTGATGACTCAGACGTGTCAAGCGCATCAGCCTGAGTACACTCCATAGGGCCTTGACATGGCAGCAGGCTTGTATCCTGTGCAGAAACCAAGCACTTGCCTTGATCTGAGCCTGGTTGCCAACCCAAAATCCCCCAGAACGACACTGCCGCTTGATGTCAGAAAGAGGTTGCTGGGCTTCTGCAGGGCAGCGGGCATTCCCACAGTGAGAATCCGCGACACCTCAGTCACCCAGCAGAACTGGCCCCAGGCAGGGTGCCTATCAACACTTACCAGGTCCCTGTGCAGTACCATCTCCCCATGCAGGTAGCTCAAGGCTGCAACCACCTGCAGTGCATGCAGGGCACACTTTTCGTCTTTGCAGTAATCTTGACACTACGTCAACCTGACCAGCAGAAGATTAGCGCTTCACCATTCATGTCAGGTCGGAAGAGAGTGGTTTGCTGCTACCAGAGCTCCTATACTTGGCCAGTCAGGGGACAGGGAGGGGTACCCTGCCAGCATTCACACCCTTACCATGTGCATGATGCTGGCTGCCTCAGCTTCCCCCAGGGTCTTGCAGACCCTGCTCCGTCCGCCATCGCCTGCCTTCACCACATCCCCCAACGTCTGCCCAGCTGCAAAGCACAGGGATACCAGAGCACTGCCAGATGGTCCTCAATGCAGCCGATCAGCGATCGCAAGGCCCCCCATCCAGCAGGATAGCATCATGCCAAAGCAAAGGTCCACAGTTCAAAGCAATGCACCACAAGCAGAGCACTGTAATGCACATCAGATGCTGATGTGGAGGGATGCTGAGCATGGAGACAAGCCCGCAGCATCCCTGGTGCTGCGTCAACACGCACAGAGGCGCCGAGCTCACTGCAGGGCTCCAGCAGCAGGTATACATTCGTGCGGTCCTGCAGGAAGCCATGGTAGGCTACAATGCTGTCATGGCGGAGGCTGGAGTGGATGTCCATCTCGCTGTGCAGCCTGTAGCGGGCGCGGCTGCGGGCGAGGGAGGCCTTGCTGATGACCTGCACAGCCCTTGGGGTCTGGAGTGTGCACAGGGGCCATGTGATGCTGTGCTGCGCAGACACAGGGGCACACAGTGCCGGACCATGCCCAGATGGGACAGGCTGTGTGGATGACACAATTGCAGGGGGTTGCACATCAGCAGAACGCCAAACTGGCTCTGCTGGAAACTGATGCTCTGGACAGCCAGCAGGTGTGAGATCCAGTGTGGCTGGGTTGTCATGCTGTTGCCCACAGTGAGGCAGCGGTGGCCTGGGCACAGGTGCACTACAGTGCTGTCCACCTCAGGAGAATTCACCTTGGCTGCAAACAGCCTGCCATCGTGGGCTCGCTCAATCTCATAGACAGCTGCAAAGCCTCCCTTGCCGAGGAGCCTGCAGGCAGCAAGGGCAGCGGGCTGGACGGGCGCTGCAGGACTGCCAGGCCCTGCAGAAGTGCTGCCCACCTTCGTTTCAGAAACACGAGAGGAGGTTCATCACCATCAGATGCAGCTTCAATGACATCTGGGCAGGCCTGCAGCTGGGAGCAATGCAGATCATGCCTGTGCCAAAGAGGAGTGCCTGATCGTCACCACGCTTGTCCTCACCACAATTTGTCGCCTGCATCTAGGCTCAGATGCAAGCTTACTGTTGCTAGTCGCCATACCAAATATGGCGACATCAAAGATGGGCGCTAGCCATCCGGTGGGTGGGTGCTTGACTGGCAGTCCATGGTCAAAGTTCACTGCTCACAGCTCTGGCCAAAGCCATAGCGATCAAACCATGAGAGGCCCTCAGAGAGCTGGACTGACCTGGTCCCTTGAGCTGACCTCTCAAGTTGGTTCACATCCTGCAGGATTGATCCAAGCTGCTCTCCCTCTGGGGATCCTGAGGCCCTGACACAAGCCCGTGTCCAAGTGATGGAGCGGAAGTGAGCACAGTCAGCTCCATTATGCTGCATGCCCCTTAAAGGGCCACATGCCGGAGACGCTGCAATGGCTCTCTGACAGCGAGGCTCCCCACTTTGCAGCGCTGGACGCATGCTGTGTGGCTGGGTTGCTGGACAGAGGGTACCTGTCCTTGCTGCAGTGGGCCGCTGTGTGTGGGAAGGTTGGACCTCCTGTGCGATCTCGCTGATGGCATGGGGCCATTCTGCATCGGACACATCAGCAGCAGCCACCTGTTTCCGGTGGCAAGCAGACTGTATGGTGGTTAGGCAGCACAAGGCAGGCCCCCGACAATATGTGCTGCAGAGTGAGGCACCTGCCAAGCAAGTCTTCATCCCCTTGGAGACACCTTGCCTACCTGCTCTGCCCCCAGAAGTGCTTCAGACAGCTGACAGTGGAATGCAGCAGAACTAGAGGCAGCCTTATTGGCACTGACACCTCACTGCATATTGATGGCCGCTTTGTCCTTCTGCTGTCTATGAATCCTGTCTGCACTTGAGGTGTGGAGCAGCCTCTGTTCAGAAAACTGGTGCCTGCTGCAACTACCTCCACATGCTTTTTACACGTGTAATTGCGCCAAAGTGGGGCTGCACAGCCTCATACTTTGTTAATGCTACTCCTGCCACTCAGTCTGACTGATTATCCGTATCTTGAAGCGTGAGGCCCTTGCTTTGTGCAGCAACCGGTGTTATATAGCTGCCAGGGCAGCCCCTGTTTGATGACAAGTTGACGGGTTGCGCAGTTGGGCATGCAAAGCACTGGGGCCTACTGCAAGGCTGGTACTTGCCAGCAATGTACACATTTGGTAGGTGAATTACGGGGCCAAGGACTAGCACAAAGATAAGGTGGTGGGATCAGGTGTGAGGCTCGGCTCGTCAGGCCCAAATCTTCTGAATCTGGCAATGATGCCACATACAACAGAGGGTTGCAACAGCCTGGGCCTCCTGTGTCTCAAGGTGCCTACAGGTGCAGCAGAGCCTGTCAGGTGAGGTGCATTTGAGTGGGTTTTGCTGTTGCGAAAGCTCTGGTACAGCATTGCTGGCATGTGTGCAGCTACACAATGCTCTGACTTGGTGCAGTCAGACGCCTGCATGCTCCTGTGCAGCTGCACTGGAAGAAGCCCTGCCTTCAGGCCTTAGCTGCAGCCAGTGTGCACAGACCCATGGCGCACACAAGGGAGGCGCTGCTGCAGAGGGCAACTCACATGGCAGACACGATCTCTGTCTTCAGACCGAACCACACGCGCTGGCGGGGGTCGCCGCTGCTGCCAAAGGGCACCACCACCTTGCCTGCCTCAGTGTACTGTACTATGGGGCTGGCTGCAGGTGCCACACAAGTAACCTCCTCATGCTTCACCACCACACGGCGGACGCGGCGCCTGCAGGCAGCAGACCAGGGCACATAAAGGGTGCGTGCTGGTTGAGGTAGAGTGCTGGGGCAAAGGGCTAATGATGTATTGAGACTGGAGGCTCTGCAGCACGTGCACAGGCTAAACGGCTGACTCACACAGCAGCATCCAATTCAGGCTGAAAGGCTGCTGGGCTGGCAGGTGACTGCTGAGGATCCAGGAGCTTTGCTGTAAATGCTGAGCAAAAGCTGGAGGCAGCTGGCAGGCTCGCTGATGTTGTTAGGGGCTGCAGGTCATTCGCCGGACAATCAAGGCAAAGGCTGCACAGGCTGAGGGTGCTGGCCCGAGGCTGCAGGGCGGGCTCACTTGCGGACGGGGTCAGGGGAGCAGCGCTCTGCAGGGTCGCTGATGGGCATCACATACTCATCCTTCAGGTAGGCAGGGGTGCGGGTACGGCGCCTCTTCAGACCCTGCAGGAATGTGAGGATCCAGGTGAGACTACCGTATTTGTTTGAGACAGACTGGGGAAGAGCGTCTGGTGCTGTGCTGTTGCAGGCTGCGCAAGAGACATGTGCGCCGGCAGGCACCCAGTCACAGCAGTCTGGTCTGCCAGGCAATGACGAGCAGGGCTGCACATGTGCCCATGCTGGGCGTACAGGCAGCAAGGGCAGCTTGTGGTGAGTGTCAGTGGGTGCAGCAGAAGCTTAGGGTCCCAGAGGAGGACTGTGCTGTGTGTAGATGCAGGGCTAGCGCTGCGCATGGGGCAGAGCTAGCAGAAGCAAGGGCCTGACAAGGGTACAGGACGCCAAACCCTGCTGTTGCGGTAAAAGGGGAATGCAGATGTCTGGCACGGGCAAGGTGTGGGCTTGAAGAGGAAGTCTGGGGGTTGTCTCACCTTTCCGTCACTGTCAGACTCGGTCACATCGCTGTGCACTGGAGAATATTCAGTTTCGCCATCAGACACCTCCTCGCGGGCCCTCTTCTTGCTGGGCACCTTCTTGCCACCCTCCTTCTTGCCGCCATCTGGCTTCTGCAGGGCAGAGAGAGGACAGATGTCAGCTTGGGTGCAGGGCTGCAGACACTTTATCAGTCAGCAGTTCTTGCTGCTGCTGTCTGGCTGCTGCAGGGCAAGGTGACAATGCAGGTCTGTGGTGGTGCTGCAGGGAGCCAAGGCCGTGTACCTCAATCCTCTGCCCAGTGTAAGCTTCTGCGGGGCGAGAGAGTGGGCAAGTCAGCGCTGCAGGGAGCAAGGAGCCTTGCATACTGCGCCGCTGCAACAAGGACTTCTGCAGGAAGTGTTGCCAGTACCTGTCAGGCATGCTGTAGCACAGGGTCGCAGCTTGCACTGCGTAGACACTGCATGCAGGGGCCCACAGGAGCACAGGCTGAGGTGAGACTGGGATGGCTCGCTCAGGGAAGCCCCTGAGGAGGGTCAGGTTCAGGGGATGCCATCGGGATTTAGGGGGGGCTGAGCAGGGGGTGCTGCCTCACGTTGTAGCCTGGCAGGTTGCCCCGTGTCCACTTGATGCCACATGCGTTGCAGGCGGTCTTCAGGCCATGAGGTCCGTCGCGCCACTGGGGTGTCTCTGCAGCACAGACAGGAATGTTCGAGAGTCAGCCTCCAGTTCCAAGGGGAGTCTACACAAGGGGCTTACTGATGGCTGCATGGCTGGACAAGGCACTGCTGACGCCCCATGAACACCACTGGTGCCAAGCACAATGCCTCAGGCCACCATGGTCAACATCAAGCAGGGGTAAGCCACAGCTTGGGGGCAGGCAATGCCCGGAAGGGGGCGGGGACTTGTGTTGAGCAGCAAGGGGCCTGAGAACGATGTTTGGCGGCAAGGCAAGCTGAGAGCAGGTGTCAGGCGGCGAGACTTTTGAGAGGGGGATTGAGCCCTTGCATTGCACAGTTGGCTTGCAGCGGCATGCGGAGTGACCTGGGGTACAACCTGAAGGGCTTGGGAGCTTGCAAAGGAGGGCTTGAACCCACCCGTCACATTGCAATGCACGCAGGGGCCGCGGCGGCGGTCATGGGGGTGCCGCTGGCTTGTCTGCCGTGCCAGCGCTGCGGCTTCCTCAACACTGTTGGGGACCCAGTCGTCGTCCCCCTCATCCACTGCAGCCACACCTGCAGGTGGGAAGCAGACTGGGCAGTGAGCGGTGGCGTTTGATGGAAGGAAGGACTGATGAGGTGCAGGAAAGGGTCATATTGTGTTGGCTGTGGCCTCTGGCCTGGGCCGTGCCTGGAGAGGCAGCAGGTGGTCAACACTTGTTGTGGAGTGTTGAGGGATTTAAGAGGTCCAGTGTCTTGTCTGCAATGGCTGTAGGCAGATGAAGAAGCTGATGAGGCCCAGGCACATACGATAGTGTGGGAGGTGTGTGGACTTGCTGCACATGAGCACTCAGCCGCCACTGCCTGGTGTGCACCACAAGGGCTGCACTGGAAAGTGCAAAGCACATCCTGCAAGGGATGGATCAAATGGCTTGGAGCAGCAGGGTTCCAGGCAGCAGCTCACCTCCCACCACCTGCTTGCGGCGCTGCACTGTCACGGGCGCCATGCGCCTGGGCACCGCCGGGATGAGCCCCTCGCCGGGCAGCCTGTCCACCTTGACAGCGGCTGCCGCGGCAGCCTCGGCAGCAGCCATGTGGGGCGCCATGTGCACTGGGTGGGGCGCCAGGCATGGAGGCGGCTTGGGGTGGTGCAGGATGGTGGGCGGCAGGGTCAGGGGCACCATTGCCAAGGACTGGCCGGTCAGGTTGGTCACCAAGGGCTTGGAAAGCATGTGGAAGGCTGATGGCAAGGACTTGGCGACCTGGCGGTGGTGGTTGTTGGGGTTCATGGTTCCTGCAGGCACAGTGATGCTTCAGGATCTGCTCACAGCCAATCCTGCAGGGCTGTGCTCAGAGCAGTTGGCAGCCTCAGCAGCTGGTGTGGTTGCCCATGGCGCTTTTAGGGTAGGGACATGTCACCGATCAGGAGCCTGCAGGTGGCCCCCAACCAAGCTGATCGGGCATTGTGCAGCATCAAGCTGCTGCTGGGGATGCTGGCGCAGACTGTGCCGCAGCAACAACGCCGTGTGGGCATTCACACTGCATGTCACTTCAACTGCCACTTGAACAAAGCTGCCAAACTGCAACATTCAAGGTGCACCGATGCAGGCTGCAACAGGAAAGCTGATCCGGAAGGCCTACCTTGGGCAAATGACGCGGAGGTCGACTGCATGCCGAGGCTGGCGTGAAACCTGCAGCTGGCACCGGCAGACATCAGCACGGGTGCTCCGGAGTAGATCGAAATGGCCGTGGTGCGGTGCAGGGCCCCGCAGGTCGCTGAGGAGTTAGACATGGCTAGCCTCTAGGGTGCCAGGCATTGTTTGAGCCATGCCTTCCTGCCCTGCTGCTGCCGACGCCCCAGGCATGCCTGGTGGACGGGGGTCAAGGACCAGGCAGATCCAAGCCATGCAGCACAGTTGGGACTTAGGGTGCGCACCTGTGGGCTGGGAAGGCTTGGGCAAATGAGGTTTGTGAACCACGCTCCTGAGACATAGCTCCTAACGATCGAGGGCGTGCTGATAGTGCTTCACTGACAGCCTAGGTCACTAGGAATCTAAACGTCAATTTTGATGGCAGGGTCAGTCAGAGGCAGCCCATCAATGTGCACCTCAAGCATAGTGACATATAAGCTCTCCAATGGAGTGAACGAGCTGCCACAGCTTCACTCTCAGTCAGCCGTCATAATGGCAGGCTGGATTAAGCATGGATCCTGAGGCCCCGCCTGAGTATGAGAACAATTTGCAGACTTGGGCACAACTTATGCTTACTACAATGAGGACGAGGCCCATCAGCAGATGTTAGGCATGAGAACAGAGATTTATGAATCTAGGTGCGCAACATCCATATATATATGGCTACAGGCCAATATGGGTCTTGTTGTGGATAGTGCTGCGAGGCTGCGGCCGTCATATATTGGGCACAACAATCATCTGCAATGCTACACTTTGACTGTGAATGCCTGCTGTGCTCATGACAGGGTCCAGGGTGAGAGCTTGATCAGGACTTTGCGGCCATGCTATTAGGGATGTAAGGCAGTGCAGCCTCAAGCAGGGGCAGCTGCTGCAGGCATGCTGTGCATTCAGTCCCACCTGGCAGCTTCGAGGCTACAGAGCAGCATTTGGCAAACAGCTCTCCTTTCCTTCTTCCCTAGCTGCAGGTCGCGGCCTGCTTGCCTTCGCAAGTAAGCAGGCCCATGAACTGGATGGCTGGGGTGCTGGCCCGACATTCACTAGTCCTCTCCCCCAGGCTTTGACATATGCTAGATCAAGCTGTCTGGCCCTACACTGGTGTTGTGCCACTATTGGACAGCTGAGAACATACTGGAAGAGCTAGCACAGAAGCACTCATTGCCATGTCCAAGCAGATTATGGTACCACAGGGCCCACCTCCGAAGCAGGCAGAAGACACCTGCACCATGCTGCGCGACAGCAGGGTCACCAAGCGCAAGGCAAGAGCATGCATCAGCCAGTCCAATGACCCGTCAGCAGTGTGAACAGCTCTGCAGAGTGCCTCAGGCCTGCTTTCAGAGTGATGCTAAGCCCGTCCCAGAACGCCCCACATTGTCTGCAGGAAGGGGTCAAGGTGCTCGAGGTGCTGTTGGACAGCACAGAGTTCCTTCAAGCCCTGGATCAGGCCACCTTACTGCTGCACGCCAGCAGCAAGCCGCATGGTGGGGCCTCTGTCCGAGTGACTTGGCTAGTTTGAGCCCTGGTCTGTCTGCACCCTGATACCTCGCAGGCTGCACCAAACAAAAGCTTGCCCGTGTTGCAGTCTGCACCTGGCCAGGGCTGTGCACCATACTGTGCCAGCTCCTCAGGACAGAGGTCGAGAAGAAGCGTGGTGTGGACACCAACCTGCCAAGGGTTCTCCGCAAGTTTGTGCGGCTTGCAGAGGAGGGACAGCGACGTTCAGGTGGGGCTCTGGCCCCAGCGCGTCTCACCGTATCCTGATGTGTTGGGGCTACTTCAAATGCTGAGTGCAGCAGGTCCTGTGCTCATGGAGGGGATTGGTGCCCCTGCTCAGTCATGGCACACCTGCTCACCTTCATGGAATGAGCCTCTTCTAGTCACGCAGTGTCAGCTGCAGCCTGGCAGATGGCTTTGAGGAGCCATTGACACTCTGCTGCAGGGCAGCAAGCCATGCTGCTCCGGAGGCTGCCCAAGCTAGTAGGGACTCTGCACGAGGTCATGAGGCAGACTGGCCTGGCACCAGGGCTGGGGGTGGAGTGCAGCACCATTCTGCGCGTCCACATCCTGAGCGTGCCGGCATACTGCCAGGTCATCCCCTGCAGCATGCGGCAAGGTGGGCGGAGACCTCTCTGCTGCCTGCTGCCTCTTGCCTGCCCCCCTGACATTGTGACAATGGCCAGCAGCTGATTGTGACCTACACACCAGCCTCCACCTTGGCTCTGCGTCTAGCGCTGCATGCAGCCGCCCTGCTGCTGCCTGACAGAGCCCCACCCCTCTCTGCAAGAGAGAGCCCTGCTGCCAAGACATCAAGCCCAGCCTGGCTTTCTCTTTAGCTGCACAGCTGCTGAAGGTCTTCAATGACCACGATGAACGGCGCACAGGCAGCCAGGACCAGGCTGACAGCCTGTGCCACAGACAGGCTGCATTGAGATGACCCTAGATGCTGCATCCTTGCCCTTGCAGAGTTACTGGATGTCTACATGGACCACCTGGAGCAACATGTTGGCCAGGACCAGACAGAGGACACCCTGCGCCACGTGACCACGCTGCTGCTGCTCCTGAAGCGGGTTCCGGCAGATGTGCTGGCTCCCTTCCAGGATCAAGCCGTCGACTTCTTCGCTGATGTGCTCACCAAGCTGATTGAAGGCGAGAGCAAGTGAGAGCCAGCTGGCGGGTGCCCACTCAAGACTGCCCTGCAACTTGCGGGTTGCTGTGCCAGGCATACCTGCGCCTGGCCACTGTTGGCCGCTGCTGGCGCCAATGCCTTGCCCCAGATAGGTTGCCCAGGAGCACGCAGCACCCCCAGCAGAGCAGGGCAGGAAGGGTAGTAGCAGGATGCATCGGTCCCCATCACTTCTGTTGCTGCCTGGTGCAGAGAGGATGTGCGCATCACCACCACCCTGCTGGCCGCGCTCAATGCCTTTCTGCTGGACAATGGGCTGGACGTGGCAGAGAAGGCTTTGGGGCTGCACCAGCGCTTGCACCCCCTTCTGGTCCGCTTCTGGAGGCAGCCCAGGGATCTCAAGCTGAGGGACACCTGGCTGCTGTACCTCAAGATCCAGCTGCGCCTGGGGACCTTGCAGGTATAGCAGCCTTTTAATCAGCTGTGGGATGCAGGCAAGCTGCCCTGGGTGCAGCAGCAAGGTCAACCAGCAGCAGCTGCTGGTCGCGCAGCATGCATTGCGCTGTCGGCACAGGCTATGCCCGGCTGCAGCTGCACTGTGCCAGTAAGGATGTGGTGCAGGTATCACAGCAGAGCAGTTCAAAACACGTATATTGCGCTCCTGCAAAAGTGCAACGTTGCCATGCTGCATTGCCATGACCTGGGTCCTGCTGCTCTGCAGGGATGTCCAGCACTTGCAAAGCAGCTGTACACCCTGATGTGCCACCACCTGGGAGGGCTGACTTTCAGCTGGTGAGACTGTCTGTGCCACTCCGAGTGCTGGCTTGCCAGACCAGCTCGCACTTGTCTTTCTTCCTCTCCTCCCTGACGCTTGCTACTGAGAGGCCATGCCCCCCTGCTGCAGGGGCGAGCCCGACAGGACTGGCAACCTTCTGCTGAGCCACAGTCAGACAGCCTTTGCCATGGCCATGGTTGGCATGATCCAGCTGCTGGAGGAGGTGCCCGCTCAGCCTCAGCAGGAGCCTGACGCACATGCAGAGGAGGACCCAGAGATCTTCTCACAAAACAAGCGGCAAAAGGTGCGCGACAGCAGTACTCGAGGCTGGCTCTGCCTGTGTGATGAGAGACCTGTGGACACATCCGCAGGACAGGCAGCAGACTGTGAGTGGCAGTGGGGTATGGCAGCGATAACTTTTGGGAACTCACATGTCATCACATTTCATGCGGCTGAATGTCATCGGCAATACCACCTCAAGATGGGCTAGTGTCTTCTGGCCGCTGCATCTCATGCCTGCAGTGGCGCCACTGCAGTATGCTGGGCAGTGCTGAAGGTGAGTAGCAGCTCCACCTGCTGAGCTGTGAGAATTAGTCTGTGAGGTGGACCCAGAAATGCTCAGGCAGCCACCTGCACAGGATGCAAGTGGGACTAGTGGATGGCTTCATAGGCTGAGCGTCAGAAGGTGAGTGTTGATGGCATTTGCAGAGGCATGGCACTCTATGTGGGAGGGCGAGGCAGGATTGTACAGCAGGTGCCCTTGCAAGCCCCACCTCCCAGCCCTGACACCCAGCAAGCCGATGCACTGGGAAGCTGCAGGACTTGGCTGTGGCATGTCTGCATGGACCTCTTGCATGCCAGTGCATTGCAGGGCAGGTAACATCTGAGTTCATGTTGTATGCAATCCCAAAACCAATCGAGGTTTTTGGCTGTTTTCAAGACTTGCTTTGCACATGCAGGTGCTGAGCCCCAGAGAAGCAATGTTCCAGGGTGTCCTGGACATGCCAGCCCTCTGGGGCCCTGTGCTGGCAGCGCTGCTGCATAGGCATGCTGAGCAGTTGCCACAGTGCGTGTTGCTTGAGTGGCAGCGGCTACTCCAGCCCCTCCTGCAGCAGGAGTTTGGGTTCGCTGGTCAGATGGATGCAGCAGCTACAGGCAGGCTGCTGTGGCTCCTGAGGAGCATGCATGGCCTGGCAGTGGCATGGCCCTCGCAGTTGCAGGGTCAGGCGCCAGAAGAGGAGGCTGGTGCTGCGGTCAAGTGGAAGGTGGGTGCGGCATTGATCCTGCCAAGTTGGCCGTGTTGACAAAAACAGCACCCATTTGGGCAGGGAGGTTCAAGCAAGCCAGCACGTTGGCCAGGAGCGCTTCTGAGTGCATGGAGCTGGGCAGCCTCCCTCTTCCAGTGGTATCTGGCAGGAAGTGGTTCAGGCCAGGCCTGCTCCTCGTCTGGATCAAGTGCAATGTATTGGTTCCTGCGCTGACCATAGTAAAGTCCCTGGCAGTCTAGACTTATGTCGTCTGCAGGTGGTTTGGGACTGGACAATGAGCTGGCTGCTGGGCACCCATCTGCCTACAGCATGCCAGGCTGCCGGCTGCGGGCTGCTGGCAGCAGTGGCAGGAAGAGCACTCGCGCCAAACTTGCCTGTGCGGGCCCGAAAGCTGTGGGACCTGCCGAGCCTGAGGCAGCCAAGCAGCAGGGAGGCTGCCCTGTGCCTCGTTGCCACAGCTTTCAGGGAAGGTCGGCCACCTGCAGTGCACCCACCCGCTAGGGGCCATTGGCAGTGCATGATGTCTACTGGACTCGATGCGTGACAGTTGCTGCACAGCACTCACGTGCTACAGCGCATCTGCAATGCACCGCCCCGGCAAAAGCTGCCTGCGTGACGGTGCTGCACGCTTAGTCTGCCACTCAAGCTGTCAAGTCTGCAGTTGTGCAGGCGGTAGGCGAGATGTGGCTGCTGCACCTTGACTGCATGACAGCAGTGCAGCCTGCACTAGTAGTCAGCAAACATCAGCATGGCGCTTGTGCAGGCGGTGCGCGGGACCTGGCTATGCGGCAGGAGTTGCTCAACTTTGTCCTTGAGGACAGCCCCCAGCCTCTGCAGCCCTCCCTGTGCCCTGGGACTGTCAGCGCCATTCACGCGCTGGTCAGCATGCTGCCCCAGCAGGGGGGCACAGCATGCCCAGTCCCTGAGTGCATGTGGAGCACCGCAGCTGGCGGCGAGACAGAGGCTCAGCTGCCCTGCCTGATGCCGGGTGAGCTTTGGCCACTTCCAGCACTCCAGGCGGCACACCATTGTAGCTGACTTCTGGGAGGGGGCAGTGCCAGGGACACCGCGCCAACATCGCCTCCCTACTGACTGCACTGTAATTCTGCTTGAGTACAAACCCCTTTCCTGTCAAGCATGTCTTGCTAGCATTCTGCCGTGTGGCTGCAGAAGAGCAGCTGGTGCATGCTGAGTGAAAGAGCATGTCGTGCACCCCACTCTCATGCCTGTTGTGTGGCTGCAGGTGAGTGATGCATGCTGCTCCAAAGGGCTTATTTAGTGCATCCTGCTGACGCCTTGCTGTGAGGCTGCAGGGGAGCAGCTGATGCATGCAGAGCTCAAGAGCATGGAGCAGCAGAAGGTGCGGCAGCCTGCAAAGGCGGTCAGGGGAGGAGCCTGGCAGTTGGGGGACGCGGCAGCAGAGGTTGTGGCCAGTCGCCTGCAGGCAGCCCGTGACAGCCCAGCTGCAGACCTTCAGCAGCTGCTGTGTGAGGCAACTGTGGCGCTGCATCTGCTCGTGACCGCAGCGGGCACTCCAATGGGGCTAGACGCCACCTGGCACAGGCATGGTGCCTTGCACGGTGAGCACACACACCCATTACATGCGGCCAGGCCGGAGGACAAGGTCTGCAGTCGTGACAAGGCGCAAGGCCCGCTTGATGCTTGCTGCTCATGCTTGGTGGGGAGCGGCTCACACCTTTCAGAGGCTTGCCTGCAGGTCCACTGCAAGCTGTGCTTCAGCACATCAGTGAGCTGCTCATGGCCCAAATCAGGGCGAGGCAACCCTTCATGCCACAGGACGAGCAGCAGCTGCAAGGTATCGTTGCTGAGGTGGTACGGCTGCCATATGTAGCTGGGCTTCAGGGGCTCAGCAGGTGGGGTTCACCATTCCTCTCTGCTTCAGCTGCAGTTCAAGTTCCATACACAGCATGCCTATGCCAGCCTCAAGCAGCTTGCCAGCACCATGCCCAGTGCTCAACTGTACCAGTCGACAAGCTGCGCGTGGTACAGGCTGAGCTGCAGCCTTGACATGGTGGAGACTGTTTACTGCTGTGTAGGCTGCTCAGCGAGCTGCTCAGCCAAGCAGGCCAGCTGTTTGTGGAGGCAGACAACCTCATGACCGCTGGACAGGTACAGGCGGCGGCTGCTGCCTCCAGCCCCCAGGACATGGACCTGGATCTGGATGCTGTGCCTGGCAAAGTACAGCTGTTTGATGATGATCTGGACATGGATGGGCCCGTGATGCAGCCTGCTTCAGCCAGCAGGTGAAGTTGCCATCAGACAGTTGGCACCCAGCAGCTGGCCTTGAACATCGTCTGGCACCCAGCACCTGGCTTTGAACATTGTCTAGCACCCAGCACCTGCAGCCCCAAGCACTGCTTGTGCAGCCCAGCAGTGAGGTGGCGAGCACTTGGCTCGATTTGTCATAAGTGCGACCCACATGGGCCAGCAGCTGCAACTTTGAGCTTTGCAATTATGGCACTTAGTGCACTCCTTGGCAAACTTGAAGTCTGCCTGCGGCAAAAGAATACTGTTTGCCCGTCAGCCAGCAGGTGACCATTTAAGCAAGCACTGCACCCCATCACTGCATTAGGACTCGCATCTGCCAGCTTGCTGTCTTGGCCCCCCTCCCCGACTCGGGGTCATGTCATCGCGCCCTTTGTCCAGCATGCTGCATGGGCCTCCCTTCTGACTGTACCACGCTGCTACAGGTCCCTGGCTGACAGTGCACCGGCCTCATCCCCTCTGGCGACCAGCTGCCGTCTGAGCTGCCTCAAGCTCATGTCAGCGCTGATGCCGATTGACCCTGCCAGGGTCTTTGAAGTCAGCGATGAGCTGCTCAATACTGCTGCGGGGGCAGAGGTGGTGCTGCCAGAGGAGGTGATGCACCACCTGGTGCGCAATCTCTGCAGCGCTGCCGCCCGCGCTGACCGCGTGCAGCTGGCAGCCGAGTGGCTTGGGGAGGCGGAGGGGGGACTGTTGGAGCCGCCTGCCTTCCTGGCCCACGTCCACCTGCTGGTGCAGCAGCAGCTGGAGCTGCTGGCACACACCTTCAGCCGGGAGCATGGCCTTGAAGGTTGCCCCAACTGCAGAACGCATGTGGTTCAGCAGGCAGCGTGGTCCTCCAGGGCCGTCCCAAACGCAGGATGCATAGCATCTGACTCTGTGCCTGCTGCTTACAATGGATGTTTGATTGCATGTGTTTTGGCAGGGCGGACACGCAGGGTCTGCCTCTGCCTGTGCCTCAGCTTCCCCAGCTCGCGCGTAGCACCTGCCCAGCTGCTAGCTGCTGACAGCCATAGAGATTGGCCTCTCTGCTTGTCACTGAAGTTGTGCACATGCAGGCTGTCCATGTGGCTTGCTGCTGCTTACACATGAACCCTGCAGCTGCTCCCTGATGCCTGCCTCCAAAGCGGCGAGCCTTGACACCTGCTTGCCTGCAGACGGCCGGCAGTGCTTTGACCAGCTGAGCGCCGAGCAGCGGGCTCAGTTCGACGCCATGGTGGGCCTCCTGGGGGTGCTGACTGAGCGACAACAGCAGGCAGATAACATGCTTGCTCACCCTCGCAGCACGGCCCAGCTGCGGGTGCAGCAGGCGCGCACCATGCTGGCGCTCATGCAGATCAACAGGGCCAGCCTCGAGGATGGCCTCCTGGAAAGCTGCAGAAGGGCTATCATCGCACTGGCCAGCGATGGCAGCTACAGCGCTCGCCGCGAGGCTGCCTGGCTGGCGCCCTTGCTTCTCCAGCAGTGTGAAAAGCCTGAGGTGCGCGCCTCTGTGGAGATTGTCTTGGGCTGGTCAGCAGCTGCCTGGCACAGGAGGTGCAAGCGTCTTGCAGTGCCCCTGTGTATAAGCAACAACCTTGGCAGCGACCAGAATCCACCTTAGAGGAGGAGAACGCCATGGTGACCCGGGAACGCATGCTCCTGCTGCCTGCAGGCTGCCTTTGCTGATTACACTGGTCAGATGGTTCTGGCAAGCTTGGCTGAGCAGCCTGAGCGAAGGCAACGGGCTCAGCACACAGAGACTGCTGTCCTGCTGCTAGGTGAGTCTGCTGCTGCAGGATCCTTGACGCAAATGCATCCTCTTGAAGTGCTTAAAGTATTGCATAGGCAGGTATGACTCCATCATCTTCCTGGCTGCGGCCAGCTTCTTGGGCAGCTGTGCATTGACCGAGAAGGAAGCATGACCCAGCACCACTTTTACTAGCCTGCACAGCATACATCCTGTGCCATCATGCCAAGCTCTGCTGGCATGTCCTGCAGCCCAGATAGCCATCAGCAGCAGGGTCGTGGAGAGGAAGGCTATCTTCCTGCTGTGTGGGCATGCAGCGCAATGCTGCGACCACAGCACTCTGGTCACAAGGGCTCTTGACCTGATCGCAGCAGGCCTGCGGTACCCCAGCAGGCACTCCCTTATGGCCTGGCACTTGCCCACCCTGCTCTTTGACCTGGGGTGCAGCTCCTACACGCTTGCCCAGCTTGAGTGCATTCAGGTCTGATTTGAGACCACCCAGCCTGCTTAATGCCTGCCTTGCTGCACGCGCCCACCCATGTCAGCTTGCCCTGCATGTCAGAATCTGAAGATCCAACTGCAGGGCCCAACGCACTCCTGGACACCTGCCCAGCCAGAGATCCACCCTGTGGCCAGACAAGCTCATGGCCCATGCAGCCACTTGCTTGACTTTCCCAAATATGCAGAAGCTGCATGCTGGCAACATTCCGGCTGCAGATCAGCCTGAAGGCGCTACAGCATCTGCTTGCTACCCTGCAGGCCCTTCTGGCCACCAGTGCATCTGGGCAGAAAGATGTGGCCGCATTCCTGAAGCCGCTGGTCCCTCACCTGGTCACAATGCTGCTGATGGCGCAGGCAGGGGACCAGCTGGAGTACCTTGCAAGGCTGACTGGTAAGCTCTCTGTCTGCCTGACATTTGTAGACAGGCCCACAGACGGCACAGCACACGAAGCCTGGTCAGGAGCTGGGCATGTAGGCATCTGCTGCAAAGCTGTCACACTCATGAGGAGCTTTGCTGACAGCCTGCCACATGCAGCCCGCCTCCATGCCCAGGCCTCAGGCGCATGCTGCAATGGCTGCAGGTAAGAGCAGTAGGGAACTGGTGACTGACAACTTCAAGCACGTGCTAGGCGTGGCCATGGCGCTTCGCTGCGCTTCGCCAGCGGGGGCCCAGATGGCCTCCGAGCTGCTGTCAGGTCAACTGATTGAGAAAGTGGTGCCAGGTGAGCATGGCGCATGAGAATGGTCATTTGTTGCGCTTGCGTGTCGGGCTGCCAGCAGACTGCTCTGCATTGCTGTTCTGCAAACGATGAGACGCCTTTACCCTGTTGCCTGCCAGCCTGCCAGTAGAGTGCTGTCACAGCATTGCTGGTCTGTCTGCCATTTATCACGTGTATACATGGTTGTCTACAGATGTCAACAGACTCATCAAGGTGCCCACAATTCTGTCCGTCGTCCAGATCATGCTGCTGGCAAGGGATGAGGCTGAGCCCCGGCTGCCGCTGGTCCCAGTCCACAGCACCCAGGATGCCGTAAAGCGGGTGGCACACAGAAACGAGAAAGTGCTTTGGGACCAGGTGGGGGCATACATGGCGTAACTGCTGCCAGGCTTAAGGATCATTTTCCTCTGCTGCTGCTCAGGGTCCCACAGCCCTGCTGCTGCCATTGCATGGGCACCTGCCATGTTTGCTGTCAGCCTTCGAGATCTCACTGAACCTGCTGGCTGTGCAGCTGCTCACCGGGCAGGGTGTTGCTGCGCTCCTGCTGGCGGTGCATGAGCGCCTGCAGCAGGCCTGCCACCCCCGGCACAAGCTGCAGGCTATGGCCTCCATGCGAGCAGTGGTGCAGCTGCTGGGGCCGCGCGTGACCTCCCCACCTGTCTTCAGATACCTGACACACATCCTGCTGCAGCAGGTCCAAGTCAGGTCAGCCACTTGATCTGGGCCTGTGAGCATGTGCCTGCCTGCCTGTTGCATCCTGCTGCAGCTGGTCCATAGTAAGCAGCCATGTCGTGGGCCTTGGCCTGCAAACTGGCACCTGTATACATGCTGTTGCCGCTCACCAAATCAGCCAGCTCTGGCCTGGCGCGGCCAATTTGTCACCACGATGCTGACCGCAGCTAGCCTGTCAATCATACCTGAAGTGCGGTCACATGCTCTGCTGCGTTGCCAAGCCTTGACTGTGCATTCTGCCTGACGCACCGACAGTGTCTTATGAACTGCTGCTGCAGGGTGCTACATGCTGTGTGCGCTGAGATCCTCGGCAGCATGTTTGGCAGCATGCTCAGAGATAACGCCCTGCTGCCCCACCTGGGCACCATGCTCCAGCGCATCCTGTTTGACCTACTGAAAGCGCTGGAGCAGGCGGATGAGGGGCAGGGTCAGGGTGCAGCAGGCGGCATGTTGCTGAGGCACGACACACACTGGGCAGTTGGAGGGCAGCAGCGACATGCAGATCTGGCTCAGGTCAGCCCTGTATTGTACCTTGGTACTGCCATCGGGTGCCTGGCCATGGATCCGGCTGTCCACAGAGATCCAGTGGTGCTGTCTCAAGGCAGTGCTGCAAGGTTCCACGACTTCATGCACTGCACCATGCCAGCAAAACCAAACTCAGCGTCCCCTCACTTGGGCTGTGCAGGCACCACCACACATGCCAGCAGCTGTGGGCTCTACATGCAGTGAGGGGCAGAACCTGTCAGCAGACCATCCCCTGGTTAAGCTGGTGCTGAGGCTGACTGTGGAGGCTCCAAATGACCTGCAAATCTTCTTTCGCGACGCCCAGCCGCTGCTCAATTGGCCGGTGCTACAGGAGGCATGCAGGTGCCTGCTTAGGCTTGCATCATGCATAGGCATGCAGGCGCTCAGGGTGAATTTGCTGCACAGGAGTGAGGCAGGTTTGTGCTGACCCCCTGACCAGCATTTACAGCGTCCCTATACTTTGGTGCCAGATCTAATTTCATAACACACATGCAGGCTGCAACAGACCCTCCAGCAGAGCCTGAGCTTGGCAGCCCAGCTGCAGTCCTTTGCCCAGCACGCGGCTGCCATGACGCCTGCCCTGATGCAGCACTCCCTGCTGCTGCTCACAGACGCCCTGCATCAACGGAGCCATGAGCTGCTGAGGAATGGCGAGGAGCCAGCGCAGGGCAGGGGCCAGGCCCTGTGCTGCTGCGCACCGGAGGCTGAAGCTGCCGCCTGGAGGCTTGCGTAAGCGCAGCAGGCTCCTGTGCATCCTGCCTCAATTGAGCACATTAGCTACTTGTCCGTATGGGGAGGCTCCTCCCTGGATATGCTACATACACAGCAGCGCTTTGCCCATCTCGCCTGAGTAAACGGTTGAGGCCTCTGCCCCCATGCTCTGTGGCTGGTTTAGTGGCCCATGCTCTGTGGCTGCTTCAGAGCCCGGCAGCTGCGCCTTGCCGTTGCCATGATGCTGGTGGTGGGCGTGGCAGGTGGCAGGTGGGGCCCGGCATGCAGCCCAGCTGCGGTGCTGCATCATGTGTCATGCAGCAGGTGCTGCACTGGCCCGACATGGCCACAGGAAGAAGCTCCTCATTGCCTGCTTGCAGACAGCTGGGCCAAGAGCTAGGGCTGGCCAGCCTGACAGCCTTTGCTGGCATGCTGCTGGCACTCTTTGGACCTCTGGAGCCCACCACCGTGGCCTTCACCCTGCCTGGCTCACCCGCGCAGCTGCCGGCAGCTGCCAGCAGCCAGGGCTGTCAGGGTGTCAGCGGCGGTAGCCACAGCAGCAGGGCTGACAAGGCAGATCACAAGGCCTCTGTGCCAGGAGCCGCCAGCGTCCAGGCGATGCTGGTGACTGCCATGGGCATGATGGCAGACTACCTCGTAGATGAGGACGTTGGGGTCATCCGTGTGACGCACAACACCCTGCTACACCTGCTGACCACAGAGGTGGGGCAGGCAGCGCTGGGGGCAGTACCTGACATCAGGCAGAGTCACCTCAAGGTCCACTTGCCAGCGCAGGGCAGCCAGCAGCCGCAGCAGCGTCCCGCAGCAGGCGCAGGCCCTAGCCTGGCTGTCGAGCGCATGTGGACCTGCAGCAGCGGGCAGTACGAGCTGTGGGTGTGCCGCCTGGCCCACGCCCTGCTGCTGCACGCCAGCAACCCTACCCTGCGGGCCTTCGAGCACCTGGCACCCCGCAAGGCTGCCGTCGCCGAGCTCCTGCTGCCTCACGTGCTGGCAGACATTGCTTTGCACAGCGCAGACGCCACCCTACATGATCTCATCTCAGACCAGGTGTCCACCTGGATCCTCGGGACAGCCCCAGACAGCAGCAATGCCTCCGGGCAGCCATCAGCTGCAACAAGCCCTTCTGTGGGCTCTCCCAGTGCTCCAGCGCCCGATCAGCCTGCTGTTGATGCCAAGGCAGTCAGCCTCTGGCTGGCCTGCCTGGACCACATGCGCAACATACACTTGGACAGCAAGCTGGGGCTAATTCTGCCAGATGCCTCACCACTGAGCGCGCCAGGGGGTTCCGTCCGCAGCAACAGGGCTGCCAAGACCCAGGTACAGCACAAAGGCATACCGTCTGAAGTGTGTCAGAGCCTTCCTCAGGGGCAGTCTGCTACAGCTCACGCTGAGTGTGCCGAGGAGGCAGCATGCTGCCACAGGTGCACACCTGCTTGACAGCGCTGCCTGGTTGCTGCTTTCATTCTTCGCTGTGCTCTTTCAGGTGCGTCTGTCGAGCAGCCCAGCAGCAGGCTGCGCCCCTTCACTCTCCTCCTGGCTGACGTGTGGGTGACCTGACTCTGCCCTTGAAGACTGTGCTGCAGGCTGAGCCTGTGGAGCAACCCAGCGACTGGGCCTCAGTCTACTGGCTGCGCTGCAACTACCTGGACGTAGCAGCTGCAGCCCTGCGCTGCTCAGCCTGCTTCACTGCGCTGCTGTACGTGGAGTACTGGTGCGAGCAGCGCTATGGGAGCATGCAGCTTGGGGAGGAAAACCTACTGGAGGTGGGGCGTCAAAATTGGCCTTCAAGCAGGCATCCTGCCAGGGCAGTCTCTGCAGAGCCAGTCGCCAGTGCGCACACCAAACCTAGTTCTGTGTTTACATGCAGGGTGGCCTCACCTGCCACGAGCAGCTGCTGCTGGACATCTACAGCCGCATCGGGGAGCCAGATGGCATCTATGCAGTGGCCCGCAGCCACAACCTCCTGTCTCAGCTGCACATCTTTGAGCACGAGGGCAGCTGGCACAATGCCCTGGCCGTGCAAGACATCCTCAGCAGGCAGACCAGCTTTGCTGGTGGGGGGCCTGACTCTGGTACAAGGGTGCGCCCCCAGGAGCTGGCATGCGCCCAGTCCCTGGGCTGCCAGCACCTCATCGCCTGTGTCACACAGGGCAGCGATGTCTCAGGTGGGTCTGGCGGTCTTGTCTGCACGTCTGTCAGCAGCAGCCGCCCAGCCAGAGCGCCAGCAGCCCCTGCATGTTACTCTCCTGGGCTCGAAAGCATGCGGGACACAGCAGTGCTACTGCCATTTCTGGTATGCGTATCAGAAGCTGCAGACACATCTTTATGCTCCCTGGTGCCCACAAACACATTTTGTGCTACAGGAAATCCAGCAATGGCTGAGCTGCAGCAGGAGGTGGCCTGGAGGATGGGCTCCTGGCAGCCCCTGGAGGACCAGGGGCCCAGCAGCGTGCCAGCCATGCAAGACGTTGGCATCAACTCAGCCATCAGAGCTGGGGTGCAGGTGCGTGTGCCTGTCACATGGGCTCAGCCAGGATGCAACAAGGGTGCTCTGCTGCCAGCTCTTGATCCGAGGGGGCACGCCACCTGCTGGAGAGCGCGCACTGTTATGCGTCCAGATGCATGCATGCAGCACACCATTGTCCTGGCAATGCCGTGGACACCAGGCTCAACATCTTGAGCTGCACCTTGCAGGCTCTGGTGTCTGGGGACAGGGAGCAGTGCAGCGGAGTGCTGGCTGCTGCCCGCCAGTCTGTGGTCAGGGCTCTCGTCAGCGTCAGCACTGAGAGTAGCGCGGATGTCAACCCTGCAGTGCTGCAGCTGCAGCAGCTGAGTGCCATTGAGGCTGCCTGGGGGGTGAAGTGGCCTCAGATGCAGCTGCAGCCTCAGGGGCCACCTGTTCAGGTGAGACAGAGAGCCTTTGACCCTCGGCCTGTCACAGGGCTGCACCAGGAGGTGGACGGTCATGTCCAACATGGGGCACTTAACGGCGTGCCTGCAGGGGCCTGCAGGCCTCCCGAAAACCAAAGCTACGATTTGGTCCTGCTGCAGGCAGCGTGGCAGCCTGCCAAGGATGGCCGGCAGCTGAAGCTGTCCCTGGCAAGACTCAATGACAACTGGCGCCAGCAGGAGGCAGAAGCAGGTGGGTGTCAGCAGAAATGACCATGCTGCTGCAACCTCCAAACCTCACCAGACAAACAGCCATGAGCATCTTGTGCTACAGTGTGCTCTTTGATGCAGTGCCTGACCTGTGGGTACATGCATGCAGGCGCTGGCGGCCGCTACCAGCTGCAGGAGCCCCTCTTTGCCCTGCACAAGATCTTGTTTCAGCTGTTGGAGAGCCCCAGCCTGACAGTGGATGTGCTGCAGCGCACTGCGGCGGCTGCACGGAAGGCTGGGCGCTTGACTCATGCCATGGGTGCAGTTCATGAGCTGCGGGCCATCGTGGAGCAGGGCAAGCAGAGGTGTGCACTTACACGCATGCGGCGCACAAAGTCACAGACGTAGTGGGATCTTGTGCCGTTCAGCAGTAGGCATGCCTCTGTCTGTGCCCAAGGCGGCATGAGGACTTCCCCCGATGACACTTGTGTGGCTAGCTACGTGTTATTAGCACATATATGCATGTGTATCAGATGCCAAGATTGCCTTGCAAATGCTTCTATACACTGCATGAGTGTGGCTGTAGCCATCTTCAATCTGCCAGATGCGTCCAGAAGGCACCCAGGGCCTGTCCTGCTGCCAGCTGTCCTTCAAATATGGAATTCTAAAAAGGGCTGCAGGGCGGAGCCGTGGGCAGTGGAGGCCGCCTCAGCCAGCGCCAGCTGGCATGTGGAGGAGGCCAAGCTGCTGTGGGCTCAGCAGCGGCACCAGGTGGCCCTGCGCTTGGTCCGGGCCCTGCTGGCAGCACAAGTCAGCTGGCCCACGCTCCAGCACGCGCAGCTCAGAAGCCTGACGGGCAAATGGCTGGCGCATGCCAGGTGCAGTGTGTCCACCCCTTGCCATCTCTGTCTACATGACCTGACTCGCGTGCACATCAAGCCTGAGGCGAAGCTGCTGACAGCTGAAGCCCAGCAGCATGAACGTCCAGCATAGCAGCATGTACATCTCGGCTGCTTGGCAGATGAGCCCACCTTGCACCCTGGATGCAGAGCCTCCTTGCGGCCACCGCCTTCAGTGAGGTGCCCTACAGCTCATGCAGTGCTGTATGCATGCAGTGCTGAGGGCGCGGACGCAGTGCGGCAGCTGATGCGTGCCGCCGCAGAGCAGCTGCTGCAGGCCGGCGAAGCCTCAGGGCCAGCAGCTTGCAGGGTTATGCACCGCCTGGCTTACTACGCAGACACCCTGTACAAGGGCATTCAGCTGCAGAGGGCCTCGCCAGAGTGGGACACAGTCCGGGGCTTCATTCAGACCAAGCAGAAGCAGGTGGGTGGTCTGCCCTCAGCTTTGCAGCTGCTTTCATCAGCAGCTAGTGGGTGGCCTGCCCTGACATGTGCAGCTGCCTTCCTTCAGAAAATGCAGCAGCACGTGGGTGGCCTGCCATCAGTTGCGCAGCTGCATGAACCCTAGCCCAAGCAGCAGCGCTGAGTGGCCGGCCCTCACTCCACTGTTTGCGTTCATCCTAGTAATGCTCCCAGCAATCATCTGCAGCCAGCAGCTGGCCGGCCAAAGACACATGCCACAGGTAGTCAGATCCTGTGCTACCCGGTTGCGCAGCTGAACGTGAGATCCTGTGTTTTGCAGCAACTAAGCCTAGGCCACTACTTGAGCTGCCTTCATTGGGATATGCTAGTTGCCACAACATCATCTTGTTGCACGCACCGTCTTGTTGCCCGCAGACACCCAGCGGCCTGGTTTGGCTTCTAAGATGTGTACAGGCCTGATGTGCACTGTTTCTTACTATTTTGCCACAACATGCGCATATCTGCTGCCAAGCAGGCAGCTGATGGTCTTGCTGGCAGCTATGTTTGTCAAAATGCCATTACTGGCGTCTTAGGAGCTGCAAAAGTGCTGGCATGCTGCAGGTGAACCAGCTGAACGAGCAGCTGAAGGATCGTGAGCAACGAGGTATAGCTAAAAAGAATCATGAGGGCAAGTACCTTGACCGGGATGCAGCCATGCTGAAGCATCAAATCGGGCAGCTACAGCGCCCCATTGACCATGAACAGCAGGAACGGGCAGCTCTGGAGCAGAATGAGGCAGAATTCTTGAAGGCCGCCATTGAGAACTATGGCAGGTGCGAGTTGCGCCGCGGTTTTCAAGGCAAATGCTAAGATCAAATTCAAGGTGTCATCACTTTGCTTGTTCAACCACGTTGCAAAGGCAGGTGATGTGCCCACATCATCACATCGTAGGCAGAGGCAGGTCGCCTTCAGAGACACCATGAGGTTGCAAGCTGCCACAGCCGGAATGGCCTCATGTCTCAGCGACCTGCATGCACCTCACAATGTCTGCAAAGCTGCCTGACATGCTCTGGTCTGCGACCTTGTGAGCAACCATTAAGCAGCAGGAAGACGGTGATGCAGGCGCATGGTGCAGAGGTGTCTGCGTTCAAAAAGCGGCCACCTGTCAAGGTGAGGTGATGCCACACTGCATAGGCTGGTGCTGAGCAGTAGGCTGCGGGCTGCAAACACACAGCCTGATTGCAACGCAAAGGTTGGCCTGCGGCAGTGCATGGTGCGGCAGGTATAGTGGGGCCTTCTGGAAGCAGCAGGCAGATGGTCATGCAAGGTGCTGCCATGCTGCAGGTGCCTGGTAGCTGGCAACAAGTATGACCTGCAGGTGGTGTTCCGCCTCTGCCAGCTGTGGTTCAAGCATGGGACACAGGGCGCTGTAAATGCCCAGCTGCAGACCGTTCTTGAGCAGACGCCCTCCTACAAGTTCCTATGCCTCTCCTACCAGATGGCCTCCAGGCTCAGTAGCGCAGCAGCCGGGCCTCTGGTCAGCAGCGGCTTCCAGGTGTGCCTCTGGCTGGCCAACAATGCAGAGAGCAATTTTGGGGGCTACCAGACATGCTGCCTCCGGAGTGGCGGCTGCACCTGTGCATGTGCACTGCTAGTCATCTGGCAGAGTCACATGCATATGCCGTGATGGCAGGCTGAGGTACAGCCAGCAGGTGCCTTACAGGAAATTGTGGTTGCAGCTGCCCCAGCAGAGAATGTGTGCAGGCCATGCTGTGCACGCAGAGACTGGCTTGTGTGTGCACCATGCCTGCTGCTCCAGGTCATGCTGTGCTGCTTGGTCTGGGGGGTGCCCAGGTAGACATGTCAAGCACTGACCTGTGCATACCTCGTGTCGGCTGCAAACAAGCTTGCGGGCTATGCTGTGCTGCATGGCTGTTGCTGCGCATACACAGACTGTCGACTACTGGCCAGCGTGTGCCCCCTGCCTACAGGCGACCCTGCAGGCCATGCTGCGCCGCATGGCTGTGGAGCACCCCTATCATGTGTTGTACCATCTCTTTGCATTGGCCAATGGGGACTGCGGGGATGACGGCAAGAAGATCAGCAGCACCACCAGCAAGGCTGCCATGGAGCTCAACATTGACCATGAGAAAGTGGCAGCAGCCAAATGCGTTATAGAAAGTGTGAAGGCCCACAGCTCCAGCAGGTAACATGCCAGGCTGGCCAGGCAGCTGCAGGTGATAGCTGGCGCATCTGGCGAGCTGTCGGGCCCGCTTTGAAGGCATCTGTGGGCTTTGCTGCAGCTCCAGCAGATGGCAGTGAGACCTGGCCCAGCAGCTGAGGGTGCTGCCTGTGGCTTGAATTGAGCTGCGCGGTCTGCAGCACGCTGGTGCCGCCTGCATCTGGGGCTGCACCTTTACAAGATCTTGATGAGTTTCTTGCAAATGGCTGCAGGAAGCTCATTGTGGAGCAGATCAACTCCATGATTGAGACCTACATCTCGCTGGCGGCCACACCAGTGCCCAAGGTATGCTGGCTGAGCCCCCACATACAAGTACTCCTGAGGCAGCCCTCTGGCCTGTATTCCTGGTGACCCCTGATGCACACTCTTGAGACTCTGGTGCATCCTCCCTGGACGCACATGCAGCTGCCTGCAGAGCGCTTCTGCCCCTGGCACTGCCCCAAGCTGGCCCAGTGTAGCGAGCAGCCCCACAAGCTGCACATGAATGCCTTCAGATGTCTGCGCTGCCTGCCTGCAGCCAGCCGCCTATGATCGACCACCTGTGCAACGCCAACAGCAGTGGGGCCGTTCCTGTCCTGCACCGACATGTAAACCTCTCATCCTCCCTGCCTGCAGCGTTGCCATGCCCAAGAGTGCAGCCCGTTCAACACCCACCATCTCAGCAATACAGTGGCGCAGCTGTGCGAGACTTTGACTCTGCCTGCAGGATGTCCCCAAGATGGTCATGCCCTCCAGCATCAAGCGTGGGGCACACGCCCTGCCTCTGGTGCCCATCGTCAGCGTACCTGTGCCTGTCGACCCAGCAGGGCGCTACCAGGGCTTGGCCCACTTTGCCAGCTTCGGAGCGACCATTTTGTGAGTATCATATGCTGCCAGCACCACGCACCTCACGCAATTGCAAAGGCAGCTTGACCTGTGTGAGAAACGCAAGCTGGCAGCGCTGAGCGGAGGGCTGCAGAGCTCCTAAGGCACTGCACAACACAGTGCTGTACCCCTGGCTGGCGTGCACACCTCTGCAGAAGCCCCTGGAATGACCTTGGCTTTGCATCCATGTTGCTCCCTGAAATCAGAAGCCCACCTGTCTCACGTCTACTGCATGGCCAAACTCCCTATGTTTTAACAGGCCCTTGCTTGCCAGGGAGAACATTACTGTCAGGCACCCCCCGCCCCCTGCAGATTTGTGGGAGGTGTGAACAGGCCCAAGCTGGTGGACTGCTACGACTCGCATGGCCACCGCCACAAGCAGCTGGTGAGCCTACAGAGTTTCAAGCATATCTGTACCCAAGAACATGTGCTGTATTGCCTGCACATCACCACACAGTGCCTCCCTGCTGAAGCACAGCGCTGCACTGATGGTCGCCTCCTAGCAAAGCAGAGGCTTGCCTTCTGTCCATTGTACAGCGCAGCACCACCCTTTCAGCTGCCCTTGGTTACTCCGCAGCAGCATGCCCTGAGCGCGTCGAGCACCCTGCTCACCTTGGTAGATTGGCTGCAGGTCAAGTCGGGGAATGATGACCTGAGGCAGGATGCGGTGATGCAGCAGTTCTTCGAGCTGATCAACCGCGTGCTGGCTGCCAGCGCCTCCAGCGCCAGCCGCAAGCTGAGGATTGCCACTTACAAGGTGCGGCACCAGATGGCCGGCCTTGGCTGAACTTCATGCCCCCCAAGCCCATCTCATGCCAGTGCACTGGGACTGTGCGGCTCCAACACAGTAGCATAAGCGTGCCTGCTGATCAACTGGGGGCATCTGCTGCTGTACATCACGTTGGGAGGGGTCTTTGCCCCAGGCTTGAGCACCCAAGCGGGGGGCAATGTACAGGGGCCGCAGCTGGTCTCTTCAGTGTTGATCGCCCCACTCCTTGATGGACTAGTCATTGCCGTGGCTGCACCTGCCTCACAAGACCCCTGCTGCTGCAGACGGCTGGCCTGCTGAAGTAGTGTGCCCCTGCACGCGTCGATGAGCAGGCCTCAGCATCCCTGCCATTGGTGCAGGTGGACTTCTGCATTCCTGCTGGTTCAGAGTGCCTCTGCAAGCGCTCACGATCAATGCAACTGATCATATCGATGGTACAGGTGGTCCTCTCATCAACTGAGGCGGCCGCCTGAAGTGTCATGCATGAATGAACAGTGTTCCTGCTCAGCAACCGCCTGCACCTGGCTCACCACAGGTGGCTGGGTGTAGGTGGTCCCCCTCATGCATGAAGCTGGCCTGCAGGAGTGGGTGGGCCCCAGCAGTGCGCACTGCCCAGTACTTGCCCGCACCCCAGCTCAATGACCGCAGTGGCGATGCAGGTGGTGCCCTTTACGCACGCAGCTGGCCTGCTGGAGTGGATTGAGGAGACCACCCCTCTGCTGGATGTCCTCGCAGGGGGAAAGAACTTTGCCCTCTCGCTGCATGGGCGCCATGCTCGCCCCAACGACTACAGCCATGTGCAGTGCTGGAAGGCTCTGGTAGATGAGCGGCAAGCCCCCAACGTCTCAACCCTCTTTGCCAGGCAGCAGGCCACCTTCGCCAAGGTGAGTGTCCCAGCTTGGTGTTTGAGTTTACTGGAGACCTTTGGCATTGTTGGGGGCGCCCACCAGGCAGATGGTCGGTGGTTTTGCACAGCATCAGGCTGCTTTTGCCAAGGTGGACTGCTCAGCCACTGGGCAATTGTGCCCTGCCGCACTGAGCTGCAACCCTGATCTCAAGCTGTCGGATGTGCATCTACCTCTCTGAGCTGCCTGTGGAATCCAAGAGCAGTGCAGAGCGTTTGGGGATCGACCTGCCTGTGCTGGGTGCAGCTGTGTGACAAGGGATCTTGCGATGCAGATCTACGAGCGGTTCAAGCCAGTGCTGCACCACTGGTTCCTGGAGGCCTTCCGTCAGCCGTCACTCTGGTTTGAGCGGCGCCTCAGCTTCACGCGCAGCACCGCAGTCAATTCCATGGCAGGTCAGTGCTGCTGGGTGCCGCCGCAAGCAGAAATGCAGCAATGACTTCAGCCTGCCTCCTGCCTCCTATCTCAGAGTTCTGCTATGTGAATCCCTGCGGGGTTGCCTCAATGCAGCCTTCATCTATAGGTCAGCCTCAGGTATCGTGCTTCGTGGAGGCTGCCGCCTGCTCTCAAGTGTCACAGCTACCACTTCGCTCCGCAAGCTGCTGGAGGCTAATTGCTTGCCCCTTCTCGAAAGTTGCATGATTGCCTTGTCTTATTTTGCCCACCCCAGGGACTCTTCGTGCCCACCACGATGCTGCCAAACTGGTCCACGCATGGTCAGCCCACATTACTCCTCCAGGGCGCTTGCTGTGTCTGCAGGCTACATCATTGGCCTGGGGGACCGCCACAGCTCCAACATTTTGGTGCACAAGGGCACTGCCGAGGTGGCGCACATCGACCTGGGCATTGCCTTTGAGCAGGGACGCTTCCTGAACACCCCCGAGCAGGTGCCCTTCCGCCTCACACGGGACGTTGTGGACGGCATGGGCGTCACAGGTTGGCTGGGAAGGCTGGGCTCTGTCAGCATCTGCTCTGTGTCCTGCTCACACTGGGAGCACGGCATGGGCAACAGAGGTGGGGTCAGTGGGTGCCTGAGGTCCACTTGCTGCCAGACTGTGCTGACATTGCTGGCCAGCCAGCTGATGCTGATTGAAATGACATGCTTAGAATCTGACATGCGTATCGTGCTCTTGGATACCTGAGGGCTCGGCTACTGGCAGACAGTGCTGCTTTTGGCAAATGGCCCAGTGCACCCAGCTCATGCTGGGATCTTATTGAATTGGGCTGGGCGTGCATGCCCTCCCTGAAGGGGCAGGGCCTGGTTCACAACTGGCTCAATGACGGTCAAGCTGAAAGCGCCTGTGTGTGCTGGTGCAGGGGTGGAGGGCGTCATGCGGCGCTGCTCAGAAGACACTATGCGTGTGCTGCGGCAGAACAAGGAGTCTCTGCTGACCATCATCGAGGTGAGATCTGCGTGTCTCTGTTCCACTGGCAGACTCCCAGATGCTGACACCCTGCATGTCAATGCGCCAGCTGCAAGCATGCACAATGTTGCACCTCTGCCTACTGCGGCTGCAGGTCTTCATTCACGATCCCCTCTACAAGTGGGCCCTCACCCCCAAGGGGGTTCAGCAGCGGCAGAGAGATGATCCAAACTCAGGCCAGCAGTCCAGGCCCTCCAGTGCAAGCGAACGGGTGCGCCGTCAGCGCGTGCCTGCCACCTACTTGCTGTACAAACCGCAATCGCCTGCAAGCTGTGGGCGGTGGCCCTGTGTAGTGCCACTGCCCACACACAGTATCAAGACACTGTGCACCCTGCAGGGTGGGCCTGGCGCTGCGGCTGTCAGCAGCACCACAGAAAATGTATTGGCAAATGCAGATGCAGAGCGCGCACTGCTTCGCATCAAGCACAAGCTGGACGGTATTGACACAGGTGAAAAGCTTGTGCCTCTGCCCTCTGTCAGGCTGATTAAGCTGTCAGAAAAGCATCTATGCATGGGTTTCTGCACACACGCTGTTGCGCAGAGGCCCAGTGTGTACACCTGTCACACTGCAGGAGGCGGAGAGGCACGCACTGTGGAAGGGCAGGTGCAGCAGCTTTTACAGGAAGCCCAGGATCCCGACAGGCTCTGTCGCATGTTCCCTGGCTGGGCGCCTTGGCTCTGAAGCCGTCCTACAGCATTTCGTCAATGTTTTGCAAATTCATCAAGCCTGGCCGCGCCTGCACATTGCAGCTAGCCATGAGCCCCTCCTTTTGTTTCATTGCTGCTGCCAGTGTCTGTACTAAACACTAGACTGACAATCTTGCGAAATGACCACATCTGTCGGGTTCCCACATGGTCACAATCAAGAGTTATTACTGTTCTGTTTGTCTCTGTATTTTGTGGGTGATGAGAAGCAGGGTGAACATCACCATAAAATGACATCAAATGCCAAGCAAACATAAAGCGAGGCCTGCAGGCCACCTCAACTGAGCTGGACACCCAGCGATTGGCAGTATGTAAGGATCTTTTCCTTGAACTCAGGCACCTGCTGCACCAACCCTGCCAGCTGACCTGGGCTCTGCTTGCTGGCCGCAGCCAGGGAGTTTGCTAGAAGCTGCTTGCGCTCGGGCAGGCCAGCCAGGGGATCCCTGTCCACCGCTGCAGCATTATGCAGTGGCGCAAATGCTGCAGTGTACCCAGTGAACTCGTCTGGATCCACATTCTCCTCGTCGGCGCCGCCTTTGGCAGGTATTCTGCGGCCGTCCAGCAAGTTGCCCAGCGAGGACAGCAGCTGGGCCCACAGCTTGGCCTGCTGCGGCGTTTGCAGGGGGGGCCACTCCGTCAGCACCTGCAGGCAGGCATTTAATGGCACAGATGCTTGACTAGATAGTGAACACCCAGTGCTGTGGCGTTTGCAGCGGCGACCACAGTGTCAGCACCTGCAGGCAGGATTCGCGACCTGTGGGGCTTGTGACGATGCCGTAGAAGTAATCAGAAGCTTGATTGCAGCAGAGGTGCAGTGTGCATTGATGCAGCCAAGCACAGGGTCTGGGAAAGCGAGGCTGTGCTTCTGGGTTAGGCAGTAGCAGACCCTGTCGGCCAGTCAGGTTTAGGGCAAAGCTTGTGCACGCAATGGCAGCAATGGCGCATTTGAGCTCCTCGAGCAGCCTTCTCCCTGCTGCAAAGGACTCAGCTCCCACCAACCCAGCAGGAGCAAAAGCAGCATGTCATGCATAGCACTGTTCTCACCTTGATGAGTGCCACCTCCACATGCTTCTGCTGCTTGTTGGAGAAGAAGCCAGCTGTCAGCTGGGGCAGCACAATCTGCTGCAGCAGCATGAGCAGCAAGCCCGGCTGCATGGTATTGAGCTGGCTCTCGATCTCGGCTGGGCCGTGCAGCGCGATCATGAGCGAGAGGAAGGCAATGAAGCAGCGGATGTACTTGGTGGTCTTCCCCTGCTGCAGGCGGGTCAGCAGCAGACTCCACACCTGCAGGGAAAGGCATGGCACAGTTGAGCCAGGGCAGCTGTCAGTTGACTGTGGGTTTAGCAAATGCAGGTGTGCGGTGCACCCGCCCCACTCACCCGCCCCATGTACTGCTGCAGCCCCTTGTCCCACAGGTGCTGGGTCAGGCCCTCCAGCAGGTTGAATGCCTCATGATCCAGCGCCTTGCTGGCATTCAGCTTCTGGAAAACCCCCAGCAGGGGCTCCAGCTGCTTGTTGGCAGCAATCTGGGGGGATGCTTTGCGCAAGTAGGCCTGCAGAGCACAGGACAAATCTGCCTGAGCTGACAGCATACTGAGCTCTGGATCAACCTCCAGGTAACATCAAGTGTCCTGAGCCGACATTCAAACATGCTGCATACCGATCTAAGGTTGCCAGTCTCAGCCTCACTGCAATGCTTGCCGGCATGGCAGGCCTGCACAGCAGACCTTGCATTGACCCCCTGCATCAAGATTTCCAGGCAGCAGCACAGCAGGCAGCACAGGTGAGTTGCTCGGCCCCCGACCTGCATGAGGCGTGTCAGTGCCGGCACGTTGCCCTGGCGCTCCCAGAAGTGAGGGGACAGGAAGCCGGGCAGCAGTGTCAGGTACACCTCTGGCAGCGCGTCCTGGTGCAGCTCAATCAGCTGCGCAAAGATCTGGAAGATGTAGGGGTGGAACTCCTGCAGCAGGGCACAGATAAGCAGAGCGCCCACTGCTGCCTCAGCAAGCTTCACTTTCAGTCGTCTTTCCCCTGCCACCTGGCCAGCCCATGCCAGCTTCACACACCGCCGCACTGCCGCTGTGATGCAGCAGGCGTCTGTCCCTCTCAGCTGCCGAGAGGATCAGAGGGAACGTTAAGATGAGCTGGCTTCGCTTGCTGATACATGCGCTGTGTAGGTGCACTTGCACACCCTGCTGCAGCATGCACTGGCAGGCCTAGAATCGCATCTCCTCTCCGAATGCAACTGTAGCTATCACAGCAGTCAACATCCATCACACCCACCTGCACATCCTGCTGCAGTACATACTGGAAGGGCGGGAACAGAGCCTCCTCCAGCTGAGTAACCATGCTGGCATTGCTGGCGCATCCCTGCCTGACCAACGCGGCCACTGACTCGAACATGTAGTGATTGAACCCCGGCTGGCGAGGGTTCTGACAGACCCTCATGAGGATGCCCCGCTCCCCTGCCAGCGCTGAGAGGCAGGCGGGGATGGCAGGCGCAATCTGCATGACCAGCAGCACTTCCAATCACCTAGTGACAGGCAGTGTGCAGGGTCACCCAGTCAGGGGGCCGCTGGTAGGCAGAGCATCGCCAGGCAACTTGCGCAGGTTGCTAAATTTTACTGAGTCAGGGCACACGTCATTGTACAGCACCCCCCCGTCTGACAGATAAGAAGGCCTGGTGGTCAACAGTTGAGTGCTGTGCAACCTGACAGCGCAGACCAGACACAAAGCGGTTCACATATCACATTCCATAAGCCATTTATGCGAATGCTTGTTCGACAATGCCAAAACTGAGCCCAAAGGAGTACTGTGGCCCTGGAATTCATGGAACTGCCACGGCACTGCAATGCTGTTCTGTTGCCCCACAAATTAGTAATATTTCAGGCATGTGTTGGGGTGTGGCGCCCCAAGCACTTTTGCTCATGTAGTACGACAGGCTCATGTTAGGGATGCTCGAGAGCAGATTGCACAGCCACCTATCACCTCTGCCCCACAGTGCTGATGACGTGCATGAAGCCCTCTAGGGGTGAGACAGAGCAACCCCAAAGCAGAGTCATGGTGCTGAGCAGCCTTGCACCTCACAAGCATGCGGCCGGAACAGCAACCAAGTCGCGAGGAGCCCTTGCGTCTAGACCTGACCTCTGTCCCAGAAAGCAGGACTGCACGGCTGGTACTGACCTCTGGCCCTACAAAGCTGATGACACGCATGATGGTCTTCATGGCGTACTCATTCTCAGAGGAATCTTCCAGGCTGAAGATGCCGAACAGCTTGCCCAGCAAGCCCTCCAGGACTGGCCTCAGGTCTGCCGTCTTGAACCGAAGGTGCCCACCCTCCTGCACGCACACACTTGCATTTGAACACACTGGCACAGCAGGCTTCCCAGAAATGCGCCACTTTTGCCATCTGGCAGGGCCTCTCGCTGCACACACACTGCCCTGCATCGCAGAACAGTGCGGCCAGGGGGCCTTGTGGAATTGAGGCCAACACCACTGCTCTATAGTCAGCTGGCGACTCTCATGTTCATGGGTATTCCAGTGTCGGAGAATGATGTGGCAGGTCAGCTGGCGCTTTTCCTCCACATCACCCCAGACTGGCAAACTTGCAGAGCAGGTGTGCAGTTCATAACTTGGGCATTGAGACTGAGTGCAAGCGGAGTTGGCAGTGGACAGCCCACTGGGCAGCACATCACACCTTTGAGGCTAGCAGTCGCTCCACTGCGATGGCAGCATAGGAGTGCACCACATTGGACGCTGACCCCAGAAGGTTGACTAGGCTTGGGAACAGCTGCAGCCCACACAAAATTGCCTCAGTGGCAGTATCAACTGTGAAGTGCAACAGCGAAAGCAAAGCATGGGGCTGCAGGTTGAGCTTTGGCATGCCATGCAAGGCCACAAAACGGAGGGCAACACCTCTGCGAAAGCGGCAGCCCAGATCAGGAACTCACCTGTACACAAACCTCCTTTGGTATCTGGCTTCTGAAGGTAGTCAGGAACTTCAGGGCGTCTGCCTTAAGGATGGGGCGCTCACTGACATTGGGAGACTGCAGCTCCGGCAGGATGTGCTGAACAAAGAACTGGCCCACATCGACCAGCTGATTGGTGCTGGTTGCACCTGCAACATGAAGGTGTGCCTACCAGGGCCAAGCACACAACAAGTGTGCTAAAGCTGTGTCAAAGCAGGCACCCACTATGTCTCTGCCATGGCGCAGACTGGCAGCAGCCAGTGTGCATGCACGTTGCCTGCGGCAGCAGGTTTGCCGCCTGTGCAGCCATAGGGTAGCAGCAATTATGTAGATAACCCCCACCTGATGCAGCAGTCTTCCCCTGGACTGCCAGGGCCAGCACCAGGAAGATGGCGCAGTCCTTGGCCTTCCAACCCTGCTCAGGGTTTGTGCTGTACTCCTTGAGCATGCCAGCCACGTACCCTGTGAACAGTGCGCTGACCTGCAGGGGCATGGGCAAGCTCTGTGGTTGCAGGCTAATATTGACAACTTATGGACAACTTGTCAGGGGCCAAGGTGCGCCCAACATATGTCCCTCCTTGCTGTCAGGTGCTGCAGTCAGCATGCAGCACAGGCTGAGGGCCGTGCATGACAGGACACCACGAGGTGTGGGGGCACGCCTGTGCTCACAGACCCTGGGCTAGACCACAGCCACTCTGCTTACTGTGAGCCTAGCTTACCTTTCTTGACGAGCTTCTCCGTCAGTGGCTTGCACAGGGCAGCGATTGACCACATGCTGTCATTACACTGCAGCCCCACCTCGAAGACAATTTTGTCTGTCGGCCTGCCTGGCCCCCAGGCTCACCCACCGGCCAACTTCAGATGCCCTATGATGTATTGGACCACCTGTGGACCCAACCCACCTCCTTAGGGAACTTCTCGGTGAGACGCTTAACCAGGTCGGTGGCTGCCCGCCGCCGCGTGTCGGTGTCGCTGCCCTCTGTGTCCCGCCGCACGTACTCCACCCAGTTCATCTCAAACATCTCTTGATCGTCGTCCCGGATGCGCAGATTAGGCACAATGATCTGCTCGCAGATCTGCTGCAGGGTCTGCTCATGCTGGAAGAGGCCAAAATGCACGCTGCGGGCCACCGTGGTCAGGAAGCGGATGGCACTCATGGCCAGATTATCCTGTCCAGGGCAAGGGGCACAACAGTTGGCATCTGGTCAGCAGTAGGATTGCCTGGGGTTAGGAGCAAGGCAGCAAGGCCCTGTTGACACTGCTGCTGAGTGTGGGACATGCGCCTCATGCTTTTTGCGCTGCACGCACAGCATGCTGCCCACCTGTCCAGGATTGACCTTCACGCTGACCAGCAGCTGCCACACGTCCCCCACAAAGACCTGCAGGTACTCCTTGAACTCCTCCTCATTCATCTCAATGAAGAGGTTCAGGTTCTGGCAGACAGCTGCCTTCACTGCGTCCAGGACTGACTCCTTCTCGGGGTCTGTCTCGGCTGCCAGTCGGGAGTCCAGGATGAGGTAGGCATGGAACTGGTCAAACCAGCCTTTGAGGACCGCCTCATACTCCTGCGCAATGAATGCAAGCAGGCTTGAAGAGTGAATGTTGTGTGGCTGGTCCACAGCAGAGGAGAGAACAGAGGCCTGGGTGGACAGTGGTGGTGGCTTGTCAGGCATTGCTGCTGCCATGGGCAAGGGGACAAGTGTGACCCGCTGCAGCAAGGCTGCATGCCAGTGCGTCTTGAGTGCACTGCATGGCTCCCCTGGTGCAAGCTTCAACAAGGCATCAAGATGTTCACCGCAGCAGCCACAGCTCCTTACCTCTGTCAGGCCGGGGGAGTTCATGGAGTAAAACACCCTCATCACTAGGCGCACACTGGACAGGCTCTGCTTCAGAGCGGCCGGATCCTGCATCTGTGCCTTCACCTGCAGACACCACTGCAGCCTTGTCACGATGGGCAGCTTGCTGGCACTCCTCAGCAGCAGGCAGTGAGGCACTGCTGTTCGTTGCGACGTCATCCCTTGGTTCAGCTGCATGCCGTTCTAGAGCTGAGCATCTCTCTGGACTAGCAAGGCAAATAACACGGTTCAACGTGCTCATCAACACCTGTCTGGTCCCTGACAGGGTTGTGCAGAAGCTCACGCAGCAGGTGAGCTTCTGCGGAACCGGGTATGAGGGACCAGCGTAGGTGTTAGATGAGTTCATCAAACCCGCTTGTCTGCTTTGCTTGTCCAGAAATGCTCAGTATGAGCTGATGCAGGGCGTGCACCAGTACATTCACCACTTCCTGGCCCCTCAATGGTTGCCAGATGCCCTGTGCCTTGAATTGCTCATGCCCCACACGCTCCTAGATAAGCACACCTGGTGGGTGAGTTGGTCCAGGTTACGCTGCACAGCAGGAGTTGCCATGCAATGATGGAGGCCTTCATCCCACCCCTTCTCCACTTCACCTTGTACACATGTTCAGGCCATGAGCAGAGCTGCCTTGCCCCGCGCACTGTGGCTGGAGCCAATCTAGCCCGTGTGGCAGCCAGGATTCTTCAACATACCTTCAGAAAGATGCCTTGCTCAGCCGCATCAGGGCATGCAGCTGGGCCCCTCCTGCAGCTTGCACCACTAAGTGGCTGCTCGGCAGAGCAGCCAAGCCTCCCTGGCTGTGCACACGCTCACCTGCTGCGTGAGGTGCTCCAGAGCGTGCAGCAGGGGTTTCACCACTTGCTGGGACACCTCCAGCTCAATGGACAGTGCATCTGTCATCAACTGCCCCCTCAGGCGCTTGTAGATGGAGTTGAGCGTATGCAGCACGCCGTTGATGGTGGCAGGGTCCCCTGTCTGTAGCTTCTGGATGAGTCGGGGCAGCAGGTCAGGCCACTTGTTGGGGAAGTCATGCATGCTGATGATGGATAGGGCCTCGCTGAGCTGTGCTCGCACAATCAGGGGCGTGCTCAGCATGAGGTCGGTGATGAGGGATTTGATCTGGTCCTGCAGCCAGGAGTGTGACGGCGAGCATGGAAGGTGCAGAGGAATACGGCCAGAGCACATGACACCAGTGTGAGGGACTGGGCAGCATAGCGATGGATGACAGGCACCAGCTGAGGAACTGACTAACACTGAGCATAGTGCAGAGGTACAGGACTTACCTTCTCAGCATCTGGCAGAGGCGTTACGTCACTCTCCTCATGCTGGACCTGCAGCACAGGATGGCACCATAGAAAACACTCCCAGGGAGGGCAGGTACAGAACAACTAACGCAACAAAGAGGACCCACCCATCGCTGCTTGGTCAAGTTCTTGAAGTTGACAGCTGCAGCCTGTCTGATCTCAATGGGAGCCTCAGATGCCACCACCTGCAACATCCCAGAGAGGTCAGAGCCAGCGCAGGCCAGTAGTGCACCGGGGAGGCAGCTCTGATCTGAGTTGCTGACCCTCAGGACTGCAATCCCAAAGCCTGGCTGCAAACTGTACGTCCTGAGAACCAGCTCAGCCTGCTTGATCTTGGCCTGCAACGCATAGACACAGACAAAACTTGCATAGCCTGCCTGTGAAGCTAAAAACGGGTCACAGTGGACGGTTTGGCTCACCGGATCAGGGCTGACTGTCTGGGAGAAGGCATCCACAAGCGGGGCAGTCTCCATGTTCATGCTGCCAAGCTTGTTGAGCTCCCTAAGGCCTTCAAGATTGTTTTCCTCACACTTCTAGATCGCAAGGCAGATGTCCTGCTGCCAAAGTTTTGCACGCTCCTGGATTCAGAGTTCAACGGCAACTCTTCTTCTTCGACAATGCCATGCTGGAATCAGGGATGCCATCGTTATCCAAGAGCAACTGTGAGGTTGGGAGTCAGTAGTCTTGCTTGTCAATAGACCTCAAGCCAGGACATGTCATCAATCTGATATATCTTGCACTCAGTAATGAAGCCGCTGTGACCTTGTGGTCTAGCTCAGAATGCCTGGTATCAGACCCGCAGAGAGGGATGGTGATCATGAAGAGCAGCAATCAGGCCTACAGGTACCGGTGCCAGAGGGCACCATGTGGTACCCAGCAAAGGCCCGTCCAGGTTCGTGCACCGCTGCAAACTCATCTGCGCCAGCTGACAGCAACTTGCATGCATGCTTGGGAGGTGCTACGTTTTGGTCACAGCACAATGCTGTGTCTTTGCAGGAAACAAGCAGGAGGCCAATGGTGGCCTGCCGCAGCTAAATGCAACTGGCCGGAACAGCACCATGAGCCACAAGCGGGACGTTGCTGGACTGTTCAGCACCGACACGCTGCCCACCATGCAGTATGAACTGCCGTCCAGCAAGATCAATAAGCAGGTGCATAGATGACTGCATGAAGCTAGCTTGCTACTATTCAGTGGCGATCGCAAATGCGTCAATCGCAAAAAGCCTCTGCTCCCTGCAGGGCAGACCGAAAACCCGTTTGTTCTGCTGGTGCTGGTTCCCTGAGGGTCTCAGTGATGGCATGCCCTGTCCTGCAGATGCACTCATTCTCCCCTGCGAAGCAGGCAGCCAGCTGGAAGTCGCAGGCAGGAGCTGGCACTAAGACAGGGCAGCCGGCAGCTCAGGGGGCAAAACCGCTGCCGCCAGCCTCCATCAAGGCTGCCCGCAGCCAGACTGGGGTGTCAGAGGCAACAGCCGCTCGAGGCAAGGCCTTGGCCACCTTGGGGCCCCTACTGGCACATTGACAACCTGAACAACAGCTTTTGTGAATCATTTGAAATGCTATCTGCAAACTCTTGGCAGAGCAGCTTGGCATCTTGTGTTTGCTCGCTCTGTGCAGGCCACACATCTGAGCAGGATGATGTGGATTTGTACCCGGACATCAGGACAGGCGACGATGTTGTGGACTTCTATGCCAAGTTCGGCCAGGACAGCCCTGTCAAATTCTTCTACTGCAATAGGTGGGCGTCTCTGTGCTTTGCTAGTACCTAGCACTCAGCGAAGCCACTGCTTCAAGCCGGACCTGCACTCTGGAGACCTGACAGGGCCATGACGTCTTTCAATCCAGTGTGCCTTTGGACTGCCATGCTTGCACAATGGCAATGTCAGGGTCCTGTGCACGCTCTAGCCTCCTGGTGTTGCTTGGCTTGCACCGACTGCCACTGGATGCAGCCAAGGGCCGCCCCCCTATGACCTGCTGGTGCTCAGACAGAACAAGAAGGAGCTTTCAGGGCTGCCCCCTGAAATGCTGCCTCACACAAGCTGCAGGGCTAGGCTGAGGGTGCTCTTCCGCCCCTATGACCTGGTGGTCGTCAGGCGGGAAGAGATCGAGCCAGAGTACTTCACAATCTCAGCCACGGGGGTCATGCACATCCGTAAGGGCGTGCAGTCAGACTTCACTCCCCTAGGGGAGTGGATGCGAGAGAAGACCATGTTTGACCTGATCAGCAAGATCAAGTACTTCCGGACATACCTGGTGGGGCGATGTTTCCGGCGCTGGAAGCAGGTGAGACACTGTGGCAGCTGTCAGCAGCCGTGAAAGTGGTGAGACTGATCAGGCGTTGCTTCAGGCACTGAAATCAGGTGAGGCTACGGCAGCGGTCCGGCGACCTGGATAGAATCTCCAAGTGAAGGGGCCTTCTTTCCGCCATTGCAAGCAGTAAGGCCCAAAATGGGATCAGCAGTCTTAAAGGGGCTGGCACCTGGTGGGGCATTGCTTCAGCGCTGGCAGCAGACGAGGCAGCAGCAGGGAGGGCAGCATTCCTGCATGCTGCAGGTGCATGCAAACCTTCTGGCCTGAGGGGAGCAACCTGGTGGGGTGCTGCTTCCATTGCTGGAGGCAGGGGGTTAAGCAGTCTTAGGATATGCTCTGGCCTGGTGAAGCGCTGCTTCAGGCGCTGGAGGTCTGCGTGCAGTGTGCTGGACTTGCAGTAAATGCTGCTCAATGACTGGCAGTGGCCAGCTCCCTTGTGCTCAAAAGTCCTGCCAGCAACCTCCAACGCCATTCTGACACTCCTGCTGCTCACTGTGCAGTGCGTCAGGAAGACGCTGTTCAATCGGGTGCGCCAGCGCATAGAGGAGCGCCTCTTTCTGGCCAAGCCGACCTTTTGCTCCCACCTGATAGACATTCACAGCCATGCAGCGGACATTGCCGCAGTCAAGATGTCCTACTGCAATCCCAACCATCTGTACCAGCTGGAGGAATATGCAGACCTGCAGCTAGCTACCCGGGAGCAGAAGGCCAAGCCGGCCCTGGAGGCCATTGCTGAGAAGATCCAGCAGGTGGGGGGCTTGTGCAAGGTTGGCTGCGCAAGCCGCATTGCATGGCATGCAGGGAGGCCTGCAGCTTGGTGCTGCTGCTGAAGCTGCTTGCTTGAGGAGAGCTCCATGCCACAGCATGCAGGCTGTCAAAATGCCAAAACCCTGCTGAAGCTCCCCTGTGTAGAATGCAGTTCCATAGCCAGTTTCATCACGTCTCTACCGCCTGGCTTTAGCAACAGCAGCCGTTCCAGTGATGTCTCTGGCCAGCAGGATGATGCAGCAGTTGGCCACACCCTCCTGCAGGTGGTGGAGAAGGTGTGCAAGGCTGCCCAGAAGCAGGCGCGCATCTACCAGGAGAGCATCCGGGACATGTCCGAGCTGGAGGACACCACGGGGGTAGAGCTGTACCAGGGACGGGACAGCGGCAAGGCGCGCAGCATGATTGCAATCAAGACAGAGAAGATTGAGCGGGCCAAGTGGGTGCCTGTCAGCTGCTTGTGGGCCAGCGCCCTGGTCCAGAGCTGCTTGGCAGGCCTTTGCACATGCACGCTCAAAAGGGCATATAGCAGCCAGCTGCTGCCCAGATGCCTACATGATGGCATTTGGCAGGCAACTGCATAAGCTACACCGTTTGTGTGCAGAACATGCATGTGGGCAGTGCAGCCCTGCAGGAAGCTAGGTAGCTGCTTCAGGCCTGACAGCACTAAGGCTCTTGATGAGTTGAGCTGCGCAGACATCTGTTTAGCCAAAGGCTGTGCCACCGCCTCCTGCAGGACATACCGTAAGGTGATGCAGGAGGCGAGCCTGCTGGGCAATGTAATTCGCCTGGTGGACTACATGCTGGTGGAGGGCACTGTGGATCGCGTCATCATAACTGTCGAGGAGCTGCTGAGCACCCTGGAGGCACCCCGCACCTCCCAGGATAAGATGCAGAAGGTGAACTGTGCAGCTTGATGTACACACGGCATCAGCAAAAGCCGCCGGGCGCCCCAGCATAGCTGTAGTGCTCCTTGCTGAGGGGGCTTTAGACATCTGCTGCCCCTTGCTTCTACAGCCTGGTCCTGCGACCCTCCCCAAGCACCTGCATGCCGTAAGCAGGCAGACCCCACCATGCTGGCTGTGCAGGAGGCTGCCTGGAGTCCCAAACAACTTCGGCAACAACTTCATTTCATGCTGCACGCCAAGCACCAGCTGCAAGCCCACAAAACAGTGCTCATAGCCGGTCTTGCAGTGCTTGACTTTGTGGAGCCTGCAGGGTGTGTTCCTGACCACACTGGCCTTCTCAGAGGATGGCATGGCCTTCACACCGGACAAGCATGCCGTCCTGGATGTATTGAACAGCAACACCATCGAGGGCTGCGTGTCGGTGGCCCAGGCTGCCCCCCGCCTGCTCTTCATGCGCAGCTTCAGCCACTTTTTCGAGGGCAAGCCCTCAGGGCTGAACCCTGTGGCCATCATCAGGTGGGGCCCCTCTTAGATCTTGTGGGTTCAACAGCCAGATTGTTTGGCAGCCCTCTGCTGGGTCGATGAGCCCTGCAGCTGTCTTTGTACTACATGCCTCATGGCTGCCTGGGTATGAAGATGAGCACCCTTTGTTTCAGACGACCCTTGCATACTGGCAGCCCTCTGGGCCATGCTGCAGGCCCAGACATGATGTTTTGAGAGCTGCCTGGCAGCAGCCTGTGGGGTGCACCAGGCACATGTCCTTTTGACCTGTGCATGTGCATACTCTCCCAATACAGTGAGAAAAGCATCCTGCTGCAGGGCCACACCGCACTTTCAACAGCTGCGAAAGCGCATCGATGACGTGATTACCCAGGACTATGGGGCCGCCCTGGAGTATGCAGCCATCTTTGAGGAGCACCGCAAGGTCTATGACTTTGGCCGCACCTGGAACTTTGACTCCTACTCCAGCAAGAAGAAGTGAGCTGCCTTGCAGGGCTGGCTTCTGGGTAGCTGCTGTGCTGTGCTTTCACAATAAAGCAGGCAGCACTGCTTGTGGAGGCAGCCCACGCTGGAGTGGGTTGTGAGCAGCCCAACTGCATAATTGTTGCCAATGTCCAGAACTGCACTGGGTGCAGGGAGGGAGCTTGAGTCAAGGGCTTGGCAGCACGCAGACAGCAGCTGTAGTGTGCTCTTGGGCTCAGCAGTGCTGTGTCTTTTGCAGGACGGTGCGTGAAATCAGGCGTGACATGCACAAGCAGCGTGAGTGGCGTAACGAGTTGGATAAGATGAAGATAGGCAACATTGTGGGCTGCCTCAATGTGGAGTCCAAGACTTTGCGCAACAGCCTGGTCCCCATCACAACCAGGACCCTGGACCAGGTGAGTGCCAGGGTGCTGCTCGACACTCCGCTGAGTCATAACAGCGCTCGTCTCACACCGGCTCAGGCTGACACATGCTTGACAGTACGAAGACAAATCAGGAGCGAAGACCTTCTCGCCAGCATAGGCTTGTGTCTTGTGCATCTACAGCACTTGCTGCTGACACTGGCCAGCTCAACAGAGCATAACTGCCAGGATGGTGACTGTGCGCCTGCAGATCAAGATGCTGCTGCTGTCGCTGGCGCGCGACAGCTGCATGAACGCGCTGGCCAGCCTGCAGGACCGGATCCGCATGCTGCAAGAGCGGCCTGCTGACCTGGATACCTTCATGGCCTACCAGGTGATCTGGATGGTAGCCCTGTCAATTGACGCTGTGCCACAAGCTGTGCTTGGAGCAGGAATCTCTGTCAAGCAGCGGCCGATCAACCCTTTCCGCGTCACCATCCTATCTAGGCTGCTTGGGCAGCTGCTTGCTCTTGCTGTAGGCTTGCCTATGGATGGCAGCGTCTCGCAACAGCAGTGGTGTAGCATGTCTTGCTCTGCTATTCAAATCTGCTATGTGGTGCAGGTTGTGCACCGTGAGCAGGTGGAGGAGAAGCGCTCTGTGATGCAAGAGGCCACTGCTGTGGATGACATGTATGACATGCTGGCTGTATATGAGCAGAAGGTACCCACAGCAGACCAGGTGAGCACTGCCAAGGCACCAGGGCTATGTTGCAAGCGGATCAATCTCTTCTTGTGTGCACGCCCACTGTGCAGCTGAGCTTGGCAATCAGTGCAGCATGGTCAGCTCTCAACACATGCCAGCTGCAGCTGGTCATGCCATGTTCTTTATGTTGGACTGCACCTTGCTCAGCACAGAGCACATGGCTCAGACAGCTCATTCCAGCTTCAAGCTGAAAACCTAAAGATGGCTGCCCAGCCTTTTATTGACTAACAAGCTATACTTACTTGCTCCCTGTTTAGGTGAAGCATGACGACCTGAAGGAGGCAGCCCAGCACTATGTGGAGGAGCTGGTGGCCGGCAAGGAGTTCATTGCCGACCAGAAGGGCAGCCAGCTGGACGCTCTCAGCACAGGCATACGCAGCGTGAATGAGGAGTTGGCCAGCTCCCTGGCCAGCCTGCAGCAGGGCGAGTTTGTGGACCCTGAGGCGCCACCAGCTGAGGTGGTGAACGACCTGGAGCAGCTGCAAGCGCGGCTGCAGGCGCTCAAGGTAAGACAGGGTTTCATGCATGGCTGTGGAGCCGTGTGCAGGAGGATACGCGCGGCAGGCGCAGCTGCAGGGCCGGCAGCATGCAAGGCAGTCCAGGCTGTGTTGAGGTGTGATGCTGAGCTCGGCTGCCCACAAGCTGGGCTGACAAGTTGCCGCTTGGCCAGTCATAGCTGAATGCCAAACAAACAGACACTGCTTGGCCACACGTCAAGGCTGACATGCACCTCACCCCTCTGCCTGCAGCAAGCCATCGAGACATACAACGGGTACAACGACATCTTCCAGATGCAGCGCGAGGAGTTTGTGCACCTGGACGCTGTGGAGAAGGAGATCGAGGGGCGCTATGCTGTCTGGAAGGCCCTGTATGACTTGCAACAGAAGGTCATTGACTGGACCACGGGCCCAGTGCTCAACCTGTCTGACAATACGGTGAGTGGGCACAATTCCACGATTTGCTTGGCGAATGCAGTGCAGGAAGGCTGGGCCAGGCCTGAGGATGCTGAGGCCTGTGGAGGGAGGCACAGCCCCAGCGCTGACAGTGCTGTCAAGCAGGCTGCCCAGGTGTCTGTTGCAGAGGCTCTGAATCAGCTTGCTCCTGGCCGCAGGAGTCATTGCTGCAGGATGAGCAGCTCATTGACTGATGCTGCAGAAGCATGCTTGACACTGTGTGGGATAGTCTCATGCCTGCTCCTCAGGTGCGCCTATCCATGGAAGCCGTCAGGTCAGAGGCCGAGGACTTCAACACCAAGGCATACAAAATGTCCAAAGCCAACAAGGATGACCGAGTGGTCACTGTGCTCAAGGACCAACTGGAGGAGTTCAAGCAGGTTAGTTGGGGTGGTGCTCTTGCATGGTCAGTGGGTCAGCTGCAGCTTGTGCTGTCCTCACGCTCCTGCCCCAGACGACCTGGGTGGCTGATTTGTCATGTCGCTTCGGTGGACCAAAACGCAGCGTCTGTGATCTGAAGCTGCCTGTGTTCAGCCGACCCATGGCCTGCCTGGCGCCCTGTGTTGCCGCAATTGTCGGCGTTTGGTTGCTGGTCCGTGCAGCCTGCACCGAATGTTCCTCTGCTAAAGAGCTGAGCTCTGCATGCTTGCAGCATTTCTTCCAGACTGACAACATCAGCACGACAATCGGCCTTGTCTGCAGGTGCTTCCTGTCATGGAGCAGCTGTGCAACCCAGCCCTCAAGGAGCGGCACTGGCGCGCCATCTTCACCCTCCTTGGTCTGGATGTGGTGCGCCGTCAATAGCCTGCTTATCCTGACAACTGTGCATATGGGTTGCTGACTGTGTAGCTTGCAGCCATGTGTCAGCACTCATGCAGACCTGCCTTTGGCGCCCCCAGCTGACAAAGCTGGGCTCATCAAGATAAAGAGGAGTGTGGCTTGGCCTGCAACAGCCTCCTTGAAGCACACATGATGAGACTGCAGCCTGGCTTGCAGCATGCCCAGCAGCAGCGTGCAATGTCCAACACAGACGGCAGCAGGCCCATCCCTGAGGGCTGTGGATGGTGCGATGCACAGCAGGACCTGCTCGGCAACCGTTTGTGAAGGTAGCAACTCCCACAAAGAGCCTGACTGCCTCCAGAAGGGCCATCTCTACTGTGACCCTGATTCTGCAGGAGGGTGGGGAAGGCATCAAATAAATGGTGGTGGGCACATAAGACCCTTCCTTGGTGGAGGGACTTGCTCCAGAAGGGCTTGAAACAACAACAAATCACTCAAGGCAGGTGCTTTGCTGTCCTGCAGGAGGGTGAGGCAGGCATCCACCAGACGGAGCTGGGCATCTGGGACCCCTTCTCGGTGGAGGACCTGCTGCAGAAGGGGGTACTGGACCACCTGGAGGCTGTGTCTACCATCAGCACCAATGCCAGCAAGGAGTTCTCCCTGGAGAAGGCGCTGGACAAGATGCACGCGGACTGGGAGGGCCTAGAGTTCCGCATTGTGGAGTACAAAGACACAGGCACCTTCATCATGGGGGGGACTGATGAGGTTCAGGTGAGGGAAGGGCTGGACGGGGGTGTCGTCTTGCTGCGCTGACTGCAGCCAACGGTTGTGCCAAGGGGGAAGGGGTGTGGGGCTGCTTCATGGGGGCCTCATGAGATCCAGACACAAGCTGGGTGAGGCTGTTGGTCTACTGGGAGATGCAGTCTTTGTCTTGCCATGGGGTTTGGGGGGGTGCTGATGACAATCCGGCGAGGCCCGAAAAGGGGGCCTGTTGCTCTGCTGGGGCGGGATGGCAGTGCTGCGCCCTGCTGTGCAGATGACATGCCAGCCAGTGCTGGGAGTGCTGTGAGCTAAGCTGGCTAGCCGGCCCTGAAGTGTCCGGTCTTGTGCAGTGCTGTGCTGTGCCGCGTTGACGGTAAGCCATGCATGCTCACTTGGAAGCTGGTGGCACGAGGCATGCCGTTCTGACCTGGCAGCTGCGCAGAGCACCAGAGCTGCAAAGCTGAGCTGCAGCCAACAGGGTTGGCCCTTGCCTGGTTCTGCTGTGGGACAGAGCGCCAGCCATCTGCTGCTTTGGTGCCATGCAGGCCATCCTGGATGACCAGATTGTCAAGACGCAGTCAATGCGTGCCTCGCCCTTCATTGGGCCCCTGGAGGGCGCTGTCACGGAGTGGGATGAGCTGCTGAACAGGCTTCAAGAGGTGCTGGACAACTGGCAGACCTGCCAGGCCACCTGGCAGTACCTGGAGCCCATCTTCACCTCCCCCGACATCCTGAAGCAGATGCCTGAGGAGGGGGAGAAGTTCCTGCAGGTGACAGGCCGACTCTGGGGGAATGTCTGGTGGTGTGCTGCAGGGCAGGCTGGCTTGCCAATGCTCACTTGCAGCTGCAAGCCATATGCTTTGCTGTCTGGGTGGCTCTTGATGGCCGGTGGGCCTCAAAGCTTCATTGACTGCCTTGGGCTGTGCAGGTGACAGGCTCTGTTGCGCCATGTCACGTCTTCAAAAGAGACAATGCAGTCTGCTGACCAATGCTTGCTCGCAGTCTGTGCCCCCCGTGGCTTGACTGGCTTGGGCTCAAGCGATGGCCTGAGGCCTAGATTGCACATTGAGAGCCCAAGTATGCATGTGCATTTGATTTCCCTGTGCCTGAGCTGAGCAAGTGCACTTCCCAACTGCAGGTGGACCAGCAGTGGCGTGAGATGATGGAGAGTGCCTCCAAGCAGCCCAACTGCATCATCATTGCGGCAGACAAGGATCGCCTGACAGGTACCCTGCCACAGTGTGCCACGAATCAGTGTGCGGCAGCAGTTCTGCAGATGTCCTGAGCAGCATGACGCAACTGACAGCTGCAGCAGGCATGCCACACCTGTCCGCCTTCCTGACAAACCAGGCTGCACAGTGCTTGCAGGAAGAGGCAATGCCTGCATGTGCTTGCTGTGCAAGGCTAAGAGGCACTGCATGCGCATCCCGTGCTCCTGTCAAATTAGCATGCTTGCTGTGCAGCGCTCATTGAGAACAACAGGCTGCTGGAGGAGATCCAGAAGGGCCTGGCTGCCTACCTAGAGGTCAAGCGGATTGCCTTCCCCAGGTTCTACTTTCTATCTAATGATGAGATGCTGGAGATTCTCAGTGAGACTAAGGACCCCACTAGAGTGCAGCCACACCTCAAGAAGTGCTTCGAAGGTGCGCGGTGCCACTGCCTGTCAATGCAGTCCTGGCCTTGCTTGATGAAAGCCAATATGACAGCGCTGCCCGCCATGGCAGCCTCGATGGCGGCTGGGGGACCCACCCTGCAGCAGAGAGAAGAAGGCCACACGTATGCAGCCTCACAGCAGCCTCTCATGCAGAGCAGCTCCACTGTGCAGCAGCTGCCCGCATTCCTGCACCTGATGATGGACCCCTGCCAGTGCCGAGTGCCATCCTGATGCTGTCGACCTCTTTGGCTATGCAGGTATTGACAAGCTTCACTTCCAGCCCAATGGAGACATCAGCGGCATGATGTCGGCAGAGGGCGAGCTGGTGCCCCTCAAGGCTCGCATCAAGCCCTCGCTGGTGGGCGGCGCTGTCGAGAAGTGGCTCATTCAGGTGGGTACCCAACACGCCCCGGCCATGCTGCCAGGTGGCTGGATCAGCTGCAGCTGTTGTCTGCGCTGGCTGGAGCTGCCCCTCCTTGCCCTTACTCAGGGGAAGCCTTGCACTCGGCCTGCATCCCCAGCCACAGTGTCAAAGCGCTTTCCAAGTGGCAGCCGTATCATCAGAGAGGCATTCTCTATACAGTCAAAGCTGCTGTGCGTACAGGTGGAGGCCGGCATGGTGGAAAGCGTGCACGAGACCTGCAAGCTGGGTGTGGCAGCCTACGCCCAGACAGCCCGCGAGAAGTGGGTGCTGGAGTGGCCTGGCCAGGTGGTGCTGGTGGTCACAGGCATCTATTGGACACTGGACGTCACCAATGCGCTGACACAAGGCATTGCAGGCAAGTGCATGCCAAAACTTCTTGAGATGTGCCGCAGCTGTGCTCACTGGAAGGCGTCTTTCCAGTAGCTGATGAGCAGCACCTGACTTCAGCGTCTGAGTGGCATGAGGCTTGAGAAGAACACCGGTGCCTCCGTGCCCGCAGGCTCTGTGAAAGCTGTGGCTGACAAGTGCACAGCCCAGCTGGGCAACATTGTCGGCCTGGTCCGTGGGCAGCTCACCAAGCTGCAGAGGGCGACCCTCAGTGCGCTGGTCGTCATGGATGTGCACAACAGGTCAGCGACTTAGGTGGTCACTGTATGGGTACTCAAGAACACCACCTACCATGCATACCTGGCAGCACCGGTCAACAGCCCAGCGGCTGGAGCTATACTTAGGCTGGAGCCGTGCGGTGCAAGTGGTATATGGCTATGCAGCAGTGGGCCAGCCTCTTGGTGTGTAGGTGAGACTTTGGTCCTGTCTCTTGCAGGGATGTGGTGGTCAACCTGGCTGCCCAGGGCGTAGAAGGCAACGTCACAGACTTTGCCTGGCTGTCTCAGCTCAGAATGTACTGGGAGGTAAGGCTGCTGTCAGCATCTGGACAGCATGTGTGACAAGGCAGATTACTGTCGTGGCTTTCTCAGCCTGGTTTCGGTTTTTAACCCTGCCTGTTTAGAGCAACCTGTTGAAGTCCCCTGAGGCTTGCTGTTGGCCAGCACACCCTTAGTGGTTGATCTGCAGGACATGCACGGTGACTCAGACAATCTGACAGTTCCTGTGCGCATGATGAATGCCCAAGTGGAGTATGGATATGAGTACCTTGGCAACAGCGCTCGCCTGGTCGTCACCCCTCTGACTGACAGGTGAGCATGCTTGTGTCAGCAGCTGCATAGAGATGCTGGCATTGCATGTAGCTCTTCTCTGTGCTGCGTTGGTTGAGGTGCAGCAGCAACAGGCAGTGTTGCTGTTGCCTGCACAGCGCTCTCTGAGTTCCCACCTTGCTGTGCAGGTGCTACCGTACACTCATGGGTGCCATCCACCTGAACCTGGGCGGTGCACCTGAGGGCCCTGCTGGCACAGGCAAGACCGAGACCACTAAGGTGAGACTGCTCTCCCAGCCTGGCAGCAGAGTGCTGAGCAAGGCAGTCACCACCAGGTTTGCAGACGCCTGCTTCAGAGCCAATCTGGCCTAAAAGCATTTTGTGGTCATCTGTGCCACCTCCTGTTCTGCCTGTGCTGCAGGACCTGGCCAAGGCCCTGGCTCGCCAGTGTGTGGTGTTCAACTGCAGTGACACCCTGGACTACCTGACGATGGCCAAATTCTTCAAGGGCCTGGCAGCCTCAGGCGCCTGGGCCTGCTTTGATGAGTTCAACCGCATTGATCTCGAAGTGAGCAGGGGCCTTCAGCTGCAAAGAAGTGGCATCATGCAGGCAGCTGCAGCTCATTCACAGCATATCGGCAGCCTGGCTTATAGCTTGCCACAGCAAGCAGTGGGTGCAGTACGCAGCACCCTGCAGCATGCGATTTCAGCCATGCAGCGCCATGCTGCCTCGCCCACTGCAGGACTGCCAGGTGGCCGCCGATGACCTGCAAAGGTGCAGGTCTGCAAGTCCCAGAGCCACCAAGGCTGGCAGTGCTGGGCTTAAAGCATGCACTGTTCCTCATGAAGACATGGCTACTTTGCCTATTTGCCCTGCAGGTGCTGTCTGTGGTGGCGCAGCAGGTCCTGGAGATCCAGATGGCGGTCAAGGCCAAGGTCAAGAGCTTCTTCTTTGAGGGCAGCGAGCTGCCGCTGCGCCCAACCTGCAACGCATTCATCACCATGAATCCTGGCTATGCTGGCAGATCAGAGCTGCCAGACAACTTGAAAGTGAGCTTTGCGTCTGCTCTGGCCCGGCATGGGCTTGCCTTTAGCTCGCTGCATGTTGCAGCTGGACTGCATGGACCTGACTGTTGGCCGCGCTGTTGTTGCAGGCTCTCTTTAGGACTGTGGCCATGATGGTGCCTGACTATGCCATGATTGCTGAGATCATGCTCTACTCCAGCGGCTACCAGCAGGTGGGAAGCCTCAAAGGCCGGCCCTTAGAGCCCTGAAGTGCTATCTGTGGCTGCTCACCCCTTGTGAGCTGCAACCCTGCCTGGTATGTCTACAGGCCCGCGACTGTGCTCGCAAGATTGTGGCCACTTACAAGCTGTGCAGCGAGCAACTGAGCAGCCAGGATCACTATGATTATGGCATGCGTGCTGTGATGGCCGTTCTGAGGGCTGCTGCAAATCTTAAGCGCAAGTGAGTGGCACAAAGGCCACAGCTAGCCGCGAGGGCGTCTTGGCCACAGCGTGCAGGACTGGCTGCAGCATGTTACAAACATCTGGTTGTTGCGGATGTGGCCAAGACGCCCTCACTGCTCCCTCAAGTACAGCGCGTGTGCTGGCCGCTAGTCTCAGCTCAAGTCCAGAGTGCAGTGTGGCTCCTGATGTGCAGCAACCCAGCAGCTCGCGTTGTGCCAATTGCTGCTGCATGCAGGTGCCCTGATGACAATGAGTATGAGCTCATGCTGCGCTCCATTGTGGACGTCAACCTGTGCAAGTTCTTGAGCCACGATGTGCCCCTGTTCAATGGCATTGCCAGTGACCTGTTCCCAGGCGTGACCCTGCCGCCACCTGACTATGGGGACCTCACTGCTGCCCTGAAGAAGCAGTGTGCACAGAACGACCTGCAGCCCACAGATTACTTCCTCATGAAGGTGACAGCAGGGTGGTGTTGCTGTCGAGTCGTCCTGGCTCAACGGCCATGGTCTGCTGTGCTGTGCTGTGTGCTGGCCTTTCGATAGAGTCCACTGTACTCAATGAGATTGTGGTGCTGCTGCAGACCATTCAGCTCTTTGAGATGATCATTGTGCGGCATGGTCTCATGGTGGTGGGCCTGCCCTTTAGTGGCAAGTCTTGCAGCCTCAATATGCTGGCCGGAGCACTGACAGACCTCAAAGCAGGCAAGCGCTCGAAGCACCGACTTGAACGTGCCTGCAGCCCAGATCAGACTGCCAAGCGCTGAGCAGGAGCTTGATCTGACACTTGGCCTCTCAACCATGTGCAGCTGGCAAGGTTGGCACCTTGTTTGAGAAGGTGGAGATGCAGGTCTTAAACCCCAAGTCTGTCACCATGGGCCAGCTGTATGGTGAAGTGGACAAAGCCACACAGGAGTGGAAGGTATCTTGGTGGCTGCGCCTCTTTGACTGACGTGTACTGTGGTGTGCAGCTGTCCTGCTAGTCCTCTGCCTAGCCAGACTTGGTGACATCACATGTAGGGCCTGTGGGTGATGCGCCACCTGAGCACGCTGATGGCCTGCAGGATGGCATCCTGGCTGTGACCTTCAGGCAGCTGGCCAGCGATCCCAGCGAGGCCAGGAAGTGGCTGGTGCTGGATGGCCCTGTCGATGCCATTTGGATTGAGAACATGAACACGGTAAGGACGTTGCCCATGTGGGGGCATGTCCACCTGGAGATGCAGCTGGCCTAAGCTTGGCCCTGAAAGGCCGACAGGCTGGGTGGTGTGCTCAAAGCATTCATGCCACTGCTCAGGTGCTGGACGACAACAAGAAGCTGTGCCTGCCCAACAGTGAGATCATCCAGATGTCCCCAACCATGAGCATGATCTTTGAGGTGAGCCAGCAGCCCTTCTTCAGCGCCACTTGCACAGGTCTGCTGGCTGCTGCATGCCTGAGCAATTTGCTGCAGGTTGGGGACTTGGCAGTCGCTTCGCCCGCCACGGTCAGTCGCTGTGGCATGGTGTACCTGGAGCCTCACCAGCTGGGATGGAAGCCTCTGCTGACCTCCTGGCTGGCAACTCTGCCCCAGGTCAGTGGCTCTCCAGGCCCTGTTCAGTGTGTCGCGCCCCCAGGGCAAGAGTGAATGCATGCGTGCCATGCGCTCACCTCCTCGTTTGCAAAGATTGCTCCTGTGGGCGGCAGTGTCCTGCTGCACCCCTGCATATGTAGTGCTGATGGTGCAGAGCTCCCTGCTCAAGGTGATATCATGCTGCTGAGGGTTTGTCTGGCCATGCAGTCTCTGGGCGACCTGCTGCTGAGTCACATCCGTCAGCTGTTTGAGTGGCTGCTGCCACCCACCCTGCGCTTTGTGCGCAAGGAGCTCAAGGAGATTCAGCCAACCTTGGACGCAAATCTGGCGTGCAGTGCCATGCGCCTGTTCCAGTCCCTGCTGGACGAGTTCAGGCCAACAGGCACAGCAGATGAGCCTGTGGCGCCTGTAGGTGGGTGGCTCTGGCGTTGACCGCTCCTGACCCATGAGCTACTGCAGTCTGGGCAATCATCGTCCATGGGCTTGGCATTTAGCCTGCAGCAGCTGCCCATCCGCGTACTGCCAGAGAGTCTGCAAGCTTATTGCGCACTAATGGGTGCACTGTGGCCGGTCCTGCATGCCGCCTGCAGGTACTGCAGCATTCAAGCTGGCAGCAGATTGGATGTAAGCCTTGCTCAGCATGCTTTGCGGAATGCTTGCTGACTTTTACCTCTGCTGATTGCAGCCAAGACATTTGATGATACCACCAAGCAATTGTGGGCAGAGTCGCTTTGTATCTTTGCCATTGTGTGGTCCATTGGGGCCACTGGAGACACTGATGCACGCAAAGCCTTCAACCAGTTCTTCAGGTGGGGCCGCCCGACTGAGATTGCAGTGCAGCCTCATGATGTGCTAGTGCAGCTACAGGGCAAAAGGATGCAGTCCTGTGCCCACGTCTCTGAGAGCTGTTGTGCCTTGTGTGTACAGAGGCACCATCAAAGCAGAGAGATATGGGTTTGCACCTGTATGGATGATCTGACACTGCTGACTGCAGGACGATAATGGAGGGGGCTGTACCTGTGGGATACGAGGAATACCTGCAGGGCTCCAGGCCCAAGATTGCTGCTCCGATGATGCCAGACACAGATGGCACCACTGTCTATGACTTCACCTTTGACAAGGTTACTGTGCCTGCTGACAATGCTCTGCACAGGCACCTTAGACTTATTGCTTTGAGTGCCGAGCGCTGCAAGCCTCAGCGTAGGCACCTTTGTGGTGGCTGCTTTGGCATTGACTGCTGCTGCTCAAGTTTTGCCGGCACCTTGCTGTGCTGATGCTGTCTCGGTGGACATTTTGTGAGTGCAATGCTGCTGCCCTGACCCCACTGTTGCGTCGGCCTAGTCTTGGTGGATGCTTGCGTCGATGCTGCCCGCTTGCTGCTGTGCCAGACAGGATGCTCAGTGCTGCTGCTGCCTGCAGACTGCCACAAAGTGGCAATCCTGGGCGCAGATGCAGGGCCCTGTGCAGATTTCTGCAGATGCTAAATTTTCAGACATCATCGTCCCCACCAAGGACTCTGCTCGCTACACCTTCCTGCTGGACATTGCACTGAAGCATGGCCACCCCATTCTGTTTGTGGGCCCCACAGGTCAGCGGCCTTGCCAGCCACCAAGTAGCTGCAGCTCGAAAGCGTCCTTTGGGAGGTAACCTAGACGACGCTATTGACCTGGTTCATGGTTCCTCAAGCATCAATGCTGCGCAGAACGATCATCACACGCTCATTGCCTGTGCTGGTGATGTTCGGTTGGGACTGTTGCCTGCATCTTGCCGGAGCTGAGTGTCTCCTGCTCCCATCCCTGCAGGTACTGGCAAGTCCACCTACATCAACCGCCACCTGGTCCAGGGGCTGCCCAAGGAGAGCTGGGCACCCATCTTTGTGACCTTCAGCGCCCGCACCAGCGCCAACATGACCCAGGAGCAGGCAAAACCTTTTTTCTGTTCTTTGAACACCCAAAAGCCTCTTGCGGGGTGCCTGCATGACACCTGCTCTGCCACAAGAACTCTGCGCAGTTAGTCACAGTTGCGCCGTCTGGAAGCTGGCTTGTGGACTGGCTGGCCATTTGCTGCGGCAGAGTGCTAGGGGCTCTAGGCATGTGGCTGCCCACCTGTGCATGTTGCATCTGCAGATCGATGGCCGCCTGGACAAGAGACGCAAGGGCGTGTATGGGCCACCAGTCGGCAAGAAGGCTGTCGTCTTTGTGGATGATCTGAACATGCCTGCCAAGGAGACCTATGGTGCCCAGGTGAAAATATCTTAATTTGCCCTGCAGTCGGCTGTCACACGGTCTGTCGCCCTGCTCTTCCCACAGTCTCAGTTCGGTGCCACCTGCTGCTGGATGCATGTTTTATCATCCGACATGGCATGCCCTGTTCCGTGTTTGCAGCCTCAGCGCTTGCAGCTTCAGCGCCTGCTGCTGAGAGCTTCACCTGCTCAATGCTGCTGAGGCCACGCTGTGCTGCTGCAGCCCCCCATCGAGCTGCTGCGCCAGTTCATGGACATGCATGGGTGGTATGGCCGGGACAACAGCTTCCGCAGTATGACAGATGTGCAGTTTGTGTCAGCAATGGGGCCCCCAGGCGGTGGCCGCTCGTTTGTCACAGACCGCTACCTCAGGCACTACCACATCCTGGCACTCAGCCAGGTGACTGCAGCAGACATTTGCTTGAGCAGATAAGCTCAAGGTGACAGTTTCGGTGTCCCCTGCATGTCAAGGCACCTTGCCGCCTCACACAGCAAGCTCTGCAGGAGTTCAGTGCTGCAGCATTTTGTGCCTGGCTCCTTGACATATCCAAGCAGCTGGTCCAGAGGACTGCTGCGCTTGCTGCTGCAGACCAGTACACCATCCAGGTCAGGGCCCTCTCAGCTCCCATGCCTCTTGTTGCACAGGTGACCAATGACACGCTGGTCACCATCTTTAAAACCATCCTGGACTGGCACCTGACCTCCAAGGGCTTCCCTGAGCCCTGCAAGAAGCTGGGTGCCGGCATCATTGTAGCCACTCTGGACATCTACAGCCAGTCCATGAGCAAGCTGCTGCCAACGCCCACCAAGAGCCACTACACCTTCAATTTGCGGGACTTTGCTCGCGTCATTCAGGTGGGAGCCACAGCGAGGTCACAGCACGTCCATCACCCAGTGAGGGAGAGGAGTTGGCAGCCTGGGAGCCTGCCTGTCAGTGCCAAACCCCTGCCTGCACAAGCAGGTGCTGGCAGCTGATACCCCAGGCATGCCGCCTGGACATCAGGTGTGGTGGACATTGTGAATGTTGTGCTGCATGAGCATTGTCGGAAGTTTGCTCTCAGCATGTTGAGCGCAGTTCTTCCCCTGCTGCCGATGCAGGGCGTCATGATGCTGCCGCCCACCTCCCTGCCTAGCGAGGGGCAGAGCGCAGTGTACAAGCGCCTTTGGGTGCACGAGGTCTTCCGCGTTTTCTGCGACCGGCTGGTGGACGACGCAGAGCGTGTCTGGCTGCTCCAGCAGGTGTGCATGCCCTCTGCTTTGCTGCAGGCATTCAGTGACATGGCCTCATTTGCCCCTCCTGGGTTACACCTCAGGTCCAGGCCACTCCAGTGTCAATGATCAGTATTGCGAGTGTGGGCACGGAGGACTGTGCTGCCCCAGAGACTGAACCCCTTGCTGGCATCGCTGGTCTTTGAGGCATCATCCGCATGTGCGCTGCATCAAGGTGATTATGCTGGAGCAGCTGGTAGCAAGCAACACCTCCTCCCGCCCTGCAGGTCAAAACCACAACCAGTCAGCACCTGGGTGACGACTTTGACACCTTGTTTGCTGGCCTGGCGCCCGCCAAGGGCAGCCCCATCAGCGGAGAGGAGATGCGCCGCTGCCTCTTTGGCGACTACATGAACACAGCTGCAGAGCCCAATGAGAGGCAGTATGCTGAAGTCTCAGACGCACAGGCCCTCATCAGCACAATGGAGGGCTACCTGGTGGACCACAATGGTGAGAGGCTGCACTGTCAACACTGGACATGGCATGCTGCTCAGCGCATCTTGTGCTTGTCAAACAGCTTCCATGATACTGATGCTGGCAAGGTCAGCTGTGCTTGCAAAGCTGCCTATGACGCAGGCTGGAGTTCTCTGCAGTCGTACTGTTGTTGCTGGCCAGCCACTGCACCTGCCTGTGTCAATGTCCAGATCTTTTATGAAAATTTCCAATGCAGGCATGAGCAAGCGCCCCATGGACCTGGCCATGTTCCTGTTTGCTGTGGAGCACGTCAGCCGCATTTGCCGCGTGCTCAAGCAGCCAGGCGGTAACATGCTGCTGGTCGGTGTGGGGGGCAGCGGCAGGCAGAGCCTGACCCGGCTTGCTGCCTTCATCTGTGGCCAGGACGTTTTCCAGGTCAGCTGCAGACTGCTTCTTATGTTCTGAGGCCTGCAAAGCATGTCACCTGCAGACCCAATGAAACTCTCCTGCCAGCTCCTGCAACATATTTGTGCTGTTTGGGCCCATCCAGAGCTCAGCAGGATCTGATGGTTCATGCTCCTGCAGGTCGAGATCTCAAAGAGCTATGGCAAGCTGGAGTGGCGCGAGGATCTGAAAAGGATTCTGCGCAGGGCTGGAGGTAGGCTGGGACCCTTGTGTGCAGCCCAGCCAGCTGCAACTGACCTGCCTTGCATCTGCAGCCAGACCAAACACTCTCTGCGACTTGCAGGCAGGTGGAACCAATACCCTGCAACCGCATATGCAGGCCGGCAGGCCACATGCCGCTTTCCCAGATCCTGCAGCCGTGCAGATACCATTTGACCATGACCTGCAGATTGAGGTGGCTGCCTGCAGGTGAGGACAAGTCCAGCGTCTTCCTCTTCAGCGACACCCAGATCAAGGACGAGGCCTTTGTTGAGGACATCAACAACCTTCTAAACAGCGGGGAGGTGCCCAACATGTTCCCCAGCGATGAGAAGATGCAGGTGGCAAAGAGTTCCCAGCAATTGCAACCCCTGTGCGTGCAGTTATAGAGGACAGCTGGCAGTGTTGTGTGCAAAGTGACCCTGCCCATGTGGGTTGCTCCCCACTATGGGGTTCCCTCAAGTCCAGGCTCGGTTCTAGCCCCAGCCACCAGGGTGGGCACGCCCAAGAGGAGTCCTTGAACAGGGCTGCAGCGAAACAATGCGACAGCTTCTATCGTCCCTGCAGGTTCTAGAGATGGTGCGCCCAGCCGCCTCCAAAAGGGGCCTGGAGACCCCGGTGGAGCTGTGGGGCTACTTTGTGGAGCAGTGCCGCCAGCGCCTGCACGTGGTGCTCTGCATGAGCCCCATCGGCAACGCCTTTCGCGACAGGCTGCGCCAGAACCCCTCCCTCATCAACTGCTGCACCATCGACTGGTTCCAGGTCTGTCCCTGCAGTGCATACTGCCTGGGCTGCGCTCAGACGGCTGTGCACAAGGCAGACCAGGCAATAAAACCCATCTTGGGGCAAATTGCGTCTGCGTACAGCTCCTGTGGGTCCCTCTCAAGGCACTGGCCGCGGCAGACAGCTTGCTGGCAGCAAATTCTTTGACCCAAGCCGCCTGGCTGCAGGTCTGGCCCAAGGACGCTTTGGAGGCTGTGGCCTACAAGTTCCTGAAGGAGATGGACCTCACAGACGATGTGCGTGGCAGCCTGGTAGAGCTCTGCCAGTCAGTGCACCGCATGGTGAGCTGCGCCTTAGCAGGTGGTATGTGTCCAGCCCTCCTCTGCTGACCTCAAGTCTCCAGCATTTTGAGACAGCACAATTTGAGACAGCTTAATGGCAGATCTGGTGTCCTGCGGCAGCCCCTGTCAGCAGCAGGATGCCACTGCTGAGTCAAGTCTGCCATGAGGTAGAACACTTGCAATGCTGGAGCAGCAGAACAGCATCTCAGGCTGCCTGCCAGGCCAGCTGCATCAAGAGCACAGCCCCTGGCAACACCAACCACTTGCGTGACCCACCTCGTCCAGAGCGATGCATGTCGCCTGCTGCTCCCTGCTGAGCGCACCAACAGTGGCGTCAGCGACAAAGCTCAACATGGACTGATCGCTTCTGCAGATGCGTGACGCTAGCGAGCAGTTCAGATCTGAGTTGGGGCGCTTCAACTATGTTACCCCCACCAGCTACCTGGAGCTCATCAGCATGTTTGCCCGCCTGCTCAATGCCAAGCGAGCTGAGAACAGCCTCACGCTCAGCCGGTACACTGTGGGGCTGGACAAGCTGCAGAGCAGCGCAGCCCAGGTTGCCACCATGCAACAGGAGCTCAGGGTAAGTAGTCATGTCAACAGGGCTGTGCACGGCGCCAGCATGTCTGCCTTGACCACTTGTCATTGTACATGGCTGTGCATGTCATGAAGTTCCCGCCTTGCCTCTCTGTGGCATTCAGGTCAGTCCTGTGCAAGGCTCTGATCACCAGTTCACTGCCACAGGCCCTGGTTGTGCTGTAAGCTCGTCCCATGCTGTCGAAACAGTGAAGGATCCTCGCCCCACCATGGGTTTCTCCTGTGGTGCAGGACCTTCAGCCCCAGCTGATTGCCACTGTGGGTGAGGTGGAGGGCATGATGGAGCGCATTGCCAAGGAGAAGCAGGAGGTGGTGGAGCCCAAGGCATCTGCCGTCAAGGTCGACGAGGCCGCTGCACAGCAGCAGGTGGGCGAGGCATAGCCTTTTGGGTCATGAGCACACTTAGCATGAATTGCGCACCCTATACATGGCGCAGCAGGGCAGCAGTTGTAAGCTGCCAGCTGAAATGGTGCAGCTCGCAGACAGAACTTGACTGCTCAGGCCCAAAGCATACAGCTCGGCACAACCTAAGCATGCCTGCTCAATCGAGCGTCCCGTTCAAGGGTTTCACTTGACTACCAAGGGCAATGTAGTCTTCATCTCAGCTGCTGGGCCCGTAGGCTGATGTGGCGCGCAAAATCAAGGATGAGTGCGAGGCTGAGCTGGCTGTTGCGATGCCCATATTGAACGATGCCCTGGCTGCCCTGGACACCATCAAGGAGGCTGACATCGCCTACATCCGCAAGCTGGGCAACCCTCCAGGTGCCATCAAGCTTGTCATGGAGGTGAGCGCCAGCACCACTGAGTCCTTGTTAGGCTGTGCTTGGGTGGGTTAAATATAGCTGGTGGGCTAAGACTGGCAGCAGGACCTGGCACATAGCAGCAGGGCTGTGGCGAGCTGCAATAGGGCAGCCATACTGCAGACCAGCCCAATCTGAGGATGGCTTCTTTGTGGTGCCGCAGCACTCCTTTCATTGTCAGATGGTCCTGGACTGTGCCAGGCATTGGGCAGGCATGGTGCAGCGTGACTTGCCAAGCAGGCTCACTGGCTGCTTGGTGGGGCTCAGCCTCCTGCTCTGATTGCAGACAGTGTGCGTCATTCTGGATGTGAAGCCAGCAAAGGCCAAGGATGACGCTGGCAAGCCCGTCAATGACTACTGGAAGCCCTCTGTGGCGCTGCTGAATGAGAAAGACTTTCTGGGCAAGCTCAAGTCCTATGACAAGGACAATATACCCCCCAAGATCATTGACAAGATCAGGTCAGTGCTTTGGAGGTCCCCGATGACTGTGCCTGTTACTGTATTGTCAGCAGTCCATGTCTAGAACAGCCACCTGCAGCAGTGCATACTGCCGTGAGCTGATCCATTGCCTAGTGCAGACTGAAGCTCAGAATTCTGCCTGCAGGTCCACCTACCTGACAAACGAGGGGTTCACCCCTGAAAATGCCAAGAAGGCCTCACCAGCTGCAGAGGGGATGTGCAAGTGGGTGCACGCTATGTCTTCCTACGACAAGGTGCGCCTGCAGCCACGCATAAATGGGTTGCCAGCGCCTCTTGATGGCACTGGAGGAGCTGTGCAACATTCCGGCACCCTGACCCTGGCAGTAACCCTGTGAGTGGGCCACGAGGAAGGCTCTTGCCTGGAAGGGTCTCTGGAAAGGCACTCTTGCCTAATTTCTTTGAGGCCCCATGAAAGCATGGAAGCCTGAGGAACTGCTCTCATTGTGGCATTTAAACAGCAAGGCGGGTGATGTACATGCCCAAGCTGGCCTTGCTGCAGGTGGCCAAGGTGGTGGCGCCCAAGAAGGCTGCCCTGAAAGAGGCAGAGGATCAATATGAGGGCGTCATGGTAGGCCTGCGGGCCAAGCAGGCGGAGCTCAAGGTGGGCACCAGTGGTGGCTCCTCAAAAGGGCACCTTGGGTGGAGCATGAATTTTGAAGTGAGGCAGCATGCCCCTTGATCTATGAAATGGGCTTGCCTGCTGCATGCCGGCCTCTGGGCTGGCTTAATAGCTGGCAGTCATGCAGCTCTAGCGGCACCTGGTGTGGTTCTTGGCAGCATGCCTGCTTTCACACACCAGCAATGCCGTTAGAGCATGCATTCTGGTGGGCTGGCTTGTCCAGCAGAGGCAGTGCTAATAGTTGGCAAACCTGCAGGAACTGCTGGACAAGCTGGCTGGCATGGAGAATGAGCTGAGCAGCAACACTGACAAGAAGAACAAGCTGGAGGCAGAGGTCCAGCTGTGCAGCGTTAAGCTGGAGCGGGCGGAGAAGCTCATTGGGGGCCTGGGTGGAGAAAAGGCAAGTGACACCATCTTGACCTGCTGCTCGGCGAGCCTGCAGTGCTTCCTTCGCATGTCTGCCAAACCCATGAAGCCTGGCTGAATGGCAGGCTCTTGCATAGCTAGCATACCTTTGTAATTCTACTTCAGCATGTGCTGCTGCTGCATGGCAAGCTGTGTGGCAGACAGGCCTAAGTTGCGGTGTGTGCATGCCTGCAGGTCAGGTGGACAGAGACAGCAGAGAGGCTGCAGAATGCCGCCGTCAACCTCACCGGCGACATGGTGGTCGCAGCTGCTGTCATTGCCTACCTGGGCGCCTTCACCTCGGCCTTCAGGCACGCCTGCATTTCTTCGTTGCGCCGGCCTCACAGGGCCGCCGCCGGCAGCTGGCAGGCCATTTGGTGCCTGAGTTGCTCTCAGATTGCTGCTGGCACACCAGTTGCACACCAATTGCCAGAGCAGCTCACATGATGCTGGTGCCGCCCATTGACATACTGATTAGTGGTGCAGATCGCTGAAGTAATCTGATCTCTGGTGCAGGCAGCGCCTGACTGGCGAATTGGTGCAGCTCTGTACCCAGCTAAACATTCCTCACAGCCCCACCTTCTCCCTCACGGCTGTGCTGGGCGTGCCAGTCAAGATCCGAGAGTGGCTCATTGCTGGACTGCCCAACGATTCCCTGTCCATCGACAATGGCATTGTGGTCGCCAACGCAAGGCGGTGGCCCCTCATGATTGACCCCCAGGGCCAGGCTAACAAGTGGATAAAGAATTTAAAGCGCAGCGCCAACCTGCAGGCATGTGCACAGCAGCTGTGCTGACCAGGTTCAGCCTAGTCTGCCTGCCACTGTCTCTGTCCAGCATCAGGACACACTGCTCTGCATTGCATCTGAGCGCCCAGCAGGAGCCCAGCTCACAGTGCCTGCAAATGCACTGCTGCCACCCCTGGTAAGCATGAGCCAGCACTTCACTGCCCAACAGCAAGCGCTGCATGTCTTGCAGCAAGCGCCCCAACATGACCTTGAGATCTGACAAATTTGGTGAGGGTCCTCCTGCCTGATGTGTCTAGCCACTGCGCACTCCACGCCTCCCTGCAGGTGATCAAGCTGTCTGAGGGTGGCGAGTACCTACGCACGCTGGAGAATGCCATCCAGTTCGGGCTTCCAGTCCTGCTGGAGAATGTTGCAGAGGAGCTGGACCCCTCCCTGGAGTCCCTCCTGCTCAAGCAGGTCTTCAAGTCTGGGGGTAAGCGCTGCTGTGGGGTGGCTTCTGCTGCTCATAGTTTGTGATGTTGTGGCATGCTGCTGCCAAATTGAATGGGGCTGCTCATGGTCTCCAGGCCAGGGGTGAGTAATGCTGTCACGTTGCGCCCTCTCTGCTATGAGCCTAGCTCCTGCAAGACGAGGCTGGCAGAGCTACCCAAGCTTGATGTGGGTGCTGCTGGCATCGTGTGTTGTGCTGCCATGTCAGCTTTGTGTAGCCACCGCTAGCATGGCCAACAACGCCATGCTGTGCACCTGCAGGTGTTGACTGCATCCGTCTGGGCGACAGCACCGTCGAGTACAGCGCCGAGTTCAGGTTCTACATCACCACCAAGCTGCGCAACCCCCACTACCTGCCAGAGGTGGCGGTCAAGGTCACCCTGCTCAACTTCATGATCACGCCTGCTGGTCTCAGCGACCAAATGCTGGGTGAGCAACTTGCATTGCAGGGAGCTAGCCTTAAACAAAGCTGGACACCATGTCTCGACCGCAGGGGACATGCGCAGTCTCAGTGTTACTGTGCCAACTGTCAGCAAGTGCCCTGTGCTTTGAAGATGCGTGCTGTGGCATGGGCACACAGCCGATAAAATGCCAGCCTCCCCAGCATGTCAAAGAAACAACAGAAGGCAGTGGCAGGCCTGTTGTGGTGCAGATGTGGTGGGCAAGTTGCACTGAACGGCACCAACTGGTCGCATCAGCAGAGCTTCACAAGCATCAACACGTTCTGGCATGTAGGTGTGGTGGTGGCCAAGGAACGGCCTGATCTGGAGGAGCAGCGCAACGAGCTGGTGGTACAGAGCGCAGACAATAAGCGGCGCCTGAAGGAGATCGAAGACAAGATCTTGGAGGTGGGCGCGGGAACCCTGCCAGCTGCAATACGGGCCCTAGTGCAGAGGCTCATGTGGCGGACGGGCTGTTGAAGCAAAGCACTTCAATTGCCTGCGTTGCCTGCAGCGTGGCATGGAGCAGCACGGCCAAGGACACTGAGAAATCTGACTGCATCCTCTGCAACGCCATGGCCTGCAGCCTCAGTGTTGTGGTGATGGGTGTCTGTGGAGCCGCTCATCGTTCTGAGAGCGCAGCCCACTTCTTATAAGGCCCCTGCAGGCACACTTGGCAGAGCCCCACTGTGCAGCATCAGATCTTGCTTGCTGCTGGGCGGCCTGACCTGTCAGCCTCATGAGGGCATTGCGACATGGGAGCTCACTGCCGTGCTGGCGGCCTGCAGATCCTGTCTGCCTCTGAGGGCAACATCCTGGAGGATGAGAGCGCCATCTCGGTTATCACAGAGGCCAAGGGGCTGGGTAATGAGATCACTAACAAGCAGAAGGTGGCTGAGCAGACAGAGCAGGAGATCGAGCGCGCCAGGACGGCCTACAAGCCCTGCGGCGACTATACAGCCATCCTGTTCTTCTGCATCTCAGGTGGAAGTGCCGTGCTTATCGTGCACAGCGCCCTCTGCCTTCCCTCCCCTGAGGCATGCCGCCTGCAATGCTCAGGCCTTGAGAGCATGCAGCCTACGCTTCTCCACCTTTCTGCTGCCAGGGTGCTGCTCTTATGCACAATGAGGGCATGCACTCAGCTGTAATGTAAGCACAGAATAGTGTGCTGCACCTGCCACTGCAGACATTGTCTTGCTGCAAATCTGCCACTGATCTGTGCTGACGCCCCCTCTGCAGACCTGGCCAACATCGACCCCATGTACCAGTACAGCCTGCCCTGGTTTGTCAACCTGTTTGTGGGATCAGTGGCAGCTGCGGTCCAGGTGGACGATGTGCCCCAGAGGCTGCACCACATCCACAATCACTTCACCTACGCCCTGTACTGCAACATCTGCCGCAGCCTGTTTGAGAAGGACAAGCTGCTGTTCGCCTTCCTGCTGTGCTCGCGCATCATGGAGGCTCGGGTGCGGGGCTGCCCTGCAACAACTGCAGTGATGCCCTGTCCAGGATGACCAGCTGCGGCTTGCCTTCCTGCTGTGCTTTTCCGTGTCACAAAGGCCTGGGTGACGGCCTGACCTGCTATCATCCGCCGCAGTCTGTTGTGCTTGTTTGTGTGCTCGTGCTGGGCTTCTGTGTGCAAGCCGCCGCTGCGACACCTACAGCAGCTTGGGTGAGCAGGAATTGCAAGCTAGCTTCCCTTTGTGCTTGCTGACTGCCGCAGCCAATGTGGCCAGCAGCAGCAGGCTAGCTCTTGGCCATGAATCCCATGCTGACATACTCCACGCTGCCAGCACATGTCGCAGTTCCAAGGCGTTTCAATAATTGCTGCTGGTTTTCCAGGGCAATGTGGACCCTGATGAATGGATGTTCCTGCTCACTCGCGGGCTTGGCGAGGCAGATCCCACGCCCAACCCGGCCCCTGAGTGGCTGGTAGACAGGGCCTGGAAAGAGCTGTGCCGGCTCAGCAAGCTGCCCAGCTTCAAGGTGAGACAGCACACAGAATGAGCAATTTCCGACTCGACAGCCAGCCATCCATCTCAGGCAAGATGCGCCACGTGGCAGCAGACACTTGATGATGTCCCCAGCTGTAGTGTGATGTCATGCAGGGCCTCGCGGAGTCCTTTGTCAAGGATGCCAACTCCTGGAAGCCACTCTATGACAGCTCATCTCCTGCATCAGTCAACATGCCCCACGGCTTTGAGCTGCTGTCCCCCTTCCGCAAGGTCCTGATTGTCCGGTGCATCAGGTGAGGGCTGGCTCCCTGTTGAGACCCCAGCATCTGGATGCATGCATCAAATAAACATGCGACAGTCTGGCAGTCTGTGTCGTGAGCAGGTTTGATGTCCATGGCGTGCCCAGCCCACAGGCAGAAGCACTCCATTGTTCCCAGGCCCGCCAGTCCTGGCACCCCAGGAGCCCGCATGGAAGTCGCCTCTCACCCTCACTCTGCCTTTGGTGCAGGCCTGACAAGGTGGTGCCAGCAGTGCAAGACTTTGTGGAGTCCCAGCTGGGCAAGCGTTTCGTGGAGCCCCCTGTCTTCGACCTGGGCGCCTGCTATGCAGACTCCAACCCCACCACGCCCCTCATCTTTGTGCTGTCCGCGGGGTCCGACCCCACGGCAGCCCTGCTGCAGTTTGCTGGCGAGAGGGAGATGGGCTCGCGGCTCAGCACCATCTCCCTTGGGCAGGGGCAGGGCCCCAAGGCTGCTGCCATGATCTCAGAGGCAGTCTCGGCTGGCAACTGGGTCGTGTTGCAGGTGAGCTTGGTGTCTTTGAATCTCTAGGCGCCAGCCTTCCAGCGCAAACTGTGATCTCAGCAGCCGCCTGCAAGCTGAGCAAGAAGCCACACTCAGTAACCAACACACTCATGCTGGGAGTCCTGCCCAGATGTGCCGCAGTCTATCACCTGATGTGTCTGTTGAGGAGTTGGGTGGCACTACATGCTTCTGTCATTTTCTGCTCACGACGCAGTCTCCCGGGCATGTTGTGCTCATGAGTCCCTGAGTGCCTGGCGTGGACCCGCCACTTGGCCCCTTAACCTCACATACAGCTCTGCACTCGAACTGCCACCTTCATCCCTGACCAGCTCAGACCACCTGCAGAACTGCCATCTGGCCCCCAGCTGGATGCCCAGCCTGGACAAGATCTGTGAGCAGCTGGACCCGACCACCACCAACGCAGACTTCCGCCTCTGGATCACCAGTTACCCCAGCCCCAAGTTCCCTGTCAACATCCTGCAGAACGGCGTCAAGATGACCAACGAGCCCCCCAAGGTACTGCCTGCCACCAGTGAGGGCAGCATGGCTCCCACCACGATCGGCTCGCAGTGCATGAACCACCCCTGCGCAGGCAGTGCTGCTCAGTGTGCACCCATGTTGTACCGTCCCTGCTGCACAGGGCTTGCAGCATGTCAGGCATCACAATGCTGCCTGTGCAAGTGCAAGGGGCAGGCCCATCTCTGGGACAACATTGAGCCAACACAACGCCCAGTGTGTGTCTGTCATGCATGAAGAAGGTGTCACTTCTGAACCTGGCGCAATATAGATACCAGCTTGTGCGTTTGCTTGTGCTGCAGGGCATCCGTGGGAACATGAAACGCTCCTACATGCTGGAGCCGCTGTGCTCCCCTGAATTCTTTGAGGGATGCACAAAGCCCACTGTTTTCAAAAACCTGCTGTTTGGCCTGGTGTACTTTCACGCAGTCATCCAGGAGCGCCGCAAATTTGGGCCCCTAGGCTGGAACATCCCCTACGGGTTTGACGATGGGGACCAGCGCATCAGCGCCCGCCAGCTGCGCATGTTCCTAGACGAGAATGCTGAGGCAAGCTGGGGTTCCGCTGTTGCTTGAGAGGGGCCTTGAGACTCCCTGAGACTACCAGGCTCTGATGGCCAGCGCGCCGGCGTACCTGCCTACTGGGCAAGCAAGTCATGCTAAAGTGCTCTGGCAGGGGAGTTGTGGCTGCTTGGGGCAGAGCTCAGTCTCCTGCAGGGATTGCAGTGCTGCACAGCACCAGAAGCTCTGCAGCTGTGATGCACCTTGTTCTGGGGGCCAGTGTTGAGGTAGGCTGGCACCCCAGCCTCTACCCTTCCCCTAAGGGAGGAAGCTGTGATGGTCAGAGATGCATGGCAGGGCTTCAAAGTGAAGCACGTGCAGGGCGTGGTGTGAGACTGCCATGTCCCTAGGACATGCTCTGCAGCCTTAGGCATGACCATAAGCACGTGCTGCCTCACGCGAAGCCTTGTGCAGTGCCCCGTGGCGGCCCTGGGAAGTAGCAGCTCACCACAGGCAGAGTCTAGCACACCCTACATAGTCCCACCCACTGCTCTGCAGATCCCCTTCAATGCGCTGCGCTATGTGACTGGGGAATGCAACTACGGCGGGCGTGTGACAGATGATAAGGACCGCATTCTGCTCAACACCATCCTGGAGCAGTGCTACAACCCAGCCATGGTGGCAGAGGAACGACACAAGCTGTCACCTTCAGGGCTGTACTACCCGCCGGACCCAGGTGGGCGCCTCACCTGCATGTGAACAGAGATTTCACGATTGCCTGGCCAACCTGCAGAAGCTTCACTGCGTGGCGCAGCAGATTGAAAGTCAAGCTCAGGCCCTTGCCCACCTCACTGTTTTGGGGAGGATATGGACCTGCGACGCCCTCACCATGCCTGGTGCCATGCCCAGATGCAGGTCCTTGGTTGCCTGCCACAGGGGCTCTTGGGCTACAGAGGCATGCTGTGCGGCATGCACCTTGTTGGAAAACCCCGGTGAGCATGGTGACGTGAAGCCTGACCTCTGGCACGCTGGTCTGCCTTGCAGGGCCCTACGAAACCTACCTCAAGTACATAGACGGCCTTCCCATCAATCCTGCGCCAGAGGCCTTTGGGCTGCATGAGAACGCAGACATTGCTAAAGACCAGAACGACACAGCCCTCATGTTCAGCTCCCTGCTGAGCGTGAGCGGCAGCAGTGGGGGCAAGGGGGGTGGTGCCAGCGAGCTGCACATTGCTGGTGGGCGGCATCCCTGCCCGCTGCCACATGTCGACAGTTCACCCCGCTGCGCATGCCGCATTCCGGACAGGGCACCACCTGGCAATGTACACTTGTTGCCAGGTGCAAGATGTTGATTGGTTCTTCAGAACTGCCAGGCATGGCCTGTGTGTGCACACTTTGGCAGATCTGCCAAGATCTAGACATGACTCTGCTGGGCCCACCTGGATGCGGCAAACGCACAGGGTGTGCTCTGCAGGCATTTTGGCGCAGTGCCTGGCCAAGCTTCCACCCAACTTTGACATAGAGGTGGTGCAGCGCAAGTACCCGGTCAAGTATGAAGACAGCATGAACACCATGCTGGCCCAGGAAATGAGCCGCTTCAACAAGCTGCTCAGCGTCATCCGGGACTCCCTCAAAAACATCAGCCTTGCGCTGCAGGTTGGTCACGCTCCAACTCATGGGCTGCCATGGGAATGAGCGGCTTGGCTTCTGCCTTGCCCTTGCAAGAGATGCCCCTGCATATGCTCGTTGGGTGGTGTCTGTCTACAGAGAGCTTCACAGTTACCTTTGCAGCACAAGGGTGCAGCGGCATGCTGGCTGCCTGCCCAGCCATCGCACTTGTGCTGGCATGACTGGTCCACCCTTGTAGGGCTTTGCTGACAGCAAGGTGTGCGTGGCCCCTGCTGCTGTCTGCAATGCCGTGGACTGTGTGAGATTGCTGAACAGAGGCAGCACCCGCTCCTGCTGCAGGGCCTGGTGGCCTTGTGGCAATCTGCTTCTCTGGCTACCCCAGACTGCTTGGCACTGTTGGCAGCAACCTGGGGCTGCCTTTGCTGCTGTGCCCTGCTGACTGCAGTGTGTGCCCCTGTTGCAGGGCCTAGTGGTCATGAGCGCTGAGCTTGAGGCAGCCTACCGCAGCATCAGCGTGGCGCGGGTGCCTGACCTGTGGGCCAAGGTGTCCTACCCATCTCTCAAGCCGCTGGCCTCCTACCTGGAAGACCTGTACAATCGACTGCACATGCTGCAGGTAGATGTGGGAACACATCAAAGTTCTGCCTCAGCCTGGCATAATGCTGTGGACTGCCATGTCTTGTGGCAGTGTGCCTGCCTGCTCAATCTAGTGTTTGGGCTCCATACAGGTATCGCCCTTTGCAGAAAGCAGCCATCTCATCCTGCGGTGCTGATTCTAGGGTCCAACCCTGCTTTCTCCAGCATGGCTTCCTCAGCACATGTTAGCGCCCTTTGGCAGTCAATCTGCGACAGCTCCTGACCAGGAGCTGTGGGGCTGCAGAGCTGGTACGAGAACGGCGCTCCCTCCATCTTCTGGCTGTCTGGCTTCTTCTTTGTGCAGTCCTTCCTTACTGCTGGGCTCCAGAATTTTGCGCGCAAGCACGCCATCCCCATCGACATGGTTGAGTACGATTATGAGATGCTGGGGATGGAGCCTGCCAGGTGTGCCGCCTTGCAGCCAGTGGCAGCCAGCACAGAGGCAGCGTGCAGCAGGCCACAACGTGCAACCTGGCTTTTGAAGCCAGGATGCTGCTGCACAGCCAGAGCCTGCCGCATTGCAAGGGTTCAGCAATGCCGCTTGAACAGCCTGTGACGCAGTGTCTGATGCCAGCAGCTGCAGCGCATGCAGTTCTTGCAGCCGTCTCCCATCTGCCTCACAAGCTGGGTCATGTTGTTGAATGACTCAGCGTGCCTGGCCCCAGCTGGCCAAGGCATGGCCGCAGTCCCTCACCGGATTGCTGTATTTTCAGTACATGGCTGTAGGTACACAACCCCAGCTGAGGAAGGAGTGTACATCCATGGGCTGTACCTTGAGGGCTGTAGATGGGACCCGCTGAAACGTGTGCTGGCAGAGTCACAGCCAAAGGTACAGCTGCGCAACCTGCCTGTATTGCTTGTTGCGTCATATGCTCAATGGAACTGATGCCATCCCACAGCACCACACGTCTCTGCTGCTCCTCTTGAGTCAGTACCACTCTTTGTGCAGGTTCTTTTCACTCCAGCGCCATGTATGTGGTTGCGTCCAAAACGAGTTGACAAAATGTCACAGTACCCACACTACAACTGCCCAGTGTATAGAACTGCAGAGCGCAGAGGTGTCCTAGCCACGACAGGACACTCCACAAACTTTGTGATGTTTGTGCGTTTGCCAACCATTGAGCCTGCAAGCCATTGGACTTTGAGTGGTGTTGCTTTGATCAGTTCGCTATCTGACTGAGCCATCTGGCGGCATTCTTATGTCAACTTGGAGTGCACTACGTTGTGTTTCAAGCTCAAGTCACAGCAGCTGGCCCTAGTTGGAGGTGGCTACAACACTGTGGGCAGATGGTTTGGTCCTAAAGTCTGCTCTGCAACTCATGTGGTCTTCTCTACACTGGCAAGCAGCGTCAGCGCCAAAGTCAGGAACGCGAGGTGGGCCAAATCAAAGCAAGTCTCGAACAAAACTTTTGGGGCAAAGAGTGCCCAAACCATTAGGTGTCTCCTTTGCAGGGCTGCGCTGGACATCGCCACAAATGCATTGACAGTGCGTACAGTTGTGCATGTCAGGCAAAGGCCTCTGAGCAGGTTTTGAGCTGGGACATGCCTCTGCCCCCAAGACAGACCAGCAGCGACCAGGGGCACTGCCAGGGTGAGACCAAGCTGGGCAGCGAAAGTGTTGAGAGCCAACCAGGCACCAGATGCATAGAAGCTGAACTCGTCAATCCCCACAAATCCTGCAACAGCATGACCATGCTGTCAGGCTGCAGAAGGCAAGGTGCAGACATCACAGTTTCAGAAAGTGTGAAACTCACCAGCAGAATACTGCAGGCCAGCCAGCTCACAAAAGTGGCTTGTGCAAAAGAAGAGCTGCATGCTCATCAGGGCCAGCATAACCCCTGCGGTGGCTGTGTGCTGCTGAGCGAATGCCAATGACGCCTTGGTCTTGGCATGGTCTGCTTGCAAGGCACAGTCTGTACAGCTGCATGCCAGTTGACTGCCCAAGCAGAGTTTTGGTTGTAGCTGCCGCTGACAGGACCTCAGGAGCTGCACCAGGCAGCTCACCTCCATGCAGCCCAGCAGTGCCGCAAAGGCAGCATCTGGGCCAGATGCCAACAGAGTCAACAGCAGCACTGCAGCTGCCAGGTGGCGATAGGCTGCATGGCTACCTTGCTCATCCTGGCAGCTCAGCTGCTGAGCGTTACTGTCTTCTGCAAGTTGCCTTGGGTGCTCAGCAGGCCCTGTTGCTGGCGTGGTGACCCGTGCTGTGAGTGCTAGCCGCCGAATAACAAGGGTGGTGCCAGCAGCTGCCACACTTGCTGCTAACGCGCAGCGTGGCAGCAGCAGGCGCAGAGGCAGCAGCACCAGCTTTGTCCCAGGTATGGGTAGGCATGTGACCGGCCAATCTGATAGGGACAGCAGCTGCCCCAGGCTGCTGTCTAGCAGAGGGGACAGGCAGGGTTCCCGCTGGCAAGACCACAGCACTGAGGTGGTGGCGCCAGCAGCTGTGAGGCAGCTGCTGCTCATGAGCAGGGAGAGCCTGCCTCCATCTGCGGCCCCAGTGCAATGGGTGCCTGGTCTGCTTGGCTGGCCCTGCTGCCTGCGCACAGCTGACGAGGGTGTGGTCGGCTGCGGCAATAGGGCATGGCAGCCAGAGGGCTGCCGCCAACGGGTGTGCCATGCCTGAAAGGCCCTGCTAGCCAGTGAAGCAATCCCTGACAGGCTGCCAGGTCGCAGCAGGGCCACCAGCAGCACCACAAGGCTCAGAACTGGCTGGCTGAGCAGAGCAGCAGCAGCGAGCTTGCTGGCTGCAGAGGCCTGATCAGCCAAGGCGCTGCTGGTGCCCCCACTCTCCAGGGGCTGGGCGCCCACATTGAGGCCCTTTTCCACAGCTGCAGCAGCCCGGTGCATGGCATCGTGGCCATTGCGCTCCACCAGCCCGTGTCGGGCCAGCAGCAGGTTGCAAGCCAGCAGGCCTGCGCCGCTGGCCAGCACACGAAGCAGCTCTGTACGGGACTGGCAGTCTGCGTTGGGACAGGACTCCGTACAGCCTTGGGTCTCAGCAGAGGCTATCAGGCTACTTGTGAACTGCTTGCTGTTGTGCTGGCCAGTGTGTAAGAGGCAGCTTGCTTCCAGGCTGACTGCTGGCGACCTGCTCTGACCAGGTGGCAGCTGGCTGCTGGGTACATCCAAGCTCTTAGAGCAACTCTGCAAGGCGGCCACCTCTTTGGCTGCCTTGCCGGCACAGACTTCCACAGCATTGCCTTGCTGAGCCACAGCAGCAGCAGAGGCGGCTGCTGCAGGTCTCAGGGCCAAGCTGCCAGCCCACTGCTGGCTGCAGGCCTGCCGGGCCGCATTCCATGTCAGTACCACCGCCAGGCTGGCCACCAGGAAGCAGACCATGCTCCCCTCAGCCAGCAGGAAGCTGGTTGAGTACAGCCCGGCTGCGTGGATCAGCGCTGCCAGGAGTGCACAGCCGTCTAGGCTGCACAGAGAACCCCAGTCCAAAGGCAGCCCCAGGGCCTGCCAGGCAAGAAGCACCTGCAGCGCTGCCGTCCCTGCCAGTAGTACCAGGCCTGACAGCATGAGGGGCAGGTTGAACTGGGTCCACTGCCATCGGGCCAGGTCAGCAGCTGCATTGAGGAATTCTAGGTGCCTGCAGTGAGCACACATGAGGTTGGCTGAGGTTCATTGCGTCTTTCTCAAGCTGGGGTGATGTTGCGTTGGGGACCATCGCAGGGCTGTGCCTCACAATGCGCTGTGCTGTAAATCATGTAGAAAGCTTGCCCAACATCATCAAAGCTTGTGCAGTGAGGCAGTCAAGCGCAGCTGGGCAGCCGGCTTGCCTGCTGGCCTGCTCAAGCGCATCTGCTTTGAGATCCCGTGCAGCCAAGCTGGCCCCAGAGAAGAGCCAATTCAGCCGGCGGAGCTCTGCGCTGGGCAGCGATGCAGCCCTGTGACTTGCGTACTCGGAGAAGTAGGCATGTACCTGCAGCAAGGTGCTAAGCATTTTGCAGCAGAAGCAAGCGCCATCCACGCAAGCCGCTTGCCCGAGACTGGACACGGAGTGCTTGTGTGTCTGGCTCAAATGCTCTCAGTCTTAAGATGACATCGTCCATTCAGCCCCACCTGCTGGCTGTTGCTCTGCAGTGCCTCCAGGTAGCTGTGCAGCCAGCTGATCCCTCCACACGGCAGCTCAGCTGTGTGATTGGCTTTCTGGATCAGGCCTGCTGCCACAGCATACAGCTCAGGGCTGACCTTCCCAATGTTGCTGAACGGGGTGGGCACCCCAAGCACAGCAGCCATTGTGGCAGCAAAGTCCAGCTGCTGCAGCGTAAAGCTGCTGCTGGCAGCCCTGCTGCCCTCTTCTGCTGGTAGCAAATGCAGCGGTCGCGGCATCGAAGGCCTGCAGCAGAGGGAGGCATCGCTCACATGTGTGCATATACGAGCATGGACTCAGCAGAATGATGCATATGGCATGCTCTTGCAAGCAATCCACACAATACTTACACAGCTCAGGGCCTGCATTGCCTAAGGCCTATTGGCAGGGCTGGGCTTCCACAGCAAGCTCAGGTGCATCAGGTATTCAGTCACATGGCAAGCAGAGCATCACGGTGTGGTCTTACCCTGAAGCGGCCTCTCCCCGCCTGAGTGCGTGCAACGCCCCGAGGTGCACGGCCAGCAGGGCGCTGTCAGTCTCCTGGGGGGTGCCTCCACCATGGTCGCCTGTCAGTGTCTGTCCGTGGTCCCCAAACACCAGCAGCAGGGTATGCTCATGCGTCTGCCCAGGGCCGGCCTGCTGCAGCAGAGTGCTGACGACCTGCAAGGGGGACAAGCCAGGGGTGGCGACAGGTTGCTCCCGTCTCGGGTGGTGAGCAGAGCAACAGACAGGCGGGTAGAGTGACGGCTCTGACAGGCCACGTGTTGTTTCAAATACTGATGGCTGCAGTCTGGGTGCCTGGCCAGTGCAGCAAGGTCATGCAAGATCTCCAGTAACACATAATAAGACACATGTGCTTGCCTGGGCGACATGTTCATTCATCTGATGCAACTTGGCTGCCATGTGAGGGCTGCAGACATCGAAGGTGTGGCCGGCGTGGTCCACGCCCAGGTAGTGGCCAATCAGCACATCCCAAGCAGGGCGGGACTGGGTGATCCATGGCAGCACATGCTGCAGGGCAGGCGCATACTGCTTTGCCGCCTAGCACATCCAAGAGCTGAACAGCCAAAGCAAGAGTTGAGCAGCACCACTCTGTGCCTTAACTGATGCTCTGCGACAATTGACATCAATCGACATCAGCAGCGGCCTGCTGAAGCTCGGTGGCGGGTTTTGGGGAACACTGGACTCTGTCGGCATACCCCACGGCATATACGAGTGAGTTGCTTCACACTTTCCGCGGTGTTGCAGGGCACTCAGAGAATAGACGCGGTGCTGGACTCGCTGCTGCACGTGCATCAGCACAACTCGGGCCCAGCCTTTGTGCAGGGGCTGCAAGGTCACCTCCCAGACTGCATTGTCGACTGTGTCCAGGTCCTTGACATTGAAAGACGGATAGGGCAGGGCGGTCTGCATGGCTGTGGGGAATAGGCGCATCCAGGTGTCATCCCCCACAAAAGCCTGCACAGCAGAGGATGGAGAGATGATACTGCAGCGATGAGTGGCGCTCACAGAGGCCTGCAGAGCAAAGATTGCCTTAAGCTTAAGTGTTAGCAAGGTTGGCCACCCCCAAGTCGTGGGTGCTTGAACAAAGGAGAAACGGTGCCTAAAGGAGCCAGGTATGCAGGCACTAGCCCAGCAAGGCATGAGTTGAGCATGACACAGCCCACACCATGTGCTTCCCATGCTTCTGGAGCTGGCTGATGAGATTGTCCTCCAGCACTTCAGAGGCTGAGAAGCTGCTCCCAATGTCCATGAAGGTTGGCAAGCCGCCCTGCACAGCTTGATTGGATGCTGATGTCAGGGCAACCTCTTGTAGCTGTCACAGAAATCTTGTTGACAGAGAACGTCAATTGAGCCCTCACGGTGAGCAGCGCCCTTAGCCGCTGCATCGTGGTTGTTGGAGGGTCTGCCACGAAGCGAGCAAAGAGTGCTGCATGACCCTGCAAGCAGACAGAATGCACATGAAGTGTGCATGCTGTGCTGTGTGTAGCGAGCCAGTCAGCATGCGCACCGCCTCTGCCGCAAGCTGCTGCAGGATTGGCATGTGCCCCATGTGTGGCGCGCCAGCGGAGCTGTTGCCGGCCACAAAGTCCCAGCGCAGGGCATCAATGATGAGCCAGACTGTGCGCTGCACCAGAGGCGTGGGGCAAGCTGCTGGGAAGGCTGGTCCTTTAAGATGCTGCTGGGAGGGGGAGTTCATTGGAGAAGTGCTACTTTGAGCTGTGCAGGAGCTGACATTAGGCAGCTCAATCTTGGTCAGAAGGAAGCCTGCTGCAAACAGAGCGATCGCAGCAATGTGCAGAGCCAGCAACAGCAGTAGCTGGATCCGCAGACCGCAACGCCCCAGGCGTCGTATCAAGCCTGATGATGCAATGGGCCGGGCTCCCATGAACAAGAATTTGCCGAGATTGATCAGTCAAACTCCACCTTTCAGCGCTCCTGGTCATCCCCTGCTGCGCCAGTGAGCATGTGGCCTGACGGGGTGGTGACTGGTTGACAGCCACCGTCGCGCCGGGGCGAATAACACCATGGCGATTCCTTGTGAGCAGCATGCGGCACTGGATGACCTGCAGCAGCTCATGCCCATCCTCATGTCCCGTGCCAGGGGGCAGTGCCCGTCGCTCACAACAGAGGTGCAGGCCTATCTGCAGCAGAAATCCTTCATAGCAGCAGCTGGCGTGCTGCCAGCCAAGCACCATGTAGGCCGGGTTGTCCCCAGGCAGAATGGTGGCAGGCAGCCCTCATGCAGGACGTTTCAGCTGAAGTTGAGGTGAGACCACCCTATGGCGCTGAAATGAGGCCTGGCTGCTGCTATGCTTTGCCTGATACCCATCTGCGGTCTGGAGGCGGTGGCACTGCTGTCTGCAGGCTGCCTCCTCCATCGCTAGCAGAGGAGCTGCCCTCAGCAGGTGAGTGGCCTGCCAGCACACTTGCCATGCCTCAGAAACTTGAGCTGAGGCTTGGGGCAGGCAAGACTAGTGTCACCAGGCATGCCAGGCAGACTGAGAGGAGGTTGCTGCAGGAGCAGAGCAGCATGAGGATGGAGCACAGCCAGAGGTCTCTGGCCTGCCTGCGGGTCAGGAGGTGCTGCAGCCTAGCAGGCGCCTCATGGGCCTGCTGCAGGGTGCCAGCAAGCGCCGGTTGGCTGCGCAGCAGCTTCGGGAGGGGTCGGGCAGGGAAACCACCCACCGCGGCTTTGGCCTGGCAATGCCACCGCTGCCACCTACTCCAGGTGGGCAGTGCCGCTCCCTACTGGCGGGCATCAGGTGCCCTGCACTGCACCTCTGCTACTTGCACATGTCAGCTGCACCTGCAGCGATGCAGCTGCCTGGCAATCAGCACAAGCAATGCCGTGTCTCTTCAGTGTTCCCCACGTCAAACCTGCTGCACATGAACGGTCTGCACCTGGCTGACCAGGGTTTGCACCGTCTTGCATGGTCTGCTGAATTGCTGGTGCTTCCGCAGAGCCTCCAGCAGTGAAGCCGCTTTCCCCAGCAGGTCCCAGCCAGCTGGCAGGCGCTGCCCATGCAGCAGAGGAGGGCGATCTACCAGCCGGGGCACAATCGCCTGCTGCCAGCCCACCCCAGGCTGCTGTCGAGACGGCCGGCAGCAACTGCACTCCCACAGCGGGTGTCCCAGAGCGCGCCTGCCTGCCCAGAAGCACTGAGCAGCCAGGCAGGGCCTCTCTGCCAGACAGTGCTGGCGCGTGGACCCCCGTGGAGGGAGTGCCAGAGCGGTATGAGGGGCTAGTGCCTCAGCACGCTGCAGCACAGCCCTCTGCAGAGGAGCCTGCAGGGCGCCGCAGCGGGATGGACTCAGCGCAGCAGCTGCCCTCGCAGGCATGCGGCGCCTTGCCTGCCGCCCTGGTGCACAGCGGGGATGGCAGCACAGGGATCCCAGGCCACGGGGAGGGTGCAGAGGCAGGCAGAGCAGCGCAGCCTCTCCAAGCAGCACCAGCAGATGCCAGGCTGTTGCAGGCAGAGCAGGCCCAGCAGAGCCATGCAGACATTTGTGGCTTCTTCAATTCGGCCCCAGATGTGGCTGACACGCCGACGCCTGCCAGCGACTGTGGTGTGTACACGCCAAGTTCAAGTTGTTTTCCGGTGGTGTTGGCTTCACGCAGTCAATGGGGCACTGCAAATGGGCCTGTGTGCATGGGAACAGCCTGACTGAGCTCACTGTACGCTGCCTGTACGCCTGCGTATGGCCATGGTGTTGGGCCAGCACCAGTCAGTCACTGGGGTCTTCTGCATCTGCAGGCGCCGCTGATTGTTTGCCTGCATCCGAGAGCAGCAGTGGTGGCACTCGCACTCAGTCCTTGGTTCCTGTGCCTGCAGCTGACACCCAGGAGTCTGTACCCGCCAGCGACAGCAGAGATGAGGGGGACGATGATGAAATGCAGGACGGGGACATAGATCTGGCGAGGGACGATGCAGAACAGCACACTCCAGGTAGACAGCGTATGCATTCTGGCAAGCTGCCAGTGGCTCATCCCTAGACCGTGCTGGGCTGCAGCAACACCCTGCAGGGTGGCACACTGTGTATGTGTACGGTTACCACGCAAAGTCCTGGGCCTCCCATTGCCGGTCACATAAGAGCAGCATATCGCTGAGGTAGAGTGCATAAGAGTGCACTGCAGATGATAGCCCCTGGTGGCTTGAGGCCCTGTGCTTGACCATTTGGGTGGCAGCATGTGAAGGCTTGCAAGCCTGCAGTGTTGACCTTCTTCCAGTGCCCACTGCAGGCTGCGCATGTTGAGGGTGGCCCATACAAGCAGCCCTGAGTGACTGCAGGCTTCCAGCTGCCCCATCTGCTGCTGACCCTGAGCGCCTGCTACTGCAGAGGAGCCTCTGCTGCCCCTGTCCCAGAACAGGGGCCACGCTGTATGGGGCCTGTCCCCCTATGCCAGCACTGGGTCCCAGCAGAGCATGCCACCCACTCCAGGTGCAGGGGCAAGCCCTGCCCAGAGCACGCCGGGCAGCGCTGGGCTGGCAGCTTGCCCGCAGGGGCAGGGACTGGGGCCACGCTTCAGGGAGATGCAGGTGTGCTGTTTGGGCCGTGCACCAATGTGGTGCCAGGTCATTTGTGTGCCACCTCTTGTCTGGTGTGCCAGTGGCAGTGTTTCAAGTGGTTGAGAAGGTCCTGCTGCCCCTTAAAAGGCCATGCTGACGTTTCCCGTCACACCAATTCTTGATGCTCAGCAGCTTCGAAGCAGCAGGAGATCTTGGACTGGAAGGGTGGGGGACATCATTTACCTTTGCACAACTTCTGAGGGATCTGAGCAAGCCTACAATGGGCTGCAGGTGCAGACAGGCGCCAGCCTGAGTGGGCGCTCAAGGCTAGCCAACGCCACGGACTGCAGCATGCTGCCAGAGGTGCGCTGGCGCAGCCTCACATTGCCGGCACAGTTCACCGCCTGCTCAGCAATGCTGCTGTCCAGGCGCTTGCTGCGGCATCCCCAGCCTGTTAAGTTGGTGTCAGGCAGCATCTTGTGCAGCGCGGCTTACCTGCCACCCCCAGTGATACAGACGCGACTGTGCTGGCCCCACTGCATCGTGCCCCAGGGCAGCATGCACCGATGTCAAGGGCATCCGCAAGGCCCCTGGGATTTGTGCCAGCATGCACAGCAGCCTCAGGCAGCAAAGCAATGTGCAGCCCCACCCTCTGTTGCAGGGGGTGTCAGCAGACGATGTGCCAGCGTACACAGGGGCAGATGACTGGGGGGCCGGCGGCGGCTCATCTGACGACGACAACCCTGAGCCGGCAGAGACTGGCGCTGCTGAGGAGGCAGGGCCCTCACAGCAGGCACCTGCTGCATCTCAGCCAGAGGCTGCAGGTCCCTCGCAGCAGCCGGCCTCCCCACCAGCCAGGAGGCCCCGCCACCCCGCTGTGCAGCGCCTGACCAAGCAGCAGAGCCGGGGCAGCCTGTCAGGTGAGGGCATCAACAGCAGCTGTCCTTGTCACTACGCTGGCACTCAGGGGCTTGTTCAGAGGAGTGCTTGGACTTAGTCGCGGCCCAGGCCGGGCATAGCTTCGCTGTTGAGGCAGACATGAAGGCGCTGCCCCCTTTTGTGCTCAACTACTGAGGGCGGACAGGAACTTTGATGTTTGATGCTGATGCAGGAGTAGCAGGAGCACAAGGCAAGGTGCCCATCATGAGCTACAGCTTGGCCCTGCCTACCTAGCATTGCTGTGCTGCAGGGGGACAGAGACTGTCTCAGCCCCCTTTAGAAGTATCTTTGCGGTGCCGCAGGCGACGGCCTGCACCGTGAGAATGGGGTTAGGCGCAGCAGCCGTACCAAGCACAAACCACTGGACTGGTGGCGTGGGGAGCACAAGGTTTATGGGCGCACCCACAGAAGTGAGTGCAGCTTGCTGCAGTGCAGCGTAGATGCAATATGGTGACACTGCATGTCTTGTCCGTAGTGCAGCGCAGCCTCCAGTTCAGCTACGCAGCCCATGACACAAGTGTTTACCTGCCCTGCAGCTTTGCCCACAATAGAGCATGTGGAGACCTCAACCCCCAGCCCAGGCAGCAGATTTGTTACAGACCTGCCTGCCCCTGGCAAGCGCAAGGCAGCTGAGGCAAGCCGCAAGGTCAAAAAGGCCTCCAAATAAACACTGAGCTTTTTGTTGAGATGTGTTCTCACAACATGTTGTCACATGTACATGCATTATCAGGTATCAAAGGCGGGCTAGGTGAAATAACACTATGAATGGGTGTCTTGCAGCAGGGATGGGCAGCGCTGCTTTCAAACACCCTCCCTGTGGGTGTCACTGCTCGTCCTGGCCTCCAGCCTCTGCTCGCTCTCGGGAGGGTCCTTTGCCCAGAACCTGCAGCACAAATCACAGCTGCGCTGCATGGAGATGTTTCCAGTACTTTTTATGTAACGGCAGCTTCACACACCAGCTTACTTGAGGGGGAGCGGTACCAACAGATTTGAGTGCCTCAGGTATCTCTGATAGGCAGGGTCATCCCCCCAGCGCTTCTTGGCCTGCTTCTCCTGGATGGGGATGCCGCTCACAAACAGCAGAAGGGCCATTGTGAGGAGGGGGCTGAAGACTGACAGCCAGTACCCCTTCTCCAGGATGCAGATAGACATCAGCCAGATGCCCCACCACATGGACATCTCGCCCTGCACATGGACTGGGCCAGATTCAGCATTGTCAGATCTGAGGCTGCGCTGCACGATGCTTTACTGCAGGGCACAGCATGGCTCACAAAGTAGTTGGGATGCCGGCTCCACTTCCAGAGGCCTGCATCAACCGTGCAGAGCTTGCTGAGAATGGGGACAAGAGGATGAGGAGCAGACAGACTGGCGGATATCATGTGAAGCTGTGTCACCAACTGTAATGAATTTGCCCTTATTGGCAGGGTCCTGCTTGAATCTGAACTTCTGGATGTCTGCTGTGCTCTCACACAGGAAGCCAGTTATCCTGCATGCAGAGGAGCGACACAGGTGGTCTCTGGTGGCCACACACTCAGCAGCACTGCCCTCTTCAACTTCCAGCAAATACCAGTCAGCTTCAGCATGCAGACAAGGTGGCAGTGCGGACGAACTTCATCTCTGAGCACCCACCAGATGACACCTCCAACAATGTCAGAGGCCCACAGCCCTGCAGCCAAGGACGCAAGAAGCTTTGAGGTTGAGCACTGCCAAGCGGCACTGTGCAATGGGCAGCTTCCTGGAAGTGCACCAGCAAGTGTGCATCTACATCAACAGCCTTGATAAGGTGCCACGACGTGCACAGCAGTGCTCAGTACAGAAGTTCCAGCACCAGACAAACGTAAATGGTTGCCGCGCACCTGGATTGTTGGCAGTGGCATTTAGTGTTTGAACAGGCAGTGTGGTCACCCACACCCACACTGCTTGGAGAAACCAGTAGACAAAGTACTTCACTGCAGGGCACAGGACACGGGTCAGGCCTCTATACTTTGTACTTTGTGCTTTGCAGGCATCCTGGCCACTGAGTGCTCAGAGCTTCACTGATCAACCGGGAGCAAGGTTGCTTGGACCTCATAGGCAATGAGCTGGGCTGCAGAGCTCAGCCATGCAAGTGCTAGGGATGAGTGATTGCATATGTACTGTTGACACTGAGAAGAGGGCCTTTGCGGGTGAAGCTTGCAAAGGCACTCACATGGTTTGTTCTTGACCTCATTGAAGCGGCTGTCCCCACCAGTCTTCATGACGCGCAACACCAGGAAGCCACCCAGGCGCAGGGCCCACAGCAAGACCATGACTGTCACAATAATCTGGCGCGCATAGTAGTAGTGGGCATAGGTCAATGTGCCGATGGCCACCACTGCAAAGGCTGTGCTGCCTGCAGTACAAGGCATATCTGCGATGTTGCTGCATGACTGGGGAGGGCCATTGGGGCTCTGGGGCATGCAGTGATTCAACATCTGCATGCCAGTGACTACCACAGCAATGCCTGTGGTGCCTGCAGCAGGTCGCCGTAGTGCGTGTATGTCAGCATGTTGATGGCTGCCAAAGCAAGGCTGTGTTGCCTGCAGCCAGGGTATGCGCTGCCGGCTGCATCAGCGAGGCCCTGCAGCTCTCATGCAGGGCATCCCATCTGGCTGTGCAGTCAGCAGTACGTGCTTGTGCTGCTTGGCCTCCAGCAAAGAGCACTGAAGCAGGCGTTTGGGCAGCCTGGTGTTTACCGAGCATGTCGTAGAACTTGTCTGTTTTCAGAGCTGCTGAGATCAGCCATCCTGCCAATTGAATGATGCAGTCTATGATGAGCGCACCAACCTGCATGCAGCTCAATCGTCAGCACATGCAATATGCAACGCATGAATGTCAGCTGCACACAATGTGATGAGCTTCACCAGTGCAGACTCTCGGATTGAGAGACTCCCTATGGTGAAGACAGCCATGTTGTCAGGCTGTGGTCTTATGCACCCACTGCGAGCTTAAAGCAACATCTCAAGGCCAGATTCAACTTTCAGATGCTCCAGTCGGGGCAGGTCTCAGCTCAGAGCCAATATTGACCACTCATGCCCCCACCGGCCGGTGGGGGCCACGCCATCGAAGACAGCAAGTTCATTGACCTCAAACGCGTCAAATGACACAGCCTTTGGTTGAAGCCAAGGCGAGCATCAGCGGAGAGCAGGTACGGAGACACCGCTATCTGGGTCCAGCTGAACATTGGCAGGCACTGACTTTCCAATGCATCCTCGTGTGTGCAGGTGGTAATTATCTGTAGTGTGACTCCATTGCATCATCGTGTGTGTAGGTGCTAATACTTTGTAGATTCGATGCCAGCAACGCCGGAACAGGAGCATTTCACACCCCTAAAGAAGCTCTTCCAGCGGGGCTTTGCTTTGGGCAGCAATGTCTAGACAGCAGCTGGAAGGAGTTGGACGGCCATGCCGCAGTGTCTGCAGCTTCCCTGGGAGGAGGACGCATGCGCAGCTGCAGCTGACGGCGGCCTTCTCCGGTGTTGCTGCATGCATTTGAGTGGGACTTCTGTGCCTGTGGGATTGCTGCTGACGGCGGCCTTCTTGCAATCCTGCAACGGGCACATGCGAACAGATGTGAGTCAGACCCATGCATCTGTGGCGTTTGGACGCTGTCTCATCGCGCTACACCAGGCTCTACAACGTGACTGTGACCAGAATGTCAACTCGCCTGGGGCTGATTGCAGCAGCCACTTGACTTTGTACCTTTTAGCCTGCAATATTGGGGGTCCGCACAGCATGGCATTTGGGTTGTAGTACAAGCTGTTGTGGCCGCGATGACAAACTCCTACCTCGAGTTCAGATTGGCAATTGCCCCATGCGTGCCAGCTTGGTGATGCAACAATCATGGAGTTGACTCACTTTACACTGGTTCAATGTCAATGATGTTGCCCAGCACTGTCTCTTATGTTGCTGGGCCTCTTTGCCTGGGAACTTGCTTCCCTAAGGTGTATAGTCAGCTGAATGAATATGTTGCGAAACCAACTTTAGGCATGAGACCTCAATGCTGTCTCCATGTTACTCACAAAAGAGCTGTGCGGGTAAGGGGTACAGCAAGGCTGCTGCATACAATTGTTGGATTACTGGGACTTTTGGCACAGCTTATTGATGCTGACTAACTTACGTCCCTGCTTTGTCAGAAGCCTGCACAGCAAAAAACATGTGATGTGTAATGGTAAGCATCCTAAGATCTGCTGACAAGCAAGATTACTTTTCAAGCAGCTGCCTCAATAGCATTTAGTCCTGAGGTCTGGAGGCACAACGTCAAGCTCAATGAAAGCCACTCTCCACACCTTGACAGCTGCTCAGGTGAGTACTGTGGAGGGCCCTGCCCTGCAGGTCCTGGTCTGACATCGCTGCAAGTTGGACCCTTGAGGTGCAGCACACCTTTGCTGGCTGTCCCCTGCGCGCCTGCACCCAATCAGCACAGGCCTGTGAACTGACATTCCTTCAACTACCCCGCATAATGTGCCTAGCTTACAAGCGCAGCAGACCACTGGCCTCAGCGCTTGAGCTTTGCAGGACACGCATTGCTGGAGGCCCACGACAATGCCTGGGAGCAAGCGCAGCAATCACTGCCAAGGTGGAGGTGTGTGGCTCTGCGTGATCGAAGGTGTGTACCAGCAACCAGCAGGGGCCATGGCTCAGCATCTGTGCCTCTCACCCGGGCCTGCCTTCAGAGCAGGCTTGGGCAGCTGCTGCTGCAGCGCCCTTTTTGCCTTTTCCTTCATAGCATGGTCAGCAGCACGTCTCTGGAGGCTTGTCCGCTTGCCCTTAGGCAGCTGGACAGTGCCGAGGCGCAGGAAGTCCGGTGCTGTGCCCGTGACCTTTCCCCACCAGCTGCCAGGCTCAGTAATAGCAGTGCCACAGCCCTCTGCAGGCACCAGCGTTGTGGCCTGCTCGGCAAGTGGTTCCACCAGCTGCTGGCCAGTGTGGGGGCTGGCAATGTCATCCAGCTGCCGCCGCTCTGGCTCTGAGGGGGTGCAAGCGCTGCTGCCTGCCTCATCAGCAAAGCGGACCACCCTCGCTGGCTTGCGTTCTGTGGCAGGCCTTGCCTCGCTCGGCCCTGCAGAGCGCAATAGTTTGCCGCCTGAGCTCGCTGGCTTGCTGTCTGGGGCAGCAGCGGCTGCAGCGGCAGGCTGTTTCCGCTTCCCACTGCGGCACTTGACAGCCTCCTGCTTCTCAGCAGCAGGGGCCCTGTGCTTGCCCACGGTGCATTGCCCTGCTGCAGCCCTGCCTGTGGCTCCTGTTTGGCCCTGCTCAGCTTTGACGGCTGGCAGCGGTGCCTCCTGCTTGAGGACTGGCTTGCCCACCAGCACTTGGCCCTGCACGGACTGCCTGACCTGGGCAGGAGCAGCAGCAGCGGCAGGCAGCCTGGCAGGCTCCAGCTGCAGCCAGGGCTCCAAGCTGCAGGCTCGACGCAGCTCGGCCCCCTCTGCTGCCAGGCGCTGCGTGAGGGAGCCCCCTGCCCCTGCAGCCAGGCTGATGGGCACCAATGCAGGCCCCACGGAGACCCAGGCAGCCCCCTTGCTGAGACACGGCTGGGCATGGTCCCAGCCCGGCAGCTGCTGCTGCCGCCTCAGCCTGCCAGCTCGCACAGGGACATTGCTGCCTGGCGCCTGCGGCTGGGCACCCTGTGGGGCTGCAGCAGCCTCGCCGCCGGGGGGTGACTCCTCAGCAGCAGGCTTGCAGCCCACAGCCCCAAGCCTGACAGCGAGCTGCCGCCGTGGCTCAGTCTTGCGGCATTTGTGCTGCACAGGCCTTTGAAGTGGCGCCTCCTGGACATAGCCCTGGGCTGTGGGCTCATCCTCGGCCTTTACAGCATCAGCGCCTGGCAGGCCTGCTAAGGCTGGCTGCTCGGGCTCTGCCTGCAGTGGAGCAGGCCCTGGCCACTGATGGGCACCAGTAAGGTCTGCGCCAGGCTCTGCCTTGGGCGGGTGTGTGGCCTGCTGCATGCGCTGGCAGGCCTCAGCGAGGTGGAAGCCTGCACAGCAGTGCAGGGCGTCAGGTAGAATCATCACAGCTCATCATCACTTCTGGTAGGCGCGCCAAGGTTGCCCTGTTTGTGTTGTCACGGCCGTGCAGCAGCCCAAAAGACAAAGCTCCCGTCAGGTCCAGCATGTTCCGTCAGCGCATGCCCGGCAGTCATTTTCTGCTGCTACAAGTACTCACCTGCTGGTGCCCTCCCTGCCCCATACAGGTGTTCCAGCAGCTGCACGCTGCAGACAGTGGCTGCCCGAGCATTGGCAGTGCCCAGCCCATCCAGCTGATGCTGCCCCGCCCCGCTCTCAGTCCTCTTCCGCTTACCCGACCTGCTGCCCGGCACAACCCCTTTGGCAGGCTTCCTGCCAATGGGCTGTTCTGCAGGGGCTGGGACCAGCCAAGCTGTTTGCCCCACAGCTGGGTTGCAGGGGCTCTTGATGGCCACCTTACGGCTGCCCTGCTCCACCGTGGCGCCCCTGACTTGCCTGCTGGCGTGGCCCAGGCGAGACTTGGGCGGGCCAGTGGGCTTGCCCAGGACCATGCGCGGCCCGAGGGCCCTGCTGAGCCCCTGCAAGGCGCCCAGGCTGCTGCTGGTGTCGCTGCCTGTCGAGCGGCTGGCAGCAAGGGAGGTGGCCCAGCTGCTGTCCGGCCTCTGCCCGGGGCCGCCAGCCATCCCGCCTGCAGGGGATCTCACGCTGGGGCTGGGATCGTGGCGCTTTGGGGCCGGCGCCTCTGGGGCGCGTGCCGCTGGCGCAGGGGCCTCCTGGGGGACATACAGCTGCCCCACCTGCACGCAGGCTGCCAGGGAGCAGGGCGCCTTGGTGGGGCGCTGTGAGCGGCGCGGCCCTCTGGCTGCATCTTGAGGTGTGCCTGCAGGCAAACAAGCGAGTGCCCGGGGTGGCCAGGCAATCACGCCCAAGCTGCCTCTCCAGAAGCCGTGCGGCAGGCGGCCTGTTGAAGTCTTCATGTATGACCATTGTGAGGTCTCAAGGGGCTCCAGCAAAGACATGCAAATGCACACAACCGGCTTGCCTACAGATTGCCGCGTTGTGCACTCTGCGGGGTGTAGGTGACATATCCAGTTGGTACCGTGCTCAGCACACAGCCAGAACCCCTGAGTTGATGGTGCTGGGCTGAGTGATAGTGGCCAGCGAGGTTTGCAGCTCAGCCGTGCAACCCAGCCCACCTGAGGCGGCGCCATCCCCGCACCAGTCGCTGCTCCCTCCAGAGTGGACGCTGCTCTCCAGCAAACGGGGCACAGCATCGGTGCCTGGGGCAGGCTGAAAGCCCCCAAGGGCCTCCGTTTGCAGACCAAAGCCCCTATGCCTCTGCTGCGTTCCGACCGTCACCGCACAGCCGGCGCACGCCTGCATGTCCCCAGCTGCCTGCTTGGGGCCCGTTGCGCAGACACCGGCCGTCGACCAGTGGCTTGGCAGTTGATGCTCATCGATTGACATGGACAGGGAACTCTGCAGCTGCCCTGACATGCTCGTGCTGGCAGCTTGCACAGCATCTGCAGCTGAGGCCTGCCCAACAGACTGGCTGGCCAGCTGGGTTGACTGCTCCATTGCTGGGCTGGGCTCCGTTCGCAGAGCGGGCCAGGAGGGCTCGCCTTCTGCAGCCGCTGCAGCCAGGCTGCCTGACTGGGCCACACAGCACAGGGCTGGCTGCAGCTTTCGCTGCCCTGAGCCCTCAGGAACGTCAATCAGGTCAGCAGGCCAACCACTGCTGCGTCTCTGCTTGCCCAGCAGCACCTGCACCCCGCAGGCAGGCTACTGTCAGGACAGCGCACGTTCGCAGATCATGCCATCCTGCACGAAGAGTTCCCCATGCACATGCAGAAGCATCCCTGCTGGTGACTGCTGGACTGAGGAAGGCGTAGCACACCTAAGTACCTCATGGGCTCCTCAGAGCAGAAGCAATCCCAGCAGCGCCTGCAGAGCTGAAGGAGGCACAGCACACCTTGATGCCAGTGGCCTCCTCCGAGAGGCATAACTTCCCTCGCTGTGCTGGGGAGGTGCACCCTTGTGAGCTGCTGCTGTCCTCGTTGGCATTTGTGCAGTCAGACTGTGCTGAGGTGCCAACATCGGGGGTCTCGCTGTCGGCTGTCAGCCCAGCAGGCCGGTAGCTCATGTCCTGGGACGTGCCGAGGACTGAGATCGCCCCCTGGGCAGCAGCAGCGGCGTGAACCATCTGTACATTGCACTGCTGCCCAGCCTTTGCCTGCACCAGCTGTACTGCAGCCAAACTCAATGCAAGCAGGCCTGCACCATGACAAAGGCAGGTATGAACAGCTTCACGTCGCAGAGGAGAAGCTGCCGGCAAGAGGCACCCAATACAGACGCTCACCGCACCTGACCCAAACAGCAATCTCCAGGGCATGAAGACTCCATGCCACCACCTTATGCTAGAGTTTTGTTGGTGCTGCAGCTGCAGGCACTATTGCACATGTCAGCGGGGCAAGCACTCCTTGGGCCATTCAGCTGCAAAGGGTCAGGCTGTAGCCGACCTGGGCTGCATACTGTTCCGGATGGGGGCCTTGGCAATGTCCAGTTGGCAGAATGTCGGTAATCTTGTGGCAGTGACGGTGTGCTGCTCTATCGCGCCGCTACAGCACGACAGATGTTTGCTTGTTCCAAGTTTGACCCTGGTCCATGGGACATGCAACACAACAAAACCAGATAGAAATATACTGGCACAGTAACAGGATCGAGAGCAACGTGATCTAACATGCGGAGGCATATGTGCAGGGCCCCTTCCTCTCTGCACACTCCCATCCCCTTGCTGTCTGCACACTACCATCAGTTGGCATGATTTAGGAGCAACTCAAGACAACACACAATCATTATGCTGGCCTCTCTGCCTCACAAATGCCCCTGGCCGGCCAGCAGGGGTTGGTTTCACTGTCAGCACTTGCCACGCTCACATGCCATTCCCACACCCACTGTTGTCAGAGCAAAGCAGGATGTAACTGGAGTTGCTTCCGAGCTGAGTGCGTCAGCCAGTGCGCAGCAAGCTCCTACAACAGGAACCATAGTGCTGGACTACCTCATGCTGCTTCAGGTGATTGTTCAGCTACAGTCCTCTCTTGTGTGCTCAAGTGTCTGAGACATGTTCAGTAGCCCTGCAGGTCAGACCAGATGTGGATGAGGAGCGGGCTCAGGAGATGCTCGACAAGATCTGGTCTCTGCAGTACATGATCCCTGCTGGAGCGCTTTGTGCCTTTGCTGGGCGGCTGCTGCCTGGCCAGTCTGGTCAGACTGGAGGCTTGAGTGCATTCACTCATGCTGCCCACTTCCGCTTCAGTGGACAACAGGTGATGAGCTTGCTGGGCAGGTCACGCTTCAGTGCGGCTCGACGCTGAGCACACCGCTGTGCTGACTATGCAGCAACTGCAAAACTTCAGGCAGCATGCCAAGTTTGGAGAGGTAATCACAGGTGAGGCCCAGACGCGGTGCACCAGCATCACTGAGGCTAGCATTGGCAGCAGGGTGCCCCAGGAGCTTGAGCTGATCTTCAGAAGGGGCAGTCAGTTTGAGACCGGAGCAGACATCATTCTGCTGCTGGAGGTGAGGCAGCAAGCACATAAATGCTTGTGTCCCCTTGCTGCAGTTGCTGGGGTCATGCCCAGCCTTGATGCACCACTTTGCAGGGCAAGGAAGGCGTTGGGAGTGACGACATGGCCACATTTTGCAGCTCACTTTGTCAGATGGCAAATATGCCGCAGCTTGGAGCTGTGCAGAGCTCACATGGTGAAGTACACGTCCTGAGCGGAAGTCTCGCTGGATCTCATTTAGTTTTCTCTCGTTTTGAGCTCACAGAACAGGTTATGGCCTTCATGAACTCCCCACCGTGCATTGCATTGCAGCAAGGCGATGACCGACTCCCTGCAACAGCTGTAGGCGCTGCCTTGCTGGACCTTGCGCCTACTGAACGCAAGCAAACTCGGCAAGCAGGCGCCGGTGGTATCCTGGGTGTATCATAATGCATGATGAATCTTTTACAATTGTTACAGCAGCCTTTCAAAAAGTGTGAAGAGAAGTAGGGAACAACACTGTTAGTGTGCTGTTGCGTCATCTGTCCCTGCCGTCTCCTGCTGACTGCACCAGCTCCCCGACTTGCCGCTCCAAATCATCAATTCTTGAGCCCATTTCATCAATCTTGCCAGTGATTGTGTTGGACATGTTTTGAAAACACCCTTGCTGCATGAGGGGCGATACCAGGACTTACGATGCTTGTCTTGACACAAGAAGACCCTGCAGCCTCTGCTTTCATGTCTCAGCAGGCCCTCACCATCTGTGTTAGGAGGTCCTGGACAAACGCGGCCATCTCTGCTGTGCTTTGAGCCTGCTGCTGGGACTTCTGTGACGCTGCAGTCTGAGGGCCCTGCAAGAGAGTGAAGGGCTCAGCTATTGGAGCAGCATGAGATTGGTGAGCAAGCAGGCCTGAAGCTTGGCATCAGCGGCTTACTGCTGGCGACTGCCTGGTGCTTGATGGCTCCATGGCTCAGATGATGCCACCTAAGTTCCTCCGGCAGCCAGAGCGCCAGAACAGCGAGCTCCAACCCGTTCCCTCTTTTTGGTCAAAGCACCTGGTTTCGGAGCTCTCAACCCATTGCACAGCCTGGACTTGCAGCACAATGAGCGATCTCGAGGATGACCTGTCCACAGAGAACCAGGTTGATGCACATGCTGTGGTCAGACAGCCCAGGAAGCTCAGCAGGCTGCTTAAGAAGCCTCAGCAAGCTGTGCAGGATGAGCACAGACACCCACTAGCTGATGCTACCAACGTGGCAGAGGGAGGCCACACACAGAAGGACACACCTGCTGTCAGCCAGAGGCCCGCATCAGATGCAGGTGACACCCTTGCGGATGGGCGAGCGTGTCTGCCTCACCTTCCTGCGATCAATGCTGGTCACTGGTCCATGTTGCATGCTGATGCGCTTGATGCAGGTGCAGCAAGCAGCGGCCAGGCTGCTGACCAGGAGCTCCCGTCCAGTCAGGGCGCCCCTGGTGAGTACACAGATGGGCAGCTGGAAGAGACCCTCGCGGCTGAGCAGACTCAGCCAGCTGAGCAGGAGCATGAGGCAGATGCAGACTACTGGTGGGCCTTGGGCAACCACTTGTCTACAAACAATGGCACTGCATGCCTCCTGGGCTGGGTGGGCACAGCCCTCACTTCCCGACAAGTCACTGCCTGCCTACAGGGCTGGTAGGTTTGTGCTTTTCAAAGCCTGCTGATATGCAGCTCAGGTTCTGGGCTAGGCCTGCAGGCCATGCTGAGTTTGCATGGTCTTGTGCGAAGCCAGCGCAGCCAAGGCTGAGGCTTTGAGGCATGGGTACAAACTGGCCGCAGGGACTCTGAGGATGAGCTGGAGGCATTCCTGGCACGCAAGGGCAACAAGCAGAGCCCATCAGGTGGGAAGCGTGTGCATGTCCTCATGTGGGCTGGAGCGCTGTGTGGCTGCTGCGATTTCCTGTAGGTGGTAGGGCGCAAGAGTGCCTGGCAGAGCCACACATGGGCAAGGGCAGAGCCACACATGGGCAAGGCAGGCATCTTCTGGCACTGCAAGCTCTGCTGCAAAGCATACATAGTCTCTCTGCTGTGGTGGCAGTGGATGGAACCCATCAGGTGGCAATGGGGGAACCCATCACTGATGGGTGGACCCCACCACTTGACATTTATGAGGGCTGCCTTCCTGGGCTTGCCGTAAGACCTGGCAGGGAGGGACCTCTCTTGATCGACATGCAGACAATGGCATTGGAAGCGTCTCTTAGCGCTGCAATCAAGCCAATGTTGCTCGTGCAGGCACCAGGGACATGGACAACGTCCAGGGCAGCGAGTCTGGCGATGTGGACCAGGAAGGGGACAGCGATGTGGACGGTGGAGACATGGCAGCCGAGACGCAGCGCATTCTGCGAGGTATGTGTGCTGCTGGAAGGGGGCAAAGACTGCATGGCAGCAGAGATGCAGCCCACATGGAGAGGCGAGGCCCTGCCCAGTGCCTGCTGGCACTGCTGCAACGGCGCAGACATGCAGCCAGCCTGCATGGTGGGCTGACGTGATCGTGTTGATGGAAGGGACTCGGGGGGGTGGCTGTATGGCAGCAAACAATCAGCGCATGCCGCGAGATGGCGACAGCCTCGAGGACCAAAAGGGTTTGCTGACGGACAGCTATCTTTCTGGAGGACAGGCTATTGTGTGGGCATTGCTGCCAGGACAAAGGGCAGGCGTTGCTGTGCTAGGTGAGGTGAGGATCACTGTGTGCTGCTTGTCAGGCCGTCAAGCCTGCACAAACCACTGAAGACTATCATGATGGCAACACGGCGGTGAGCCTCACCAGAGCAGCCACTGCTGCAGAAGCCAGTACGCGCCCCAACTGAATTCCATTGTCATGTGCCATGAGCGCTGTGGTGCCGCTGCTGCCAGGTGCCATGCTGGGCCTGTTTGCATTCCAGAACCGGAGTCCTGACAGCATGCAATCTGTGCTCTGTGTGCCTCAACATGACGGCGCTGCTGCTGCAGAGAATGCAGTGCGGGACCGAATTGGCAAGGGCAGGGTTTTGGAACGCAAGCCCATCAGCAGTGTTCTCGACAAGATCCTCAGCAGGAAACAGGAGGTGCAGGCCAGGTCAGTCTGAGACAATGTGGCCTCGGTTTGCTCTCAGCATGTCTGCCAGGTCCACTCGCCACGATGCCCATGATTGTGGGTGCTCATGCTGAACTCCGCAAGGGGCAGGAAGCACACTTCAGGCAACGCCTATGACGCCCAAGCTGTGCTTGCCTGTCATCATGCACCTAGGGCAGCCCAGTCTTCTGGAGTTGCGGACAGGCACATTCCACTCCTGCAGGGCACCCACAGCCATCCCTGATCGCCCCAGGCCCCAAGGGCAGCAACCTGAGCCTGCTGGGGAGCACCAGCAGCCTGGCAATGCACAGCCATCTGGCCGGGACTTTGCTGCGCTGGCGGCACAGCTGCAGGCAGAGATGGCCATGCACGAGCTGCAGGATGGGGCAGACGCTGGGTATGACGAGGACCTGCTGGTGGTGTCAGATGAGGATGAGGAACTGCAGGTAAGCTGCTGAATGTCATGCTGGGGTGGGCTGCATTTCATGTAAAGCTCTGCAGCGGGACAGACAAAAGTGGGACTGCAAGTTGGCAGGGCATTAGCGCCTGCTTGGGTGGCTCTCTTGTCTGGGACGACAGTTGAGTTTCTCTTACGAGTGAGATGTTCACACCTCTGAGCTACTCACATGATATGTGGTAAGCTGTCCATGAGATGAGAGTGTACCACTGGCATGCTAGGGGTGGGATGCGGCCTACGCTGTTGCAGAGGACCTGCAGGTGGGGGCAGGTGGGAGTGCAGGTGGTGAGGGGTTTGTTGCCTTGCAGGTGCCTGCCGTGAGCCAGCATAGCTCCAATGAGTTCAGACGCAGAGGACGCTGGCATACACGTGGCAAATGGGAGCCAACAGCACCCGCTTCCATGAACACCCTTGCTCAAGCCACATCTGCTGCTGACTGTGCTGCCGCTGGGCCTGCTGCAGACTGGCATCGCATGTCATGCTAGAGCGTTGCCCTGCCACTGCATGGAAGGCAGCAGGGCCTGCATGGAGCTCAGGGCTGAGCTCGAGGTGCAGCACTTTGTCCAAGTCAGTGTAAGCAGTCAAGTAATTGTTGTAATGGTGCAGGATGACAGGGAGGCAGCTGAGCCAGGGGGCGGCTCCCTGCAGGACCCTGCAGGGCAGGTGAACCCCTGCCTGCCCCTTGTTCATTGCAGTTGTGTGCACCTGGCTACTACTGGCTGCCTCAACAGCAAGCAGCAGCTACCTTCGTGCAGCAGCTCACCAGTAACTAGTACAATGGCTGCTGAGCGTGCCGGTCTGCAAGGACTGGTCGCTGCCAGATCACTGAGAGTGACTGGCTGTGTGTGGTGACCAACTCTGTGCGTGCGTACAGGAGGCTTTACCCAAGCAGACCATCAGGCCGCCTCACATTGACCGCCTGGGCCTGTCTGTTGGCGCACCATTGGATGACACACAGGCAAGCATACCAGTACCCATCCTTGGCACCATGCCTTGCTGAGCAGGCCAGAGGGTCCTCAATTGTCGTCAGTGCACTTCACGCTGTAGCGCCGCCACACCTCACTTGGGCCTGTGCCAGCAGGACTTCACGTTTGACAGCCTGCCGCTGGAGGAACCAGAGCTGTTCCACGGACGCAGCAAGCCAGACATGACTGCCGCTGAGACGCTGGCATCAGCAGGCACCAAAACAGGTGCACCCTCTGTCAAGCCGCACCTTGACTGCAGCAGCAGCACCTCTTCAGACTTGAGGCATGAGCAACAGCTCTGTAGCTGCATCTGTCTCCAGCACAAACTCACCACAGGCTCGTAAGAGAGCATGCTTGATGCACATGCTGCGAGAAGAGTTCCTGGTCCTGTCTGCAACATGTTGCACAATGCTGCCTTCAGCTTTGAGCACAGCAGGCACCATGCACATGCTGGGAGGGTCTCCCAAGCCTGCCTGCATAGTGCAGGTTTCCAGGGGGATGGCAGCCTGCACCTGGACCTGGGCACAAAGACACAGGATATGGGCGCAGAGGCTGTCATGCAGACTGCAGCTGGGCATGCCCACCTTGTAGCGGTGAACTTGACAGGCTCAGAGGAGGCGGGAGAGGCACTAGAGGTAGGCTGCTGGCCGCCGATGGCCCCCAGGCAGCACATGGAGGCAAAACCCCTCACTCAGTGCCCAGTCTTGCTTCCTGCAGCAGGTGAAATGCGCCCATGTGCTGCGCCACTTGCTCATGCACTGCCAGTGCGTTGCCTGCAGAAGGAGCTGAGTGCGTCGTCTGCCTCAGCGGGCCAAGGGAGTGAGGACAAGTCGATAGCTGATGATGAGCAGAGCTCGCAGCCATCCCCCAGTGGGTCAGCAGAGCCTCACGCAGGGCAGCGCCCGGGCAGGGCCAGCAGCCCATCCCCCTCTAGGGACACCACAGCTGAATGCAGCCAGGATGGAGCAGATGAGGCTGAAATTGTGGAGGAGGAGGCGTCAGCTGACATGCAGGTGATGCCAGATGGCAGCAGCTGATAATGAAATGGGAAAAATCAGCAGCCACCACTCGCAGGGGCAGAGCCTCATTGAGCGCAGACATCACAGCTGCTTGGCTTGATAAGGCTGCTGGCAGCACAGCCAGCCCTTCAGCACCTGACTCTGACAGCTGGCTGGAATGTTGTGCTCAGGGGGCATCGGATCATATGCCTGCAGGCAGCCGCCATGGCGGCTGCATCATCTTAGCCCCTGGTGCACCAACTGCCATCAGCTGCCATGCAGGCACCGTGGGAGGCCGCTGCAAGGCGGGAGGCCAAGCAAGCACCCTTCAGCAGCAATTTCATAGAAGCTGAGGTGGGCAGCCAGCCCCTACATCATGGAAGAGTGTTGATCAGCGCTGGCTGCCACTGATCTGCAGCTGCTTGTGTGCCCGCTGTACAGCAGGCTGCTCAAGCCAGGGACCCAGCATCTGCACTGCATCACACACTGGCATAACAGTATGTTATTAGAGTAGTACCTGCAGTCGGCCCGGCAGCATGCCCTCAGCGCGCTGTTGATGCTGTCTGTTGCTTGTAGTGAAGGCCTTGAGGCATGGGGAGTAAAGAGCTCCGCTGCTGAAGCCCACCTTGCTATCAACTCGAGCTCACATGAGAGCATGCTGTGGGCGCACTGCTCATGACAGTGCTGCGCTGCAGGCAGAGATGAGCGATGACGAGGGGCACAGCGAGGAAGAGGAGGACAGCGACATTGAGGATGGACACCTGGTGGGTTCAGGAGTGGAGCACCAAGCTGATGTGGCAGGTGGCCATTGCACCTGAGGCTTCTGCTTGTTGCGACTGTCCAGCCATGGTGGCTGCCAGCAAGCCCTGCACACTCGTGGTGTCGTTTGAGGGTGGACATCTGGTGGATATGGGCGCGAAGCAGAAAGCCTGTGCCGTCGAAATGCCACCGTGGATCAGGCCCCTTTATGCTTTGGTTGTTGCAATGTTGTTGCAGGCAGTAACCCCTGCACGCATGCTGCCATGGGGTCTGGCGGCGTACTTCAGTACAGTTCTGTGTGTTTTATTCATGTTGGACAGACATCTGGTGGCTGCAGACAGCGACTCTCAGCCTCAAGCCTTGACATTGCCACTCCACATGATTTGCCTGCTGTGGTTGCCTAGAGCGGCAATGAATGCTGGCAGGCCAGCACATGCAGTGACATTGCAGTGGCCTGGGAGCTGGCAGGGAGTATGACCTCAATGACTGACAGATGCTTTGTAGCATGGCATGGACAGGAAAGCGGATGTGACCTCTGCACGCAGACCTCTTTGGCCCACAGAGACAGGTCCTCAGCGTCAGTAGTCCTGCAGCAAGACCAGCAGATTTGCTTTGAGAATTGAGCAGGCAAGCTCCTGTAAGGGCAGGGTTGGGTACAGCAGGGGAAAGGCAAAGGATGTGGCCCTGCTCCGCTCAAACAAGCGCACCTCCTGTGAGGAATCATCAAACAGGCTGACCGGCAGCTGTGTGCCTACATGCAGGCCGTTTTGGGCACATGAGGGCTAAGTCAGGGGATGCAGTCATGCTTGACCCAAGATGAGCGCACCTGCTGCTCACAGCACCCCTGTAACAAAATGCATGGTTGCCTGTGCGCCTGCAGGCGGGCCTGATTGGCCATGAGAGGGACAAGGCCGAGGACGAGGTGCTCCGGCGAGACCTGCACGCGCAGTGGCTGGAGAGGCAGGACGACGACGCAGTGGCACAGCTGATGGAGGGTGTGCGCAGTGGCTTCAGGCGCAAGCGCGTGGGAGACTTCCTGGATGAGGATGTGAGGAGCTGTCTTTCCATGCTGAGGCCCTCCTCACGGCCTGTTGGTGGATGCAGGGGGCTGTGCTGCCTTACGCCACGGCATGAATGTTGCAGGTTCCACGCATTACCCAGGGTGCACATGCTCTGGATTCCCCAGTGTGAGGGGTTGAGATGCTGTGCTTCTTGCACCGAGGCTTCTGGTGGAAAGCGGTGCTGTCTGGGCCTCTGCGAGCAACGGGGATCTGCTGCATGGAGATGCAACGGGTTGTGCTGCCTTCTGCACGCCAGGGCATGAAGCTGCAGCTCATTCAGCTGTCAACTTGATGCAAGCACCGAGGGATTTTTTTGGCAAGGATCCCGGAAATCTTATTGCCAATGCCCAGAAAGGCAAAGCCTTGTCATTTTGTGCCCGCACACTGCAGACCTGCTCGTGGAGGACTTGAGCAGCTGGCACTGCACTTGTGTGCTGCCAAGTGATGCACCCGTTAGGTGCCTCCTCCTAGCTGCTCTTTGCTGTGCACGGCAGCCTCCTGGCCTGCCCAGGTCAAGGAACAGGCCCTAATGTGCCAGTTATAAATGCTCTGGTATGCTCATGCTGACTCCACCATCCAGTAATTGCTGGCAGCGCCAGCCTGCATGCTTCAGCAGTCAGCTGCAGCCATCGAAATGCCAGGCACGCAGCTTGATGGCCACTCAGCCCACTTGCACAGCCAGCGATGCGCATGAATCTGCCTGCAGTGAGCCCCCAGGCAGCTGTATGACCGTAGCAATGACGCACTGCCGTGCTACAGATGGGCACAGACGGGGACGCCCGTAGGCGGCGGCAGAGGCAGGATGACTCGGATGGGGATTCTGACAGCGATGAGGGCGATGCACGAACAGGGCTGCGCTCCCTGCTGCCGGCTGCTCCTGAAGGAGAGGGCAGTGATGAGGCTCTGCCAGAGTCTGATGACGAAGGCAAACCCCAGGCAGCAGGGGCGGCTGCCAGTGCCGCTGAGGTGGGTCCGTGCACCCTGGGCTGTCCGGTGCCATGCGCGACGTGCATGACCTCAGCTGCTGCCGGCTGTGCTTGAGCAACAAGCCCTGCCAATGCTGCTGAGGTGGATCCCAGCTACTTACAGATCTTTCTGTGCTGTAAGAAAAATCCACTTCGCAACGTTGAGGTCCGTCAAGGTGCCATCCACAGCCGTGTGCGACATGGAGGCCTCAGTGGCCGGCACCTTCAAGGCAATTGCTGCGTGCTACAATTATGTGCTGGCGCAGCCTCAGCAGCACCTGGTGTCCCATCAGCAACAGGACGCGCAGCTCTTCAGCAGGAGGCCAGCTTAGCTGCCTGCCTTCTGGTTTGTAGGTGGTGGCTGGGGTAGCAATTCTGCTGGATGAGGACTCACAGGACGTCCTCAACCTGCTGCGAGGGGGCAGCAAAGTGCTGCCAGAGGCTGCCAGCATGCGGCAGGCATCAGCACTGCCAGAACATCGTGTGAGAGGCCCTCTGGCAGGCATTGCGGCCAGGGATACATCTGGGGTGGTGAGCAGTGATGTAACCCTGTGGCTTGCACACATGGAGGGCTTTGCCTTCCTCCTGCGAGCAGCAACAGGAGGGTGCCCTGACTTGTTGCGTGCTGGCTGTGCATGTGCATGCATGAAGAGGCCGCATCTGCAGTTCAAGCTGAGCTGGCAGAATGTCGCTTGCAGGGTTCCTTCAGGGGCAGGAACAACCCTGTGGCCAGCCTGTCTAGAAATGCATCGCAGATTGGGGCCAAGTCATACATCTTTGCCAGGGATCACAGCAGGCAGGGCAGTGAGGATCAGGTGAGGCCTGCTGCGACACAGCCCCAGACATAACAGTTGCATTTGTGTAAGGCATCGCATAACTGGGAGCCTTTTGCTTGGCCACGGGCCTACTTTTGATGCTGTTCAGCTCCTGTATGCAGCGTTTTGTGAATGCAAGTTGTGCCTGTGTACTGCAGGATATGGATGAGGTGGCCCCAGAGCCTGATGGTCCCACCTCATTTGCAGAGGTTGAGGGCTTGCTTGGGCATTTTAAGGGTGCAGCCAGCAGTGCGCCCCTGCAGCGGCCCAGCAGCAAGCCGGCCGCAGGCACCCTGCTCGGCCTTTTGCAGGCCCAGGCACAGAGTGGGCGCCTGGAGGCCGGCGATGGGGCCGCAGTTTTGGCAATGTTGCAGGCTGACAGGCGCCCCAAACTGCCAGCCAACTTTGCCAAGCTGCTTCAGAGGACTTGATCATCACAATGTTGCAAAATGTGGTTCCTTGTAGACGGTCAGTAGTAGTATGAACTCTCTGCATTGCTCAAATAATCATAGGCGAAAACTGTTGTTCCTAGAACGCCCACTGCCCCTAGCTCCATTGCCATTGCTCCACTGGTGATTTTCTGCAGGGGACAGGCCTGCCATCAGCTCTGGGGACCAAGCGACAGGCTTGGGGCTGCACTTGAACCAGCAGACAGCCTGGGCGCGCACTTGTGCATGGTACAAGATGGCAGGCACTGCCACTGATCCTATGGCTGAGAAGCCTGTGAGAAATTTGCCAGCATCTATCCACCTGCAGAGCAGGCAGATGGTGAAACTGATGACACTGGCTTGAAAGCACTCTGTAAATCACTGCACAACCAGAGCTCACCCACTAGCTACTGCATTGCTGCTGCCATAGATGCTGGAGGATGATGTACTTGCAGAGCCAAAAAAGAGATAGGGCATGGGCACCAGGACGTACATGAAGGCTGCAGGAGTAAGAGGGGTCAGGCCCAGGCATTTGCATATTACGCAATGACGCAGGCAGCACTGACATGCACAAGGACTGCAGGAGTGTGTGGACTCTGGCAGGAGACAGCAGCCAGACAGCTCTACACACCTGTCAGCATGGGCCACCAGTTGTCCCAAAGGATGCAGCCCTGCAGCCAGCTGCAGACATTGCGCGCCCCTGAAGCCTACAGACAAAACGGCTGTGCACAGGAAGCATACCAGTAGCTGGAGGAGGACTCCGACGCAAAACGCAAGCGCCAGGCCAGCCAGTCTGCAGAGCATGACATTGTGAGGCTGACTCGCAACCTGTCTTCCTCAGCAGCACAGGAACAATGGATGTCTGTGACAATACTCACACTGCAGACAGCAGAAACAGGCAGTGAGGCTTGACAGGATTGCAGCACATCATCAGACATGCCTTTCGAGCAAGCAGACTCACTTCTGACATCCTGAATGGCCATGAAGTGAAATCTGCAAGGGCACCTGAGCAGACAGGGCGTCAGTCACGCAGCTGCAATGGACCGCCAGCTGAATGTCTTCCAGAGCGGTCGACGTTGCAGTCGAAACCCTTGTGTTTGACTGGTTTGACAAGTGCCCTCAAACAACATGCAAATTGCCTTGGAAGAAGTCTGCTGCCTGCAAATGAGCTCTGCGCCATTTCAGAAGGCCATCAGAGGGTGAGGCCAAAACCGGCAAATTGCCATGAGGGTGAAGACTCTGCAGATTATTTGGAACGGCAAGGAGCCAGTGTTTTCTGTAGACTTCCATTCCTCAGGCCTGCTGGCCTCAGCTGGAAGTGACAAAGAGATCAAGGTGCGCCTTGGCACAGCGTAGCACGTCCCAAGCTTTTGCAACATGTACCTGAAGTTGACTACAAAACTGACCAAGTGCTGTGCATTGCAGTTGTGGGAGGTGAGGCTGGCGCCCTGGAGCGTGGAGCGTGTGTGCGCCAGCTTGCCAGGCAGGCATACCTGCCAGCTCTGACGGCCCATGTGTGCCCATGCAGGTTGGCGTTGACCACAGTGGAGACCCTGTGGTGAAGCACATTGAAAGCCTTGGCGGTGTCAGCGGCCACAGCCGTGCAATCAATTGTGTCCGCTTCTCTCCGTCAGGCAAGTCTTGTGCTGGGACGCGTGTTGTACAGCAAGGCTTTGCTGACTGCACGCACTGCCAGACCAACCTGTCCAGCGCCCTGCAGGGGAATTCCTGGCCTCAGCTGGTGACGGTGGCGAGGTGATTCTGTGGCGGCAGGCAGAGCTGGGCCAGGGCTCCAGCACCACTGGCTGGAGGCAGGCTGGCATACTGAGGTGCCTGCGCCTTGTCTGTGTTCCACCCCTCTCGCAGCACAGGGAGCTCCCTCTGCCTGCATGCACCTTCAAGGTGGCTCAGAGATGCCACAGGTGCAAGTCTCAGTACAGCTGCAATGCCACCCTCACGGTGCTGGGCTGAGCCATGCTGCCCCAAGCAAGACACAGCACCTTGATCTTTCCGGGCTCTCAGCTGGCCATCATGCATGTACCTTACCTTCGAGAATTTTTTTCAACAGCCCTTGCCGGAGTTGCTCACTCTGTCCCCACACAGATCGTGAGACAAAGCAGCTGCCCTGCCTCCCCTGCACTGCTACTGCAGGCGATGCTGGTCCTTCTCGCGTCACATGTCTTGCCAATGCTCAAGGCACCTGACCACAGCTGTCCTGCCCGGCAGGGGTCATGCAGATGATGTGTGGGACCTCAGCTGGTCACCAGACTCCACAGCCCTGGTGTCAGCCTCCAGCGACAACGAGTGCAACCTGTTCAGCGTGGCAGCCATGAAGTCCAAGTTCCGGCTGAACCAGCACAAGCACCTGGTCCAGGGCGTGGCCTGGGACCCTGCACGGGAGTACATCCTGTCAGCAAGCTCTGACAAGACTGTCAGGTGGGTTGGGGTTGTCGTCACTGTCTGCCTGGGCATGGCCTGATGGGCATCAAGTTTTAGAGTGTGTCCTGTCCGCGGGCTCCGACAAGACTGTCAGGTGGATTGAATCTCTGCACAGCATTTGCTGCGGCTCGCCTGCAAGCTGTGCTGCCTTGTTGTGCAGAGCAAGGCAGTGGTGATTGCAGCACCACACTACTAGAGATCAAGATTGCATCTGATCCTCGAGGTCAGACAAGGCTGTTGGGTGGCTCTGCACTCTGCCTGCCTCGATGGGACCTGGGGCCTGTATGGAAACTCCTATCGGCAACCGCTGACATGGCTGTCACTTGCGTCCTGCATTGGCTGTGGTGTCTTAAGCTGACTGCAACAGAGCTTACCCAAGTTGGTGGGCAGGCAATCATTGTTGATTTGCTGCCTCTGCCAGGTGCATTGTACGGCTCTCAGCCTGACTGCTTGGAAAGTGCTCACATGGATGGCTGTCAGGACGCTTGCTGGGCTGCTCATACCTGCTGTGGCCCTATAGCCAGTCATCACGGTACAGATGTGCAGCGAAATGCTGCAAAACAGAAAAGTTGGCCTGCCAGTGCTTGTCCACGCCAGCAGCAAGGGCTCCCCCTCAGTCAAGCCTGCCCCCCTGCAGGGTATATGGGGCCAAGCCGCCAGCAGCCAGCGCCAAAAGGAAGGCAGCCGTCGCCCCTGCAAGCAGCAGCTGTGAAGAGGGCCTCACCAAATTTGCGTGCCTTCACGTTCTGGAGAAGCGCAAGCTGCCAACAGGTGAATCGTTGTGAAGGGCTGCCCACCACAACAACTTGCATATGCTGCTCTGGCAGAATCTGATGTAGAGCAAGGGAAGCTACCATCAGCAAGTTGTGTAGCGGGGCTGCTGCTCCACCACCTGGTGCAGATTCCTCGCAGCTTCGGGGCAGGCTGCCTGTGCGTCCACATTGGCATGTTTTGCAGACGCTCCTGCAAGCCTGGTTGTCAGGCTCTGCTATCGCAACAAGCTGCCAAGGGATCACATCAAGCAGCATTCACAGGCTGGCAGCACAGCACCTGCATTTGTGGGGGAGGATTGAGCAGCATGCTGGTGACTGAGGCTGGCGCAGTTGCAGGTTTATGGCCACTGTGCAAGCATGCAGCTGCACGCCTGCACAGACTCATTGCCTCACAAGGGAACTCTCAGCATGCAAGATCCTGCTTGTATGCACTTGTGTGTTGGACAGTGCTGCTGCATCATTTGGGCTGACAACACAATTCGATGTGGCTAACTGCCGTTGCATATATGGGCGCCCACATGAAGGCACTGCTGCAGCATCTGTGGAGCCAATGCTGCATATGCCCAACTGGTCCTAAGCTGCAGCACCTGGTACCGGCACGGGCAGCCAAAGTCTTTGCCATGCCCCATGTGCAGGTGGTGCCTGTGAGAGGGAGGGGGAGCTGCTGCAGCACCTGTGCGAACAGATAAGCGCATGCTCAAGGTCCCTGATGAGGGACTCGGCAGGATAAGCACTGCTGCACTTGTGCAGGTGGTACCCAGGAGGGTGCTGGTGCAGCGCCAGCAGCCAAGCGATGTGCCATGTTCCATGACGAGAGCATTGGAGGGGCCTTCTTCAGGCGGCTGGCCTGGTCTCCAGATGGGGCCATGGCCGTGATGGCTGCAGGACAGTTCAAGAAAGACCCCCTAGCAGCCCCGGTGGACACGGCGTGGGTGTATGCGCGGGGCAAGTGGGCAGCTCCCATCATGCACCTGCCGTCCCCTGACAAGGTGGACCACTCACAGTATTGTAAGCTTGTTGATGCGGCGCCACAACTGCAAGAAGCAGCAACTGAGATCTTGCATGTAGCGAGTACACAGCACTTTCAGCGGCACAGTGGTCCTGTGCAGAGGCAGCAGCCCCGGCCAACCAGGGGGCGTGCAGTGTCCAGCCACCGCCCCACATGCAGGGGCAGGCGCCTCCTGACTCCGAACATCAGCAGAGCAAGGCGACCTCAGCTCCCGGCAATGTTAGTTGTGGTGTTTAGTTTGTTGAAGGCTCTGATGTCTGCATGCCATCACAGGCCATTGCGCCACAGCGGTTCTGCCCCACACCCTCCCTGTGGGTCAGCTTTGCAAGACAATGCGCCACCCTTGGAGCAACCTGCCACCGGCAAGTGGGCGCAACAGGCGTGACTGACCCCTTCACGCATGCACTTTCAGGCCATTGTGGCAGTGCGTTTCTGCCCCGTGCTCTTTGCGGTGGCCAGCCCGCAGGAGGAGGCGCCAGCCCATCAGCAGCCTGCAGCAGCTGCATGGGCGGAGAGGGAGACACCCCCCGCCAGCCCTATCAGGCTGCCCTACAACATGGTCTTCGCAATTGCAACTATGGACAGCGTCATGATTTATGAAACGCAGGTGGGCTGCTGATGTCCCTTGGCTTCCTTCTGCTGAGTTGCAAGGGTCAAAGCCCCTGCCAGACTGCACTTCTGGCGGTGCTACCACCTGCATCCCTTCTGTAGCACCCTTGTGTGTTGAGCTGCAAGGGGATGTGTGGCATGCAACCAATGCATACTCGGCTGGGCAGGCAGCTGCTGCTGGCAGAGAGGCTTACAGCAATGGCTGCTGCTGCTGCTGCAGAATATAGCGCCCATTGCTGTCATCGGCAGGCTGCACTATGCCCCCTTGACGGACCTGGCATGGTCGCCAGATGGTGCTTTCCTGGCGATCTCCTCCCAGGACAACTACTGCAGGTGGGCTGTGTCTAGAATTTTGCCCAGGGCTTGCACAAATGGTCAGGACCCTCAGGCGTCCTGCCTGGCACCCTGAGGTGGCCCACGCCTCTGCTTTTGCCGGACAGCTTGCTTGTCTGTGCAGCCTTTTTGGTGCAGCAATTTGCTGGCTTGTTCACCACTTTCAACTGCTGCAGCGCAGTGCAGGGAATGCAGGCTGCCTCTGTCTTCTAGCTGCCTCTGTTCCCCAAAAGCGGGCCCTGCTGCCAGGCGACGTCGTCTTCCTGATTTTGATCTTTCATGTGCTGGTGCAGCATGGTGGCATTCCAGCCAGGGGAGCTGGGCGCTCCGCTGAGTGAGGGAGATCTGCCACGCCAGGTGGCACAGCGGCTGTCAGCAGTCGGCAGGCAGCCAGCAGTCGTCAGGCACCATCAGTCGCCATTCGGTGGCAGCCCACAGGCAGGGCATGCCACCAAGGCTGGCACTAGCACTTCCAGACGGGCCAGAGGGAAGCTGAGTGACCCTAGTGCCAGCCTTCATAGTGTGCCTCCCCCACCCAAATTTGACGGCACCCCCTCACAGCACCAGCAGCAGCATCCTGCAAGTGGGGCTGCTGCTGGTGCTGCTGAGGTTGGAGGAGCTGCCCACAAGCCTGGCAGCAGGACCAATGGGCCTACGCCCGTCGTGATGCAGGCAGAGGTGGAAAGCAGCAGCCAAAAGCAAGTCACGCCAATCCCCAGCAGAGGTGAGCTGTTATATGGTGGGCATGTGTGAAGGGAGCGCTGGCTGCATTGCAGGGAGACTGACATCCCTTCCAGCTTGTTTCCTGCACAGTGAATCACGCTTCACAGCCTGGCAGATGTGCAAAGACATCTCCATGGCATGATACAGGCCTAGGGTCAGACCTGCCAGAGCCAGCCACTGCTAAGAGAGCCCGCGCATCCAGCAAGGGGGGAGGACAGGAAGACCAGGCTTCCCAGAAGCAGTCTGGCTCAGATGCTGACAGCGCCAAGCCCAATGTCTCAGTGACCATGAGCATTGCAGAGATGGCTGCTGCTGCTGGACAGGCAGCAGCAGGCCAGTAATCATCCAGCCTCAGACAGAGTTCATCATGGCTGCATGCCTGCTATTCAATAAACTAGCTCAACTGTCTCGATTTATACTCAGTATGCGTCAGCTGCACTAGGTGATAAGGAGGCCAAGGCGAGAAAGCTCTGCTTTTGCGGCTGCTGCGTCAGCCACTTCTGTCTGCACATTTTCAGGTTCAGGTGGGACATCATGGCGCTCAAAACTGCTATAAGCCTTCACAGCCGGATGCAGTCGCCAGCCATAAGCTCCCTGCCGATATACTAAGCAATGCTGCATCCCAGCATCGCTAGCCACCTGGGCAGCCCAAGCCGATCGGCGGTTTGTACGGCACTGCATGACCAACCAGTCACTGCTGCCTGGTTTCGGAAAGCTGTAGGCCTCTTCAAACTCCTCGGAGCTCATGTTCAGGGCTGCTGGGAGCTGATCTGCTGGAACATGAGAGGTGCCTGCAGGCGGCACCCAAAATGCGTCAAGCCCTTGCTCTGCCTTCATCATGGGTCATTCGTGTTTCAGGCCTGCACAGGCCTCACTGAAGACCAAGCATGTGTGCTGGGACTAGGCAACAGCGCAGATGAAAGCATGAAGGATTTGAAAGCATCAAGCAGCTCCAAAGGCAGGCCCTTATAAACAAGCAGCAGACCAATTGCACCAATGCAGCCAGGGTTGCCTGGGATGCTGCCATACAGTGAGCGCTCATCTGAGCGCCGCAGGTCAATGACGGCAATGTCTTTGACGGGCGTGTCGATGTCCACATGCCCCAGCAGGGCTGCCAGGGCATCCCGGTTGAGGAAGCACAGGTCAGCCTGCAGTTACAGCAGGCAAGTAGCTGCTGTCAGCTGTGCAGCTGGCCTAGCAGCAGATACAGCGACAAGTATCTGCACTTTTGGGCAGACAAGCAGATGGGTAGCCAACATGTGAGCTTCCCAGTCAATGACTTGCGTCTACAAGCTGTCCCTGCCGCCTGCATGATTCATGAGGTGTGAGACCAGACCGACCTGCTTGCAGGCAACCAGATGTTGGGAGACCCCCAGTCCTTCCTGTAGCCTGCTCGCTTAATTGGAGCGTTGCCTGCTCGCAAACAGCCGAGCAGCAGATCTGCACCCTCAAAGCCAAGAGCCTGCAGGCCTGCATCTCATGGGGTATCAACCTAACCCACCTGCTTACGTGCAGCTGAGCTGTAGGCACCCAGCCCGCCCTTGAGCACCATGCTCCTGTTGAAGCCCAGGTCCGCTGCTGTGGCTGCCGCAGCTTGCATCTCCTCATCGCTGCTGCCCACAAAGACCAGCAGGTGCTCCAGAGAGGGGTATGGCTGTGGATCTGTTGCAGGCGTTTCGCTGGGCGCCTTCAGATATGAGCTCCAGGCGGCCTTGCTGGACAGGACCTGCTGCAGCTTGTCCCCTGCAGGGCAGGGTCTGGGTTTCAGCATGGTCAGTACCCCTGTGCAGCGTGGCACACAGCACATTGCTCAACATCGGAATTAGCTGTGCGCCAAGCTCAGCTGCCATGAAGGCACTTTGAAGACCCCTGGGCGCCCTGACACTCTGAGAAGCTAACCTGACCTGGAGCATGCTGCTGACACAGGGTGCCCTGCATGAGCGGAGCGGCCGCCAGCAGAGCATGCACCTTCCGCAGCATCTGCAGCAGGGGATCACAAGAGGTGCACTTGGGTCACACCTGGGATGTGGAGGGCGTCCTGCAGGTCCTGCGGCAGCGGCTGCCCTGACCGCTGCTCGCTGCTGCGGATGTCAATCACATAGTGCAGAATAGGATCCGTTTCCACCTGCAGCAGTGCAGGGCAGAATTTACAATCGTGCACATCAAGCTGTCCATGTTGTTGCATGGCCTGACTTGAATTTCAGCTGCTGCCCAGGGCAGTGCAAGCGCACCAGCATGTGGACTGCTGCGGGCGACAGGGCTGCATGGAACTTGCCCATCTGCTTCTGGTCTGTGAGTTGAGAGCTACTAGCGCTGCCCTGCAGCCTAGCGCCGCGCCGTCCCCTGATGAAACGCACAGCCCATGCAATCAGGGACAACGCAAGCGCTGAGGTCAGGGAGCCTCCCTGCAGGCAGCATGTGCTGCTGTCTGCCCTTGATCTACCTTCCTGTCCTGTCGCCTCAGCACCGAATGCCTGAGGGACTCACAATGTTGGTGATGCTGGGCATTGAAGATTCAGCACACGGCAGCTATGCTTTCGGAATCAGCTTCAGCATGAAGTCGTCGCTGCTACAGCAATGCACTCAGGCAAAGATCTGGATGCACTCCGGAAGCAAAGTGTACATGCAGGCAGGATTTTTCATGTGGTCAACCAAATTTGCAAATTTGGTCGTGCCTGCTTGCCGATCTTATGCGGCCAGAGCCCTGAGGCCCAGCTGGCAACCACAAGAGCCAAATTCCAGAAGAATTTGTGGCGGAGCTGGAGAGGTGCAGATGTCAGGCATCAACTGAGCAGATGTGATGGGCACCTGGTCCCCCGAGGAGACTGGAGTGACTCACATTTGCGGGCTCTTGGCACAGAGCCAGCAGCCTGGCAGTGACCAAAGTCAGGTTGGTGCCATCACCACTTGCTCCTGGTCTGAGGGACCTGCATGCACGCCTGGCAATCACCTGATCATCTGCAAGGCAGACACTGACCTCAGGCCTATTGAAGGCTGCACCATCAGTACTAGTCAGCGGCGCCCCTTTAGCTCCACCAATAACGGCCTGATGTCCAGCTGCCACCATGAGTGCTGTAGCCATGGCTGCTTGTTGAGGCCTGTGCCCTATCCAAAGGTCAAGCAATCGCACCATCACAGCCTGTCATCTTCTGGCATGATGGCAAGCAAAAGCTGTAGTATGCTGCCCTTGCTGCCCCTGCAGATCATTGACGCCTTGAAACAATGCAGCCAGGTCTCAGACTTCAACAACTACTTGGCCTTCATCCTTGCCCAGGGCACAGGCACAGACACTCTCGTTGAGGTGAGCCGCAGCAGCCTGCTGTGTCAAGCAACCCTTTGCTGGCGCTGTTGCACAGGCATCTGCCCGCCTCAGAATGCACAAAGGCAGCCTGCCTCTCTGGGAGGCAGCTGCCTGTACTGCCCTGATGCACGTCTCAAGATTGGGTAGACCTGGGCCTGCTGCCGCCTTTTGCATTGCAACAGGCTGAGACACATGCTGGCTTGGCAGCAGGTACGGCAAGCCGCTGGCCTTCTGCTGAAGAACAACCTCAAGACCCAATTTCAAGGGACGCCTGCTGACCTCCAGAGCTACATCAAGGTGGGCCTTGCACTGAGAATCGACACAGCAGAGAGCAGCAGCAGAATCACACTTGAGGCTGCGGCCCTTTAACATGCTGTCTGTGGTGCCCTGCCAGCCACCTTGATGCTGTCGCAGTCGCAGAGGCCCCATGTTGGCTTAGCCAAGACCGCTTTTATGTCATCCTTGTCTCGCCTAGTTGTCAGCATCGTTGCCCCCGCACCGGGCAGCGAGGGTCCAGCCAGGGTGGCCAACTGGCTGGACAGAGGCTGGGCGTGCTGCAGCCCTGGATCCCAAGGTGCTGCACACGGGGGCAGTGGTGTGGCCTGGCGACAAAGGTGGCACTGCAGCTGCCTGGCCACATTGGCCTGAATGCTGAGGAGTGCAATCCGCAGCTGCGCCACCTACCAGGCCCCAGCATGTGGCTGGAGCCTCAAGCCCAGGAGTCAGTGTGTGCCATAATTGTCCAGCCAACGTCCTGGCCGTGCCGTGCAAGGCACCCTCTTGCATACGCTGCAGAAGCCCCAGGTGCTGCGCAGCAGAGCAGCTGGTCTTCCGTGTACCTCTATAAGGGCCCAGCACCTCTTCAGCAGCGTCTTGCCTGCCCTGTGCAGGCTGCCCTGCTCCATGCGCTGCGGGAGCAGTCCCGGCAGCTGCGCCAGACAGTGGGCACCTGCGTGGCCGCAGTCGTCGCCGCTGCGGGGCTGGCAGCATGGCCAGAGCTGGTGCAGCGCTTGGCGCAGAGCCTGGATGGTGGGGACGCCCTGCAGCTGGAGGGGGCTTTGGACGCCCTTCACAAGGTGGGAGATGCAGCCAAGCAGAAACAGCCCACGCATGGCTGCTGAGAGGCCACGCTGCGGCGTGGCCAAAGCCTTGGGCGCGAGTCACTGTTTTCTGAGTGATGGCATCTGTTGCAGCTGCGGCTTTGCCAGGCTGGGTAAGGCACGTGAGATGACAGGTACAATCTTGGTCCTGCCAGCCACTGAGAGTGGTGCGGCCTCCGCCCAGCAGCTGTAGGGGGCGGACCAGTCCGCGAGGGGCAGTCCTAAAAATAAGCTGTTTACCACGGCGACTGCTGTGCACTGAACGACTGGGCGTCAAGCAGCAGTTTCTACTGCAGGGCCGCAGCGCCCACAGGCATTGCAGAAATGTGGGCCGCCCTCAAGTGATGGCCCTGTTGGGCAAGGCTGTTGTCAGGACGAGTCCGCCTTTGGGCGTGCTGAGGTGCCACAGCAGTCTCGAGTCGTGGAGGGAGCAGCCACTGATCAGTGTCCTTGTGCAAGGGCTGCCCCACCCAGTTGCAGACAGATGGCCACAGCAGTCTCAGGTTGTGCCAAGAGGACCCCAACCATCCAACCTGCCTGCAGGTCTGCGAGGACTGCCCTGCCCAGCTTCAGGCTGAGGTGCCAGGGCTGGCCGAGAAGCCTGTGCAGGTCTTCATGCCCCGCCTGCTGAGCCTGTTCAAGGCACCCTCGGTGGGGCTGCGGGTGCAGGCAGTCACCATTGTCAACCTGCTGGCCGAGGCCGTGTCTCAGGCCATTGGCGCCTTCCTGGACCAGTGAGTGCTGTGCCGCCCCACTCCTCACATCAAGGGCTTGCTTGAAATGGCTGGCTCCCCATGAATGGCCTCTGAGTGCCTTGTGCACTGCCGTCTGCCACTTTTGAGGACTGCTTGTCGGTGATGCCTTGAGTCACACTGCAGGGCAGCCAAGTGGACAAGCCTACAGCGCTGATCCAAGACCGATTGTGTCGCAGCAGCAGTGGCTGCCTCTGCTGTGTACACCAGCTTCAGGGGCATTTGACTGAATTGGAGCAGCATGCTGATCCTGGATGCTGATAGGCCCCTCATGTAAAGTCTGAGCCCTGACACAAGTGAATGCCTTGCTGCAGGTACCTGCAGGGGCTCTTCGCCCTTGCAGAGGAGGGCAGCAAGGATGTGCGCCGGGTTGTGTGCGTGGGCCTGGTGCAGATGCTGCACCTGCAGCCCTCCTGCCTCATGCCCCACATGTCCAGCCTCATCACCTACATGCTGCAGGCCACCCAGGTGAGGCCTTCCATCTGCAATCAGACCATTCAACTGGTGAGCAGACCCCTTGTCGCCTCGGTCACATGTAAGGACAGTGGCACTGTGAAGTCCCTGGCGCCGCACCGTCTGGCGTCTGCCTTGCTCTAACACGTATGCTGATGGATAGTACAGCTTTCTGACACAAACATTAGTAGGCAGTGGGCCTTGATACTAGGATACGTAAGTGCTGTGCTAAGCAAAAGGCCCATGTTGAGGTCACCAATGGTGCCCTCCAGGATGGAGACCCTGACATGGCACTCTGCATCGTGCAAATTCATGCTGCGGCAGCCACAGGTTCTGCTGCACTTGAAGGGGAGTTCCTGCGGGAGGAGCAACCTGGCTTTTTGATTTGGGCAATTCTGCATTTCTGAAAGATCCTATACCTTTAATCAGCCAAATGCTGCCCCTGCAAGATGGGTCCTTGACCTGGCGCTCAGCTTTGAGTCCTGCAAGCTCTGACGGCCAGCGCTTCTGCTGTGCTGCTACTGAGAAGTGCTGGCCCTGCAGGAAGGGGCCCCTGACTCGGCCTTCTGAACTGAGCCTTGGTCTAGTTTCTCAAGCAGTTTAATCAGTGTTCATAATGTTGCAGTCGCAAAGGTCAGATGCGTGCCTGCAGGATGGGGATCCTGACCTGGCCCTGGAGTCGTGTGAGTTCTGGAGCGCCTTCTGTGAGGCACGACTGAGCCCCGAGCTGCTGCAGCCCCACCTGCAGACGCTCATCCCCGTGCTGCTCAAAAATATGGTATATGAGGAGGACGATGAGGAGGTGGGTCAGGGGGGTGCCCACTGCTGTTTGTTGCGTCTCTGCCGTGGAATGAAGGGGCCACAGCACCTGCAAGTGTGGCGTGGTGTTGGGCAGGGCTGCATGCAGCTTTTGCTGGTGGGGATCTGCAGAAGTAAGCAAAGCTGCCAGTCTTGCAACAGCAGCAGGCATCTTCCGTGCCCTGTTCCTCAGGGGTCCATGCAGATGCGTGATGCTTGTCTCAAGGCATGTTTGCCAGGCCTCAAGTTTTGCAGCGGCCTGGTCTCTGAGCTGTCGAGCATTGGTAGATGGCCCCCCTACACATGTGGCCTGCCAGTACCGTGCGGCTGCATATGGCTGCAGGTGCTGGATGCAGAGGCAGCAGAGCAGCCAGCCGCCAGTAACGGCTGCGCTCGCAATGATGACCAGCACCTCAAACCCTTCCACCACCAGTGAGAGATGACCTGCTGCTCAGCCTCAGCTTTGCCAACCCAACATACCATGTCCACACTGCAAGTGCAGCTAGATGTCTGCGCTGCCTCTACATACATGTGAGCTGTTCTCGGCATGCTGTACTGCACACCTCGTGTGAATCAGCTCCACATGTCAGGTCTCAGTCAAGCTATGTCGTGGTGGGCGCTTCTGGTCAGGCTGCATCTTGAGCCACACCCCGCCTCACAAGCTGATCAGCTTGCGACACTGCTTGGTGCCTGCTGTGTGCAGGCAGGCAACCCGAGGGGAGGAGGATTACCAGGATGCGGGCGGGGAGGGGGTGCGCTCGTGGAACCTGCGGCGCTGCAGCGCGACCGGGCTGGACGTGCTGAGCACTGTCTTTGGGGACTCCCTGCTCGCGCTGGTGGTCCCTGTGGTGCAGCAGCGCCTGCAGGTGGGCTTTGTTCTGTCCTTGCGGGACGTCCAGCGATTGCTGGGCTCCCCAACCTCCAGGCTGCCTGTAGATGGTGCAGCACCGCCTGCAGGTGAGCTCTGCACCATTCCCTTTCTCAAGTCTTATCAAGTGCCTACTTGGCTCCCCAGCTTCCAGGTTATAACACAACAGCACACCGGCAGGTGGAGCAGCACTGGCCCCTCTGGGCACCTGCGTCAAGCCGGTGTTGTGCGCAGGGCATGTGTTGCAGCTTGGAGGCTCCTGAGGGCACAGGGCTGCTGGGGACCAACGTCTGCATGCTGCCTGCAGGAACCTGACTGGCGCGCTCGGGAGTCCGCAATCCTGGCGCTGGGAGCCATTTCGATAGGCTGTGCAACTGGACTGGTCCCCTTCCTCCCGCAGCTTGTCAATCTGCTGATGCCCAACCTGCAGGACTCGCGCCCACTGGTCAGGTGGGGTTGCTTCACCCTACTGCCTGTTCTTGACCATGAAGATGCATGCCGCTCATGCCGCTCACTGCATCCACTCCTGCAAAGTCCGCAAAATCGGCTTGTGTACTGTGTTGACATAGCAGCAAAGATCTGGATGCAGCGCAGCAGGAAAGACATGGTGCACGGCATGCTCTAGGCTGCAATGAAAATCCAGGTCATGGGGATCGCATAGCTTTGAGCAACCAGGCAAAAGAGGGTGGTGGGAGGCAGGGGGGAGGCCTGCAGGACATGCAGCTGTCCATGTGTTCACTCCCTTGGCTGGCCCGTGCAGGTCCATCACCTGCTGGGCGTTGTCGCGGTACGGGCACTGGATTGCTGAGCAGGCGCTGGACCCCTCTCAGAACATGGATCAGGGGCTGCAGCAGCTGGAGGCAGTCATCCAAGTGAGTTGGGCTGCAGCCGCCAGTGCTTGCCAAACCTGTGCATGCTGTTGTTGGCAGGCTGAGACAGGCTGACTGCTAGAGAGCTTTCTCGCTGACCTCAAAACAGTGGAGCGCATGCTCCAACCTGAATACGCCTGCTGACACCCAGCATTTACGCGGCACGACTGCAAGTGCAGCACCTTTGAGAAGCCAGCAGTGTCGGCCCTCAGAAGAGCGCTCCTTGCCTCTGGCACTCCTCTTGCTGTACAGGGTTCCGTGCATGCAGATTGCCCTCGTCCACTAATGAACATGTCGTGTTGCAGCAGGCCACACTCTGCTCCTGCCCCTGCAGGGCCTGCTGGTCCGTGTGCTGGATGGCAACCAGCATGTGCAGGAGGCGGCCTGTAGCGCTCTGGCCATTGTGGAGGAGTGCACACACCCCTCTCTGCTGGCTGCACACCTGCAGGTGAGCTACCGCCTGATCTGAAGCAGGGTTTGCACTGTTTACAGCAACACAGCTGCAATGGCCGCTAGCTTCTGCTTGCAGCAATCAATGTTCAAGGGCCAGATCCTCAATTGGCTTGAGAAGAGGCTGCTTGCATGCTGGAATCAGTGCCACTCAGCAGCTTGCGGGCGCCCATGACCTGCATGCCTATCTGATGGCTTGACTTGATATAGGCCTCTGCTGCCTGGCTGTGGTGAAAAGAGCTGCATGCGTGTCTTCCTCTCTGCATGAGCCAGCCACCCTGTCCATGCTTTTAGGTGAAACACATCCCAGGGCCCCAGCTTATGCTTGTGTCCTCTCTGCATAAGCCGGCTAGATTGTTCATGCGTGTAGACGAGATACATCCCTGGGCCCCAGCTTGTGCTTGTGTCCCTGCAGGCCATCCTGCAGACTCTGGCCCAGGCTTTTGGCCTGTACGGGCGCAAGAACCTGCGCATTTTGTATGATGCGCTGAGCACGCTGTGCGAGGTGGTGGGCCCAACACATGAGCTGGCCCACCCCCGCCACGCGGGGGCCATTGTGGGGCCCGTGCTGGCCAAATGGGCGTCCCTGGGTGACACAGATCGGGAACTGCTGCCCCTGCTGGCCTGCCTCACCCCGCTGATGACCGCCCTGGGTGAGCTTCAGGGGACAGCCTGATTTCAGGCACAGGGAAGGTCTTGGGCTTGAGCACGGTGGTGCCCCATGCCGATCTGCGCGCTGCTCACCTGCCCCATGCCGCTGTCTGGTGGATTTGGGAGGAGGTGTGTGCTTGTCGTTTATGGCGGCAGCCCCTGCTGGCCAGCCCACACTGCAGAATTTTTGCCCTCAGTAAGTCTGGGGGCGAGTAAAGGGGTGCTTGATGCTGGTCTGGCACACTGCTGGCCTGCTGCCATTCAGAGAGTGTTGGACGCAGCCGTCATGCCTGAACCAAATTATCTGGTGGCAGGCCTGCCCCATGCCGCTGATGAGTGCCAACAGTCAGTTTGCTCTGCTGCTTAGGTGCAAAAGTACGCCAATGGCCATCTGCATGGCGGGCAATGGCTTTGGGGTTGACTGCTGTGGTGCCAGGTTGAGGTGTGCGCTATGCGACCAGGTCCAGGTGCCTGCTTGCTGCCCTCTGAAGGTGAATTGGTGGGTCAAGGTGCTCTGGCTTCTGTGGTGCCACGGCAGGGCTCAGCTGCCTGATGTGCAGCAGAGGGGCTGGGCTGGAAAATACTTGCACATTCTAAGCTGCAGCACGAGGTGGACAGATCTTCATTGAGTCAGCCCACTTTTGACTTCTAATGTACCCCCTTCCCTCAAACACATCATGTCAGCGCTGCTTCCTGCAGGTCCTGGGGGAAAGACCATTGCAGGAGAGCTCTTTGGGCGCAGCCTGCGCATTGTGCAGCAGCAATTGACGGCCCAGGCAGCGCAGGCAGCGGGGCAGCAGGTCACCCCCGACCCTGACCTGGAGTTCATCACCTGCAGCCTGGACCTGATCTCAGGTGGGTTGTCCAAGGAGGTGTATAGCCAAAGGCTGGGCCCGCTGTCCCTGGCTGTGTGACTGTGCAAGGGCTTGCTGTGATGTGGGCTTATGCACCCCGGTCTCGGAAGGGCTTGTTTGCGCATGAAGGCTGGTGCAGGTGGCCTGCAGGAACTTGGCATCGCTGCATGATAGCAGCCCTGCAGGTCACACCTCACAGGTCACCCCGTGCCTGTTGCAGGGTTGGCAGAGGGCCTGGGGCCCCAGCTGGAGCCCCTGGTTGCGCAGTCGCAGCTCCCGCAAATCATGCTCCAATGCTGTGAGGTGCGCAGCTCACCCGGGGCTGTTGAGTGTGTCATTCCAGCCAAGATTGGGTCCGCCCCCGCATCTGGCCTTGTTGGGCTTGGGAGCTGGTCTTTTGTCTGGACCCTGTTGCAGCCTTGGGGCAGGAGCCTGCCCCTCCCCAGCCCATGGCCCTGTGCTCACACAGAGGTTGTGTCTGTATGTCCTGGGCCCTGAATGCGAAGCACGCGATCACTTCTTGAGTGTGAACACGTGTGAAGCAGGATGGCTCCCTTTTGAGGTGTGCAGTCAAGGAAGACCCTGTGCCTGTGTACAGGAAAACAGAGGGGGTGTGCCTGTGCTGCAGGGCACCCCCCTGTGAGGTGTGTTGTATGACAACATGGACAACTCGCTTGTGTGCAGCACAATAGAGTGCGTGCGTGCTGCAGGACGGCTCTCCTGACGTGCGGCAGAGTGCCTTTGCACTGGCAGGCGACCTGGCCAAGTGCTGCCTCCCCCAGCTGGGCGGCGTGTACAGCCGCCTGGTGGAGCTGTGTGTGCACTCCTTGCACCCCTCCCTGATCATGCCAGAGAGCATGTCAGCCAGTAACAATGCCTGCTGGGCGTTGGGTGAGTGGCGCAGTCCCCTGCTGGGGCTCTGATGCGCAGTGCAGGCTTCCTGTGCTTGACCCAACCCTGCTGTGGTGCTCACTCAGCACCATGTCAGGGTGGGCATGCACATGGTTGGCAGCATCAGGTCGGCTGCCAGTGGCATTGTCTGTCCAGCACCCTGGAAGGATGTTCAGGCTTCTGTCAAGTGCATGGCAGCCTGCTGAGCAGGTCCTGGCTAGGTGGCTGTGCTGTGGTCTGGGCGGCAGAGAGCTGCCTGCTGAGCTTTGCTTCGCTGCCCTGCTGCAGCCTGTGCTGTGCCCCTCTTGCTTCCATTTGAGGTGCTCCTGCCTGCCCACCTGTGCTGCAGCAATGCACGCCTGATGACCGAATCTCTATGCTGACCTGTGAGTTGCCCAACCCTGCAGGCGAGCTGGCGGTGAAGAGCCAGCCAGAGCAGCTGCAGCCCTTTGCAGTCCAGGTAGTGGAGCGCTTAGTGCTGGTGTTGAACAATGGGAGCATGATGCCCAACTCCTTCATGGAGAACAGGTGAGCACTCATACCCATCAGGCTGCCTTGCCACCATTTTACTCAGAGGAACAGGCCCATCCTCATCTCAGAGCCGCCCAAGAATGCCCCCCTGCGTGTCCCTGGTCTTCTCAGGCATCCTTCTGCAGGAGCTACATGTGGCGTGAGCCTCCCACCACATGCCACTCCTGTGCAAGCATTTTGTCCCACCCTGCCCTTGCCACAGCGCTTCAGGAGAATGAGGCTGAATGAGAAACCAGCGACGCTCTCATCTTCTTTTCCTGATAATTGGCTAAAATGTCAATGGTCAGGCATGGTGTTCTACAGCAGGCAGTGTCATCAGGCAGGGAGGAGGGGGTGTGGAGGGGTTGCATGAGCAGGTTGCCCCTGACCCCTCTCTCCACGCAGCAGTGCTTGCCAATGTTGTCGTACTCTATGCTGTGGTCCTGCATCAGCGGGGCACTGGTTGTCCTGAAGCCTCCCGCCTTCCCCCTGCAGCGCCATCACTGTGGGGCGGGTTGCCTGGGTCTGCCCTGGCAGCATCGCCTCCTTCCTGCCGGCCTTTGTGGGCCCCTGGTGCGCCGCCCTTCGCTCGGTGCGGGACGATGTTGAGAAGGAGCATGCCCTCCTGGGGTTGTGCGCTATGCTGCACATCAACCCTGCGGTGAGCACCAGTGGCTGCGTCTGTATGTTGTGACAGGTTAGCATGCGCGCCTCAAGGGCTTACACATGCGTTGCTGCTGTGTGCAAGTGATGCGTCCCTCCTGGGCTGTGCGCCATGCTGCGGTCAGTGCATGACTGTATCCGCTCTCTGTTGCATACGTGGATGCGCAACTCAATGCAGGGCACATGCATTACTGCTTTGCTCATGCAGTGCATCTCATCAGGAAATGGGCGATTCTTCGCATCTGCCCTGTGGTGGGTGCATTCTGGTACAGGACAGGCAGCAACCCTATGCGTCATGGCGTCAACCCCGTGGTGGGTGCGCATGCATCAAGCCGTCTGCTAACCACATGAGGCATTGAAGTCTTACTGCCGGGCAGGCTGTGCTGCCATGCACAGCATGATGCTCTGCTACCTCCAGCATTGCCTCAATTGCCCGGAGCTCAGCCATCTGTCTGAGCACAACATGTGAACCTGCCTGCGGGGCATCTCTGTGGCCTCTGCAGCCTTGCACTTTGCAGAGACCCTGTTTGGCCACATGTCCGCCTGCGTGAAGGCTGCGGTGTAGTCATGTGATGTGGTGTGCACAGCACTTGCCTCCTGGCTGTCCATCTGCGCTCTGTATCTCATCAGCTCTGTATCTCATCAGACCTCTGCCTGACTGCAGGGCGCAGTGCAGTCCTTTGCCGTTGTGTGCGAGGCCTTTGCATCCTGGCACTCCATCCGCTCCAAGCACCTGGAAGGGGAGCTGCACCGCGTGCTGCAGCTTTTCCGCAGCGGCCTGGACAATGGCAGCTGGGAGCAGGCACTGTCTAAGCTGAGCCCCGCGGTGCGCACTCAGATGGAGCGCATGGCCAGCGCCTCGGCCTGAGCATGCTAGATGGGACTGCTCCCATGCGGGACGCTCTGCAGGACGCCGCCAGCAGCTCTCTGGCTGCCCCGGTCACAGGCCAAGCCAGGCCACAATGTTAGTCGCACAGGCGCGCATGGCAAGATGGTGCCAGAGCCCACGAGGATCCAGAACTTCTTGGTGCACCCACAGACGGCAGGGCCACCAGCGCCGGCCCCAGTCCACAGCTGCTGTCGCCCATAATCCTTAGCCCCAGCAAGTTCTCATGTTCCAGGACACAGTCAGCAAGCAGGGTCGGCCCTTGGCCCTGTTGGCCCTTGGCCCTGTTGCTGCTGTGAGCAGCTGCAGAGTGCTGCTGTGTTTCTCACACTAGATAGCTTGTCCAGTGTTGTGCCCGTATGTAATGTGAGGTTAGAGAGCACCGGCCTGTCTCTGATCAGCACGAGTCAGGTTCAAACATCCATGGTTGCATGCTGCTCTTACAAGTGTACCTTTGGCGTTTGTCGCAGTTCAAGTACCTTCTGAGCACCTGTTTGCCTCCGATCAGCCAAGGCAAGGCATATCTTCTTGGTGTTCTGAATATGTGCACAGCTTTGGCGACCGAGTCTGGAGGAGCCAATTTTGCCATTAACCCTGAGCTGCAATTTTATTTGAAGCATGGTTTTGACCCTGCACCGCACTGCTCACCACTGCCTTGCAGCCTCCTCGTCTTCAATCAATCAGCAGTTTTTGCAGATCATATTAATGCATGGCTCTGCTTAGAAAATGAAATCAGCTTGAGCAGCAAAAGGACTTCAGAGAGGCAAAAACCTTCCAGCAGCTGACTCGTCCCCAGAATGGCATGAGCACTTTATGAAGAAACATCGCAGGCGGACCACATGGCTGCGGCAATTGCAGGTCAGTCAGGCTCAGGTGTTGTACATCTCGAATCTCTCTGGAGCTCTCTCTTGCCCAGCCACAGCTTGAGGGCTTTGGCTTGATACTTCCAGGCCTTCAGTTTGGGTGCTCAGCCGTCACCCATACAGATCTTGGGTCTATGGGCGAGGCACAAGCCTCTCTCTGTTGCTGTTGCTGTCTCGCTCGGTGTGTCATGTTAGATTAGATGGTGAGGAAGTGCGGCTGCATACCAGAGGAACTATTCGCACATGCCTGCAGAACACAGCAGGTGTACAGCGTGACAGTGCCAGACATCGACGTGGACTATCTTGGACTTTGCAGACCTGTGAGGTAAGCAGAGGGTGTATGCAAGCAGAGCGTGCCCAGCAGGCACTGCAGCTCAGCAGGAGGCAAGCAAGATGCACTGTGCAGCCGGCAGCCTGACAGATGTTCAGCCTCTTAGGCGAATGGAGGCCACTCACCTGGTTCAAGGCTGGCAAGCAGGGGGCAAGCCCAGCCTAGACGCACAGCGCCTTGTGCGGCATAGCCGCCTCTGGCGCAGGTTTGAGGTGGTCCACGACGGCGGAGTAGTAGGGCGAGTGCACCAGCTTGTCCAGTGCTGGGTCGGCATAGTCGGCAATGACAGGGTACAGCCTGTGAGCCGCAGTGCGGTAAAAGAAGTTATCCTGCAGGCAGGGAGGGAGCTGTGGGGCGCAGCCGTACCCATGGCAGAGAGGCACCCAGAGCGGGTAGGATGCACTGGTAACCGGCAGGATACAGTTGTGGCAGCAGAGAGTGAGATTCCAAGCCAGTTCTAGGCCAGCTGCTTTGCAGCCATGGTCAATCAAAGCCATAGAGCCAGAAAGAGCGCAATGATCATTTGTTGGACCTGTCTCGCTTTGATCCTGAGAGTGGTTGACAGCAGAAAGGCCATAATGGCCCAGCAGCAACCGGCCACCACACCATGCCCATGCACGCAGCTCTGAGACAGTGCACCTCCCATAAATGCCAGCACATGCTCCACCTCCATCAGAGCAGCTAGGCTGGGTCTTCCCTGCCTCACCTGCACACGCTTGACCATGCCCTCTGCAATGCCCATGGCCTTGCCATAGGTGGGGCTAGCCACCACAGCGTTGTGCGCAGCCAAGTACTTGCAGCGTGTAAACTCCACGCCAGGCTCGGCAGCCTCGATGGCCTTGCTGACTGCAGCAGAAAGACTCAGTTACGTCAGGCCTTCCTGGCATGCATGTGCACAGCAGCATGGTGGGATTTGCAGTGGGCGCGCGCTCGCCTCAGCAGGTGCAGCTGTGCTGCCTGTGCCGGCCTGCCGGTGGCCCCCGTGCATGCACGCAGCAACAAGACACAGTCTGCAGCCGTGCATGCTGTCTACACGGCCCCAGACTGCCTCCCGCTTGTGTCCAGGCAGCAGAGTGGAGCTTGCAGCAGGCACAGCTGGCCAGGCCTCGGGGCCCACCTGGGGGCAGGCTGAGCAGCTTGTGCCACGCGTCTGTCACGCGCGCCACCAGCACCTCCGCCTCTGACCCGATCTTGGCTGGCAGCTGCTGCGCCTCTTCCACCCTGCAGCAGATGGGAGGCTGGGGGCTCCAGGGGCCTCAGAGGCCACATCAAGCAAGCAGATTGCTGGGCATGGCATGCTGGGTGCTCCATGCAAGGCAGTCAGGGGCGGTGCTGCAGGCAGGAGGCGCCAGACGTTGCTCAGCATTGCCACAACCTGCAATGGCTCCCAACCACCACCCTTTCTTCGTAGCAGAACCCAAGTAACAGCCATGCTTCCCCAGCGTTTCTGCACAATACAGCAGCCTGGCAACAAACAGCTTGCCACCAGTCAACATCCCATCTTGCTGCAGGGCAGCCGCAGTACCTCTGCAGGAGGACATCAGCGGCCGCCCGCGCAGCCCCCACGAGGCCGTGCTCTCTCAGATACTCCAGGCTCTGCTGAATGCTGAACAGGTGCGCCTGGCGCTGCTCTGTGAGCGGCATGAAGTGGTTGCCGCTGTCCGAGCGCTGCAGCTGGTGCTTGGGGTGCCACAAGTTGTGTGTGGTCACCATGGCAGCGTCCACCTGCAGAGGGGCACCCCAAGTCAGACCCTCTCAGGGTTTGCTGAGGGGATCATGGCGGCTGGCGGCATCACTCTCCCCTTGGTGCCTGTGAATGCCACTGCATGTGGTGCAGGCAACATGAATATTGGCCATCAAATGTACACGTGCTGCAGATGACTGTGCCTCTGCATCTGCAACCGGCCATGCCGCCTGGGAGTGGACTTGAAAGCCATTTCCCGCACAACGCCATGGTCAAATCTCTCCTCGGCTGCTGCTAAGGACTCACCCCTGCATCCAGGTTGACAAGAACGCGATCTCCCACGCCCTGAACAGCCTCCACCACAGGCGTGGTCAGCCCCAGCAGCTTGTCCTCCACCGCCCGCACCTTGCCGTCCAGGCGGGTGGGCGCCAGACCCCTGCCCGTGCCATACACTGAGCTGGCCAGGCTGTAGGTCTTGTGCACTGCGTAGCCTGCAGGCGAGGGGCCAGCGGTGTACGCAGATGGGGCCTGGATGCCTATCAGCTCATTGGTGCTATGACCAGGAGCAACTGGGGCTGGCAAACCCAGACATGAAGGCCTCTAGGGCGGGTGGAGTGGGCTCTGTTGCATATGGAGGGGCTTGTAATGTGCTGCATATAGCTAGTGGGGCTTACAGCAGCAGGCACTGTGCTGCATTCAACAGCATCTGCAGCCTGCCTCAGCATGCTGCATGCCAGATGGGGTTGAGAGGCTGTGCTCCTCAATGCAACGTCGCCTGCTGGCACACAGCTGAGTGCAGGCAGCACGCAAAGGGAGCTGCTGAGCAGCTAGCAGCGACGCCCACTGCCTGCTGCTGCAGCGTGGGTGCAGGGGAGCTGAGTGTTTGCCTTGTGCGACTGCCACTGTGTCTGCTCGGCGCTTTAGGCCAGGCTTCGACCCAGTGGCGCCACCTGTGCATGGGCCCACCTGTGTATGCTCGCACAAACTCGAGGCGCCTGAGCTCAGCATGCCGCTGCACGGGCCCCAGCGCCTTGCTCTGATTCTCCAGCTGCTGGGAGAAGAGGGGAGACACTGCAGGCAGAGTAAAGTGGGGTTGCTCAGCCTGTAGCCTGAGGTCAACTGCTGTGTGTCTTCTGCGCATCACAGCCTGGCTGCCGGCCTGGCTGTGCCTCTTTGCAGTGGTCGGCAAACAGTTTGACATTGCAGCGCTGGCAGGTGGCTACCGAGCTGAAGAGGTAGATGAACAGGGAACACACATTATGCTCGTGGCAGTCTAAGACTAGAATTGCTGTGTCCCCTTACTGCTGCACAATGTCAGGTGAGCCAGGTAACATGGACACGGTCTGGTTGCCCTACTTATGCCCATGAGGCAGCAGCGCAGGGACTGTTCAAAGTCTGCTGACCGCAGACAGCGCCCCTCACCAGCAAATAGGCCACTCATGTCATGCCCGCGAAGGGAGTTGTTGTCTGCGTGCGCAGCGGACACGCGCACAGGGTTGTAGGGGTAGCCTGTGCAGTGGCGACTAAGGCGGCTGCGCTTTCTTGCCTTTCCCATGGCAAAATTTGCACCCTGCAGGCACCAAGCGCAGGCGTGGGGCTGCTCTGCCTGCTGGCCCAACACGTCTCCTGGCAGGCTCAACAGCGCAGATGTGGCAGCCATCAGCGACTGCGATGGACAGGAGCACTTTCCCACGGTGCAGGGCGCACAGTCAGTCCTGACATATGTGTGAGCAGGCCTGATTGAGCTTGCTGAAGGCTGAGCACCTGCTTCGGCCCCACCGCCCCTGCAGGTCCTTCTGTTATTTAGCACTGTCAATAGCACCACGCCGAGCAGTCTGCGCAGCTGCTTGATGATCACTCCCAGAGACAGAGGAGGTTTAGGAATGCCCTACGAGGCAGCAGCAGGCTCCAGCACGACCCCTAGCTACAGGTGTGCACCTAGTGGATTTGATATCAGGCCTGATGCTTGCCGCCAGCCTGGCCCTGGGATGCCGCTGAGCCTGCTCTGCAAGGACAGTCATGCACATGGGCGTGGCCAAACAAGGCTTGCCACCCAGCCTTCACGACTTTGGGGCAATGCTTGCCTTTCACGCTCCTGCTGCTTGCTGTCTGAGTCTGCTCGTGATTTGATAACGAGGGGGCCGCCCTCAAGGCTGGCCCTCACAGCCTGCAGATGGAGATTGACCGTTGCACGCCAGGTAATTTTAAACGCTCTGGCAGCACTGCGAAGGACAGAACCGCACAACAGACAGGCCAGCGGAACGACTTACCTTGCAAGCTTCTGTGTCTTCGCACCTGCCAGGCTGCGCAGCAGTAAGGTGCTATCCAGCTCAAGCAGGGCCTCTGTGTTGCTGCAAAACGACTGCAAGCGTTGACCTGCTTGACTTGAAAATCTGCGGTTGGCCCTGTTGTGGCAGCCTGTGCAGCATGGCTTACCAGCAGACACCCACTCGGGCCAACATCGAGTTTTTGAAGTCAAGCAAGGGCTGTGGGGGCAGGGTCATCAGACTAGCAGGAGCATCTGACCCTCAGCTCATCCCCCAGCAGCTGCAGGGGAGGATGGATCTTGTGAGTCTGGTACTGGGAAAGGCAGCCTTGTGACCAAGTGCACCGTCCTGAATGCAAAGCATGTGGCTTTTGCTTCCCTTGTGCAGGCCACATGGGCCCAGTTCATGGGCCAGGTCCAACACCTGGCAGACATTCACCCGTGAGCAGCTTCATGTCACAAAGGTTGCACCATGTGCATGGCTAAAGGCCCGCTTGCTTGCCTTCTGTGCAGGTATCTTGCAAGCCCTGACGCTAGGCAGTGCTGTAACTGGATCACCTGTGGCATTATTGGTGAGCAACAACTCGGGCCAGACTCGGTCGTGAGGAAGTTGCAGAGTCGATTGGCACTTGGTAGTTGCGCTGCAGCTGCTTGGCAAATTCCTGCCCATGCATGGCACTTGGCAATCCCACATTCCCACTTCACCTCAATGAATGCATGCTGCTCATTTCTGTAGGTGCTACCATCGGCATCTGTGCAGTGAACCCTGATTCAGGGGACTATGGCGCCTGGCTGAACGAGACAAACCACATGATTGCGCAAGTGAGTTCTGCCAGATCACAGTGCAAGCTCAAAGATGTCCTCCACATGAATTCTTAGCCGTCGTGGTGCTGTGGCTGCAGTGGCAACCCACATTTCAGAAGATGGGCCTGGCGCTCTCTCTTCAGCACATTCACAGCACTTACCACATTCAGATTGATGTTATGGGTGCGGCTCCTGGCTATGCATGAACGCTGTTGATTTGCTTGCCCTCCCTTTGCCGCAATGCTTGCATACTTAACCTTGTGGTTTTTGCTGATTTTGTTTGTGTAGAACTGCTCAGCTTAAGAATGGATGAAATTGCAATGAACTTGTGACACTCACTGAGAGAACGCAGGAGGGCTCAGGGGTTGTCATGCTGGCAATGTTACTGCTGGCACAGACCATAGCCTGGCTGTGATGGGCAGACAGACAGCGCATGTCAGGGAAAGGGCTCAGGAGCTGCGCTTTCCACGAAAGCGTGCAGACGATGTGCGCGACAGATGTGCCCCCTTGCCGCCAGTGGGGCCCAAAGCCAGCACATCCTCAGGGCCCCGCTGCCCGGTGGTGGTGGATGAGATTGTATCGCTCCAGTCATCCTGGACAGCCAGCTGCTGGGCACAGCTCTCCTGCTCCTCCTGTGACTCATAGTCCCTGATGACCTCTGCAGCCAGCAGGTCCAGATTGGCGTGTTTGCTCTGTTAAAGCCATGCTGCTTTGAGCAAGATGGCCCATGGAGACAGACCCTGTTGTGGTCCATGACTGCCTGTACAGCAGCCGAGCACCCAGCCACGGACACTGGCTCGAGGCAGCAAAAGCAGAGGCATCTTCAGCCCCCAGCAGACAAGGCATGCTGTATCAAAGAGGGCCCGTCTGTGGAGACAGGCGAAGCAAGTTCAGCAGATAATATGGTATACCTTAGCTTCAGCGTCAACAGCTGCTGGTGCCTATAGACAGACATTCAGGCACCCAACACTCAGTGCCTGCACACCCACCTCGATGCCGCTCCAACAGGTCCTCCTCGTCGCTAACGACGGAATCTGCCTTGGACAGGGTGCTGGCTCTTGGAGGAGCCAGCTGGACAGTGCCAGGGGTGGCCAGGACGACTACTGCACGCCACAGCACCAGGCTGGCAACAAGGCCAAAGACGCCTGCCAGGATAGCGAAGACCGCCATCCAGAACAGGAAGGACCAGGACCAGTCCCCCAGAAACTGTAGGCAGCAGGCGCACCATTTTGCATAGTGGCTGCAGTGCATGATGGCAGCAGCATGCTGGATGGTGGCAGCAGGCGGCAGCTGCTTGCACCCCTCCAGGCACAGTCAGGTTGCAGTCAAAGGCATCAGCGACCAGTCTATGCACAGACAAAAAGAGCAAATGTGCAAAGCATCTGCAGCAGCAACATGGGCAGAGCACGTTGTCACCAACCAAGGGGTCATTTGCAATTTGCTGAAGCGCAGGTGCCTAGGGCAAGGCAGGGATTGAAAGCCTCACCCATCTGATAGGCAAGCGTATCATCTGGAACCAGGTCCTCCTGACATGCACAACCACTGCGGCACGCAGCACGGGCGGCAAGAACATCATTCCAGCCTGGGGCTGCACACAAATAATTTCCTTTTCAAACAGCTGACAGCATTGAGGTGCTTGCTGCCTAGCAGCAGCAGCAGGTGAAGAACTGCAGCATCACTCCAGATCAAGCAATGGCTGCGGCAAGGTCTGTGGCATGGAGGCAGCAAGCCTTTTCAGAACAGCAGAGCGCATCAGCAGCAGGAGGGGCGCAGCACTTGCCTGCAGGACGGCCCGGAATTTGGCAAAGGGAACATCGGCCCACTCCACCTGGTCGCTGATCAGGGAGACTTTCTCGTGCAGGCTGTCCTCCCAGAGGCCCAGCACCACCCCCCAATCCAGGTGGACTACTCCCCTGCACCACAAACATGACGCTGCTGTCTGGACTGCAGCCTCAAGCTCCAGAGCTTGCAGCTGGTCAACTCAGTGCAGGCAGTATAGCATGGACCTGAATGCAGAGCTGGGGCTAGAGGACAGCAGAGACAGAGGCAAGAGGTTGGTGCAGCCTTGCAGAGGGCAGGCAGAGCTGGCCAGGCGCATGCTTGCTGCACGCCCCACAGCGAGGCATGCTGTGGGCCCCTCAAGACTGCTGCTCACCACAAGCTGCGCCGGAACCAGCTACGCCTCTGCAACAGGACAGGCTTGGTGCTGTGGTAGGTCACTTTCCCATCCGCAGTGAGCAGGTCTCCAGTCACCTGCAAGGCAGGGTCAGCCACCGGCTACAAGGCATGCATGCAAGCGGAGCAAGAAATGAATCGAGGGCCCTCAGGGGTCTGGTGCCCAGCTGCAGAGATGACAGCCCGAGTTTGAAGATGAACTGAACATTCAGATGCAGCACACGTACCTGCCACACAGGACGCTCACCGCGTTTCCTGAAGGAATTGGCCCATAAACCTGGCACAAAGTGCTCTGCAGCTGTATACAGCGGCATACATTCAAGCTGCACCTGTCACCTGCAGGACGAAGCTGGCTGGCGGCTCTGCCAGTATGAGGTCCAGATCCACGCTGAAGTGCTGCCCAGGGCGCAGCCAGCGAGCCTGGAGCACCATCACAGCATCACGATGTGGCTGACAGATGCCACCTCTGGGGCCTTCCGAACAGGGTGCAACAGGCCAGCCTGCATGCTGAAATTGCTGAAAGACTCCAGGCCCCACAGGAACCCACGAGGACCAAGCCGCCTGGACGCATGTTGCACACTGTGGCCACGCAGATGAGGCCAGCCAGAGGAAACATGAAGTGGCCCCACCTCTGTCTTGCTTCGCAGGTCTGAGATGAAGGAGGCCTCTGCTGTGACGATGGAACTGGTGTAGTCGAAGTCCAGCGACCTGCTCACACTGGAAGGCGGGGGGGCCCACCAGCGTACCATGGCTGCCCCAACAAGCACAACCAGGCCCAGCAGGACCAGAATGCCAGACATTGCTGCCAGAATGCTGAATCCCCAGTTTGCTGCAGTGAGCATGCGAGGGTACACGCTGGCCTCCATGAAGCCTGGGCCGGGTGCCTGCTGCCCATGCTCCTCTGTGTCAGGCTCCTCTGCAATTGCAAGCTGTGCCTGCAGGCAAAAGTAGGTTCAGTATCGGGCCCTCTGCATTCTAGGAGCTGTCTTTGGGTGGGCACTGCACACCTCCCCATCATGATGACCTCCGCCTGGAGCGGTGTGCCTCCTTGTAGCAACCGAGCTTGTTGCAGCTTCCGAAGTGATGCCCGGCAGCAGCAGTGGTTCCAGATCGACCCTGCTGCTCCTTGATTTTGCCATGGGGCCGAACTACCAGGCGCAGGTGTCTTGCTGCATGAAAGGCAGCCCAGAAGCGAAGAGTGGCCCCACTGCTACTCAGCTGTCCTCCTCTCTCCCTCCATCCCAGACTCAGTTGACAGCCTTCTCACAAGGAGTGTGCCATAAATTCTGGTATCTGACAGTCTGTGACATTACATCCCACTTGACACTTGGCCTCACCAATCAGATGTAAGAGGGCTTTGTTCACGGCATATGCAGAACACATCAAGCAAAGAAGAACATCAGTGCAAAGGGCAACATAGGATGTGCAATCATGCCACATAGGTTCTCGTGAGGACAAGGACCCTGTTCAGTGATGGGGACTGGTGTGAGACGGCGACTGCAGGCAGGGAGACGTCCTGACAGACAATGAGACACCCAGTGTGTCCACTGTTCAAAAGATGCTTATTTGTCTGAGGACACCGGCAGCAGCTCACTAGGGCCAGCAGTATGGCAGCGGCAGCCACGACTTGGGCACCATGCTGTTTGGTGTGACTTTGGCTGACAGCTTTTGTTTCTGCTCAGGTTGGCGCTGCAACTCTCAATTCAGCTACTGCGGTCGAGAGACCCTCGACCGCGCTGCTGCATACGGACTGGCAGCCTGAAGCGTGTTTGCTGTGAGAGTTGTACTGTAAGTGAGCTGCTGACTAGTGAGGGCTGCGGGATGGCACCCCACAGCTGCAAGATGTAAGGGCCAGAGATGGGATGGGGTGGAGACGAGAGGCAAGGGGAGCAGCAATGCGACATCAACTGAGTGACGGCAGAATGCCCGCTTGGACAACTGACTTGACGAGTCCCCTCAAGCCAGGGGTGACGTTGACTGCGGGCTGCTGCTGAAATCGGCCAGTGGTCCAAGCAGGGCGCCCTGCACAACCACAGCAACCTCTCAGTAGCTATCGTCACCTGCTGACGGAAGCTTGAGATGCAGGTGTAAACTACACAGCAGGCCGCCGGCTCAGCACGGCAGCATGTAGTGCAGCACTTGCCTGTAGGGTCACTGGACTGGCGACCAGGGCACCCTCCACTGCAGAACATGCAGTAGGGTCTCCTGGGAAATGACAGGAGGCCATGTTGGCCCAGTCCTGGGTCCCTGGCGGGGCTGTCGCATGCACAGCCTCCAAGCCACGCGGCATCACATCATGGCCAGCCAGGGTTGATGTCAAGTACCCACATGCACCTGCACGCAAAGACATGGCCCATCAGCACGCACAAGCACTCGACCACTCCAGGTACCTCCGCAAACACCTATCACAGCACGCTCCCCATGAAGGATCAGCACAGCATGCATCTGGCAGCTTCTGTGCCACCTGCCCTGAACGGCCATGATGGCCTCCTGGACGCACAGCTGCAACATGTATGTGGGCGATGTGGCCAGCAGCAGCTGGTCACGATCGCTCACCTGCCCTGCCCTGGGCCACCACAACCTCCCGCAGGGCTGCATTCCCATTCAGGAGGCCCGCCAGCCCGGCAGACATGGGCACATCCACAGCAGGTGCCATGGCAGGGAACAGAGACGTTCCCCGGCGCTGCCCTGCCTCGCCTGCTTCCGGCACTTCAGGGCAGCAGGCGCCCTCCGCTGCGCCCCAGGGGCCACGCACACGCAGCTCTGCATTGTCCTGCAGGAGCCTGGTGGCTAGGTCTGGCCACCCGGCCAAGTTGCCTGGCCGCAGCGGGTCAATGGCGTACCCTCCTGCCAGGCACCCGAAGGGCTGTGGGAGGGTGACCAGGCCTAGGCCGATAGGCTCGCCAGTGAGCTGGCTGCTGCAGTGCCCACCCATGCCAGCATCAGCACCAGCACTGGCGGAGCTTCCCAGATCCATCTCCATCTCCTCCAGCCAGGGATTTAAGGGATCGGCAGGCTCCAGAATTGGGGAGTGCAGGATGGGCAGGCGCCCATCCCCCTGCATGGGAGAAGAATAGCACGAGTCAAGCGCTGCGGGACAGCTGAAGCATGGGTTGCGCGGCCATCCCCTACACACAGGGGTCCAGCTGAGTGCTGCTTGAGAGAAAAGCCACCAGAGCAAAGCAACCGTTGTCCCGCTGCAAGCAAATGCTGTGCCATGCCGGGCAGTGAGAAGCAAGTTCATGACTATTGCAGGGACGCTGCTGGCCCTTTCCAGCTGCATCAGAGCAGGCCAGCAGGGGCGCAGTGAGCAGCCCCCCACCTTGTGCAGGAGTTGGGCGCTCCCTGGCCGCGCGCTGTTAGGCCACACCACCTGCTGCCCCTCTCCTGCTGCCATCAGGGGCAGGACCCCTGCAGGAGCCCAGCATCTTGCAGCCAGCTCTGCGGCAACCCCTGGCAGGTCAGTGACCTCCAGACCCGGCAGGTCTAGCACTGCGCTGGCCCCACGACAGGGGTTGGCCGGCAGGTCCGGCAACTCCCCAACAGCCAGGGAGGCTGCAGCCAGGCCTGCTCCAGTAGTGTTGTTGGTGGCAGCTGAGGAGGTTGGCAAGACAGGCGCTGGAGCAGAGGCTGCGCCATTGGCCTGGGCCCGGCGCTTCCTCACGGGTGTGCTGCACCTGCAGGCAGTGCTGAAGCTGAGGGACCCTGAGGGGTGCCTGTACTCCTTGCTGGGTACAGATATGGGGCCGCTGGAGGTTAAGGTGGGAGGCGGCCCAAGACTTCCTGCCGAGGTGCAAGTTGTTTTTGAGCATGGCTTCAGCCTGGAGCCTGGCTTCGGCCTGGGCAAGCCACTGGCTTGTGCTGGCGTATGCAGCTGCATTCACAAAAAGAGTCCTGGGTGCGACGGGGCTGCGAGTGCTCTCAACATGTGTCCTGTGAGGCGCCCTACTACGAGGCAAACTGCTCTCCTCATATGGCACCTGGCTGTGGCTGAGATGGTGGACAAGGGCTTGACTGCCAGACGAACCCCCATGCCCTCGTCTGAAGTCCCCTGCTCATTACTCTGCGCACAAGACGCCAGCTTCCTGCAAAAAGAAGTAGGGTTATGTTAGCCCCGTACCCTGGCAGCCACATGATTGACCTCTATAGACTCATGATGAGCTGGTTCCTGCACATGGGTGTCAGTCAGTCAGACAGCCCTGCTTCCTGGCAGCCACTCATGATGCACACTGATTGGCAGCCTCCTCGCAGACACGGCATAGGTGACTTGGTCAGCCCTTTGTCTCGGCAGCCATGCAGTTGTCCTCCTTGGAAGTTGGATCGTGATGCACCTGAACATCATCAATTGGATAGATTCATTCATCATCCGGGTGAGGATCACAGTGAATTTGCAAGATTTGACTATAGCTGGGCATCTGTCCTGGCAAATCAAAAAAGAGTCATCGTGCATTGGATAAAGTTCACTGGTGACAAGCTTGCAGGACTGTGATGAGCAAGGATGGGTTTGTTCACTTGCGTTGCTGAGCAGTGACAGACGGGCTTGCATGCAAATCAAGTGCTGTAGTCTCACCTGAGGTTGGGCTCGCCCAGCTGCAGCCCCTGCCCCTCCAAGTTGCTGCTGCTGGCGCCCTCCTGCCCACTGTTGTGCAGGCTCTGGCCCCGGGGCACTGAGCGCCGGCTGCTGGAGCTGCTCGACAAGCTGTGCTTCTGCTTGGAGCCATTGCCCTGCCCCTCCTGTGACTCATCCTCACTCGTGCTGCTCAGGCAGCTCAGGCTGCTGCGGCTCTGAGCCTACACGGTCGACAGTATCTTGTCACAGACAGTGAGGCAGGCGGGCCTCGGCATCCAGGTCAGCCCGAGTGAATGAGCCGCCGCCTGGGCAAGTGCTTGGGTTGGAGGTGGTGAGCAGCCCCTTTGCACACAAAGTTCATGCGCACTGCCTGTTGCTGCATTGCCGCAGGCTCTGCACGAGCTGGGCAGCCCCCTTAGGTAATCAGCAGCATTGGCGATGGGCCATGCATGCGTCAAGGGGCAGAAGGCATTGGAGACTCACGAAGGGGGACAAAGTGAGGTTGCACAGCCCACTGCTCCACCCAGCCTCACAGGATGCTTCAGGCCAAGCACAAGGCTGGTCAACATGTGCCAGCCGTCACGCACTTGAGGATCAAGAGCTTCAAGCCCTGCATGAGTCCATGTAGCTGCAGCTGCAGCACACCTTGCCACACTGCAGGTTAATTTCCTTCATGTACTCCTTGAGGGAGACGAGATGGCTACTGGAGCCGTGCTTGCTGGTGCGACGCAGGGTGGCATTCCAGTGGTTCTTCACAGAGTTTTCTGTCCGCCCGGGTAGGTGCTTGGCAATGTCTGCCCACCTGCAGGAAACAAGTGCCTTAGTCCTACCTGTGCCACGCGAGGAGAGACAAATGGTGCCGGGCTGTGCTGTGCAGATGCAGGCCAGCAGTAATGGCCCTGAGACCAGGTTTGACTGGGCATGCCGCTTGGACCGCACATGCTTGGCCACACAGCCAAAGGTCCTGCTGGCACGCGTACCAACCTAGACTGACTGTGGCACCGCTTGATAACCTCAACACCTCCTAAGAGGAAGCACTCTGGCCTCCAGCCTGGCGCAGCGCCCCGGGAGGAGCGAGGTTGACTCAGCTGGCTAAACAGCTGGCTAAACATCACACACCTGTTGCCCAGCCCTCTGTGGGCAGCAATGAGGTGCTCCTCCTCCTCATTGGTCCAAGCATCGCGCTTGATATTGGGGCGCAGCTGATTGTGCCACCGCTCCCTGCACTGCTTGCCGATGCGCCCAGCGAACTGCCAGGCAATCTGGCTCCAGTTGCCCTCCCCGCAGGTGCCCACCAGTCTGCATGGGGCACAGCATTTGGTGGGCTCAAGTGATTCACGGCGAGTGATTCATGGCATGCAATAAGGATGCTGTCACAGGCTCATCCCTTGATCTTTGGAGATTAAGATGAGCTGCGCAATGAGCCAGAGCGCAATGCACACCTGCGCTTCTGAAAGCTGGGCATATGAAGGCAGCTGCAGCACAAACCTGATGAGCTTGGCATCATCGCTGGAGCTCCAGTTGCCTTTGATCTTGGCCACTGGGTGGCGCCTGCGCTTTGCCTTGCCTTTCTTCAGGCTCATGCTGGCACCCTCCCAGCCCCCTGCAGACCCAACTGCAGTATTGGCTGGGGCCAGACTGCCTGTGCCGGACTCACACAGGCAGATGAATGCTGGGCCTTGCCAAATCGGTGCCTGGGCTCGTGCCTGGCACTTGCCGTATATTGGATTGAAAGGCAGTGCGGTTGCTTCGTCGATTGTGGGAGCCTGTCCTCATGTAAAGCCTCACCTGAGCAGCCCTTGTCTCCCTCCCTCGGCGGCACTCACTGGGTCATGTGCTTGGGTCTGAAAGACTTGGGCCAGTCCTGGGTGCTTCCGCCCGATGCAAGCCTCACACACTCTGCTCGATGGGCCATCGATTCCAGCCATTCCTTTAAACATAAAAGTAACTCTGCGCTTTGATTACTCAGAACGTGTAATATTAAGTAAAGCTTACTAAGGGTTACCATAGAGCGTGGTGCTCATCGAGCATTCTGCGGCCCCCTCAACCTTCTCTGCTGGCCCATTGCCATCACTGGTCTTAGGGCTTATATTGTCACAGTCTTCAGGAGCCGTGCTGCATTCCTTGCTTGTCCTCCATAAATGACGAGGGATCTTGGAGGTGGAGCGTTGGGAGCAAACAGAGGTGACTTTCACCATGCCTGCACCTCCCTCATGCCAAAGGACATGGGCTGCACAAGCTCCGCCGCCACGGCGTGCCGCAGCTTGTCTGCCAGGGCGATGCTGTCCTTCTCCTCATCTTCGCAGACCTCAAGATAGTACTTGAGCCTGCAGCGTGGGACAGGCAATGTCATGGGCGGCTGCATGAGGGCGATGGTAACATCTAGCTTGTGCTGTGTGCTCACTTGGGCTCCGTGCCACTTGCTCTTAGTGTGAGTGTTCCACCATTGGTCAATGAGTAGGTGATCATCATGTCTGAGGGGCTGTGGGGCACCCTTGGCTGGCCATCTGGCTGAGCTGTGTCAATGCCAGAGCCCAGGTCTCGCACGGAAGACACGGCGATGCCACCCACATCCTGCAGTCTGGCAAGCTGTGCACATGAATGCACTTGCACTCTACAGCAAGTCCTATCAGAAAGGGATGACAGCCGGCCCCACCTTGGCATAGTGTCCACCTTCCCTGAGACGGGCAAACACTAAGGCCGTCACGTCAGGGGACTCAGCCACAAAGTACCCTGCAGGACAGCAAGGGGTGGGAGTGACGCCTCTGTCTAGGCTGAACTTTGCAGCACACAAGTTGAGGTCACCTGTTCTGAACTCATGAAAGCCGTAAGCCTCCCTCAAGGACTCTAGCTGCTGTCGCACAGTCAGGCCCCACACCTTGAGGTCAGCAGCCATCTCTGCAAAGACTGCAGCCGCCAACACGCCGTCCTGCAGGGGGCAGGCATGCGTGGGGACACGAAAGCTGGAGCGTACGCTCAGCAAAGCAAGTCCACCGTCATGCAGCCATGGATGCCTCTGCAATGCTAAAAATCGGGCGCATGCCAACTGGAGCGCATTCAGAGGCAAGTATGCTCACCGAAGTGGGCCAGGGGAATATCCCACTCAAGATGTCCAGGCAGCTAAACCTCACCTGGATGCACACCCTGTTTGTATCCTGCAGCTGCAAAGGCCATGCCCTCACCTTGTCCCTGACTGCAGTCCCCAGCATGAAGCCAATGGCCTCCTCAAAGGCGAACAGGACATGGTAGCCCTGCTGCTGCAGCTCGAGAGCCCTGTTCCCCAGCCACTTGAAGCCAGTCAGAGTCTCCTCATAGTGGAAGCCCTCCTCCTGCACACAGTTGCATCACAGCCACAGGTGGCTCGCCTGGCAGTGCTGGTGCTGCATTTAGCACCGCCAGCTGGAGAAGAGCACTGCTGTGCAAAGATGAATCCCCAACCTAGAGCAGTCTGGGCTGCATGCTCATGCTTCCCTTCAGAGGAGCCCAGCAGTAGCGCTCTCAACTGCTCACATTGTTCAGTACCACCATGCCAGCACTGGCTGCGTGCATGGCAGGGCATATGCTTGCCAAAAGGGCACACTCAGGCGACACCACTCATAGTGGTGCACTACAGTGCTAGCAGGAGGGCACCTTGGCCACGACAGCCAGCATCCTGGAGGAGACAGTGGACGCCAGCATGGCCACTCTGCCAGGGTCTGCCCCTTCATGCTGCCGCTGCCAGCAGGTGAACAGCCAGTGTGCCAGCAGGACACCAGTCTCGTTTCCCGTGAAGCTGCGCCACTTGCCTGCAGAGCGGGCTGACCCTGGCTGAGTGGCCACCGCATTGTTGGCTGCCAGCCGCACAAATTGATGTGGGCATCTTACAACCTGAGAACACCCAAGGAGTAGGCGGGTCTCACTTGGAATATCAAACAGATGACAGCGTGCTGAGCTGTTGCATTGAACACTGCCACAAGCTGCTGCTCAAATGTAAAGGAGATGGCTGCGAGCACACTGGAGGAGCTGGCAAAACCGCCATACCCGGTTGTTGGGCAAGCAAAGGAAAGAAAGCTTGCTAATGTAATTGTCAGGATGCTCACCTGCCTGGGCGTCCCACTCAGACGCACTGAATCTGTCTGCATCTGGGTCGTTTGCCAGCACCAGGGTGGTGCATGTAGCCTCTGCCTGTTGGTAGGCAGCTGTCCAGACGCCCTTGCCCTCCTCAGGGTTTGGGAGCTCCACTGTCGGGAACTCTGGGTCAGGATGTGCCTGGCTGGGCACGGCTATGGGTTCAGGAAGGCCAAAGGCCTTGAAAGCCTGCGCTGCAGCAGCACAGCTGATTGTCATGCAGGAGCCAATGCTTGAGAATCAGCAGCGCAGCTGGATTCCAAGCATACGGGTGGAGGCAGCATCGCCAGCAGCAGCGCAGCTGGGAGGTTAGGCAGTCGCACAAAGGGCGGCTGCTGCTGCACCCGGCAGCAACTCAGCTGTGCTGTCTGTCACGCATTGAAGACGAGTCCTGTACAGGGAGGTCTGGCTGCCCCCAGATGTGGCGCAACCTGCGCTTGTAGCTGACCTGCTGCACCCACGGCAGGCCCACGCCATGCAGAGGAGTGTAAACAACAGGCTCAGCCGCAGCATTATCCTCCTTCTTCCTGAAGCTCAGCGGCTGTGCGTTGTGCTGGTAGTACCACTCTGCAGGCAGGAACGAGAAGGACGTAAAGCTGCCATTCGAGCACAGCATCACGATGGCAGCCAAGGGTCCAGGGCTGCCACTGCACAGCATGGCTGATCTGGCAGCAGTGCAGGCTGCAGAGGGAGCCTGTCAAGCAACCTTGTGCAGCACGTGCTGAATTATGCTTGCCTGAGACCTCTTGCAGGGGGTCTGTGACAGGGTCTCCAGGCGTGGACAAGTCCCACAGTGACTGTTCTGCCTGAATGGCTGCAGCAATGCCTGCATCATGTGGCGGGATGATCTGCACCCCATTGCTGAAGTACACCTGCAGAGTGGGCAGCAACCTCCATTGCAGGCCTGCCAGGTGGCACCAAGCGGCTGCCCCTCTTCAGATGTATGCATACCTAAGTGGCAGCCAAAGTGGCCTCTGCTGCTGCAGCGCCACTAAGCAGGGAGCCAGATTGGCATTCAAAACTTGCGCCGCCAGCATCCACATTGCAAGCTGTACAACTCACTTTGTATCCATTGTACTCTTTGGGATTGTGGCTTGCTGTGACCATGATGCCTGCTGCACAACCCTGCAGGGCAACCCTGGCAAGTCAGTGCAGCTCCTGTTCAGACAGCAGGCACTTGAGACGGCCACAGCTCGGTGCAGAACATGCCACGGCAAGCAGCAGCCTTGCCTTGAGAGTCACACCAAGCGCTACAAAGGGTGTAGGCACAAAGGCGCTGAACAGGTGGACTGGCACTCTCTGGCTGATGAAGACGGCAGCAGCCAGGTCTGCGAACTGCTTGCTCCTGTGCCTGGCATCAAAGCCTGGCAGGCAGCAGACAGCTTAGTTCACGTGAACTCCTGGGGACAGCAGATGCACTGCAGCTCATGCTGAGCGCTCGAGGGCTCACCAATGACAACCCCAGCACGCAGCCTGCCAGGCTCCAGCTTCTGGAGATATCTGCAGAGGCCCTGTGTTGTGAGCTGCACTGTCACACTGTTCATTCTGGCAAATCCAGGTGCCATCTTGGCTCTCAGCCCAGCGGTTCCAAATCCCAGATTCTGTAGCAAAGCAGCTCGTTTGGAGTCGCTTTCCTGGCATCGCAAAGCCCATCATGCACTTTGTGACTACCTGCATCAGCAAGTTCCTCAGCTGCTGTTCATCCTCTTGGTCAACAAGGCTCTGGATGAGGGTCCTGCTGGTTTTCTCCTGATCAAGTGCCAGCCAGTCTGATGCACGACTCGCCAGAGCCTCAGACAGAGCTTGGCAAGGCAGCCGACGCCGCATGCGATGGCTGTGTATTGCATAAGGGGCGGGGTGAAGAAGTCTGACATCCTGCAGACGTTGCATCCAGCACACAAGGCTATGCTGCAATGTCAAATCAGTGTGATGGCAGATCACCATTGCAGACCATGCTGACCTAACACTTTGACCTGCTTCAGCTGCATAATGCAAGGCCTCCGAGCGGCCTCTCGCTGTGCTTCCGAAGCAGTGCGCACAATGTATCCGCTGGGGGAGCAGGCCCTGCAGAGTGAGACCTGCAGCGGCCGATGCAGACCACCATACATACATCACCTCAAATCAGTCATCAAAGCCATGTCCAGTGCTGCAGGCTGCTCCCTGAAAACAACAGCAGCACTCTTCCAAGAGAAGCCCACTGAAGCGCAGCGTGCTGTGTGGCACACCCTCAGCCTTTCGCAAAAGAGAGCCATTCTCAGACCAAACAAAGGACGTAAGCACTTTGATCGAATGTGGGAGAAGGATGCGCAGATTAAGGTGAGAGCTTCATGTCTCAAGTCATGTGTTTGCATACTCTTGCAGCATTACCTGTGTCTGCAGGAAGCCCATCAAACACGGCAACGCCACATAAAATTGGCCAACATGTCAGCAAATGCAAAAAGACAGCGGACGTGGGGTCAGATGGCACGCTTGTGGCGACAAAAGCCACCAGTGGCAGCTGAAGCAGAAGTTTCATGACTATTCTTTTCTTGTTTCGCACTTATTTCATGTTGTCAATGCATGCTACTCTGAAGAAGGAGCAGGGCTGGTGCACCGCTCAAAGCATGCCACAAAGAATCCATCAGTGCCATCGAGATCAGCATCTGCAGACGCAGTGCAACAATTGAGGAGGGCATGACAGCACTACAGCAGCAGCAAAGCGAAATATCGCACCAGTTCTGATTAGCTTCTCGGCGCCTTGAAACACAGGCAGGCCACGACGGGACCAGGCTGGCAAAGCATGATGCAGCTTAAACCCCAATTTCTCAGCCTCTGGAAGCACTGCCTTGACAACATCTTCATTCTCTTGCTGATGGACAGAGCAAGTGGAATACACCAAGCGCTGCAAGCTTGGGAGGGTGAGAGCATGCCGCAGCGCCTTCTCCTGCACAGCCAGGCGGTGACGTTCAAAGGAAGTCCAGTCACGTCGATTGCAGCGAGCGATGGCTCACACAATTCCCAGCAAGAGAGCTTGTCGAGCTGAAAATGCATTAGCATGCCCAGGCAAAAGAGTGACAGACTTGCCTGAAAGGCAGCCAAAGCTGCTACACGCCCATCAGCATCTTCTGCAGAGTTCTCCTCATGCTGGGTAGACTGCAGCAGATGGTCCATTCTGCTGTGCGCTGTGCCAGAGCCACTGCACGAGGGGTCCAGCAGCAGGCCCTTCACTGCTGCAAAGCGCGGTTCCGTCAATTTCACCAACATAAAGTCAGCCTGCACAGCAGAAAGCTGGGGTGGCTGCTTGTCAAGGCAGCCTGTGGCTGGCAGACAGCTCTGTGGGCGGGTGCTTCCTCATGCCTCTACTGGACAGCACCAGACCAGAGTAATGCGCCACTTTGGCCACAGGCAGCAAGAGGATAAGAAAGAAGTCATCCTGGGTGCAGGCTGAGGCGGACCTTCTGAGCAGTGATGTTATGGGCTCCGGCTGCAGCTGTATTCTTCTGCAGCCTCTGGAGGCGCTTGGGGTCTCTGTCAAAGGCCCAAACCATGGACTTGCCAAGAAGCAATGCTGTCACAGCCACACGACATGGTGAGAAATGAATGTGTGGGTCATGAGACCCCAGAGCTGATCTTGGTTAAGACATCAACAGAAAGGGCATTGGTACAGTCCACACTGCCGCAGCCATCATCGCAGAGCGCACTGCCTCATCAATGGCGCAGCTGGAGGGACTGTCAGGGCAGGCCAGAGCTCTGCAGGCTGACCAAGGGAACGCACTCGTGCAGGGTGCTGCAGCACACATGTGCAGCTTGACCCAAAGCAGGCACTACCTGCAACATGGGTCGTCTTGTTGCCTGGCGCAGCACATGCATCGATGACTTCCCAGTCAGGCTCAGGTGCCAGGGCATGTGCTGGCATGCAGCTGGCCTTGCTCTGCAAGCAGCAGCTGGGATCTCAGGATGGCTCCCAGGGGGTGAGGTGCAAAGTGCGAGCATGGCCATGTGCAGTCACTCAGTGCAGCAGGGGCCCACCTGCAGGACGAGCCTTCCATCCTTGACCAGAGGATGGTCATGTAAGTCAGTTCCCTCAGGGAAGGCCAGCACATCAGGCAGCAGGCGGTCGACCTCCACCTCAAGCTCCTGCACAGCAAGTCAGCATGACGGGCACCTATGGCAAGACCAAGGAGAAACAGATGTGCTCGCCTCAGAACTGGGCAGCTGCTTTGGCGCAGTTCTTGTGATTGGCAGGTCATGCACCAAGATAGCAATGGCTCACCTTGCTGTGCATCTGCAGCCAAGCCAGGGTCTCCTTGACGCTCATCTTGAGCGTGTTGACGCGTGCTGTCCGTGGCCACGGTCTGGCACTGACCGTACGCTGCTGCAGGAGCTCTGCTGCAGCTGTGCATCCTGCTGCAGTCATCCTGTTGCGCAGTGCTGCCTGCATGCTCGCCTGCAGACACCACCTGTTTCACCTCAAAAGCAGCAAGCATTGTGTCTGCAGGAGCAGCCTGCTTCACCTCAGAACAGCGTGTACCGTGTCTGCAGGCCAGCCATTGCTCTAGTATGGTGCCCACCTTCACTCGTGCAATTGCCTTCTCTGCTCTGCCTTGCCTTCTGCAGCCCTGAAAAGCAAAGGCTGCTTGAGGCGCATCAGAGGTGAGGCGTCAAGAAGCCGCCGCACATGAAGCCTGAGCAGCAGGCAAATGTTCACCTGGCCAAACAGCATCTCAAACGCCAGCACATAGCCAGTGGCTGGTCTCAGGTCTGGCGTCTGCTGCAGCACACCAGTGTCGCCCAGCAGATCCCTCAGTAGTGGCAGGTCTGTACAGTGACAAGACAGGGTTGATGCAGAGCTCTTGCAGTGCAGCTGGCATGGCGGCTGCCAGCCATCTTGCATTGCAGCAAACTCACACTTGAGTGTTTCACAGGTCACAGCATGCACTGCCTTCTTGGCGGTGATGTGTGGGGCTAATGTCAGGGACCTGATGCTGGCACCCCTGGACTTGCTCCTGGAAGCCTGAAGCAGTGTGTGCACAGCGTCCGAGGCTTGCTGATCAACATCAGACTGGCAGCGCAGCCAGCGCTTTTTGGGAAGTCGCTGCTTGGGTGCAGGTCTGCTTGCAGCGCTGACACCCTGGCTCTGCGCTGTGCCTCCAGCCTTTGCTTCATGATGGGGCAAACTTGGAGGACTGGACCTGACCCGCTTGCTGAGGGGCTGCTGCTGCCCTGTATGACCCCATTGGCTATAGGACAGCAGGCTGACAGGCTTCTTCCTCTTTCCCATGAGCCTCTAGGTAGGCAGTGGAGTGCCAAGTATTATGACGTTGTTAATTGACGTTTGAAACTGATCCCGTCTCACAGAAGTGATTTCAGACTGCTTTTACAGCTTGTGGCCAGGTAGCACTGAGTCTCAGCAAGATGCAGCAAATCGCCCATTCATGAGTCTGGGCAGGCTGCCCTGGGACCCCCACAGGCTCGTTGGGCGTACCATCAAGGCAACAATACGCTAGCCTGCACTCCTCATCCGCACAGAGTCAAGTCTGGGCTGGAAAGTCCTGCTTCCACATGCAGGTGACGTGGCCTGCAGAGTCAGAGACGTACACTGCCACAGTGGCAGCCTTCAGCAGCCACCAGGTGTACCCCTTCAAGATTATCTATGATGAGTTTGGTGATGAATCCTGGGGCGCCTTCAGCAGGGACAAGTTTACCACAGTGGATGGCTGCCACGCCTTTGAGTTTGTAGGACAGCCGCCCTCGCCGATAGCGTCCCTGCTGGCCAGCCCAGGTCAGCCTGCAGGCAGCTCACCACAGCCTGCGCCAGGTGCACACGTGGCAGAGGCAGTGGCACCCTCACAGACAGTCGAGGGGTACCAGGGCCCTCGATCTGCCCCTGGCAAGGCAGTGGATTGCACCACCTCCACTCAGACCGCCGGCAGATTCCCTCAGGGGCCTCGGCCTGGCAGCGGAGGGCCACAGGCGCCTCAGACCTCGACAGAGGCGCCCAAGAAGCGGAAGCGTGATGACGGGGACGTGCTTGGCAGTGCCAGCAGCTCTCAGGAGCGGCCAGAGGCGCAGGCTGGCAGCCTCAAGGAGCTGCTGGGTAAGTGGCCAGCATGCACACACCTCCATTGCGCCCCAGCATGCTTCATGCAGTGCATGGGGTTTGAGTGTACAGCAGCGTTCAGGAGGTGCAGGCTGGCAGCCTTGAAGACCTACCCGGTGAGTGTTCACACTTGTACCTGCACAAGAGGACCTGTGATTCCACTGACGGAATGCCTTGGCGTGGTCTGTACTGTGGTTCACAGGATACATGGCTGGCAGCTTGAATAAGCTGCAAACTGCCCTGCTCAGCACCTGTGCCTACACTGGAGCCTGCATGTCTTGTGCCGTCTAAAGACTCCTGCCTGTTGGCCTGGCGCTGCAGCCTGCATGCGGCCAGGGGTTTTGCATGCAGAGGCACTGCTGCACTCCCTTCTCCCCACTTCTGCTGCCCCCTCACTCAAGCCTCTCATGCTCCCCTGCAGCCATGCCCAGGCAGGTGACCTTTCGGGGTGCGCCTCCTCAGCCAGGCTCCTCATCTTGGAAGAAGCGTGAGCAGGATGGTCACTTCTGGAAGGATGGCAAGTGGTGGACATACAGACCAGAGGAGCCTAAGCTGCCTGCGAGTGCGGCCAAGAGCGGGGCACCTGCAGGTGTGGTACACTGCCCTTGCACTGAGGGCTGCTGCATGCATCCCAGGCGGGCCAGCCAGGTTTTATGGCAGGGTGACACAAAGTGGGTCACCTGCGCGGTGCAGGAGCAGCTTGGGCCAAGCAGCAAGCAGTGGCTGATGAGCGTCATGCCTGCATGTCAGGCAGGCTGAGCGCCCATGTTGGTGTGCAGGCAAGGAGCTGGTGCTGTGCACAGGCAGCGCCGATGAGCCTCAGTCGCATGTGTGCATATTGGATTGGCCAGGCAGCCCCTGCTGTTTTGCTGGCAAAGGGTGACAACCCCGCGGGCGCAGTCCAGTCCGTTGGCAGCTTGGGCAGTCCGTCAGCAGCTTGGGCAGTCTGCATGCATGTCCAGGGCCAGATGGCCCTGCTGGCAGCAATTCGGTCATGCAGGGCTGCGCCAGGCTTGATGTGCTGGCTACAAGTGCCCCACTGGGCCGTCCATTTCGAGGGATCCTTCCAGGTGCCTTGGTGGCCAGATTGACTTTGGGCGGAGTGTCCATCCTTTGGGCCGTGCAGCACTGCATATCGCATGGCTTCTGCATGTGTGCGTATGTCCCAACCCCTGGCCTCACAAGCATGCTGCAAAATTGCTGCAGCAGGCCCTGGTGCAAGGCGGTGCCAGCCTGAGCAGCAGCTCAGCCCGGGCAACACGGGCCGTGCCTCCCCCAGAGAAAAAGGCGCAGCAGTGCAGGGAGACTGCGGGTCAGAGTCAGACAGTGGAGGTGAAGGGGCCAGGGCGCCCACAGCGCGGGTTTGCCGGCCACGGCGCAAGCTGGACACCATGCTTACCCTGAGGGAAAGGTACGCCTCAAAGCTCTCTCTGTTAAAACAAAAAAGCTTCAAGCCACTTGCAGCAGAACCACTATTGAAAGGTATCACGTGCTTTCCTGAAGCCCCAGAGCTGTTGTCTGCACAGGGCATTCGTTAATGCTCGTAATTCCAACATTGACTCCCGATGGGTCACTGTCATCTGCAATTGACGGTGGACTGCTGCTCATCTGACAAATGTGATCATTGTGCTGCAAATCATGCGACTTGCCCTTGCGGGGCAGCTCTGTTTAGATGATATTGCCCATTGCAGGCAGCAGGACACAAAAATATGCATGATAGCTGCCAGGCTCCCATTGCTGCAGCTCTCAGGACTGATGTGCTTGCCCTTTAGGCAGGGATTGGCTGAGCAGACCAGTCGCTGCTGACAGTCATGATACGGCTCGCACAGTCCTGTCTGCCCGAGCAGCCCTGTCTGCCCCTGCAGGCAGCTGGAGAGGGAGCGTCGCATGCAAGCCCACCAGTCTCCAGATGACAGCAGCAGCGGGGAGGAGCAGCATCCTTTCATGAAGCGCCAGGCAGACGCCCCTCATGGCTCGGCACAGCGCGGCAGGAAGCCAAAAAGAACAGCCACAGACGACTCCATCCGGCGGGCTGTGGCTGCTGCCAAGGCCTCGGCTGCCAAGGCAGAAGTGTGAGTCGTGGTCTGCCTTGCCTCGCTTGTTGGTGGCAGCCGTCAAGGCTGTAATGGCAGGCAATAACATGGGTTGGGGCCACTTATTATGTGGCAGCTAGTAGGTCTGCAGCAGCGGTCCAGGGTTGCTCACCCTTATCACAGCTGCAGTGGCAGTGCTTCAGGCAATCACTGTCTGCCTTGTGTCTCTGCCCACGCTGACATCATGTGGCCGCTGGCTCTGCTTGGCAGTCTGTGAAGTTGTTACATTCTGTGTGCAGTGCAAGGAGGAGGGCTGCCCAAGAAGAAAAGGAGGCAGTGCAGGCAGCCCCTGCCAGCAATGGGATCGCCAAGGTTAGAGCAGTTGGCACGAGTTGGGTCTTCCCATCTCCACCTTTGCTTGACTACTGCCCTCAATGCACAGCGCAGATAGGCATATGGCAGTCAGCATGCACAGCAAGGAGCCCATGCTGCAACTTGTGCCTGGCCCATGCAGATGGCTGGAGAGGGAGCCTCGGCAGACCAGGCTGCCACAGCAGCCCATGAGCAGCCTCAGGACGCTAAACTCAAGCTTGGGGGCCTTGCTGCGCTGAAGCAGCAGGTCAGGCGGCAGCAGCAGGGGCTGGGCTCGCCACTAGCCCCCCGCCCAAGTCCTGCTGCTGCTGCTGCTGGTGCCGCTACTGCCGCCACACCTGCTCCACCCAGCCAGGCTCTTGGCGCCGCCACACCCTCCTCTGCCCCTGCATGTGGAGCACGCACAGCAGCTGGCGGCCGGCCTGGCCCCAACAGCCTGACACCTGCCTCCTCCCTGCCTGCACGCATCAACAAGCCTTCTTTTTTCAACAGCGCAGCAGGTAATGCTCCAGCAATGCTGCCAGACTGAAACGTCAGGCCCCTGCTAAGCAAATTGTGCCTCTACTCTCCGTCTTTTTAGGGTTATTGTCTCACCTATGATGTGGCCTTGCCCCTATGGTGCACTGAACTGCTGTGCACAGCAGCCACTGCTCTGTAAAGTCTGCCAGGTGACCGTCTGCCTTGCCAGGCCTGCACCACAGCCTTATGAGCGAGTGTGCGTCTCAGGCAGGTTGCACCTCAAAGGCACACACCTGCACACTGCCTAGCATGGACACCTGTTGAATTCATACCGAAGAAGTCCAGGCTGATCTGCTGTGCAGGCCAGGCTCAGCTGGCCCCAGAGATGCAGCGCTTCCGTGAGGCCCTGGCCAGCCTGACAGTCAAGACCGACAACATCCGAGCAGCTGCCAGTGCTGCCGTTGCGGCTGCTAACTTGGGGAACCCCAAGGGAACTGACAAGCAGACCGCCCGGCGGGTGGCCAAGACGGTCATCAGTGCACTGGCGGCGGAGCGGGATGGAGCCCGTCGCGTCAACCTGTGGTTCCTTCTGGACGCCATGCTCTTTGTGAGACTTACTCTTCTAAGGGTACTTGTGGGCTGCGCGCAGATCAACACATCCTGCCTCTTGTGAAGCCGCCCTGCATGGATACCTGTTCCTGCTCTGCACTGGAGAACAGGTCGCTGCATGGGGACTAAGCGTTGCCCAGAGCGTCAAGCTTTGCTTCCTGCTGGATGCCATGCTCTTCGTGAGGTCCCATACAAGAGAAGTTGTGGAACGGCTCTGTCATGTGGGGATGCATCACATTTTGCACACCACCCTGTGAGCAACTCCATACCTTCCCAGATAGTATGCTCGTCGTGAGCTTTCATCCTGTATGGGACGACACTTTGCTGGCAAAATGTTGTGTTTAATTGCAGGCCACAGCACGTCAGGGGCAAATATGCCACAAGTCTCAGTGTGCAGTCGTCGATGTGGACACGCAAACTCAGACTGCATGTCTGTGGCACTGCCGAGCCAGCTGATCCAGTGCAGGGTTGACTCCTCTGCAGAGGAGTGTCAAGGAGGTGCTTGGATTGCTACCAGGCCTCAGCAACTTATGCTGCATGTTGCCACAAGTCATCTGTGGTGTGGCATAGGCCTGCTGAATGGCTAATTCAGGGGGGCCCCACTCAAGGTCTGCATCTCTTGCAGCATTGTACTGCCAGCTGACCCGGGAAGGTGCTGCAGGTCCAGGTATCAAGGACATCTTTGAGTCAGGTTGCATGTGTTTGCACGTCAGCTGACTTCTACTGTGGTCTCCCTGCGGTGCAGAGGAGTGTTGAGGAGGTTTACAAGTTGAGGCCAGGCGAGCCCAGGTCGCTGATGGCTGAGTGGTTCCCCAGGATGATCAGGGAGGCGCTCATCACCCACATTCTGCCAGCTCTGGGCAGGACCGCCCAGGGCATCGACAGGGGGTTCAGTGTGAGTCGTGGGGCCACATGCTGGGTGCACACAGTGCGGGCACTGGCATGGGATGCAGCGTACGTTGCTGGGGCGGTGCCTGTGGGCACCCACTGCTCGAACAAAGCTGCCACTAGGGGCCTGCATGCGCAACCCGCTGCGTGGCCAGGGACCCCTGCCGTGTCGCAGGCTAAGGTGCACCCATCCAAAAGAAAAGAAAGCCTGCCAGCAGTCCAGCAGCTTGCCTTGCAGGTGCTGGGGGCGCCCTGTTCAGCAGCTCAACCTGCCAAGCTGCCCTGCAGGTGCTGACAATGTGGCAGGCCAAGGGGCGTCTGCCCCAGGAGTACACTCTACCAGCACTGCAGTACCTGGCCAACCTCAAGATAGACCATGACGGCATCCAGGCAGCCAGTCGGCCAGCCCAGCATGGCGCCGCTGTTGCCAAGCACCTGCCCAAGTGCATCGTGCCCAACCGTCTGATCCTGGAGCCTGACAGTGGATGCGACGTGGTCAACAGCGGTGACCGGATGCAGATAGCCTTGGATCTAGACCAGTATGGCACCATGGATACCTTCAGGTGGGTGTGGGCCCTGCTGCTGAGTGTTTTCAGCGCTGCTGTTGTATGGCAGTGTATGAACTATGGAGGTAGGCGTAGGCCCGGCAGCTGCTTGCCTCCATCATCAAGGGCTGCTGTGCGGCACCCATTTCTCTTGCCAGGGTTGGTGTGCTGGTTGCCGCCGTCCCTCCGGGGCGCACACGGAGGCTGCTGTGCGGCACTCACATGACTTGGTGCCCACTCTCCCTGCTTCCCTCTGTCCTGCCCTGTGCAGCATCATTCGCAACCGGGGGGGGGGGCGCGGGGGGGGTTGGGCTCCATGCCGCTGCTGGCCTCTGTGCTGGCTTGCTGAAGTCCGCCTCTTGCATATTATCTTGTAGGTCTGCTGCAAGTCCCTGCACGCTCAAGGTTTGCTGATTGCCTCTACGCTGCTCAAAGTGTTTCAGGGCTGCTGTGTTGTTCTGTCTGCTGCACACTCCACCTGTGATGCTCTGCTGGTGGCTGGACAATCTCAGCCTGCGCTAGGATCTTGTCCGGTCGGCTGGGAGTGGCTATTGCTGGCAGCTATATTTCCACAAAGCACTATCAGCATGCTGTCAGAGGCTGGGGCTCTGCTGGAGGGCTTGCTTCCCGTGCCATGCCTCATGCTGATATGCCTGGCCTGTGCAGGGTAGTGGCCATAGATGGAAGTGAGGTGGATGAGTTCAGGCTGGCAAGGGTCTGTCCTGACCTCATGACAGCTGAGGACAGGGAGAGGATGGCCAAGGAGCTGAGCCTCTTGCAACGCAAGGGCAAGTGGGCACCAGCGCCAGTGAAATTTCCAGAATGGGAGTGGGAGCTGACGCCCACCAGCGCAGCGGTCAGCCAGCAGCAGGCCTGGCATGCAGCAGCAGAGCAGTACTGCCTTCGCATGGCAGGTGCGCCACAGGCACCTGTCATGCATGCCCTGCTGGTCTGTCCATTAGACGGAGAGTGCTGTCTGGCTACGAGAGGCGGCCCGCGTGTCCCAAGCTTCTTGCCTGACTGGGATGTCATCTGCCTGCTGATCGGCTCCTTGCCGGCGCCGTCAGCACGTGGCAGCATGGGCAGAGCCAGCTGACCTGAGGCAGCTCACCATCAGCTGTCCCAACCCCATTTCAAGCCCCATGCACATGCATGCCCTAGCTGCTGCCAACTAGGCTGGTGCCTGCGCTTGCCAACCAAAGTTGCTGCCCCTTATGGGAGGCTGCCCAGCTGCAGCCCTCCTGCCTGCTGCAACTGCATGCCAATCCTTCCAAGCAGAGGCTGCCCCGCTGTACAGCTACCATCTGCTAATCACTTGACTGGCTGCAGCTGCATGTCTAGCCCTCCTTGTCTCGCCTGCAGAGCCAGGAAGAGACTGCTCAACTGCTGAGGCTGTGATGCTGAGGCTCACACCACCCTGATGCATTTGACTTGCTGCTCCTGTCTGTGCAGATCGAGAGCAGCTGCAGCGCGAGGGCCCTCTGCGCAGCCCCTGGGCCGAGCAGACTTGCCACGACGGAGACTCCCCGCCCAGCCCCACGCATGATGCCTGGGATGCTTCGCCGCCCACAGGGTATGGGGCCTGGTATGACGAGGCCCCAAGGGCGCCGCGACATGAGATTGAGTCGCCGCCGCCACCCCTCCCGCCGCAGGTGTGGCCCATGCATGGCTTTTTGATGCTCAGGCTCTGACAAGGGTGCTTGAGTGCCTGCTGCAGACTGGGTTGCAGCTGCTGTTGCTGGTGGCATGATGCAGTGGCTCTCGCTGTTTCGTGCAAGCCGTCGCTTGCTCGGATCAGTGCAGCAACAGCGTGCCAGATTGGTGTTGCCGCGTGTATGCTGCAGGGGTACACCAGCTTCGCACTTGGCAAGGGCTCTGCCGTTGTGACATGCAGCTATTTCGGCCTGCGCCCATCAGTGCCGCCATATGTGTCTGTGCTCAGGTTCTGTCTGAAGCCAGCTGGCATGCAAATTGCAGCAGGCAGTGTGGCATAGTGCCTGCAACCACGCCTGTTGCACGGGTGTGCACCTGGCATAACCATTTCAGAGTTGGCAGGCTGTAAGTGTGACTGCCAGCTGGTGCCAGCTGTAGTTCTCTGCAGGTCTGTGCATGGACGAACCCTTGCAGCAGGCAAGATGGCGCAATTTCACCTGCAGGTGCGAAACCTTGCTAAGGGTGTAATGTGGAGGATGTGGGGCCTGTCTTGTGTCAGCATGGATGGGCTCCTGCCTTGGCACCTTGGGTGCGACCAGGTCCTAGGCTGCAGAGGCCTCTGCACAGCTAAGTACACTGCACTGCAGGAGGGCCAGTGAGTCTCACTTCGGCTACCCAGCCTTGTTGCCACCTCACAGCATCAGGTCCCAGCGCACCGCTTGCACAGCAGTCTGCTGTTGCAGGAGGATCAGGGGGGGATTCCCCCCTGGCAGCTGGACAGCAGCACCTGAGATCCCTGCATTGCTGTTCTTTGCCCAGGCAGGACGCCCTGCCTGGCAGATGCATGGTGGCTGCTGCCAGCTTGAGAGACGCCTGTATTGCTCTCATTCTGCCTGTGCAGGAGGACAAGAGGGGCCCCGCCTGGCGGCTGTTTGCAGCATCAGACTACCCTGCACAGCTCTGCTTCTGCTTCCTGTAGGAGGATCAGGGGGCCCCTCCCTGGCAGCTGGGGCGCAGCTGGGCTCCCGGGTCCTACAACATGCTTGGGTCAGCGGAGGAGCAGCCGCCGCTGCCTGGAGAGGACGCTGGTCTGCAGGGCTGGGCGTCGGGTGCGGCCTCTGAGTCCCCTCAGGGGCAGGGCCAAGCAGATGTGGAGGTGCGTTTCCTTGCCAAAGCCCTCTTCTTGCCTGCTGTTTCATGCCTTTATAGCGGTGCAAGCTTCCTGCAAGGACTGCTGCAGACAGGGGGCCAGGTGACTCAGAGGGCTTGCCTTGAGCACGTGGCAGAATGCAGTCCATTGTCGACTGCTGCCCTCGCGGGATGTTGCACACATGCAGCAGGCATCCAGCGGCTGTCTGTGCTGATCCCAGCTGAGAGCTGTGTGCATTGGCTTGCAGCTTTATGACGTTCCGATGGACTTTGAAGATACTGAGGCGGTTGAGCCAGCCTGGGCCGCTGACATTCCCCCGCTACCCTCGGAGGCAGAGGCAAGCTCCTGCAGGGGGCGTGACGCCACTCACCTGGCTCAAAGTTGTGGGACTTGACAGGGCCAGCAGACCAGCCGCCCACGCTGCTGTATGCCTGCGCCTGCCTCAGCTGACTGACCGAAAGCGACATGAAGAGATCAGCGGTCCTCTTGGGGCATGACAAGAGCGTATCAGAGCTGATAGTGGCTGAGCAGTGGCTGATGTGTTGCAGGCCTCTCCTGCGCCGCCGCCAGACGCCCCACCCCTCCCTGCAAGTCAACCTCCTTTGCCAGATGAGGATGTCCCGCCACTGCCTGAAGAGCCCACACCACCACTTCCCCTGCCAGCCTCCATGTGGCCAGAGGCAGACCTGCAGCTGGCCACCGGCATGTTTGAGAGGGTCGAGATGCTGGGGGGAGGCAGTGGCAGCGGTGGGGCTCAGCCTGCGCTGCCCAGGGCACCTGACACGCACATGAGGGGCATGAGCCTGAGCTATGGGCTGGAGGGCATTGCAGGGGCTGGGGAGGCCCTGCTCCCGCCTCCGCCACTAGTTGGACTTCCAGGTCAGCTGTGATAGAGCACCCATCCTCGGTCCCTGTGCCGCCCGCCAGGGACCTGCAGCTGCCTGTGCAACTCAGTGATGCAGCTTCCTGCTCGAACGCCATGTTATCAGCTGGCCGCCTGATGTCGTGCAAAGGACTGACGTTCACATTTGGTTGTCACGTGCTTGAAGTGGCCTTGCAACATGCAGGCACCAGTTGGGGGCAGCGCCCTCCCGCACAAGACTTGCCAGCATCTTTTCAGTCGCCAGTGCCAGGGAACGGACCCTCGTCTGTGCCACCCCCTCGCCACATGCACCATGGTGAGTGGGGCCAGCAATGGAATCGGAAAAGTCTTGACACTACCGCTGGCTCGTGCACCTGTGAGCGCGCGCGAAGCTGTTTCTGCTGTTATGCATGCTGCAGACTTCAATTGTTGCCCTGCAGGATGGAGCCATGGTAGACGTTGAAAAGGCTAACGGCCAGCAGTATTGAGCAGCAGCAACTGTTGCATGTGAAATTCAGAAATAAATTTCCCATATTCTCTCACGGCATGAGCATGAGCATCCGACAGCATTGTTGTTTGCGTGTGGCATTCCCTCGAATGCCGAAATTGGGATCAGAGGGCTGTGCAGTCCACATGTCCTGGACCTCAGATCGCAGAGTTCTCTTCAGAGCTCTGCTGATCTGAACTTCTTGGTGCTACAGCTGACAACAGCAAGCTGCCTGCAGGAACACCTGGACTGTGTGCTGTTGGCGGTCAACAGCTGCACAACATCATCAAGAAGTGCCGCAAAGTGATGAAACAACAATGTGTTGTTTGAACACAACCAACCCTGGAGCGTCAAAGACAGTGCACCATTATTACAAGGCAAGGCTGGCCACAGGTGAAGGGTGAGAGGGAGGCATATCATTCACGGCTTGCTGATACAGCAGTACAGATGAACTCATCAAATGGGGTGCTGGGTGCGCATCTGGCAACCAGGCTGACACAGTTTCAGGGAGCCTCATCAGCTTGGACTGCTACTTGGGAGTATGGCAGCCACGGTCAAAGGCCAGGTCATGGTCTGGAGTGTTCATTGCAGTGACTGGTGCTGGTGGGCTGCTGTCTGCCACAATATGGACACAGCTTGGAGCAGTTGCTGCCATTGCTCAGGATCGGGTCGAGTGAGAGGAAGCGCTGCTCTTGGAGCTGTTGCTCTTGTTGGGGCTTGCCTGCTCATACTGGTGCTTCTGGTCATACTGTTTCAGGACTTGATTGTGGCACCTGCTAGAATGAGGGTTCAGAGTCAAAGCACAATACCCCACAAGCTCAGCTACTGCAGCACTAGATCTGTCTGCCACCATCTGCCATGCAAAGTCTGCCAGCAGTGCTTGATCACCTTCTGCAAAGAGGGATGAAGTCGCCTGCTGAGGTCTGGGCCGTTGCTGCTGTCCATGCTCGGCAACCCCTGCAGTGCGCAGTCAGCAGGGCTTCAGTACTGCAGTGACTGTGCCACTCATGTAAGCAGCGGCCCTCTGAAAGGCTTTGCTGATATGTACTACCCATCAGCAATCTGCACATAGGTCATGGAAGTATTCAGCTCTCTCACCTGCATGGCTTGAACCACCCAGATGCTGGCTTGCCACAGATGTTTCCAACTGCTGTCTGCGTTGGGAGCTTCGGATTCATGGCTGGGTGGACCGAGCTTTCTGTGGTGCTCTGAGTCACGTTGCTGGCAAGGCTTGCTGTTCCAGTCTGCTCAGTGGCGATGTCCGTGCCATAGTTTGAGCCCTTCCGTGGCATTTTAGGGGCGTTGTCAGTAGGGTGCTCAACGGGGCTTTCAGCTCTGGGCCTCTTGCCGAGGGTGGTCTGTTTGCTACCACTTGCACTAGGTTGAGACATCCGCCAAGGCCGGCAGGAGCAGTCAACTCATAAAGTGTAGCTCAAAAATGGAAAATGAGCCTGCTGTGCCGTGAATTTATCTGGACGTGGGGGGAGCCTCGGCATTCGTGTGGTCAGACATACGTTCAAGGACAGTGGCTGGCTGTTTCTGCTGGGCCTCATTATTTTGCACAGACTTTCTGGCCGCTGCTGCTGCCTTTCCCGAGAGACCCCTCAGGCTATGCCACGCACGCTCGTAGAAATACATGCCTGCAGCCCAAGGGTATTGGCCTGTGAGCACAGCAGGGGCGGTGCGCCTGTGAAAGCTGCAATCGTCAAGATCAAGATCAGGCAATAGAAGTGCACGTGCACACACGAACACCTCCGCCATCATCCAGGGGCTTGGGTCGGTGCAGCGCCTTTTTGGCGTCTGCAATGCGCCGGTTCAGCGCCTCCTCAGCCTCATCTGCTGCCTCGTCCAGGTCATCCTCCACCTCAAAGTGCTGCTCGGCCTGCTGCACCTGCAAGCAAGGTGAGCTGGCTGGTCCAGAAGTGCAGCATACTTGAGGGTACAGTTCTACTGGGAGCAGGCCCAACGGAAGCCAGGGCGTCTCTGCATGCTGCACCTGCCAACGAGGTGGGCAGGCAGACTGAGCACTGATCTGAATGCTCTGCACGTGCACCTGCAGGCAGGGCAAAGCGGTAAGACCTGCAGGCACGGGCCTGCAGATGAGGCCGCTCTGCACGTTGCACCTGCAGGCAGTACATGCAGACTATGCAATGCAGTGCTCATGCAGTCTGACCATTTCCCATTGCTCTGCAGTGATGTCCGTTTACGTTAGTTGACATGTGCATGCCACATGAGCAGAGCCTAGATCAAGGACTCCCTGCAGCCTCACCATGATGCAGCCAACTCACTGCTACAGCCAACATGCAGTCATTGCATCGATGCAAAGTAGGCCCACCCGAATGAAAGGGTCTCGCAGTTCCCCCATGATCCCGCCACGGGAGTAGCCCTTCTCGTCGCCCTCCAGGAAGATGCGCTGCTGCCTGCCCACAGCCGAAGGCACGTCTACTGCCAGCAGCTTAAAGCTGTATCTTCCCTGCAGTGACCAAAGGAGGCAGGCTGAGGCAGCAAGAGTGACCTTGCAGCAGGCAGCAGCGTGTGCTGCTACAACTGGCACACTCTGTGGCAGCAGGCTTTTTGTACTTGTGTTGCATCCAGTGGCATGCCAGGAGAGGTTACTGCACTGTCTTTGCCTCCTGGAAATGTCAAGTCAGTCGTCCATCACTGTCAAGCACCGTCACGCTGTGCACTCCTTGTGGCCTGGCCCCTGCAGCCAGCCAGTGCCAGAGCCTGCCGGACCTCAGCCAACTTGCAGATGCAGGCCTGGCACGCAGATGGGTGGCCCCACTTGGAGGCCTTTGTGGCTAAAACCTCCGGTCCCCCCTGCACAAGGTGGGACATCCTTCCCTGCAGCCAGGCAGTGCCCCACCTGACGCTTCTTGGCTTCCAGGGACACAATGCCCCGCCTCTCCGTGCCCTTCAAGGGGAACAGCATGTATAGCCGCCGTGACCGCCACACTGGCTGCAGGCCCTTCAGGCGCAGCCCGCCGCCCCCTGTGACAGTCGCACGCACAGGCGAGCCAGCCAGTGGAGCGCCCATGACCTGCAGCCAGACCATGAACGAGCTCTGCCAGCGTGCCAGCATACCCACGCCGCACAGCAGCGCCCAGATCGGCAAGAGGCTGTGCAAGCAGAGGGGCAGCTCTGCACAACACAGGGCTGGTAGCAGCACAGCCCATGCCCTGATCTGCCACTGACATGATACTTGGCAGCGCAGCAGGCTGTCCTGTGTGTTACGAGACACACAGACTTCTGTAGCAGGCCTCTGTCTGCATACAGTGTGCTGAGCATGCAAAGCTGGGCTGGTGCCTTAGACTGCTACACAACAGAGGCCAGTAAATTCAGTCAGCCCAGCAGCACTTCTTCAGCAAGCACTTACATACTGGAGATGCCCAGCAGAGCAGGCGCACCTCAAGCACGCCTGGGCTGGTGTTCAGCCGGATCATGGCCTGCCTGTAGACTGCTTCGGGGCTGATGGTGTACTGCCGCCGGAAGTACAGGAAGGTGAAGGCCACAATAGCAGCGGCCAGCGCCTGCACTTAGATTCTATAGTTGACATTTGCCTGGAAAGAGCAGAATTACCTCTCTGAGCAGCCACTGCAGTGCAGCATGTTCTGACAGCCATTGCGATGCACAACAGCGGGTCTGGTCTTGGCATGTGCTCACCAGGAAGCCAGTCTCTGCCATGGTCTCGGACAGGTTGACAAAGACTGAGGTCATGCCAAACATGAACTTCCTGCATGTGGGGAGCAGCTCGCTGGGTCTAGGACGCATCAGACGGGAACAAACGAAAAGGGTACACCCCAAGACTCTAGCAGCAGCACATGCGCAGCCGCAAGTTGATGACAAAGGACCGGTAATGACTGACCAGAGCAAGTACACGCCGAAAACCCCCAGGGCAGCAAACACTTTGTTGCCATGGCGATGCCAGAAGGCCTCAATCTGCAGGCCAATGGCCTTCTGCAGGCTCCCTGGCTTATACACTGCGTTTACCCAGCGCTGGGCCTGCAGCAGGTGAGCAAACTTCTTCCCAACGACATTGCTAAGGCAAGGCTACAGGTGGTAACAAACTGGCAGCAAACACCTCACAGCGTTGCACACATGGTGTCGAGGCAGGCCTTGCTCATGCAACTCAACGGGTCTCCTGCAGGGGTGCTTGTCTGGGCAGCGAGTGTGCTGACAGGGTCGCGCACAGACTCACTGGTACAGGCAGTCAGCAGGTGGCACAGGGCCCCTGATGGACAGGATCAAGGCAGGCACACCTCAGCCCGGTAGCATGGTCAACGGCTATCTAGCATATCATTGGCCCCCTGGACTAGGTGCAAGCAGCTGGGTGTGGGCCTCTAGGTACGTTCTGACAGAGCAGCGATCAATGTGACGGGTTTGCTGCAGTGCTCAGCAAGCATGCTGACCAAGTCAGGCAAAGACTCACAGGTGCAGGCAGCTGATTGTAAGCGACCAGGGATGTGCTTTTGGCAGACTCGCGAATGCTGTTGGCTGCCCTGCCTGGCGCCATCAGCACCTTAGACGCTGTCTGCTGGGCACTCTTCAGGCGGTCGGCCATGCCGGGTTGCTCTGTGCTGAAGAGGCGCCGGCCATTCAGGGCGGCCAGCCCCTGTCTATGCAATGCCTGCTGGCCTTGCCAGCATGCCTGGTCGCCCCTTGCCAGCAGCGCTTGTGCTGCAGGGTCACCGGCCTGAGGGAGAAGCCAAGTTTGTCTTAGAGGGCGGCAACTGCAGTGCCAGACACACAACGAAGTACAGACTCCTCTTGGAGCATCATAGTCATGCTTCTGATGAGGCTGCTGGGACTAGAAAGGCATTGGACCCTCACCCTGCAAGCAAATCCTCCGCCCCACCAGCTGGCAGCCCTGCCTACACTTCTGGGTGCAATGCCGCTGCCCAAGCCAGCCAGTGTGCTGTCTGCAGCCTGCTGTGCTGCCTGCGAGCATGGCACCGATAACTCCTTGCAGCCTTGCAGCCCTGCTCTGAGCAGCCTGGCTGCCTTCATGACTTGAACTACAGCATCAACGTTGCTCTGATGGCATTGCCTGGGTCGGCCAAGCTGCCTGTTTGTGTCAGACCTTGACCAGCTCACAGAGTTGACTAGCTGGCATCTCGTCCCACCTCATCTATCTTGGCAATCATTGAGCAGGCTGTGACTGTGAGTCTGGTCAGCAGTCTTGAGAGGCTCTGAGGTGGCTAAGGCAGATCCCATGCTGCATGTTGGTAGCATTCAGCAGTGTGCCAGCTGCTGTTGCTGAAACACAATCAAGAGATGGAATCATGAGCTGGTCACCCCCCAGCATTGCTGGTGGGTAGAAAAACCATCCAGGCCACATGGCAAGGGGAAGCTGAAATTCCCACCAAGGAAGTTGGAGGCATGTGCTGCAAGCCAGGAAGAGCCAGGGTATGGCGAGTCAACAATGCAGCGACAGGTGCAGGCCAGGCCAGCATCTGGTTGCCCCTGCTACCAGGCACCTTAGGCTTGCTGCTGCTGGGGGACACAGTAAGTGCACTGCCTGCCTCCGTGGGGCTTGTGCCTAGGCAGTCACTCGCCAGAAGGGCAATCACTCAGCAATTGGGTCGGAAGGCCTGCATTCCCTTTGTTACATGCAGCATCAGTTTGCTGCTGACTACACCACCTTCGTGACCAAAGGTGAGGGCGGCATCTGCCAACCAGATGTCTGCTATCAATCTCCGTCTGGAGAGGACTTGGGCGCCTGCCCCCTGACACCACCCTCCCCAGCTGGTACAAAGAGTACGGTCTGGTCTGCATCCTAGGCAACCTCATGTGGTGGCCCACAATGGGGCGGTCAACAGGCATATGTGCACATCTGTAGCTGTGCAGCTAAGGACATCAGCAGGATGAAGGTTCCTGGTTCCTGGTCCTGACTGCAACCCGCTTTGAGCAGAGCACAAGTCAGCAATGGAGGTACTGGCAGGCTCTGGCGCTCTGCTCTCACAGCAAGGCTACACAGAGCCGTCAGCTAGAATTTGCAGATGCTGGCAGCAACACTCTCCTGACAAGGCTATTGTGTCCCCAGGAACTGCTGCCTGGCACCTAATATGCACCTGACATGGCCTTACCAGGCTTGCTGGCAGGCTATGTCTCGGCAGTAGCTTTTCCAAAGCCATGACGGCGTGGGAAGGCATCACCAATGAGCTCAGACCCTTGATGGAGAGGGCACAGCAGGTGCACCTGCCCCCAAAGAGGCCCAGCAGGCTCAAACCATGGCACACGCTGAAAATGATGATGGTGAGAAGATGTGGCAAGAAGGGACTGCAAACCTTGATAAAGCGCGTCATGCTTGCAGCAACATGAGCATGCCTTTTTCAACTATCCGCGCCGATCTTCATTCCAGCAGTACGGGACTTGACAGTGCCTGGCCAAGGTTACCTTACAAACAGCTGTGCTGCAAACACCTGAACGAATAGAAAGCAAGGGAAATGTCGGGGGGGTGGTCCCAGCTGAAATCCCAATCAGCATGAGCAGCCTGTACGATGTGCGTGTGAGCATGCATGAGGGAAGCACCTCCAGCTCAAGCAAGCTGGCCAGTGAATTCCTTGCAGAGCGTGAAGAGCAAGAGGCTGCCAGCACTGAGCAAGCGGATCACATAGACTTTTCAGCAGGTCTGCCACTTCATATAGAGCTCTGCAAAGCCAAAGTAATGGCTTTCAAAAGTTGGGTGATGCAACACTGATTCTCTCAGTGCAGGCAACCCACGGGTGGAGCATTTGACAGGGACAGTTCATCTGTACAGGCAGGTCCCCAGCAGAGCAGATGCAGAGAGCCACAGGCCGGACGCGCTGCCGGTGGGCCAGCCCTCTTTCCCGCTGCATCACTGCTGCATGTCTCCAGCCTTGAAGCCTGCCTCAAAGGTGATCTTGTTGCTTGCTTGACACCAACAAGGCCTGTCCCAGCACAGCAATCTGGCAAGGCTTAGCCACGCAACTCGCTTGCCGCCCCGCTCGCTGACCTCATGCTGCCTGAAACCCTGCAGGAGGGCAGGAGCGAGCGCATCTGCGTGCTGGCCCTGCCCCTTGGTATGTGTGTGGCAGACTTCTGCGCTTTTGTGGGGGGCTACCTCCCCTCTGTGCGCGAGATGCGCCTGGTACGACGCAGCGACGAGTCGTCTGTGTGCCTGGTTCTGTTGCGCTTCAAGGACCGGCCCACAGCAGACCTGTTCTACATCGACTTCAACAACAGAGCGGTGCGTATGCTTGCGGGATGGCTGCAACATGGACAATATGGCCATGCACAGTGGCAGAGGCAGGCTGCTTTGCTGCATATGGGACGGTGGCTGTGCTGTGTTGCTGTGCTACTCATTGCACAGTAGCAGGCTTGCCAGAGGAATCACGATGCAGGCTGGACTGGCCTGCCAGCAATCAGACACCCGGCATTGCTGTGCCCAGATCACATTGGGTTTGTCTTTGGCCCTTCTGACCTGGAGAGGACTGGCAAGCTCAGCGAGGCTAATGCATGGCTGATGCCAGCTGCTCTGCATGAGATGATGTGCGAGTGATTCACAGTAGTCCATGTCATGCTCAACGTTTTGCAGCTGGCACATAGAGGCCAGGGCTCAACGTCATATCTCACGTGCATGCGGCCAGGCATTGAACCTGAAGTGCAGCATGCCTGTTCTGCAGTTCTCCTCTTTGGAGCCGCACGTGTGCTGCCGCCTGGTATATGTCAGGGATGTGGCACTCACAACAGCAGGCATCGCATCCAGCGCCCACCTGCCACCTCCAGCAGGTTTGCAACGCATTGCGGCAATGCTCACAGAGTCCGGTGACTGCCATGGGGCACCTAATCATAAACGCCTGTACTGCCGGCCTACTGTTGAAATTCTGGACTGCAGTTGTAGCTCTCTAGGGCATGGCTCTAGAGGCTATTGCTGCCCACGGCTGACTAGGCTGAGTGCAAGTTGCTGCTGTCCATGCCTGTGGCTAGGCTGAGCCCTAATGGCTGCAGCTCAAGTCTCTGCAGCTACCGCTGCAGGCAGCTACCGCTGCAGGCTAGAACAAACTTGCAGTGCCACGCTGCTGGCTGCAGGCCAGACTGAACTCCCCACCTGTCCCGTCTGCCTGGAGCGGCTGGACGAACACGTCAGTGGGGTGGTCACCACCGTGAGCTCAAGCTGTGCATTGCCGGGCAGCTGTAGACAGGGCTGCTGCCTGTCAGGCTCACTCTTGCTGCTTTTTCTAATTCTCAAACCTGTGCTGGGGTTGTTTTACCAGCTGAACTGGCTCCTGGGATTCACCCTGCCTGTGCTGCTGTCATCCTGTTGTGTCCAAAACACTCAGCACGGCATTGCGTCCCCTCAACAACCAGCAACATGAGCTGCATCTCCTGCTCCACCCACAATTTATGCCAACTTTTGCAGGTTTGCAACCACCGCTTCCACAATGAGTGCCTGCAGCGCTGGGGCGACACCAAGTGCCCTGTGTGCCGCTACTGTGCTCAGTCATCCAATGACCAGTCCAAGTGCAACAGCTGCAGCTCCACTCAGGCAAGCTGCAGCATCCCTGTTGCAAGGGCGGAGTTCCTCACATCGCCAATCAGTCTGCATGCTGCTGCTTGTTCTGACAGGCATCTGCAGTGCAGCAGGTAGCTCAACACGGGGCACTCTTGTGCTGCTCAGCCGGGCCAGTGCACATCGTCAAGCTTCGGTGCACCATCGGGAGCCATTGACAGAGAGCTGCCGATGGCATCGTGCTTCACTCGGCATTGGGGTCTGCAGCAAAAGCTGCCACATCAGAAAGACATCCTGGACTGTCTCCCTGGCCGCTGTTCAATTCGTGAGTGGCCTGGTTTGCTACAGGACTTGTGGATCTGCCTCATCTGCGGCCACATCGGCTGTGGAAGGTATCACTCCAAGCATGCTGTGGCACACTGGAGAGAGACACAGCACTGCTATGCCCTGGACCTGGAGACACAGAGGGTAGGCAATTTGCATGCTGCCAGGCCAGGGGACTGCTGCCTGGGTGGATCATTGACTGCGGCCTGTGATGTCTCCGGAGTGTGTTGACAGAGCGCTGCCTTCAGCCTGTGCAAGTGCTTGCATGCTACCAGCCTGCAGGACTGCTGCCTGGTGCAACAATGACTGTGCCTGTGGTGCGAGGTAGCAGCCTGGCTGGAGCAATGCCTGCAGCGCATGAATTTGCTGCCTGCCTCAGCTGGCTTGAGAAGCGCTGTGTGCTGGCGTCTGTGAGTTGTTTAGGAGGTCTTAGGGATGGTGTTGAATGCTGCACCCTGCCCCTACAGGTGTGGGACTACGCCAGCGATGGCTATGTGCACCGCCTCGTCCAGTCCAAGTCAGATGGCAAGCTGGTGGAGGTGCCATCGCCAGGGCCCAGCAGTGGAGAGTGAGCTTTGGCCCCCTGTCTCCAAGCTGATTGCATTGACAGGCGAACTGCGCAGAGTGCGCATCACCCCTCTGCTTCTGTGCTGAGCACCGCCTGTGCAGACCTCCCATCAATCACCCTCTGCCTCTGCATGCTGCTGGCGGTGCTCAGCCCCAGAGTGCAGACTGAGCATTGGCTGCCCTTTCCCGCTGTGAACTGCTTGCCTTGCCTTGTTATGCCTGTCAGAACGGACTGTTGACCGCCCTCTGCCGCCACGCTGCTTGGGTCGCCCAGTCTTGCCTGTCTAGATGAGCACAGACCACCCTGTGCCCCTGCATGCTGCTTGGGTTGCCCTGTCCCACATGTGCAGATTCTGTGAGGACCTGCTCTTGCTGGCGTCACACCACTTGTCCTCTCAGCTCTCTGATCTCAGCAGCTCCTGGCTCCTGCAGCATGGCTTGTGCCAATGCTTGATGTTGCTGTGCAGAGCTGAGCTGGCACCTGCTGAGAATGAGCTCGTCCAGGCAGCAGTGCAGTCTAAGCGCGACGAGATGGACCGCCAGATAGACCAGCTGCTGTGGTCGCAGTCTGAGAGCATGCGCAATTTCTGGGAGGTGACGCCAATGTCTGGTGAAACACCTTCCTGCCCTGGTACAGAAGTGTAGATGACTGCAAGCAGCTTGAAGCAGTCGCTCGCCAGCTGTGAGCTGCATCTGTGCTGTTCAATGGCCTGCCGTAAAAGATATTATGTCCTTCTGCCAAAGTCAATTCTCTGCGTGCAAGCACTCCAGCAGATCCCACCACTGCAGCCTGGTGGGAGTACGACTGGTGATTGGCAGCCGCCAGCTACCTCAGCTGATGGGATGCCATAATCCCCCATGTAACACACCTGTGCATAACCCTGCACTATTGCACTGTGCAGGACCAGCTGGCTGAGCAGGCAGAGCAGGCACAATGCCAGGTCAAGGCCCTGCAGGCCAAGGCTGAGAAACTGCAGCTGGCAGCTGAGCAGGCTTTAGCAGAGAAGAGGGAGGCTGAGCAGCAGCGCAAGGCCTCTGAGAGAGCGGCGCACAACACAAAGCAGGCGCTGGATGCCAAAGTGGTGAGACATGCGCCCGCCACCAGGGCTGTTGTTTGCTCAGATCCACATCACTTGTCTAAGCAGCACCAGACCTAATCCCCTGATTGGTCTTGGAAGAGGTCCCCTTGTGTCTGTTTTATAGCGCCTGCAGAAGCATGCTGACTGGAGCAAAACAATCTGGTGTAAGGTGCTTTAGGGGCGCACTGCGACAGCGGGTGCCCTCCAGCTCATACAACTGTGAAGATATTTGAGGGGCGCAGCGCCTGCTCACATGGCAACCCCTGTCCCGCAAGTGAGGGATGCACTGCAAGGCGCCAGCGCCCACAACCATTGTCCTGCACACCAAAGGTAGTACAGGGCTGGCTATTGAACGCAGCACCCGTGTCGGGCAGATGGGGCCCAGGCTGTGCACTGGAAGGACCTGGCCAGCAGCAGCCCGGCAAAGAATGCACTGGGCCACAACTTCTCTGTCGAGGCTGGGGCCCAAGTTGCAGAAGCCCAGGGCAGCAAAATCACACCAGCAAAATCAACAGTGCTGTGAGGCATTGTGTCACGTTGCACAAGCAGATGAGCCTTTCCATCCACTTTGGAAATTTTACACACAGCATGAGGCAACAGTGGCCTGAGCCTCTCTTTCTCTCAGGATTTATCACTCTGCCAACCTGCAGGCTGAGCTCACAGCCAAACGGGACAGGCTGCAGGTGGAGAGAGACTTCCTGAAGACCACCAGTTCCAACCTGCTCAATAACCAGAAGGATTGGAAGGACATGCTCTCAGCGGAGAAGTGCAGAGTGATTGAGCAGGATGCAGAGATTGCCAGCCTTAAAGAGCAGGTGAGAGTCATGCAGCCACTGCGCCTGCTGCCAGCTGTGCAACTATGCTGCAGAGACTTTGCCTGGCAGCAGTACAAGTTCAGAGGGTGTATGCTGCAGGTGCGGGATCTGATGGTGTTCCTGGATGTTCAGCAGCAGGTGCAACAGCAAGGTGGTGGAGATTTGGAAGGCGGCACTGTATTGCCAGTGCCTGAGCAGCCTCAGCCTGCACGCCGGCGTGGCCGTGGCAGAGGCAGGTAGAAGAGGCGTTTGAACATCTGGCATGGAAGCTTCCCACCTGGCCCATTTCATAATCAATAAGCTTACTGAGCAATTCTGAGACAAATGAAATGAACATAGAGGCACACATCTCCCCATTGGGGCTGTACTCTCCTCATGAAATCAAGAAAAAGTGCATCAAGCCGTTGCCCGCTTTGCCTCTGCCTGATTGGCTCCCCCACGCAGGATGTTTTGCAAGAAAAACTCCCCTGCATGTAAATGCATGTATGCTCAGGCCAACTGTCAGCTGTGCAGAAAAGCATGAGACCTACCAAGTGCACTCTGGCTTACCTGCTTTATAAGACGACCGCACCAAGGGGCCAGAGGCAACATACAGAAAGCCCATTTCCTCTGCCTGTTGCTGGAACGCCTTAAAGGCCTCTGGTGTCACATACTCTGCCACAGCCATGTGACGCTTTGTTGGGCGCATATACTGGCCTAGAGTCACAACGTCCACACCTGCACCAGCAGCCGTTGAAGTGCATGCCAAACCGCTTTGGTCTTGCAGACAACCCTCCAGTGGAAGGCATATGGTTTGCAGGGCGGGCCCAGACATTTGTCAAGGAGGCAACCCAACATGCATGGTCCTAGAGCCACACCCCTTCCAGCCTGAACACAGCTGCCATTGGTTACCAGCAGGCAAGTCAATGTGTCTGGCGGGGACCCTGCCAATCAGTAGAGGAAGCAGCAACTCACCATGGTCCCTGAGGGCCTTAAATGTGGCCAGCACCTCGTGTGGCTGCTCCCCACAGCCCAGCATGATGCTGGACTTGGTAAAGCGCGCTCCACTGTCCTTGGCCAGCTGCAGCGCTGACAGCGACTGCTGCCAGGCAGCTCTGCGGTCGCGCACCAGCCCCTGCAGACGCTGCACCTGCAGGCACAGTAAAACAGGCCATCAATAGCCTTTCGGGCTGCTTATAGCCAAAAGGCAAGACCTGCACATATGCATCCATCCAAATCGCGCTGGGAACAAGCTGCTTGAGCAGTGTGCTGTCATAGATGCTTACCGCTCAGGCAGTGCGAAACCTGAGGAGAGCCACCTTGCAGCCCTTGGCAGCAAAGCGCTTGCTTGCGACAATGCCAGGCCTCTTTGTCAGCTCACTCCTCAAGTTGTGACCTGACTCCCTGCCTGCTGCCCAGGCTGCTCCTGCTCACCGTCTCAATGTTGTGGGCATAGACATCAAGTCCACTCTGGGCCACATGCTTGATGGCTTCTGTGTTTCCAGCAAAGTCTGGCACCAGTGCCTCCACCAGGAGCCTGTGGTTGGTCTGCTCCTTCAGCTTCCTGATGGTCTCTGTAGGCAGTACATTCAAGACAGGCATCAGCACATAGGAGTGTGGAGTTTCAGGCAGTGTATGTAATGCTGGGCACAGTTGCAGATGCCACCCCTTACAACCCAAATGGCCAGGCTCCCTTGCCTGGGCTCAGGCTGGCCTCGTTTCAAAGCAGGTGGACAATATACCGCTGCTGAACCTGCTATTTTTGGCCAGTCCGATACCAGGCAGGTTGAACCCGACCAGCCTGACAGTCAGACCCACAAGAGTACAGATGCACAAGCATCATGCCTTGCCTGCAATATGGGCTGCTCCGCCATCAGGCAGATCGTCTCGGTCCACAGAGGTTAGCACCACGTAGTCGATGCCCCAGTCTGCCACTGCCTTGGCCGTATTCATGGGCTCATCTGGGTCCAGCGGCGCAGGCGTCCTAGAGGTCTTGACCGCACAGAAGCGGCACCCGCGGGTGCAGGTGTCCCCCATCAGCATGATGGTGGCAGTGGCGGTCTGGTCCTCACCCCCGCCCCAGCACTCGCCTGCAAGGGAACAGGGAGCAATGCGCTGATGGAGCCCGACAACAGGCAGCTGCCTGGTCCCAACTGGCAGCCTAGCAGCCAGTCAGCCCTGCAGGGGCACAGAGCAGCTGGTTAGCCCCTGCTGTGTTCCGCGCAGGGCAACATCGACAGTGTGCTTCAAGGCAGCACCAGCAGCGCAGGGTCCTTCCCTTGGTGTCTGATTTCATGAGATGTGTCAGATTCAGAGCTTATGTTGCAGACAATGCTTGGAGGCCATGCGCAACAGCCCCTGGTGGCGAAGGAGCAGGACAGCACGAAGCAGAGGCGCAGTCAAGCAAGCCCAAAAGGGAAGCGGCTGGTCCGAAAAACTGGGGGTGACTTGATCAAATCACGACACCCGTCTGCCACTGCAGCAGCAACGTGGGCGACTTCGTTGTGAGCAATGTAACATCCTCTAAATATGCAGCTAGAAGGCATCCTCAAAAATCTACAAGACACTCCCGGGCTTACCAATGTTGGGACACCTGGCCTCCTCACAGACTGTGTGCAGCTTGAGCTCCCTGAGCTTGGACTTGATGTGGGTGTAGTTGTCGCCGCCTGGCACAATCCGCTTCAGCCAGTCTGGCTTGCGGACCTTCTCCTGTAGCAGTGGGTGATACGCCAGTCAAGCACCATTCGCTGCGTTGCTGCAGAATGCAAGAAACCACATTGATGAAGACTGCCTTGAACATCCAAGGTGCTGACAGCACGTTCAAAAGGATTCCATATGTTGAAAGAGATGCTGCTAGACCCAGCAGTGAATTGCTGGGCTCACTTTCCAGCTCGGTGCGTGCACAGAGTACTCGCCAGCCTCAAGAATTCCTGCTGCAAACTCGCCCAGATTGGGGCCTGCAAATAGGAGTGATAAATGTCAGCAGCTGCAGCGACAGGCAAGCCACCAGCTGGGCAGCCACGGGGTGGTTGCTGGTCTGCTGACTTACCCTCAGCCAGCTTCTGCCTCAGAGCCTCCACTGCTGCATTGCTGGTGGGCACAGCCCTCTCGTGAGCAGGGGCTGCTGCAGAAGAGGAAGCAAAGTGGTGGGATAGCTGCCTGGCATAGCTTTCTGCCTGCAGCAGCGCCCTGTTGGTGACTGCGTTCAAGCCACGGGCTGACATTACGGATCACTTGTCCCGAGAACCTGCTGAACGTGGCTGGGGCGGGCAGTGGAGTACAAAATTCATATTCCCCCTGGCAGCAACTTGGTGCCCACACGAAGGCTTGACTTCAAGCAGCTGCAGCCTGCCAGGCATGTCAGCAAACCCAACACTGTTCCAGTCCCCAGAGGGCCTGATGCCAGCCCTGTTTGCTCATGAGTGGCTGGCCATCAAAAGGGATGGAGTGGACATCGGCCTTGATGGGGTGCAAACACGAGGCAGCAAGTGAGCTGTCAAGCACTCGCAACATGCCCTGGGCTGCAAAAACAGGCGTCAATCACTCCTCGGCACCATGCCCCTCTCCAGGTGGTCCACCCGTGGAGTCTTGTTTCTCACTTCCATGAGGCTGGTGTTTGTGGCAAACAATTCAGATGAATCAGGCAAGTGCAGCCCAGTACAGCTCAGGCTGGCCGCCCTCGGCAGCTGACCAGGCTACATCATGCAGGACTGGCAGCATTTGACCTCCCGCTGGCTTACATCATCCGTGAGAAGTTCAACCAGCCCATCTTTGCCTGCAACAACCTTGCAGGCAAGTCCTGTGCACACTTGCCATGCATTGCAACAGCTGAGCTTGCATCATGGTGTGGTCCACAGGAAGGCCTGCTCCGTGCTGCAGGGCAGTGCTGGCCTGCACAGCCCCAGGGAGGGCCTTCTGGCAGCCTGCCTCCCCACTCCTTTGCCATGTACTTTAAGGAGGGAGGTGGGCCACATGTCACACACTGTCCAGGAAGTTGCTGCCTGTGCTGCTGCCAGTCCTGCTCTGGATGCTCAACCGCATCCCAACCTGCAGGTGTCGGCACCTTCCTGCCCCTGTTCTTCAGACTGCTGGAGTTCTGGAGGCATCACCAGCCGCAGCCCAGCGCAGCACCGCAGCCTAGTGCGCCGCCGTCCTCACTGGTGGCCACAGCGTGAGTGGCTTCTGATGACTTTTCATGATCACTTGCTCCTGCCCAGCATGTGCCATTTGCTCACTCAAACATCTGCCTGCAGGTTTGTGGACCCCAGTGACCCCTCCAAGGTGTACCTGACGCAGCCCAGTCAGCAGGACGCACGCGTTGAGCCCCCCGTGTATGCCACAAACTATGGCGAGGATGAAAAGTATGAGCCCATCTGAGCAGGCAACAGAGTTTGTATGAGCAGCAGATACTATGTGCCAGCCAAGGGAGAGAGAGGGACTGCAAGCTTGACATGCTTCAAGCAAGACCAGAGGTCACACTTCCCTCCGGTTTTCTGTGACTCAAGCAGGGTAGAGTTCAAATCACTCTGCACACCTCCCTTCAACAGCCTGTAGCAAGGCAGTGCTCAAAGGTGTGAGAGCTCCCTGTGTTGCAATGCTTGCAGCCTGGCATGGCACCGGTGCACAGCAGCACTGAGGCCCTCCATCTGCTGCTGAAGTCCTGCCATGTCCTTCAGCTGTGCTGCAGCGCTGTCTGCTGCCTTCTGCTGTCTGCAAGGAGTGGGCAGCACTGTCAGCAGAGACTGAGCAGCTGCAGCCTGCCCCTGGGGGTACCGGATCTCACTTCTGTACTTGCGCAAGGATGTTGCTGCTGAGCAGATCTACTTCTGTAATTTTCCTGTTGACGACACCCTGCAACAGGCGTCCATGCATGAGGAGGGGCACTTACGAAATACCATATCAGGGACGTTCTGCAGACTTGCCTGCCCAACTTGCACTGCAGCTGCCTGGCTGCTGCACCAGTCCTGCAGGGCAGCACACATAAGATAGCTTGACGTCAGGCCTGTCCACAGTAGGCGGGCCTCTCACCTTGTATGTTTGCAGCAGCCTGGCTAGAGGTGTGGCATCAAGCTCAAGCCCTGCAGGGAAACGTCATGTCTGTGCCCTGAGCATCAATCACCGGGAAAGGTCCCTGGCAGACTCACCCTCCCCCTCATCCGCTTTAGTACTGGTCACAAAGGAGGTCAGGCCTTGCCAAAAGGGCTCTGCCTGACTGCTTGAAGCCACCGGAGCGTCCTGAGGAGCAGTCAAACATGATGATTGAGCAATGAGTCTCTTGTTCCAGGCAGCCTCTGCCATGCAATCCCCAAGCTCACATGTTGCAGCAACTGGAGCTGCTGCAGCAGGGGATCTGTCTGCACTGACCCCTGCCCAGATGTCCGTGTAGCTTCACTGCCAATAGTGACAATGCCAGAACGGTTGAAGTTCATGACTGATCAGGTGGTGATGTTGACTGCTTGAAAGTCAGATAGGACACAGAATGTGAGCCAGCTGTAACTGCATCAACATGGCGAACGCCGCTCAGTGACATCTTGCAGGTATCCATTGTTATTGCTCGTTTCTGCCCAGCCTGGCCAAAATCAGCGGCAACATCAGTGTTCAGTTACTACTACCTTTACCTGAGGTACTACCTTCATGCGTAACAGACCTGCCTGCGGCTGTCGAGGAGTGACTTGTTTTTCTGCACTCAAGTCTTTGTTGGTTTGCACGCCGTACTGTCACTGTAGTGCTAAAAGTGATAGACTTGCAACTGCAGACACTGTGAAGGCTCACGCTCAAAGCCACACCTGGAGATCTTGAGAACGGCCAGACATGCCGTGCCGACAGGGCTGAAGACCTGCCATGTCGCGCCCGACGCAGCAGGAAGGCGGCACGCAAGCCAGCTCGGGCACCAGCAGCCTGCAGGCCCTGGCTGCCGCCTCTGGTGCTCCAATGGTGCTGCGGGCAGACAAGCCCTCCAGCGGCCTGTCTGGCGGCCTGCGGCACACCAACCACAGCCACCACAACTCAAACTCCGCCAGTCCTGATGGCGAGGCGGTGCTGCAGCTGCCACCCCTGGCCCTCAAAGGGCGGCTGGCATCCCTCAAGACCAGCAGCCGGGGCAACCTTGTGGCCAGCAAGCGTGCGGCCCTGAGGCACTTGCCCCTGCTGTGCTTCCTGTCCATCCTCGTGCTGGCGCCCATGTCCCTGTGGGGCTCATTCATCCAGATGCACACGAGCTCGGCCCGCGGAGCTGTGAGTCACTGGTGGTCGTGGTGTGATTGGCAGGTGGAAGGAGCCTGGCTGTGGAGGCTGCCTGCACAGTGCATACACAGCTGGTCAAGACCTTCGGCTTGCAGCACAACAGCTTTGAGGGGCCAGGAGGACAGCTGCAATGTTGCTGCACAGGCTGCCAGCATGCCTGAACAGAGCTGGCTGTCTCTGGTGCCAAGCTCTGTCATCACTGTGACTGACCATCTGCATACCTGACTGTGCAGCTGGGCTCCAAAGCCATGAACCGCTTTGACACCACCTGGAACGGCGGCAAGAGCAGCGAGCAGAAGAGCGACTCCCATGCCACCTCCAGCAACAGCAGAGTCATGCGGCACTTCGTCCAGCCGCTGTGAGGGCACTGCAAGTTGCTGCCCTGCTGATGCCATGCTCACTGCCTGCCATGACGCCGCAGCTGTGGAGTCCTTTCTTTTCTGGCTGTTTGCTCCTCAAGACCCCTGCGGGAGCCTGCAAGATGCACACTGGCAGTGCTGCCAGCAGGCTGGACATGTATTGCTGGAGACACCTGAGACCTTCACAGTGCTGCTGTTGCTGCCAGGGGTCCAGATGAGCTGCAGCAGTGGCGACATCGTCCGCAGCACTGGAGGCCCAAGCCTGGGTGGCCCAACCGCAACAGGGACTGGGATGCAGAGGAAGAGGAGCTCAGGAACATGGTGGCAGTCATGCAGGCTGCCCTCCCTGCGGGGCAGCTCAGCAAAGCCAACGCCTCTGCCAGGGGGTGAGTGTCTAAATGCACTGGCTTTGCTGGGCTTGCACTGTTTTGGGGACAGTCGTGCCGGCAGACATGCAGGCTGCTGGTCAATCCACCAAGGTACTCTGGTGCTAAGTGGTGACTACCTGCGCAGGGCAGCCTGCACATCGCTTGCCTCTTACAACGCTGTGTGAGCCATGGTGACAGACATGGAGGCTCCAAGGCTGAGCGCTTGGGCCTCTCACAATGTGTTCCTGGGCTGCTGCAGGCATGTGTGGGTACTGTGGCATCCTGGGTGTCTGTCATTCCTTGCAGTGATGCTGCAGAGCTGCAGACTGCTGGACTTGAGCATGGATGGACTCAACTTGAAACGTGTCTCTGCTGCAGGATGCGTGGCCGCCATGTGGATGATGCCAGCGCCGTCTCCTTTCGAGGCTTTGGGCGCAAGTTTGGCACCTCCCAGGCTGCACTGGGCAAGCTGGTGTCCTCAGCCAAGCGGCCATTGAGCCAGCACCTATCAGCGTCAGATGTCTGGGGCTTGGGCCTTGAGGGGCACCCCAATGCCGACAGCCACCCTAGCAAACCACATGCTCCGCCCCAGTGCGAACCATTTGAGGATGCTCAGACCATTGCGATTGTTGGTGAGGTCGCGCTGCCACAGCCACTGCCTCAGCTGAATCCCTGAGTCTGGCCCAAGCTGCACTGTCTTGCACTGCACTGCTTCTGAAGCTGCTTCCTTGCATGCAGGCCCAGAGGCGCTGAATGACAGCCAGATGGCCCAAGTGGCTCGTGCAGATCTTGTCATTCGCTTCGACCAGCTGTCCCCCAGCATCTGCAGGAACAAGGTGGACATCTGGGTGCTGAGAGCAGCCTCAGTGCAGGACCCCATTGGGGACACACTTGAAGCTGGCCTTCCAGACTGCCTTTCAAGCAACGTAAGCCTTTTCAACTTTGCTGTGGCATGAACTGCAAGCGAGGCCTGAGGTGGTCCCACATCAGCACTGATCTGCTTGGGTGTGCTGTCTGCAGGACCTCAAGGGTGTCTGGTTTGTTGGCTCTGACGTGGCAAACATCCAGAGGGTGATGGAAGCTAGCAGCAGCATTAAGGACACGCCCTATGTGCACTTTCCACTGCACACCTGGCAGCAGAGGTACTCCAGTCGACCACTGGCAGCGCAGCAGACCCGTGACACCCACAACAGTGGACTGCAGCCGTCCACAACATGGATTGGTAAGTCTGCACCTGAGTGTGATGGCAGTGATGGCCTCACAACGAGTAAGCCTTGTTGCTGGCTTTTCTGAAAGCTCTTGCCTTGCTGCAGGCATCACCACTGCGCTGGAATGTGCCCAAGCTGGTACTCAGCTGCATGTACATGGCATGTCAACATCTCAAAATTCCTCTCAACCCAACACTTCTGATGCCAAGGCAGAGCAGGAGTGGCTGTTCAATCTGGATGCGCTTGGGCTCATTAAGCTACACCACCCGCCCTGCAACCTCACAGGTGGATGCCCGGTGCTGGCCCAGCAGGAGGCAGTCTTCAGAACCCTTAAACTTGACGTAGAACCAGTTTCCCAGTCTTCAGTGAGGGTGTATCCCCACGGCCTTAAACAGTTAGCCCCCAACTTGCGCTTGTACTTGACTAGCTCAGATGTGAGGGAGGACTGAAGATGTGTTTGGCAGCTTTTGCAGCACTTATTCCCGCTGATTTCATGCATTGAGTCCAGAATTTGCTAATGAATTTGTTTGAGAAACAAGGGAAGGGGGATGCGGCGGGAGAGTGGTCAGGCCATGCAGCAGTGGCAGTCTCGCCGCTGTCAATTGGTAGGGCAGCAGCTGCCGGAGTTGCCCTTACTGGAGCAGCACCTGCAGGCAAGCATAGTGATGTTGGGCGTCAAGGTTGTACCTGGTCCCTGTCATGGCTGCTATGCCATTGCCGGCAAGGGTGCCTGTGTAGTGCACAGTCACTTTCTGGCCTGCGGGGCAGGCAGCCATGTTGCTGAGTCACATGCTGACACAAGGTGGTCACCTTGATTTCATCGTCTGGGGATTTCTGCAAGCTCATTGTAGTTCACTGCACTGCTATGCACCTTTCTCGGGCTTGTCGCCATTGCCAGGGATGACTTGCTCCACCTGTAGACATGCATGCTGATGTATGCACATGGAGGAAGGTGGCAGCACAGAAGCTTCTACTCCAAGAGGCAAATTCAGAGTCAGCTTCAAGCGCCTGCACCCATGCGCGAGTGCAGGTGCGGGTCTGACTCTGATCCTGGCCCTTAACGTAGAAGCTCGCAGTATCTGGCGTGAGGACTTGGTCCGGGCGACCTGCAAAGCTGACGAAGTTTCAGCCGGCAAATTTTACAAAACATCCCCCCAACCAGCCTGAAAATCTATCAGGTCGCCCGGACTAAGTCTTCACGCGCTGGTCGACATACTCAACTGCCCTCTAGAGAGGTGTTTCCCTTTTACTAGTTGTGTTGTGAGGCTCCACAAAGCAGTGTGTTCCTGGAATGCAGCATGACACGGTGAGGCTACGAGGCGTGAAATCTTTTGAATCAGCATGTTCCTCGAGTGAGGATCTACCTCCTCATGCTTGTGCTTTGCAGCGCATCATTCTGTACCCTAACTACATCAACAGCCTCAAGACAATGGCAAAGGGCAGGCGTATACCAAAGGACAAAGGCAAGCTGCTCCCTCTCTGTCTGAGAGCCCCTGCATTGCCTGACGCTGCTTCTTGTTGGCTGCAGCCTGTGAACACCCTCACCCCCTGGAGATGCTGGACTGCTGTGTGAAAGGCCTCAACCTCGAAGCTGAAGTGGAGGTGAGAGAGATTGTGATGCTGGACATCTGCCAATGCCTGCAGCCCCACCATGCAAATTTCCTGGCATGCAGCGCAAAGCATACAGCAGGGATTTCTGGGTGCTGGGGCGGATACGTGTGAAGCTCAAGAAAGATGATGGTTCACCAGCCAATCCCAAGATTCCTAATCGTGAGTGCACATGCTGTGTCAGCTGGACTCCCCAGCAGCTACACACTATCACCAACAGCTTTTCGCAGATCATGCCAACAAGGCATTCTGCCAATGCAGCCAGAGGCTTCCCACGCCACCACAACGGGATCCACCTGCCTCCCGGGGAGCCCACCCCCAGCAGCTAATGTTTGAAGTGCTGGGATGCAGCGCTTACCACTTCCTTGCCTGCCCATTTGAACTACAAAATTGTCCTGCTGGGTGCAGGCAAAGCGCTCATGCTGGCTGTGGCTGAGCTGGTGCCCAAGCACCCAAATCGCCATGGCAAAGGCCCAAAGATTGGGCAGGCTCCACAGACTCTGCAGGCTCCAGCAGCAGAGGGAGCAGTGCCTTCTGCACCCAGCAGCACAGTCACAGCTAAGGGCAAAGCCCCTGGGGCAAAAGACAAGAAGGGCAAAAAGAAGCGGTGACATGCTCCTCTGAATCGCCCTCCCCTGTTGTGGCCCCACCCTTCTTTACACTGTTGGGATGTTTCCATTCGGCATCCCGCACTGGCTAGATCGGAAACCCTTATGCCAAGCAATGCAGCATCATAAGTCCCAAACAACCCAGTTCAACTCAGTGCAAGCCATTGGCCTGGTCAGCTGAAACAAGAGAGCGCCACATCTTGGCGTTCTCAGCCGCAAGCTGTGCCTGCAGGCAGCCCCAGCGGTATGTTATCCTGGTCAATAGCATAGTGCAGGCTATAATTGTACCGCACGTGCTGCTTTCACCAGCAACAAAAGCAAAGCTCAGGACAGTTTGCACGCTGAAGCCCACCGCTGGCATGGGTGCGTACCTGAGCAACAGCAAAGTTCCGCAGGACGGAGGCAAGCTCTGAGGCCCGCTCCTGCTGAAACCTGCTGAGCTCCTCTGTCATGCGCTGCACAATGAGCTGGTAGGTGGACTTGGCCTCCTCCACCTTGTGCTGGGCATCGCGCAACTCCCGCTCTGTCAGCGCCACTGTGCTCTCCTGCAGTCCGGTGCAGCTGCCATTAACAAGTGTCTGACGCGTGCTGGGCCAAACAGTGCAACTCCCACTCAGTCAGCGCCACCCTGCTCTCCTGCAGTCAAGTGCAGGTGTTAAGCACATAACTTCCACTTGTGCAAAGCATCGCCTCTCCCCACTCAGTCGGTACCACCATGGTCTCCTGCAGGCAAGTACAGATGCCATGAGCACACTGCAGGACAGCTGACTGGGAGGGGCGTACTGCGGTACTCAGCATAACCTGAAGTATTGTTCATTCTTCAAATCCTGCAGGGAGTTCCCTCAGTCCATGCCAACTTCTGATGTGGGAGCGCAAGCATGGCCCTCCACTGAGCGGTCGGCGTCATGCAGCTGCCACGCTGCTGTGCCTGCTGGTCACATGACAATGAGCTGCTGCCAATGCACACTGGCACTGGGCACCTGCAAACATTCAGGCCCACACCTTGAACTGCAATCTAAAAGCTCGACATACACCGTAGCTTGACACAAGATGAAGCATGCAGACGAGCCGCTCCACCAATCCCGCACCATGGACCTGCCCACCTTGATGCCAGGTGTCCCCCGCAGCTTAGCCAGCTTGGTGCGCTTAGTGTCTGCATCCAGCTTGGCCTGCAAGAAGCCGATGATGCAATCTTGAATGACGTCAAAGCGTTGATGTGCCAGCTCGTGACCACCAGCAGCACCTGGGTACAGTACATCATTCCCAAAGGCATTGAGGGCAGCAATGGCCCTGCTGGAGAACAGTCAGGGGTGACTGCCACCAGGACGGAAGTAGATGCCACCCGGTTCATGGTGCCCTGCATCACCTGGGTACAGATCAGGCATACCCAAGCTGTCCTGCATGGCAACGGACCTGCTGCCAAAGTGCCTAGTGAATCAGCCACTGCAAGTCTTCCTTTTGACGCTCAGCGCTAGCTGGTTCAACATCAGACACGTAAAAGCAGCCATGTGTTGCAGCGGACCTGCTGCAGGGTGGTCAGTGCCGTGGAGCGGTCCTGCATGACGTTCTTGGCCGACTTCACCATCCGGACAAATTCCTTGAGGGGTGCCTCAAAGTTCACCTCCAGCTGGTGCGAGTGCCTCTGCAGGACATGCAGAACAGGGCTGCACGCAAGCAGAGTGCTACGTGAGGACATGCGAGGTAGTACGAAGGACATAGAGAGCAGGAAGGACACGAAGTGAATGTCAAGCACAGCAGGGCTATGTTGACCTAAATGTCACCCCCCGGAGGCTGCACTGCACATTCCACTGGGCACTGAAGACTCATCTGCTGCATGGGCGCCCCCCAACAGCAACACCATGGCCCCACCCAAACGGCAACACCCTGGCCCCCGTTCTGAACATTCTCAGCAAAACCCACTGCTCACCTGGCAGGACGATGCAAGGCTGTCTGTCCTCTCGCCCATGTGCATGAACTGGTCCGCCAGCGTCCCGCTCTCAAACTTGCCCAGCGCCACCATGCTGGCGCCAAACTCGCTCATGCTGGCGCCCAGCTTGACCTGGCGCTCTATGAGGCGGGCTGCCTGCCTGTGCACCTCCGTCAGGTGGCTCTCCAGCAGAAACATGTAGTCACGGACCTTCAGCAGCAAGGGTTGGGGGGCTCAGGGTTGATGGCTGCTGTGAAGGCTGTTGCAGCATCACCTCATGCTTTTGGAGCAGTGCAGGGCGCAGCCTGACCTTTACAAACACAGGACAGCAGGGGAAATTGCGAACCCCCTTGAGCCATTTGCTACAAGGAAATGATGTTTTCATTGCCCTAGGTGCCTCCCACCTCCAACTCCCACCTTGAGGTACTCTTGAGTCCTCATTGTCACGCCCAGGGCAGCACAGACAACGGCATCAGCAGCCCCACACATTGGCGTTGAGGCCAGCGCTTTCCCCAGGAGCCCACCCTTGCGTGGCTTGCACGCTGCTCACCCAAGGCTTGCAACAGGTGCCACAGACCAGGCTAGCAACGCCTGTCGGATGCTGCAGCAGTGACAGGATAGCAATCTCAGGCAAGTCAAGTCCAAGACCTACCTTGAGGTAGTCTGGATCCTCATCCTCATCCCCATGGCGGCCACTCATGAGGTTGGCAGTGCTCTGCCCCAGATCCCGAAACATCTGCAGCGTGGAGGCCAGCTTGCCCTTGGCCCCGACGGCGCCTGACTCCACCTGGGCGACAGCACACAGAACACGTGAGTAGCTGCAGGCACCAGGTCAGAGGTTTGTGTCTGCAGGGGACATTCTGCACCCTGCGAGTAGCCTATACATCTGGTTTGAACGCGAGTGCTTGGGAAAGTTGCATGTCTGAGCAGTGGACAGCCTGTTGCCCACCTGCGCCCGTGCCACTTCATGGGCAAACTCGTCCTCTGAGGCCTCCAGGAACATCTGGAGGTCCCGGCTCTGCTGAAGGGAGGGGTGCGATGCCTGCAGGCAGATGGGTCCTCGGGGCTGTGTGGGTACTTACTGAGCTTGATGGTGAGTGCACACCTTGGGGCTCACTCCCATCTGCAGCAGGGGCAGGGCATGCTGCCTGCCAGCAGAGCAGTGCAGGCTCCAGCCTGGCTTCAAGACCCCCCCTGGATTCTGGCCCTGCTGCAGGATGTGCCGCCTCCAAGCTGTGCAGTGTCAGTCTGGCGAAGAGCAGTGGCTGCAGACAGCACTTGGGCAGGCCTCAGCCTCTTTCAGAGCAGTTGCAGCTGGGCAGCTCCCACAAACACTGGCCCATGCTGCCTGTTGCAGGAGAGCTGGCCACTGTGGTTGTCCCACAGGCCCTGCAGTGTCAGCTCAGGCGGCGCCACAATCGACTGCGCACCACTCTATTTATGAAGCTCTGCAGCGCCAGCCGCCTCTGCTCAATGAACTCGTGGGTCATCTGGAACTTTTGCACAGCGTTCTTCTCAGGGACTGGGGGCACAATGATGCCTGCAGGCATTGCAGCAGCATGGCACATGGCTCCAAGAGCCCGGTTGCAGGCGGAGGCTGCAGCAAAAGGGTATTAGGGCAAAGCTGTCGAGATGAAGAGTAACCACACTGGGAGCCCCCTGTGGCGAGTGTAAGCTGCAGCAGGCTAAACCCAGGCAAGGGTGAAGTCGCGGCACCTGCCAAGGGTTCCTTGGCACATCTGCAGGCTCAGAGTCAACCTGACGCACCTCGATTCTGGTCCTGTAGCTGCTGATGCAGCCACGCAAAATCCCTGAATCGCCTGATGACCTCCATCTCTCTACTCTTGTACTGGGACAGCGTGGTCCTGGTGGCCACCTTGTATGATACATGTGCCTGCATTGATACTGCCAGCATCAGGCATCATGCACAACAATCATGAAGTGCATGCATGCTGCCAGCTTAGTACAACATCAAGATCAACAACAACGTGCAGGACCGCACTCAGGTGAGCAGGCAGCTCATTCAGCTATAAGCTGCAGACTCACCGAGACACCTTCACCATGCTTTACAGGGTCCTTGACCTCGATGTGAAACGGGGAGGGCTGTGCCGCAAGCACCTACAGCCCATTTGTGGTGCACTTGAGACAGAGGAGGTGGATGGCAGCAGGCTTCAGCAACAATGCGTGTCATGGCCTACAGGCAAGCCAGCTGTTCACCTGCCGTGCTGGAGCCCCCACACTGGGAACCTCCTGCATGCCACCAAATGGGCTAAGCATGGCAGATGCTGTTTGAGGCAGCTGCATGCCTCAAGCATGTTCCAATGCATCACGTTCAATCCCTGTCTCACCGCTGAAACCCCTTGAACCGCGCTGTCCATCACCACGCTCTCATAAGGTGGTGGGGGCGCCTCATCCATGCCATCAGGATTGAATGGATTTGTGTCCACAAACTGATGCTCATCCTGACAGCACAGGGCAGGGACAGATCACGAGGCATCCCCGCCACGGTGCATTGCAATCAACGCAGCAAGAGGCCAGGCCACTGTGAAGCTGGCAGGCTGCACCCACCTGTGGGCTCATGAAGGGGTTGCTGTTGTCCCCGGCCCCCATGCCTTCACCCAGCTGCTTTGACTGAAGCCTGACTGTTTTCAGATGGCGCTAATCAGATGCGTGTCTGTCAGCATTTGCCAGCTTTTACAGTGCGGGAGCTGTGCTGGGTAGTTGGCAGCATCTGCAAAATGTTTAGCTCGAGCTTGGTGGGGTTTGAGCAAGCCCTTGACCACTGTGAGCTCTGCATGTCTGGCAATCCAGCCCTGTCCCTGTATCGAAGCTTCATCAGGGCTGCCACGCACGTGAAAGCTGCGCCTGTCAGGCGCAAGGCGATCTTCAACTTGAGGGAAGCACTTGAAGTCAGGAGGACTGAGACATCTCCAGAAAGCATCCAGGAGCAGCTTGAGGACGGGATATCAGCCCTGAGGATCGTCGTCTGGCTCAGTCAGCTGCCAGAAGTAGGTGCTGTCAGATGCAGAGCGCACAGCACTGCGTGCACCAATGCATGTGCATCTGGTGCTTGATTAGGGCTTCTTCAGGAAGATCACCAAAACAGCATGGCGGTGCGGGTGGCATGGCTTGCGTTCTGGTGCAGGCCGACGCGCGCCGCATCTTCCAGATGTATAACATGCCTGGTGGCAGTGAAGACGGCTGAGGCAGGCTGCATACGAGAGACCGAGCCGCATCCTGCAGAGCTCTGAGCAGCTCCACGACCATGGCAGAGGCAGCCCCTCAAGCACCGAAGGCTGTCACGCCACAGCAGCTGGTGGCGCCATGCCTGCAGCGCATTGCAGATAATGCCTCTGGCAGGAAGTACAGCAAGCTTCGCACAGATGTGCAGGTGCGGTGCTGCAGCGATTAGGAACCCCTGCTGCGTTAGTCGGGGTGTGTCAAAGGCTGGCTGGTGTGAACGCAGCAGCTACCATGCCATGCCATCTCCTGCGCCCACTGTGAATTGGCACAATCCTCACATCTGTGTTATCAGGAGATGGCTGCAGCAATTGTGGCATTTCAGTGAGCCAGCGTGCAGCTGGAGTTGGAGGCGGGAGTACAGCTGCAGCACACACCACTGCGTACTATCCCGCTCCAGGAGGCAACAACACCTGCCAGAGGGAGCACTGGACCAGCTGTCTCAACCTGAGATTGGATCAGCCTGTGTCATCGTGACTGGGGGCAGCAGCTGCACGAAGCCAAGCTGACTGTGACCACCATGTGTCTGCAGGACATCATGGGGCGGCTGAGCCAGCTGCTGCAACCTGAGCCCGTGCACCAGCAGGTCCCTGCTGCCAGACCTGTACCTGCTGCAGCATTGCATGCTGCAGCGCCAGCACCCTCAGCTGGCCTCCTTGGCAGCGTCACCCTCACACTTATCGTGGAGGGAGACCACGTGGCAGTCAAGCTTGCAGTGCCAGGGCAGGAGGGGCCAGATGTGGCTGCTGCTGGCACTGCTGCCCCAGCAGCTGCCCCTGCAGATGCTGAGCTTGCTGGCCTGGAGCCGCAGGCAGCGCCGGAGCCATCAGGGGGCAGCCCTAGGCTGGGGCTGCGGCAGGAGTCTGGCCATGGTCCGTCGCGCTGTGGGACTGCTGGCCCAGCCATGCTGCAGGGCTGCCAAGCAGTCCATTTGGAATGACTCTGCTGCACTACCCAGCTGCCTTGCTGTGGCGGAGGCATGCATAACAGACATCTTTGGAAGGGGAAGTTGTGGGCAGTACTTATGTCCTTTTCACCCGCAGAGCTGACGGCGGTGCTGCATGCCCAAATGCCCTCTCACATGCTTGACTTGTGTCAAATTCTGGGGCTGCTGTGCAATCCCCATGTCCTCCCGCCTGCAGAGCTGATGGCAGTCCTGCGGGTGGCAGTGGAGACCCGCAAGACCCAGCTGGTCGATGCGGCCCTGGACTGCATCCAGAAGCTGATCAGCCACAGCATCCTGACTGGGCCAGTGCACAGCATTAACCACAAACGTGAGGCTGCCGGCAAGGTGGCTGGCGGGCGCAGGCGTCCCACAGAGGACATGGATGACATTGAGGGCAGCGTGTCTGGCGTGATGCCACCGCAGGTGAGCTGTTTACCTCACACAAGGCCAGGGTTCCATATCTGGTGTGATCCAGCTGCAGATAAGGCCTCTGCCTTCTGCTAGGCCGGGGCAGTGCATCTGATGTGATGCTGCCGCAGGTGAGCCATCCACCTCACGCCGTGCAAGGGTAGCGTGTCTGATGTAATGCTGCCGTAGCTAAGCGTCTCACCTCGTCCTCAGGTCATCTGGTCCAACAAGAGCTGCATGGCATTGAAGGCAGCATTTGAGGGCTCTCAGTGCCACAACTGGAAGGCAGCATCTGAGGCCTCAAGGTGCCACAACTTGACTGTGCAGGATGGTATGCTGGAATACACAGCATCTGATCGTCATGCATGCTGCTGCTGCATCCTGCACTGCCCTGACGCTGGCCCATGCGGTAAGCAGAGCAGTGGCAGCCACAACTTGGTCTCTGCTGCTGCCTCTGAGGGCATTATGTCCAACGTGAGTTTGAGCTGTGCAGCTGGACCTGCAGGCGTCCAGCGTGCGGGCAACTCCAGGCTGCTGCATGCTGGGGTGATGCCCCCAGCGTCAGGCTGCCCTGCAGCTGTGTGGCCAACTGGTCTTTGAACCTGTCCTCATGCTGCCTGTGCCGCTGCAGGCGCAGGCTGTGGAGCTGCTCTGCCGTTGTGATGACATCCCAGACGATGGCATTGAGCTGCGGGTGCTCAAGGGTCTGCTCACAGCCGTCACCTCCAACCATGTGCATGTACATGGGCAGGCTCTCCTGCTGGTGAGGAAATGCACAGACATCCTGGGCTTCACGATGTCTGTATCTGCTCAACATCAGAAACCAAATGGTGTGCAAGAGCACTGCTGCAGCTGTTGTCATCTGAGAAACTGCCACAACAACCACTTGTTGCCAGTCAGCTGATCTCTCAACCTGCTGCAGGCTGTTCGCACCTGCTATAATATTTTTCTGATGAGTCGGATGGAGGTCAACCAGAGCACAGCCAAGGCGTCCCTTACGCAGATGCTGAATGTGGTCTTTCAGCGCATGGAGGCTGGCTCAGAGCAGGTGACCCGTGGCAGTTGTGTTAGGCCCTCACAGCTAGGGAAGTACTTTGACCCAAAGATCTTTGCAAATTGTGGCAGATGCTCACTCACTTGCCTGCAAGGTGCTGCAGGCACCTGCAGATCATGGAAAGCTGTGGCAGAAGATTACAAACATTCCTGCAGGCACATGCAGACCTCAGGGCATGACATCCTGCACTGAGCAGTGGTTGAAGGCAATGTCTGCCATGCTGCAGGTGCGGGTGGCTCCCATAGCGGTCAACGATGTGGGCGGCTCTGGGGTGGACAGCTCTTTTGTGCAGAGCTTCCTCCATGATGTGAGCTGCTGCATCATGTCATCCAGGTGGCCAGATGAGCTCCAGTGCATGCTTCCGCACGATGGTTGAGCAGGACAGCTGTAACTTCAGAATCATGCCCGCATCACCTCCATGTGTTGCCTGCATGCACCTTGTGCAGATGAGCTGATGTGGGTCCCCCGCAAGTGTTCAAACGTACAAACACTGATGGCATTACAGGTGCTTACCACTGTGGACGTGCTGGGCTTTTACAATGAGGGCGTGCAGCAGCATCTTGATCATGCCTTTGATGAGGGCAGAGACCCAGGCTCTGGAGCTGACTCTCCGGCCTTTGCAGCTAAGGCTGCACCTGCCACCCAAAATAGCGCAGCAGAGCCGCAGGCCCCCCCTCGGGCTGTGGAGCAGGCGGCAGCTGTGCCTGCAGCTCCGCATACTGAGGCCCCTGCAGGACCAGAGCACTCGCCAGCAGGTATGCTAGGATACCACAAGCCTGATGTGGCATTTCCCTGAGCACATCTGGTAGTCAGGTCTGTTCCGTCCACTCTCCAGCTGCCTGAACACACAACCTGCCATTACAGAGCTGCTTGCCACAAGCTGATGTGAGCCTGTTTCAGCGCCAGTCAGCGCACATGTTAATCATCAGACCAGGTACAGCTGTTTTGCAGGCTGCAAGAGCACACGGCCATGTTGCTGCTGCAGAGCTGCCCTCTGAAGGACCAGCCAAGGCTGGAGCAGAGCTGGCTGTCAGAGATCAGGGCGCCTCTGCTATTGTGCCTCAAGCCAATGGAGACATTAAGGTGCAGGCTGTGACCCAGAAGGGCTTGGAGGAGGCCACTGCAGCACAGCCTGTACCAGCAGTAGCGCCTGCTGCAGATGCTACAGAGCTGAAGGCAGCAACAGGCAAGTACCTAAGTCCATCTGCTCTCATGCTGCACTCAGACTGACTGGCCAAACAAAGCAGCGCCGGCTGTTAACTACTCAGATGAAGCAGCAGGCAAGCAGGCATGCTGCCTGCACCAGCCTCACAATTTTGGATAGGCTTCCGCAGCCTCTCAAGCGTTCTCTTCTGCATCAGTGAAGGGGCAGCTAACAGTAACTGCCCCTTGGCAATGTAAACCCTGTTGCTGCACCCGCTGTGGTGGCAGCTTAACGGGTGACATGAACTCTGCAGGACCAGCCAGCAGCACAGTGACCCTGCCAGCTGCAGAGCAGGCTCCTGCACAGCTGCAGCAATCAATGCTGAACGAGGTGGTTCCTGCAGCCAACCCCAACAAGGCCCCAGCTGCCCCTTCAGCTGCTGATGGCATCCTGCAGAAGGATGCCTTCCTTGTATTCAGAGCTCTCTGCAAGCTGTCGGTACGCAGCTCTGAGACTGCCACAGGCACAGACCCCACCGCCGTGCGGGGCAAGGTAAGGGCATCTGCCACTTGGACGGGCGCCTTGTGTTACTGTGTCTTATAAACAATGGGGATTGGCAATGGTTGTGTATCATGTGTTGGCCATCTTGCACAGGCTGCCTGACTGCATCGCCTGCTGACAGCTGAGACTTGTCTGTTGGAAAGGAAGTGAGAATGTGACACCCAGGTCGTGAGCTCAGCCCAGGCCCCAACAACATTGTGAAACGGCAGCATGAAGCATGCTGTCCTAGCTCAACCTTCAGTGTTCGCCTGCATGGCAGGTGCTGCAACTGCAACTACAGGGTTCTACAGGCTCCAGCAGCCTGGGCTTCAATGCATGTATGAGGTGCTGACGCTGGCTCTTATGGGTCTCTCAGCTGCTCAAGGTCTCAGAACATCACGGCATCTTTGACGTTCAGCGCTTGTGGCTCTGCAGGTGCTGGCTCTAGAGCTGCTCAAGGTCTTGCTGGAGAACAGCGGGGAAAAGTTCCGGACGAGCCAGAAGTTTACCTCAGCAATTGCCCAGTACCTGACCCTTAGTCTGCTGAAGAACTGCACCAGCACAATCCCACAGGTAACATTTGGGCCTGCTCACTCTACAACCTGACCTGCATGGCTGAGCACTGGGCAAATGCGGGTGCCGCTGGTGCCTGCACCAGGGCTGTCTTGCATCAGTCTTAGCTGTCTTGCGCCAGCAGAGGCTGACGCCTGTGCTAGGCCTGCCCTGCATTCCATTGCAATGCCATGTTTGTCAAGCAGCTGAGTCTCCCAGACCTGACCTGACAAAAATGACATCTGTGGCCATGCTGCAGGCTTTTGCGCTGTCCTGCAGCATCTTCATGACCCTGATGGCCAAATTCAGGCATTCTCTGAAGGCAGACATTGGGGTCTTCTTCCCCATGATCATGCTCAAGGCCATCGAGCCTCCTGTGGTGGCTGCCAGCGCTGCCCAAGGTCGGGAAACTTGCAGTGCAGCACCTTTAACAATTTACCCTTCAGCACCCCTGAGTCTGCTGTTGTGCCAGGCCATCAAAGCTGCTGTGATGGCTGCCAGTGCTGCCCGATCTGCTGCTTCGATCTGTGAAGCATGCAATCTGGTTAAAGGGCTCAATGGCACTTGCAGTCTTGTTTTGTGCTGCATGTTGCTTGCCACAAAGGGTACCCAGTCAAGTCATCTCAGCTGCTGTATTGCTCCCTGATTCAGGTGGGCAGCCGGCCCCTGTAGACATGGGCCAGCGATTTGTGGTCATGCGCTGCCTGCAAGCCATGTGCGAGAGCGGGCAGCTCCTGGTGGACCTGTTTGTCAACTACGACTGTGACCTGGAGGGGGCAAACCTGTTTGAACGCATGGTGCTGGCGCTCGTGCGCTTAGCACAGAGCAGCACGCCTGCAGACGCTCCTGCGCAGACACATGTGGACGAGGCTGGAGTCAGGATCATGGTGGGGTTGGGGTGTGGCTTCTTTTCGATGCTTATGCAGTTGGGGCTGCTGTCAGGACCCTGTCGGCGAGGTGCTGATTTGAAGCACAGAGGGCCTGCAGGAGTACTCAAGCTGTCCGTCAGCAGCCTTCCCTTTCTTGGTGCAGTGCCTTCCGCGACATGAAAGCTCAGGCTGCGCCTTCCCTTTGATAGAGTGCGGATGTGGCCAGCCCTGCTGGGAGTGAAAGAAATGCACTGTGCTGCCAGCAGGGCCTTGTCATCTTTGCAAGCACTCCCTGCTTGAGTGGTGGATGCCCACTCTCTGCATTGTTAGTTGAAGCTGCGCGTGACCATCATGCCTGCAGGCCCTGCAATGCCTTGTCAACATCCTGCGCTCCCTGGTGGAGTGGTACACGGCTGGCATGCCTGCCATTTCAACAGCAGCTGCTGTGGAGGCAGCTGGGGAGGATGAGCCAGTGAAGGAGCAGTGGGAGAGCCTGACCTCCACCACCTCCAACACTGTGAACCTGGACCAACAGGACGGGCTGGAGGCTGCAGGTGCGTGCTGATGTCTTTCTCATAGAGGGGTTTGGTGCTGACCCACCTCCAGCACCCTCAACGGCCACCAGAATGGGCTGGAGGCTGGTGAGACCAAGGGGCTTGTGGCACCTTGCTGACTCACCTCCAGCAAGGTAATCTGCAGGCTAGACCAGCTGGATGGAGGCTGCAGGAGGCTGCAGGTGAGAACTTGTTCCTTTTGGGTCCAAGGGTGTGGGACATGGTGTTGCCATGACTCCAATGCCACCAACCTGAAGAAGCAATTAGAGCTGGAGGTTGCAGACTTGAACTACTGTGTTGCTGGAGGTCACAAGCTTGTACCTGTGTGTAGTTGGCAGCTCAGTCGACCTTCTGAAGCAGCACGCAGGGTTTGAGCGTTAGGTCCGAGCCCTTCACTAAGGTGCAGCTCTTTGACCTGTCACTCTGGGGCAGCAGGAAGAGCATGCAGGAAGTTTTGCTGCTGCTGCACCTTTTGGAGCAGGGTACAACTGTACTGGACATTACGTCCCTGTCTTGCTGGAGATTTTGAGTACTTGTCCAGCATTGCTGGGTGCCTCACGCTGACGAGGTCATTCTGGGTGAGGGGCCACAGTTGATCCTCCAGCTCACCTGCTGGACATGCACATCGCGACACCTTACAGGTCTGCAGCCTGTTGCTGACCACGCCGCTGAGCTTGCGTCTTCCTCCCAATAAGGTCTGCAAACTTTGGCTGAGTGGCGGCTTTGTGCTGTGCAGGTGATCCAGGTGCACCCCCAGCCAGTCCCATGCGGCCCGCCACCCTGAAGCGCGACACCTCCATCCTGCAGGCAGCCCTGCAGAGCGGGGCCATGGTGGGTTCCAATGCAGCGCAGCTGATCCCTTTTCAGAGCTGCATGCTGCTGGAAGTAACTGATGACGTGCAAAGCTGCATTTCGTCTTCTGGATTGATTATCTTACATCACCTTTGCCTCTGCCTCCAGGATGGAGAGCTGCCAGCCTCTCTGCGGGATGCTGACAGTACGCGGGAGGCGCAGCTGCTGGAGAGTTGGAAGGCCTACAAGAAAGGCTTCCAGCAGGGCATCGCCCTCTTCAACAAGAAGCCCAAGAAGGGCATCGCCTACATGCAGGTCAGCCTGAGCAGCCTGCAGCTGTTGCGTCGTGCGGACCGGTTCAGGCCTTGGCAGATGTGCACTTTGCATTCAAGCAAAACAGAGCTATGCAAGCTTTGCATGCCAGCCGTTGGGGCACTGCTTCATTCCAGGAGTAATCAAGCTTGGGCTGCACCTCAAATGGAGATGTGCAAATGTGCAACTTCTGCTTGATGCAGCTCGCTTAGCTCTCTTGCTGCAGGTGCAGAACAGGTAGAGCTGCATCCCTAGACAAGGTGCACAGCATGCTTGAGCCTGCTGGGCAGCGTTGTTACATATATGAAATGCCATCCCAGATGAGGCTGATAGCCAGTGCCTTCCAGCAAGGTGCTGCTATGCTGTGGGATGCTGCTGCAGGATGCAATGTGCTGGAGCGTTCCCCAGATCAGACTGGTTCTGCTTGCCATCTCTTGCAGAAGCAATGCACTGATCTGCAGCCCTTCCGGAACACATCATTGAGTTGCAATGTCCAGCCAAATTCACTTGCCACACAAGAACGCTGATGCAGGCATGGAATCTACAGCCTTGTGACTGCTGCTGCAGGAGCAAAATATGCTGGGCCGTACCCCAGAGGAGATTGCTAAGTTCTTGGCCAAGACGACAGGCCTGAACAAGACAATGGTTGGGGACTACCTCGGCGGGCGTGAGGACATGTGCATCAAGGTCATGCATGCCTATGTGGACGCAATGGACTTCTCTGGGCAGTCTTTGGACGAGTCCATCAGGTCAGCCTCTCCTCAACATACTGCGGTCCCTGCCTGCATTTGCAGTCACAAACATGCATGTAAGCTGCTGAGGTGCTTGCCTCCCGTGACAGCTCATTGATCTGGTGTGCGGCTGCGCTTCCTGTGTCGCTCGCGTCTGGGCCTGTGACAGGGATGCTAGCTGCAGCGAACAGCTGCAGGGCTACCACGGCAGCATCAGGCTCCATGGGCTGCCATGGCTCTGCAAATGCAGCCCTGCATAGAGCAGACAGGCCTGTCTTGCGAAAACGGGTCTCAGAGGGTTCCTGCGTGCCTAAGTCCTGGACAATCAGCCCTTCAGACTGTGAGGTGTACATGCTGGGGCTGATGGCCTGGACTTGTGTGGCTTGCAGGAAGTTCCTGGAGGGCTTCCGTCTGCCGGGGGAGGCCTGGATGATTGACCGTCTGATGGAGAAGTTCGCAGCTCACTATGTCAGCTGCAATCCTGATGCCTTCAAGAGTGCAGATGTGGCCTATGTGCTGGCCTACTCAGTCATCATGCTGAACACAGATGCCCACAACCCCCAGGTCAAGGTCAAGATGTCCAAGCAGGTGAGGGGCACTGAACAATTGCTACAATGCCAGAGCTCCTTGGAGTGACACTTAGGCAGCTGCATAGACGTGATGGACCCCTGAGCGCTTCCGAGGCTGGTGGGAGGCGGGGAGGTGGCCTGCACAAGCTTGCACAAGCCAGGATCGTAAGCTGTGCGGAGATGCCTGGTTGGCAGTGCTGCAGAATGCAACTGGGTCTCCTGGTCCTGTCCAGGGCACCCTGCCCATGGGGCTGTGGGATTGCAGCGAGCTTTTGCACTGATAAACTCTCTGCAGCACGTGTTGGTCGCTGCAATTGCAGGAGTTTGTGCGGAACAACCGGGGCATCAATGATGGCGGCGATCTGCCAGAGGACTATATGAGCGCGCTGTATGATCGTATCCAGACAAATGAGATCAAGATGAAGGTGGGCTCGTGTGCCGGGCATACATGAGCAGGCTTCCCAGTGCCAACTTTCTGCAATGTTGCTGTCCTGTCCCGGCAGCATAGCTTTCCAACATTGCAGTGCCCTGGTCAGAGCCCCAGCAGGCGAGGGTGCAAGCTGCAGGCACAGCTGCCGCAGCTGCCAGGGCTTGGGGGGGGAGCTTCATGGTGCCTTTGTGAAACCATGTTCCATGTTGCTGGCCCCAGGTGCCGGCAAGCCTCAGCCATGACTGTGTGTGCCGCAGGACAGTGAGCATGATCCCACTGCCTTGGGAGCCAACAGGAATGCTGTGGCAGCTCAGGGCGGCGGCTTCATCGACACCATACTCAACCTGATCCCTGGGCGCAAGCAGCAGGCCAGCACCGAGCCCACTGAGGACTCCATCAAGAAAACCCATGACTACCTTAGGTGAGCAGCATCGCTGCCTGCTGTGATGTACATACATATGTATGCTGCGCTGGTCTGCCACAGCCATCACCTCCATAGCCTTCTCAGGAATGGTGGAGGACTGCTGTGACAGCAGACACATGCAAGCGGCAACAACGTAGCTGTCCCTCTGCTTGCGCTGCCCAGTGCAGTGTGCATGTCATGCCCACCGTCCTGCAAGCACTGCTGCCTTGTTGAGTGAAGCTGTGGACATTAAAGTCCTCTTGAAAGGCAGAGCATAGGGTGTGAACTTCAAGGAATGGCTCAGGAGCATGAGGAGAAGTGCTGTGCCAAAGGTAGACGCAGATGAGCAGCGGTCACACTCCATGTGTCCGTCACTGCAGGGAAAAGGCCAAGGGTGCAACCTTCTTTGAGGCTACAGAGGGCGAGACAGTCAAGCCCATGCTGGACGTCTCCTGGGCTCCCATGCTGGGGGCATTCAGCGTGCTCTTTGAGGCCAACTCAGAAGGTGGGCCTGAAGCCGCTCACAAGTGGTGTCTCATCTGCTGCATGCACCCTTTTTGGTTGGCCAATGGCTTGTTCATGGTTGCTGTGACATTTGTTCTGTTTGTGTTACTTTATGTCTGATCAACAGCAGGCTGCTGTGGGTCTCAAAACTGCTTGCTGCAGGGGCCATTGTGAACCTGTGCCTGGGAGGCTTCGTGGCCGCCATTCGCATCACCAGCCTACTCAACATGGGCATGCTGCGTAACACCTTTGTGACGAGCGTGTGCAGGTAAGTGTCAAGCCTGCTTCATGGGCTTGTATGGGCTGGCTCAACGCTGGCTCAGTGCTGACTGGGCACGGTGCAAGCTGCTAGATTCATGCTCTGCTGGTCTTGTGCGGTGCAAGCTTTGCTGTTGGTTTAGGCTGATTGAGTGCTCATGCCCCAGCACTGGCATCAAGTTCCTCTCTCTGCCTATGTCACCCCCATTGTGCCAACCTGCAGGTTCACAATGCTGCACGCACCTGGCTCAATGCAGATCAAGAATGCGCAGGCCTTCCGGGCCCTGCTGGTAGTGGCAGATGAGAATGGCAACCACTTGCATGTGAGGCTCCTGCTCAGCTGAACGACACCCTCCTCCGGCCTCCTGAGCCGTTTTCACACCTGCTCAACCCTGCAGCGCTGTGCCTGCTGCCATCCCCATCATCTGCATCCCATGCTGTAGACCCGCTCAGACCTGCAGCTCACATTCAGGCATCATGATCCAGCCACCGCTCTGCTCCTTTCGTCCAAGAGCAGCTCGCCTATGGCGTCAGTCCCCACCTTCAACACCTGCTGCAGACGGTGTGGAGCGAGGTGCTGCGCTGCGTATCGCGCTGGGAGCTGCTGCAGCAGATATCCTCTGGAGGGCCCTCAGATGCACTGCTGTTCTCCCAGCAGCCGCAGGAGTCCCCTGTGCACAGTGCGATGAGCAAGTTTCGGGACAGGCTGCTCATGCGGGGCCCCAGCACCCCCCGGGCAGCTTCCCAGCAGTTGAACAAAGCCGGTAAGTACAGTACTAGCCAGCTGACCTGCACCATGGCTACATCTTGCAGACAAAGGGTCTGACTTGGCTCTGCTCCTGAGCAACAGTTGCATCTCTGGCGCAGCTTCCTCAGCCTGGCCAATCCCCGGCAAGCGGTGCCTGCAGTTTCTGAGCTGAAGATCACCTACCCAGCTAGTATAGGTCGTCAAACGCATGCAAATGCCCAGTTGAGCACCTCATGGCCCCTTCTGCTGCAGCCTCGGCAGCCATTCTGGCCAATGGCCGAGCCCATGGGGACGCAGGCCACGAGGCTGGGCCGATACACCACAGCGGTGGTCGCGGGGGCAAGCAGACGCTGCCCCATGAGCTGCCTGTCCCCCCTGAGGCTGTCATACGCGAAATCGACCAGCAGGAGCTCAATCGCATGTTCGTGCGCAGGTGGGGCTGCCAGGGTTCTTATCTGTTTGGTTCTTCTTGTTGCTGCTTTCTTTGCATGATATACTGTGCCTGACGGCATGCCATTCAGGTGAAGGCAGCTTAAAAGCAGCATAAGCTGCTGTTTGGAGGTGTGGCGCATTCTGAATGTCCAGCAGTCTGCAGCAGGTGCCAAGCAATGTGGCCATTGCTGAGATCTGAGTGTGTCTCATGTGCTCTGTCTGTCTCCTTCCCTTCCTTGCAAGCAGCTTGGCAGCATGGCAGTTGTTGAAGAATTGCCGGGTATTGGCTGCTCTGACCTTATGTACAAAGTGCTGTGCTCTGATATGCCTTTGTGCTGGTGCCTGCAGTGAGCGCCTGGACAGCGAGGCCATTGTCGAGTTTGTGCGGGCACTGTGCGAGGTGGCCACTGAGGAGCTGCGCCCGGTCAATGCGCCACGTGTCTATGGCCTGGCCAAGATTGTTGAGATCTCTCACTTCAACATGAACCGGATCAGGTGGGCCTGCTTGCAGAGCAGCAAGCGCTGCCGCAGGAAACCTTTCTACGCGTGTGTTGCAGTGCTGGCATGCAGAGAATACCTGACCAAGCACTTCTGCAGAGTTACGTGGGTGAGGACTGCCCTTGCCAAGATGACAGCTCCGTTCTGCTCGCAATCTATATTGTCTCACATCACCTGCTCACCAGCTGGCTCTGCAACCCCACAGCATCGTTCACACAGCCCTCGCCTCTTCAACCCTCACACACACACACACACACACATCTGTCCCATGTGCCTGCTCTGTGGGCTGTTGCCAATCTGCAATAAGCCATGCGCACATGCTCAAACGTCAATACTACAGCCCTAGCCTTCCGAAAATCTGACACCCCTGTGTGTAGTGCAGGCTGGTGTGGAACCGCATCTGGGCAGTGCTCAGCGACTTCTTTGTGGAGGTGGGGTGCCACCGCAACCTGCAGGTGGCCATGTATGCGGTGGACAGCCTGAGGCAGCTGGCCATGAAGTTCCTGGAGAGGGACGAGCTGGCCAACTACTCCTTCCAGAATGACTTCCTCAAGCCCTTTGTGGTGGTCATGCGACAGAGCAAGGCAGTGGAGATCCGGGAACTCATCATCAGGTGATCTATTGCTGGGCTCTGGAATGGCAGAATCTGTCTGGGATGCAGACTGGGGATGGGATGGTGCAACCATTGCTTTCGGCGGAGCTTGTCCTGGAACCCTTTCGATGTCACGATCTGCCAGAACTGATCTGTTGTTTGTCAGGCAGGTGCACACTGTGTGCTGCGAGCTCTGCTCGTGGCTGCTTTACGCTGGGAGGGCTGGCAGGTGCAGCTCTGCATGCTCGTGGCCTCAACGTACATGCTGCATGGTCACAACCAGGTGGCTGGAAGCGAATGCTCAGGGGTTTTAACCACTGCTGCGTTTGGCCTGCAGGTGCGTTTCACAGATGGTGTTGGCCCGCGTGGCCAATGTCAAATCTGGATGGAAGTCCATGTTCATGGTGTTCACCACCGCTGCCGGTGACGAGCAGCAGACAATCGTGCGCCTGGCCTTTGACACCATCGAAAAAATTGTGCGCGAGCACTTTGACTACATCACGGAGACCGAGATCACAACCTTCACCGACTGCGTGAACTGCCTGATCGCCTTCACCAACAACCCTCACAGCATCGATGTGTCGCTCAACTCAATCGCCTTCCTGCGCTTTTGCGCCATGAAGCTGGCAGAGGGGGCCATTGGTAAGTTGCATCGCATCATTGGGCAAAGTCTGCTCCAGCGAGCTGCACTGCTCTCAGTTATGGTGCTCCGCGCCATGAGGCTGGCTGGGGAGATGACTGGTGAGCCACGATTGAACGTCTGGTTTTGCGCTTGCGTTTTGCTGACCTCACGAAGGGAAGCAGATGAGCAATACCCAGTCTAGGCGGCTGTGAGTCTGCAGTCTTTGCTCTGTACCTTGAGCGGATCTGGCGCCATCAGCGAGCTCTGCCCCCCAAGCTATTGAGCATGTCCACCCTGCATGTCTGTGCCTTGCAGACAGCTGGGGGAGGCTATGAGTGAGCACCTGCTTCATGCCTCAGGGACTCGAGAGCTCCTGAGGCACCTGCACTTTTGCATGCATCTGGTGCATGGTCAGAACATCAGCCACTGGTGAGCTTGCCATGCTGAAATGCCTGCAAGAAGCAGGGGTTCATCAATGCCTCCTGCACGCGCTGCTCCCTGCTGCGGAATGCAGTGCCTGCCGCTTACAATTGCTGTGCAAATGTGTTGGCGCCCTGACTGCACCTCTGGGGAAGCTGTGCTGAGCAAGCAGCTCAAAGGCAAAACAGGCTGCAACAGCGGAGCCCTGCCTGGCTCCTCAGGACTGGCTGTGGCCGCTGCGCAGCTGCACTGCAGCCATCTGTGCATCTCCATGCACCCGCAACCCATCTCATCTCCTGTGCCTCACGCCCCTGCAGGGGATATGGAGGAGCTGCCGGAGGGCACTGAGAACAAGTACAACCCCAACATCAACAGGATACGGCCATCACCTCATGAGCCTGACTCAGAGCCCCCCAGCAGGCGCACCACGGGCGACGGCGCAGGCCGTGCAGGGGCTGCCCCCACAGGTGTGCCACACTGTCAGAGCTGCAGCTTTTCCGGAGCACTTCTGGCTGCCTCGACTGGTGCCCGCTCTATCTGAGCTAGGGCTCTGTCTGGCAGGTCTGGCTGCGGCTGCGGCTGTGGTGCTCTATTTGAGCTGCAGCTCCAGTCTGGCGGGGCAGGCTCCAGAAATGCAAGGGTGCACAGCTCAGCTTCCCAGAAGTGTCTGGCTGCAGGCATGCTGGCCTCAGTGCCGGAGCTGGACGGGCGGCGCAGCTCAGGCATTGCCAAGGCACTGGCTGACATGACGCCAGAGCAAAGGGCGGCGCTGCAGCAGCAGAAGGGCATATTGCAGGTGGGCGGGGGGGTTTCCAGGGCTGCAGAGTGCCTGCTGGCGGGATGGGGCCTGCATAGCAAGCAAGGCCTAATGCTGCCATCTCTTTTCGGAAGGTCAGCAACAAGGACGGGCACATGAACTGCTGCGTTTCTGTTCTGCACTGCACGCTACACATCTGCATCTGGGCTCCCGGGGTGTTTGTGCCTCCTGCGGGCCTGCAGTTCAGCGATGAGGAAGAACACATGTACTATTGAGTTCCCCTGCTGTCAACTTGCTCTGCAGTCGCTGTTTTTGCTGTACACGGAATGTGGCCTGAGTGTAGTGCGCTGTGCAAGGGCTGCGACTCAGCCGCGGTCTCTTCGCTTTTCTGCAGGGGCTGCAATTCAGCGACAAGGATGAGCACATGTACTTCTGGTTTCCGCTACTGGCGGGGCTGTCTGAGCTGACCTTTGACCCGCGGCAGGACATCCGCTACAGCGCCCTGGAGGTCCTCTTCGACACGCTTATGTTCCACGGCAGCGCATTCACGCTCCCCTTTTGGACGCGCATCTTTGACAGCGTCTTGCTGCCCATTTTTGACCACGTCCGCGCTGAGGTGGGTCACACATCTCGGTGGACATCTGCTGCCGCCTTCACGCTGCTGGCGATGCATTGCTGCTGCAGCGCTGCCTGGACGCGGTCAGGCATATAAAATGTCTTACTTCTGGTGCGCTGTTGCAGCCAATGTTCTGCCATGTCTGGCTAGGGTGTGTCAGGGTGCTGGGACCGCCACTATCTCACATCCTGCTGCGATTGGCTGCTGCTTCTGTTTGGCCACATCAGGTGCTGGATGCTGCTGCTGCCTTCTTTGTTGCTTTGTGAGGATGTGGGGGGTTTTGCTGATGTCCAACTCTGCTGATGTCCCACCCCCTGGTGCCAGCTGTTCTGCAGGTAGGGCAGCATGACAGACTTCTGTTGACTGGGGCATCTCCTTTGGGTATTGAGCACAGAATTCTTGTTGAGCAGGTATCGAATGCTGTGTTGTGCTGCTTTAGGTGACAGATACGACCACCTTCACAGATGAGAAGCGACGGGCTGAGGTGGATGCGTGGCTGTATGAGACGTGCACACAGTGCCTGCAGCACATGATTGATATCACAGTCCAGTTCTACTCTGTGGTGGAGCCCCTTGTCACACGAATCTTGGATCTGCTGCTCAACTTCATCAGGCAAGTGGCTGGCTGGGCTGCACCACTGCTGCAAGGCCGCACCACTGCTGCAAGGCTGCACAGAGCAGCTGCTTGGGGAGTTTAGTTCTGGACCAGGCGTGCATGTGATCACAGATGGGAATGTCTTGCTGGCCAAATCTTCCCTCGTGCTGCATATGCCAATTATCATCTTGCATGAATATCTGTTTCAAAGACAGCAGGATGGCTGCAGGGGCCCACAGCTACCCTGGTCGTCAGCATCTGCCTCCTGAGTGCCTATTTACCTACCTCAGTGAAGGCCCGCTCCTTGCTGTTTGCCTGCTAACAGCAAGCCACGCATGCACTGTGATCGGGCTCCTGCACCTTGACCAATGGCCCACTCATCAACACAGCTGCTCATGATCAGCCTGCTGTCGTCTGGGGTGTGCCAGCCCTGCTCTTCTGCATTGTGGGCTGCTCTCGATCATGTGTGCTCCCCCCTCTGCACACAAGGACGTACCAGAGCCTGGCCTTGGAGGTGTGACCTGGCAGCTGCAGCTGCCCTGCCCCCTGACCCAGGGCCCCCTTGCCGTGCAGGCGGACGCACCAGAGCCTGGCCTCAGTGGGCGTGGCAGCCCTGGTGCGCCTGGTGGCCAGCGCAGGCAGCCACATGAGCAGCACCATGTGGATGGAGGCTGTGGACATGATCACCCATGCCGCAGAGGACACCATACCCCAGGTGGCTGAGCTGGCTCAGCCGCTGTCATCCAGGTGGGGCAGGGATGCTGAGGGCTTGTTTCTGAGGACTGAGAGGGGTGAGGACCCCATGAGGTTTACTGCCTTCCGGCACAGCAAGCCAGCACGGCTGCTGCTTGCTCGAGTGTGCCTGCTTCTTGTTCTGCTGAGCCCAGAGGTTGTGACAGCGCAGGGGCTGAGTTCCAGGCTGGGCTGAGGAAGCTGCAAGCGGCAGCATGCCATCCTATGAGACCAGGCTGGCCTAGAGTGACAGGTGTCAGGGCCAACCCCTCGCACCTCACCTATCACCGTTGTCGTGAAGGATCGAGTGGAGGCAGCATGCATGTGCTCGCCCCCTTAGTTAGCCTTCACAGAGCAACCTGGCAGCCTGCAAGGTTCTTGCAGGGCTGCTTAGCTGATGGTGCGAACGGCCTGTACTCCTCGGTGCACTGGTCATTGACTTGCATCAGCCACACGCTGCATCCCTCATGTCACCCATCAAGGGTGTTGCTGTAGCCTGTTGACACCCAATAGTTGGTGGTTCCAAATGCTGTGGCCGCACAGCAGTGACTCTACCTGGTAAATCGCAGCCAGCCGGCTGAGCTGTTGTTGCTGCGGTCTCGGCAGTGTTGCTACCTCCTGCTTGCCCTCCTCTGGCGCCTGCTGGCGCCCTGCTTGGCAGGGCAGCTGCGCACAGCGGAAGCGCCTGCTTTGAGTGAGCAGCTGGCAAAACGACTGATGCCCCTTGGCCCTGCGGGCGCACCTCTGGGCATGCGAGCCGTGCTGAGCTGGTGCTGCTGCTGTACCAGCATCACCAACAATGACGCCCCTCTGCTTGCACCTGCAGGCACACCTCCCGGCAGAGCAGCCATGCTGAGCTGGAGCGCGGCCCAGTCCATCAGCCGCCCCCCAGCCCCTTCTCGCAGCAGCTGGGTAGCACAGGGGCTGAGGCTGCAGAGAACGGCACCCCCGGCAGCTCCAGCCGGGTGGGGGTGCAGTCGCCAGCCTTCAGAACCTCATCAGCAGGTGACCGCAAGGGGCCACACCGGCAATGCAACCAGGGCTCAGGCATCATATCTAACACTTGCTTTGCAAGCACTATTGTGCTTGCATAGCAGCCTCGTCCTAACAAAGTGACTGCTTTGCACTACAGGGCCTCCCTCCCAGAAGCTTGCTTGCATGTGTCGGAAGCTTCTTGTGTGGCTCCGTGTGTGGCTTCCGTGATGCCCGCATACCTCAGGCGTCCTTTGTGTCGCAAGGTCCAGGTCTGCGTTGCTGCAGGCTCAAATAAGGGCAGCCCAAAGGCTCGACCCCGGACGCCACCAGCCTCAAAAGAGTCTCCCCACCCCCAGCCAGGCAGCCATAGAGCACAAGTGGTGAGGCATCACATGTGCTGAAGTGCATACTTGATTGCTTGGGCTGCTGGTTGCATCGATGGCATGCCTCTATGCTTGAGGGCCATAAGGGCTTTGCACCTGTTGAGGCTGTCTTCTTCACCATCTTGCACGCTGCAGCATGCCTCCTCGTCACCACACTAGCTTGGCTGCGTGCTGCCAGCACAAGTGAGCGCCACCCCTGACTGCTGCCTGTGCTGCCCTGCTGTTGTCCCTATCTGAGGGATCAAGCGCTCACCAGATAGCGGAGGGCCTTGCATGGTTGTCCCTCTTGCTGCATGAGCTCCATTCTGCCCTGCAGGGGCCCTGGGTGGACGTCTCTGCGTTGAATCTCTCTTTGCGACCCTGCCGCCGCCGACCCTCTGACGCTCTCCCATGCTGCTTTGCAGTGGTCCCTGTCTGAGGGCGCAGGCGCCCGCAAGCTGGCCGAGGTGCGCACCCGCGCAGCCATCCAGCTGCTGCTGGTGCAGGCCTGTGGGGAAATCTTCACGGTGCACGGGCAGCGCCTGAGCCTGGCGACCACCAGTGCCATGCTGGACGTGCTGCAGCGGGTGGCCGACCATGGGCGGGCCGTCGACTCGGACGCCGAGCTGCGGAGGACGCTGGCCGTCAGCCAGGCGGAGGACAAGGTGGGAGAAGGCAACCTGTGTGTGTGGGGGGCTGCCTGTGGTGCAGTGGGCAGCAACTGAACTGGGAGGCTGATCTGCAATTCTGGCACCGCTGCGTCCAGGCCGCATCGGCCGACAACAGCTGCATCATGGAACGGGCGTTCTCTGCAGCCTTCAATCAGCATCTGCTGATTGCCACCTGTTGCTACTGCTGCCTCACAGTAGGCATGAGGGCAGACATGCCAAGGCCCCTGCTGGCTCTGTACAGGTTGCTGACGCCAAGCAGCTGGCTGACCCTCCTCTGCTGCGCCTGGAGCTGGAGGCCAGCCATGCCTATTTGGCCATGCTCACGCAGCTGGGCGGCGACCAGGCGCAGCAGCATGTTGCACAGGGTGCACGCGTGGAGGAGCGCACCGTGGCTGCCACGCTGGCCACTCTGGAGGCCTTCCTGGTGAGACCCTGCTGTCGTTCCAGTGACAGGAGGGGTGCTCCAATGAGGAAGCATGCCTGTTGAGCTGCTGCTGTGTTGTGCACGTGGGCTCACACAAGGGCAGGGATGGTGAGGGAGTACCTGCTGTCTGTCAGCAAGGGGGCCACTTACAAGGGAAGTGCTTCCTGGGGACACCCGCTGACTTTTGCAAGGCTCTTGCACTAGAGGTGAAGGCGGTGTCGAGAGAAACGAGGTGCACTGGTGCCAGACTTGGGCAGGCCCCTGAGGAACAGCCCTGGTGTGGAAGCAGTGTATCCTGCAGCGCAGTCGCAGTATTGCCAGCTCAGCTGGAGGCCTCTCTGGGAAAGTAGGAAGACATACGGGGACACAAGACTCACAAAAGCACAGTCACAAAGCCGTTGTGCAACACTTTTGTGATGTTGATGCCATGGCAGCAAGCATGCGATGGCCACCACAGTTTGAGCTGGAGACGAAGGACTAACAGGGACCCTGACTTGAGAGGATGTGTAGCCTGGTGTACCAGCGTCGTGCATTGCAAGTGCATGAGCTGTGCTTGCAGTGGAGGTTGTGTTGGGTGCTGCCGTACCTGTGGGGCAGACTCTTCATGCATACAGCACCAGCAGCCCATGCGTCTCGCTGTGGATAAGGTCTGGTGGCGCCAGTCCCACCCGCCTCTTAATCTCATTCCCGGGCTGCATCCAGCCATGAGGCTGCTGCTCTGCAGGCCCCCGGCCCGGCCACCACCCCAGATGGGCGCAGCCAGTCCCACCTGCACCTGGCCCAGCACAGGGAGGAGTTGGCGTTACGAGCCCCTCTGGTGGTGGCCTCCCTGCAGGCCATTATGGCCCTGCCAGAGACCTCCTTCAGGCAACGTCTGGGAACCTTCTTCCCCATCCTGACACGGTTGATTAGCTGTGAGCACGCGCCCCCCGAGGTGCAGCGCGAGCTCAGTAGGATTTTTGCGCTGCGCTTGGGGCCGCTGCTGGGCAATGCCTGATGGCACCATGTGCAAATGCGCCGCCATTGGGCAGCTCTGAAGGTGCCCTGTTCTCTAAGCCGACCCTCCTCTGTGAGGCCTAGGCACGCAACGCTCCAACGCACCATGCCTGAGCTCAGCTGGAGACGCCCTTTGCACTTGGAGGCCACTCTTCGGCTTTGCCCAATCGTAGCGCAAGCTCAGCCAGAAGCCCACGTAGTGGACGCTGGGTCAAGGCAGACTTCATTGCTGTAACCACTTCACCCTGTGGCGCCCCATCCTGCGCCCCAACATCACACGTCTGCGATAGTCTGCTGCTGCAATGCATGTTTTCGACATCACTGCCAATCACCAGTCTCCCTCAGCCTCACATTGAAGTCATGAATGGCTCCATTCTAGTCATTTCAGAGGCATGTGAAAAGGGGAGCTTGTTGTGCCTTGCCAGCAACTCCAGCACCACAACTCAGTTCACCAATTGTCTGGTTTAATGCCTATGGAAAAGTTGACACACTTGCCATTGCACACCTTGACAAAATCGGTTCAAGGCTGCTGTGTGCAGATTGGAGTGCAGGCGACTGAGTTCAATACAATCTTGTCAGCAGCTTGCAGTTCTAGAATCAGGCACAGTACAGCTTCCCTGCATACTGCGCATAGCAATCAAATGACGGGTTGGTTCCATCTGAGCTGGCAATCATAGTAGAAGCACCACATGATCGCCAGCAGCCTTGATGGCTAGGATATTGAGCAGCACTTCTAAGGGCATCGATGCAACTGCAGCTGCAAGCTTTGGGTGGGCAGGGCCAACCGGTTGCTCATGTGCATGGTCTCATGTGCAGACCAGGCATCAGCAGGGGTTATATGAAGTCTGATTTTGATGGGGGCTTAGCGGGTCAGAGTCCAAACATGCCTCCCATCATGCCTGATGCATATGCCATTGGCCTTACACCTGCAGCAGCAGCAGTCATAAACATCAAGATGATGGCTTGCTGCACAGAGCCTTGCCCGCAAGCCTGGGCCGTGACGGAACAGGACAGCTTCACACACCGCAAATGCGTGACAGTCAGCGAGCGGCCGTTGCCTCACACACAGAGCAGACCTGGGTGTTTCACACTGTCAAAGGTGGTGAACTCCGGCACCATCTCAGGTGCCTTGAACCTGATGAAGGCACCTACAGCCAATGTAGCATGGACGGTCAGCGAAGCGGATATACATTCTGCCCTTGACTGCTGCAGTGTATCCAACAATTCCTCTTGGCAGAATGAAGTGGTCATGCACAAGTCTAAGGCTGCCTGTGCTCGCTATTGCTAATTGGCTGATTGTTGAGAATAATTGAGAATGAGCTCACCCTTGTTGCCCATCTGGTCACAGTAGTTTGGTGCGCTGAACACTGTTATGCAATCGCCATTATGGCAAACCTCGTAGCCCTGATCCTTGACCTGCACAAGAAGGGAGCTTGCTCAGATAGCACTCTGACAGCAAGACTTGCAGGAAGGCAAAAGGGCCCTCCTGCTGGAATGCCAGATGCTTCCATTGGCATCTATATCACAAGGCTAGTTCAGGGTTGCGCTGCCAATATTGTGGAAACTCTCTAGCAGATCGTGAGACAAAGTCGCAGGGTCCTTCACCATTGCGCAACGTGTTCTGCCACAGTGCTGCACCTCATGGCTCTTGACCAGGAGCTGTGGGCCGCTGGCCTTCAGTAGATGTCAGGCTGCTAGCAGGTCAACCACTGCCATGGCGCTCACCTCTAGTTCCCCACAGATGCAGAAGCTCCTGTTTCACAGCATGAATGCTCGACGCACACACATCATGAACTTGTTGGAGACACGGCTGCCTCACCTCATGGCTCCTGACCAGCAGCTGCAGGCCATTGTCATTCAGAAAGCGCTTGGTCACATCAGGGCCAAAGCCCACGCCGACGCCGCGCTTGCTGGGGGACCTCCCGGGGACGTCTGCCGGGTCGCTCCACAGCAGCTCGCACATGAGGCCATCCTCAGGAGGCTCCCTGCAACGCAGCCCACTTTGCTCCCACTGTTGTTGCGTAGCGCAGCTCATGCGCTGCAAGGCAGACACCGCAGCTGGCCACTCCTTGAGGCTTCTGGCAGCAGGGACCAGCTCTGGGGCAGGGCACTACAGGAAGAGAGGCTCCCTGCAGCATAGCACAGAGCAGCTGCATCACAGTTGCTGCAGTCATGGAAGCTGCCCGTCGAGTGGTCTCTGCAGCAGCACAAGACTGCTCAGGCTCAGGCCAGTGGCCCAGGCCTGCTTCAATACAGTGGACATCAGGCCTTGGCCACCAGCCCTGTGGGGCACGAACTCACACAACTTGATGCAGACCAGATCACAGGCCGCTCATGCACAGGGCCGCTCAGGCGCCCACCGGTCAAGTCTGGCACACAAGAGAGAGTGGAGCCAGCTCCGACATGCCTGCATTGGCTGACATGACTCCTTAAGCAGGCCCCCAGGGCCACAAACATTGCCTGCCAGATGCAACAGGAGTGCTGACTCCTGCACCCCAGCCACAGATTACCAGACGGATGCTGCTGGCCAAGCACCAACTTGAGTAAGCACAGGCTGGCCATGAACCTCACCTGTTCCTGTCTATGCGCCGGATTTCATCCAGCGTCACTCCGTCACGGCTGAAGAGGCCGCCGTGCACCACCAGCACCTTCCCGCACAGGCAGTGTGCCAGGGGCAGCCAGCAGAACGTCTCTGTGAACAGCTCCGCCAGCCGTGGTGTGTATTTGTGCTTGACCTGCACAGCAGGATGCAAAGCAGGATTTTTTGAAGGATGACCTGGCTGCACATCTGGTCAGGCAGTGCAACCCAGCAGATGCATGGTGCAGGTGCACAGTGGCGCATGCAGACCTTGCATGCTAAGCACTGGTGCGGGATAGGCAAAGCCGCATGCAGAGCAGGAATGAACGGCAGCATGGCGCAATCTGAGAAAGACGCATGCAGAGCAACAGAAGTTCATGCGCACACAGGTACACAGCAGGCGTGTAGAGCAGAGCCCGCTCTGGCCTGGGCAAGACGTCTATATAGCAGAGCAGAGCAAGCAGGGGCCCAGGCGCAGGAGGGTACAGAGCAGGAATCAGAGGAGGGAACCTAACCTCTCCAGAGAAGCCATATATCTGGTTCATGGACTTGCTCTCATGGTTGCCTCGTGCCAGGTGCACATGGTTGGGGTACACCAGTTGCAGGGCAAAAAGCGTGAGGATGATCTCAGCGCTGTAGGACCCCCTGTCCACAAAGTCACCTGCGCTCCACATGGGATGGCATTTGAATGAGGTACAGAACGCAACAATGGCAGAGAAGTCTGCTGCAGCAGCAGTATGGCCTCAAGGCTCTGGATTTATCATTAGCACTGCATGCATTGCGGTGAGAAGCAAGGGATGCTGTCTTGGCTGCAAGGCATCCTGGTCAGCACAGGCAAGCAGCTGAAACGGCCACCACTGCAAGTTGCACATGGCATGCCCACAACATGTGAGGCTGCAAGGACTGCCCAGTGGCTGCCCCATACGCTCAGATGCCACGATCGCAAGTCCCCCCTGTCTGTCCCAAGTACAGCAGATCTCACCATTAAACAGGTATGGGTTGTCCTCACTGGGCAGCCCATTCAGCTCAAAGATGTTGAGCAGGTCATAATATTGACCATGCACGTCCCCGCAGACGGTGATGCACTTGCCCTCAGCCACAGGCACGTCCACCAGGCTGGGAAGAGACTTAAGGCGCTGCTGGGCCTGCAGCAGTGAAGGAGCCAGACTGATGGGGGCCATCAAAGGGCAGCAACAGCAGTGTGGGGCAGCATCACGGAGATGGGCTTCTGAGCTGGTGCTGCTCGCGGATGCCACAGCCACACCAACATATCCCAACAGCATTGGCGGAGAAGCATCAGCCAGCTGAGTCGGGGTGCGGAGCCTCCAGCATGGAATTCTCAATGGCAGCATCAGGCTTCCAGAGGCTCTGGTGCCCAAAGGCTCCAGTCAAGCAACCCCAATGGCTGTGGGCTGCCACGCAACAGCTGCTTGAGCACACAGGGGCAGGCCGCACCCAGAGGACAATCTGGAAGGCGTATCGCCGGTGAATGTTTTTGCGTTCCCGGAACTGCTCCATCATCCCGTGCACAAACTCCAGATCTATCTGGTATCCATCCTCATCACTCCCTGCAGGTAGCACTGGTGCTGGCTGTCATGCTTGTCAGCCAGCATCTGCACAATGTGCAGGCCAGTTGCACCACTAATGCCCATTGCCTGTCCCTCAACACTTGCCTGGTCACTCCAACCGCTGTGGATGCACCTGAGTAGGGAAGGGCACCAGCATCAAAGGTGCAGGCACCCTTCAAAGCAATGTGAGGGGGCAACATCAAGGGGGCAGGCTGCTGTGCAGTGTGTACTGTGACACCTCACCGCTTAGCCTGGGGCCATCGTAGCTGTCTTCGACAGGCATTGTGGTCAGGTCGATCTGGTCAGCGATTGGGATTTTGATCTCATCCTGCAACATAGGCCCACAGCAGAGTCCGGAGGAGGAGAAGCCGGGCAACCTCGAAGGCGGCCAGGGCTCCCTCTCAAACTGCAAGACATCTGCTGCACACCGGCAGAAGAGTTTGGAACGAGCCTCAACTCTATACAGGGGCTCCCAAACGCCTGCTTCTGACCACCACCCCATCATTAGCTTTCGTGGGCAACACTACAGCAAACATTGAGCGCTCATGAGTGGGAACCATCTGCTGTAAGCGTGTCCAGACATCACTGAACAAGCAGTCCCCTTCTGCTGTGCCTGCCCTTTTGCCTACCAGCCAGCCAGGTCCCATCCCTGCGCGTCAGCAGCTTGCAGGATCTTGGGGTGGCCACGTTGTCGATGCTTCACCTTATACCACTCCAGCACAGAGAGCAGCCCCCACTGAAGTGGCTCTGGCGCCTTTTCAAGCGTGTCTGTACAAGCTCCACCCCTGCTGTTTTGACTGCCAGCTGACCAGACCCCCAAGCAATCAGCAGGGTTCTGGGGCAATCAGCAACCCTGCTCCACCCTGTTCTATTCTGGCACCAGCAGCAGCCTCTTGCAGGGAGGCCAGCACCACCCTCAAGCATGTCTATGCATCACAGAAGCACCACCAGACCCCCTGGTTTGCCTCCCCCAATTGGCGCCTGCGCCAGCATCACGCCAGGTTGGCCAGCAACCTTTGCTTCTCTCACTTCTGCTCAGAACAAACAGCACTCCGATCCAGCACAGACCGCTGCCACTCACAGGTGTGGCCAGCGCCTCCTCAAAGCGTATCCTTTTGACCTCCTTCTCACAGGCCAGCAGCTTCTTCTGCAGGTCAGGGTCCCGTGGCGCCACCTGAGCCGCCATCTTCAGATCCCGCAGTGCCAGCTTGAACTTGCTCAGCGCTACATTGGCATCGCCACGCCGATAGTACCCCTGCAGGGGCATGACCACAGCGTGTCGCCTAGCCGTGTTGGTACAGAAGTATGCTGTAGCCACCTAGCGTGCTGCCATCTGATGGACATTCTCCAGTCCTGCAAGCTTCAAGGCACAACAGCTCCTAGCTGGCTGGCTCTGCCAACACATCAGCACAGGCAGCCGAAACAGCGCAGGCTGAAAGCTTCACGGGCAGACATGCTGTGTCTGAGCGAGGCAGGGCTCAGTAATTGCCCTGAGCGGCCTGGCAGCGGCACGCACACACACATGTGGCCTATTCGTCTGCTGCCCGGATTCTTCAGCGCTCACAGGCCACAGACAGGGACAGCAATCAGTGCCGGGGACCAACGCCTTGTTATCAGGAAAGCATGATTGTTGTGCTGTGCCGGCCAGGCCCGCACTCAGCCTGACCGGGAAGCTGCCATGTGACTGTGCAACCAGATGCAGTGCTGCCTGAGACCTGGAATGGTCAGGGCGCACCTTCACATATCTGGGGTCCAGCTCAATGGCCTTGCTGGCATCTGCCACAGCGCTGCCATACTCCTCCAGGCGCAGGTGGGCAAAGGACCGGTTCGAGTACAACACTGCGCTGGAGGGGCTGCACTCTATGGCCCGGCTGTAGGCTGCAATGGCTGCCGGATAGTGCTTGTCTGCAGGATGAAGGGCATGGCCAGTTCAGGTGGGGGTGATGGCTGCCTGACGCACAGCAACGCAGATGCACAGGCACTACCGTGCAGATCATCCAGCTGCCAACCTTTGAATGCTTGGTTGCCCTCCTTCTTGTATTCATCAGCCTGCTGCAGCTCCTTCTGAGTGGGCGGCCGTGGGGGAGAGGATTTAGCACTGTTCTGGTCTTCTGAAGCCACACCATTCTCCGTTGGACCAGTCATGGCACTGCTGTGCCCAGGGCACTAGAAGATTGGGCAAGTGCAGGCCAAGCCTTGTCTGATGCCCCGCCAATTCGAGTCTGGGGGTCAGATTCCTCCGGCACAGGGCATTGCACTGTAAGTTCGCAATCGCTGAGGCCAGATCAGAGTCGCTCGCGCATGATGATGATTTAAATTTAAAGTCCGTAGCCTCAATGCACGGGCATAGGACTATGATCATTTCATCCTACCAATGAACTCTGCTGAAGGTGTAGGGGTACAAAAAGAAGCAGTACAGGCATATCAAGCAGGTCACTGTACTTGGCTGGTAAAGAGGGAGCCGGCGCTCATAGCAGGCCTTGGCACTGTGCTGGGCTTCATCACCACGTTGGACTGCTAGCTGAGGTTGCTGCCCGAAATGCAAACACCCTGGATCCTGTATGGCGCAGGGGGGGGCTCAGCCCCCCTGACTGGCTTGCCACGCCCTCTCAGCTCGTAGACTTCGCAGTCATGAGAGAGTTATGCTTGGGTATGACTGTGACCAGCAGTCTTCCCCTCGCAGGGCACCAGGCTCCAAGGCGGCACACCCCAAGCAACAACTCAGCATGGGGACCTTAGGGGAAGACAATCATGTGATGAGTCTAGCGCATTGCTATGAAATTGGGGCTCTAATCAGCAGCTGGTGAGCTGGGGACACATCACGGCACATAGAGGGGTCACCCAGGGTGTCTGTTCCTCATTTAGGCCCAGATGTGCCCCCAGTGATGCCCAGCATATTTGCGTGCTGGAGCAGTGCTGCCCTGATGTATGTGGCAACTCGGCTTGGTGGTTGTTCAAACAGCGTTGCCAACGACTGCTGCTGCTCCACAAACAGGTGGCTGTGAGCAGACCGGAGGTCTGCAAGTCTTGGGCAGTGTAGCAGGATATGGCTTTCATCCTCAATCTCATTCGGTGACCCACAGATTCGGCATGTCCGGTCCTCTCGCTTGAGCTGGGGCAACAGGTATCGCCCAGTCTGTACGCGCAGCTGGTGGCTGCTGCACCTGATGCTGGCATAGGCTCTGCGTAGCCTGAAGCCTCTGATCCTGGTCAGGTATGTCTGCATGGCATAGGCCGTGTTGGGACCCCGCATCTGCATGTAGGTGGCCACGGTGGCGGCCTGGCAGTCCCTGAAGCGCTGCTCATGCTGTTCCTTGCCAGGGGCTGTCTCTGCGCTGCCATGTGCCTGTAGTGCACAGAAGGGGGCCAAGGAGAGGTCGCGGTACAGCGGCAGGTAGCAGACGCCGTCATACATAGCCCATAGCAGGGGCTCCTTCTGAAGCTTCGGCTTGAGGTCCCAAATGCGTTGTCTGAACCTGTCCACTTGCCGCTGCCAATGCACTGCCAGGGGATATCTGCCAAACTCAGCAAGTGCAATCAGACTGTGTGTGTGGCAGTGGATGCCAAGCAATCTGCGCAAAAATTGTGCATGCAGAGACTCAAGCTGCGCTGTGGCTTGTGTGCCTGCTCTGTGGTCCCAGAACCAGACCTCACAGCCATAGCTCAATATGGGCAGCACCAAGGCATCAAACAACTTGCAGATGCGGCGCGGGCACGTCAAACTGATCTGTGCACAGCGCCTGAGCATGTTGTTCATGGTTTTACGCGCAGCTTCCAGGTGCTCGCCAAGGGATTTGGCAAAGCCCTCCTTGGTGGCTTCAAACCACAGGCCCAGGTACTTGAATGAATCCGAGCGCGTCAGGGGGTGCCCACTGTATGTGAAGGTGCTGCATTCTTGGCGCTGTGTCTCAAACACCACCACTTCCGTCTTGACCAAACTGACTCTGAGCCGCCTGTTTTCACAGAATATCTGTAAAGCATTCAGCAATCGTTGCAGTCCTTCTTCACTTGTGCTCATGAGCACCAAATCGTCTGCGAAGAGCAGCAGCGGCACATCATGAAACATGAGCGTGGGTGCATGGTTTCCTTTAACTTTGCGCATGACCTTGTCCAGCACATCGATCAGCAGTCCAAAGAGGAGTGGGCTGAGGGGGCTGCCTTGCTGCACTCCTTGCAGGCACCTGAATGCCTCAGATATGCCCCCTCCAGCCCTGACCGCTGCCGAGTCTTGGGCGTACATGCTTTGCAGGCAGCTCATGAAGTGTCCACACACCCCCAGGTTTTGTAGGACAGCCCACAGCACCCCGCGATCCACTGTGTCAAAGGCCTTCTCAAAATCAACAAAGCAGCAGAAAAGCTTGCTGTTGTGCCGCCTATATTTTCTTACCAGAATGTTCAGTGTGCTCAGCTGTCCAGCTGTGCTGTGGCCCCTGCGGAAGCCAGCCTGCGGTGGTGCTCTGAGATTGAGCGCTTCCGCCCACCGGGTCATGCGCTGCTCCATCACTGTGGCAAATAGCTTGGCCAGCACAGGAACGACCGTGATTGGCCGGTAGCTGTTCATGTTGAGAGGATCCCTCCGTTTTCCCTTGTATACTGCAGTGACTAGGCCAGTGCTGAGCGACGTGGGATAGGTCCCCTTGAGCATGCTGGTGAACAGCTTGGCTAGGCAGTGTTGCATGTGGAATGGCCCATGCTTCAGCAGCTCTGCACTCATGCCATCGATGCCAGCTGCTTTGCCAGCACTCAGTTTGCGCAGACCAGCCCGCACATCAGAAATGGTGCAGTCAGCATTCAGGAAAGCATCTGTGCCAATATGTACTCCTGTGATGGTGTCTTCAGGGAGCAGCTTTGGGACGGCAGCAGATGCGGGATGGCTGCCCAGCACCTTCTGCATGTGCGCAGCCTGGATGGCACTGGACAGCGGGCACCCAGGGCGCCTGCGCCACCCTGCTATGCGATGAAGATCCGGCAATGAGAGGTGATCCATGCGGCGCATCTCGTTGGTCAGAAACTGTCGATATTTGCGGCGTCGGACAGCCCGGTGCCTGCATCTTAAACTGTTAGCAGCAGCGTGGTAGGCAGTCAGCACAGGAGCCCTTGCTGCTGCTTTCCACTCACGCCATGAGGCCCAGCATTCTGCATCAAACCACACCGGAAACTGGCGGGGTTTCTGGCCCCTTCCCTTCTTCAGGGCAAAAGTCTGCACAGCAGCGTCAGCCAAGCATCGTGTCATAGTCAGGACCCCAGCCTCTGGGTCTGCACAGGCCGCATCTAGCTGCTGCTGGTCTGCAGCACACAGAAAATGCTGCCAGTACTGCTCCTCCCTTTCGGCCTCAAACTTCACAGCAGGCACTTGCAGACACCCTGTCTTTGAGTGGGCTGGCTGGTCAGCCTGGCCATTGTAGGCTGGGGGCTCCTGTGCAGCAGGCAGCCTGAACCGTGCCATCACAGGGTGGTGGTCTGAGCAGCTCATGTATGGTGTGCTTACTTTCTGCAGGACTTCAAGCCGCTCTGCCCAGGGGTAGAGGGCTGACGAGGCCATGTGGTAGTCCAGCGTGGTGCGCACCACACGCTTGCGGCCGCGCATGAAGGTGGTCCTGCCAGTTGGGTCGCCATGGACTCTGCCATTGAGAATGAGCAGGGAATTGTCCTTGCAGAACTGCAGTTGCTGGCGACCTCTCCTGTCTACTGCATGGGGGCACTCATTTCTTCTTTCTGGCACGTGCTCTGGCAGTTCATCTAGAGCCTGTACAGCATCAGGGATTTCAGGGCCCTCCAGCATCACATGGTCTGGCAAGGTCCCCGTGTGGGCATTGGTGTCCCCACACACCCAGAACTGAAGACCTCTGGGCAACTCTTGAGAGAGTAATCTCATGTCTGCAGATAAATCCTTGAAAGTGGACAGATCTTTGTGCTTGTGGCCTGGGGGCATGTAGCATGTGGCAAAGGCAACGTGCTGAGGGTGATCACCCCCCAGGCGAACATGCAGCCACAGGTAAGTGCCATCTGGAGCACATTTCCAAACAGAACAGCGGTCAGCCCACTCGCGCTTTATGTAGACAGCAATACCCCCATGCGGTACCTTGCCACTTTGTAGGTGGCTGGGGCGCACAAGGTCATGGTAAACATATCCTTGCATGTCAGGCAGGTGTTCGCCATCGGCGTGCCAGGTCTCTGTCAGGCAAATGAATGTGCAGTTCAGTGCCACCAAGTTCTGTAGTGCATCAGGCATTGACAGGTGTGCTCTGCTGAGCCCCCCGCGCATGTTCCATAATACCGCGGAGAGCTCGGCAGCATGGGTCCCTTCTCCCTAGCAGCTCCTATCCAGGAGCCACCGGCCGCTGTCGGTGCGGATCCAAATGCGGTCCAGTCGGAAGCAGCAGGTGATGTTCTGCTTGCGCAAGTCGCGAAAGCGGCCCATGGCCAGGCGCTTCCTCATCTGCTGCTCAGGGGTCAAATCTGGCTGCAGATAAACCTTGTTAAATGCTGGATGGTGCTTGAGCTGACTTGCAGCACGTAGTACACTGGCACATTGATCTTTGCGGGCAACCCGTATGCGCACAGGGGGAGTCTTCCCTGTCGCATTTCTCAGCTTGATGCGCTCTACCTTCAGCACCTCAACACCCTCAAGGTGCAGGCCATCCTTCAGCATGTCAGCAACCTGGTTCTGAAGCATGCCCACATCCTCAGTGCTGAAGTCCTGTGCATCAGGCCCCTCGCAAGTCATTCCATGTGCCACCACCACATCCTCATTAGCAGGTACACTCTTATCTGCAGGCTCCGCCGCTCTGTCTGCATCACGCTCCTGAATCACCCGTTCCAGCTGGGTCTGCTGCTCCTCAGTCCTCATTTGCGTCTGCCGCAGCCCTGCCTCTACTGCCTGCATTGCAGCCTGGCTTGGCCCACTGGTGGCTGCCGTGGTCTGTGCCTGCTCAAGCTGTTGCACCCGCTGTAAGGTGGCTGCCAGTTGCGTCTGGGTATCTGTCAGCTTTTGTTCTACTGCACTGAGCTTCTGCTCCAGCTGCTGGTCCCGGCCGCGAAGCATGTGCTGGACCATTGCCCTTATGTCTGCTTCTGATAAGACCTTTGCAGGCCTCATGTCTGCAGCGGCGTCGCTGCCTTCTGCAGCCTGTGGTGCAGGCGTCAGCAGCACTGCGGGCCCCAACTCCCCCACCTCAAGGGCGGCAGGGGTGTTGTTACCAGCATCAGCAGCTGAGGCTGCTGAGGCTGGTGCCAAAAGCCCAGTCTCAGCAGGTCCAGACACCAGCGCATCAGGCTCTGCAGTTGATGCCAAAGGACCAACTACAGGCAATGGCGTCACGGCCATGCTGCCACCTGTCTTGCCACCTGCCCTGCCTGCTCTTGCATCAGGCAGGCGTGCCTGCTTGGCGAGTCTGCTGCTGTCTTGGCCTCCATCACATTCAGTCAAATCATCGCTCTTGTCGGCCCAGCGGTTCACTGTTGTATCCTTGCCAGCCCTCCCAGGCTGCACCCTGCTCAAAAGAGGCGGTGCTGCTGGTCGGCCAGGCTTTGGCGCCTCCCGGCCTGGGCTAGATCTGCGCTGTGCTGAGCTGAGCACCATGCGATCAGTGTCAACAGCAGATCGCCTGAACTGACCAGGGTTTTGTGTGACCTCATGTTATGCAGTTTCAAGGCAGGCTAGAGCCTCTACAGTGAAGCCCCCCTTCTGCAATAGGACCACAGCATAATACTTATAAGCAGACTTCTTTCTAGCGGAGCAGGCGTTGGAAAGTGGGTCCCTTGCAAACCTCACAGATAGCCATCAGGAGCCCTCAGAAGCGCGCTGTGACCAGCAATTACGACCTGCAATGACACTATCCAAGAGTCTTTGATTGCCTCACGACACCGGCAGCAACAGCCTCACAATTTTGGCAGCAATAGCTTGCAATGCAGCATGCACAGCACTGTATGCACCCTGCAGGTGGGCAGTCATGACCAGGGGCAACCAGAGGGACACTGATCGGGCCAGAGCCCAGAAAAGGAAGGACGGCAAGGGAGTGCCTGCCAAAGAGAAGGACGGGCTCACAGCATCGCAACGCAAAGAAAGGTCAGGCACCAGGCTTTGGCAAGCTGGATTGCTCATGCTTCTGGCACAGTGCACGAGCTGCACTGCATGCTGCGTCACATTATAAATGCCTTGCAAGTGCACTACATGCTTGTGATCTACAGCGCTTCAGGCCATTCAGCAGGCTGCCTCTGTTCTGGTTTTCTTGCAGATCTGCATACATGTGGCCCAGTACATGGCATGCGCACAGGCCGCCTCGTTCATTGATGGGTGGCTGTCAAGTGACCCAGCAGATTTCAGTGCTGGCCATGTCTATGATGGCCTGCTGAGCTGAATGGGCCTGTGCTGTGCAGGGATGCTGCTGCCCTCCAGGAAAAGCTTGCTAAGAAGGCAACTGAGGCTGCAGGGCAGAAGTGACCGGAAGCTGCGGGCAGCAGCTCCCCTCCGGCCACAATAATCTCAAAGTTGTCGGAATACCAGCCCTGATCCTGTCAGTTTGGCCTTGGTCTCAAACAAGCGCTTTTGCCTGCATTCACGGCAGCCTCAAAGCTGCCAGTTCAAAGCTGGGGTGCATGCCTTTGAGTGTGTTCAGATGTACACAGCTAGTGAAAGCATCAGTGTTTCACAGACTTTGTTTGTCTGCTGCACAGCCCTGCCTCAGGAGATGTACACCCGCCTCAGCTCCGACATGCTATACACCTGGCCTGCACAGCTCAATCCGTGAAGTGGGCCGGCAGGACCTGTGCACAAGGTCTGCACAGGCGGGCAGCAGGAGATTGGCTTGCCTGAGAGGGGATCAACGATGCGGCCATTGTTTGCAGCTGCGACCTGCTCGATGCCTCTTTGGCTGTACACATTCCCATTGGGAAGCATCACAGGGTGCGTCTGCCCCGTCATAAGTTCGTGGGTAATAGAACACATCAGCTTGCTGTGAACATGTTTGGCGTAAGGCAGCCCATCTGCCAATTGCTGGAAGGACTGCAGGCAGCTGTCAGAGCTTGAGAAATTGCACATGCACAGAATTGTTGCTGTGTTGAAGGACTGCAGGCAGCGTGCGGAGCTTGGCAAGCACCACTTGCACTTGGAGATCAATGCAGGTGCAGCAGCAGCAGGCTGCCAACTAGCAGAGCTGTGCAACATATGAGTGGACGGCGCAGCTGGCCACAGGCTACCAACCTGCAAGTGCATGGGATCCTGCTTGCTGCTGTCCCCTGCCTGGTTATTGGGTGTCTTCAGAGCAGAGAGGCCCGCCTGCAGCAGGCGTCGTTCCAGCAGCAGGGCAAGCAAAGAACCTTGATGACCCCTTTCCTGAGAGCAGCTTGCTGCTAGAGGGCAGCGACTGCATCAATGCAGGCAGCCAGGTGGACTGACAGCCCTGCCTCTACCAGGCTGCTGAATGACTTGCCTGCAGGTCTATGGCAAGCAGAACAGTGACGTCAGTGCTTTTGGCCCTGTCAGGCTGGTGATGGGCTCACCTGAGCCAGTCACAAGCCAGGCATTACTGCAGTGATCTGGGCAGGCGCTTGCCTGCAGGTGAATGTTCAGGAGGGACTGCGGCGTCAAGTTGTTGAGCTTGTACAGCTCCCTATAAAAGAGAGTGATGAGGGCGTCCCAGCGGTCCGGCTGGAACAGCTCCTGGTAGGGCTTGCACTCTGTCTCTGCACGGAAGGCCAACAGAGCCACAACCGTCTGCAGTGATGGCAGAGCCCAGTCAGGCATGAGAGTGGCTGCTCCACTGCAGCAGTGAGCAGGCACCTGCCATGACGCAGCGTTGTGGCTATGCAGCAGCATGCTGGCAGCCACAGGCACTGCTGTCTGTGCAACCTCGCAGCCAGCAAGGCAATGAGCTTGCCTGGGATGCTCAAAGGCGCAGCCAGTCACGGGGAGGTGGGCGTGCTGCATCAACATGTGTGGTCACCTGTAGCTCTTGCATGTGGCTGCCTGCCCACTGTGCCAGGTGTTGCCGCGCATAGGTGATGGCCTCAAGCATCTTCCCTGCCCTGACCAATTCCACGAACTCCTGCAGCAGGGGGCAGGATGCAGCTTGCAGCTCCTGCAGGTTCTTGAAGGAGGCACTGCTGGCCTGGCTGGGACCATCGTGGCATGCCTGCAGAGCACTTCTGTGCGCCACCAGTGCCCGCTGATTCACTGGGGCTACAGGCATGCAGGTGGTGCATGACCCAGGAAGCAGTGCCCTCGCAGCCCCATGCACTCAACGCTGCGCTGCCACGCACTTCTGGCGCTTTGTCATGCGGAAAGGTCTGTGTTCTTAGTCCTGAAGGTGTGCAGTAGAGCCAGCTGACTCTGGGTCGGAACCTTGCAGCAGGCCCTGACTGACTTGTATCCTTAGCTTGAACTCCAGCTTGCTCTTGATCTTCTTCAGCCTCTGTGCCTGCTGCTGGCACCACTGGAGCGCTGGGCCGCAGTCGTGCTGCTGCAAGGCAGTCACAACCTCCCTGGCATCCCGCAGGATGTGGGTGTCGACCAGATCCTGCATGCACCGAGGAAAGGGAGGGAGCAACCTGCTGTGCCAGCTGCTTTGCTGTGCCAGCTGTAACATCACACTGCCCCATGCCAGCCCTCAATGAAGTCCATGCCGCAAGCCAGACGCATTCCAGAATGTTGTGCGTCCCTCTTCACCTTGATACCCAAAGTTGAGCAAAACAGGGCCCACCTCGACCTTGCTGTCCTTTGCCAGCTCAGCAGCAGTGTCATACAGCCCTGACCGCAGGAAGTGGTCTACGAGAATGATGTCCAGCCGCTGGCGCTGCCAGGCCAGCATGCGTTCCTGCTGGGGCGCCCCCAGCTGCTGCAGGTGTTTCAGGCGGGCATGCGTCCTGTGCGCGTCTGCCTTCTCGCAGGCGCCCAGCGCCACGAGCTGCAGGGCAGGCAGGGACCCGAAGTGGTACAGGCCTGACTGTACGGTCACCAAGGCACAGCGGCCTTCGCACAGGCCCCCAGCGCCATGAGCTGCAGTCACCCTGGGTTGAGTGGCAATCTCGTGTTGCGTGCAGGGCACGCAGATGTGACAGCTCCAGATGTTACACACAGCCTTCCTCAGGACTGAGCTTGCACCATTCTGGTTGTTGTGCTGCAGCCAAGGCAGCGTATAGTCCATTTTGGTCTGTACCTTGCGCTTGAGGTCCTGGAGCTGCGCACAAGCCCTGTCCAGAGTGCTCTCCGCATCCCGCTTGCTGGGCCCTGCCTGGCTTTCACTGGCTCGCCGCAGCTGCACCATGATACAGCTCCTTCTGAACTTGATGTCAGGCAGATAGACTGGCCCTTTGACAGGCGCCTTTGCAGCACTATACGCGTTGCATACCTCATCTAGTGAGGCCTCTACCTCAGTCACAACATGTTTCCTGTCCTTGGCAGCGCGCCGCAGCGACTCAAAAGGCACCTGCAGATCGGGTGAAGTTGCTGCATGGCATTTCATCAGCTCATGCACATTGCTGGAGGGAATATAGGGGATTACCCGAACAAGGGGGCTATCAATTGACTGCCCGTAAGACTCCATAATAACTTTCTCCAACTTGAATGTCAGATTGGGGCTGTAGGTCACACTAGGTGTTAGCCTTGCAGCAATAGCTTAGTGGTAAAGCACCAGACTGCAAATCTGGGGACCCAGGTTCGATTCCTTGGTTGCTGCACCCCCACCCAGGGTATAAATTGGGAAGCAGGAGGAGTTGGCATGCCAAATGCGAACATGTGCTCAAGAAGGCCGCTAGTACCATCAGATAAACTTCTTCTGACTAGACTTGACTCAGATTTCGACCAGACACCTAAGGACTTGCTCACATGAGCCAACACTTATCAGCACCGAGCTGACTGCAAGAACCGAATGCTCAAACTGAACTGAAGCAAACTCATGATGTGCTGGAGGCCAGGCACACTGATATGAAGCAAAGCCTAGTCATAGTTCTAAGCCCGTTCATTGAGGCTACGGACTCTAAATGTAATCATCATCATCTTGGAGGTTGCCCAACCCAGCAGCTTGCCAAAAATCATTCAGAGCACTCAGGCCCCGGTAACACAGGAAGCACCTGCCACTCTATGTTTGCTGCTTGCTCGTCAGCCGGCCATCACATTGGGAAGAGCTCTGCTGTCAGCATGCCAGTGCTCAAGGGCCAAGCTGGCAGCATCAGCTTCACAGCTCAGGGCCGGTCTGTGCAGGTTTCCCACGAATGCTCAGTCTGCTCGAGGCGCTGCAGCATGACTTTTTGACAGACGTCCAGCCTCAGTCTGGCTCTTGTTGGCACACCTGCAGCCAGCTGGGCCACCTCAGTCAGCGCTGCAGGGAAAAAAGGCCGACTTGCATGATGGCCTTCAGTTGGCATAACGCCACAAGGTTGGCAGCATCGCTGTGCAGCTTCAGAGCATTCAGCAGAAGGTTTCAAATGCTTCCAACATGCCAGCCAAGCAGACGACGCCTGAAGAGTGATGTCTTGGTGCCAAGCACCCTTTTGATGTGACCAGTGCTTTTGCCGGTGTTTTGGCCTGCATGTCGGATGCTCGAGGTAGCCCTGCAAGGTGCAGGGTCCACAGACTGTGTGATGGTGAAGTGCAGAGTGTGATAGACTACCGTGGATGACGCTTGCAAGCATATGTCATGTGTGGTCTTGACCAGCAGGTTGCAACTCAAAGACTGGTTGCAGCAAGCTGGGAGGCAGACCAGTGCTGGATGGTGCTGCTTGTCCATGAGTTGAGGCAGCTTTCAAGAGTTGCTGATGGCAGCATAAAATCGTGCAGTTGAGATTCAGCCTGATCTGCAAATCTCTAACAAACATATCCAGGTCTGAATCCGATTCTGCGTCCGTCTGTGCACTGCAGCCAATTGCTGATCTCTCAAGAAACACAGTGCAACATGTCTAGGACTGCCAGATATTCCTGATTCATGGCTGGCAAAACATTGGTGATGCCATTCAGAGAGAGAGACAGGGAGATGTGACGCTGTAAGCGAGACCTGAACTGCGGCAGTGACACTGCTCTGATTAGGTCTAATGCCCTTTGCGGATCGCCCAGTTCTCAGCGGTTGGCTAGGGGCTTGCTAGCTTTTGACGAGGACATCCCTGCAGCTTCTCGCAGCTTTTGAGAAGTTTTGTAGCACCTCGCTGGCTGCTGCAAGCACTGCTGGTTTCAGGCAGCTGTGCTGCTGTGTAGATGGCCAGCCAGGCAGCAAGGGTAAGGTTACACTGAGTGCGCACAAGGTGCTGCATGCTGCTGCACAAATGGTCACTTGTGTAGGACAGCAGCTTTCATCTGCCTGCAGGAGCGTTTTGCCAGGAAAAATGAGGCTGCTGACCTGCGGCGGGCATTTGACACGTTGGACAAAAACCATGATGGGCACATTGATGCCAATGAGTTGAATGCCCTATTCCTGGCCCTTGGCCACAAGACCAAGAAGGTAGGCAGTGGGCCACCCAAGCAGCCAAAATTTGTCGTTCAAAATCGTCCTGCTTGAAACCCTGGCCTAAGGCCACTGCTTTCAAGAAAGTGGTTTAGAATGGCTGCCCCTACAGCCACACCTCAATCTTGCCCAAACCAGTGCAATGCACTTGCTTCAGCTGCGCCTGCTCAGGTCAAGCAAGCCTCTGCACTTGCTGGGCCAGTCTTTGCAGTACTGCATAGCCGCAACCCTGCACCCGCTGGGCCCTAGCTGCAGCCTGATGTGTTGCTTGTGCCCATCTTGCCTGTCAAATTTAGTTGCCTCGTCCACTACAGCGCCCTGGCTGCAGTCTGAGGCAGCTTGATGTTGAACCCCAGACAGCCCTGTGCTACTCAAAGCCACCACTTGTGGTCACAACAGTTTGTCCCTGGCTCCAGTCTGAGCTGGAGGACATGATTTGGGAAGTGGACGAGGACTGTGACCAGTGCCTGACCTGGAATGAGTTTCAGGCCATGTACCACCGCTGCAACAATGACAAGACAGGCAAGCGCACAGGCGGGCTGCTCAGCATGAGGTGCAGTTGCATGCTTGGAACGCTGGGCAGCACAGCGCCAGAGTTCAGCAAAGTTGCTCTAGCTTTTGTCAAATGTGACAAGGGCATAATAGGCCAGCGCCAGTGCAACACTGCTGATCAGCAAGTAGCCATGTAGACCAGCAAGCGCAGGAGACGCAGCCACACTGAGTGCTTCATACATCTGCCTGCTGACAAAGCTATGGTATGACAGGCAAGGGCCAGCCAGGTGCTGCAGGCCAGAACCACCTGCAGCTGGCAGCTGCAGCTCTATTAAAGCATTGCCGCACAGGACCAGCCCTGGCAGCCGTGGTCTTTTATCTACCGCAGCGGAGGAGGAATGCCCTTCCAGCTGCGTGCACAAGCCTGCTGATGGCCAGATGACGGGCCCTGGCAGCTTGGCAACTGCATTGTCTCTGGCTCAATGCAACACGTGCAGCTGAAGAGCTGCCTGCAGAGCATGCTGCTTGCTGAGTACTTGAGGCCCCTGGCAGCATGACACATGCAGCATGTGCAACGGCTCTCCCATACTGCAGCTCAGGAGCAAGTCAGGCCATCTTTTGCAGGCTTCGAGCCGCGGCGGCTGTTCAACGTGGTGCAGTTTGTGATGAATGACAAAGATAGCAAAGGGCATGTGTCGCTGGAGAATGCGATGCAGATCATGTACCTGCGCTACGGGCGCCAGGCTCTGGACGCCCAGCTGGAGGAGATCTTTGGCACCTCAGACTTGAATAGCGGTGAGTGGGCTTCAGCCCGGAGCACAGGTTGTGAAGGGTGGCAAGCATCATGAGGCCAGGCTCTGCAATGACAACTGCCCAAGCGATTGAGACTAGCACCTCTTGAGTCCAGACGAAGCAATATCATCAGTCTAGGGGACAATGTCCCAGAGCACACTGGCCAGTCACGGTCTGGGCATTTGCCTGTGACAGCAGCCGTCCAGGGCAGTTCATGTAAGAAATTGTGGTCATGGTTGGCACGCTGCAGGGAAGACGCTGACTCTCACAGAGTTTCTTCAGAGCTTGCACCTGAGCCAGGTCAAGCAGCTACGTAACAGGGTGACTGCCAAGACCTACAAGCCGCCGCCCATGGAGAAGCGGAGGACCAGCGCTGCAGCCTGAGCTGCTGAGACAGCAGCAGCCGCCTGAGCTGTGCAGGCCTGGCAGCAGCACGCCAACAGCCGTTTGCAGGACATTGCTGCCATCCCATGCTCTCAAGTTGCCGAAGCGTCCCACTCATGCTGTGAAGCGTATTCTGAAGTGTGTCATTGCCTGCTGCCATCTGGCTTTGAGATGAGAGCCCGCGGCCGCGTCTTGAACAAAAACTTGTGGTGCAGCACGCCCAGCACCTACAGGCATGGGGATGGGCAGGTCTAGCAGGTGAGTGGCATGTTCAGCGCATGTTTTGGGTGGCAGGGTGCAGGGCGCCCAGGACTCAACAGCATACCTTGCAGGGCTGGCACAGACAGAGCAGAGGCCGCCACCACATGCAGTGCTGTGTGCAGGAGGGCCTGCTCTCTAGGGCTGGTAGGCATTGCAGAGGCACGTCGGTGGAGGCTGTCGCTGGACTCAGTGCGTGTGTCCAACCATAGGCTTTGGCTTGCCTTCATGATGTGCTGCCCGCTATGCTCCAAGTCACACTGGGTCTCCAGGATGGCAAAGGGCTTCTTCAGCGACACTCTCTTGCCCTCGAGCTGGTGGTAGCCTATGGTCAGATGGATGGAGTCTGCCTGCGAGCCACAGCCACAAGACTCCTCCGGGCTGGCACCAGGGACGCCGTCGCCCAGCTACAGCAAAAGCAATTCAGCCTTACAGTGCTGCCTTGGCTCAGGGTCCCAATGGGCAAGGGCTCGCCAGGATCAAGATTGGCTTCTGATCCCTCCGTCTTGATCACCTCGCCTTGCAGCTCTATCATCGCCCATTCTGGGCATTCTGCCCCCTCGGCCTTTACTTGAATGATCATTCTGCGGGGTACACTCCCGCCACACAGCTTTCGAATGTTGACCATGTGGGGGTCAACCGCCATTCCGGGAGGCCAGCAGCCATGCCCTGCCTGTGTGGCTGGCGCAGTTTACTAGCACTCTGCACAGTGCACCGCAGGTCCAATATAGATTCTGCATGGCAAAGGTATCGGCACTCTCCTGCAGCCCTGCTTCAAGGCCTGCAGCAGGCCTCCCCTGCGATGTGCAGAGACAGCTTGCATATGCGTCAACCCAGGCGCAGGCTTGTTGCAGCCTCAGCGCAACATGTAGCAGAGATTGCGCTTATTGCAGACGGGACTGCCCTGGTGCAAAACACAGCTGTCCTACTGGCTGTGGCAATGCTTTGGTCAGCCATGCCTCTCATCACTGGGGAGTCCCGTGAGCGGAATCAGCAGAAAGTTGAGAGGCGACTCAGGCAGGTTGCCTAGTCCCGCATTCACTGCCCTGCCTGACTGCTGCCGCGTTGTCGGCCTCCTGACATGCACTTAGGTCCCAAGCTGACCTGGACCTTGCATCAGCAGAGCTGCTGTGCTGGCAAGAATCAATGCCGATCCAGGCAATTTCTGCTCTGCCACTCTGGTCAGTGCTGGCTGCCTGCTCCTGCTCCTGCACTGGAGGCTGTCCGGTGCTGCCGCTTCGCATGGGCTGCTCCTGCATCTTTCCTGCTGTGCTGCCAACCACCACTGAGCCTGCATAGTTCCATAGTGCAGGGGCCAGGACACGGATGAGGATGAGGCCCGCGAGCTGCGATGGGGAGTCATGGCAGTGCTCAGCTTCATTCCCTGGATCAACTGGACGGTGGGCTGCAGTCACAGCCTGCCAGCAGCCAGGGGCACAGCACATTGATGAAGCTTGGCTGGTGTCGGCCACGACCTGCCGGTGGCACAGTGCGCAGCAGCTGCAGGCATCCTTGCTCCATGCGCAGTGAGAGTAGGGAGCGGGGGGTCTGCCTCTTGCACTTGCAGTCTGACAAGCACACTCTTTCAGGGGAGCATGCAGCAGGCCACACAGTGCAGCGGCGCTCATGTCAGAGCGTCCCCACAGGTGAACACTCACGCAGGCTCTGCAAAGTTGAGCTTGGCAAGCTTCCCACAAGCCAATGCACGCTGTCGCATGCCAACAGGCAGGCTCACAAACCTGAATAACTCAATGCGGTGGTTGCAGGCCTGGATCTTTGCTGCCCTTGATGATGAGGCGCAGGCTGCGAAATTCTACACCTTGGCGGCATTGTATAGCCTGCCAGCGGTGCGCAGCGCCCTGGAACTCCGTCTGGATGGGTTCACCATCTTCTCCATTGTTGCCTGCGCCATCCATGTGCAGGTGAGGGGCAGCGCTGCATTCTCAATCAAGCATGCATCGGTGCTGTGCAGGTGAAGAGCAGGGCCACTATTTGTCAAGTGCCCGCATCCTACACAAAGGTGCAAGATGGCACTTGCTGCTCATGGGGCGCTGCTGTCATGTCTGCAGATTGAAAGAATCGCCAATGAGGAGGTGTCTGGCCTGCAAGTACCAGGCATCAGCAGCATTGCCAAAAGCACTAAGCGGGCAGCCAAGCAGATCACGGTAAGGATGTGCTGCCAGTGAGACATATGTAGCGCTCAGCCCACATGCCTTCTCAGCCAGGCCACCTTATAGCGTGGACTTGGTCACGCTTCTCAGCAGCAAGTTCCCTGTTTGCAGGAAGAGAGCAGGTCTTATGCTGATGCGATTGGCGAGACTCGCAAGAGGCAGAAGATTGAACTTGATCAACAGAAAAGGGCAGCAGCTGATGATGATACAAAGAACCTCATCAAACGCTCGCTGGACAGTTTTGATGTACTTCTGAGCAAGCGAAAGGACAAGGATTTGCAATAAGAAGTGCATCTCATGTTGTCAAATGCATGCTGTGTCATGGTAACTTTGGCAGATAGCTGCTGCCTTTGCCTGCTGAGTGAGTGCATTACAAGTGCTAAAGTTGCTAATCTGCCTTCACTGAAGCAAAGATCTTGTAAGTGAATAAGAAGCTAGACAAGAAGCCAACCGTCCCAAAACTCAAGTATACTGCCCAGAGGATGAGCACCATGTAACACAGGTACACAATGCTTGACAGGAAGCCGTTGAGCAGATGGAGCGTGCTGAACAGGAATCCAATGGCATACAGCGCCATGTAGAAGGACAAGCTGCCTCCCCTGTAGAAGGACCTCCACCTGAAGGGCGGCACAAGGGGCTCAGCTATGCTGCTGAAGAGGCAATGAGTATGAGAGGCTGCACTGCACAAGGTGTTGCAGGTTTATTTGGAGGCCACTGAGTGTGAGTAGGGGGCAAGGGATGCACAAGTTTCATTTAGTTTCATACACATGGCCTGCTGAGGTGCTCACCACCAGAGGTAGTCCTCTGCACAAAGTTGGACGTAGGTACACACGATTGAGACCTCAACAGTGATGATCACAGTCAACAGGCCCACAATGAAGCAGAAGCCAAAGATGTAGTAAAAGTATCCCTGCAGCCACAGTCGTCAGCTGAGAATACACTCCAGCACCCTGCTGATGGCTGGTAATGGGCCCTGCTGACAGACCCCAATCCGTGACAGCGCAAGCTGTGGTGGCACTCAAAGGGACGTGGACGCAGATGTTGCTCATGACCTGCATAGGTGACTGATGTGCTCAATCACAGCACAAGTTGTGCAGCTCAACCTCAAGTTGAGCAGCCCTGTAGCAGGCCACTGGTACTCACCTGCCAGATGGAGGTCATGGCAAAGTACAACTCCACAAAAACGGTGCCAAAGGGCAGCAGGCCGGCTGCTGCACACAGGATGTAGGGGTGGGAGGCCCAGTGAGGGGGTGGGATGTGGCGGGGAATCTGGTTGGTCCTGGTCGGGTAGCTGATCACCGACTGCTTGGCTGCCACCAAGCCGCCTGCAGTGTATGCAATGCACTGAGAGGCAGGTGCAGGGCAGTGGCATCACCATGTGGCACTGAACAGATCAGACTGGCAGTGCAGGCTCTTGCAGCACCACTTCTCAGCAGCCTGGGCCCCCGTGCCAGCTGCTTTGGCGGGGCCAAGTGGCAGTATAGGCTGCCTGAGGCCAACCAGCTCAGATCAACGCAGGATCACTCAATGGCATTACAGCCATGCAAAGCATGCCTCAGGCAGCAGGACAGGATGAAAATGCAATGCAAGCATTTCGAATCTGCCTGTTGGGCCTGCTGCTGACCTGAGAAGCAGAGTGGGATGGAGATCAGGAACCAGAAGATGATGAGCGAGAAGAAGGCGCCCAGGGGAATGGCCCCTGTGGTGCCTGTGTGGTGGATCAGCACGTTCAGGAAGCTGAGCGCCAGCAGGGACAAGCCGGGGAAGTAGCAGGCCACGCGCCAGGCTACTCCATACCTGCAGACAGTGCAACGTGGGAGGGCAGATTCTGACTTGGGCTGGCTCTTCTCTATGGCAGCGTCGTGTCAGGTTGCGAGCTGGGGGGTTCGGCTGGACATGAAGTTGTATGCGAGGCAGGCAGCCTTGATGTGGAGCAGGAAGTGCGAAAGCAGCCACATGGCAGCCACTCATGACGGGTGAGACCAGGGGCACAACTGCTGGCCCACGACAGCCCAAGCAATGCGGTTGATGCCTGCTGATGGCACCACCAGACTGGCAACTGCACATGCGCAGAGGAAGCGTGCAGTTCTGGGCAACTGGACCAAGCTGCAAGCCAGCTGGCTCTTGGTGTGCGGGCAGCAGTGCCATGTATGGCGCTCACCAGCCCTCGTAGCTGCGGTGGATGATGCCCCAAAGCCAGACTGAGGCAAAGCCAGCAGCCACCGCCAGCAGCAGGTACATCACCAACAGCGCCGTGAGGAGGGCGCCCCTGATGGCGGGAGACAGAAAGCCTGCACAGAAAGGAGGGGCCTTGACTTCAGGGTCTGAGTGAATGCGTGGAGCTGCTGCCGCAGGCACCACACGTGAGCTTGAGGTCGTGCCAGATGCTGTACATGAGGCAGGCAGATGACATCCCAGACATTGTAGCAAGGCAGGCAGATGGGCTGCAAATGTGACCTCAGGCCATAGAGGCTGCTGCGGCAAAGCTCAGCCGGTGACAGGCTGCTTTCCAGATTGGCAGTACTTCAAGGCATGTCAAGGCTTGAGCTGCAGACAGGCCGCCATGTCATACAGCATGCAGGCCTCACCAAGTGCAGCAAACAGCAAGGTAGCAAAGGAAGAGGTGATGATTTGCACGCCGCTGCCCAGCTGCACACACAGCAGCATCGCATCCTTGGGAGGCCTGAACACGTCCCCTGACACCATCTTCCAGCCAGACTCCTCGAGATCGCTGCCTGCACGAGATGGCAATGAACACCAGCTGCTGTCGCTGCAGGCCCACGCTTCACTTGGAAGGGAAATACAAGAAAATTGGCACAGATGCCAGCAGCGCTGCATCTTGCCATGGTAGGCCAGTGCTGTGACTAGTGCAAGGCTATGCAACTGCAGTGGTGACCATCCAGCACAGGGTCTCTAGTCCCTCTCAGCTGCAAGATAGCACTGGGGCATGCAACCACATTGGACCCATCGCGCTGCGCTCCATGCCAGCTTCTGTCCAGTCCCTGATGCCTGACCCTCCACAAAACAGCAGACAAACAGAACCCCCCAGCGGAACTGTGCGTACAGCACCACAATGAGGCCCCTGGCGCTGTCCCAGACAGCAGCCCACCTGGCTCCCCCAGGAGAACCTCATAGCGCTGCAGGTTGCAGCGAATGGTTGGCGACACAAGCAGACAGTTGTTGCTGCCAGCCGGGGAACGAAAGACGTTTGTGCAGCACACCTGGGTCCCCCAAGAGGCCCTCATAGCGCTGCAGATCGCGGCGGATGGTTCGCATCATGATCATGGCCACAATGGAGCTCATGACCAGCACCACCATGAGGCTGTTGAGGATGGAGAACCAGTGCACGCGGCCCCCAGGCATCTTGAGGTAGGCGTCCCACCGGGAGGCCCAGTTGATCTCCGACTGGTCCCAGTACACATCATAGCTGTAAACAATCTCCGCATCTGCGGAGGGGAGATGGACGAGTCTTGAGTTGCAAGAATTCTTGCGGGGGGAAGTAACATGTGTGCAGGGATCTCTGACTGGGCCCCATACTCTTCGAGCTGTACACAATCTCAGCTTCTGAAGAGGGCCAAGTGACATGCTCAACCAGCTGCATGTGATGCCCGTGCATGCAGATCTTGGCAGCAGGCAGTGTGTGCTCCACTGAGCACCTGATCTCAGCATCTGCAGGCAACAGGTGCTGCCTCAGGCCACCACAGGTCAGAGCCGCACGCAAAGTTGGCCTCTGCGCACCAAAAGGCTGCACACTCTCAGCTGCTTGCAGGAGGCTGACAGGTGAATGACTGAGCATCCCTGAGCGATCAGCTCCTCCCAGACTACATCACTTGCTGTGCACAGAACCACTCAGCAGCTGCAGGGGGCACGGCCATTCCGACCCAAGACAATGCACAGTCAGAGGGCGAGGTCAGGGTTGCTATGTGCACCTCGGGGACTTTGGACACTGGCGGGCGAAAGCACTGCATCACGTGCCAGCCAGCAAACAGCAATGCAGCTCAGCTCCTAGCTCTTGATGCAGACAGACAGCGCTGCTGATCTGTGGCAGCAACAGGCCATGCCCCCCTACCTTTGACAACTGGCTGAGGTGGTGGAGGCTTGTCTTCATTGCTCACACAGCTGATGGCCTCAATTGGGGCACCAGCCTTGCGCTTGATGCTGCAGGCCATGATCTCAAAGCCAACAACCTGCAGGAGCGCCCACCGCACTTCAAATGAGACTGTGTAAGGCGGGACGGGATTGTCGCGCTGCCGCTGCCAGAGGCAGAGAAGCAAGCGTCACTGGCGGCTACTTTTTGCATCATGTCCTCTGCCAGCGCAAAATTGCAGGTGGGGGCTGAGGTGGCAGCCCCAGATACTGCTGACAGCAGCCCTTGTGGTCGAGCTTGGCCATGTACACGAGCAGCAAACTTTCGGTGCTGCTAGTGCAGATCCTCCCACCGGCAAGTGACGAGGCCTCTCTAGGCCCTCACAACTCCTTTTGTCTGTAGGCTGGGCACCAGGAGGCGTCACTGCAGTTGTGCTTGCAACCTTCCTCACCATGTACATCGACTTGTCATCCTCTGCCAGGAAGTCGTCCAGCGCCTCTTCATCGTCCAGCCCCTCAGGCTGCTTGGCAGACAGCTGCCGTCCAGCTCGACGCATCAGCGTAGCCAACTGACGATTCTTAAGAAGACGCCTGGCTCCGCCCTGAAGCAACAGGGATGAAGAGAGGTGCGGTGCAGCATGCAGCGGGGGGTGCAAACCATCCTGCATGACCATGGCTGAACAGATGAGGTTGCGGCAAGCAGGCAGGTCACCACCCAGCCACTAGCCCCTGGAAGATGACCAGTTGGGGCCTTGCCTTCAGCACTGCTGCAGTTGCAACCTTTCCCAACATTTGGGAAGAAGCTAGCAGCCACCAACAGGCATGCAGGCAGCCACGCAGCATGGAGTGCAAAGAACAGATGCTGCCTCAGTCAGTTGAGTGCTTACCTCCACAACCGCCGCCGCCTCAATCTCCGCCAGGTCCTGGCGTGCCCGCGTGTACTGCCCATTGGTTTGGTGCACCAGAATCTTGAACATGAGATGGTTGTTGACAAAGTACCCCTCATCATTCTTATACCCCACTTCAAAGCCTGGACGAATGGACTCTGGCTGGTCCTCCAGGTCATATGTTGTGATGGGCAGATTGTCCAAAATCAGCCTGATTCGGTACTGCCCATCAATCTTATCCTTGAGGTTCTGCAGCAGGCAGGGGCTAGAAATTAAGCCTGAGGCATTGCTGCACATGGCCCAGAATGTTTGGCTCGTTGTTGAGCTCCTGCTGCAGGCAGGGGCGTGCTGTTGGGCAGTCATGTGCAGCAGCAGGATGCAGCACTGCTATTGGTCGCGTGCCACAGGTTGACAAAGGTAAGGCCCCCTGGTAGGCTATGCATCAGCCCGACCAGTCAGGAGATGCAACGAGCATTGTTGTAGAGTGTGGAAATGCTCTGCTCTGCACATGGCAGCTTCGACGGCAGTGTCGTTTGCCAGGGAGCACAGCACGAGCATTTTAATTGAAGTGCCAAACGCGGCACACACCTGAACCTCCTCCTCTGTCAGCGGGGTGTAATGGTTCTTGGGGGCACAGACAGCTTTGGCGTGCTCCTCAGTCTGCAGTTTAGCAGGGAACTAAGGGTCGACAAGACGGCAGCAGGGCGCCTGCAAGGTGCCAAGCGCCGTGCTGTATACCGTACCCACCACGGCTGAGCACAAGCAATTGCCTTTTCAGGACCTGCAATGCTCATGAGGGTGTAGAGCATCTCCTGCTGTTCCGAGAGCACCACGGGAGGGGCTGCGATTCGCTTCAGGCCAAGCTGCCTGGCCTCACCAGCATGGAGAAGTTGTAAGGCGAATTTTCGATGGCTGTGCCCAGCAGGATGGTGCCTGGGTTGACAGTGCTGAGAGCCTTGCGGACGCCCTCTAGCGGCTTGCAGAATGGCATCGAGTAGTACTCAAAGGGCAGCTCGGCATCTGATGAGGTTAGTGAGTTGACTTGAGCTGCAAGAGGCAGCACCAGTCAATTGAGCTGCAGCCCTCGGCGGTTGCCAGGACAGCATGCTGACTGGTGGACAGCTGGCAGATGGCTGCTGAGGCCGTCATGGCACGTCCAATCAGATGCCAAGCGATGCATGAGCCTGACGCTCACCCTGCAGTTGCTGGCCGGGCAGGAACTCCTGGGGGTATGTGCCTGGGAGGTAGTAGGCAGAGGCTGGCACCCCGATGCAGGCCACTGCCCAAGCTGCCAGCAGAAGTGATCCGTGCCGGGCCATTGCTGCCAGCATTCCTTCACAAACTACAGGAGCACCCCACTGGCGCAATCTGGCTTCAATGGCTGGCCTCTTGAAACCGCGTGAGGCCTGGGGCTGTCACAGTTTCCAGACTTCACTCTGCTATGTTTGTGCAGCATTGACGGCGTCAGCAGGGCCCATCCCCCTCTGCTGGTCAAACTATTGGCTTGACCAGATGGAGCCCAGTCTCGCCATGCGATGGGACTTCATCTGTGCAGTTCCGGCAACTGCCATTCTGGAGAGGATCAGCTGAGGCTTGATCTGGCAAGACTGCCCAGTCTAGGCCGATGCAGACCAGTCTGAGTGACAGAGAACAGCAGCTGCTGCAGCATTACGAGCAGCAGCTGACTCTGGATGCCAGTCGGCTGAGAGCCATTCAGGAGGGCTTCTGTCAGGAGCTTGAGGATGGCTTGAAGGCCGAACTTGACAGCTCGCTGGCATTGCTGCCAATGCTGGACATTTTGCCAGATGGTGAGCTGTGCAGACCAGCTGCTGCTCCAGCGGCTGCGTGCCCTCACCATGCATGTCACAGCTCTGCAGGCCATGAGAAGGGCACCTTTTGGAGCATCAACCTGGGCGGCAGCATGTTGAGGATTGCTCTGTGCACCTTTGGACCAGGACGGCACCAGCTGGTGCGACTGAGTGTGTGGGTGTGTGTGCCGTCGCTGCCTCCCTTGACCCTTCAATGACCTGTATCTGCTGCAGGCTGAGATGGAACAGTCCGAGGTCAGGATGAGGCCTGAGCAATTGACATGCCATGCCTCCCAGCTTTTTGATGACATTGCGCAGTCACTGCTGCACTTTGCGAAGTCTATAGGCAGGTGCGCAAGGCTGTGTTCCGGTATCCTGTCGGCCACCTGCAGAGCGTGGGGCTGCCACGCTTTGCAACCAGGCCGCCTGAGCCTGCCTGATCACAGCAATTCAGCATGACTGAAAGCTCCTGTGACATGATCTCGCAGGAACGTCCAATCTGAGACTGATGAGGCCATTCTTGGCTTCTGCTTCAGCTTCCCCATAGAGCAGACGTCCATCAACCAGGTCTGCACCTCCACAGCACAGGCTGGTTGCCGAGTTATTCCCCAAGTATCCGCTGAAGGACGCTTGCTGCTGTAGGGCCGTTTGACACACTGGACCAAAGGATTTGCAAATGAGGGCGCTGTGGGCCAGTGCCCAGTCACTCTGCTGATTGAGGCTTTTAAACGCAAGGTGCGCAGGCCTTGCCTGCTGTATGCCTCTGCTGTGCATGTGCTGCCTCAGATGTGCATGCCTATGCGTGCATAGGCTTCCTCAGCCATGTATGCCTCTATGGCAAACATGCTGCCCTAGTGTCTCTGCAGTGCATAGGCCGCCTCAGTCCTGCTGCATGCTTGGCTGCAGGGCATCATAGCCCATGTTGCTGCCCTGGTCAATGATACAGCGGGCCTACTTGCAGCAGCACGCTTTGATTTTGCCGAGGACAGCAATATAGCTGTCATCATGGGGACAGGTGGGTCACATCCATAACTCTTCAGCCAGCATGCGCACTGGCTACTCCTGCACAGTCAACACAGCCTGCCACACAAGCTGCAGCGCTGGCGCTCACTGCAGATCTGGCTCCATGCAGGCAGCAATGTGTGCTATGTGGAGCAGCTGTCGCACATCCAGGTGACCCCGCTGCCCCCCCTGCAGCTGCCGGACTGGTGCTCATCTTCTGTTGCTCTTCAAACTCATGCTGTGGCTGGCAGGACTCAGGAGCCTGCTGTATGAACTTGTCATGTACTGGTGGAGCTATCACCCCTGATTCGTGCAGAAATGGCTGCCCCACTACAGACCCCGCACCTCAGACCTCATCCTGAACACAGAGGCGGCCAACTTCAATCACCCTTGCCTGCCTCGGCTCCTTGAGGACTGCCAGCTGGACGCAGGCAGCAGCTGCCCTGGAGAGGCCATCTTTGAGAAGATGACTGCTGGGCTGTATCTGGGCGACATTGTGCGGCGCATTCTGATCAGGTGACTGTCGTGTCCTGCTGATGGCTTCTGAGAACATTCTCCCTGTGCCTAGCGCTGACTTTTGTGGGCACTCTTACCGCTAGGCACACAGCCAGAGCGCCCTTCCTACCCAGCTGTTGCAGCGTTATGGTCAAGCTTGTCAGCAGGCTGCATTCTGTCCAATGCTGTGCTTTGTCGGGGTGCCCCTGCCTGCAGCGTTCACAACTTGAGCTCGACTGCATCGCTTTCGTGGCTAGCATGTCCCACTTCGCCACAGCGTGCAGAGTCTCTGGGCTCACAAGACCTCATGTTCCTTGGAATGTCTGGCTTGTCACCCGTGGTTTGCTTCTCTGCAGGTTTGCAACAGAGGCCAACATGTTTGGCTTGCAGAGCCTGGCATCACTGGAGAAGCCTGGCTCACTCCAGGCCTATCATGTCACGCGTGCCTACCTGGACGTGTCTGTCCACCTGTCAGACGTCAGGGCTCTGCTGCATGAGGCCCTGGGCGTCCAGCACGTTTCGCAGCAGGCGGCACATGTGGTGAGGGAGCTGCACAGCTCAGGCACTTCAAGGCGCCTCCAGGGAGCTGCAAGGCGGGCACATCGGCTCTGCTGGCTTGGCTGCTGAGATTGTGCTGCCCATTGACCTGGTGTGGCCGCACAGATGCATCCGCGCAGGAACCCAGCAGGCATTAGCAGCTTGGCCGGCCGCGGCGCTGCCAGTGTGAAGCACGTTGGTAGTTCTCAGTCACAAGCCTGATGCCTGCTCTGCTGATGCAGATGAAGCGCATCAGTGTGCTGATCATGCAGCGCAGTGCCAAGCTTCTTGCGGCCGCTGTCGCTGGCCTGATGAAGCACCTCAGACGGGATGCTCCAGGGCAGCGCAACTCTGTCATGGCAGATGGTGGGATCTTCACAGGTTTCCAGCCATATCAAACTATTTTTGAAGAAGGCATTGCCGACATATGTGGTGCTGACGTGGCTGCCGGCTTCAAGTGCCAGGTCACCCAGGGGGGCAGCACTATGGGGGCAGCTGCCGTTGCAGCTGCTGCACACTCATACATGGGTGCTGTTGGTGGCACCAGGACTCCCCCTGTGAGCAAATCCTCAAGCAGCTATGGGACCTCCCCCTTCCCCAGCCGCAGGGTCACTCAACAGTAATGGTTGTATGTTTCAGTCCATGCACATTCAGCTCACAATGAAGGGAGGGCCTCCTGGAATGGCCAGGGCGGCATTGCGTGTCATACAGCATGCATTTCTAGGAGTAGGTCATTCGTCTTTCTTGTCAGAGCTGCCTTGCACGTCCTCCACGGTTACCAGAACCTCCTGGAGCTGGATCCATGAAGGTGCAAATGGTGGACTGCAGCCAGCAGCCTGGTATCAGTCTGGTCACAGCAGCATCCATGCAGGGACAACCAAGTCAAGGGCGCTCACTAGTACGACAGCAGCTCAGTGGAGCCTGCAGACGGCTTTGCAGTGATGCTGTGCTGCTCCAGAATGTCAAGCAGCTTCTCCTTTTTGGCTTCAATGAACTCGGGCCTGGGCCTGGCGCCCCTGCAGGATGCGCAGAAGTGCGATCAGCGCAAGCCCAACCCTGGTCAGTCAGCTTCATCATCAGGCAGACAGCTTGCTCGTCTGCAGCAACTGACCTCCAGCTGATGGAGGCTACTGTGCGGGCTGGCACCTCCTTGAACTCGACCCGCGAATTGTTTGGCTTGGGCAGAGTCTCAAGTGTGAATTTGCTGGGCATCATGAAGGCAATGGTGTACCTGCAGGAGCCGATCTGCTCTGTGTCTGGCCATGCTGGACAACTCTCGCACCACAGGAATGCTTGTGGCCCATGGCATGAGCCTGGGTGCCTTTGAGATAGTCATAGGGCTCCATGTGCAGCCACCAAACAGCATAAACAACACCACAAGACTGGTGGGCACTGCTGCCAGGCACAAGCTTCAGCTGCAGGCTAGGATCGCAATTGTGCACTCACCTCTTTATAGGTAAATGGTTTGCTCTTGCTGCCACTGCATCGCTTCATACCAACCAATGACAACCAACAGCCGCAGATAAGAACCCAACATGTACTGGTGAGCACTGCTGCGAAGCGCATGCATCAGCTGCAGGCTGGGTCACTTACTTGTCAGGGCCACTCATCGTGGTCTGCACAGGGCTGGTCATGGAGATCTTGCTGCCGCTGCCTCCCTTGATACCATTGCTGCCGCCCTGGCCATCCTGCTTGGAGGCTTTCTGCTTCTGCGTGACGACTGGCGAGGTCATGGAGACCTTCTCTTCCCCCAGATTGCCGCCGAAGATATAGCCCGCCAGCGATTTGAAGCCCTCAGACATGGCATCCCCCATCTCGTTGTGTGAGACAGTGACTTGTGCCACCACAAAGGGTGCATAGCGCCTCAGCTCCACTGTGGGGCGGGTATGGATGGGCCTGATCAAGCTATACCGGGGCTTCTCAAGCCGTCTCACCTGTAGGGCCTCACAACATCTCAGATTGTTGCCCCATGACAAGCAGATGCCAAACAGCAGTCAACCCTCACCTCAAACCAAACTGCAAGGGGCCAGATGAGAAGAGCTGTGCCAGCTGTGCCAGCAGCTGCCAGTGCAATAGTCTTCAAGTCCACCATGCTTGAAACAAATAGGCAGCTTCCTCCAGGGTCAGACTTCACCTGGGTGGTCAATCAAAGTTGACCGCCAGGCTAACGGCCCCAGACCAGTGATCCACTTACTCAAGTGTGTGCAGGATCCTTGATGCTGCTGTGAGCCAGTGGAAGACAATGGCAACGCTGCAGCAGCCTGCCTTGGCAGGAGAGGCAAACACAAAGGGGGGCAGCGATGACTCCACCCGCATCCAGGCTCACATCTACAGCCCTGCCGCCAAGGCCTCCACTGACCTGGACTTTGCACAGCACTTGGAGCGCTGCATCGACGCCAGCACAAGGGGCCAGGGCAGCAAGGCCAATCGCGCTGGTGCCCTCTCCTACCTGCAGTCCCTTTCAGCCACCAGGCGCCAGCTGCTGGAGCTGCTTGCCCGCCCTAACAGCGATGCGGATGGCGACATTGCCTCTAGCTTGAGCCAGTACGTGGGGCTGCTGCTGGGGCTTATCAACACCAATGGCGCCCTCAGCGGCCAGATTGCAGGTCAGCCATTGTTGCTGATGTGCTCTGCTTGAAAAACAGCTTTTTGTCACAGCAGTGTCCTAGTCTCTGCAGTTCCTGCGTCAGACATGCCCCTGCCATCAACTGGTTGACTCGAGCTCTTCAGCAGGGCTGATGTTCCGGCCCTTCCAGCAGATGCAGCCTCAGTGGGGGGCTGCAGGACTCTTCACTCTGTGCAGCAACTGCCTCGCCCTGCAGGCAGCCACCCTTTTGGGCAGCGCTCCTGTTACATGAATTCTTCTGCTCCTGCCAAGCACTGGACATGCACCCGGCAGCGCTTTGCAGGGGTTGCCGTCACCCGCCTGACTCAAGGACCAGGCACAGCCAGCTTCATGCAGGCAGATTGTTGCCTGCTTGCATCATGCAAGCAGTGCTCTAGACTGCTGGCCAAGACCTGCAGCCCTGATCACGGAAACTGCAGGAGACTACTTTACCAGACAGATTCTATCCATCCTTCTCTTAGGCGCCACTGTCAAGCACTGCTTGCCGCGGCTTGCAAGAACCAAGCCAGGTGTATCCGCAGCCTGTCCAGACAGCCCCTGCCTGCCTCTGCAGGTGACCACTGCGCCCGACGCAGCGTGCCCTTCCAGTGGCGCGATGTTCTGCTGCAGATCGCTGGGAACGGCATGCCGGATGCAGTGTATGAGCTGGGGTCTGTGCTGGTGGCGGCAGCCGCGTGGCGCCAGCAGAGGGCAGCCGCGCTGTGCTCCGGCAGCAGCGATGGCATGCCGCCTGAGACTGCCATCAGCGTGAGGCTCAAGGGTCGCCAGAGCCTGGCTGCTCCTGGAAGCCAGCCCCAGCTGCTATGCTTGCTTGCAAATAGCACAAGGGCTTGTGTGGAGCATGCCGTTTTGTACATTGGACCATACAGACCCCTGCCTGTAGGGTTTGCTGTTGTGCAGGCATGCCTCTTGGTGACGAGCTGCCCTTCTGCTGCAGGCCTACAAGCTGCTGCAGGGGGCAGCGGGGATGTACGAGTTTGTGCAGGGCACCTGTGCCCCGCTGCTGGCGGGAGTTTGCCCCCCGCCAGACATGCACCCCCTGGTCAGCCGCTGCTCTGCCTGCCTGTCTCAGCTGCAACCCCTGTCTTGGCACTGCTGTTGCTCCTTTGGCTGAGGAGGCGTGGCGGGGAGATTGCTTCGTGAGGCATGTCCACCAGCCAGCCAGAGGTATGGTGCCCTTTGACGGGCCTGCTGCTTGCAGGCGAGGTGTGCTTCACGGCAGCAGTGACCCTCCTTAGCCTCAGAGCAGGGCAAGAGTGTTGTGCAGTGGCAGCATACCATGATGCGCAGCAGCACTCTGCCGATGTCCACCCCTGCTGTGTCATATTGGGCCCTACGGTGCAGCGGCTTGCTGACAGGCAAGCGTGCTGTCCCTACAGGGCCTGAAGGCAGCACGCTGCATTGCCCTGGCTGACGCTCAGGCCATCACCGTGCTGCGGGCCATTCAGAAGGGCAATGCTCCCAGGTGAACGGCTCCTGAGTGCTGTGCCATCGTTGGCCATGAGCTGATGCTTGACGTGCTCTGTGAGCTGCACTCCAGGCTTTTGCTGCAGATGGGCAAGCCTTTCTCACTCTTAGTTGGTTGAGCCCTTCCTACCAGCCCTCCGTCTCTGCTTCTGAGTGCCGCCTGAGCTTAGCATTTGCTCTGGTGGCCGACACCTTCCTGCTGCCCTGGAGGCCACATTGCTGCTCTGACCAATGTTACTCTGATGCTGCATGGCTCAGCTCTCTCGCTGCCACTGATAGCTTATTGTTGCTGCAGCTTAGTGTCTGGGCTGGCAGCCGACACCTCCCAGCTGTATGCTGAAGGGGCCACAGCAGTGCAGCAGGCCAGCCAGGGGATGCCTGCACCCAAAGCAGCCCTGTATGCCCAGTGGAAGGCGGCAGCCTTCAGCGCATATTTGCATGCATTTGCAGGTGGGTGCAGGCCCTCTTGCCTTGCTGTGACCCCCAACAGCACCTGTTCCTTAGTCGTCTGAGGCACATGGCGCGAGACTGTGGTCTTCAGAGGCATTTGCTCTCGTCAGAACAAGCTTGCTTGGGGCCTTGTAGGCACACTGCAGCTGTTTCTGGCAGCCCTTGTGCCAGCCCTGAGGCTGTCCCTCCCAGCTGATGGCCCCACTCAACCTGTGCACAAGGACACGGCAAACCTGACTTGTTGAGTGGCATCTTGCCTGCTATTCCTTGCTGAGCTTGAGGTCGCTCATTGTGAGGTGCATTTTATGCCTCATTGCACATGACAATGCTCCTGCTGCTGGCTGCTGACAGGGCAGCTGCTGCTGGAACAGAGCCAGGCTGGCAAAGGAGGCCGCTGCTGCCAGGAGAGTCAGCAGCAGATGGCCACGGCGGCGCGCAGTGCTGCGGAGTTTGACCGTGCTGTGCCTCGCAGCACTGCCATCACGCACCAGCCCTTTGATGCTGAGATGCAAAGCAGAGTAATGGGCATCTCAAACAAGGTCAGCCTGCAGCGCTGGCTGGGGCAAGGCTCCTTCAAAGGGTGCCATGGCAGAGCCCTGCAGGGTCTTGTCAGCCCAGACACCTGCTGGATACTGCAGGACACCGGCTGGAAGCCGCAGCAAAAGCCCATCAGAGTCCTATCAAGTGTATCTGCCAGCACGGGATGCCTACCTGCCAGCTAGGCAGACATGACTGCTGCACAGGTCGTAGCAGTCACACATGCCTGCCGTAACGGCAAGGCTGCGGGCCTGATGTGTCACAGCCCTCACCTCACGCACAGATGCCTGTGCAGGTGGAGCGCGAGAGGTCGACCATCTACTACCAGCACGTCGCGACAGAGATGCCTGAGTTGCCTCCCACAAAGCGCATTGCAGTTGCAGCTGCCTGGAGCCTACCGCTGCCAGCCTCTGAGGTGGCAGAGGGGGCAGCCAGCTGCTTTGAGGTCAACAGGGTCCAAAAGGCGCAGGCAGAGGCCAGAGAGGCTGCAGCCCATCCGGTGGAAGCCCTGCTGCCACCAGCGTCTGAGCAGCCAGCGCAGGAGAAAGATGGCAAGGGAGTGAAGAATGGCAACGCTGAAAAGCACCAGGAGTCCTCCCCAGCATGCTGGCGCTGGCTGTTGGTCATTGTAGCTATGCCCTTCCTGGTACTCATCTCGGTCGTAGGCCTCATTGTGTGGCTTCTCCTGCTGCCAGTCAAATGTTTTTGCTGTCCCTGCGGCTGTGCCATTCAGCTAATTTACAATGCCTTTGAGTGGCTGCTGAAAGCGCCCTTCAGGGCGCTGCTCTGGGCTTCGGGGAAGCCATGGAAGCCCAAGGCGCCATCAAAGGAAGACAATGGACAAACACACATTGAAAACGTATGACACTGCTGAGTCGAGGCACAGTCATGAACACCTTAGCAACCTCTGATACTTCTGAGTTCAGCACTTTCATGAAATATTGGAGTTGATATAGTCTGAGAACGTCACTTCTTGCCAGGGACATTGATGCCAGCTGTGGAATCAAGGGCACCAGACTTGCTGCTATTCCTGTCACCAAGGCCAGACCTGCTGCTCTCCCTGCCACTGAGCAGGGCTGCTGCAGCTTGGTTGCCATGCTGGCTACCAGACTTGCCATGCTGGCTACCCGACGTGCCATGTTGGCTGCCCTCTCCCACAGAGCTGAGACCGCTGGTACGCCCCTCTAGACCACTGATGGCTGCTGCCAGGTCGTGAGCACTGCCAGATGAGTGTGCAACGCTGTCATGTGGCTGCAGAGTGGACACAGCAGGTCGCAGGGCTGCAAAGACCAATGCGTGAGACCCTGACCCGTGGCTGCAGAGATGCCAGAGCGGATCCAAGGCCCGCAATGCTAGGCTACAAGCATGTTCACTTGCGCCAACACTACCATACCCCACGAGGTCATGGATGGCAGCCAGGAGCAGATGCACATGCACACAAGCTAGGGGTGTCCGGTCATGATGGGCAGCAAAGAGCAGCTGCACCTGCATGCAGCTGCGCATGCAAACCAGTGAATGGCACACTTGGACAGCAGCATGCAGGAAAGGCACCCACAAGCGTCACCTGCTGGGGGTTTCTGTGGCCAAGGAGGTTCCTTTCAACCTTGTGCTCTGGCTCTGCCCTCTTGGAATAATCGATGTGCACAAATGCTCTGCAACAAAAAGACGTGCTTATAGCCTGGTCGAGCAGCGAGCACATCACGCTTGGCTGGCAACAGCTGCGCAGGCAACATGGGAGTCATGCAGCCCATCAGCTGAGCAGCTGCAAAGCGCCACAGCTGGCTGGGACAGCCCTGTGCAGCAGGCAGCTCGGCAGCGGTCAGCATGCCACAGCTGGCAGCAGCCACAGGCACAGCCTGCACACCTCTCAACTTCCTCCAGGGCCTCCAGCTTGTGTTGAAGCTGTATGCCAATGTCATGTGACTCCCTGCACCAGGAAACAAAGGCTCTCTTCCCTCTAGATGCTCTGCCGGTGCATCAGGCTGCAGGCCCAAGAGTGTCCTTGGCAGCAGTGCTGACACGCACGGCCAGCATGGGGTATCACCTGACAGTCATCTCTGCTGGAAGGACGACTTCAACCTGCAGGCAGACACCTTTGAACTCATATTGCCACTCTTTGGCAAAGGCGTTTGGCCAATGTACACAGCCAGGCAAAATGCTAGGGCCCACCTCAACAATGAACCTGGAGCCAAAATGATATGCCCTGTAGGCAGAGCAAGAGCCTGGCACGAGAGGCTGGCTTGTATGTGACAACTTCAGGTGTGCCATACACTTGAGAGAAGTCCAGACGCATTGGGTGAGCTGAGTCCATGCTGTGTTGATCACCTGATCACATCCACTGCCAGGCTGGTATGGTGGGCCTCTGCTATCTGCTCAACAGCCGCCACAAACTCTGTGGGTGCACTTCGGCCCACAATTTTGTCAATCTGCAGAGCAGCACAGTCGTCAGAAACAGGGGTTGACATGTCAGCCAGCTGGCTGTACAACTTGAGGCCAGTGCACACACTTTGCACAGGCCTGAACAGGACAGGCATTGCCTACGCTACCTGGAAGGCGCACTGCCAAAATACTGTGCACTGCACGTCAATGCCCTGGGTCACCTGCGACTTTGAGATCATGCCCCAGCTGAAGATGATGTAGCATGAAATCAAAATGGCGCCGGCAGGGTCAATCCACCAAACTTTCTCTGAGATGGAGGCCAGGGCAGCCGTCCCAATGGCCATAGCACTGCTCATGACTGCATGCAACCCACCAGGTCGGGACATGCACATCATCCATACAAGCATGCAGCAGTAGGTAGGGCAAGCATTAGCCCTTTGATGGCCGCATGGTCGGTCTCAGGAGAAGCCCCCACTTTCACTGAACAAAGATACAATGTTGAGAGACATGCTGCACGAACTGCCTGGAGAATAGCCAGCAAGCGGCTCATGACGGGCACATATAGCTCACCATCATTCATGTGATCCTCAGCCAGAGCCACCATGGTCTCGCTGCTTTTGCGCAACACCTGCAGGGCCATCCCTCAGCTTTCAGCTTCAGCGGTGAGCTCAGAGATGCAGGGGTGGGGGGAAAGCGAGCTGAAGGAGCATGATGATGTGTAGTCACAGAAGCATGATGATGTGTAGGAACACAAACAGTGAAGAGCCGTGAGATCAGTTTCAGCCAGCATATGTATGCAAGCACGGGGATGGGCGCAGGCCCCACCACGACGCAGGGCCGCAATCCACTCACTGAGCAGTACATCCAAAGCAGAAGCTTGACGCCCACGGTTGCTCCCAAGATACTGTACATCAAGATGCCCATGTCCAGCTCTGGCAAGTCCCCTGAGCACAGCAGGCGACTAAGCTCAGAATGTGACAAGCTAAGATCTGGCAGGCAGTGTTGCTGGGGTGCTCAGCAAACAAAAGTCACCATGCAAATCTTGCAGAGTGGCTGACGATGCCTCCAGGGGGCGACCTGCAGCACCATGCAATTTCCCTCACCCGTTGCCAAGCCAGTGTACAGCGTCTCAGCCGACTGCTGAATGACCTGCAGCGCAGCTCATACAGCTCAGTGAGCAGTCCAGATCAGCAGGAAGCCTCGGTGCACCCAAGCATGGGGTGGCACAGAGAGCCAGCAGAAGTGAGGGGGACGAGGCAGGGCGCAGGACTGCACAGCAGCCACACACCTCCAGGGTGGCCACAGACATGATCACAGCGCAGCCCACGACGCCGACTGTCTCAAGCCTCGTCTTGCCCACAGGAAACAGTGGGTCCACCCGGTTCATCTGCCATTCAACAAGTGCCAGGACAGCCTGCACACAAACCAGAGGGTGACTCGAGTGTAGCTGGCAGGTGAGGAGTGTCACCTGCGTGTCTGTAGTTGCAATGAAGCGCAAGTAGTGCCACAGGGGAGCAACTCCGCCACCGGTGCAGCAGGTACCTGTTCTGAGGGGCTGCCTAAATCCTCAAGGCCTTGGCAAACAGGCTCAGAGTGCTCACCTGGCTCAGGATGTCGACCAGCGAGTCTGCAGCGCTAGCCAGCACTGAGTAGGAGTGGGAGAGCCAGAACCCATACAGCTTGGCCACCAGCAGCCCCATGTTGGCCACAAAGGACAGCCACATTGCGATCTGGACCTTCCCGTCCTGCAGGTGTGCACAGCTTGTCCGACAGCAGGGCACGGGGCGGCAGATCACCTGCTGGGTGCAGCAGCTGTCTGCCTGACTGTCTGGCACGTTGCGCCCAGGCAGCTGCTGAGGTGCAGTCTGGGCACATGTGCAGGGGGCAGGTGCCTGGAAGGCGGCTGCTGAGTGCCGCTCAAGCCTAGGCACAGTTGCATGGTCAAGTTTGAGCGCACAGCAGGCTCATTGGGCTGCAGGCACAAGTTTCCAAGGACCTGGTGCCTTGGCAAATCCAGCTTGCTAGCTATCTCTGCTGACTGCAGCAGGGTCAGTTGCTGCAAATCTAATAATTGACCTGGCGAGCAGCCACTGAGCAGGCACCTGCTCGTTTTTGTCATCTGCTCCCCCTTCCTCCTGGGCCCCAGCCTCTATGTCGAGCTGCACGTCCTGCTCCCCCCCCTGGCGCTGCGACCGCTGCTGGACAGAGATGCGTGCCAGCAGGGGCCGCCTAAGTCCCTCACTGCAGCGACAAATGTGCCATACCAAGGTGAGAGCGCTTTGCTATTTGCGGGAGACAATGGGGACTGCAGTGAGCTCAGGATGCCGCTGCAGGGCAGCAATGCCCGCAGGCAACACCAACAGCAATGCTGTTCCGGAGTTGGGTGCATCAGAGCAGAGGGCCCACGTCAAAGAGATGAGCAAGCTGGAGGGGCTGATCATCGTCAAAGAAGGTTGCTCCAGCAGGGCATGACTGGGGCCCTCAATCCTAACATGAAGGCAAACGACGGAGACAAACTGGTGCACCCAGTCCTCCTTATCTGCGCTGTGCACACTCCCAGGCCGCTTCTCCAGCCAGCTCAGCTGGCAGCAACAACATGCCACCCAAAAGCGATGATGGGACTGAGATCAGGGCAGGCACTTCGTGCTGCATGAGGCACCAAAGACGCTGCTACTTGCCTGACAGGCTGGTTTGCATCACCATTGGCCTGTGGCTCAAGGGCACGGCTGCTGCCATTCAAGGTGATCACTGTCGGGTGCTCAGATTTGCTGAGGCGCCTCTGTATAGCCCTGGAAGCACCTGGACAGGCCAGCGAGTGATGACTTCATGTGCTCAGCTGTTTCTCAAGGATGATGAACACAAGAGAGATGAATGGGGGCCATGCCTCATCTCCCACCTGTGGTGCCCAGCGAGCTGCTGATTAGGCCTGCAGGATCCCCGAAGGAGGACATTGGATTAAGAGAGTCAGTTCTGACCTACCTTCGACCTTTGACTTGGGGTCTTACGACTCGCAAACAGCATAGCAGCAGTTCAGTGGCCACCAGCTCTGTTTGGCTGACGTTCACGCAGGTGTGCATCAGCAAAAGGTTGCTGCAAGCACCAGACACAGCAGCGGCCACACAAATGCAAAAAAAAGCTAGCCAATGGCCTCAGCACATGGTCAAGTACAATTGGGCTCAGCGGCTGGACGACATGAACATCAAGAGCATGGAAGGCTGCGTTGACCAGCACTGTGATGATATTGAACAGGCTGCGGAGGGCTGGCATGATGATACCGTGCCAGATACCCTGAGCAAGCTGAGTCAAGGGCACCAGCAGCCACCCATGAGCGGCATTGCCGACGGCTGCCAGCTGGTTGAGTATGAGGCGCGCAGCTGCTTGCATGGGGGGCAGCACCACGATTGTCCAGCAAGCGTGAGCTTGAGTCATTGCCAGGCTGGCGGCGGGCTTGACTGTGCTACGCCACCAGTCTGTCATTTGAATCTGGCCAAGGGTCAGCCAGGACCTCAGCGCCATGCCAGGAGAGGCCAGGTCTGCCAACCTCAGCAGGGCCGGCAGCCGTCCCACGTTGTTGGGCACGTTCCAGCCTGAGTGCCAAGTGCTTCCAGCTCCTGCTCCGCTCAATCTGAACACCATCCAGGCTGAGCTCTCTGCCTGTTTGGGGCCTGCCTCCATGGCAAAGCAGGCAGCCAGCCGCAACGTGCTGTCAGGCCTGGCCTGCGGGACCAGGTCCTTCCCAAGCGTGACAACTGGGGCGGCAGTCCCAGCCACTAGCTGAGCAGCAATGCCCTGGCTGGTCCTCTCTGCCACCAGCCGCGGGATGCTGGGGCCCAGCACGCCAGAGACTGTTGCGTGCACTGCGTGGCACGCACCAGACTGGATTGAGCAGATTGCGATGCTGGTGGTGGGGGCAGGCAGCGTCGCAGCTTGGGACCGTGCCGCTGAGGACTCTGCCAGGTCCAGTAGGCTGTGCAGGATCTGGACGGGAACAAGCTGATCCGTCCGCTCAGCCGAGGTGCGCAAGGCAGCCAGTTCTGTGGGCGCCAGGCGTAGGGGTCCCGCGACCCCACGCTGCGACAGGCCAAGCGCTGCCAGTGCAGCGCTCATGCGCAGCGCGCTGCTGCTGGTGGCCGTGGCAATGCTCAGCAGGGCCTGCAGGCTGCCAGCTGCATGGCAGCGGCGGTACTGGCCTCTGCCAGGCTCTGCATGGCCAGGGCGGCCGCGATCTGCTCCTCCTGGGTGCCGTGCTGCAGCAGGCCATCGAGCATGCGGAGTTGAGCCATCAGGGGCTCAGTCAGGCTGGCTCCAGGGTTCTGCAGGGCCAGCCGCAGCTTTGCCTTACTGCCTGTAGGGCTCTCCTGGCCTAGCAGGGGCTTTGCCAAGCGGTCCTCAGGGCTCTGCTGGGTCAGTGATGTGGGCGCTTCCCACTGTCCTGCCATACAGGCCACCATTTGACCGTCCAGAATGACAGCAGCATTGGCGACAAGCCGGGCGGCAGCTGCCTTGGCCCGAGCAGGCCTGCCCCGAGCTTCACCACCTATGATGGCAGCCAGGCGGGTCCAGGTGCCTTCCTGGCAGAGCTGTTGGGCAGCGAATGGGTAGAGCGCCAGGTCTGTTAGCAGGACGGAGGCCACCTGGCCTGCCTCTGAGCTGCTGCCTCTGGGGATGTGGTCCCCAAGCCCTGCCCACTGCAGCAGCACAGGCACCAGGCCGGGCAGCTCTGCAAGGTCTGCCAGCGCGTGGACCTGCTGCTGGAGGGACAGGAGAAGCAGCGTCAGCAGATAGTTTTGGCACGCAGATGTGCACAGGGGTTGGCACAGCGCCCTGGCCAGCTCTTGGGGAGTTGGCAGCGCACAGGTCCACTGCTTAAGGTGAGGTGAAACCAAGTGGGTGCCTATGGCGCCTGGCTGCCCTGGTGGCTGCAGAGGGGCCACGCTGGTGCTGTGTGGCGGCTGCTGAGGGGGCACGTCGGTGTCGAGTGGCTGCTGCTGGCCAGCTGCAATGGAGTGCAGCATCTGCGCAGCCGTGTCTGCAGCATGCGAGGATGAGGGCCGTGCCAGCAGCTGCAGCCAGAGGCGGTTGCCGGCAGTGGCTTGGAGGATGCTGGCCTGCAGCTCCGGGCGGCCCACCCACAGCCGCTGCAGCGTGCGTGCAGCCACAGCTTGTGCAGTGCCTGTCGATTTCTGGATGGCCACAGCTAGACCAGGCACAGTGCAGCTCCCCAGCAATGTTCCCAAGCCCACCAGCGAGTGCACTGCTGCCAACAGCAGGAAGAAGGCCTTGACAGAGGGCGTCAGCAAATGGAGCTGCCTTGCCAAGCCTCTGGGCTGCTGCTGGGCTGGAGGCATGATTGATGATCGCTGCCCTGAAGACAGGCATGTGAGATGTGATGGAGCACTCAGGTTTTTTGCAGTGGTGGCACACCTGTCACTTGCCCTCTGTTTGATGTAGCTGATGCCCTTCAGGTGGCTGCCGTCACCTCATGTTGGCACCTACATGGACATAGCCAGTCAGTGCACTTGTGCACAATGCCAGGGCAAAAGATTTGCAACAACTTGCGCATTGCTGCACGGCACACAATGCATTGCATTAATTTGCTGCAGTGACAACTTGCAGGATAATAAGCTGCACAGTGCGCATCCATGCCTGCGTTCTGGCCCGGTATTGCACATCCACCTCAGCCATCACGTTGCTAAAGAGCTCTGTTTGCAAGAGCATGTCACACTAGTCACCCTGCCCTGCTGGCACACGCATCCTCGAAGGATGCATGTGCAGATGGCTCATGTAGGGAAGCAGCAGCTGGGAAATCTGTTAGAGACCTAAGCATGCACTTGGCACACAGGCCAGGCCATGCAGAACATGACCTGCCAGCCATCTGCAGTCTCTCTTGACTCTCTTTGGCGAGAATCTTCTGTGCAGCCTGGTGCAGTCAAGCTCTAACAAAATTTGAAAAAAAGTTGAGCAATGATACATCTCAATTTGTTTCGTTGAGCTTAGACATGAACTCGTTGTAGGAGGACTCCAGATCAAACATGAGCTGCCGCACGTCATCCTCAGACAACTTTTTGCTGGCAGGCATGCCGTGAAGCTTAGCCATCCACTCTTTGGTCTTTACCTTGCCTGTCAGTTGAGGTGGCAGCTGAGTCACCTGCAGGCATGCTTGCTTCCACACTGGGGACTCAGCTGATGAGGACACAGTCCATCAACCAGCACAGCTGAACAGGTCCCTAAAGACTACTAAAATTGTTGCTCACTCAGACCTGTCTGTTTCTTGCACAAGATGGCACCAAAGGCAGGCCCCTCTCACCTTGTGCAGGCTGTTGAGCAGATCCGTAAGGAGGGGATGAATCTGCAGAGCCACATGAGCTGTCAATGTCAGGCTGGCTCAGTGCACAGTCAGGCATGGAAACAGGATGTTCTGCCAGGCCTCATTAATGCGTGTGCAAGTCACGCCAGCAAATAGGACCCCCAGGTGTCTACCTCATCCACAGCGGACATTCCAAGTTTCAGGGAGTCCATGGCTGTGATGAAGCACTGCACTGTGTCTGCTATGCTGCGGGCAGCGTTGGCCGCGTGAGAGGACCTGCAGGCCACAATCTGGTACAAGTGAGCCTCTCAGCATGGGCATGCACCTGTCTGGTGACCCCTGTGCAGCCTGCAGCGAGGCTCCATGAGGCCACTCTCAACACAGAGGCCTGGCACACTCAGCACAGAATGACAGAACTAAGGTGCAGCCACATACAGGCCGGCAACAGGGGCAGCTGCGCAATGGTAGTGAGTGTCGAGGCAAGCCTGCGAGCAGAGGCTCTCAGCTGGTGACTTCCACCTGGCCTGGCCATGCTCGAGCGTGGCGGGGATGCCGGAGTGGATCAGCCGCTTGGCTGCCATGGGGCACTGCATGTTGTAGGTGGACAGAAAGTGCTCAACATTTGGCACCTGCAGACAGTTGGACGCCGGATCTGAGACGCTGCTGCAAGCCATGGCGTGCCTGCTGGCAATGAACATGTATTCAGCCATAGCTGAAGCCATGAGGCAGTCAAGCCAGCTGCAGGCACCCATGGCACAGTCTGTGACCAAGGCGGTGCTTATGCATCTAGGTTCAAGGTCCTCATGCCCAGCGCAGGGCCCTGCAGCAGGTGTTGAGGATGGCACCAGGACGGAGCAGCAGTAGAACCCCTGTCCCAGCATACCGTCTCTCAAAGGGCCCTCACCCATATCTGTGCATGTGCTATCATGCCAGAGTGACAACCAGGTGTAGCAAGGCTTGCTCACCTCATCCCTCAAGCTCTCCCACAGCGTCTTGAACTGCCCTATGAGCTTCTGGCAGCCTGGCTCATAGTCCTTTGCGCTGATGGCATCCCTCACATAGGCACGCTCAAGCTTCTCAGTGGTTTTGAGGATGGCAAAGAGATCTGCAGCAGTAAAGAGGTGCCTCAGGATCACTGATTACATCAGATCGGCACAGGGCTTGCTGCCCTGCATCAATGCGCAGCACCAATAGTCGATGCAGCCCATTGTGCCCAGCATGATGGGTCAACGCTTTGGCATGGGTGGAGACTGCAGACTGTAGACCTGCAAAGTTTTCAAAGGCCTCCCGCTCCTTCTTGTTGCTGTAGAGGCGCACCAGCGCTGGTTCCTCGCCAGCAGGCGGCATAGGCCAGGCAGCCTCTGCGCAAGGCTGGCCAACCTAGGCTCAAGCCGGGAGCCGTTGGACCACCGAAGCCCTTCAGGCCCTCAATTTATCTGCTGCAGTCCCAACGGACAGCTGCATTGCATAGGACGGTTTCATAGCTGCAGGTGCCCAAGCGTGCTCACCAGTATGAAGAGTCCCACTACAGGAGCTGGACAAAAGATTTTCTGGTGCCTGTTTGGGACGTTCCCCAGTACTGAAGCCACAATTTCAGGGCTGCAAAATGCCCAGGGAAGCTGGAGAAGCTGTGCAAGAGGTAGCGCCGAATCCACAATAAGGCTGAAAGGCAGTTTGACCGGCGCTTGAACCACCCAGCTCGCAGACCGCGATAGACGAGGACAGGACCTGCAAGAAGATCTTGCTGTTGACGGCATGGGGGCATGGCAGGTGCTGAAGGTAATGCTGCCGATGCATTCGGCCTCTCTGCTACTCTCACATGCTCGCCAAGGGGTGCCTTTTAACAGATGAGCTCAGCCATCGTAAACTAGCGGCAGGTTATCCAATTTTGACCGTATCCCTGCCATCATGCAGATGGACAAGCAGCACAGAAGGCCGCCACCCAGAGGAGGCCTTGCCATTGTCTCTGTCAGCACACGCATAGTGATCTTTGGAGGTGCAGATCGATCCCCCACCCTGTATGATGACCTGTGGGTGCTGGAGACAGGTGAGTGTCTCGCTGACGAGAGATCTGCCGTGCCGCAGTGATGCCACTCCGGCTGCCCCATGCCTGCAGCAGCTGAGAGGAACGAGTGGAGCAGGGTGATCCCCACCTCAGCTAGCAGGTGATTCGCAAGAATCCAGAGTGTGTGAGACGAGGCGCCCTGCAATTGCAGCCTGCCTGCTGCCCTGACACACAGGTTGGCACCGCAGGCAGAAGCTTGTTGGGAGGAGTGGTGCCACCATGACAGCAGTGGGTAACTCAGTCTTCATGTTCGGTGGGCAGGTCAGCACCCTGGCTTGCCCTGCACTGCCTGTGGATCAATTGTCACACTTCTGCGCCAGCTGCACAGCAGGTCGATGACAGCAGCCATGTGCTGCAGGATCCGTCCAGCGGTGCTTGCACTGATGAGCTTGTGCAGCTAAATGCATCGAACTGGAACTGGTCAGTGGTCCAGGTGAGGGGCATGCACCTCGTCATTCCCTGGCCACCTGGGGACCTGTGGGCTATTGTCAGTTGATGCTGCCAGGGATGCCTCTGCCTAATGCTTGCCAGGTCCTGAGCCCCAAAGCATCGCACGAGGCTACAGCTTGCTTGCCCTTGGCCCTAGCAGTACGTGCTCCATCACCAGTGCAAGCCTCTGCTCCCCTGCACCCTCAATATGGCCCAGCCTGGAGCCATGTGCCTACAGGTGGATGGAGGGAGGCCGCCACCTCGCCACTCCCACAGTACTGTCCTGTGGCGGGCCCACTGCCTGGTCAGGTGCCTGCATGCTGCAGTCACGGGCCGGGACTGCCACATGCACTGTACATGCTGCATGCCCAATGGTATGCAAAGTGCTTGACCAGGCCACCAGAAGACTGCACTGCTGCTTGTGTCTGCCACAGAGCTGCAGGGCTGGCCTGCTGTCAAGAGCATTTTGCTGCTGAGCTCAACACTTGCCTGCTGCCTGCAGTTGATCTTTGGGGGTGCAGGGCACCAGGGGCCTCTCAATGACCTCTGGATCTTCAACACTCTGTCACGACAGTGGACAGCTGTCGAATCTGACGGAATGCCCCCGATGCCCCGGGAGATGCACAGCGGCACCATGGCAGATGACAGCAGGATGATTGTGTTTGGAGGGAGGGGCACCGAGCAACAGGTCATCATGGACAAGCAAAGCCAGTGCTGCTCCTGGGGTTTCCTGACGCGTCAGGCTGTGTGCCAGCTTTTGGTGCCTCTCAACACCTGCGTCTGCCTGCAGGTGCTTTCAGATGTCAGCTTATTCGACGCTGACAGCATGACATGGCAACAGCACCAGGAAACGGACTACCCCCGCTGTGCTCATACAGCAGTGGCCATGCAGCAGGGTATGCTGCATAATGATCGCTGTTGCTCCTGCAAGCAAGAGCTGAGGATGGTCAGCTCATCTGCCTGACTCTGACTGCGGCGTGGCTGCAATTGCAGATGTACCCAACCCCACTCCGATGCAGCTCCATGAGCTGTCCCTCCGCCAGACAGAGCACATTGCAATCTATGGTGGCTTTGATGGCTCGTCAGTCAGGGGAGACTTGCTTGAGATTGACCCTGGTGAGCTGACATGGTCCTTTGTGAGGTGTCCTGGCACAGGCTGCACAGTCAAGGAGAGCTTGCTGCTGGCAGGCAGCCCCCTAATAAATGCCGTTTGCTGCAGACACCCTCAGAGTGAGACTGCTCTGCAAAGACCCTGAGCCAACTGCTTCTTCAGAGCAGCTACCCGAGCCCAGATTTGCCCATGGAGCAGCCACTCTCCCCAGTTCCACCCAGCCTTTTGGCAAGGTAGGCACGCACCGGCCTGCACCTGCTATGTGTAGCTGCACCTGAGGCACATTCAGCATGTGCTTTCTGGCTTCTGCTTCCATGTGCTGCACACAGCCACATGTGCAGCCCATCAAGCAGAGGCTGATCTGCAGGAGATGGCTGTCTGTGGTGGTGTCAATCCAGCCAGCGACTTGAACACAGTTGCTATTTGGCGCACCGCTTAATGCGCAGTACAGAGAGTGCACCACGCATTACATGGCCCATGTCTATAATCAAACATCACTCTGTGGTGCTTTTGTGGCCACCAGGCAGCCCATCAGGCCAAACGCAATCTCAAAATGAACAGTCTTTTGAAACCCAGCTTGCCGTGCTAGCTGCTCCTGTTCCCTGCCTGTGGGGAACCTTTTTATGGAGGGTCTGAGATACTTGTACTCGTCTACCAGCCCAAATGAGCTGGCTGCTGGGACCACAATGTTATTTAGCGCCAGTCCTTGGAATCCGTCAATCACAGGATTACTGCTGTTGTTGAAGTCCAGGATAGCTACTTTGGCTCCAGGCCGCAGCACGCGGTGCAGCTCCTGAAAGCACCAGGCTATCTGTGGGTTGAGGCAGGGACATGGGCTGCAGCCTCGACGCAGGCATGCTTTGCCTCCTCTAGAAAAGGCTGCTCAGCCCACCTGAAGTGCCTTGGGGATGTTTGTCACATTCCTGAGACCGTAGCCCATGCAGGCAGCATCAAAGGAGCTGTCCTCAAAGGGCAGGTCCATGGCATCACCCTGCACCCATTTGATGCTGTGCCTGCCTCGCCAGCGCGGCTGCTGCTGCCTCAAGTCCCGCTGCCGCCGCTCTGCATCGTCCAGCATGTCCTGGGCAAAGTCTAAGCCAGTCACCTGCACAGATCAGCACTTTTAATGGGTGAAGGCCTGCCTATCTACGGTTGTGACGCAGCCCGACCAAAGAGGAGTGTAGGTGGAGTCAAGGGCAGTCACAGCAGGAGGCAGACAGCCTCAGCACCAGGACGCTGTTGTTGGACAATGCTCACATTTGTGCGTGAGGGCTGGCTTGCCTGTAGCATTGAGGCTCAAACACTGCCCCAAAGTGGGTGATTGATCCCCTGGCCGGCTGCAAGTCAGATTGCAGAGCCATGCAGACCAATTGGGGTCAGCGCACCTGACCTGACGGCCCAACAGCCTCTGCAAGCCTGAATGCCAGGTCGCCACTGCCACAGCAGACATCCAGCGCTGAGTCTCCAGCCCTCGCTCCGCTCCAGGATACTGCCATGCGCTTCCATACGCGGTGTAGGCCGAGGCTCAGAGTGTCATTTAACTGCATACAGCGTGTTACGTCGTCACCACTGGCCTGCCGGGCACTGCAGCACCTGCAACTTGCACATGCCAGGAGTTTGCTGGGTCGTGCCCAAGCAGCATGCCCAGAACTGCAGCAGGTGTGCAGGACCACCACCCAATCAGGAGCTTGCTGCAGCATGCCTGATCATAGGCGGGAGCTATCTGGTTGAAGAGCTTCTGGCGAGACTCTCCATCCTGGAACCCTGGTGCTCTGTCCATCGAACGGCCACTGCACCTGCATGCTGCACCCCAAGGAGCCATCTGAGTCAAGTACTTGCTCCACAAGTGCCATGCTGAGCATTGCAGCACCTGTCCTGTTGCTGCGGGCGGAGGGCTGCCTGGCATGTCCTGGCCATCTGGCCCCACTGGGCACCTGCATGCTACCTACTGCCATCTGGGCCAGAGTATAGCCCAGCCTGTGCACTGCCACTCCCTGATTGTGCTGTTGACTCGCTACTGCAAGGTTGTCAGTAGGTTTGGAGCTTGCATGCTGCGCCCTCGACCTGTTGATTGCTTGAGCAGGTCGACTTCATCAGATCTCAGCCTCAGAATCGTATCTGCTTAGGCCAGCAGGACATAGCATCGGTAGATCAGCTGTTTGACACCTGCTCTCATTGTCAGCTCTTGCTAGAGAGTGACCACAGGCAGCCAGATAGCCCGGAAGAGGGCAGGCCTCTGGCAGCATGCAGAGCTCCCTGAACAACCTGACTGCGCTGGCCAAGAAGGGCCCCACCTTTAGCAGGGAGTTTGATGCATTGGTGCGCGCCATTGGGGAGTGCAAGAGCAAGGCAGAGGAGGACTCAATCATCAGCAAAGAGGTGGAGATATTGAAGCCGCGATTGAAGGACCCCAAGATGGACAAGCGCTGGCTCAAGGAGCTGCTGATCCGCCTCATTTATGTTGAGATGCTGGGGCACGATGCCAGCTGGGCGCATGTCAAGGCACTGCAGGCCTGCAGCGAGACAGGCCTGATCACTAAGAAGGTCAGATCCCACTGTGCAGAGCATGGTCCTGCCAGCTTGAGCATGGGATGTGTGCGTGGAGCACCCCTGCAGCTCTGCCTCCACCACATTGAACTGACAGAGACTGTGAGCATCGGCAGGCCCTGGATGTGCAGGACCAGTAGGCTGCCTCAAGCAACATGCCTGTGGAAGCGCCCCTTCTGCTGCAGGTGGCCTATCTGGCTTCCTCCTTATTCTTGGACTACAAGAGTGACACCATTATTTTGGTGGTGAACACCCTCAGCACAGATTTGAAGAGCGACAATTACCTTGTTGGTGCGCATGCTCCTGCCTGTGCTGCCTGGGGTCATCTGGCTGCAGGGCTGCACAAGCCCAGCTTGAGCTCCCCAGTCTGAGCTGTGCAGATGGATGTTGGGCGAACAAGTTTTGTTTGCGTGATGGCTGTTGCCGCACAGCCACCGACCTGCACTTTGGCTGGGCATGTCTTTGCTGACACCAATTATCGAGCATGCTCCCTGCACCCCCTGCCCATCACTCTGCAGCTCCTGAGGCTGGCTTCAGGCCACAGCGTCATGTGCTGTGCTGATGCCTGCTGAGCGAGCACACCTGCACTCCCTCCCTGGCTGCTGCAGGGCAGCAGTGTGCCCCCCCAGACCCCCTGACGCTTGCGCCTGCCTGCAGTCTGTACTGCGCTGACAGCCATCTGCAAGCTGATCAGCCCCGACCTTATCAATGCGGTGCTGCCGAGGACCATCGAGCTGCTCACTCACCCCCGCGAGCTGGTCAGGAAGAAGGCTGTCATGGCACTTCACAGGTTAGCCTTGATTTGCTGTGCACCATTCACAGATCTCACAACCCACGAGGCTCCATGCAGCCAAGACATGTGCACATTGTTGTGGCACAGCTCAGTGCTGATGTGAGAGCCTTGGCAATGATTCAAGCAATTGCCTCTGGACCAGCCTTCAGGCTCAGCTTGTTGCTGGCTTGGATCGCCTATGCAAGCCAAGACAGCTTTGCAGCGTGTGCCATCTTGTGCTGTGCAGGTATCATCAGCTAGACCCTGAGCACGATGGTCCGCTCTCAGGGACAGAACTGGATAGGCACTTCAAGCAGGCCCTCTGTGACAAGGTGCCGCATTGGTTTGGCACAGGGCTCCCACTGCGTGTTGGTTGCATCTGGAAACTATGTCTCAAGCATCAGCCAGTGTCTGGTTCATCATTATGGAAGCCATTTTGGACCGTCACAAGCTGGTTGTGGTGGCTGCAGGACCCATCTGTTATGAGTGCGGCCTTGTGTGCTCTGCACGAGGTCATTGCTAGAGATGCAAGGACTTACAAGAACCTCATTCCTAGCTTTGTCAGCATCCTGAAGCAGGTGAGCCAGCAGCAAATTGGTTATTGCGGGCGTGTGCTCTGCCATATGCTGCCTGCAATGCGTCCAGTAGTCAGCTGTCCTGTGTCATATTTGCTGACTGCAGCACTTTGTATCTCCAATTGGCCAGCGCTCTAAGGCTGCTGAGCCACCTGCAGGTAACGGAGCACAGGCTACCCAAGGGATTTGATTACCACAGGACGCCAGCCCCGTTCATCCAGGCAAGCGGATCAGAGCATGTGGCACCCAGGCTGCTGCATGCACGGCGCCCTGCGCTGCTGGTCTGGTCCAGCATCTTGCCTTGCAGCCCAAGTCCAGCAACAGGGAGCACTGTCGCTGCACCTTGGCTGACAGCCCTTCAAGCATGAACGCTCACTGCGCGCTTCTGGGGACCCCTGCCGATCTGTCGCTGTTTGTGTCTGCAGGTCAAGCTGCTGCGCATTTTGGGCATGCTGGGGGCCTCTGACAAGCCTGCCAGCGACAACATGTATGCAGTGGTGGCAGAGGCCATGCGCAAGGGCAACACAGGGCACACCATCGGGAATGCCATCGTATACGAGGCAGTCCGCACCATCACAGCCATCTACCCCAACCCCTCCCTTCTGCAGTCTGGTGCGAGTCCTACCTGCTTTGCTGCCAAGGAGCTGGGGCTGTGATCCGCCCTTTTGACATGCTTGTCTCTGCTGTGTAGTCGCTGTTGGAATTGGCCTAATCTGCCATTGTGCGTTTTTACCTGGCTGGTGCAGTAGGTGTTGCCTGGTCTGCCAACTGATTTGGCTCCTGCTGTGCCCTGCATGCTTTGCCACCGTTTCATTTCAAGCTGCCGCTTGGTCTCCCCCTGCAGCCGCTGAGATGATTGCCAACTTTCTCAAGTCCAGCAGCCATAACCTGAAGTATGTTGGCATTGATGGTCTGGCCCGCATCGTGCGCATTAGCCCCAAGTACGCGGCCGAGCACCAGCTGGCCGTGATTGACTGCCTGGAGGACCCAGATGAGACGCTGAAGAGGAAGACTCTGGAGTTGCTTTACAAGATGACCAAGGCCAACAATGTGGAGGTGAGTGGTGGTAGGCATTTAAAGAAACTTAGAGAGCGGCTGATGCTCCCCAGGGAGAATGCATGCTCTCACCTGACCAAGGCCAATGTTGTCGAGGTGAGTAGGTGTGCATGTGGTCCAAGGCGCTGCTGGGCAGACCGTACACAGCGAAGCTCCTTGACTTGCTCTGCATGATGACTCAGGCCAGTATTGGGGACTGTGGGCCATGTTTGCTGCTGGTGGTGCACTGCGGCTGAGGCAAGGCCCAGCTGCTGTAGAACATGGCCAAGGCTAACAACGCGGAGGTGGAGGCTGCAGCTGACTGAGCCCACGTCATGGGCATGTGTGCGGCCAGGTACAGCACATGGTCAGCTTGATGCCGGCTGTGTGGGCCACAAACAGGGCTGCCACTGCAACGGGCTGAACTCTCCTGTTGCTGGCAAGCATCAACTGCTTGTACCCAGAACTCAGTCTTACAGGAAGCCTGTTGGAAATGTGTCCAGTGGGCAGCATCCATCCAGGCTGTTGCTCCCCCTTGTGAACGCCAGCTTGTAAGCCCCAGCTATCTACATGCCCTGTGCAGGTCATCGTGGAGAAGATGATCGACTACCTACGCAATGTGTCAGATGAGGTCATCAAGGCAGACGTGGTGCAGCGCATCGGCGAATTGGTGGAGCGCTTTGCCCCCGACACGCAGTGGTTCATTGACACCATGAACCAGGTGGGGCCTACGGGTGGGCAGGGGGGGGTCCCAACATTGATCTGCCTGAGTGCCTGCACGGCTTCTTGCAGCGGCACCTTGTGCAAGGCTTGAAGCAGCCCTGATGATGGAGGCAGGATGCTAGGTCGGCACAGCAGCTGGTCCCTCTTGCTCCACCATCAGATGTGCAGCGTTGGCCCCAGTAGGCCTTACCCAGTGCAGCCAAGTGTGAGCTGCCTCACTATGACTAGGTCACAGCCATGAACCCAAGGAACCCATGGCCATTCAGCCTCCTGCCCCAGGGTTTAGGCTGGTTGGCCCCAGAACCCTCAATGAGGTGTCTCGGACACAGGTGAACCCTTGCTTGGGCAGACTCAACCCCCACCAGCACCCCTGTACACCAGATGCACTCTGATGACACTTTGTTGCCCGGCCCAGGTGTTTGAGCTGGGGGGGGAGGTGGTGCAGCCAGCTTTGGCGCACAGCCTGATGCGCCTGATCGCAGAGGGGGCGGGGGAGGACAACGAGCAGGCGGATGCAGAGCTGCGGGGGCAGGCGGTGCAGTCCTACCTAGAGCTGCTGGAGAAGCCCAAGCTCCCCCAGGTCCTGCTGCAGGTCAGTACAATAGCATTTGACAGGGCTGAGCACATGCTGCGGATGGGCGACAGTGGGTCGGCCTGCACGCGTGCTGCATGGGCTGCCCCTAAGCCTCAGTAGTGAACTCCCTATGAGCCAGCCTGCTGCCGGGAAGCGGCTGTGCGGACGAGTCCAGATGTGCTGCACAGGCTGCCAAAAGAAGCCATGGCTACCCCAAGCCCTGTTGCAAGTCCATGAGCAGGCAGCTGGGGCATGTCTGCATGAATGCTGCACAGGATGCTGGCAAGTTACCCCAGGTCTGCTTCAGGGAATTGAATTTCATCACCCAGGGTCAGAGCATCTGCTGATGGCAAGTGGCTGCGATGCTGCTTGCTTGTGGCCTGCCAAGGCTGCTGGACAAGCCCGACAGCGCTCGGTTCTGCTGCAGGAGGGTGGAGGGTCAGCCATGTGCTTGCCTGCATGTCTGCTGGGCGCTGCCATGCCGAGCAAACTGGGGCAGGGGAAGCAGCTTGCCACTGGCGTCGATCTTGGTGGCACACTTGCAGACATTTGATCTGTCTGTCTGCTACCCAATGCGCAGTGACTTGCAAACGGCAGCATGCTGGTCAGCACAGGCTACTGCTGTTGGCAGCCAGCTGTGGCCCTATCCTGTGTGATTCACCAACCAATGCCCGCCTGCATTGCAGGTTATCTGCTGGGTCCTGGGGGAGTATGGCACCTGCGCAGGGGCCACCGCACAGTCAGCCATTGACAAGCTGGCAGCCATCATCGACACACAGGTTGGGTCACCGAGGCAGCCAGTGCAACTGAGCAAGCCTGTGCTGCAAAGCCACCGGCTCCTGAGTTGTCTTGGATGCCTCAACAGCCATTGCCATCATTGGGTTTGACATGCATTGCAGTGGCTGATGTGGTTCATGCACTGCATCTTGGCAATCTCCTGCTTCCTGTCCTGTCCTGGTCTGAATGCTGCGCTGTCTGCCTGGATGGTTGCTCCTGCCCTTGTGATCGACTGTGCTGGCCATCTTGTCACTGTTGCATGAGGCGCAAGCTGGAACGCCTCTGGCCTGCAGGGTGCTGGCGATACCGTGAGGGGCTATCTGATTGTGGCCTTCACCAAGCTGTGCGCCCAGAACAGCTGCCAGCTCACAGAGGAGGCAGAGCTGGTGCTGCATGATGCACTCATCTCGCGCAACACAGAGCTGCAGCAGCGAGCGCTGGAGCTGCAGGCGCTGCTCAGGTGCGGCGCTCCTAGATCTATATACCGTTTTCGGCGACACTGCCCGCAGAGTCGTCTGCATCTTCAGAATAGGCCCTAGCCCAGTCCTGCCTGATGCACAAGATTGTTTCATGGTGCCGAGCCTCTGCTGGACGACTTTATCCTGGGACCTTGCCGCCTTGCTGTGCACGTAATTTGTTGGCCAACGGGCAGCACCAACGCTGTCCTGCACTTTACCAGCGGCACCTGTCCCCCATGCTGCCGCCTGGCATTATCTTCCTGTGCCTTCAAGCCACCCTGACAGCAAGCGCTCTGCCTGCAGTGGGCCTGAGCAGGCGAGGGCTGCTGCGCTGCCACAGGATGCCTCCTGCGAGGACGTGGAGGTGGATGTCAACCTGAGCTTTCTGAACGACTTTGTCAACCAGGTCAGCCAGTGATCCTGACAGCCTGCAGTCATCTAGGCATGCTAGCTGCTCAGGCCCTGCCGTAGAGGGACCCACCAGCACTGCCTGTAGGGCAGCAGGCAATGCATGGTGGGTCCATCCAGCAGGCCATGCAACTTGCCACATTGCTGCCGGTGGCAAGCTGCACCCTGGTGTGCATCAGAGATCTTTGCAATGCTAGCTGCCCCAACTGCCCTTCAAGCCCCGGGAGGTGGCACAGCAACTGGAGGCCAGCTCAGCAGCTGGGCCGAGCTGTGCTGCCCCCCCAAACCGCATATCTATCCTGTGCTTGGCTGTGCAGGCGCTGCAGACCTGGATGGCCCTTGACCAGACTCAAGAGTTGGGCTTTCACCCGGTGGCTTGCTTTGCAGGCGCTGCAGACAGGGGCGGCCTCCTACCTGACTCCAGAGCAGCGTTTCCAGATGGGCATCGTGCGCCCATCTCACCGCGATGAGGCAGCAGACCACAGCCATGCGCTGCGCTTTACCGCGTATGAGAGGACAGCGGCCCCTGCAGCAGCAGCAGGGCAGGCTGCTGGCGGTCGGGGGTCGCCTGCCTTTGGGCAGAGGGACACCCTTGTTAGTCAAGCAGGTGACCTTGGTTTGGGGCAGCATCGAGGGGATGTTGATGGCTCTGATGCTGAGGTCCTGCACCCAGCAGACAGTTGTGTCAGAGCTGCAAGCGGAGTGTTGCTTTCGGGAGCCCAAACAGAGAGCACCTCACCTCTGAAGGCTGCAGGTGCATGCTGCAGGACGGCCTGTCAAAGGGAAACCTCCAATGCTCATGAAAATGTAGTCTGCTCCAGCAACATCAGACATATACATGCAGGGTCGGCAGCGCCAACTATGCCTGCACCGGCTGCAGCACCTCTGGCGCCAGCGGCTCCTGTTGACAATGAGCCCCAGCTACGGACGGGTGGTGCCAGGCGATGGGGCCCTGCCAGCTTCAATGCTGCACCGGCTGCCGCACCAGCTGCCTCAGGGGCCCCACGAGCTGCAGGTGAGGACTTTTTGCTTAGCCTGCCTAGGTCAGGCCATGGTGGCCAGGATGGCTGCGACAAATTGTGTGGCCGCTTCACTGGTGCGTATATATGACATGCATGAGCTTGGCAGATGCACCTGCACAACCCCTGTCCACACCCCTCAGGCCCAGGTGCTGATGCATGCCAGCCTAGTTTGAGGCTGGCTATCTGCCCCATGACACCCCTCCCCACCTGCATCTGCTCCTGCAGCTGGTGCCTCATGCTACTCCTGCCCTGCCTGCAGCTTCCACTGCTGCTGGAGTACCCGCTCAAGCAGCACCCTCTGCCTACACAGTGGCCGCAGCAGCAGCTGCGACTGCTGACCACGTGCCTTCCCAGAAGGAACTGCTCGCGCAGTCGCTGTTTGGTGAGGGTGGAGGCGCCAACAGGGGGCAGCGAACGCGGCACAGGGCAGCTGCAAGTGCTGCAGCAACTGCCAGGCCAGCGCAAGGTGAGCACCTGCCTGAGCTGCTGAGGCCAAGGAGTGCTGGATGGTTGTGCATGCTTGTGGCAACTTGTGTGCTGCTGAGGCTGGTCTGTAGAACATGTGCTGGGCAGCAGACGAGCGCCTGTATCACCTGCTGAGAGGTAGCTTGGGACCTGCTCAAGGGCGGTGCATGCATGATGCACCCTCTGCGCTGTCGGATCGTCTGCGGGGCAGCCCGCAGCAAACGGAGGCAGTGCCAACAGCGCAATGCTGCCTGATACAAGTCTGCGGTGCACACTCTGTCCATGCTTGACAGCAGGGCCTGCATGATAGACACTGACTGCCTGTCTTCCTGAACCTGCAGCAGCGACGCAACCCAGGACATCAGGCACTGCGGCGCCTGCTGCCCCTGCTGCAGCAGACATGCTGATGCAGCTGGATGCGCCGGCACACAACCTGCCGGTGCAGGCGCCTGCTGCGCCGCAGGCAGCTTCCTCAGGTAAATCATTGATCCGCATGCACAGCTGGCTGCATGACCACCCGCAGCTGATCTTTTGCATGCCGTTGAGATGTTAAGGCCCTCGCAGGCACCTGCAGTGCTCAGGCAGCTGCCTCAGGTGTCGCAGCCGCTTTTGCATGTACCCATTGCTCTTCTGGTGCACGGGTCATCTTTGGGTTTCAGCCCAAAAGGCCAGATGTGTGACACACACCAATTTGTCAGGTGCACAGGCCCTTCCAACACCACAGGGCAGAGCCTGACTAACAGTGTATGCTGGTGCAGACCCCTTTGCGGCCATGGCTGGGCTGTCAGTGCCGCCCCCAGCGCAGCAGCAGGCGCCTGCTCTCCTGGACCTGAACACCTTGTATGGCGCCCCAGCTCCGCTCCAGCATCAGCAGCCGCAGGTGGACCTGCTCGGAGGTCTCACGCAGCCAGCACAGCCTGTGCCTGGGGCATTCCAGATGCCCATGCAGGGCATGGCTGCCATGGCGCCGTCTGGTGCTCAGCAGCCGCCGCCAGTGCCAGGAACCAGGGCAATGGCGCCCAGGGGAAATGCTGCGGTGGAGCAGGCTGCTGCCAAGAGGGATCCCTTTGCGGATTTGCTGGGCTGATGTCGCCCACAGTCCCCATAGATGTAGATGCTCCTAGCCAGGTGTCTCAGCCCAATCATGGTTATTTCAGGTAGTTACTAGAGGCATTTGTCCAGCACCAAAGCTGGCATGAATGCTTGAAAGCAAGATGTCAGCTACAAAGGTGCCCAAGGTGTTGCTAGGAGCTCACATGCGCAGCGAGGTTAGGGCTCAACAGCAAGAACTGCGAAGGAGGAGGGTGCATGAATCCTGCGAGGGGAGTGTATGGCTGCCGCATTGTTACAGGCAGCCGCCAAGCACCGGCTGCAAGGGGCCACAGCTTTGGCTGATTTGGCTGCATGCCAGCTGAGCTTCAGCTTAAGAAGAAATTGGAATAGGCACCAGTCCCCGCTGTTTGAAGTATCTTGACAGCAACATGTGCAGGGTCAGGTGCTTCAGCATGTATTTGCCCTCCTGGACCTTACTGCAACTCAAGCTGGCAAACAACCAGTCCCATGAAGAGCAGCCATGCTGCAATGGCCCCTCCTTGCTGATGTCCTCAGACTCCTTCAGGGCAGCAACAAGAGCGAACAGGCCTGACCAGGAACAGATAAATCTGCGCCCATCCTGCATATCTGGTAAGGTAGGTGGACCCAAGTGACTGTAGTTTACTTTGGCTTTTGTACGGGGTTTGCTACGTGTATGCATTGCCAAAGTGAAGATGCACTGCATGAAGCTCTCTGCAACAGTGCAAGATAGACGTGAAGGTGCTGCAACCTGTTTCTGCCTTAGGTCCAGGTTGCTGGAGACCATCCGGAACACTGCCATGGCAGCTGGTGACTGTCTCTACCAGGCAGCTCTCCGCTGTCCTCCAGCACAAGCAAGCATGTCTCCGAAGCTACTGATGGCTGATCCGAGTCACTGGTAGCCAGTTGCATTGCCAAGAGGTTGCAGCCAGTTTGCAAGAGAGGTGGGATGTAGCAAGGCAGGGATGCTAAAGGGTAACGTGTACCATCACCAACTTTAAGCTGTTGCAGAATGCTTTGTTGCCCGGCTCTAGCACTGAGGCGCCACACCTTGAAGGCCGGTCAGCTGTGGGCAGGGGCAAGAAGGCAGACCTGCCGGCAGGCTTTGCCTACTGACATCTTTCTGTAAACCTTGCCCCTTTCCTTTCCAAGACTCAGCAGAGCTGCCTGCAGGCTGACCCCACCCTTGGTGAGGGCAATGCAGTGAATTCGACGACGATACCCAGAAGCTTCAGCTGTCAAGCCTGCTGAGGTCGACTTATGTCAGACTAGCTGGGCTGGACTTGCAAAAAGCGGCTCGGACGTAGCCAGAAAATCTGTTGACTTCAAGAAAGAAAGTCCTGCAGATAAACATCGACGTGTGAAGCCGCTTTGACCGGCTGAGCCCGACATCAATCTGCATTGCCCTGTCAGTGACTGCTTGCGCTCAAGCCGATCGTGCTGAAAGCAGAACCACCTTCCTGATTCCATATCTGGTCAAAGGTGAGGCAGCTCTGGCTGTCGGGTCTCTGACGCTTACAATCGCCTCAGAAGACACCATCCGACCCCACATACGCAGTCAGCACGCACGCCTGCAGGTCTTCGGTCACAGCCCGGTCTACCCCTCCAGCCATGGACCGAGGCCGCTTGAGCCCTGATCCATCGAGGATCGCGTCCGTAGAAGCGCAAGTTTCGCACCAAGAGGTGGCTGCAGCAGGCATGGCAAAGGACATGCGCATCTCAGCAGCGTGTCTGCTGGACATTGACAACCCCAGCCCCCGGTCACTCAGGAGGCGCGCTGCGCAGGCCAAGATGAATGCGATTCTGGGCAGGAAATGGTCAGACGCCTCCCAGGCGCTCACGCGCAAGGATACAGACTCGGTGAGCGGCAGGACCCAATGCCTGTTGCCAGCAAAGGGTTCTGCACAAGCACCCAGCACAGTCAGTCCGCTCAAGGCGGGCCGGACATGCCACCAAGCCGGATGGGTCAAGGCGCTGGCTGGGTCTGACCATGCATTTTCATCCAGCCTTGTCGGCAGCTTCTGTTGTCCCTGGATCCTTGTCCCAACCCTTGAGGCGTTAAGTGCGTGCTGCGCATAGGAAATAACAAGGCCGGGACCCCAGCCTCACAGGGGTTTCAGGATTCTGCTTGACTCACGATGAGTCGCAAGACGCAGTGTGCTCCCCCTGACCAGTCAGAGCCTCTACTATGCGCCTGCATGACACTTTGGCGTACCTGTCCTGCAGGTGGTGGCCTCTCTGTGCCGCCTCATGTCGTCGACCGACTTTGACAGCTGCGGCCCCAGCAGCAGCTGCGCAAGCAGCCTGCGAGCTGCCAGCAGCCAGAACAGTAGCCCAGCCCCCTCGCAGCGTAGCGGCAGCCCCCTCTCCATCTCCAGCCGGAGCTCATCCCTCACAGCAGCGTCAGACGACCTGCCCCTGTGCGAGGCTGTGGCCAGCCAGCTGAGCAGCCAGGCCGATGCCCAGGCCTACGAAGAGGTGCCAGCTCTTGCTTGCCTGTGCGGCTCCCGCACCACCAGACGAGTCAGGAGCAGACACGATGCCCTTTGACCGTGTCTGTGCGCGTCTGCATGCGGGACTTCAGGGTGCTACAAAGCAGCTGTCCTGTCAGCGTAGCCCATTGTCAGCAGAGTCACCCTGTCCTATGCTTGCATGTCTGCATGCAGGGCTTCATTTGCCGCACTGTGGCTCCTGCTTGGTTGACCTCTTCTCTTCACCTGTGTCCCTGCAGGTGGAGTCGGTGGCGGGGTCTTTGGCAGATGCCCTGCACACTGCTCAGGTGGCAGCAGACAGTGCCTGCGACGCTGAGATCCAGCTGTTCAAGCATCTTGTGGACAAGGCAGAGGCGCTGCTGCAGAGCCCAAGGGGAGGAGGGGACGGTGGGTTCTGTGCCAGCTTCTGCATCGTGTTGATCATCGGCACAATGAGCTGTCATCTGCGACAGTGGTCGTCCTCGCACTGGGGCCACAACGCATGTGAAGTGCGCCCCAGCACTGGAAGCGCTGGCTGCCCCAGAGTCAGCCCCAGCCATGTGCTGACCACTCTACAATGCCTGCAGGGTCCATAAGTGGCTCAGCAATTGCTGGAGGCTCTCTTTGTGGCCTGGACGAGGACTCTGATGCTCTGTCTCACATTGATGAGGACATTCTCAGGTAAGCCAGGCCGCTGGTTGTTGCCTACAGGAGCCGTGGATTCGCCCTGTTTGACTGATGTTCTGCGCTGTTGCAAGCAGCCCTATGTGCCACCCATTGCCCTCTGCATGGTGATCATTATGGTTTCCTAAGCAGGCTCTCCCCTGTCAGCTGCCGCCACTGACTGCTGCGCACATCGAAAGCTGTCGCTCCCTGCTGCTTGCAGCCCCTGCAACCTGGACGCCAAATGCACTGCTCACCAGCCCTTCTCACAGCAGCCGCTTGCAATGTGCACTTGCCCAAGACAATGCAATGGAGAGCCTACCAACCCCTTTGCAAATCCTTCCTGCCCTGTGCAGCTGATGAACACACTGTCACTGCTGCAGCCCTTCTGACCTGGATGCCAAGTACATGGAGCTGGAGAGCGCACTGGCCGACACCGCCCAGAAGCTGCGCCACCAGGCGCAGGCCAACATGCACAGCATGCACGCCAACCTCCTGCAGCAGCACTGCCTGGCGCAGCACAACCGCTGCACCACCCCGCAGCCCGAGCCTGCCTTCCTGCGCGGCCTGCTCAGGACCAGCCCTGCTGGTCCTGGCAGCGCTGCTGTTGTGCCAGAAACGCCAAGCTGGGAGCCGATGGTGGCTGCTCAGCTCCTGGGACGGCCTGCTGAGGCCTGCAGCAGGCTTGCTGAGGTGAGCAGTGGTCAGCTGATACTCCACTGAGCAGGTAGCATGGTTGCGACTGTTGGGCACCCCAGGTAAAGCATGCTATCCCAGAGTGCCGCCGCGCCTTTATGGAATGCACAGGAGAGCCGGCCTGCAGAACTTGGCTTTCTCGGGTGCTGTCGCCAGGTCCTGGCTTTGCTGCACCGCAGGACCTCCCAAGGCACAGACCACCCTCTTCTCTGCGGTGCTGACGCCCAGGACTGCTGCAATGCAGGTGCCTGAACCCAGCCTGGCTCGGTGCAGTGTGGACAGCAGGGAGGCGGCTGCTGCAAGGATGACTGCTGCTGCCCAGGAGGCCATGGAGGAACTCCGGAGGCGCGTGCAGGCTGCTGCAGCACGCGCTGGTGCTGCCGCAGGGCGCAGCGTGGAGCCTGCCACAGCAGCTGAGCCTGTTGCAGAGGCTGCGCAGCCTGCTGCAAAGGTGCAGGATGTTCAGCCTTTGGCCCCTACGGTCTCTTTGGAAGGTGAGACTGGGATGACCCATGTGCCTGCTGCCTGAGCAGGGTCTGCCACCCAGCACGACTGTGCAGGGCAGCTGCCTGTGCATCAAAAAGTGTCTGATGTGCTGCAGCTGCTTCGTGGCCAGCCCAGGCAGCCAGCCCAGGAGTTGGGGACTCGTTTCGCGTCATGCTGCAGACATCATGGTCTGTTACGCATACCCTCCTCACCGGGGTTCTTTTGCTCTTGTCTGCAGGAGCTGCCCACACAGCCCGCCGGCAGCCAGCGCCCCATAAGGAGGCAGATCCTGGCCATCTGCTGGTGCACAGCATCCCCCCCTCCCCATTCAGCCATCCTCCCACAACAGCAGCAGCTCAGCCGCCCAGCATACCCACCCAGCTGCTGCAGGGGCAGGCCTGCGCAGGGCAGCGACGCCTGCGGGCCATCTTCACCCGCAGCCGTGAGGCTGCTGCAAATATAGCCGGCAGCAGCGCCAGCATCCTGGCGCCTGACCACATGGCCAAATCCAAGTCCCATGCGCTCAGGCAGGCGCAAACAGGCAAGCTGTCCGCCTGCTTCCTGCAGCCCGCAGCGACTGCCAGGGCACCTTCATTGGCACAGCCATCCACCTCGCCGCTGGCCCAGGCGGTGCAACGCCAAATTGCCAGCAGGATGCCGGCCAAGTCCCTGGCCAGGTGAGCTTGTTCAATGCACTCAAAGACATTGCTGCACCCAGCATCTGCCTGTCCCAGGCATGACTGTGTGAGATGGCCAGCAGGAGGCAGCCCCCAAGCCCCTGGCAAGGAGAAGCTAGTGGCTGCTTGGAAGCATCCCTCTGCATGCTGCACATAGAAGATAGTGGGACGTGGAGCACTCTTCTGCATGCTGCACTCTGGGTTGGCTGCAGCCGCCTTCTCCCTGGGCCCTGTGGGGCAAAGGTTGCCAACAACCCACTGCATAAGCACGCAAGGTCCGTTTTGCGTCTCGTTTTGCGGCTCCACCCTTGACCTGCCCTCCTTCACGGTGCAGGCCCTGGAACCCTGAGGCCCGACAGAACCCTCCCGCACACCAGGTGCCCAGCAAGCTGCATGAGCTGCGTGGCCGCACCATGCTCCCCAGCCGGTCAAGCCGGGGCAGTGCGCGGACTCCGCCACCCTCCAGGCCCATCGCCATCGATGTGCCCACCGTTCCGCATCGCTCTCGCACGCCGCCGCCGCCGCTGAGGAGCATCAACTCGTCTGACCCCATCTGTCTGGAGAGCACGCAGCGGGGGCTGCTGCAGCGCGGCCTGTGGCTGCAGGCGGTGTCCAGCGAGGAGGGCGGCCCCTGCACGCCCAAGCCAGATTGGACAGGTGGGAATATAAGCTCGAGCATAGGGCATTGCGCCGCAAGTTGTGCATCTACCCTGCGGGGGGGACAGTATGTGGTCAGCTGGCAATCTCGCTGAGCCATACCAGACCAGAAGGTGGTTGTGTTTAAGTTGCTGACGTGCTCTGTCAGCTAGCACACTGTTGTGTTCAAGTTGCTGAAGCTTCAGGCATTGCTGCAGATGGCAGCTGCTAGAGCTTGCAGCTTAATTTGGCCCCTGGCTGCTCTGCAGGCACCCCGCCGTCAACCTACTTCAGCAAGAGCATGTTTGAATGCAAGTGTTGAACCCAGAGCAGCCAAGAACAACCGAATGCAAATGTTGCCGCCAAATTGACCAGCTTCCCTCCGCTCCCCCTTCCCTTTGTTCCTGACGACCAACAGCCTACCAGACTGAAACGTTGCCAGCTTCTGCTCATGCTGTCTCACTGCCCTGAGCACCGCCAACTCACGCTGTCACTATCAACGCCCACCTCCCGCAGCACTGCGCAGCTTACAACAAATGACGCCCACGCCGATCAATATACTGACGCCACTTGCGGTGGTTCAGATCAGATAATGTCTCCAAAGGTGCTATGCACAGCAGATACTGTGTCAGATGAAGTAGCTCTTTGTCTGTGTCACGGTTGGTATGCGCTCTCTTGTAGGGAGCTATCACCAGCCCATTTTGCTTGTTCATCACATAGTTCCTTCTCAGGTCATCAAACATGATTGTGTTTGCCTCATTGTAATACTCAGGAAACTTGGCCCAGATGAAGCCCAGCGGCTTGCAGTCAAATATCCCTGTAGGCAGCAGAGGCTGCCCTGAGGAAAGTGACTGATTGCCTGGGGACATTATAGCAGGCAGTTTGGAAGACCTGCTGAATGTACCAGCTGGAGCCGTCAAAGACATGCCGTTTACTCTGTGCTGCACTGATGGTCTTGCAGGCTTGCATGAAGCAGCATGTTGGGTACGTGACAGGTTAATGGGTCACTCAGCCAGCACTGCTCACCATACTTCTCAGTCTGCACCGTGATCATGGCCCTGTGGTCTAGCATGAAGCTGACTTTGTACTCTGCATGCCCCAGCACGCCCAGCTCCCTCATCTTGACCTCCACCCACCTGCACGGATACAGGAACACAGTGACGTAGCTGTGAAGGTGACATGCGGCAGGTCACCAAGATTTTGTCCTGTTGCTGCCAAGCTGCCCACGGCAGAGCAGACAAAAGTGTGTCAGCAGGCACAGAGGATGTTGATTGCTTGAAAGCGAGTGGCAAGGCCACTGCCAGCCATCAGCTGCCTCTGGCAGCAAGGCAAGCAGCCATTCAGCTGGGCAGCTGCGCGGTCCTCTGCTGCTGGCAAGCCTGTGGCCTTGCTGCCTGTCCCTCCACAGCTGCTGAATTTAGAAGCAGCTTCAACAGCCAGCGTACTGCCTGCCTGACCCACTTGCAAGCAGTCCACAATCTTGCTACATGCAGGAGGTGCTTGACAGCTAATCCATCCCACGCAGTTCCTGCCCGCCCTCGCTAGATCTGGCCCTCAACTCTTTTGAGTGAGTGGCACTGCAAGTCTCAAGGTTGTGTTCCCCCCACACAAACACCACCAGCAAAATTTGCAGGCAGGGGCGCGCCACCATCAATGTATGCACTGCCACTGCTTCAGTCGCTCTCACAAGCTGCTCAAGTCTCCCTGCCAATTGCCCCTACATCCCACTTCATGTTGGTGGCGCTCCAGATGACGATGTCATAGTGCTCCCACACAGCCGCCAGGAACTGGTGCAGATAGGGACGCGCCAGCTCGTGGGGGCGCTCTGCCGAGGAGCCCAGGTCAAATAAGGTGTAGTCAATGTCCAGGACCAGACACTTCTTCCCTCTGCGCGGGGGATGCAGGACCTTGACCTCCACGCTGTGCACCCGCCGCCGCAGCTTCTCCTGCAGGCAGCCAGGGCCCAAGTTCGCTATGCAGTGGGTCTGCCCACATGCAACTTCTCCAGCAGACAGCAGGGGATTGTTGTGCCAGGATGTGTTTGTTGAGGTGAGCATGCCAGGCAGTTGTAGGGCAGCCTTCCCTACACCACTGGCAGGAAGAATTGTTGGTGGCTTTTCATGCTGCAAAACCTGACAGGAGCCACTGCAAGTCCTTCTGTGGCAACAAGCGCCAGGCCATCGGTGTCATGTTGTGCAGATGACTGCACATGGCCAGCATAGCCTAAGGCTGAAGTGCTGCCCATCGCACAACCTGCACTGCTGTCATCACAGCAGGGCTGCTCTGCCCAGAGGCAAATGTACTTACATATTCACATCCCTGCAAGAGGGCTGACTTGATGTGCTGCGGACCCCCACCTGGTTCTCTTCCCTGTTGCGGGGGTCCACCTCCTGGAGCCCCTCCTCAGGCAGGTCGAAATCGTCCTGGACCTGCGGCGCCACCTGCAGTGTCAGCACCAGCACTTCACCATGTTGCTCCCAGGAAGCTGGCAGTGGCACTGCAGGCAGCACCTTTGGCATCACGTACACAGGCAGATCTACAGGCAGGGCACCAGCGCTGCAGGCTGCCCCTCCTCAGACAGGTCCATTTGAAGCCTGCACAGGGCCACCAAACTTCAATGTGCAAAGAGGCACCAGCAGTGAAGGGCGGGGCTGCACCGATACTGCATGGACGTCTTGAAAGTGCCAGTATCAGCCAGCTTCTGGGCAGACCATGCTCCAGCATTGCAGCAGCCTTCTTGCAGCGCCATCTGCAGGGGTTCCACCAGCACACGATACAGATGCGGGTCTGGCAGCGTACAGTGATCTCTTCGTTGCAGCGCCCAGATGCAGCCACTGGCAGATACCAGTCTTGCATATCCGGATCTCCTGCTACCGCCAACCTTGGGAGCCAACGCTGAGGCCACACAAGAGCAACTAGATTCTGCCAGGACTGACTCACCTCTGACTGCTTGTCCAGCGCCTCGACATGAGCTTCTGGCTGCCCCATCATCATGATCTTCTGCCCCTCCTTGAGGCTGAGACTGCTGACTGGCAGGTCATCATTTGCAGGCTTGCCTCCCTTAGCCTTGAGACCAATCAGCCTCTGGCGCTTGGGCAGCACTGCAGTCTGCTCCTCAATCTGCAGGGGAATACAGAGCCTGTACTGTATCTGAGCAGGGAGAGCAGCACAGATGAGCGAGCTGCTTGACACTCTGTGTACCTTGCGCTTGAGGGTGTTCACAGTGTCTGTCTCCTGCAGGGGGATGTGAAGCTCCTTCCCGCTCCACTTGATCAGTACTGTTGTCGACATCAGTATTGTTGTGTCTTGCAGGGCTATGTATTGGCTTAGATCAGGCACAACACCAGCCTGACTGCTCAGGTGAGCAACGGTAGGTCAAGCCATCTGCGATGCCTGATATGACCTCTATGATGGACAACAAGCATGAGGCAGCTGATATCGATGAGGGGGAGCGCATGCTGCAAGACTTTGCAGCTTCCTTCCTGCAAGCCAGGATCAAATGTCATCAGCAGCGCAGGCGGTACCTGAGGCAGGCAGGAAGCCGTTTTCTGCTGCCCAATGTAGGGTCCCCATGCATTGCTCCATTAGCCCGTTGAGCTGACTTCCTTCATGCAGAAAGAGGCAGCTATTTATGTGCAGAGGAGGTGGCGGATCTGGTGGCCGTGGGTCAGCGCGCGCAGGAAGGCAGCCAGGAGAATCCAGCATGCGTGGCTCAACTACAGCAGGAGGCGAGTGTTCAGTTTCTACAGAGACTTGATAGGCTTCAGGTCAGCTGCGCTGATAGCTTTGCTGTGGTTGAGATCCTAGGCATGTCTTTGGCTCTGAACTGACAAAAGCAGGGCACGGTATGAGCCTGCAGCAGGGTAGCGCCCGGGACTCTTTGTCTGCAATTCCTGACACTGCTTTTGCCAGACCTCAGACAGCAGGTGCTGGCTTGCTGCTGCAGGCAGGCATCAGACCCAAAGGAGCTGCTCAGATGTATCAACCCGCGCGAAGCTACACTTATAGATCCTGCAGCGGGCATCCACATACGCTTCAGGCTGGGGGGTGTGACCTTCCCACCCACTGTCCTGTACAAGATCTTTACTCACGCCCCTGTGGCTGATGTGTGCTCCTTGTGCCCACGAGATTATGTCAAGGTGAAGCCTGGTCGGCCCATACCTGCTGCTGAATCCCCAGCAGAAGCAGCACGCAGCCCGCCGGCACTTTGCTGGTCAAGCAGGCCCCTTGCTGGCCTGCAGGAGGCGCTCAGTCGGCAGAAGGAGCACCACCAGGGTCAAAAGCATGACCACAGAAGGCAAGGTGTCATGATGCACAGTCCCTCAGCAAGCTGTGAACTTGCCATGCAAGCCCTGCATGCCCATGCTGCAGCCTTTCAGCGTGCCTGACCCCACAGGCACCCCTTATTGTTCATTGTAGACTGCCTGTTTTGCTCCTGAAAGCATTCGCAGGCGGCAACAGGCCCAGGTGGACAGGAGGTGCAGTTGGGCACCTTTCTTGTTTTGGAATCCCCGCAGTCCTGACCACATTCATCTGCTCCACTCCTGCAGCCAGGCCCTAGGCCACCATGCCACTAAGGGCAGAGCCCAGGGTGGAGACACTGACTGCTGTACGTCCAGGCCCCCAGGGAGGCATGGTGCATCTGCAGGCGGCACCAGGACCGGGGGCCGATCCCCAGCATGGAGGGGTGGTACAGGCGCTGGGAGAACAACGGGTGGCGCCCCATTGCCCCCCGCATGTTTGAGGACCCAGAGGCTGCGGCGGAGGAGCGCAAGCTGCCGGCCTTTGGCCCCACGCTACTGGTGCGCAGGCAGGAGCGAGAGGCTGCCAGGCGCCTGCGCCGACGGCAGTGGATGGCCAAGCTCTATGCGTGAGTGGAGCGTCATCAGGGCCTGCACCGACCCGTGGATGGTGTGGGCAATGACCAGGTTGCCTGATTCTGAAGTGCATGTCGTGATAGACTCTTTTGCCTTTCAGCCAGGTCTGCACAAACAAGCTTCAGCAGCCAATGCATGCTGGACAGGTGCTGCTGGCTCACTAATAAAGTTGCTTGCTCCTGCTGGTGCAGCATGGCGCTTGCAGCTCCTGCAGAGTCAACTGACGGGCAGCTCTCAGCGGCAGAAGGCTTTGCAGCGAGCAGTGAGGAGCAGCCTCAGCCCCCCTGGCTGTCAGAGCATGCCGTAATCTCAGCAGACCCAATGCAGGCACACCAGAATGTCATTGCAGAACAGCAGCAGGGGGATGGTCTTACAGACTTTGCAGAAGATTCTCTACAAGCAGCAGCTGTTGTTGACTGGGTGGCACAGCTTGATTTTGATGCTTACCTGAGGTGGGCTTCTGATACTGCTCCTGCATTTCTGTGCGCTGTTACTGGCACTCACAACCTTGTTGCACTTACAGGGACTGGAACAGGCTTGCCAGCTCCTCTGGGTCAGAAGGTGCAGTGCCCAGATCAGTGTGTTCAGACTTGACTAGCATCCCTGATTGGGGGACGGCCTGGCAGCTTCTTGGTACATAGGTGTGACTGTCAGAGTTGTTGCAGATTCTGCCGGTTCATCATGCTACATTTCAAGAGTGCTGCTGAGTCCTGTACAGATGCATCAACTGCTTGTCATTCCAGGAGGTGGCTACAGCCACAGTTCCGGCTGGTGATCCCAGAGCAGGGCAGCTGTTGTAAGCAATCACCAGGCCCTGGGGACGCATCTCTTGCTGAAGCTTGTCAGCGGCAGCATTGAGCAGGCTGGCATCCCAGCACTGCGATGCCAACACCACAATGCCAGCCTGGCTGAGGTCTGCCTCCAGCATGTCCTGCTGGTGCACAGTGACGGTGGCCACCTGCACGGCACAATGTCAATCAATGGACTTGGCGTCGCTGCCAGCAGGTATCCTGCCTTACCTGATGGCGCCTCACAAGCTCAGCAGCAAAATTTGCCAGGGGCTTCAGTATCTCATAGCCTGCAGAGGCCGCAGAGCGTGACATGAATGGAATGCAGAGCAAAAGGACCCTTTACAAGCTCACCATCCGCCTGCAGGTGGCATGTGAGGGCACTGTACATTAGCAGCCAGCCTGTGCTGCTGCCCCACACTTGAAGCTGCAGACTGTGTCTCCTGCTGGTGGTAATGTGTTCAGCCACCTGCCAAGCACAAAGACCCACTTACAGTGAGCTGACTCAGTGATACTCTGCCTCCTGGCAGCCAGCAGTGTGCCCAGCACCTTACCAGAGGGTGCTCGCATAGTGTGATCCAGGACTCCAGGGGCGTCCAGCCATAGGCGAAATTGGCCAAGCTCCAGCTGCAGCAAAGAGTTGACGAGGTAAGCTCACCCCAAGTCTTTCCAAGCTTTCCCAGCCGCTCCACAACCAGCTCTGCTCATCATGCCTGTGCCACAACAACTCAGATTGCCTGAGCTCACAAAGCTACAACTCACTGACCCAGTGGATCTGGACGCCTTGGCTGCCTCCTGAGCGAGCGCAGCCTGGAACTGGACACTCTGCTGATGCTGATGCAGCTCCTTCAAGGCTGCTGCCAGGACATCTGCGCCAGCTGGCGTGCAGGCTGCACTGCTCCTCAATCGCCGGATGGCGGCTGCTTGCTGGTACTGCACTGCTGCTGCCCTGCAGGGGTGGTACCCGATCGGGTGGGCAAGCGAATGTGGACCCCTCTCTGCCTCACTGGCGTACTGCAGGTGCAACCTGACCAACGGTCAGCCAAGCGCAGCCACATGCTGCGCTGCAGATCCTGTGCTGCAGGCCCATTGACATCCGACCTTGCCCACACTTCCTTCTTAAGCTGCTCGCATTCAGGCATCCTGGCTGTCCACTTGAGCACGCAGCGCAGCTGCTCTCCAAGGTCCTGCAGCACGTCTCGGTCAAGTGAGCTGCACACAGGGTTTCTGAAATGCAGCAGAGCTTCTCATGGCAGGTACCTCTGCCACAGCTCCCTGCTTGTCACCTGCCTGCTCCCCATCAACAGGGATCTCACAGAGTGCCTGCAGGCCGCAGCAGCAGATTGAGTGGTTTCATGGCAAGCTTGTGCTTCAGCGATGCACAGCTTGCCTCAGTCACCGCTTGCTTGGTGATCATCAGCATTTTCAGCTGGCGAGCCAGCATGATGTGTGCCTGACACCTGCAAGGTCATGGCAACAGCTGCAGATTGAATGCCTGAAACAGGGGCAGGCGTCTCATTGCTGCCCTCACTTTGCATCAGCAGGCTGCCGCTGCACCTCCTCCAGGCTGCGAGTGGCACCAGCCTGCAATATTTGGATCAGCTCCTGGGCCTGCCGCAGGCACAGCTCCATCGCCTGATACTGTTGGGCCCTGCTTGATGGGCTGTTTGATCCTCTGAACCTCTACATACTGGAGCTCCCGCTCATGCTTTCTCTTTCTTGCTTTCTTCTGGCTGTGACACACCTGGAGAAGCTAAGCCGTGGCATGCAAAGGCCACTCAACCTGTGCTGACTGTCAAAGCCAAGGAAGGTGTGGCACTTTCTGGTGAGCAAAACATCAGCTTCATGCATTTGCAACGAGCTCCAGTCCCATCTCTTTATTTGTGGTGTGCTTGTGTGTAGGAGACTTTGGACAGGAGCACAGACATCAACCTGAGCCTAGCTGGCAAGGTCTTGGGCTGAGGCCAGGATGACGGGAATCCCCCACAGCCTGCATAGCAGTGCTTGACGGATCAGCGAGAGGGCTTGGCGGCCAACTGGCAGGATGTGGGGCTTCTACATTCCTATCATGCTCTGCGTGGGAGTCATAGTGTACAGCTTGTGAGTACAACAGGGCGTTCCCAGGCTCATTGAGCTGCCTATGGGGCGGCTGTGCCCACAGGACACTCTAGTGCTCATCTGCACTTGCTGCCTACAGGGCAGGTGTGCTTGCAGGGCCTCATCTCACATTGCTGCCTACAGGGCAACTGTTCCCGCAGTGCCCAAGTCTGCCTCTCCTCAGCTGAGCAACTGAGTCCTTGCCCACACGCAGGTTGCGACACTATGCAGCTCCAGGAGTGCCACTCTTTGTGCGCATCGTAGTCTCGGTGGCATGGACCACATCACTGAGCATCGTGGCTCTGGTGCCCATCGACGTCTGGAACACTCTGCAGCACAAGAGCGGGGGCACGGGCGGCCCCATTGGCGTCATGTGGAGCATCTCTTACTGGTCAGCAGCTGCAGTGGCGTCTTATACAGAGATGTGACGGGAATGTCATGCTCTGGGCCTGGCTAGCTGACTCCTGGGTCTGAAGCTGTGCGCTGTGGGCTGGCTTGGCTGATGCCTGGCATGGACTGCCTTCTGAGCTTCATGCTTGGGCAGTCCATTGAACAGCGGAGACTTTGGCTTGCAGGACATCACAGGCCATGACCTGGATCCTGGTGCCCTGGACCATGGGGTTTGTTGATGACGGGAACTTCACATGGTTTCGCAGGTAAGCAGGCGTGGCCACAAGGGAGGTGCTGCCTGCACGCCGGCAGCTGGCCGTAGTGCTCAGCCCTCTGCCTGCTGAATCTGCCCTCTGCAAGACTCCATCTGTGCTGGACTGCTTATGTTTGACTGCCATGAGCTAATGTTGAGCCGTGCACCTCTGTGACTGTAAGCTGCTGAGCAGGGCTGTCATGCAGATTGTTTGGCAGCATCAGAGGCAACATGGTATTTCATGCGTCTGTCGGGTCCATCGTTATCATTGGTGAGCCTCATTCTACCTGCATTAGTTTGACTTTCTGTAGTATCATGATGTGCCCTTGACTGTGGCCATAGCTGACTTTGATTTGCCGCGCTGCAGGCGTGATCCTGCTGCTTGCCACCGGGCAGCTCACATTCTCAGCCCTGCCTCAGCTGGCATTGACATTGTCAAACACCTATGGTGCGCATGTTCCAGCTGACGCAGCGCAGTCCAGCTGTACTTTTGTGGTGGCGACTAGGTCCCTATGCTGTGTTGAGCCCCTCAAGTAGCTCTCTGTTCTGTGCAGGTCTTGTGGCGGGCGTGTTTCTGCTTGGCTTTGGGCTGGTGGAGATCCCTAGGGCTCTCTGGAACGCCTCAGATCCAGAGGGGCGCCTTCAATACCTCCAGTACAGGTTAGACCTGCTACTGCAGTGCAGGCATGCTGCTTGTGACTGTTGGCATGCACAACTCTCCTGCCTGGGGTACTTGACTTGTTCCTCCCCACAGCAAACCTGGCCTGCTGCTGGCTGCCAAGATGTGGTGGCGCGGCCTCCTGCCAGCAGCATTGTGGGGCTGCTACTCCCCTTTTGACTGCAGAAGAGGAGCTGGCTGCCTTCTGCCTGACGGCTTGGCCGCCTGCTGCCCTTGTCTGGAAGCAGGCTGGGATGCCTGCTGCATAGCACAAGCCCTGGAGGAGTCAGCCTGAGGATGTACCCTGCCTCTAAGCTTGCCTGAACATACAGGACCTATGCTTCCGCTCCATGCATAGGAGTCAAGGTTGTGCAGCCTGTATGCTGCAGCCTGCATTCCTGGTGCCACACCTGCTGCAGGGTGGGCCGCACAGCAGACACCTTGGAAGATGCAGCCTTCGAGCTGCAGTCTGTTATTACTGTTGTTGAGGCCACGCACCAGCCCATGAGTCGGAGGGACCCCCTGCGACCCCTGATGGACAAGATCTATGAGTACGCGGAGAGGCACTCCCCCTTCAGTCCATCCATGTGCACCAAGGCGCGTTCCCCTGCTAGTTTGGGGTGTTGATGCAGCCGCTCGAGCTGCCGGCCCATCCATTGGGGCTGAGGGCTATGGGCTGCAGTGTTGCCGGACCCTGAACAACAGAATCCACTCTTGGATGCGCTGCATCCTTCTGGACGCTTGCAGGCAGGCTGCAAGCAGACGCAGGCTTCAGGACAGCAAGCCAGTATGCAGTGCAGGCTTATCATCATGCCATGTGAGAGTGGACGGGAGGCTGGTTGTCCACAGCATCAACAGCCTGACCACAGCTAGCACGCCCTGCAGGACTCAAGCGGCCGCATCAACCTCGACGACCTCAAGGATGGGGATCTAGACTATGGCTGCGACGAGGTTGGGCTGGCAAGCCTTCGACAGCGCTTGCGGCGAGCCGTGCACAACTTTGAAGGTGACAGCTAAATTTTGACCGACTTGCAGTCGTGGTGGGTTGCAGAGTCACGAAGCCCACCCTGTGGACAGATGAGCTGAGTATCTAGTTGCGCACAGACAACTCCAGGAGCTGATGTTAGTTGCAAGTGGCTATCAGTTGCAAGTGAACATGTGGTGGCTTCCCTGCAGGCGACAAGGCCAGCTATGTCAACGCTGTTCAAGCTGCCTGCAATCTGGAGGTGATTGTCAAGTGCCGGCAGAGTGGGGACTACACACAGCGAGCTGTGCCAGCCTCAGGTGACTGCCAGCGCTTGACCTGCCTGTCCCTTGTGCTGCACTATGCACGCTGGCTAGATCTGATCAGTCTGGTCTTGGCTGCTGCTGCTTCAGCTGCCTTTCTGCAGCACCTGGCTTCCTGTCGCCAGAAGCAAGATCATGTCTAGCCCGCGTAGTTGCCTACAGCCTCAGCATCCTAACCCTGCTCCAGCCCCTAACCCCCGCACCCCTTCTGCAGGAAAGCTGAACTTCAAAAGTGCCTCACACACATTGCTGTCATCTGTGCAGCTCAGCAGTCCCACCCCAAGGAGATCATGATCTACAAATGCATCGTGCACCCCTGGGTGCTGAAGCTGTGCTCGCTGGTGTTGGCGGGCATCTCCTTCATGGTGGTCTGGTCTGAGGCCACCATCGGCTCGGGGCGCAGCCCAGACCTCTCCCCTTTCTCTCAGGTCAGCTCTCCCATACTGTGGCTTCCAGGCTGATGCACGCACTGTCGCCTCCAGTTCTGCCTTGTGTGTCTGCTCTGCATGCATCTGCCCCAGCTTTGGCTCATGCTGGCGGTTTGCCATGTCCCCAGGAGTCCAGCATGTCTGCCATGCAGGCCATCCATGCAGCCAAGCACGGCGAGGTGGCCACCCAGCTCCTCGTCATGGCCCCCCTGGTGTACATGTGCATGTGCTGCCATTATGCGCTCATGCGCCTGGGGGTCCTCAAGTTCGGGTGGCTCATGCGCATGGGCATCGGCTTTGTCTACCACATGGTGCCCCACTGCACCCACTCGCAGTCCCTGCTGCGCAACGGCGGCTGGGTCTGCCGCTTCATTGCGCCCATCTGTTACAACTTTCTACATGTCATCCGCATGCACCTCTACCTCAGCGCTGGCGAGGTGAGCGAGCTCGTGCAGCTTTGTGATCCTTGCTGCATGTTGTCCGGGAGCAGGCGTACCCCAACGCCGGGCGAGGTGCAGGCACCTGCTGTTGCGAATTTGGTCTGACATGGCTCAACCTCCCTACCATTTCAGCACTGCATGCCTTGACAGAGGCATACCAACCTGAGCGCTGGCGAGGTGTGGGCCTGCACTCTGGCACAGACTTTCCACATACTGTCATCTGCATCTCTGCACCAACAAGGGGTGCTGCGCTTGTCCTGCGGCTGCGTCTGCCCTCTGCTGCTCTGTGGATATACATGAATCTGGACTCAGTATCTGGAACCTGGCTGTGCACCTGTTCCACCAGTTGTGCTTGTGTTGTATTGAGGCTGCCTCCGTTACTGCGCGCAGACCACCGTCTTTAGCAAAAAGATGGGCAAGGCGCTGAGCGATGTGCCCATCTTTGGCCAAGGTTTCAACAGCTGGTTCCCCATTGTGGTGGTGGTCTGGTGCGGCATGCTTTTCCTCAACGTCTGGGGGGGTGTTGCCCGAGTGTGCCTGCCCTCCCGGTATCGCTTCAGCGAGGGGGGCAGCAGCGAGCACCATGAGCGTGGCAGAATACTGCTGCGCAAGGAGCAGGTCTGTGCAGCAGTCTTGTATCCTTGCATGTGCAGCATGCTTGTCCCTGCGTCAACCTTGATTAGGCTTCGCATATTGTTTGGGCCGGCAGCTTGCTGTGTAGATGATGGCATCCTGTGATGCACCACTTTCTGAGCCAGCATTACCTGGAAGGGGATGCGGGAATCTGCGAAGAGACAGCTAGGTTGGCGTCAGCGAAGCGGCTCAGAAGCACAGCATGTGACTGCCATCGTTTGCATGCTGCAGGACTGCCTGCTGAGAGGCAGGCCTATCTCAGAGGCCCTTGACCTTTGGGGCACTTGCGAAGCCCCTGGCACACCTGGGGCTCGCGCTCGCATAGCTGCCGGCAGCAAGGGCAAGCCCACTGCAGGCGCCACCAGCAGGTGGCGTTGCTTCTCCTCAAGTGCACATGCACTACACTGAGTGGAAGACAGTATCGGGAACAGCAGCAAAAGTGCAGCCTGCAGATGATGCCTCTGACGCCAGCCTTTTATTGATGCCTGTGCTACCCTGGCTGAATGCAGAATGAGCATGACGCTTGTGTGACCTGGCCTGCTCCACGCCAGCTGACCATGGCCCCTACTTACTGCCTAGAGACCTACAGCCCAAGACAGCAGATGACAGCACCACCTTCCATACCACTTGTTCGGATTGTAGTCCCTTTGTACTGCAGGTTGGGCATGGCGCCTGAGGCTGCAGAGGACAGCAAGACAGCCAAGCGCTGGTCGCGCAGCAACCTGTCTGCCGCGACACAGGCAGCTCTAGGAGGGGCTGTCGAGCCGCCCAGCCTGAGCGGCTCCAGCCAAGCCCCCCCAGCGGCAAAGGGTCCCCAGCTGAAGCACTCCCTCATGCAGCACAAACATGGCAGCAACGACTCTCTAGGGGGCATGGCCAGGCCCTCACCACCAGGTGGGTGGCTAAGCAGTGCACCTATACCCCTCGCTTATTCCTGACAGTGCCACTTAGCAGACTGCTATTGCGGTGCTGTCCTTGTCAGGTGAGCAACATCGTACTCCTGCCATGTTGGGGACCGCTCTGCGGTCTTTGCAAGCAATAGCCGCAGTGCCATCTACTGTTACTGCACCTGTGCTAACCCTGCAGGTCACTCTGGCGGCAGTCGAGCAGTCGGCGGCTTGGACGACATATTTGCGCGCATGTCGCCCAGCACCAGCGGTACAGGCACTGGTAGGATTGATGATGATGAGGACGACAGCAGGGATGGCAATCTTTTGGGGTCTGCAGAGGACAGTCTGGCAGGCACCCACGTGTCATGGCAGGCCAGGCGTGGTGGGAAGTGATGTGCATGTTTTGTGAATGACCTGCTGGATGCTGAGACTGCTCTCTTCTCCCTCTGCTCCCCCTTGTACTTTCTGCTTCTGAATTTTATTGCCCCTCCCTGAAGAGCCTGCTGAATCTTGACTTCCTGCTGGCCTGCACATCTGGTAAGCACTGGAGCCACTCACATGTAAGCAGATGTTTGTGCCCCTCGCAAGGCCAGCAATCCAGTCCATGGAAGCTGCAGCCCATTAGTGGTCAAGCTGCAGGTGCATCAGCTGGGTTGTGACGCATTTCAGGCCTGCCCACATGATCCTGGAAATGACAGCCCTGACTGCCCGCTCTGCTGCGGCTACCCACCAACATCTTTGATATGCAGCCAGACAGCCTGGTGGGAGGGCAGGGAAAGTACTGCATTCAGAAGAAACAGTATCAACCCCTGCTTGACGGCAACGCAGCTGGTGCATGCCCATAAAGCATGTCAAAAACTGCTCGGTAAACACCATTCATGCTTGCCTCTAATGATGTTGGCAGTGATCAACACCACCTGCACGCCCAGCCAAGCTGCCACAGTATCTACTTTCGTCATCTCCTGTTTGCAGGCCTCCCAATGGGACATGACTGCAGTTACACCTGTGATGCCCTGAGCATCAATGCAGATGAGGGTACAGGGAGTGCCAGTGGACTGATGCAGCTGTCTTGAAAGCTCGATATTTGTGATCAGACCAGAGATGCTCAGTGCACATCTCAATCTGTGAAGGAACGAAAGTATGTTGGCCCAGATTCCCTCATCTTTGCCTTATCTTAATTTTCTGAGCTGTCACTGCATCTGTTCTGCAAGCAGACGTGACTATGGCCGCCTGCTTCGCCCAGGGCACCTTTTCAGGGATGGAGTTGAAGGCTGGGACAAGCGGCCGCACTGTGGCTGTCGCGCCTCCCCGCGCCAGCAGGCAGAGCAGGACAGTGTGCCAGGCCTCCAACAGCAGCAAATCGGCGATGAAGGTACGCAACCACCAGGATCCCTGGCTGTTCTCCTTGATCCTCACCCATGCAGCTGTGCGCCAGCAGCTCATTGCATTCTGACAGCTTGTCCTAGCCACTCTTCCCAATCCATAAGGTCTGCTGATTACAGCGTTTCTGCATCTTGTGGCAGGGCAAGCTGGCAAGCTTTGGCGCATGCGCAGCCACCCTCCTGGCAGCAGGACAGGCACAGGCGACGACACCACAGGAGATTGCAGAGGTGTGCAACTGGCAGTCTCGTGGGTGATGTTGCTTGCTCAGTGACAGCAAGGTGCACAGCAGGCCTGAGTCGGTGGCTGCCAAGGTTTTCAGCACCGGCCAGCAGGGAAACGCTTGGCAGGGAAAGGCTTGGTCTGTTGTCATTGCCAGCATGAGGCCATCAGGCCGCTCAGCTGAGCAAGCAGAAGCAGCCGACTGGCTAGCTCTTGTGCTTTGGCCTGCCCTGCTCTGGATGACGCTTAGTGCTGTTTGCTGTTTCCTGCCTTGCCCTGCCCAGGGCTACTTGTCCTCTGCTCCATGCAAATGTGAGCAGCCTGTCCCCCTGCCTGCAGCTGGCAGCTGGCGGCGACAACCGTATCCTGATCATTGCCACCGTTTTTGTGCCTGTGATTGGCTGGGTGGTGAGCTTCTGTCTTTTGATGCGTTGTACAAGTGCTGACAGGATTGGGGCTCCCTGTGTATCAGTGTCCAGAGCACCGCTGCTGTGACTTGTTCTGCCTGCTGCTGTTGGCTGTCAAAGCTTCATCATGAAAGGAGTTTAGCGAGCATTTTGTCACTGCTGCTGCAGGGCTTCAATATCATTGGCCCTGGTGAGTGTACCTTGGGCCTGCAACATGGTGCAGCGCCTCTTGCAGCCTCTGCTGTCGGCAGCAGCCTAGCTGCACCACTCATGTGATGTGGCCTGTGCTCCATTTGTGATGCAGCCATGCTCCAGGGCAGCCTAGCCGGCGTGTTTGCTTGTGTCCTGCTTCTCCCCACAATGTGCGCCCTGTTCTTGCGCTGAGTGTGCCTGGGATCCAAGCATGCCTCATAACTGCGTCCCCCCCGCCCCCTCCCCCCCTGCTGATAATGTTTCCTCCATGCCCTGCATCCAGGCCTAAATCAGCTCAGAAATATGGGAAACAAGGTATCTACCTTCTTTCGCTTTAGTTCTGCTTCTGCGTCACAGGCTGGCTTTGTGGTTCCCAGACTGACATCTGCTGTCACCTCCTGCTGCAGAAGCGTTCCATCGCCACTGGCCTGGGCCTGACCGCTGCCTCTATGTTGATGGCGCAGAATGCTGACGCAGCCACCGATGTTGCACAGATCGCTCAGAAGGCTGGTGACAACCGCATTCTGGCCGTGGCAGCCCTACTGACGCCTGCTCTGGGCTGGGTGCTTTTCAACATTGGGGTGAGAACAGCTGACTATGATGCAACTGCAGAGACGCAATGATATGCAGCTGCAGCACATGCATGTCTGCAGCTGATGCTCAAGATGTGTGACCTTCTGCTCGAGTACGTGGCCCAGTCAGTGTGTATATACAATGTCTGGTGCACAGTCACTTTGGATATTGCAGCCAGTGCACAGGGATCATGTCTGCTTTGAGGTGGGCATTGCAGCCAGTGTGCATGCATGGTGTCTTTCCTTATGTGGGCATTGCAGTCGATGTGCACTATGTGTGCTGACAGCTGATGCACGTGTGCTTCAACAAAAGAGGCTGCATGTGTTTGACAGGTGCAAGACACCTGATTTCACTGGCTCCCCTGCTGCAGGGCCCTGCCACCAACCAGCTGAAGCAGATGAGCCTGAAGAAATGATTGAACAAAATCCACAGGCTCGACATGCTGCAGATCCCCCCTTTTTCGAAAAATTCTTGATGAGAAGAAAACATAGGTCAATTGCAAGATAGGGAATTTCATCTTAGCAGGACTTGGCTTTAGGCTTTTCACATCAACGGCTTACCATGCAGCCCAGTAGATGCTCCCCATGCAGGCTAGGGCAGCTCTGAGAGATTTGGGAACAAATTGCATAGCAGCGCACAACATGCAAGGCACAACTCCACAATAGGTGGTCCAGCAACCGCCTCTCAGGTCTCCCACATTGCCTCCGTACACATGCCAACACTGCACCTGAGAGTTGCTCCATAAGCAGGAGTAGAACTACAACAGCTTGGCAGCATACATACAGTACATCCTGAAAGCAGGTTAGACATGGCCTTCAACCACCTCAGCGTCACGCACTGATAGCTGATCTCAGGGACAAGCCAACAGTTTAGTAACTCTCGTTGATTGTCACCCCCGACTTGGCTGCCCCATGCAGCCCTGCCTGGCAGACTCCGGTCTGCCTGAAGTGAACGGGAGCATGCCCATGTCTGCACTGAATATATACGACAGATGCAAGTCCCTACTTCAGGCAGCGCATTGCGCAGCATTGACATTCGTGGATGGCCCTTGCAAGCTCATCGAGAGAGTGGAATTAAAGTCCGGGGGCCACAATGAACGGGCATGAGACTGACAATTCATGTAATCATGGCAAAAGCAGCACTGATTGATGCATAAGCAGCGCTGCACGCACATACTTAGCAAGCAAAATTGGGGGATGGTCATCAAAGAGGTCTGTCAGAGTCTGTCCTGGCGTCTGGAATAGGTGGCTGTGGGCTTTGCGCAGGTCATCGAGCTGGGGACAGTGCAGCAACATGTGTTGCTCGTCTTCTATGGCGGTTGCTGATGTGCAGAGGCGGCAAGTCCTCTCGTGTCTGGCTTCTGATGTGTAGCGGCCTGTCTCAACTCTCAGCCTATGACTGCTGCAGCGGATCTGAGCCATTGATTTGCGCAGTCTGTAGCCTCTGATCTGCTGGATGTAAGCTTGCATGGTGTACGCTGCGGTGAAGCCGCGCATCTGCCTGTACGTTGCCACGGTGCTGTCTGAGTTCTCCGCAAAGAGCCGCTCATGGCGCTCTGTGCTGGGGGCGCTGGCAGGCCTCCCGCGGGCCTGCAAGGCAGCAGATCCAGCAGGGGTACGCAGGAGCCTAAGGTTTTCCACAACGGGTGTGCCATCAAACATCGCCCAGAACAGTGGGTTGTCAGATGCAGTGCGAGTGACATGGCAAATGCGCAGCCTGAACTTGTCAACTTGTTTTTGCCAATGCACAGCAAGCGAGTATCTGCCAAACTCAGCCAGGGCAATCAAGTGGTGCGTGGTGCGTTTCACTCCCAGCAGGCCACGTAAGAACTGGAGGGGGACGCCTTCCAGCACTTTGGTGACCGTGCTGCTGGCATCATGGTGCCAGAACCGCACCTCACAGCCATAGCTGAGGATGGGCAGCACCAATCCTCATTGAACAAGTTGCACATGCGCTGGGGGTGCACATAACCAAGCTGGAAGCATCTGCGGCGCATGGCATGCATGGCTTTGCGTGCAGAAGCTGCAAGACTCCCCAGAGCAAGACGGAAGTCCCGTTGCGTTGCGTGGAACCACAGGCCCAGATATTTAAAGCTGTCCTTGCGGGTGAGCACTCTCCCGCCGTATGTGAAATCCCGGCAGGGGGTGTGCCGCAGCTCAAAGACCAGCACCTCAGTCTTTTCCAGGTTCACTGTGAGGCGCCTCTTCTTGCTAAAGTCCTGCAATGCATCAAGCATGTTCTGTAGCCCCTCTGCTCTGGTGCCTAGTATGGCAAGGTCATCTGCGTAGAGCAGCAGCGGCAGAGGCTTTTGCATCTTCCACTCGCGGCCCGCAACTGTGAACCAGTAATCGGCAAGGCTTGGGGCGCCATTGCCTGGCACAGCTTTCAGGACCTTGTGCAAGCAGTCAAGCAGCAGCCCGAACAGCAGGGGCTGAGGGGACTCCCCTGCTGTACCCCCTGAAAGCACCTGAAAGCCCCAGAGGTGCCCTGTGCAGTTCTCACTGCAGCAGAGTCAACACCATAGAGGCCCTGCAGACACTTCAGGAACTGCCCCCCGCACTCCAATGTTGGCCAGGACAGCCCAAAGCACATGAGAGAGAGAGAGAGATGGATTTAAAGTCCGGGGGCCACAATGAACGGGCATGGGACTGACAATTCATGTGATCATGGCAAAAGCAGCACTGATTGATGCATAAGCAGCGCTGCACGCACATACTTAGCAAGCAAAATTGGGGGATGGTCATCAAAGAGGTCTGTCAGAGTCTGTCCTGGCGTCTTGAATAGGTGGCTGTGGGCGTTGCGCAGGTCATCGAGCTGGGGACAGTGCAGCAAGATGTGTTGCTCGTCTTCTATGGCGGTTGCTGATATGCAGAGGCGGCAGGTCCTCTCGTGTCTGGCTTCTGATGTGTAGCGGCCTGTCTCAACTCTCAGCCTGTGGCTGCTGCAGCGGATATGGGCCATTGATTTGCGCAGTCTGTAGCCTCTGATCTGCTGGATGTAAGGTTGCGTGGTGTACGCTGCGCTGAAGCCGCGCATCTGCTTGTACGTTGCCACGGTGCTGTCTGAGTTCTCCGCAAAGAGCCGCTCATGGCGCTCTGTGCTGGGGGCGCTGGCAGGCCTCCCGCGGGCCTGCAAGGCAGCAAATCCAGCAGGGGTACGCAGGAGCCTAAGGTTTTCCACATTGGGTGTGCCGTCAAACATCGCCCAGAACAGTGGGTTGTCAGATGCAGTGCGAGTGACATTGCAGATGCGCAGCCTGAACTTGTCAACTTGTTTTTGCCAATGCACAGCAAGCGGGTATCTGCCAAACTCAGCCAGGGCAATCAAGTGGTGCGTGGTGCGTTTCACTCCCAGCAGGCCACGTAAGAACTGGAGGTGGACGCCTTCCAGCACTTTGGTGACTGTGCTGCTGGCATCATGGTGCCAGAACCACACCTCACAGCCATAGCTGAGGATGGGCAGCACCAATGCATTGAACAAGTTGCACATGCGCTGGGGGTGCACATAGCCAAGCTGGAAGCATCTGCGGCGCATGGCATGCATGGCTTTGCATGCAGAAGCTGCAAGACTCCCCAGAGCAAGGCGGAAGTCCCGTTGCGTGGCATGGAACCACAGGCCCAGATATTTGAAGCTGTCCTTGCGGGTGAGCACTCTCCCGCCGTATGTGAAATCCCGGCAGGGGGTGTGCCGCAGCTCAAAGACCACATGGAATTCTCGAAATTCAGTGGGTCAAAGGTCAAACGCATGAGAGTCAAGGTTTGCAGTCTGGGCATGATCTGGAGCCGGGACAAGGCTGGCAGGACGACTCAGCATGCAGCCCCAGCCAGACTTGGCTGACTTGGGCCACAGCCTGCTCAAGCTGCTCAACAATGTCCAGGCAGACAGCATGCCATCAGGAGCAGCTTCAAGCCAGCAAGGGTTGCATCTTGATGCAGCTGTGCAAGGCAACGGCGCCAGCCCATCTCCTGCGCACACCAATGGCGTACAGAAGGCAAAACGTGGGCCCCCACCAGGCTTTGGGGACTTCAGGACGCTGCCCTGGCCTGATCAGACGGCTGCTGCCTCAAGTGTACAGACTCAGGCAGGCCTCCCTTGCCTGTCTGGCATGGTGCAGATCATGGCATAGGTATCCACCTGACACCATCACTGACGCCCTGCAGGAGCATGACCTGGGAGCAGTACTGCTGGCACAGCTAAACAGAGCCTCACACCAACATCGAGGTCCCACTGGCCAGCCAGACGTCGCAGCAAGGGCCCAGGCTGAGGCTGCAACTGCCACTCCGCTGCTGGACCTCCTAGCAGCCGCCAGCAGCACCCATGTCGGCACAGGACAGTCGGCTGTGCCTTCACGGGCACGTCGCCACCAGCAGGGCAATGGAGTGCCTGGCCTGCTCATTGGACCAGCGCCAGACTTGGCACCAAGGCATCAGGCCGCGGCAGGCTTGGCGGCTGGAGCACGCGGGCCGGGGCATGCAGCCTGGTCCTCTGGCCCCCCCTCCAGCGCGCCCTGGACGGGAGCGGGATGGGCGACCCAGCACACTCTGTCAACTGCGTCATCTGATGCACTCACTTCCGGCTTGGCAGGCCTCCGCATGGGGCCTGCCCACGGCAGCATGGGCAGCCCTGGGGGTCATCACCAGCAGCCAGACTTCGGAGGTACCAGCACGAGTGGTGGTGGGGGTGGCTCCTCGCTTGGCAGCGAGGGCCTGTGGGGCGGAGGCCTCTGGTCAGTTGCGGGGGGAGGCAAGAGCATCTGGTCCTCAGATGGAGCTGGCGGGTTGCAACAGCAGGCAGAGGGCGGGCGCCAGATGGCGGGCGGGCCAGTAACGAGCCCCACCCAGCACAACCACCAGCCTCGCCCACAGCAGTCGGCATTCGACGGGTTTCATGGGCAGACCGCAGGCAGCCCTGCCGGGGGCGCCCAGCAGGCGCCATCGCTGGATGCACTCAAGCCCCTGTGGGGTGACGATGCCAGGGGTCGCCCGCAGGGTCCCGAGCAAGAGCAAGTGAACCACCTGCAGAGGCTGTTTCAGCAGCAGGCTCAGGGCCCGCTGCCCCAGCAGCTGGCCATGGTGACAGATCCCATCCTGCCATCTGCTGCCCCCAGCGGCAGTGCGTCTCTGGGGGGGCGGGGTGCGGGGCTTCCCCAGTGGGCCGGGCTGCAGCTGCCCGCTGACCTGCTGGAGGGCAATGTGGGGCTTGTTGGATCGCCCTCGCAGGCTGCCAAGCAGGCTGGGGCGCCCCCGCTGCAACATCAGCAAAGCCTGCAGATGCTGCTGGCGCGAGGCATGGCAGGGCTGCAGCCCCCGGGGGAGGGAGGGCCTTCGGGGCAGCAGCAGCTGCTGAATGCCTTGAGGCAGGTGAGGCAGCTATACACGTGGCAAAGCGCATCGCTGAGACGCTGATTGTCACCAGGTCTCAGGGAGAAGCACTGTCCTGTCCTTGTCAGAAGCGCTGAGGCATGTTTGGGTCATACGCTGCACTTCCACAGCCTGCCTGACGCAGAGAAGGAGTTTGTGCCAGAGCAGGCATGGTCCAGCCTCAGCTGTGCGTGCCAAGGTCTCAAGGCTGGACGTGCAACAGTTGCCGGGTGTCAAGAGCCCATGTGGCTGCAATGCTGTTCACTGCCTGGCCCTGGCCATGTCTGAAGCAAGGCCACCTGCTAGGTGGGCAGCAGGCATGGTCCTCTCCATGCAGGCCGTCCTGGCTGCATGTTGGTTCTCTACATCCTTCAGACACATGCTTTGCTTGTCGAGCGGGGGGAGGCGACAGCAGTGCACCATTCTGTCCTGCAGGCAACGGAAGGCGGGCAGGGCCGGCCTCCACCGCCGCCCAGGCTGGTGCTGCAGCAACCCCCAGGGGCTCAGCCCCCACCGCCGCAGCACGGCATGCCTCGCTACAGCAGTGCCTCCAGCCACCTGCAGCAGCAGCAGCAGCAGCAGCAGCAACCTCCCCACCACCAGCATCACCTGCAGCCGGGCGGGCTGCTGGCCAGGGGGCCCAGGGGACGGCGCGGGTGAGTCCTGCATGTGGCTGGGCTCCCGCTGCAGACAGCCTGTGTCATGAGAGGCCTGGCGGGGGGAGCACTATTGGTGGCGCCAGGGCTGATTGGCCCAGCTGACAGGTGCTTGCATTCCCCTACTGCTGGTGGAGCTTAACAAGAAAAACCCCAGTGGGGCATGGACTGGTACGTGCCACGGTGTGTCCTGAAGGCCAGCTGTTGTCCTGCTGAAGCTAACGACCTGCACATATCTGAAGGCATCCGCCTTCGCAGCCAGTGGCAGACATGGGGCCCCTCAGCGAGGGGCTGCACAGCATCGTGGCAGAGCTGCAGCCCGCTCCTGACGAACTGCAGCGGCAGCAGCAGGGCCTGGCGATAGTGCGCAGGGTGGGCGGCCTAACACAGCAAAGATGCTGATTGCATGTTGATGCCTGCCCCATAACGCGAACACAGTCGCGGTGTTGCAGTGCCAGGCTGCAGCAGCCCCATGTCTGCACCGCTAAGCCAGCATCAGCGCTCAGGCTCATCCTGCGCTGTGTCAACCTGCACCTGCGTTTGTGTTGCTGCCCCTGCAGTCTACTTCAAGCATGGTGGCTCCAGCTGCTGTGTGCAGACTCCCCAGCAACGTGGCCACTCTTTTTTTTGTAAGGACTCTGCACCGCATGCCTCATCCTGCAACCCCCTGAGTGCAGACCATCTGCGGCAAGGTGTCCGTCCTCTGCCATGCAGTTGCTGCTCCAGAGGTGGCCTCATGGAGAGGTGCACCTTTTTGGGTCCGTAGCAGCCTCCCTCAGCATCTGCAACAACAACGACATTGACGTCTGCCTGGAGCTCAGCACTGTAGGCGATGACACTGTGGGTACCACCTCACAAGTCTGTCTTGCTCAGACAAAGCACAGCAGCGATCAGTCTGGTCTCTGATAGCAGATCAGCCAAAACTTTTGCTGCAGATCTCCTGTCCTCAGCAGCTTTCTCATTGTGACTTTTGTGCCTCGTGAAGGCAAGCAAGGGCTGCCTGCACTGGCTGTCTACCAAGCTTGGCATGATGGTGTGTTGGCTGAGCAGCATGCGCGCAGCCCACCGACATGTGCAGGTCACGTCTATCCCATGGCTGTGTTGCCTGCAGGCGGCCAAGGCAGAGGCTGTTGAGCAGATGGAGCAGCTGCTGCAGGAGGCTGGCATGCAGGACATCCTGGCGCTCCCCAAGGCTCGCGTGCCCGTCATCAAGTTTGTGGTCGGCGCCACAGGCACCAAGGTACTGCATCCAGGCTTTTGTGTGGACCCATCAGCCTCCTGCTGCACGAAGTGGCACTGCAACGCAGTTTGTGCTGGGCTGGGGACCAGGCTGAGCCAGCTCAATCTCCTTGAGCCTTGATCCTTGGCTGCATTCACAGCTTGCACCACAGCTGGTTGCACAATTCCTGGTCCTGAGCAAGGCTTGCGTCTCTGGCACCCTGCCTGCAGGTCGACGTCACTGTCAACAACATTCTGGCCATCGAGAACACGAAACTCCTGAAGCACTACACTGCCCTAGATCCCCGCCTCGCACAGCTTGTCTACATTGTGAAGCACTGGGCCAAGCGGCGCCAGGTGAGGCTAGGAGGTCTTCCTGCCATCCTGGTGTCCCCACTGCAAGCATTGGGTTGAAGCATGTCAGGTGGGCCTGGCATGCTGTCACTGCGTGTGGGTCTATGCTGGGTGGGTGACTGCCTGCCATGGCATGTCTTCATGGGGGTGCACTGGGCCAGGCGGCGCTGGGTGAGGGGGAGACATGCTGCAGGTCCTGTTGGGTGTGACTCTCGGTATCCCCTTGCATTGTGTACTGCCTGAGACCTGAGAGACAAGCGCGCTTGTCACTTACAGTTGCTGGCGGTTGAGCACGCCACAGCACTCAGGACCTCAGCAAGGTACCAATACATACCTGCTGCAGCCCTGGCTGCTCTGCCCCTGCCCATGGCTGTGCCTCACCACCTTCCCCAGAAGCAGCCTGCGCCATGAGACCCACACATCTACTGCCTGTTTGCGCCAGAAGGGGCCGCTCCTGACCCACTGCTGCGCTCAGAGTTCAGCTCTCAGGCAGGGGACTCAAGCAGAAGTGCATGCTCCCTATGCTGGTGCGCTGCAGGTGAACGACAGCTACCGTGGCACCCTGTCCAGCTATTGCTACGTGCTGATGGCCATCCACCATCTGCAGCAGCGTTCCCCGCCCATCCTGCCCAGCCTGCAGGCCATGCCGGCCACCCACTTTAGGCAAGGCAGCTGGATGCACAGCCTTCTGCGCGCTTTGCTGGAGTGCTGCCAAGTCAGCAGTGCCTTTCATCTGCACCTGTACCCAGCTGTCGGCCTGCAGTGGCACATTGAGGCCAGCTGCCGTGCCCAAACCAGGCAGATGAGCAAGAGATGCCCAAGCAAAACCCACAGGCCGCCTTGCTGCACAACTTGCCTGCCAGGACAGCACCCATGCCCTTGCAGCCATTCCACCTCCTTCGTCAAAAGATCCCTTCTTTTTACCGGCTAAGCGCTTTCCTGCAGCAGCTGCATCAACTGTGCGACACACGCTCTGACACAGTCCACCCCAGGTGTTGTTTCAAACCTGCCCCATCCTCCAGGCTTCTCAGCACGTGATCGTACACAGCAGCCGCCTGGCGCCTGCAGGGCCTGCTCTACCCTGCAGGCTGACCAGTGCGTGATACACACAGCAACACGAAGCCGCCAGCTTCAAGTGTTGCCCTGCAGGAATGTGGGTCCCTGGTCCTGCCACTACTATGATCAGATAGACACCCTCAAGGACTTTGGGGCGGCCAACACAGAGTCGCTGGGGCAGCTGGTGTGGTCCTTTTTTGAGTACTGGGCCTGGAATCATGACTACAACAATTCGGTCATTAGCATCAGGACAGGGGGCTACATCACAAAGAGCCAGAAGGAGTGGACACGGCGAGTGGGCAACGAACGCCACCTCATCTGCGTCGAGGTCAGTTTGGTGACTGTTGTGCAAGCAGGCAGGAGTCCGACTCATGGGAACTTCCAGCCTCTGGGTGGGGGCCATTATGAAGTTGTGCTTGCAGTTGAGAATGCTATTTGTTCAGTCCCAGAGAGGGCTGATACAGCAAGCGCCACGTGACTACGTCAATATCAGCAAGGCATTCTGCGGCTGCATTAGGCTATTCGGCTGGGCTGTGCAAGCGTGAGAAGGACTGGAGACAGCCAGTGGACATCGTGGGGCCACCCTTACATAAGTGTGGCCCTGACATTGTTTTGGCAGCAACATATGCGCGAACATTCACGTGGTGTAGCTTGCACCGCCACCTGAACTGCATCTCAGCTATCTGCAATGAGCTGTGGGGGCAAGCTGTGCAGGACCGGGGAGCACTGCGGGAGCGTCTGATGTGCATTGGGACCACACTGCAGGCTGCCCAGCATCCTAGATTGCTGGGCTGGAAGGCCTGATGGTGCAGCAAGCTGCATACACCTTGGATCAGGCAGGCTGTCTGATCTGCACGAGGGCGTTGCCTAGGAAAGCCGAGCTGACTAACCTCAGCTTGCAGGTTGTTGAGCAAGAAGGCAGGGTCTCTGTTTCACATTTGGCCAGAGAGCTTCCAGGACGGGGTACCTACAGTGTTGATCACCTGCTCTGTAGCACACATATGCTCCCCATCTGGCGTGCAGGACCTCGCATGACCTTGGGTGTACAATGATAGGCAGAAATCGCTCATCACCCTGTGTCTCGGTGTAGTGCTGAGGCGCCCTGCTCTGCCGTGCAGGATCCCTTTGAGACCTCCCATGACCTGGGGCGTACCGTGGACAGGCAGACCAGCGGGGTGCTCCACAAGGAGTTTGAGCGAGCTGCATCCCTGCTGCGCGACCACATCAGTCCACTTGACCAGCTTTTTGATCTATACAGACCCGCCCTGCCGCAACAGCAGCCCCACTAGCACGCAGTCACAGTGGTGTGCTGTGACACAAGACCAGACCGGTCTCAGGTGTGACACCACAAGCTGAGCAGGCACCTTGCCGCTGGCTTTGAAAATGTCTGGGGCCCTCCCAGAGCAGTGCTAGCTAGCCCAGCTGCCTCAATCCAGTACTCTACAATAGGTACAAACCACCAGCCAGTATGTGCCAAACTGATGTACTTATCATTCAGTTCTAAGGAATGAAGTTCTTGATGTTGCCCTTTGGCTAGCTGCGCCCAGCCTGCAGGTGCAGTGACGCTGTCCCCACTGGCAGCACTTGTGCAACATAAACAAACATGTGAAGTCAGGCAGAGAACCACGACAGCCCCTGATGGTACCGGGGTATCACAGGCAGGAGCTGATTCTGCTGCTTTGCTTGTGCACACACTTCTGTCATTATCTGCAGATACACCTAGCGCCTCCCCACATGCCAGCTGCCAAGCCACGGCATCCTTCTGGTACCACAGCAGCTGAGAGAGCCTTTACTAAAAAGTAACGAGAGCTTCAGACTGAGGGATGGGGAGCTGGGCCAGGAGCAATTGCGCTTCAGCTTGTGGGCCACAGTGGCTCCTGGCCCTGGGGTTACAAAGGCTTGAAAAGGCAGGGCTTATATAGCCAAGCCAAGCAATCTTGTCAGCAGTAGTCATCTGCCAGCCAGCAAGGCAGCTGTAGCCAGGCTGCTGCTGCGCTCTGCTGCAGCATGCAGCCATTGCGGCATGCCTGAGAAGGCGCCCTTGCTCAGGTCGTGCAGGTCATGCATGGCCCAATACTGCCAGTCTTCCAAAAGGTACCGCCGCGCACCAGCTGCGCTCAGCAGCTGCTCCACCTGCATCATAGTGGATGGACTTCGACAAGTACAGGTCCAGGGTTGCATGCTCCACGTGGAGGTGCTTTCAGGTGTAATCAGCCCGCAGGCAACTTCTGCTAAGGCACATTGCATCCAATGCAAAGCCAAGCAGGCTGCCTTGAAGTTGCAGGCCCACCTTGGCAGCTGCCTCTGGCCCAGCCTCCCTTGCAGCAGCCAATGCCTTGGCTGCCTTCTGCCTCAACTCATGGCCTCTTGCCAGCAGTGGCACCCTGCAGCGGCCATGCAGGAGCAGGTCACACACGGCAGGAGCACACAGCCCCATCCTGCAGCAGACCACAACGTAGCAAACCGATGCTGCCGCCTTGAGCCAGTTGCACGCAGGGCCTCACCAGCGCTGCATTGCGAAGCTGCTGCGCAGTCGACTGGCCAGGAAACCCACCTCCAGTTCAGACACATGGAGGACCATACGACTGCCAGCTAATGATGTGGACTGACAGAGACACCAGGGCAAATGTGGCACCTCTCGGCAGCTGTAGGCAAAGCATGGGTACTGACATGGGGCAGCACAGCTGCGCTGCTGTCATACCTGGCCATCAACCCTGGGTTGAGCTGGGACACAAACAGCAGCGGCTGCTGGTCTATGGCTCTCAGGAAAGAAGCCACCATCTTGGAGACAGGGCGGGCGCTGAAGTCCCACTCCTTCACTACCAGTGCGGGCAGGGGCAGGCTGTCATTGCCCTGGCACTCTGGGCAGTGCAACAGGCCTGTGTACTCACAGCGTCGAGGTGCCTGCGTGCTACAGCGTGCCATCAGCAGGACAGTGCATAGGGCTGAAGCCTGTACTCTACCAAGCCTCCTTTCTAATATCTACAAGACCACACACTATGCCGATGCAAAAGCAGAAGGCCATTGCAAGAACTGCGCACAAGCAGAGATCCAGCCGTTGCTGACCTGCCATGGTGGCTTGCCAAGCAAAGCTGCTCAGGCCACCTGGCTAAGACTGCACACCTTACGAGACCCCCGCAACCATCCTGACGGCTTTGCCCCGGGCAACGGCAGCAGCTGCTTGCAGGCTGCACACTCCCCCTGCTGCAGCTCATGCAGCTCCTCATCTGAGTATTCGGGGGGCAGCAGCGTCTGCAGCTTGATGGAGCTACCCAGCCTGCATGGCAGCAAGCGAGTTGGCTTGATGTCAAACAGAGTGCAATTTGTGAGACTGCCAGGTGTGCAGGCATGGAATCCAGATGACGGGCAGCAGGCAGCTTCAAAGCTTTGAAGCGTACAGACACAGCGGTGCCAGGACACGACACCCAGTGAATCACAGAGAAGTCAGCAGGCTGTGCAGTCCCTGGGTTCAACACTCCAATATCAGCTGCTGGAACGACACAGCAGAAGGGCACTCATGCGTCAAGCTCCTCCCCACCTGAGACCAGCTGATCCTGGCTCCACCCCCTCCCGGATGGCTGGCAGCCCGCCAGCCCCGCCGGGTGCCCGCCGTGGGCTCCGTGGAGCGGCAGGCTCGGCTGCAGCTGCAGGGCTCTCAGTGGCAGCACTGCCACTCTGAGTCCAGCTGAAGGCGCTGCTGGCCCAGCCAAGCTGCTGGCTGCATGAAGGCTGCCCAGCCCTGCCCTGCCCGAAGCTGTCGGGAGGAGGGGTCAGCTGCGCAGCGTGGCTGCCTGCTGCCGCCCTGTCCCCCTTGGCATGGAAGGTTGCACACGCAGGGTCCAGGAAGGCAGCCACGAGAGGGGAGTGGGCCAGAGCGGGCGGCCCCTGGAGCAGCTCCTGCATGCAGTGGTCCAGCAGCGCGCAGCGAGCTGACACGACTGCAGGGCTCAGCCTGCAGGGCAGGGCAGTGGAACAGCAAGCTTGAGTGGCTGGTGCTGAGGCAGTCCTGTTGTATGGTGTGCACCCTGCCAACACTGCGTGCCTTCATATCAGAAGCTTTGGCAAGTGGTTTGGCAAGCAAGACATGCCGACGATGCCTTCAGGTCCCTGGATCAAACAGTGATAGCAGGCTCAGCCAGCAGAGGGGCAGGTTCACCTTTGCTGCCCCGTCACTGAGCTTGCTTTGCTCAGGTCCGTCCACGACTGAGGCAGCTTGGCGTCTGGGTGCTGCTTGACAAGGCTCGCCCTCAGTGCCACAAACTCACTGCAGCATCAAAACTGCAGCTTGGTGGCTGCCTTCAAAGCCTCACTCAAGGTGACATTGTTGACCACCTCATGCACCTGCTCAGTCTAGCTTTCCTGGATGTACTGCCATCTCCTGCAGCATGCATCTGCCATGACCACGGGCCAGCTGAAGCAGTGAAGACTCAAAGCACTGATTCAGAAGTGCTGCCGGCTAATGCCAGCTGCAGCACCCAGCACAGGGCCGACACCTTACCTGAAGCGCCTCAAGACCTCGTAGCTGCCGCCTGCTGTGGCCAGCTCCACCTCTGCGACATAGGCAGTGTACTCTTTGCCCCTGCTGCCAGGCTCCTGCAGCGTCCTTGCGGCTGGGACAGTGACCTGCACAAAGACATCAGCCATGTGACCTAGTGCAGCTCAGCAGATGGTCTCACTGATGCAGTGCACACCAACAGTTGATGCCTGTTTCTCAGCAATGCAGACACCTGTGGTCTTCTGCAGCCATCTGCAGCTCATTGAGGAGCAGCGCTGCCCAACTGTGATCAGCCAGTCCTGCCAGCATGCGGTCGGGCTCACCCTGGCATTATGGCCTGCCCTTCTCCTTGGAGCCTGCTCCACACGCGTGGCTGCAGAGTCTGAAGCAGATACAGGCGCCCCACCCTGCAGCGCGGCAGCCAGAAGCCCATCAGCAAACCGTGCAGGGACAGGACAGCAGCGACAGCCTTAGCACGCACTGCAGGAGCAGACCCTGAATCTTCATGGAAGCTTCAGATGGCAGCCCTGCAGGAGCGTCAAAGGGCCCCTACTGCCCTTCACAGCAGTGAGGCTCCTGGCCAGCATCACAGCTGCACGGGGCCCCCCACAGTCACCTGAGCGCCAAGAAGGTCGCCCACTGCTGCATGAGCTTGAGCACCCTCCAGCCCCATCTGGCGCAGCAGCTGCTCCACCTCAGCCTCACTGACATCCCCATGCACCCTCTCAGTACCGGCTGCGTGGCTCCGCGGTGCTCTGCCAGCCTGGTTTGCCGCTGGGCAGGCAGGGTTCAGCTCCATGGCGCCTGCAGGCAAGCCGGGGTGTCAAGCACACTTCGATATAAGCAAGAGCTGGAACCGCAGCAGCCAGCCAGCCAGGCATCTGCTGTGCTGCTGGCCCTTGAGACGGCTTGCAGAGGCACAGGTGGCAGCAACTGGGCAGGCAGGCTCCAATAACATCCAGCATGCGAGTTGCTTGCGATCAAGCGCCAGGCTGGGGGTGGCTGCATGTTGCCTACCGGTCGAAGCAGGGGGTGGCCCTGTGTCCAGTGCAGCCAGCTGGTACAACAGAGCATCACTGACGCCTGTGTCATCATCATCATGCCGGCCGGACTGCTGCCAGCCTTTCTGCATGGGCTGCTGGGTGACACTGCCCAAGTGCGACCTGTCAGCTCCCACCGCAAGTGCAATCAGGGAACCCCCAGATGCACCGACCAGGTCATCTGGCATATCTGCCAGGGCCTCAATCTGCAGCGTATGTGGGGACCATGAAGGCAGCAGCAGTCATGTGCACTGCAGGTGGTCACAGGGCTGCCTGGAAGGATGTGCCTGCATGTTGTCTGGCCTGGGTTCCTGTCAGGGCAAGATGCGGAGCCAGCGCCGTCCAAGTGCAGGAAAGCTTCACACACCTGGCCAGGCATCAGATCCAGGTCAGGGTCGATGTCCTCAATCAGCTGCTGGACGCTGCCTGTCTGGCAGCTGCCTGCACGCAAGACATGGCGGCATGCTGCACCTTGCCGATCACAGACCAAGCTCCACATCATCAAGCATCTTATGAAAGCCAATGCAGGCTGCGCTGTTTTGCAAGGGGCAAGTTCATCAGCATTGGCCGGTGACTATGCAGTGCTGGCTCCCTGGCTGGCACTCCAGCAGGTGCAAGCCCTACATGCAGTCGCCTTCCTACCTGCAGGCTCCCCCCTCAGCTCTGCCAGCCTGGCTTCCAGGTGGCTCTCAGCTGGAGGTGGCACAGAGTTGCCCCTTAGCTCATGCAGCCTGCCCCTGAGCCCGTCCTCAGCTGGCAGGGGCTTGTCTCTGCCCCTCAGGGCGTCCAGTCTCTGCTGCAGGCAGCTGACAGGTGCAGCAGCGCTGCCCCGGCCCAGCAGGGCGTCCAGCCTGCCTTGCAGGGCAGCCTCATCAGAGCAGTTGCTGCCTGTGGCAGGGGCCAGCTCAGGGGGCAGCTTAGCCTGATGTGTGGGGGTAGCTGGCAGGTCCAGGAAGGAGTCACTGGGCTCACTGCTGCCAGCTAGTTGGTCCTCAGGCGTCAGCGACTGCTCGCTCAGGGCATCCTCCTGGCTACTGATGCCTGCGCTGCCATCAGCCCCAGGTAGGGCTTCCTCTGAGGCCTGCTCCTGGCTGCTGGGTACCTGCTCAGTCAGGGGATCTGTCGGCGGCGTCCCGACTGCACTGCTTTCTGCAGGAGCCGTACTGCTGGCAGCGGCCACAGCAGCCCTGTTGCTTCTCCACTCTGGCCTACAGCTGCTGTCAAGGAGGCAGCCAGCAGCAGCATCAAGGCCGGCAGCCTCAGCGGCAGTGCCGGATCTGCGGTAGCCGACCTCTGCACCAAGGTGGGCACCAGGGTGGAGGCTGCTGGATGCGCCCGAGTCAGCCTGGGGGGGACCAGCATCCACAACCTCGACTGTCCCCATGCTGGCCCCAGCACCAGCATCTAAAGGGGCACCGCTGGAGCCCTCCTGAGGTGCAGGAGCCACATCAGGCTCAGCTGCCCTGGTGCTGGCCCCAGCAGCAGCTTCAGCTGCAGAATCATGGGCAGGCCCAGCTGGTTCAGCGCCAGGTTGCTGGACACCCTCCCCTGTCATGAGCCGATGCTCGCTGGGCCGGTCATCAGCTTCTGTGTAGCAAGAAGGATCCCAAGCGCGACCTGAATTGCCCAGCTGCCCCTCCGCTCCCATCTTTGAAGCCACATGTGCAGTGTTGTGGTGGGCAGCAGCGCCCCACTGACCGTTGGCGTCCGCCGCCAACACGGCGGCTGCAGCATCCTGGTCAGCAGAAGCAGCGCGCCTCTGCTCCTCTGCTGCATCATTGCCGCCTCCTGCAGCAGCAGCAGCCCTTCCAGCTGGTGCTGCTGCATCCTGCTCTGCAGCACTGCTCTCAGCAGGTGGCAGTGTAGCACCCCCCAACCATGCCGCTGCTTTGCCTGCTGAAGCTCCGAGCGTCTGCTGAGCAGGCAGTTGGCTGCCGTCATCAGGCTCGCTTGCTTCCTGCTTCCAGGGCTGTCTGTCATCTTCAGGCTGACAATCATCAGGCCCTCCAAGTGCAGTGTCCGGCAGAGGCTCTCTGGCCGCCCCTGGTGCGGGTCTCTCTGCCGCATGCTCAGCTGAGGGTGCACTCAGGAGTGTGGCTGTGTTAGTTGGCAGGAGCCTGCAGAAGTCTCCCTCAGCAGAGGTCTGCCGAGAGGAATTGCGACCCAGGAGCGGCCTTGCACTGGATCCTGCGCCTGTCAGCTGTCGCTGGATGGACGATTCAGACCCTGCACATGAGACACAAACCCTGTGCATATACAATGCCCAAAGGCGTCGTGGCCAGAATGCACAGCTTTGCACTGTCCAGGCAACCCTGAGCTTCCTGACAGCAGCCTGCATGATGCATATGCTAGGAGAGCCACAAATGGAACAGCCCTTCATGCGTTGTCAGCCCTACCTACAGCTGCTGCAGGCTGTGCCTTGTACCCCTGCAACTCCTCAAAGGGCGACTGCGGGGCCTGCTTCCAGGAGCTGCTGGAGCCTAACAGATCAGCCAGGTCAGCAGGAGTGGCAGTCTCAGCCAGGTCTTCGTGCTCTGTAGCCGGCGCCACTGCAGCTGCAGGCTGCCCATCAGGCTCAGCCTCGGGCTCAGCTGCGGGCGTGCATTGAGACACAGACAAGCGGGCGCCTGCATGCGCACCACAGAGCAGACTTTGTGGCTGCAACGCCGGTGTTGAGGTTACAGCGGAGCAAGCAGAGGCACCTGTACAGGAGCAGCTTGCTGCATGGCAGCGACAGCATTGGCATGGTGAGTTTACCTGAGCCAATAGTAAACAGATTGCCACTTTCTGCCTTGGACAACAGTGAGTCTATCAGGTCAGCATTGCGGCTGCTGCCAAGGCCTTCTTCTCCAAAGGTCTGCAGCAGGGCTAACAAGTATGTGAGGTGACAAGATCTAGCTCGTGATGGTGGACTCTCAATGCTGTACAGGTACAGGCCGCTACCCCTCTCTGGGCAGTGACCTGAAGGTATGATAGGGCTGCACAAGGCTGGTGCGTTCACATATCAGCAGGATCTCTCACCTCTGCCACAGCAGGCTGTGCTGTCCTCAAGTTCTGCAGGAATGTCAATGTATTGGGCGACAGCGGCTCTGCACCCATGTCTGTGCTGGAGGCTGGCGACAGCAGGCTGCCCTGCATGGAGGCCAGACAGGCTCTGAGTTGCCAGCTCGGCAGCTGTAGGGACCAGAGCAGATCCTCAGCTAGGGAAGCTGCCAACAGCCAGGGTGTTGTTGCAGCTTCAGATCCTGGCAAAGCGACACCACAGGCGCCTGGCCTTGAGTTTGATGCATAGGTAGGTCCAAGAAAGCCAGGCAGGGTCCAAGGCGCACCTGTGGTGAGAGCAGCCCATGACCCAGGCTGGTAGTGCTGCTGGGTGACAGGGGCCCTCCTGATGCCGGGGTTGCATCTGAGCTGTGGGACACATTGACCATGCGTGCAGAGTGCCTGCGCAGCCAGTCAGGCCCAGCATGAGTCACCGCAGACACTCAAGCAGGTTCGAGGGACAGCACGGCCAGCCGGCACAGCAGCTCAGCTGAGCTGAGTGCAAGGACATTGCTGCACGTCATCATGAACCACAGCAGGGACTTGAGTGATCACGGGGCAGACACAACACAGTGGAGCTCAGTGGCTTTGCACTGAGTTGCTGCAAGCAAGCGTATCGCACCTTCCGGGCACCTGGGAGGCAGTGGTCTTTATTGGTCCAGGCGGCCTCCCAGGCCTCCTGCCTGCAGCTGAGGCCTGCGCCCCATGTGCAGACCTCCGCTTGCCAAGCAGCCCAGACACTGAGGCAAGGAACCCTGTCTGCTCAGCTCCTGCAGCACACAGCTTGCAGCTTGTCAACGGAGGCTGGACATGTTGCCTCACCGTATAGCGAGACCAGGCAGCTCACAGCTGTATGCAGGGTGCACTTTGATGCATGCATTGTTGGCCAGACAGCGGCACATTGACCACCACCTCCAGCAACGTCCACTGGCAGCATGAAGTGAAGACTGTCCAGCGAGCTGCAGAAGTCCCTCAACGTCTCCCGCATCTCAACCTGGCGCAGCACAGCCCACCTGCGCTGCAGAGATTCCATGTAGGGCATCAGGTCGCGTCACACCCGCAGGAACTACATCAGTCCACAAGGACATGGACTTGAGCAGCCTGGACTGGACTGGGTGGCAGGCGAGGATGCCAGAGTCTGCTTGCTTTTCTGCACACCTGTTGCACCACTGCTGTTGCAGGGCATCCCGATGCACCAGCGCCTGCAGGCGCTGTCCCAGGCTGCGCTCGTTCAGGCCGGCCCTGATCCATGCACGCAGCTTGTCAGCCTCAGATGGTAGCGTTGGCATATCTTGAATGGCCTGCGTGCCTAGCTCAGCAGGCTGGGCAGCCCCATCAGCAGCCTGCATGTACACAACCGCGTTCTGAAGGGCCCAGAGCCAATTCTTTTGCATTGCACTGACGACCCTGCCTGGTCTGTCATGCAGAGATACATCTATGTGCTCAACATCTGTGCCCTGAACTGTGACTGAAAGCAGGACCTGCCCTGTCAGGCATGCACAGCTCGCCTGTAGCATAGCCCAGGGCGTAGCCTTGCGCGCCGGCAGGTAGGTGCCCCAGAAGCCTGGCATAGTAGGCGTCCACAGCGTGAGGCCATGGTGCAGCACCTGCTCCACCAGGGCACACACAGCAGCAGCATCGCCAGGCCTGACAATGCTTGGGCCACCCTGGCTCGCCCGCTCCCCCTCCTGCACCAAGCGCAGGGCCAGCACCCGCACCCTTTCGGCCAGCTTGCGCCCGGCCTGCAGCTGCTTCTGCTGCTCAGCAGTGAGCTCGGCATGGCCAGCTCTGTGGGCCAACCCAGCAGGAGGGGCTTGGGGCTCGGCCCCAGTCTCACACTGGCTGGCTGCTGCAGCACCTTTGCCAGCACCCTGCGAGGGCGGTGCGTCATGTCCCGCTGCTGCTGTTTCTGGAACTGACACAGGCTGAGGCTGGCGCAGAATGCCCATGAACTTGTGCAGCCCAGGCAAGGAGGTCTTCACTGGGGACTTCACTGACTGGGGCGCTGGCACCGGCAGATGCCTGCTAGATGCCTGAGCTGGGCTGTCAGGCAACGCTTCTGGCCCCCTGCCCGACTGCTCCTTGCCTGCTTCAGCACTGATTGCTGCAGCCGTGCCAGCCTCAGCAGCTGCCTCATGTTCCTTTTGCTGAGGCCTGGCAGCAGCTGCTGCAGGTGGACTGTGCGGCTGAGCAGCGGTCTGCGTTGTGCTGTCCGGGGCAGGCCCAGAGGTGGGATGGGGACCTTTGCTGTCTGCCTCAGCCACCCCCGTCGACTGCTGTATGGCAGCAGCCTCCTTTGCTGCACCTGAGTCAGCGAGCTGGGCCCGTTGCTGCTTGGTGGTATCGCCATGAGCAGCTTGGTCAGGGCTGGCTCCAGCTTGGGACACACTGCCAGCCCACCCCAGCATCCCCCTGCCCTGCTGCAGGCCATGGCCCAGCATGCCCCCCAACCTCGCCAACCTGTGAACAGACACTTGACGTATGTCAATCGCCCTGTTTCAGGCGCAAAGCATATGCTGATAGGATCACTGCGCTGCCAAAGTGATGACTTCAAAGACTGCTACCCCTGGCACCAGTCAGAGCTGACCGTTGAACAGCGCACCTGCCAGCATCATCCCAGTTTCTGGTGGACTGGTGCTGCTCTGACTGGTGTGCTGCTGTGCTGCCAGACTCTCTGGCCTCAGCACAGGATGGGTCAGCCCCAGCAGCAGTGCTTGCACTCATTGCAGTTTGTATCTCCTGCCCCAGGTGCACTGACTGCTCCGCTGGCGCTGGCGCTGGCAGGACAGTCAGCCGCACGCTGACCGATGGCTGTGCATCCTCACTGAAAGCTGCGACTTCCAGATGCAGGTGAACCACCTCACAGGGCAAGTGGCTGGATGCACTGCCCTGGCCAGAGGGACCTGCAGCTCAAAGTAAGCATGTTGAATGAACATGACAAGGCTGCCAGAAGGACGGAGGGATGTTCTTTGGGGGCTCAAAAGGGCAGCATCTACAAAAATGGGCCTGCATTCTGGTGCTCACAAGAGCTCACCTCTCCCAAGCGTTGCCTGCACCCTTTCAAAGGCCGCCCGTCCCAATGGGAGCGCTCCATCTGCCACCATACTGTGCAGCCCAGAGCCCAGACGACCTGCTGAGCTGTGCAGGCCGGCGCCCAGCAGCCAGGCCGCCCCTCCCAAGCCCCCAGCAGCTTGGCCGGGGGCATCAGGTGCCCCATCGGGGACGGGTGCCCTGTCAGCCTGGTTAATGTGAGGAGCTGCTGGCAGCTCCCCCTGAGCAGCAGCAGGCATCTGCCCGGCGCTGCCATTGGCCTGCGCACCAGCGACGACCTCTGATGGCAGCGCTGATGGCAGCTTCAGGCCCTGCAGGTAGCAGTAAGTAGTGTCCACCATGGCTGGGGACGCAATGTGATAGCCTGCTGCCATACAACGTGGGGCACGTGATGAGGCCCTTGTGCCGGCTTACCTTCAACAAGAAGAGCACAGCTTGCATCTCATTACAGATGGTGCGGTCCCTGAGTGGGGCATCCCTCTGGTAGGCTGCAGCCACCTGCAAGAGCCCAGAAGCTAGTGTCAGAGTTTGTGGGACGTGTCTGGTTCGCTTGCCGCTTCACCTGGAGTTGTGTCCGTAAACTTCCCAGCAGCGTGCTGAGGCTCCCATCATAGACAGCATGCTGCATCCAGAGGCGCGGCAGCAGCGCCTCAGCGGCATGCTGAGCCGTCAACTCATGCCGTGCAGTGTCTAGGGCAGGGCTGAGCTGCAATGGAAAGGCGCTGGCCATGGCCTGAATGACGTCTGCCAAGCTCCGAATTGTCCTGGTGCCCTTTAGACCTGCCTGCAGGGATTGCCAGATCTTGTGACAACAGAGTTGAAAACTGTCGATGATGTCCTCTGAAGTGTGTGCAGGTCACAGCAGTAAGTGCTCACATAGCTTACCTGCAAGATGTGCTCCAGAGATGCTAGCAAAGTATCGACCTGCTGCACATCTCCTGCTCCTCCTTGAATCTCATGAGCAGCTGCGGCAACTGCTGCGAGCTCAGCCCGAAATTCCATGAGGCTCACATCTCGCTTTCACTTCCTCTCCTCTTCTTATCAGTTTGTCCTCTGGGGGATTGCAGACCAGCTCTACCTAAAACTGCACAGAGAGCATTGGTCAGGCACGTCTTGTTGGACCTGCAGGCTGAAGAGAGCTTCCTGACCTCTGTCCCTGGAGGCAAAGTTCTGGCATGAGCTACCTGCTGCCCCATCTGCACTCGGGTTATGCAGTGGACCAGGCCATTCTTTCGGTCAGAAAAATCTCCTGTCGTGTTGTGCAGGTTGCCTGCACATGCAGTACAAGCAAACCCTGGAACCTCACCTGCCCCTGCAGGAGGAGGACCGTGCAGTCATCATCAGATTTGGGCATGACTGGGACCAGCAGTGCATGCAGATGGACGAAGTAGGTGCTGCACTTGCCGGACGGTGTTCTTGCTCTTGTCGTTTCTGTGCTGCAGCGTTCCCCACTCATAATCTGGTCTTGCTGTCATTGCTCTGCTGTAGGGAGCTCCTGGAAAGCACCAGAAGACTCCCTCAGCAGGCTTTCCGTGCTGCTATTGAGGCCTTGCTCCCCTTCAACGCCTGCTGTACTCATGGCCTCTCCCTGCCATGCAGATACTGGCTGGCATCGCAGACCCAGTAAAGAACTTTGCAGTCATCTACCTGGTGGACATCTCCGAGGTGCCCGACTTCAACACCATGTATGAGCTATATGACCCCTGCACCACCATGTTCTTCTTCCGCAACAAGCACATCATGATCGATTTGGGCACAGGCAACAACAACAAGATCAACTGGGCCATGAACAACAAGCAGGAACTCATCGACATCGTCGAGACGGTGTACAGAGGTGCCCGCAAGGGGCGCGGTCTGGTGGTTAGCCCCAAGGTGAGAGGCCTGCTGCATGCCCAGCAGCCTAAAATGCTGCATGCATGAATGCTGCCCCGTGTGTTGCCTCGGAATGCTGCTGGCCTTAATCTCTCTCCACTTTGACTCTGCTCGCTGCAGGACTACTCCACTAAGTACAGGTATTAGGCAAGGCTGATCAAAGAACATTCTTTCAGGGCTTCAATGCTGTGGCCAAGTGCTGGCTTCTGCATGTCAAACAGCAAGCCCTGGCTGCCAAACCTCAGTTCATGAATACATTTGTACTGAATTGTCAAGCTACGCCTGCTCAATGGCCATAATGCAGTCAGAAACGCTCTGATTACGCTGCATGCAACTTTGAAGAGCATTGTACTCTTTCTCATTGTCCCGTAGGAGCTTTGCTGCATTATACACTGCCCATCTCGTCATGTTCTGCTGTGCATTGTCTGTCATCTTCTGCTTGCTGCGCAACATGAAGCGCTGCAGGTCAATCATGTCTGCCGTCTGCCCTTGCACCTGCAAGCACACAGAGATCACTCAGCCCCCCAGGTGGTGGAACCTGGCTGACAGCAGGCTTCAATGGTCTTTACAAGCAGATGCCTGCGCGTCCCCAGCCAGCCCAACCCCCCCTCCCCCACCCCAAGGGAGCTGCAGTTCAAACACACAGCAACTTGTCAAGGCAATCAGGCCCAGAGGAGCGCAGGGTGCAGCTCTCAAACACACAAATCTGAACCCCAAGAGCACCTGGCCACCCACCTCTGGGTATTTCATGCCCTCTGATGTTGCGCCAGCCATTGCCACTACTGCCAGCTGGTTGATCTCCTCGTCCTCCAGCTGTCTCTCAATGATGCGCTTGCCAATTTTGGCCTCTGCAAAGTCTGTGTGTGCCTTCTGCAGGTCCAACGAGTAGCCTGCAACAGGCAGGGGCAGCACTTGAAGCTAACATTCAAAGTGTCTGACAGGCGAAGCTTGAAATGGCTCAGAGTTCAGCAAGGCATGATTCTGTGCAGAGGACATTCATGCAGCAGACACAGACTCTGTGGACAGGCATACTGGCAATAGGCTCGGGCTTGGTGTGGAGCAGCGGCTGCATGTAGTTGGCTACCCAACATCAGCAAACAGACAGCATCATGAATCTTGGGCCCATTGTTTCTTCGACAAGTGCACACCGACAATCGGCAGGCCGAGCAGGTAGCCAGTCAAGAAGTGGGCTGCCTCATGGCGCAGCACTCTTTCTCTGTAGTCTGGGAAAACTGATGAAAATTTGCCGATCACGACTTGCAGCAGGCCTGGAGCTGTGGACCCTACTGCCAGCACCACCAGGCAGATTGCTCCAGTGAGGTAGGGCACAAAGAAGCCCTGCAGATGGAGGAGGCACTGTCAGCAGGTGCTGGTTCCATGACCAGAATCACAGGCAGCAACCACAGCTCACCCAGTCGCCTGGCAGGGACCCTGCTGCAACAGCAATCACCGAGGTCGTCAGCACTGTAGTGCCCAGGAAGGCCGCATCGTTTCTCACAGACGGCTTTGCAATCGCCTCTGGTGCCTTGATGCCGACATTGCGCAGCTCCCCCCTGCAGGGCAGCCAGAGCACCTGTCATTCCAGAGGAACTGAAGCTGCTGCGCCCATCAAATGAGGCTCTCACATGAAGACGTTTCTCCTCTCCAATCCCTCCAGTCCCTTGCCCCACTTCTTCAGGGCTCCTGCTGCTTTGAGGCCCTCCATCGCAGTCACAATCTCGCCTGAGAATTCAGTTTTCTGCATGTACATGTCAGCTGTCCACAAGAGTCGCAGGAGCGATCCTGCAGCTGCCACACACTTACCATGGAGGGAGGCACGCGCTTGTACTCCTGGCATGCCTCTGTCAGGGCATTGAGTAGGGCGTCAGAGTTAGCTGTGCGGGTGCTGACATCTCTAACCTCCGCCCTGCATCTCAGATGCTTGAGCAGATGCCTGGTGGCATTGCATGTGTGGCCAAGGTTGCATCCTCTGCTGTAGCTCTGGACTGGAAAGGCTGCAAAATGCTGAGACCCTGCAATGCAGTGTGAGGACATCATGGTGGGCAGAAATTCCGTGGGTGTCGCATAGCTTTTAGGTCAATTGTTGGGGGGGCAGCTTATGGCATTGATGTTGTTGCCTACTTATCGATCTGCACAATCCTGCATCGTCACTTCATCTGCTAACTGGCGTTCTTTGACCAATCATTGAGTCAAGCAGGCCACTGCCAGGCACACTCCAACAGTAGCCAACACAAGCAGCTTGCTTAGCAGTGCTGGAGGACCCAGAAGAGGATGAGGAGCAGCAGCGTCGGATGACTGTTCTATGGACAGCACCATGCTTCTTCTCCTGCTCCGTGAGTACCCAAGCATCCAAAATGAGATTATGACACATTCATCGACTTTTTGCTGGACACACCATATGCTCATTGCTCCCTTCAGGTGGCCTACACTATTGCATGGACCGCTGTCAGCAGCCTGCTGGCGCACTACAAGATGGCGAGTGCACATGCTGAGTACAAGCAAGAGGCCTGATCGCTGCAGCTGACCTCTCAGCACGACACTCGTGCAGGAGTTTGGCAAGCAGATCCTGCTGCAACTCAACATTGCGTTCTTCCTGCCCTCTGTGCCCATCCTGCTCACCCAGTCCTGGTGTGACGACTCTCTTAACAGGCGATATGGCGTGGCCACAGCCACATCAGTCAGGCTGTGCATTGGGCTTGGCGGCTGCGCAGGTATCATTCCCTGACCAATATCGCTGCTCAACAGGCACCATCTTGTTAAAAGCTGTGTGCTCAGCAGCTGTGCAGCCGTCGCAATATGGCCGTTGCTTGCCAGAGGGGCTCTGCCTGGGTCTCGGTGCAGTTTCCTGGTGTTTGTGACACACAGAATGAGACTGACACTTTTTGGTCTGCTGCAGCTGTCAGCGCCATCTACCCCTTCTTCTCAGACAGCCATGCCTGGCTGCTGCTCATGGTCGTCTTCTTGGGGATGTTCTCAGGGCTGGCCTTTGGCTCGTCATACCAGCTTGTCAGCAAGTTTCCGGCCAAGAACTCAGTGGCTCTGACCCTGGGTGCGCCTCGCTTTGGCCTGTCCCTGCCCTGTCCTATCAGCAACTTTGTGGTGTGGTGCTGTTGGTGTGCCAAGCTTGACCAAAGAGGCCCATGGACCTGCGATTGCCCCTGCCATCATGCACCGCAGACGCCCTGGCACATTGCTGTCAGCAGGCCCTGTTTGCCTATCGGTGCACTGTCCTGTGAGCTGACCCGATCTCGAGCTGCTGACTGAGGATCCGCACACCATGCAGGATACGTCGGCAGTGGACCCATCGTCCTGCTGATAGAGGGCATGATACGGGCTGGCCCACAGCTCAGCTGGGCACAGTTGGTCATTCTCTTTGAGCTGGTGGCCGCCCTCACGCTGTGTGGACTGGGAGCCTCGCTCCTGCTGCTGCGTAGGTGAGGCGCCTGTGTGTGCCCATGCCTGTCTGGCACATTGGGCCTGCACAGGTACTGCTGCAATGTCGCACACACGGGCATCACAGCCTGCATCAAGCCGCCTGATGCGTAACTTCCAGCCTGCGCGACTGACTGCATGTCCTGCCGCCTGCAGACCCAGCCTCTGCCGCTCAGTGCAGGTTCCGCACCCCCTTTTGCACATCATGCACCAGCCCCCCATGGTTCACAGCTTGCGTCCATCAGTGTTAGTGTTATTACATCATACAATACATTATGTTCAGGTTTTGGGACAAGCTGGAGGCCCCTGGTGCCTCAGACGACGATGAAGTGGACACCGGCTCCCCCTCAGCTGCGCTGCTGCCGCGGTTGAGCACTGTGGAGCGACGCCACAAGAGCAACGCCAGGTCCAGAGTGCCTGGCCCTGGCGGCGCACCCTCTGGCGCTGACGAAGGTGCCCCGCCCAGCCAGGCAGGGTTGCTGGACGCCCCTGAGCAGCAACGGCATGCTGCAGGTCAGTGCTGCAGAGGGCTGCACGGCTCTTCACCTGCGCCAGCTCTATGCTGCCGTCCAGGCTCTCAGTGTGAGGCCTGGGCTGCTGCTTTGCATGCGCCGCTGCAGTGCGCCCGATGTGTGCGTGCTGGCACAGTCTGACTTGTGCAACCATATGGTGCCTCTGTAAGCCAGCTGTGAAGGCTTCGGTGCTTGGGCACCCAGTGCATCGCCCAAAGTGCATCCCCTTTCTCCTTCAGGAAGGCCAGACTTTGCACTTGACATTGTGACTCCAAGCACAAGTCGCCCCAGCAGCAATTCCAGCCAGGCCTCAAGCAGGTCCGCTGCTTCCTCAGTGGACATCCAGGAGCTCTTCTACAGCATCTGGCCTGCAGCTGTGTCCTTGTACTTGTCAATCGGCACCTCCATTCTGGTGAGCTGTCGGCTTGTTTGTCATGTACCATGCTATGCAGCATCCATCCTGTAAACGCCTGCCTGTGTCTTGGCAATCCCTGCCATGTTCACCATGCCTGCCCTCGCAGGTGTTTCCCTTTTTCCTCTACGTGCCCAGTTCAGGCCAGCTGGGCATGATGCTGCCACAGGTGAGGACCTCCATGCTGCCAGCAGAGCAAGCTGGACTTTGGCCCTGGAAGGTCTCGGACGGTGTGGCCTCACAGTCGCCGATGCAGGAACGATTGTGGCCAGCGCTGAGGCATTGAGCAGCGATGAAGAATTCTTTTCTTGTTATTATCCCCTTGTTCTGCTGCAGGTCATGTTTGGCGCCAGAGTCATCACTGACATCATCGGCAGAGTGCTGCCGAGGCCTGGCTTCATGATGACGAAGCCAGCGATCCTGGTATTGGGCATTGTCAAAGCCGGCATGACGCCTTTGTTTTTCATGGGGTTCTTGGGTACAGATACTAGCAGCAACCCCGCATTGCTGAGCGTCTATGGGCGGCATGCAGCTGTCCGCAGCACCACCAACATGAGGCAGCAGGGGTTTTACAATGACTACTTCATTGTGGCGTGGGTTGCCCTGTTCTGGCTCCTTTCAGGTTACAGCAATACGCTGGCCCTCATCCTGGCTCCTGCATGGGCACCGCACTCTGCAAAGCTCCGAAGCGGGGTCGTCATGACTTTTGTTTTCCAAGCTTCCTGTGTCACGGCCTTGGTGCTGGCCTGTGCTCTTGAAGAATGGCACTCCCTCTTTGGGTTGTACTGACCCAATCACTGAATAAATTAACAACAACAACAACTTACATCTAAAATATCCTCAGATGAAGACGCTTTGGTAGCCAGTCGCTTCGCCAGATCTTCGCTCCAGTGGCAGCCACCAGGTGTTTCTTGCGCAATGCTGCTGTCTGTTAATGGTCAACTGCATTGACCGTGACCTGGCTCAGCTTATAGGCCAGTTCACGCTGAACACCGTTCACCATGGCTGGCCCAGAAGATAATCAGCCTTTGCATGACAGTCCGTTTGTTGTCCAGAGGACGGGCATGCGGGATTTGCCTTGGGCCATACTGTATGGAGTCTTCATGGCTCTGACATTAGCTGGAGGCGTTTATGGAGCGGTTCACAGGCAAGGAGATGCAGTCCAGAGCACAGTCTCCTTTTAGGACACCTGTTGGAAGCTGACTCTGCCACAAGACAAGAAGGATCGACTTGGGCTTGTGGCAATCTGTGAAGGATCGGCAGCCAGCATACTAAGTGCAGCCTAGCCCGCCAGCATGAAGGTCGTGCGTGTGCAAATTTTGAGGTGGTGCGCTGCCTGGCCGTGTTCTGCTGCCAGCTGCACCACCATGCTGGCGCGGAATCCCAAGATGGCTGCTGTGCCATGCTGTGCTTTGCTGGCAGCTCTGCCATCCCCCTGGAGCCGGCAGGCATCCCAAGATGCCTGCCTGTGCTGCAGGAAGAGGCGGCTGTCAGGAACACGCCAATCTTTTCTGCCTGTGTTTGAGGAAGGGTGTTGGCTGCATCAGTAGGCCGGACATTGCAGCCAGCAACGCTGCTGGAGTGGCCCTCATGGCTGACGATCAGGCTGGTGGCATGCTTGTGCTGAAGGCAGCCCCCTGCATACGCTGCAGGAACAGGAGCTTCGCCAGCCTCACGTCCTCGCAGGCCCTGCGGCAGCCCGACCTGTGCCCCATCGAGCGAAACAACACCCTCCTTACAGAGCAGAGGGCAGCCAACCAGGACTTCAGCATCTCAGACTTCATGAAGCACGCAGCCGTCTGGCTGCTGGTCAGCGCAGCCTTCAGCCTCGTGCTGGGGCTGGTCTTCCTGTGGCTGTTCAAGTGGCAGGCACAGACCATGACACGCCTGACCATCCAGCTGCAGATCATTCTGCCAGCAGCTGCCGGTGTATCGGCGCTCATCGCAGGCCAGATTGGGGCAGGGGTTATGATGATCCTCATGTCACTGCTGGCAGCGGCCGTCTTCTGGCTGTGGTGAGTGATGGATGCAGTGACATTCTGCATCACATGGCACCTCCAGCTCTGCCTTCAGCAAAGGGTGGGCGCTTGCTGCCCAGCATGCCGCTGCTGTTCATGAGGGGTTGCCTGGCAGGCAGCTGCAGGCACTGTGTGACGCCTCCCACCAGTGCACCAGGGGCCAGTCTGCTGCCTGCCTGTCTGCAGGGCTGCCACCACACCATCTTGTTGCCAATGGCTGCCTGCCTGTACTGTTGGTCTGCTGCCAGATGGCAGCCCTCGGCGCTCAGCCCTGCCTTCTCCACAGCACTGTCCATTGTTGCTTTCTCCCTCGCTCTGACTGCGCGCGGCCGCCCCGTCTGCCTTCAGGCGCAACGAGATCGACCTGTGCGCCCGCCTGCTGACCGTGGCGGCGCATGGCCTCCAGGAGAACACAGGCCTGCTGGGCTTTGTGGTGGCGGCCAAGGTGGCCATGGTTGGCGTAGTGCTGCCCCTTGGGGTGCTGCTGACGCTGTCCTACACAAATGGCGACCTGGCTCCAAATCGTGAGCTTGCTGCACTGCACATGCTGCCATTGGCCGCCGATTGTTTTAATGCTTTTCCTGAGATTGCTGCTCACCGTTTCCTTGATGAAGGGGGGACATCGACCCCACGCATGAGCTGGGCTGCGCAAACCTGCTCACCAGCTGTTTGTCAAAGGTGACGACTCCTTGCAGCTCAGGCCCGTGAAGGGCCAGCGCTTGAGTTGCTGCTTGACAATATGCAGTGGCTTTGGTTTTGGATGCCTGAGTGGCTCCCTGCATTTCAGGCCAGCGCTGAAGTGGTGTCTGGGTTCATGTGATGCTGTTGATGCGTGCTGTGCCGGCACTGCTGTGTCCTCAGCAGACACTACCAGTCCCATCTCACCCTATGCCTGACTATTGTCTGCCTGCTTCCGCAGCGGAGCGTGACTTCAGCAAGCACACAATCTGTGTGGATGAGCAGGGGAAGACTGTGCCATGCTGCACATGGCAACTCGATGTGAGTGCCCTCTGCATCACAGCTCTCCCTAGATGAGTCCTGCCATAGTCTCTGATGCCAGGCACATGCAGATCTCTCAACGTCTGCCTTCACACTGCCTACTGTACAGAGTGACAGCCCCCCTGCATGTACACAATTTGTGTTGTCCATAACAGGCAGGCCACCGTGCATGGTGCTGCTGCTGACTGAGGGTGCCTGTCCCTGGCCTGCTGCAGAGCTGGGTGCCACCCTTCATGTCTGTGGCGAGCACCACACTGCTGTGGACCATCTTCCTTACCTTTGAGCTGCGCGTGTTTGTCATCTCAGGCACCATTGCACAGGTGAGAGCCTGTGTTGCAGAGGCATTACAAAGATGCAGCTGTGGGCTGTTTAGAGGTGCCTTAACAGCCAGCCTGAGCGTGATTGCACACCCAGCACTGGCGCAGATAGTCACACAGGCTTGCTGCCGGCAGCCCAAAGGCCTGCCAGCATGCAGCTGCCTGGGCATGCCTGAGCACGATGGTGATGTCAACGCAAAGCTGCTGCTGTCCGCTGTCCTGCCTGCTGACCTTGTGCTGCCTGGCGCAGTGGTACTTTGCGCCCCCTGGGCTGGCCTCCACCAAGGGCAGCACCATGCTGAGCATCAGGCACGCTTTCGCCAACCACTTCGGCTCCCTGTGCCTGGGCTCAGCCATTCTCACCGTGGTCCAGATGGCTCGCCAGGCAGCAGAGCAGTGAGGACATTTGCCCCAACTGGTTCAGCGCTGAACTGTCTGTTCGTTTCAAGTGTCAAGTGCCCCACTTGTTGCTCGCACACAGCTTGACCCTGCAGCTGCGTACCCTTCACTCAAGCTGCGCCTGGCATACACATCGCTTGACTTAGGGCGTCATGCTGTCTCAGCTGAAGGGGCACAGATCGCATTCACCTGTGCGCTGTGCATGTATGCTCTGCAGCGCAGGCATGCATGGTCACTTGCCACGCCCGACTGCACCTCTTGCCCACTTTGGAAACAAAGGCGCAGGCCCGCAGGCTGCAACCTATGGACCAATGCTGCCCTTTCCCCTCTGCAGGTCACGCCAGCAGCAGGGTGGGCAGAACATCCTCATGTACTGTGTCTACTGCTGCCTGGAGTGCGTCTACAGTCTCATTGAGTACCTCACCAAGTTTGCAACAGTCTGCATGGCCATCACGGTGAGGCGGGGAATGCACAAGGACATTGCAGCTGTCATCTGAGCAGCCCGTCTCTGCTTGAAGGAGCCTGTGTGAGAGGGAGTGCACCATGTGGGGCTCAGATGCCTCTCAAAAGCAGTGCAGTTGGGCAATGTGTGTTTGACACAAGCGCCCCAGGCTGCCTGCCGAGGCATACAGTCCTTCTGTGGCACGAGGAACTACATGCAGCAGGGGCCACCCAAGACTGCCACGAAGGCAGATCCATGCCTGTGCTGGTCTCTGCCCTGTTTTGCAAGGGTCAATGATGCCTGTCCTGCACTATCCATACTGGATTGACTGAACCTCAGCTGGACACTGCTGCAGGGAGAGACCTTCTTCACTGCAGCCCGCCATGCCACCGACCTGCTCACCCGCAACTTCCTGAAGGCCTACGGGGTGTGGTGGTTCCCCCCCATGGTTGTGCAGTGCGCGGCCTTCCTGCTCAGCGTGGCCTGGGGGCTGGTCACCTTCCTGACTGCCTGGCTGGTCTGGCGGCACCAGAGCGGCAACAGCGGCCAGCAGGCAAGCCACTGTCTGCCTGCACTGGTTGCCTGCACCAGAGCCACCATTGAGCTCGAACAGACGCTGCTGCAGGCGGCAAGGCAGGCTTTAAGTTTGCCAAGAGTTGCCATATAGTCCTGCTGCTGTGCTGTTCGTCCAGAGCACTGTTGCAGGCCCTCTGCTTTCCTGTCCCCTGCAGGAGGCTGCCTTGCTGAGCTGCATCAAGCTGCTGTCTGACCTGAGCTGTGCACCGTCTGGCGGTGCTCGCCTCCAGCCCCTGCAGCAGGTGGGCACACTGGTGCCCCTGTCCCCTGCAGGAGGCTGCCCTGCTGGGCTTCCTGTCCTTCCTGATGTCAATGGTGGTGCTCTCCTTCTTTGCTCGTGTGCTGTTGGACATTGTGGACGCCGTCTTCTTCTGCTACGCCATCGACAAGGACAGCCACACAGTCACCCGGGAGGAGGTCCACGAAGTCTTCTCACAGGTGCTGCTCCCTCCTGCAGCAGTGCACTGCACGGCACTGCAGCACAGCATGTAGTGGGGTCCAGAAGTTCTACCTATAGGTGGGGCACTCGGGATGTAACCTTGCTGCACCAAGGCAGCGCAGTACAGTGCAGCACGGTAAAGAGGTCAACTCACAGGTGCACTGTGTGCTGAGCGCTCTGCTGGGGTACTCAACTACCTGCTTGAGGGAATCTGAGTTTGTGATCTCACTGCAGCACTGCTCTATATCGCACTGCAATTCTGTGATAAAAGGCCAAGGAAGGCTTCTTGTGACACCTGTCCCGTTGCCCTGGCAGCCAACTGCACCACAGCATGCTGTCTGGCAGCCCTTTGGCAGACCTTCTGCAGTCATGATGCAGCGTGCCCCAGCACAGCATCTGGTGGCATGGTGTCTGGCAACTGCTAGCCTGTGTCTGTGCCCCTGTGCTGTCCATGCAGCCCTGTTTGCTGCTCCTGTGCATAACCTGGAGGTCTGTCAATTGTTTGTCGATGCAGGTGCCTGTGGGAGTGGCTGTGGAGAACCCTGACGGCGGGATGGTTTATGGAGCCCCTGGGAGCCCCGCCAGGGCAACCACGTATGTTCCTCCTGGTAGTCCCAATGCAATGACAGGGCACATCCAGGGCCGCTCGCAAGCCTGACCCTGCTGACCTGTCACCGTCTCAGTGTCATATTTCACTTCTGTTTTGCTCAGCGTAGGCAGAACTGTGCTTCGATACTTGTTCAGTGATATTCTGGTGAGGCAAACTTAGTGGTGAGGGATATGCATGACGTTTATGGCTTCACATCTGGATTGTCCATCACCAGACAGAAGACGTTTCCTGCACCATCCATGAACATGTCAGCATCTGTAAGGGTCACCCAACCTCTCAGCACTTTGCCTTGCTCAGACCGAAAAATGGGCACACCTTTGTCACCCCTGCTGATACGCAGCTCCTCATCGAGATAAGTTGTATCAAGGCTTCCCTTGGCGCTGTCTGGCGCTGTCACTGGAATGAGGCCAAAGATCTTGAACTGTGTGAACTGCACATTGGCCTGCAAGGCAGAAGGTTGTCTGAGACTCACAGCCGGCACATGTTGGTCAGCTTTCCTTGGCTACCAACCTTTGACTTGGACACTGGGGTGAGGTCTGCCTTTACCTGCAATCTCACAAACAAAGGTCAGACCAAGTGCGAATTGCTGAGCAGAGCGGCACCAGGCCGCAGAGTGAACTCACTGAATTGAAGAAAGGCCATGTCTCCTGATTCCTGGCTTTGCCATTAGGAGCATCTGCAGAATCAGGCCACAGTCTGCTCTTGCCGAGCAGTGGCGATAGAATGAGCTAAGGTCTTCAGCACGCCCACCAATTATTTGCAGAATCTTGCCAGATGGCCTGAGCGGTGCAGGCCTGCTCTTGCCCAGGATGGAGTCTGAGGTGGTGTAAATCAAGCGCCACTGACCATTGATGAGGGGGCTACACAGAAGCAAAGCAGATCAATTCCATGAACAGTGTAGGCATAGACATCATGAATCTCAGCAGCACAGGAAGGGCCCTACCTGCTGAGTGAATTCTTGTTTGGATTGACCTGCAGCATAGGCAGCATAAAAGCAATCAAGATAGGCCCCTGTCAATACAAGGGGCCTGGGGCACTCACCTTTTCCAACTGCTGAATCAACTGCTCAACCTCCTGTTGATCCTGCTCAGAAGCTGTGATGCCTCTCTGCAATGGCACAATGGCCGTGAACAGCTGCAGAGCATGCACAGGAACAGTTTAGGTGGCTGTCTGGCATACAAGATGTTGCAGATCGAGGTGAATAGACTAGATTCACCTCCTCCTTCAGGTCCTGAACGTTGGCCTTCTTGCCACCAATCTGGAGACCAAACAGAGCTGCACTGATCACCGAACTACGTGCGCTGCTTCTGATGGGCTGTGATCTGTAACAACTCCTGGTGTGAGACAGCAATGGTCGGGTGTGCAATCCTCCTGCAATAGCAGCTTGGTGCATAGCTTTCACAACTCAAAGCTCCACGGTACAAAGTCAAAGTTCTGCTTTCTGGTCAACACTGGCTTCCTGGCCAGAATAAGTTCAATAACTGAACAAGGTGGGGTCCACAGGTGAGGTCCACATGCGTGTATGCAATGCAGGATCTGAGCGGGGCATGTGAAATACATGGTTAATTTTGCAACTGACAGCTGCACTTGAAGGCCCCTCATACAGCCTCAAATTTCACTGGGCCACTGAGCATGATGACCTTGGTGGGCTCGCTCTTCTCCACCTTGTTGCTGTCCCCCTTGGCTGCCTTGCCAGAGGCCTTTGCATCAGCAGGCTTCACGTCGGATTTTGGCACAATCACCACATTTGAGCGCTGATCAGGGCCACCTGGTGCCCCTGGGCGCTTCTTGACAGCGGCAAGTGCCACCTGCAGCAGCCACAGGGATGCCAGCTCAGCCGCATTTACGACTGCTGGCATGCTGCTGCACCTGCTGCCAAGATGACCCACATGATGCTCTGCATGTAGAGTGGCCACAGAGATGTCAAAACTGGCACAGTACTCCACGTGATTTGTTTAGTCACACATTCACATCATGTGTGTTGCGTTCCTCAGTGCCACAGAGAAGGCCCCAAAGCAGGCTGCCAACATGGCCCCACCTTGAAGGGCACGAGATTCGTCTTCCCCTTGGTGGCGGCCGCCCCATCGTCGCCCAGTGCCCTCTGCCTGTTGGCGAACACATCGCGGCACTCCTCCATGACCTCTTTCTGGTCCTGCTTGCTCAGGTCTGAGCGCGCCTGGACCAGGCGCTCTATCAGGGTGGGGGTCACGCCAGGTGCCACCTGCATGAGGGTCCAGCAGCCCTCAGCGCAGTGGAGGATGACATGGGCCAGGCTCAATCAGCACGGGTTTATGTCAGGGCGCCACCTGCATGGAGGTGCACTCTCCACTGGCCTTGGAGGCGCAGGAACACCCTGCAGCCGGTCACTCTGAGCACACAGCACCCTTCTGGGTGTGAAGGACAATCGATCGCAGCAGCCAGCGACATGCCAGCAGCAGATCAGCTCTTGAAGGGTGCTGAACCTGCCGTACATGCTGTTGAAAGCATGTTTGGCAGCCATTTGCTGTCTGTGCTTGCCTGCAGGAGGGAGGTGTAGGACAGGACAAAGGTATCGACGCTGTCTGCCGCAGCCACCTCCTTCAAGTCCTGGATCACTGTGCACAGCTTGGTCACCTGCAACGTTCACACGCCAAGCAGCTGTCAGCACCAGCCAGGTCAAAGAACCTGTGGACCCATCAGCCACAGCCACGTCGTGCATCATGCATGCAGAGCCCCACGACTGTCAGATGCAGCATCCTCGACTACATGCAGGGCGTGGCAGCAGGTAGGGTTCCTGCCACTTAGCCTGTCCTTGGCAAGACACAGTACCCATCAAGCTGCCCCTCCCCCACGCAGCAGCTGCATATTGCACATGGCAAGGTCAGCAAACACCCAGCACGCCTGAGAGCACCACCCTACCCCCGAAAGGTAGAGCTGCAGTCTGCCCATGGCAGATTGCAGCACAGACCCGATACCACCCAAGCCGCCCCTCCCCATGCAGCAGTTGTCTGCCCTCCCCTGCACCCTCACCTTGTCCTGCTTGAGATACTTGGAGAAGAAGGCCTGCAGCATGGTCACATCCTTCTGCATGGTGGCCACCACCTCCTCCGTGATGGCCTTGATGAAAGTCAGCATGGCCGCAGCGCAGTGGGCCACCGTCTCCTCCAGGCACATCTCCGACAGCCTGCAGGGACGCACAAGGTATGCTTGGCCATGCAGTGGGACAGCCAGGCAGCGCCGTCGTCTCCTCCAGGCACAGCTCCGACGGCTGGGACCCATGTGGTATGCGTGGGCATGCAATCCGCCACCGCATCTCTCAGCCAGCCTGCCGGGGCCACTTAAGGACATTTGGGTATGTTGTGCACCAAGCAGCTGGTAGCGCAGTGGCACACAACCTCTTCTGCCTGAGAAGCACATTGTTAGCCCCACAGTCAGCCAGCCTGCGGAGACCCTTGGGCGTCATGTTGTGCACAGCGAGGCAGCTGGCTGCGCAGGGGGCGACTGTCTACTCCAGGCACATCTCTGTAAGCCTGCAGGGGCACACCAGCCGCGATGCTCCCCAGCAGGTGCTGGCACAGCCCACACTGGCAGGCAATGGCCCCACCGCTTGAGGAAGGAGGCCTCAGTGAGGCGCTCATAGGTCTGCCAGTGCATGCAGATGATTTGCTTCCTGGAGACAAAAGCCCCTTAAACTCACCCATCAGCAGTCTCAGTATGGGGAAAGGAGGCTTGAATGAGGCGCTCACATCTGGAGAGGTACATGTGTATAGCCAGCTCTCTTGAGCTCAGGAGAAGGAGCCTTCAATGAGGCACTCACATCTGAAGAGGTACATGTGTATAGCCAGCTTCCTACAGCTGGACAGACAAATCTACACACCCTCATCCTGTTCCCACCCTCAATCTCACCTCTTGAAGAAGGACGCCTCAATGAGGCGCTCATAGTCATTAAGGTAGTCGCTGATGGTGGCCAGGATGGACCCTGTGATTTCCCCCTTACGCCACTCCTCTGTCCCGCACAGCTTTGTGAATAGCTCTGCAAAGGCTGCATCTGCAAAGATGCTGGTCACCAGCTGGGCAGTGGCCGTCTTGGACAGGTCCAGAAACCCTCTGCACTGCTGCTCGATGTCCAGAGAACCCTGCAATGGGATGGGAACCCTGACATGATGTGCATCAGTGCTCAGGGAGCCCTGAGGATGGCACAATCACAAGACTGCTTCAAACAATCCAGAGATTTTTGTCAGGGGCATCATCACCTATGGTGTTGATTGGGCTCTCGAAGGCCTGGCCACACACAGCCTTGCAGTGCACACTGCAACAGAGATGTACAGGCCCCACCCCTTGCACGGCTGGCCTGGGCCTTGTGCAGCTGAAGGTCTGCACTGAAATGCAAGCCCTAGCCGCAGCAAGCTTCAGCTGTTTCCCATCTACATCAATTGAAGGGAATGTCAGGTAGAATTTGCGCTGGACATGTGATACAAGCACCTCACATGCCTGATGTCTTTCATGTGTGCCCATTGGCATCCCTCAAAGCACCTTGTGCTCCTCATCAAGTGCCTCCTCCACTCTCTCGGCAAACTCCATGCTCTCATTGTAGCACCGTGTGTTGTTGTTCACCATGGCGCACAGCAGCTCCACCGAGAGCTCCTTGTCCAGGTAGCGTCGCTGGGCATCCTGCGACGCAGTAATCAGAGCTCACAAAACATAAATTCAGACCAGGCTCACAACAAAGCGGCGCGCATCACGGGGGTTGCGTGCTGGGCGTCCTGTGGGCGACAACAGGGCAAGGAAATCCACATTGAAATACTCACTGGACCTCTGAATGAGAAAGCAGTCCAAGCTTAGTTTTGCTGGCACAGCACAGAGCAGGCCATGGGCTGTGGGCTCCCAACATACATGTTCTCTACAATATGCGCCATGCTTTTGCATCAAGTATGCCACAGGAGCTTGTTGGGTGCACCTGCTGCACATGGGCATAGTGCAAAGACAGACCTTCAGCTACAACAAGCAACAGAAGCGGTCTAGGTGCCACACCTGGAAGTCACGCATGACCAGAACTGCCATCTGTCCCACTTGGAGCAGGAGCTCTCCCCTGGACACCTCCTCAACAACAGTCACCTGCACCGCATGTTGAACAAATTCAGCAGGGTGGACGAGGTATGGAGCGAGGGTTTGCTCAAACAGGGGGGGGCAGCGTGGACACCACAATCCTACAACCCTGCAGCCTTGAGAGGGGACGCCCACCTGCTCATTGACGATTCGGAAAAAGTCCACTGCTCCTGGTGTCCAGATCTTGCCGTCCTCTGCCACTGTGGGCTCTGAAGTGAAGTCTGCCTGCACACAGGCATGTCCAGGACTTGCGCAAGACAGTGGCTGAGCTGCTCTGCCAAGTGCCTGTGAGCTATCACCAACTACAGCAGGTCAGGACCCCACTGTCAACTCGCACTGGCTGCTGCTGACTGCAGGCAGCATCAGGAATGCTTGACGTGCACCCCCTTCCCGGCAGCCCAGCTGGTGCGCTTGCCACCAGCTTTGCTGACTATACGCCCATCCAGCCTCGTTGGCTGACTTTCAAACCCGCAGATGTTTCCAGCCAGCACTGCCACAACCCCAGGTGTTTCTCCAGGTGCCGAGGCAAACACCTGGCCTGCCGCGCAAACATGGGTTGGCGCCAGGCCTCATCTCCCGGGCACACATGCAACAAGATAGTCAGGGCAGACCCATGCGACTTGCTCGTCTGCCATCACCTCCAGGATGTTGGTGCACCAGGTGTTGAGCGTGCTGTGCAGGCGCTCCACATACTTGCGCAGCAGGAGGCCCTCCCCGCGAGAAGATGAGTCAGAAAACCTGACCTCATCCTCCTCTATGCCCAGGTCCCTCAGGGTCTCCTGGTACTGGTTCACCCAGGCCAGCACCTGCAGAAAAGTATGTTGGGCGTAATGTGGAATTGAGAGCCCAGGATGTCCAGTGCCATAAATGGTCTCAGGCACGACCTGCAACACATAAGACTCCTCAAGATCTTTGGCTGTACCATGTCCACTGTGGCCAGGACCCGCAGGCATGGGCCCTGCAGGCACTGAAGCCGCAGCTGCCAACGTCAGCTGTATTGGGTTTAAGCACTGTGCACATGTGCTCTCAACAAGCAGCTGCAGCTTGGAGCGACTGGCAGCTGCACCATGCCAGCCCACAGATGGTCAGCAGCAGCATAGTGCTGGCTGATTGAGTGCTTGGCGTGCCTGACCATGTCAGTATATGGATGGCCAGGCGGACTGCTCTGCTAGCATGTGGCTGACACGCACTACTGCGCCCCTGAGAGGGCTGACAGCACTTTTGATCCGCTACATTCAGTGCAGGTGAGGGTGTCGCAGCTGAGCAGGCCTGACCAGCCCATCAAAGTGACCCCTCGCTGCACGCGGTTAGCAGCAACCCAAGCAACAAGCCCACCTTGAAAGTGTTTGAGCAGCTGTGCTGCCAGCATCAGAAGCCAACCTAGTGGCTGTCCCCTAAGTTGCGCTGCCAGCATCACATCCAGGAGCAACAAGCCCACCTGGAGCATCCCCACCCAGCGGCGCTGCCAGCATCAGAAGGTCACTCAGTGGCGGTCTCCCAAGCTGCCAGCATCTGCTCCAGCTGCACCAAGCCCACCTTGAGGATATCCCCATTAGCCAGCTGCTGAGCGCATGCGCCCATGCAGTCCATCATGAAGGCCAGGTTTTCATGGTACTGCCTCCAGATGACGTGGAAGATGCGGTACTTCTCAGGAAAGCAGGGGGACACGTAGTCATAGATATCCGCCAGCTGCAGGGGCAGGCAGGATTTTGGATGCCTGATGTCCAGATTGCGCTGCAGGAGTCGTTGCCTGCCGACTGCAAGGGCAGGCAGAGGTGCACGTGGCAATGGCGGTATGGCAGCAGCCTTTGTGTAACAGTATGCAGAAGCAGGCAGAGATGATGGCCAGCCGCGAGGGCATGCACGTCAGACGGGAGCTCAAGGATGTGTGCAGGCAGCTGCAACATGCACACAACATCATGGATGTCTGCCAGCTGCAGGGCAGGCAGGGGCACATCTGGCGCTGCCGCACCCACAGAGGCTGCAGCATTCAGAAGCCTGCCGAGCACAGCACCCAAAGATTACCAGCTGCAGGGGCACATGGGCTTCTCCGCACCTGCATCACAAAGTTGTGGGCCTCCTCCAAAATCTCATTTGTCTTCTTGTCGGTGTTCTCTCCTGCAGCCGCCAGCTGCGAGCACTTCTGCAGCAGGGGCGCTGTCGTGTCCTGGACACAGTTGCCAATCTGCTGCTCCATGCGCCGCTTGTAGCGCTTGACAGGGACGGCAGCTGCACGTTGGCAGGGGCACAGTGTCTGGGGTAGGAAGTGATGACGCTCAACCCAGGACATCGAGCACACGCACTCCACAGCCCCTGGTGTGACCTCTGACGGCAGGCAGTGGCAGCAGCCTCTGCAGAAGCATGTACTTGCTCTGGGAGCAGCTGAAGAGATTTCCAGTTGCAGTTGAGCACAGTGCAGCAAATCTGGCTATTGCTTGGAGTCAGCAGATCTCCCAGACACTGACCCCACATGGCAGCTTCAGCTCCGCACAACGGCCCACAAAAGGGGCCCCTTGCCTTGTGCCATGGTGTGCTGTGCGGGCGAAACACGACAGTGCCGTGATGAAGACATCCAGAGCACTGCACAACAAGCAACTGCCTCACTCCCACCTCTGCCTGAGGCCTCCAGCTGCTTGTCCACCATCTCCTGCAGCTCCACAATGCGCACAGCGTTGACCAGCATAGCCGGGTTGCTGTGCCCCAGCTGCACAAAGTTGCGGATCAGGCTCCACAGGCGCTCCTCAAACTTGCCCATGGTGTCCTTGACCTGCAATGTCGGGGACATGCTTGCTCTGTGACACAGGTAGCTCTGGAAAGGTGCCTGACGGTGACGACCTCTTAGAAGCCAGCAAACTGGCCACAATGCTGCAGCACTGGCTCCACATGTCCAGTCCTTGGTGACAGGGAGCTTTCCACCAGATTTCACTGTGCTGTGGGCAGCAGGTACAGTGCGGCCCTGCGCACACAGGTCTCTGCACACCTTGTTGAAGTAGACACTGAGATTGTGGGTGTCCTGCTGTTTGAGCTTGGCGCCGCCTGTGAGCCCCCCTGCCAGCAGGGCCTGCTGTGCAAGGCTGCTGGTGCCCTCCAGGATTGCCAGCGTCTCATAAGCCTGCAGCGCGGTTGACCAGTGACAGAAGGGCTCAAGCAACATCCGCGCACCGCAGCACGCCTGTGGGCACATCTCCATGGGGGTGCCAAGCATGTAATGCAACCAGCACTAAGCATTGACAGAGCTGCAGCATTGTCTGTCTGCAGCAGGCATACATCTTCAGCTTCAGTGCAGCTCACGAACCCAGCAAGCATCACCTGAAGCAGCTGCGTCTCATCTTTCAGCATCTCCTCAGCCTCCGCAGCTTCGTTGGGCAGAGCCACAATGTTTTCAACGTCCTGCACAAGGAAGCCAGCGAACAGTGGGGAACAGAGCCTGCATGGTACCCAGCGCAGGCCAAGCTGTAAGCACAGCCAGTCGATGATTGCCAACAGCAGCAGGCCAAGCTGTAAGCACAGCCACAGGATGATTGCCAAAAGCTGCAGGCCGAGCTGTAAGCTCAGCTAGGTGATGTTGCCAAGAGCAGCAGGGAGCCACCTGCAATGTCTTGCCCAGGTTGTAGTGCACGGCTGACAGGAGCTGAATCTTCTCATGATTCTCAATCAGGGAAGCACACTCACTGCAGAGCTGGTCGATAACCTGCAGTGAGGAGCAGGGGTTGTCAGACTCAGCCCCAAAGCTCAGGGGGCCTTTCCATCTTCTGCCAGAGCTGACAGGTGCGGCTGAACAGAATGGTGCAGAGGTGTGGGGCAGACTGCTGCTCAGTGGCCCAGCACAGCTCCTCTGTGAGCCTGCTGCCCCTGCACCTGATAGCAATCCCGCATGTTGGTGAGGGTGCGCTGCGCTGTTTCCAGCAGCTCCATGCCTGAGCGTGCGGCCTCCACTTGGGACGACACTGTTGCGCTGAGCTGGGCCTTGTTGACCTGCAAAGGTGTGAGGCAGACGCATCCAGAGTCTGCTGACTGACTGCAGGGCTTTCTGCTGCTGTGCCTAGCTGATACGCATCAAGTGAAAGCTGCATTGCCTGGTGCTTCTGCGTGTACTCCTCCAGGAGGCCATCCAGCCTCTTGAGGTCTTCTGGGTGCTGCAAAAGCCGCTCTACTTCATCTACAGCTGCCTTGCGGGCATCAATTGCCTGCAAGGCATTGCATCAAGCTGTCAGAGCATATCCGACATTGCCGAGATGATGGACGTTTTCTGATCCTGGGCTCTCACCAGCTCCGGAATGGAGGGTGCTCCCCTCTGCATTGCACCGATACCAGCCAAATGGCGAGCATGCAGAAGACCAAGGCGGTATTATTATTGTCAGGAGGGAAAATGCATGATGGCCTGGTCTTGTTACAATGCAATCACCATAAGGCAACCATTCTGGGCCCCTAGGAGCTACTGCTTGGCAGAGGTCACATCTTGCTCTCAACATGTCTCATCAGCGAAGGCCAAGCCAGCCGCAAGCAGCGTCAGCTCCCTGGAGGAGGGATGCCTCACCTGGGCAGCTTGTTGGAGCCTCAGCCGCCCTGAAGACCAATTGCAGCCTGCCTCTGCATTTATGACTGCCCAAAAGCATTCTCTAGCTGCCACTGTCATGTTCCCCATCTGTTGCCTGCCACATGACGTCCGTTTGCTCACAGGTGCCTCCTGGCCATGCTGCACATGCTGGCAACTCATCTCTGAGCAACAAGAGCAGTTGTGGCCGCCATGAGCTGGCTTTGGCGGGCCTCAGTCGCACCTGTTTCTTGTCTGCACATCCCAGCACCAACCCACACAGGCCTGCACTGGCACCTCCCCCTGTGCCAGCCTTTGTGCCCCACACCTTTCCAGCAGCCAGCCCCAAGCCCAACAGCAGCCCTGAGACAGGCACCAGCCCTGAACCCAGCACAAGCCCCATGTCAGTTACAGCCTGGAGGAGCTTCATGTAACTCAGGGCTGGCTCCTGGCCAGGCTCAGAGCCGCCTTGCTGTCTGTGTGTCACCATGCACTGTATGCATGCAGCTGCAGCCATGATCACGCGTCTCATCAGCCTGGCACTGCATGTCCTTGTCACGCGACAGCGCACCGGCCCCGTCTTCCGGATTTCAGCCCGCTCCAGCTTGGTCTGACCTGCCCACAGCTGCTCTGCAGGTGCATCACCCTCACCCCTGGCTGCGGCAGATCCCCATTCAGCAGCAGAAGATCTGCCTGATTGCTGGCTGAGGCTTCTGCCCAGGCAGCAGTCATGCTGACCATCGCTGCAAATGAGCTGGCTACAGAGCTCACAGCAGCTGAGATGGCAGCTGGGAACATTGTCGGGCCTTGCTGACATGTACTATCAGCACTGTATACACCGCACACAGCCCAGCAAAGAGTGCTGGCAGGAGCTCAAGCAGATTGCCAGTCAGTGCCACAACTTATGCCAAGATTGAGATTTGGCAGGGCTTAGCGTGTCCCAAGCGGCATCCTGAATGCTTCTCAGCTTCTCACCCACATCTGCCCCTCACCAGACAAAATTGCCTGCCTATGATCAGATGCAAGTTGACTGTGGCTGAAAATGAGCAGGAGCCACAGCAAACAGAACTCTAGCCAGGTCAATTTGGTCAAAAGGTGTACTTGCTCAGTAGCGTTTTTGGCACAATATCACTACAATATCAGTACAACATAAGCGCGCAACAGTCAGCTTCCTGGCCGCATGCCAAGAAACTGCTTGTCTTGTTCATGCCGGTATGTTCGCCAAGCATCCCAGTGCCGGGCTTTGCACTAGGCCAGTGTGGGCACATTGCCCCCGACTTGAGTCACCCACGTCATGCGCGTTGGTCCAACGAAAGTTGGCCTGCCCCGCATAGGCACGGTGCATTGAGTCACCTCCTGCAGCAGCATCATGTGGTGCTGCTAAGCTGCAAAAGCAGCCATGGACCTCTTGGACTGTGCTTGGTGGCATGCCGGCTGTGGCAGTCAATGAAGAGCTCAGGACCCCTAGGCTGCCCAGGTAGACCAGAATGAGTAAGCAGGTTGGCCAGCATCTGAGTCAGCTGCTTGATATTCCCGATGGTCATGCCACCAGCAATGCAGGCGATTCACCTGCGAGGGAGGTGCTTGTGCCTCGCTGCAGCTGTGAGCCCAGCGGGGCGCAGCGCAGCAAGCGGTCATGAACATCCCAAATGCTGCAAACAGCAGCCCAATTATCTTGCAACCCGCACACCCACCTCCTGTAGGGGAGTGACTGCTGCCTCGCTGCTGGAGCTAGCGCCGCAGGGCGCACCCCAGCAGGCGGCTGCCAGTGTCCTGGATGCCCCGCATGAGGGCGTCCGCACCATTCAGGCTGAAGCCGACCAAGCCGCAGGCACCACCGATGGCCCTCAGCGTGGCTCCTTCAGCCTTGGCCCTCAGGTCTGGCGGGCTGTCACCCACCAGCAGGCCGGCTGCCACCCGCCTGCAGGCCTCACGCCTCCTGGAGCAGCCCTGCGCGACCTTGGCAAACCGGGTGGGCTGTGCGGTCCTGCCCTTGACCCTGCGCTTGCAGCGGCAGCTGCGCCGTGCGCCTCTGGTGCCGCCAGCCTCGCCTGCGGGATCGTTCTCTGCCATAGTGGCAGGAGCTGGGGCTCCGTATGCAGAGCTGGCGCCTGCCAGCGTGGCGGGGGATGTGCCCTGGCTGGCAGGTGGCATGTGCGGCACTGCAGGGCAGTGACGGATGATGCGCCCCCCGCAGGCAACCCCTGCTGCCGCGCCGCAGAGCAGGAGGCGCAGGGCAGCGAGCGACAGCATGATGGCGCCCGCCAGGCCTGGCGGCCTCTCAGCTGCCTGCGCTCCACCCTGCGCAGCACAGCAGCGGCATGTCAGCACTCCAGTGAAGCCAGCAAAGGCGGTTTCAAGGCTGCAGTGCTGTGCAACATGCAGTCCTGCAGCATGGTGCTGGCTAACAATGTGACGCTCAGCAGTTGGGACGTTCTGGGCCTCGCAGATGATATGAGGCAGCTCAGCCTGAGGGTCCCTGGCAGCTGACGACCCTGGCTCTGTGGGCACCAACTGGGGCGACAGGAGCCAACCTTACGTCAAGAAAGCTGCTCTGCTGACTGCAGCCACTCGAGCCTCACCTCCCCGGCACTGCCACCTGAGGGCGTGCACAGCTCGTGGACCTCTGCGTCCTTCTCCTTCAGGCTCTGCAGCAGGAAGTCACACATGTTGATGCTGACCTCTCAACCTCAAGGCATGCTCGCTGTAAGCAGGGAAAGTGAAGCATGCCAGGCTGACGGCTGTGCAGCAGCGATCATGTGTGCCTACCTCGTCATTGCTGGCGCATGCAGGGCTGTGCAGCCTCGTGTCCTTGCTGGCCTGCTCCTCAAGGCTCTGCAGCAGACGGCACTCCTCAGGCAGTCCAACTGCTAGCTTGTTGCCCAGGGAACTGTGCCAGGCTCTGCCAGCCCCTGCCTGCAACACAGCTCGGGCAGCGCTGTGACACACCAGGGCAAGCACCCCTGTGACGGGCTGCCTCAAATTGACTCCTGCCACAGAGCGCTGCTCAGCAGGGTGATTGGCAAAGACCATGGGCATACCCATCATTAAGGTGGACAACACCCATCACACACCCATGCCTGCCCCCATCAACAGCACCATGAGCCAGGCTATCGAATACCTGTCCACCGAAAGGCGCAAAAGCACTGTCTTCAGCCCCGGCACGGCACAACACTCGACTGCTATCGTGCACTGCCAGGCATTGGTGCAGGCTGCAGGCTGCCCACCTCCTCCTCACACTGCCGTCAGCCAGGCCGGGCACAGCACTGCACCTCCAGCGCAGCCAAGCAGACCTGCCACCTGCAACTGCAAGCTGCTCACCTCCTGGGCATCACTCCCGGGCTGCCCTGCATCCGAGCTGGCGCACGAGCCCAGCGAGCACACATGTGCTGGCTGTCTGTCTTCTGCCTCCCTCAGTCCTGCCGCTGGTTTCGGTGGAGACCCAGCGAACCTGCAGGACACGGACAGCTTGGCGTCTCAAGGTCTGATGTGGCCAAAAGTGTGCAGCAGGCAGCCAGAGGCTCCAGAAGCCAGGCTGGTGTCAGGCAGTGCATAGAGACATCTACAGCTTGTTCTCATCTGGAGCTGTGAGCAAGAAGGGGGGGCACAGAGCACACTAAAAGGAAGCACATCACAGTGATGTCACGTGACAGATGTCACTCCTCCACCCGCTGTGCAGGCTGTCCCCGCTGGACTCTGCCAATCTGAGAGATCTCATGGGAGGCCACTCCAGGAGCCACTGGGCTGGATGCGTCCAGGAGGCCGGCAGCCAGGCCGCCAGGATTGAACAGGTGGTGCCACTGGCCCGCCGCTGCCCCCTGCAACCGAACAATGGCCTGCTGCATCTCTGCATGTTCAGCACGCAGCTGCTCAGCAGCAAACCCCCACCACGCAGGTGTATCTGCCTGTTGCTTTCCAGCCCAGGTACGGCACTCTCCTCGCCATGTATGCAGAGAGGCCAGCCGGCTTGGCGTCCATCCCATCTGCCTCAACAACCTAGAGCAGGTCCTCACACAAGTTTTGAGCAGGCTCTGACACAATCATACCTGCTCCACCTCCGGAGATGACTGGGCCAGCCTCTGGCGCTCTGCAGTGCCTGCAGCCCCAACTGCAGAGCTGCTGTAGGTGCGGCTGGCAGGCTGTGCTCTGGGCGGCGGTGAGCTGCAGGCAGGCCGCTGTGAAATGCCAGGCTGGCTGCCCCCGCAAGAGGCTGCACCAGCCTCTGCACTGCCTGGACGCCGCAGCAGAGAAGCCTTCTCCTCCCAGGGGCCAGCTGCCCCACAGCTGGCAGGGCTGCCACTAGACGGGTCACGGCTGCTGCCCTGCTGCCTGGCAGAGCTGCTGCTGGTAGCGCTGGCCCACTCCTCAGTGGTGTCTGACTCCGCCCTGTGGCCCGAGGAGGCCTGGAGGGCACCACGCAGCCCAGCCCGATCGAAGACTGCAGCCCTGACACGGCAGCTGCCTCCACTGGTGGCACTGCCATCTGCCGATGCTGCCTCCCGCACAGAGGCCTGAACCGCTGCCTGCAGCGCTGCCTCGTCTGGCCAGAACATGTGGGCGCTGCGAAGGCCCCATGCAGCCTTCTCTGCTGCAGCCCTCTGAGGTGCAGTAACCAGCTCGGGTGCAGTAGCCTCCACTGCCACGCTCTCTGCTCGCAGAGCTGCGTCCGCAGCAGCAGAAACCTTCTCAGCCTCATCGGCAGCCTCTGCAAGGGCTGCCTGCCGGTGCATCTCCCTGACAGTGTCTGCTGTCAGGGCACCAATGCGGTCTGCCCCAGCGCCGTGCTCAGGCTGCCAGAGCTTGCTTGGCTGCTTGCCAGCAGGCTGGCTGACGCTGCTGCTGGGGTCCTCACCCTGCTGCAGGCGCCGTGCTTGCATCTGCAGGCAGGTGGGTGGGGGGCAGACATGTTGTCTGACAGGTATGCCAGAAGACACTCGGTTGCAGCAGGGCGTTCACCTCTCACCACTGGCGCCAGCTGCTGGGCCATTGTCCTGATGGTCTCAAGGACCTGCATCCCCATGCAGGTCCCAACTACAACAAGGTGCGTACCCCTTGTCTCATCCTGTTGCTGCATCTGAGCGATGTGTGCATACACCCACGGTCACCTCCACCTCCTGCCCCAGCTGCTCGGGAAATACCAGCAATTGTCAGCACTCTCTTGGCCCCCGACCAGTGTGCAGGGTTCACCTCTGCAGCCTGCTCCAGCTGCTGCCTGGCCAACTTCACCTCCTGCGCCTGGTCTTCGTCCTTCACGAGGCCCATTTGTACCACCATTACCAGCAGCTCCGGCAGGCTGGGGCCGTCTGGCCCCTGCAGGGCCTGCAGAAGCTCCCTGTGCACCTCCTGGAGCTTGGGCCTGCCCAGCATGTTGCGCAGGACCTGCTGCACAATGGCCTGCTCCTGCAGCAGGCAGGCAGACCAGACTTTGGTGCAGAAGAACATTCTCTGCGCATACGACGTGCTGACAGAGTACACAGCTCCTGACATGCAGTGCGCATGCGACATCAGCCATGGGCGACCACAGGCCAGGCAGGCTGGCATGCTGTCCCCCCGTTGTGCGCCCCAATGGCTGACCCACCTGCAGGTTGGCAAGAGCTGTGGGACACATCACGCAAGACTCAAGATGCAGCCAGCAAACTGCATCTTGACCCAGGCCACCTCTGCTGCCTGTACAATGGGCTGTGACACAGCTGCTGCACTGCCTCCAGCTTAGCTGTGCCACAGCATCAACCTGCCAGATGCAGCAAGTGTGCACGGCTCACATCAGCCACCGGTGAGAGCTCCAGCAGCGTCTCCGCCACATCCAGGTCGATCTTGGCTGGGTCTATGTTGGCTTCAATCAGGTCAGCCTTTCGCAGCTGAGCATAAAGCTCTTGCTGCTCATCCTGCAGACAAATTTCATGCTTGGGAGCTGCAAGTCAACAGATGCCAGCATTTGAGGGTTCAACCAGGTGGCCACCTCTGAGCACAAGCCATCTCTATGCCAGAACGACCTATTGTAAGTTGCAGCCAGCACTCAGGGAGGCAGCTGGGGAGGGGTCAGCACTTGCACATGCAGCTGGGCACAGGTTGCGCCTTTGCCAGCAGGCGCTGTTCCCCATCCAGCTTGGACCCCAACGTGCTCGCATGTGCAGGGAGGGTGGCTGCAGTGGCACCAGCACTGGGGCAACAGCAGTAGCTAGGAGTCTTCAACGATTTGTGCTTCAGACCAGCAAGTGCCCTGTACAGACAGGTACGATATGACCGACATTGTGGCATGCCACCATCACCAAGGCAGAGCTCCAGCTGCACAGGCCTGACCGGCCGCCTGCTGAGCCATGCAGGGGGCCAACGAGGCATGCAATAATGCAGAGGCTGAGCCCACCTGCATGCCACCAGCAAGCTGGCACGCTGCATGCACAGACCTGGAACCTCCTCCAGGGTGACAATGCAGCAGGCAGCTGACGCACAGGCAGAGACTTACATGAAGGCCACCAGCTGGCTGCATGCACAGCACTGGCAGGCTGCCTGCAGAGACGGACAACATGCAGAGATGTACAGTGCAAAAGACAACCAACGCACTTGGCCAGGGCTGCCTGATATGGTAGCTGCCTTCCTACGTCTTTGGGGTGACAGAGCCTCCAGCCGATCCCAGTAGTTGTGTGGCTGCTGCACATCCCTCAGCTCCTCGAGGTGGCTGCACTAAAGCCAGCAGCATACTGTCAGGACAGCGGAACACTGCACAGGGCTTGTCGACAATGTTGAGCTCCTGCAGGTATCTGCACAAAGCTTGAAAGCAATGTCACTTATTGAACAACACTCATGCCTGTCCTGTAATGAGCCATCCAGCTGAGCTGTACCAAGCCAAACAATCCTCAAATGGCAAGAACCCCCTGGAAAGCATGGCTAAAGGCAGGCCAGACCTGGTTTTGGTCATGCCCACATGCACAAATAACAGAGGTGTGTAAGCGCAACATGCAGAGTATTTGAGACCAGCAGCAGCAATGGCAGTCTTCCTGCGGCCAGCAAACACTGTATGTATATGTCAGCACTGTCAATGCAGGTAGTCACCGCCAATGGAAGCCGGCCTGTACTCACCTGGATGGGTTCACCCCCTGGCGCACGTACATGGCTGCATGCAAAAGCCAACCCTCCTCCATTGCCATGGTCACCTGCAGGACCAAGAGTAGCGTGAAGCAGAGGTGATGTCCAGGCAGCAAGCTTCATGTCAGAGCGCATTGTCGACTGGCTGCACCCACATGCAACAGGCACAAGAGTGAGCAGGCCCATCAGTGGACAGGTGGGCTGGGGCATTTCGATGGTATTGCAGGCCACCTGCTGACTTCTTTGGGTTTGGACCTGGAGCATGCGTGTGATGGCGCACCATATGCTGAGATGTGCAGTACAGAGAGTGACCCCAGACTCACTTAGACTGCCCTGCTGGCTTGTTCAGACAGACCTGGAACACAGTGTATGGCTGCTGACCTGGTGCTGAGGCGCGCAGGCACACATGGTAAGCCAGGCTGACCACCTTGCAGGCAGCGCTGCAGGCCTGCTGCTGATCTGGCCAAACAGACCTGGCGCATTCCAACCAGCCAGCCTCACCAGCTCATGAGTGAGCAGGTACATGCGCTCATCATTGTACGCCACCCACAGCTCCCCACGGCGGCAGCAGGCGATGTAGTGCCTGTCGTGGAAAAAGATCACCGCGTGGAGCGTGTGCTTGGCACCATCTGGAGCTGGGATCTCACAGAAGGGGTTAAGGTCGATGACATCGCTGCAGGGCACACCAGCGCTGTCCAGGGCGCCCCCCTGCAGTGGGTGGGAAGCGGCGTGATGGGACAGAGGCTGGTGAGAGGCATGCTTAGCGCACTGAGGGTGGCGCCTCTGCACGATGCGGCGTCTAGCTCGAGGCTATAAAGCCCGGCGCAGCAGGAATTCCCCCTGAAGCCCCTCTGCAAGTATCTGGGTGTCGAAGCGGCGGCAGGGCTCACAGGGGGGAATGTGGGTTTGGAGCATCTTGGGTGGGGCTTGCAGAGGCTGCAGTGCGACCAGTGCAGCAATGCTGCAGGCACGCTGAGCATCTGCGACCAGGACAGGATGCCCCTCATTCTGCCAGACACATCACCAGGAAGTTCAAAGTCACTTTGAGACATGCAACCTGCTGCAGGCAGTGTCTGATACTTGGCTGGGCAAGCCTGAATGCAGGCCTACAGGCCCCAGGAAGGAGCAGCAGGAGGAGTGCGAGGCCCTGTCCCACAGCTGCTGCATCCCCAACCAGACAAGCACCATCAATGCACTTGCTCAGTCATGCTGCCGCGCTGGCGGTGCCACATCCAACAAACCAAGCCAAGTGTGTGCGGGCCAGCTGCTGCCGTGCCCCTGAAAGCAGACAGGCACAATCAAGCCTCTCACCAAGTTGCGCTCTGTCAGACTGATGGCCCCGTCCTCCGACAAGCGCCATCAAGCCCACCTACTGTGGGGCGCGGCTCCTACACCTGCTGCATTCCCAAGCAGAATATCGGCCCCCAAGCTCACCCAGTGGGTCATCTGGTCCTCTGCGCTGCTGACGCAGGCCAACCCTGGCAGCCACCACACAGGACAGCCCTCAACGTGATGGGAAATCTCACCCTCAGGGTGACTGGGTCGAACTGCTGGCGGGTGCCAAAGCAGGCCACCATGACGCCTGGCGACACCGCGTGCTGTGTAATCTTCTCGAAGCTGCGTCCCTTGCAACCGCTGTGGAGCCAGGGAAGCGGCCTGCCATTTCTTGAGGTGGCCTCCACGTCAAACCGCAGTGCGAAGGTGAGGCTGGTCAGCAGGGACTCAAATGTGCGGCCCTCGCCGTCCCTCAGGGCGACCGCCTGCCAGGTGGGCATCTCTGTGACCTCCTGGCTGGAGTCAGAGACCTCGTTGTGGCAGGCCTTGCACATGATGTGGAACTTGTCCACGCGCAGGGGCATGGTGAGGGGCTGCCCAGAGTTGGGGCCCTGCAGGCAAGTGGGCACATAACCATCTGGGCTGGCAGGAGTCTGCGTGACAGCCATGGGGTCATGCCCAGAGGGAGATTTTGGGAAGTTGGGGGTGGGGGGGAGGAAAAGCTGGAGCTTGGGGCTCTGCAGGGCAGTCAAGTTTGACGCAAGGTGGGCTGCACCCACACAGGCCGGCAGGCAGGCAGGCTGTAGCTGCTGCCCCGTAGAACAACAGTCTGATGTGAAGGTTGGCAGACCGCATGGTTCTCTGCCGGCTTGTGCATGCATGGCGGCAGAGGACGAGCATTGATGCCCAACAGCAACTGCTGCACGGATGAGGCAGAGTCCTCAGACTGCTGCATGCATATGAGGGCACGAACATGGCTGCAGCAGACGCCCGTTCTGCATGTACACGCATGTCAAAGAGGTGCAGGCAAAGCCATGCCACCTCAGGAAGGTTGGGGCCTGTGACGTTGGCAAGCAGACAACAGGACAGGAGACTGGCCCGCAGGAAGCAGTGCACGATCTACGCAGAGCAGGCTGCACAGTGCACACCATGTAGACGCAGCTCCACTAACACACACATACACCCAGCTGCCCTCAAGCAGGGCACCATTTGAGCAGCTGCTTCTCAGCAGCAGAGGCCTTCAAGAAAACCGGGGTGCAGCACTCACATTCTCGTGCCATACCAGGCCAAACAGGAGCTGAGCCACTTCGCCTGCAGGCAGGAGGCAGTACGTGGCCAGCTTGCCGGGGAGAGGCACTGAGCTGTCAGGGTGAGCAGGGTGCATTGCGCTGCAGCAGCCAGCTGGTGCAACAGAAGCGTTGCCATTGTGCAATGCAGAGATATGGCGGCCTGCACTTGTGAGCCAGTCAATGCTTGACAGGCAGGAGTTCAGAAGCTCTCCAACTCTACAACCAGGATGTATGTCTTGACTTCATGCACATTGCCCTGCTGCCATGACACTTTATAGAAGCCTGCTGGCGCCAGCCATGCCCCCAAGCTTGCTCGAGAACGCCTCACCCGCGTCTCCGCTTTCAACAGCCCCCCCAGCAGACACAGGCACCGCCTGGGGCTGCAGCAGGCACAGCAGCTCATGGACGCAGGTGCTGCGCCTGAGCATGCGAGCTGCCAGCTGTCGCAGCAGGCTGGTGCCACAGGGCTCTGCGACGTCAGGGTGTTCCACGCAACGCATGCAGGAGTGGCCAGCCAGCACCCTGCCAATGCCTGGGTAGGCCAGCAGCAGGTGGACAGCCACAATGATGTAGCACCTGCGCAGCAGGGTGGGGAGAGCTGCAGTCAAGGCTGAGCAGCGAGGCGCGTCCTGAAGTAAACACGTGCCTTGGTCATGGCTATGCATCAAGGCGCAGGCTGAAAGGATGTGCTAGGTTTTGGCTGATGCCTGGGCAGGCAACAGGCAGGGGGTCAAGCAGCACCTGCATAGCAGAGAGACAGTGAGTGAAAGACTAAGCAGCTGGCAGATTAGGCACGTAGGAGGTGCACGACTGTGTTGAGGTAGGGACTCCGCAGGCGAGAACCAAGTGCTCAAGCAAGGTGCTGACACTCTGCCTGAGCAAGCAGCAGGTGGGTGGTGGTGATCGGGAGGCACCTGGGAGCATGGGGCCAGGTGCCCAGCTGACATGGGCAACAGGCAGAAGTGAGCAGCAACCTGCCAGACCATGCGAGTTAAGGCCACATATGGTCAGCAAACCCAGCACCTCATGCTAAGTGGTGATGAGACAGGCTGTGATGCCTTGAGCGAGCAAGGAAGCAGCACAACAAGACAGACAGAAATGTGATGTGGAAGCAGCATCAGGAGCTTGGTACGCAGAGTCTGTTCTCACTCTTGCCCACGATTGCATAGGCCGTAGGGCAGGTTATCGCTTGCTGGGTCGCAAAGCGCCTTCTGGCATCCGAAGGTGTTGAACACTTGGGTGCAAGTGCTCTCAGTCTGCAATGGCTGCAAGTGCCAGTCCCATGAGATTGTGTGCGGCTTTGCGGGCCGCCCATGCCAAATGAGCGGTGTTGTCTCCCCCTCACAACTCCTGCCGCTGCAGGACAAGGTGTGCACCCTCAGGAGGTTGTGCCAGCAAGCAACACTATTACGTGCAGGCAGCCTGATCAGACAGCATGATTGTGGACAACCAGACTAGGGCAGGGCCAGATGAATAGCAACTTTTGTTGTATACAAGACAGCCTACAGTGTAGTGATGTCATCCTCAGTCAAATATGGCTCTGGGCCTGAGATGGCTCTGGCTAGAGGGAAACTGCCTCAGCCAGATGAGGCTCGGGGCTCTGAGATGGGTCCTGGGCCGCCTGGCCCCTGCAGCGGCATGGGAAGGTGATGGACAAGCAGTCATTGATGGTGCGGGAACAGAGCAGTGCTGATTGCTCAAGATGCCTCCAGTTCCTATGCAGTGATTGCAGACGCCATGTAGGGGTTCACCTGTGCGAAATGGGCAGAGCTAGAATGATTCCTTGTGGTCAGTGTGCAAACAGCTGTATGGGCCAACGGAGTATTGGGCGACTGATCCAGCTTAGCTGAGTAGTCAGATCTTGCAAAATCTGGGAGTCCAATGTTGATCTCCCGCCCGCCCACGCACCTCGCCTTTCGCACGTTTATGTGCCGAAAGTGGACAGTGGGAGCCAGGTTAGATCAGAAGCGCTGACCTTTCCAATCACTGCTTGGAGAAGCTGCCTGATATCAGTCAAGAGGGCGACATGTGCAAAAGTCAACAGCTCGAGCTCATTCTTGTCTCTTTGAGGCAAGGCCAAAAGGTTCATTCGAAAGCTTGCTGCTTGATAGTCGACGTCGACTAACACAATGGTGTTAGCATCTAGGCCCAAAATGGGGTCCAATGGCATTCCATCTTCTGAAGACGTGCAGATGTTGCAGACTGTAGCACCAGATGATGAAATGAAGCGCACATGAGATGAAAGCATGGACGTGCTGCAGGCGCTAAGTGTAGATATGGGCTTGTGCTTCCAACACATAGACTTTGGGAGCAACAAGGAGCGCCTCCTCTGCAAAAGTGTCGCCAGAGGACTCAGCGGCGCCTGCGGACCTGTGCAGGCTGCAGAGCCTTCACCATGAAGTGCCCCTCAAGGTGGTAGCCCAGCTTGCGATAATAGTGGCGGGTGCCCACCCCTGAGATGACTGCCATCTTGGTGGAGCGATGCTCCAGCTGGGCAATGCGCTCAGCCTGCTCCATGAGCAGGGTGCCATATCCCTGAAAGCAGAGCCACGCCAGGCACTCAGACAGAACTGCTGCCCTGCAAGGCGTGGCCGCCGCATGCAATGGCACCCAAGTTGTGAAGCAGCAACATCGGTGCTGTTGACTCTCGTTTGTAGTGCAGGGCACAGGCAGAAACTGTAACTGCCAGCAATCAGGGGACGAGCCTCCCTGCGCTGCTGCTCCATGTTGTCTCTGGTGTGCAGCCCATAACTGCAGCAGAATGCCACTCCGAGAGTGCAAGGTGCCTCACCTGGTGCTGCTGCTTGCTGCTGTCCCTCGCATGCACTGCAACCGCTGTGCCGTACACGTGCAGCTCGCGCACAATGCTGCAGCGCCCTTGCAGCTCTGGCTGGCGGTCCTTGGGCTTACCCCGCACCTGCAACGGGCTAGCACCGACGCTCAGCGGCTGGCCTTGCTGGGCAAATTGCCACGATGCTGGGAAACAACATGAGCTGCTCTTGCACTGCAGCAGCTCAGTGTGGTGCTGAGGCATCCTGCACAACCCTCCCTGCACAGCAATGCCAATCGACCTCACCTGGCGCAGGCAATGCTCAGCTGCAGCACGCCACATCGCACCTAGTCCTTCAGCTTGCAAGCATGTACTGTGGGGCAGGAGCTTTCTGCTGTGGCGAGGATGGTTGTTGTGCGTTGCAAACCAGCAGCTAAGGCAGGGTTGATTGTAGGGCAGACATGCTTGTGGGGCTGCCCACCTGGCGAAGGCGCAGCAGGCCGACCAGGATGTCCTGCCGGGGGTCCTCATATGACAGGAAGGTCTCCCATCCCCCGTTGGCCACATAATCGCGCCGCACCAGCTCCACCTCCTGGGGCTTGACCTGCAGCAGGCAGTGGAGTAGTGTGAGCCAGGGAGTTGTATAGACGTTTTGGTGGTGAGTGTGTGCCTGGCAGCCAGCCACCAGCAGCTGCACTCCAGCCTGTGAGCGGCACACAGACCGCAAGCCGCACCAGATGTCCATGCAACACCACAGCACACAAGACACGTCCTGAAAAGGCTACCTGACAGCCTGGCATGGGCAGCTCCATAACGGCTGCACACCGTAGCGTGAGACCCTGACAGCCATGTGCAAGCTGGCAGAGGGACTGGTCCCTGTGCAGGTATCACCGCAGCTGTTGAAGGGCTTCAGCGCACGTCTCAGTATGATGCACCCATCTCGCGCCCAACCCACAACCCAAATTACCTCCTGCCCACAGCTGTCCACCTGTGTGCTTCTCTGGCAGGCCCACACAAGCGTCACAGCAAGGCATGCACACAGGTTGTGATTGAGGGAGAGGTGTTTGGACAAACTTTATGGTCCATCTCCTAGATGCACTTCCCTAGAGGCTGTCTCTTCTGGCCGGGGTTGGGAACGCAGTGCCTCAAGCAATTATGCGCCGCTGTGCCACCCGCCGCTGTGCCACCCCGCCGTGACTGCTGGTCCTGATGGACCTCTCCAAACTCATGCCCCAAGCTCCGCCCGACTGGTGCCCTCACCTTGTGGTGAATGTCCTGGATGCCAGCCTCCCGCGTGCGCACATCGCGGCACTGCAGCCCCAGGTCGCCCATACGCGCCAGGGCCAGCTCCCGCAGGTTGCCCTTCTCCACACCGCTGGTCACCAGGGGCATGGGGATGTCGCGCTGCAGGTTGGGCCGCAGGGGTGAAGCAGGGCCTCAGCATAAGAATGCATGGGAACTTCCACTTTGTGTGCTGTAGACCGCAGACAGGCAGGGTTCAGGCCGACAGCTGCGGGAGCAGGTTGTGCCGCATGCAACAGGGGTGCAGGCAGGAGCAGACACAGCCAGGGAAGCAGTGGTGGCCAGGTTTGCATCGGGAGGCTCGCAGCAGGGATGCAGGCAGCGAGCAGGCAGGCCGTCGCGGGAGCAGGAGACGCCAGCACGTGCGCTGCATGCTGCAGGGGTGCAGGCAGCTCTGCTGTTCAGCACTGCCAGCTTGACAATATGTCCATGCTGCAAGAGCCCAGGTTGGCCACCAGGATGCATGCTGTGCCTTGCCAAGCTGAGGGATCTACAGCTCAAAGAAGCGTAAGTGGCCCCGTGACTTGCTTATTGCCATTCTTGAGCAGATGCATCACACCAGCCCTGCCTCTGACAACAGCCTGCAATCCTGAGTCTCTGCCGTGAGCAGACCTGAATGCGGTAGATCCTGACCCAGGGCGGGACCAGGGCCAGGATGCGTGCGACCAAGTCAACCAGCAGGGAGGGGTCATAGTTGCGATACAGGCCCTTCTTCCAGAGCTCATACAGCCCTGTGCCACGGATGACCAGGGTGGGGTAGATCTGCAGGCAGGCAGGGCCTGGCTGAGCTCAGGCTGACGGGGCGGCAGGTGTGAGGGACCAATGCAGTTGAAGCACCTCCAGCTGCAGTGCAAGTCAGCATACAGCGCTAAGACATTGCAGCTGCAATCTCTGGCAGCACCAGAAGTCACAAGCCTCTCAATGGCAGATTTGGAGAGACTGATGCTTCCTTTGATGGTCACCAATCAGGGGAGGTCTTGCAGCTTCTGTCGCCCATAGAGTCAGCCAGCACATTCATGCAGATGGCTTGTCAGTTCTGTCCACTGTCCATGGACACTTGAAGGCCCGTCCAGCAGGTCCCACTTGTGCCGGCAGGCTAATTGCAGCAGCTCGAGCATACATGTGGTCCCGTATGCAGCTCAAGCCGTGCAGCTGGCATATCATCCACCTTCAAGCCATCAGTGCGGAAGGCTGGGTTTTCGAAAAATTCCCTGAAGCTCTCCATGTCCCGCTCCCAGCCCACATTGGGCAGGTCGGGCATCATGTGGGCAATGACCTTGAACCCTGCATTCTTGGCCAGGTGGAAGCAGTTTCCCACCTGCACACCAGCCACGCAGGGTAAGCAACAATGCACAAATGCTGTATGGGATTCAGGCAAAGGTCGCTTCTCATCAGGGCACATACTACCCTGCTGTGTGACGAATGCCGCCTGCTGCAGCTCTTGGTCTCAGCTTGAATGCGCGCAAGCCCCCTGTGTGCGCAGAGAGTTGTTCTGCAATGCAGGTCCATGACTTCCAGGCAGTCTGACCGCTGTGTGAAGGTGTGCTGGAGGGCTCTGCTGTGCTGCCGCACTCACCGCTGCCACTGTGTGCCCACGGTTGGTGTCACGCGCGACGTCCTCGTAGATGCTCTGAAGGCCAATCTCCAGGCGGGTGCAACCATAGGACAGCATCTACAGGCAGGCAGAGACAGTGTGGAAGGCAGACTCTGCATGAGGGGTATACAGGCCATCTGGCAAGGTGCTAATAGGCTGCTAAACATGGCAGGCCAAGGCAGCCTCTGCTGGCAAGGTGATGTGTCTGGACAGTGGAGCTGTGTTGGTTGGCCACCTGCCCAAAGTGCAGGCCAGGTTTGCAGGGTGTCATTGAGACTTGAGGCTGTAAGCTGCAGGCCAAAGCACCTGGTTGTCACCCGCCCTATCCAGGAATGCAGCAGACCCAAGCCAGCCACGGACCTGTGTCAGGTGGGGTGTGAGGCAGTAGTCGGGGCGTGTCTCTATGGTCAAGCCAATGCACTTGGTGCGACTCTGCTCGCTGAAGGCCACAGCCTCGCCCACGCTGCTGGAGGCATGCCCTGACAGGGCGTCGTGTAAGTTGCGCACAAAGTAGTCTCGGTACTCGGCTGGCAGGGACATGAAGGTGCCGCCCATCAAGATGAACTCAACCTGCAGGCAAGGGCGACCGATTGCACTTTGGTGGAACATGACACTGGGAAAGACTGAGTGAGAGGCAGGGCATGTCACCCTCAGCACATCGAGCACAGACCGCAGACGCTGGAGAAACAGCCCCAGTCAGTTTATGCAGTGGCGACATCATCCTTGGCTCGCAAACAGCTGCCCTGCAGCAGTCTGCCATGCACAACCAGCAGCGTTCTGCGGCAGGCCCTAAGCCACCCCAGGGTAGCTGACTCCTTGGCCCCCTGCTGCTCACCTTATCAGCGCTGTGCCCCAGCTTGCGCAGCTGGTCCACCCTAGCCCGTGCCTGAACGTAGGGGTTGTACCTTGCACGGATGGCCCGCATGCTGGTCGGCTCATACCCTGCAGAGCAGGCCGTCCAAGTACAAGCGGCTGAGCATGAAGCTTCACAAGGTGGGGTCGACTCTGGTCCAATCCTCTGCAGACCAGTAGTTTACCTGCCTGCAGAAACTCATCATGATCCATATCAGCCACCACCCCTGCAGCGTCCAAACTGTTGGCAGAGAAGTCAGCATGAGTTTCAGTGTTTCGGGCTCCCTGAGCCTGCAGCACTGCTGTAAATAGCCCACCCACCATCAAATTTGCCCAGCACAGCTGCCTCGTTGGGGGCCCTGACTGCTCTGCTTCCAAGCCTCAGTTGCTCTCACCTGTATAGCTCTGCGTGCTGTACTCAAAGTCGGAGTCGGGGCCGCCAGGGCAGTACACGCAGATGTTGCCTGTGGTCGCGATGTGGGGGCAACGGTGGGGTTTGCTCATCACAGCCACCACTGCGATGCCTGACGCTGTGCGCACTGGCTTTGCCCGCAGCCTGCAGGGGGCCGATCAATGCTGGTCTACGCATGTGTTTGCAGATCAAGGCGTGACTTTGCAGAGGCCCAGACAAAAAGGCCAAGGAGTGCGTGGCAATGACAGTGCAGGACATCTACATCTCTGCTGGGCAGGCAGGGCTGCCAGGGGCTGCCTTTGTGCCTCACAGCGCATGGAGACTCAGGTCCAGCGCAGCCTCGGCTAGTAGCCAGGCCGGGGTCAGGGGCAGCACAGCTGTGACAGCAAGCAAAGCACCCACTGGGGCAGCAGGGTGGCCTTGTGTTCCTCGGGAACGGCTGCAATGATGTCCACCAGCTTGGGAGCCTTGGCCAGGGAGTAACGCACGCTGGCCTGCAGAGCAGCAGGCGCTGAGTGGAGCTTGAGACTCTGCTTGGGTGGCTACACAGAGGCCAGGGGAAGGCAGGGTGCTGGGACGGCGAGTCTTTAGGGCCACTCAAGGAACCCTCAAGCCAGCTGCAGGGCTGCAGCTCTCAACCTACACTTTTGGGAAGGTGTCTGACAGGCTGGAAGCAGGTTTGACACAGCAGAGCATCCTCACCCTGCGCTTGATGTCATTCAGGTCCACGTCATGCCCGTCCCGGATGCCTGTCACCAGCGCCTGCACGATCTCATTGATGGCTCTGACCCTTGCCTGCAGGGGCCGCCATGAGGGGTGCTGGCGTGCTTGGCTGGCTGATGCATGTGCACAGCATGAGCACGCGCAATGCTGGCAGTCCACTGTGCCTCTTCAGGGGAGAGCACGTCGGTGCTCAGCTCCTCATGCATTGCACAGACTTGCTTGCATGAATGGCAACGTCCAGGCTAAGCTGTACCTCTTTGGGAGGCAGGACTGCTGCTTTAGGCTTCATGGTTGACCTGGGGGCAGAGGCCCGGCCACCTCCCACAAACACCTGAGGCCCCTCATCCATGGCCACCATGCTAGTGTCTGCACCGGTCTGCTCTGCAGCTCAGGCCCTGCTGTCACTCAGCCTGTTCACCAAAGTATTTGGCCTGGGCTCCAAGTGTGTGTCACTTAGCACTCAGGCTGTCTGGCACATCTCGAAGCCCTCGGTGTGTTGCCATTGCTGTCATGACTTGTCTCCAAGATGGCAATGTGGAAGTGAAACAAAAGCCTCTGCCCCTTCTGGCACTGCTGTGTGTTGCTGGGAATCCTACAGCAGAGGCCTAGTGTCCGTCTTGTCCACTCTATCAAGCAGGACTCGATCGCACTGCAAAGGTGGATCAAGTTCGCCACTTGCAGCACTCTGTGCCCCCCCCGAGCAGAGGGAGGCCATTTGTGAGCAGCTTGAACCCTTTGAAAGCTTCCAGTCAGTGGAGGGCAAGGTTTGCCAGGGGGAGAGGCCTGCAGCCTGCTGCAGCCGCCATGGTGGTGCCAGGGGCTGTGGCCCTGACGCCAGAGCTGCCAGGCACTGTTGTCAGGCCTGGTGATGAGGTGACCATTGTGAAGCCGCCAGCAGACAAGAAGCTGTACCGCCGCCTGCGCCTGCCCAATGGCATGCTGGTGCTTTTGATCAGCGACCCTGCCATCACCAAGCAGAGCAGCACTCACAGTCACGGCGGACAGCCTCAGAGCATGTCAGAGGAGGACAGCGAGGATCAGGACAGCAGTAAAAGCTCAGACGAGGTGCGAGCAGGCAGCAGATCTGTCCCACATCGTCCTTATGCCAAGCCAACAAACATTGCTGCCTATTGCGTGGTGGCAGTGCAGTGCTGCTGAGCGCAGGATGCCAGCAACCCTGGCTGACGAGCAGCAATCCATGCTGTCAAGTTGGCCAGATGGACTGACAACCTGTCTCTGGGCTCACTGTGAGGCCTGGTACACCGCCCAAGCAGCCTCTGTGGCTCTGGTTTACATGCAGCAACAAAGTTTTGCTCCTCTGGTGGGCACAGCAGTTGCATGCTTCAGAGGTGCCGGTGCTGTTGGAAAGTGATGTTTACATCGATGCAGGACACCGACATGGATTCAGGGGAAGAAACCTCTGATGGTGAAGACGGGGGGTCCAAGTCTGGCAGCAATGGGATCAGGAGGGCTGCAGCGGCCATGGCTGTCGGCGTTGGCAGCCTGCTGGACCCCAAGCACCTTCCCGTGAGTAATCGTGGGCTGCTCCCCTTATGATCTGCCGCAGCAGACGCGCACGAAGTGTGCCTGGCACAGTCTGAGCTGCTTGAGTCGCATCAGTGTGCAAGCATCTGCCGGCCATGCTGAGGTTGAGAGCACATGCCCTGGCTGGAGCATGTCCTGTCCATGCAGGGACTGAGCCTGCAGAGGCTGAGCCAACAACACTAGGTGCCCATCACTGCAAGGGCTGGTCACTACCTGGAGCACATTCCGCTGCACAGTATCTGCCAGCAACCCGCAAAGTGCTTGCTGCTGCAGGGCCTGCGCTACCACCTGAAAGACCTGCATGAGTTTTGCATGGGCTCAACCAGCAAGGAAACGTGGGTGCTGTTGCAGGGCCTGAGCCATTACCTGGAGCACATGCTGTTCATGGGCAGCGCCAAGTTCCCAGACGAGAACAGCTACGACGCCTTCCTGAGCGCTCACGCCGGCAGCTCCAATGCCTACACCGAGCTGGTGCGCTGCAGCAATGCTCGGGAGGCAGTGGTATGCCTGATCGCATGGACATGTTAGCGGCCCCTGACTTGTCCCTGGTGCGGAGCCTGGCAGGCAGTGCATGCAGCTGCACAGGGAACCTGCTGCCCCATGCTCAGTGCCCATGCTGGCAGCTTCCATCGCCTACGCCCCGCTGGTGTGCTGAAGAATGTAGTGCAGCATGTCTGGTGCTTCCTGGTTGAGGCATGCCTGCAGCTGGCGGCGTGCCTGCGGCCTGAGTCATATGAGGTGGCAGGCACCCAAGGTGCCCGCTGGCTCTTAGCACTTCCCGAGGCCACAGGTGGAAGTGCCCTGCATTGCCAGCTGCCAGGGTGGTCTGCGTCAAAGCCACACCTGGTCAGCGGACGGCTTGCATGACCTTCGCCTGCCTGCATGAGCATGTTAGCAGTTGGTGTGCTCTGGACAGCAGCTGGGGTATACTGCAGACATGTGCCGAACTGCAGGCTGCATCTGCAGCTGCCCCACCCTGTGCAGAGGCTTTTATGCAGGCTGCTACTGTGCAGCAAGAGGCTGTGCTGCCTGCAGGAGTACACCAACTACCACTTTGATGTGGCAGGCGAGGCGCTGCAGGGCGCCCTGGACCGCTTTGCTCAGTTCTTTGTGGACCCCCTGTGCAAGGCAGACGCCCTGGAGCGGGAGGTCATGGCCGTGGACAGCGAATTCTCAGGTGAACCTCCAGTCGAGCACCGCATCAGCGGAGCAGCAGCACACCGCTGCAGCAGGTGACGTGTGCTCCTGAAGGTGGTGCTGCTGCTGCAGCAGCAACTGCATGGCTGAGCTGGCTATGATGCTTGCATGGCGTGGTGTACAACGCATCTTGGGTCCAGCACACTTGAGCTGTTCTGGTCAGGATCCTGGGGGAGCGCTCAACCTGCCTGGTGCATGCAGGCGACTGCAGGCACCTACAGCAACTGCACCTGCTTGACATCAAGCGGAATGGCCAACATTTGTGCACTGTGCTTGATGCTTTTCTGTCTCGAGGACTGGACGACTTGATCAGTGTGCCTCTGCTCACATGCTGAGGCAGCCTGCAGGTGTCCTGCAGAGCGACTCCTGCCGCCTGCAGCAGCTGCGCTGCCACACAAGCCGCCAGGGGCACTTGTTCAACCGCTTCACCTGGGGCAACCGCAGCAGCCTGCTGGATGAGCCCAGGAAGTGTGGCATTGATGTGCGCAAGGACCTGGTTGACTACTACAGGTGGGCGCTGCCCTGATGCTGGGTTGGTGGCTCTTCACCCCAAGACAGCTGTGCCTAGTGCCAGGCACCACAAGCTCTGCACCAGTCAGCTGTCTCTGATGAGGGTGCTGCACTTAATCAGCCTTGTAAGCTGCTGTACCACGTCTGCAACCTCAGGCAAGCATGCACCTGCAGCTTGCCAGCACCTGCAGCAGCCCCCCACAGTGGCAGCTGCACCGCACAAAGCCCCACAGGGCCTGGGCACAGTGTGCTTTGCAACACCTCTCGCTGGTCCTCTGGCCCATGCCGCCCCTCTGGCCTCTGCCAGATTGCGTGCCTGCCTGAACACAGGAGTGCACAGGCCACAGCTGCGCACTGGTCCTCATGGACCTACCCTGCTGCACGTCTGCAGGCAGCACTACAGTGCTGAACGCATGTCCCTGGTAGTTATGGGCGGCGAGTCTTTGGAGCAGCTGGAGGGGTGGGTGTGGGAGCTGTTCACCCCCGTCTCCTCAGGACAGCTGCAGCGACCCACCTTCTTTGGCGCAGGAATGCCCTTTGAGGTGCGAAGCTTGCAGGCAGGAGTACTGCGAGATGGCAATGAGGTCCATTGAGCCTCAAGCACTGTGTTTTGCCCTCAAGCAGAGTGTAAGCAAATATGCATCTTGCCCTTTGACGTAGATATCACTGGCCTGCAGTTTGCATTGTAGCTCTGTACGATTGCTCTGGTCTCACAGAACACCCACTGGCAGTTGCAAAAGCTGCCAGGCCCGCAGTCTAAAAGCTTCCTGCTGCCAACACCAAGATGTCCACCTACAGCAGGGCGGGCAGCTGCACGCTGTGCCTGCAGTGCAGGGAGGGTCATCATGGTCACAGCCAGCTGCATCCCTTCCTGTTTTTCCCAATGATAGGACCCCTGTGCTGCAGGGTGTGGGCAGCTTTACATCCTGCCCAGGTCAAACAGGCCCATGCAATCGCTGCCAACTTCTCCCTGCCCAGCCTGATCACATGTTGACTTCCTGTTGCAGGGTGGGCAGCTCTACATCCTGCCCGCAGTCAAGGAGGCCCATGAGATCACCGCCAGCTTCTGCCTGCCCAGCCTGATCACTAGGTACCGCACCAAAGCAGACGAGTACATTTCCCACCTGGTGGGGCACGAGGGCAAAGGCTCTCTGCTGAGCGCCCTCAAGGCCTCAGGGTGGGTCACCGACCTGACTGCGGGTGTGGGGGAGAGCGGCTTTGAGCGCAGCACGGCCGTCTATGTGTTCGAGGTGCACATGACCCTGACAGAGGCAGGGCTGCATGCTGAGCCAGGTGAGGCGCCAGCAGTGCACTTGTCTGGGCGCCATGGACCTGACTGAGGTTGGGTTGCATGTCGCGCCAGGCAACAGGCCTGGACTGGCTCCTTGAATGCCAGCTCCTGAGATGGACAGCTGTGCACCTGGGCTGTCATAGCCCTTCGGGCATTATTCCATGCAGCAGTCATTTGCAAGTGTTCAGCAGGCTCTGCCACATGTGTGCCGTGAAAGCTTCCGCTCCTGGCTTCCACTGGCACCACTGCTGGCAGGCACCTACAACCATTTGCTGGACACATCAGTGCTCATGCTGAGCAAGCACACCTGCCTGCCTGGCCTGCGAGCCCTCTGTAGACCCTCTCTTTCAGGCATTGCCCCTCTTTACTGACTTGGCTGACCTCTTCCCTGGCTGCCCTGAAGGTTGCGGGCTGGCGCCCCTGGGCCTGCTCTTTCAGTACCTAGCCCTGCTGCGCCAGGCCAGCCCGCAGAGGTGGGTCTACGAGGAGCTGGCAGCCACAGCCGCCATGCGCTTCAGATTCGCAGAGGAAGAAGACCCCTGCGACTTTGTGACGCGCCTGGCTGAGGATGCACCCTACTACGCCCCTGAGCACATACTGCAGGGGTCCTACCTGTACGACCAGTGGGAGCCAGAGCTGGTGCGCTGGCAGCTGGGTTGGGGTTCGGGGCACATGCAGGGCTGCGTGGCAAAGCAGCGTCCTGCAGGGGTTGGACAGTTGTATGAGAGCTAGTGCGTTGCTTTTGAGGGCATGCATGGGGAGAACAGCAAGGCTGTCCAGTGCCTGTGAGCACAGCCACCCTAGAGGAGCCCATCTTGCCTGTGCAACTACTGGGGTCGTGAGCTGAGGCCCTGCAGGTATGGCTTCATGTCGGCAGAAGCAGGTGAATGCAGGGGCGGGGTGGTGACCCCCACACGCCTGCGCAGCAGCATCCTGCAGGAGTCCTGCTCGTGAGACCTGTGGGAGCCAAAGATGGTGCATTGGGGACATGTTTCCGTGGGCCCGCATGCATGCACAGAAGCGTTCGGCGAGAAACGGGGGTTGGGCAGCTTGTGCAGGCCAGCCCAAGGCTCGGCCAGTGCCAGGGTGCTGTTGCGGGCAGTGCCTCATCTCAGCCCGCAACTCCCTGTCCTCTGCAGGTGGAGGAGCTGCTGGACTGGATGCACCCCGCTGCAGTGCGCCTGGACCTCCAGACCAGCGCCTTTGACCAGCTGAAGCAACACGGCCGGCCCAGTACCGAGCCCTGGTTTGGCGTGCCCTTTGCACAGTTCCCCGTCCCTGCAGCCTGCCTCGCCGCCTGGCAGGATGCCTGGGAAAGCAAAAGCCCTCGTGCCGACATGGCCCTTCCTCCACGCAATGAGTTCCTGCCATCTGACTTCTCTCTGCGCAGCGAGGGTCGGGGCAGCTCAGGGCGGCCGCATGTCAACGGTGCTGCGGCTGTCAATGGCACTGCTGCAGCCAACGACGTCGCTGCAGAGGGAGCCCCAACAGGTGGGCATGCCCCACTGCTCCACTGATGCTGCTGAAGCGTCAGGCGCTGCCAGGCCCTTGGGATCACCTGTGAGACTGCAGTGGAGACACCAAACCCACAATGAAGCACAAGCCCACAGATGCAGCCTCCCAGGGTGGTCTTGCTGGCGCTGAAACTGTGCAGCTCACAAACCACCTCCCTGGTGGCCACCACCTGACCGCCTGGTAACTATCAGATGTGCCGGCTGCCTGTCCTCCTGCAGCCTGCCAGTGATCTCTCCAGCATGCCAGAGCTGCTGTTAGAGGCACCAGGCGCAATCACTGATAACCCAGCTCCTGCTACGCTTGAAGGGGGACTTACTCCAGCCACACCTGCCTGCTGCCTCCCCAGGAGCTCTCTTATGTGCCTGCAGGGAAGCTGCCCACCCCACCCCGCCCCACCTGCTGCTACACGTCCCTGGGCGGTGCCCTGTGGCACACATCGCCGGCTGCCCCTTTCATCTGATGCCCATCGGGGCTACAGCGGGGCTGGCAGCCTGCTACACCTGCCTGCTGCCTCCCAGAATGCTACCTTCTGACACTGCAGGGGAGCTGCCCAGCCCGCCAGACCTGCTGCTGGACGTGCCCGGGCAGCGTGTGTGGCACAAGCTGGACGAGCGCTTCCGCGTCCCCAAGGCGGCCGCGCTGATGCAGCTGCACCCGCGAGCGCGGGAGTGGACCGCCCAGCAGGCTGCTGCAACCCAGCTGGCTGTGAAGCTGCTGGAGGATGCCCTGTGTGAGACCACCTACCTGGCCTCCACTGCGGGGCTGCAGTATGAAGTGAGCTGCCTTGACTGCAACAGCAATGCTGGACCTGCATGCACCTTATCATCATGTTGTACTGGATGAGGCGTTGCCACCATGTTACGTTGAATCAGCAATGACAGGCGCTGCTGCACAGCGTGAAGCCATGCTGCATGAGGTGCCTGACTCTACAAAGGGCTCCAGGGCCATACAACACCTATTCAGGTTCCGTGGCGGCTCCTGGACATGGACTCCATGTGCTATGCCTTTCTGCCTGCCCGATCTGTTCCTAGTGCCAAGCATCACGAAACAAATTTTGCAATGTTTACACAAATTGTGCTGGCAAGGTACTGGCCGTACTTTGTATCAAAATCTTGGCCAGCGCTGCAGGTGTGCCCGTTGGAGGGCTGTGGCATCCAGCTGCGCGTACAGGGCTTCAGCCACAAGCTGCCCCTGTTGACCCGCTACATCACCCACCAGCTGGCCACCCTGACAGTCCAGGTGGGTGCTCTCACACTCACAGCCAAGCAGCCCTGCCTTACCTTATGAACGCTGCTGCCCTTCTTGAAAGCCCAGGTGTGTTCTTGGGGACCTTGTGCTGTCCGCTCAAGGTTCTCTCTCTGCAAAGCATCCTTGTGGTCTGTGCTGACGTCTGTGCTGCAGCCGAGATGCTGGCGCAGCCATTGCCCAAAATCAGTGCCCAGCATCTTACAGATCATGGTGATGGCTTTGCAACATCTAGCAACCCTGACAAAGCAGTGGCATGGCTGCAGGCAGAGGCATTTGCCCGCGTCAGGGAGCCCCTCGCGCGACACTACCGGAACGCCAACACCAAGCCCGACAGGCATGCCACCTTCCTGCGCAAGTATGTTCTGATGGACAGGTGCTTCTCGCCCGAGGCGGTGTTGGCAGGCGTTGAGGCGCTCACTCCAGCAGAGGTGCAAGGTGGGTGGCCGCATAGCAACCTTCGGGGTGCCGTGTCTGGCCCCCCGGCTTCTGAATTAGCAACGGTTGCCGTGCTTTTGCTGACAGGGGTTCATATGGCAGCAGCTGCCGTCGTTGTGCCTTGGCTGCTCCAACAGTGTGCTGGCGCCTGCCCCCCGTGTGAGCCTGCAGTGGGGTTCTGCGCAGCGCCATGCGCACATGCCATGCAGGGCTTCTCGCTAAGATGTTTGCCCTGAACATCCTCCACCATGTTGCTGCCATGCTGTGCTGCGTCTTGCGCCTGCCTCCACTTCCAGGTGCTGCAGCTGACTACCTAGCCATCACTGCCCCTTGCAGGGCACCTGGCTGACATCCTTGGCGATGTCCACATTGAGATGCTGGTGCACGGCAACCTGGATCAGGCAGAGGCCCAACAGCTGGCTGAGGCAGTGGCCAGCGACGTCCATGGCAGCGCCCGCTCTGCGGAGGCACGCCTGCCTGCAGACCAACGGCGTCAGGAGCGGGGCTGCCAGGTCCCTGATGGGCGCCTGCACCTGCACAGGTGAGCTGCGGCGAGGGCGCTGGCTGAGCGGCAGCCTAGACTGCAGGCATCAACAGCTGCACGGGTCGGGGTTGCCCAAGGCCGCTGCTGCAAATCATGCTTTGCATGGCCCGGTCCGCCTGCACAAGGGGAGCCTGGGAGCCCAGAAGAGGACCATGTTTTCTGCTTGGATTCAGCCGAGGAAGTGGAAGTCACTGCAGAAGGCCACAGCTAGGGCTGGGCCCTCCTGCTAGTGCACGGCTTGAAGCTCCATGCAGAAGTCAGCTGGGCGCCTGTAGGCTACGGGAGGGGACTGCCCCTTGTCATCTTTGACAGATGGCTGGCCTGGGCCTGAGTATGGTCTGCACAGGGGCCTCACGCTTTTAGACAGGCCCTTTGTTGCTCCACCAGGGAGGGCGCTTCAGAGGCCTCCTGTGCCTGTGCTATGCAGGGTGCCAGTCAAGAATCCTGAGGAGAACAACAGTGTGGTGGAGCTGTATGTCCAAAGCGTGCCAGACAACCTGCACACGCGCTCCCTGCTGGATCTGATGGAGCAGGTGAGCTTTCTGCTGCCTGCAGCATGGCAGTGGCAGGCTGCCGTCGCAGATACCTCAAATTCCTCAGCAAATATCTTATTGCCTGCGCCAGCCGTGCCAGTGGGCCAGCTGAGCTCTGCAATGAATGTGCTTGCAGTGCGCACCAGCAGCAGAGTGCTGCCTGTCAGAGGTCCTCTGCAGGAGTTGGCAAGCTGCTGCTGAGGCCCCATGAGCTCTGATGTGTGTGCTGCAAGATGTACACGACCCTTGCTGTGTGTCGTGCAGGTCATGCATGAGCCCTGCTATGACGCCCTCCGAACCAAGCAGCAGCTGGGTTACACGGTACACTGCGGGGTGCGGCTCACGCATGGCGTCCTTGGCTTTGCAGTGGTGGTGGTCTCAGGTGTGCTGTGCTGTTCCCCTTCTCTGGGGGGATGCTGTGCGCCAGATCCAGCTTATTTGTTGCCATCAGGCCCTGTAGTGCCTCCCCTTTAGCTTTGTGCTGCCTTGCTTGCGGCCCCGCAGCCATAGGACTGCCTCTTAAAGTCCAAGATGGCTGTGGAAACAAGGTTCTGTGGACCTGGTGCAGGCAGTCATGCACCCGATGTCCTCCAGGAGCGGATAGAGGCTTTCCTGCAAGGGTTTGCAGAGACCCTGGCCAGCATGGCCCCTGAGGAGCTGGAGAAGCAGCGGGCTGCCATCATTGCAGCCAAACTGCAGGCATGCGACGCCCTGTTTGATGAGACTGAGGAGCACTGGCAACACATTTCCAACCGCAAGTGAGCCTGGCCTGGGGTGCTGTGCATTTTCAGCTGTAGAAGGGCTTGCCTGATGTCTGGCAATGCCAGATTGCCTGTTTGATGACTGTGTGGTATCAGCACTTGGACCAATGCGCCCTCCCCCCAAAAATTCTCAGAGATGGCGAAAGTGGGTAGGGGAGCAGAAGATTGTCATTGTGTCTTTAGAAAGGAGCAAGGATTTTGTTCCTCTGTGACAGGTATGACTTTAAGGCAAGGCGACAGGAGGCTCAAGAGCTGAAGCGCGTGACTCGACAGCAGCTTCTTGATCTTTATCAAGACGTGGTGAAGCCAGGAGCACCATCAAGGCGGTGTTTTGCTGTGCATGTTGTTGGGAAGCCGCACCTGCAACAGCTGCAACAAGAGCTGCCCGACGTGAAGAACATCACAGACCTTGATGCCTTCAAACAGCAGCTGGCCCTGCACCCTCCTGTCCTTGGAAATCCTCCAGCCCCCGTGCTCCAGACAACATAAGTGTCCATTCATATTTGCATCAATTCATTGGTGACTCCAGCAGAAACACAGACAGTGAGGTGGTAAATTCTTCTGAATGGCCTGCACTGATGAGTGACCAGAGATCAGCAGAGCACTGGCCCTAACAATGTTTTTCAATCCAGCATGCCTCCGTCAGCAGCTGTCAGGCCCCAGGGCACGAGTCAGGCAGAGGAGATGCTGTGACCATGCAGCCATGCCTCCTGCACAGATACCAGACATGTGAGGAGCTGAGACCAAGTTGCCTCCTGAGCGGATGCCAGACATGGGGCCAGCGCCAGGAATGCAGACAGCTGGGCCGCAATCATGTGCGCCTCTTGGACGGGCAGAGGCCAGGCGCGGGCGCAGCTGGGACCAGTTCAAGCACGCCTCCTGGACAAGCGCCAGGCGTGTGGGTCGTTGTAACGGTCATACAGAGGCTCCAGACGCTCTGCACGCTTGCGGCGGGACAGCTTCTGGGTGTCGGCCGCCCTGAAGAAGCGGGGCGCCAGCTCTACAAGCCACTTGGGGTCAATGGCGCACACCTGCAGCAGGGCGTCACTGCTGAGCACCAGGCGGAGCAACACAGCCCAAATGCATGTCTGAGGCAGAGCAGGCAGCGGGACTTGGCTGTCAAGGCAACCCAACAATGCCTGAAGAAGCATGGAGCAGGGCACCCATCGAGCACCCTGTCAAGCCAAGCCGGCCAGCGCTGCCCATGCAGAGGCCCTGCAAGGTCTGGCATCTCATCTTGTACATGTGCCATGTGCCATGGACAATTCAAATGAGCCAGGCGGACTTGAACCTTGGGACATCCCTCCCGCAGGTACGATCAAGCATTGACTGAGTCAGACAGCCCAGCAACGCCGCAATCACCCACATGTACCCTCCAGAATGCAGCTGAGCCCATCAGGCACACCAGTGCTGATCACAGCAGTGACCCTGCCACCTCACCTTGCGCATGTACACCTTGCGGGTCAATGCATCATCCGGTCTCAGCACTGACCACAGGAAACTCGTCACCCACCAGACTTGTGCAAGCGCTGGCAAGCTGCAGGTTGAGGCTCAAAAGACTGCCCCAGAAAAACCAGCTAGGCCCAGCACTATTCTGAACCTGAGCAGTGTGAGCACTGCCTGACCTGAGGCCTGGCAAGCTTCAGGTGATGCTAGTTTACCCCCATAACACTGTCCCAAAAGTTTGTTTTCAGATGCCACCTCACCTCACGCATGTACTCCTTGCTGGTAAGCACCAATTCGTGGTACACCACCCAGTCAGGCTGTCGTTGAAAGAGGGCGCTTGAGGGGTGGATGAACACAGCGTTCTGCTCCACCACCGTCTTGTAGCCCTCCTGGGGGTCCTTGCGGGCTGCATGGAAGAAGAAGCCTGCACAGATCGCCTGCAGGCACAGAATGATTGACACTGTGAGTTGTGATGATGTCTCAAAAGAGCCCTTGGAACCCACAAGGCTGCGCCCCAGGCAAGGAGTCCAGCAGCGCCAGCATCACGAGACACGAGGCAGCTCTGGGTGTCCCTTATGGGCTGTGTGGCACAAATGTCCCCTGCATATGACCCTGCAGTGATTGGGCGGTCCCGCGGTTGCAAGGCATGATGCAGCCGCACAGGGTGCACAGGCGACCAGCAGCAGCAAGGGTACCCAGGCCCTCGGCTGCAAGAATGCTGCAGATGGGCGAGGTGCAAAGGCAGAGCAGCCCTTCAACTCATGTGCTGCACATATCACGGCATGCGGTGCCGTCAAGGCCGTCAGCAGCGCAGGAGATGGTGCATGGGACAGCATACTGCACTTTGCCTGCGTCAAGGAAGTCCCTCCCTGTGCTCACCAGTAGCAGTTTGGCAAACAGCACCCAGCCAGCCTGTAAGAGTCTGCCCTTCACATGAAGCCATCTACTGCCAAGAAACAGGCTCAATGCCCCACCTTGCGGATTTTGTCATAGTTGCGCCCTGCAGACACCAGGTCCAGTTTGTAGCGGTCCATGATGGCCAGGAGCTGCTTGCGCACATCCTGTGCGCGCTTCAGGCTGCGGGACTGCAGGAAGTTCTCGTGGCACCACGGGTTGGAGAACTTGGAGTTCTTCCAGGCCTCGTACACTCCCAGCAGAGTGAGGTGGTCCCCCTCGGGCTGGAAGAACTTGGCCTTCTTTTGATCGGCCTGGGCCTGCTTCTCACGCGGGCGGTAGAAAATGTTCTGCACAAGAATCAGGGCAAGCGTGGGTGGTGGTGCAGGCAGGATTGCTCTCGCTGAGAGCGCGCCCGCTTCTTGGGCGGGTAATAGCAGACGGTCTGCACAACAGTCACTAGGCCAGGTGCAAGCGCTCGTGCAGAGTAGGCCTGCACCCTGATCACAGGCTGGCCAAGTGCCTGTGCTGGAGGGGTCCAGAAGTACATCCTGTTAATATTGCTGATACATGCCTGCTTGAGCGCAGAAAGGCCACACATGCAAAGCAGGTCGGCATGATAGGTGCATCGCTTTGGGTGCTGGCATCGGAAGCTACAGGCAGGGCAGTGAGGCCTGGCAGCGTCAGATGAGGCCCCTTCTCATGAGGCCAATTTGCACAGCTCGAATGCTGTTTCTGACCAGCCATCTGCCCCAGGCTCTCGCATTGGCATGTGCACAGGAAGCACTGCGCTCCCCCAGCAGCAGGCCCCCATTTCAAACCTCACCTGAGCCGACAGCATGCCCACAATGCTCAACACCTCCTCGCTGCAGCCCAGGTCCACGCTGGCTATCAGCATCTTGGACACAGGGGGGTCCATGGGGAACTCTGCCATCTTTCGCCCCAGGCGGGTAAGCAAACCCTGCAGCCACCCACAGACAAAGATTTCCTTGCTGCAGCAGTAGGACAGTGCATGCCTGAGTGGGGCAAGATGCAGAGACCAGTACTGTCCTGGGATCCAGTGTGATCTCAAAGCTTCATGTGACTGCTCCACAACTGCGGCAAGATGCTGTTGCTGTGCACCATGAGCTCACCGCAAACATCTTGTTGAGGGTGCTAGCAATGTCCAGTCACTGCACCAGCTGCTGCATCTGTGACATGAGGAACACGTAGGCCAGGTCCGCATTCAGGGCGCCCAGATTGCACAGCTGCTCCACCACACATCCAGATCACCACTGCTGTCTAGTCACAATGATAGCTCTGCAAAGTCATGATCACCCACCTCCTCATCCAGGGCTCCCAGGTTGTACAGCTGCTCTAGCGCATTGACCAGAGTGGCTGCGGGGGGCGGGTCCATGAAGTCAAAGGCCAGCAGATCGTTGATGCCCATGGCTTTGAGTGTCAGCACCGTCATGCCCAAGTTGGTGCGCTGGATCTCAGGGACGCTGGTGGGCAGCATCTCATTTCTGCAGGTGACCCAGGTCATTGTTGGGCTGTACCAACTGGTTGGGCAGTTGTGCAGGGTGTGGGCAGCATCTTGGGCCTGCAGGGTGACTGCAAATACTGCTTTGGAGTCAAGCTGGTGCAATGCATGTCTAGAGTGCAGGTAAGCAGCTCTTTCCTGCACGAGGAAAAGGGGCTTGCTCTGACTCCCAGGCCTATGTTGCTGAGCGCACTAGACTCTCTCCAGCTGCTTCAAGCACAAATCAACAAACAGACATTCACTGAGAGATCTGAGCCCTTAAGCACCAACATCCCCTGTGCTGGCAGGAGCGGATGCAGGTCTCATGAGCAAGACAGCAGAAAGAAAACAGTCAATGCACAGCTTGCTAGCAGGGTCCTTGACTCTCACCTGTAGGCTGCGTCTGTGTAAAGCCTGAAGCACTTCCCTGGGCCTGTGCGGCCAGCCCTGCCTGCGCGCTGCTTGGCAGAGGCCTGGGAGATGGGGGACACGACCAGGCTGTCCATCCCAATCTTGCTGTTGTACACCTGCAGGCGATGTGTTTACATCTGGCATGCTGGCGATCACGTCATTCATTGCAGGCAGTCAGCAAGTGCCTGGGTCCAATACTGCTGTACTACACCTGCAGCCAAGCAGCTCAAAGGTGACGTGTGACAAAGGGCAGCACATGCTATGCCACCACAGCAGAGCCCGCTGGCAGTCACAGGCCAGTTCAACTCCACCCTGCCACACCAGACAGCCCATCTTCTGTTGTTAGAGCCAGAGGAGCGGCAATGTGTAACACACATCACCTGCCCTGCCTTGCATCCTGCTTTACCTTCTGAGCAGGAGAAGCTGTCGTACAGCACAAACACCCTGCTGGCAGAGTCATGCCTCCCCCATCAACAGAAACCCAGAGAGGGCAGGCTGACAACACCTTCTAGTTTGCTGAAGCCTGAGTCACCACACAGTGGATGCCATCAATAGTCAGTGAGGCAGATACAGCGCAGCACCAAACAGCAGCCCCTCGTCTCAGTCCCGCCCGCCCAGCGCCTGACCATTCAGACGCAGCACAGAGGCCAGCCCACCTTCTGTTTGGAGAAGCCAGGATCCACCACATAGTAGATGCCATCGATGGTCAGAGAGGCTTCTGCGATGTTGGTGGCAATGACCACTTTGCGTGTCCCAGGTGGGGCAGGCTCAAAGATGCGCGTCTGCTGCTCAGAGGGCAGGGAGGAGTAGACGGGCAGGATGATCAGCTCGGGCACCTGGGGTCCCAGGCCCTTCATGCGCTCGTACAGGATCTGTGCAGCTGTGTCAATCTCCTCCTGGCCTGCAGCAGGATTGAGGGGTCCAGGTTGTGGTGGGGAGGTGAGTCACAGTCTGGTGTGTAGACGGGAGAGCTGATTGGGGCACTCTGTGTGATGACCAGCTTCTGGCTTGGCAGTCTGGCTTCAGACTGTGGGTGCTGTGAGTACCACAGCCAGCCCCCTGTGACAGTGCAAGCATGTCTGCATGCAAGATGCACCAGTGTGAGGGGGGGGTGCAATTCATGTCTTGAGAGGCCTCCACTTCATGAGACGTGCAAGCTGGGCCCCATAGTCAGATGTGCTGCCAGGTTGTGCAGGAACAGAGCTGCCAAGAAATCACCTGTGAGAAACAGAAGGACATCGCCCTCTGGCTCCGTCAGGTGGATCTGCATCACTGTGATCAGCGCAGCATCTAGGTAGTCGCTCTCAGGCGCCTTGGCATACATGATCTCCACCGGGAAGGTGCGCCCAGGGATCCTGCATGAGGTGAGGTATCATCGTAAGTCTATGTGCTGCTGAAGTCAATGAAGCGCACAGCTTTGCGAGACAGGTGCACCCAGAGCTCCTGCAGGGGCACAGCGGCTTTGCTCCCTGTTCAAGGTGCAATTTCATTGGGCTGCAGTACACACATGCTGGGAGAAATGGTTCAACCGAGAGGGTCTGCACAGGAAACCGGCAGGGGGACAGGGGCAACTCACACACACGCAATTTGGCCCCACATGCTGCAACAACCTGGCTCCAGCTGAGGCTGGCCAGAAGTTGCTGCCAAAGCTGAGGGCGTGCCAGCAGCAGAGCGCAGATACAAGCCAACACTGAGCTTTTCACCACAGATCCTGCTGAGCCAGTGACTCCCAGCTTAAGCTGGACGCATGCCTAGAAAGAACTCTGGGGAACTTCTCAGAAGAGGATCTGGCTTGACACGTGGCAAGGCAGCTGCCAGATGCCCCAACTGCCGTTCCTGGCGATGTCTGCAGCAGGACCCTCCAGCATTCACCCAAGCTGCCCGGCAACCCTTACCTGAAGATGGGCGCATTGAAAAAGTACTCTGAGAACTTTTCTGCGTCCAGGGTGGCCGAGGTCACAATCAGCTTCAGGTCCTTGCGCCGCTCCACGATACCCTTGAGCAGGCCAAACAGCACGTCCGTGTGGATGGTGCGCTCATGAGCTTCGTCCAGAATGATCACACTGTATGCCTGCAGTCGGCAGATGGTGGTTCCACATGCTTATTCTGCTTGGCATCAAGCAAGCTGGGCAGGATCAGGCAACTGCCTGGGGCAATCGCTCTGTAGGTCTGCAGTTCGAACAGCAGTGAATTCAATGGTCAGTCTAGACCACATGTAACATGCTGTACTGGCTGCAGACAAGACAGCACGCCTGTGTCAATGTTGCAGTTGTGAGCCTCGTGCAGCATAACACGCTGTATGCCTGCCATAGAAAAGGTGTTAGTGGGGGATATGCCATTCCTGTGCTATGTCAGAAATGCTGTACTACACTGATCAAGCTGTAAGCCTGCAGCCCAGGGGATGGCACCCACGAGGTTGTCCTGCCTGGGAGCAGTGGCATGCAACAGCCTGACAGGCGAGCTGCTGGCCATGGTGCCTCAGGACTGGCGTGCTGTGCCCTCTGCCACAGATCGCCACTTCCTACAGGCCTCAACACCTGATGCACTTGGGCCCACAGGGAGTGTTCCATCAGCCCGCGACAGCTTCAGCACATCGTGCATGTGTCCCCTCACCGCAAGGGAGTCATCCAGCAGGGCCTCCCGCAGCAGCATGCCATCAGTCATGTACTTGATCACGGTCTCGGGGGAGGTGCAGTCCTCAAAACGGATGGCGTACCCCACCTGCAGGGTGAGAGAGGGAGTGAGCAGGAGGGTACAAGCCTGCCAGTGACAGGAGGCATGAGCCCTGTGTTATAGGTCCAGATGTGCATACTTGAGCATGGATACTTGGTCAGCGATTCCTTGACAGCGCTTGCCCATCAGTGCTGCTGCAACTTCTTGACGCTGCAGCTTCCTGTGAGGGCACATGAAGGGCAGCTGACTGCTGCTGCCAGGCCAGCTGACACTGAGATCCGCAAGGATGACCCTAGGAAGCGCAAGGTACCTTCGCCCAGCTGCAGGCTGATGGCAGAGGGTGCATGACTGGGACATGTGACGCTGTGTGCAGGCTGCAGCTGCAGCTTCATTGAGCCAGCAGGTACAGTGCCCCGTCCTTCGCAGCCACTGCTGTGCTTTGAACAGATCTTGATACCTTGCATGTTGCACTGGGCTCAAGCGCATACCTCCTCCCCAAGACGGCACCCAACCTCCTCCGCCACTCGCTTGGCCACGCTCATAGCCGCCACACGCCGCGGCTGCGTGCACCCAATCTTGCCCCGGGAGGTGTACCCTGCCTCAGCCAGGTACTGGGTCATCTGCGTGGTCTTGCCTGCACCAGAAGCAATGCCCTTGAGCAGGTGGCTACAGGCATACCCAGCACGCAGGCTGCAGGCGCGCCCTGGCCCCAGGCTGCCAGCCTGGGCTTGTCAACGAGATATCCATGACAACATTCCGGATTGTGCAGACCTGTCCAGCTGGACAAGCTGCCTCGCCCAGGCGGTAGGCGTGAGAGCTCCAAGGCGCCAGCTCACCTCGCCCCATCTCGCTGATGACGGCTACCACTTGGTGCTCTGCAATGCCCTCAATTGCAGCATGTTACATTTTGCGCAGGAAGTCGAGCAGCAAGGCTGAGCTACATTGCACCGCAGGCTGCAGGCACAACTGAGGGGTAGGTTGCAGTCAAGGAGCTTCAGGACCAGCGCACCTGAGCCGGTCTCGCCAATCACCACCACCATCTGATGCTCTGCAATGGCCTTGACCAGGGCATCCTTCAGCAGGTAGATGGGCAGGCTTTCACGTTGCTCCTTGATGCTGCGGCTGTCCCTGATGCCAAAGGTGGGCGCCTGCACAAGCAGTCACCGGGGCCTGTTGGGCATCCTTACAAGCACTGGCAAGTGCACACACACCTAAAGGCACAGCCACGTTCACTGCATTGAGCACGAAGTTGCTGCCTAACCAATGGCGCCACGCTGCAAGCTGCTGCCCGCTCTGAGTGTGCACAAGCCCATGGCACCGTCGGTCAACTCATCTCACTGGTCTCGATCACAGTGCCAGGCAGGGAGCTCGTACCTTGCCCAGCGCCTGCTGCTTCCACTCGGGCACCTCGTAGCCCCCCAGGCCGATGCCGCGCAGCTCCTGGGCCAGGTGGCGCTCCCCCTGCTCGGGCAGGGGGTCCTCCCAGGGGCGGCTCAGGTCCTTGGGGATGGCCTCCAGCAGCGTGCGCTGCAGGGCAAGAAGAGGACATCAGTGCAATTGCTTGAGGGCAGCAATGTCTGCACACATGGACCTTCGGGTGGCCTCCAGCAGGGTGCCTTGCAAGGCACACTCATAGCAATGGCCATTTCGCTCCTTCCTTGATTGCTTGGGGCACATACACTGCAAATACATGTGGATCAATCCCCCCTCAAACTGCAACTGATCAGCCTGGTCCTGCACATCGTGCCCAAAACATCTGCCGTCACCAAATCCTGTAGTGCAGCTGGGACTCCAGGCCACACTCGACAGCCCCCACCTGCTGCTGGTCCCTGAGATACCTCTGCTCCCTTCATCTGTGAGTTCCACACCCTGCAAAAGCATCTGAAGCACCCCGCCACCACAGCAGCTAGCCACCAGCAGGCACCGCACACATGTTGCGCCCACTGCAGCTAAGCACCAGCTGGCACCGTACACATGACGCCTCCACTGCAGCTGACTACCAGCCAGCACCGCACACATGACACCCACTGATCACCAGTCCCGCTGCAGGCACAGGCACAGGCTCCTGCAGATCACCCACGTCACCCTGCTGCCAACCACAGCCTTCACGGCCTGCAGAGCCCCACCTGCTGCTGGTCCTTGAGCTCCCTACGCTCCTTGGCCAGGGCGCTCTGCGTCATGGCGGCCCGCTGCAGGCTGCCGTCGGGGTTCTTCACGATCTTGATGGGCGACATCTCGACGCCGCTGCGGCTGGACACCCCCCGCAGGAAGGCTGGCTCCTGCTCCTCTATGTCGATCTCAAACTCCTCCCCAGCCTCATCCTCCAGGTTGAGGATGCCCTGCAGCCACACTGATCAGCTTTGGATTGGGTGACATGGGAACGTGAAGAGTTAAACACTGCTGTGGCACTGCAGCCTTGACCTCCCAATTGAGAGTGCCCGGCAGGCACACTGAGCGCGCCTGATGTCCTTGAATGGTCACCACCATGCTGGTCATGACCCTGATGCAACTCAGCGATGCGAGTTTTGAGCCTTGCACCCGCTGCGACAGAGCAACTTCCGGCCTGTTTGCATGAAGGAGAGGTGGCGGAGTGGCCAGGACCCACGGCTTCAGACAGATTGCTGTGCAGGCGGATGCTGCCTGCTGCTGTGCCAGCCCAGGCCAATGCACACAACCGATGCCCTCCTCCTCATGTCCATAGGCTCTTCAAGCTGGGCTTGGCCGGCAGTGCAGGCAGGCAACCCACCTGCCCTGTCTCATCATCAAAGGTGGGATAGTCCCGCACATCCAGCACCCCGGACTTGATGAGCTGGTTGACCTCCCACCGCTCAGGCGACGTCAGCCGCTTCCTGCAGAAGCCCAGGACATGCCCTCAAGTGAGGCGGACTACACCAGTGGCAGACAGGGCGCTCCCTGCTGCGGGGAGGAACCCGCTCACGGCACACCTGGCCCCATTGCTTGAAAGCGAGGCCAGGCAACTCCCGGCTGGCTGAGGCAATGATACAGAGACCCTCCCCACGTTGCATGCTGGACCCTGAACACGTAGTGCGAATGAATGCACTTCAATTCCCAGAGGCCGTGGAGGCACAGCAACTGCTGCCAGCAGCACCACGGCTGCCAGCTGGTCAGGGGCCAGTGCAGCGCTCACAGCCTTCACAGCCGCCGCTGCATCGTCCGCTGCCCCTGTGGGCAAAGGACGGACTGGTGGCGCTGCCATCACACATGTTGGCCACTAAGCAGTCCAGCCTTCCAAAGAGCTCGCTCAGCTCATCACTGACGCCATGACCCCCAGATCCCACAGCTGGCAACAGCCAATGGTGAGCACGCCCCCAACCTGGGCCGAGTGCAGCACACCCTCTGGCTCAGTGCTATCCATGGCCAGGCCCAAATGGCCGTGCAGGTGGTAAGCCCCCTGAATCATGTGCCTGACTCACCCTGGCCGCCTGGAGGGCAGGTCTGGCTCATCATCTTTGACAGCCAGGCCCGACAGGCCCCGCAGGCTGTGCTGAGGCCCCGCAGCAGCGGCGACGCGGGCAGGGGCTGCCGGCATCAAGTCCTCCCCTGTGGCCTGGTCCACGTCGCGCATGTTCAGGCTGATCTTGCTGCCCACATTGCTGAGCACCTTGACCCAGACCTCTTGCCCACGCGAGAGAACTTCCTTGGCACTGCCCGCCCTGCAGCGTGAAGGGGGATGCTTGCAGCATGACTCTTTGTCAGGCAGGTCTGGTCCTGAAGCAGATGACCTGATTGCATTACAGACCTCCTCAGCGCTGGCCATCCTGCAGTGTGGAGGGGCGAGGACAATGTGAGAAGGCTGCAGCAGGGCATGCACAGGCAGTACAGGATGCAGGCACGATCAATAGCGCTAAGTCTGCCTTGGCGCCCCTGAACTGTGCAGCAGCTGGTCACCACAACAGTAGGCAAGGCACAGAAACAGGTCGCTGTCCCTGCTTTGCGTCTGAAGCCGTGGGCCTGGTATGCTCTAAGGGCAGGATTCTGCCGCGCACCTGTTCCTGGCAATGTTAGTGACATGGACCAGCCCCTCAGCCTTGCCCCTGAAGCCCAGCAGCTCCACAAAGGCGCCAAAGTCCATCACCCCGCTCACACGCCCACGATAGGTTTTCCCTTGCTCTGCCTTGTCCAGCAGGGGTGTCGGCGGCGGCCTATTGGCCGCAGGGCCACCCTTGTCCTGCTTATCCAAGTAGCCTGCAAATTAAGGACTTAATTTGAGGTGAGTTGCCTGACGACAAGCACTGGTGCATCATTATAAGCTGGGCCTGTTGCACCTCTCCATCGGCCTGCACTGGCGACTGCTCGGCACGTCAGTCCTCTTGCACAAGCGCCTATATGTGCAGAACCCACCCATTCCTTGCAGGCCACTCACAGCCACACCCATACTGTGCGGGCCAGAAGCAGACAACAGCAGGTCTGCAAGAGTTTCCACAGCTACACAGCTGCTTGCATGGACTACTAGTGTCTCCAGACCTTTCAACATCAGAGCACTTCACCTCTGTCATCGTCAGGGCTGAGGCTGCGCCGCCGCTTGCGTCCTCGATCATCGCGATCACTGCTGCGGCTGCGGGCCCTACGTCGGCTGTCGTCCCGCCTGTCCCGGCCAGACCTGCAGGGTGCACAAGGGGTGGGATCTGACTTCAACACTCAGTGCCTGGGTGGGGAAAGCCACTGCTTCACATATACCCATATCAGACCTGCAGGTTGCATAAGGGCCTTGCAGATGGCCTTGGGAGGAATACGTCACATCAGCAATGGAAGCTGGATGTGGCCTCTCTGTGCTGAATATGTTATCTGTCCCTGCATGCTCTCCAGAGGGCGATCAGTGCGCATGGTCTGGGTCAACACTAGCAACCTTCTGGCCCGAATACTGTGTACCTTCAGGGCAAAGCCATGGCCATCCTGTCCAAGGCTCAGCATGCACCTTTTGCAAAAGCCTGCCCTTGTTGGCAGCTGGCAGCTGCAGTGTGGTGAGCGCAGCCCACAGGTACCCTACCTGTCATGGTCCCTGTGACTGCTGCCATTCTGGCTGGGTGGGGGCGGCAGGTGGCCATTGGTGCCAGGGCCTGCCCTGCGCTTGCTGCTAGCCTCTGCCATCAAATCATCGTTCAGCTGCTTTGCACGGTCCCGTGTGTCTTGGACAGCTAGGCCTGGGATGGCTGCATCGGGCCTTGCCACCACTGTGGGCCCCTTCTTGGCCGCAGGTGCACCCTGCACAGCACCGCAGGTGTCAGTGGCTGGCACAAAGTAAGCAAAGATGTGTTGAGCACGCGTGAAGCTAGGAACACAGCATGTACACTGCAGCAAAAGTCGGAAGCTGGCACTGAATCATGATCAGCAACCTTGAAGCTGTGAATGACAGCATGCACCTGCTGTGAGCCAGATATCATGATCTGCGTGCTAGTTCGTGGTACGGCATTGAATGCAGGACAAGCTTGCCTGCTGAGACAGGCTCTTGATGATTGTGAAGAGCCTCTCCTGCACTCCATCAGGGATTTCAGCACCATTGCTGGACAGCGTCTTCTTGAAGCTGGCTGTGTCCTTGCAGCCCTTGGCCAAGTCTACAATGAACTCTGCCAGCGTCTTTTCAGAGATGCCCAAGTGATTCTCCAGCTCTGCAGCAGCAGGACCGCTCATCATCTCACAGCCTAGTTTGAACCAGCAGCAGCTACCTGGGTACACTTGTTGCACTGCAGCTTGCCTGTGACTACTTTGGAGACCAAGGAGATGTGTCGCAGGTCATTGAGCTGGTCCATGACTTTGCAGCAGCGAGACCTGCCTTGCTGCTCTCAAGCCTGTGCTCCCCGAATGGAATTTCTGTGAATCTGCTGCATGATGGGTAACAAGGAGCTGTCTGTGCAGGACGAGATCGTTCAGCCTGCTGGCACTGTGGAACTTGCTAACATTTAGTGTCAGATAACATCCCAAGCCCAGAATTCGGTTGCCTTCGTCCTGCCAATAACGCCAAAGCATTTGGCTTAGACTTCAAAGAGCCAAGGCTGGGCTAAAGCCTCAAGTGTTGCATCAGGGATTGTCATGGCAATGGGACCCCAACAACAGCATCGCTGATGCCTGCTGTGCAAATTGGCAGGCACAGCACCCTGCAGACCCCGACACCATGTAGTGGGTGCCACGCACGCTTCAGTTGGCATGCTGTTGGTGCCAGGCACCTGCTGCATGGCACGCCGAGGTCAACTCTCCACTGCACCACTGGCCGCTGCGCCTGCTCAGCCTCAGACGCTGCTGGGGACTGGGACAACCAGGAGCGCCTGCTGCCTACCGCCCCAGGCACAGCAGCAGGCGGGGACGCCAATGCATCACTGGCTCGTGAGGATGATGGCGTGATGCCCAGCCTGGACGAGGCTGATGCCATCAAGCAGCCCCCAGGACGCAGGTCTGCTGAATGAAGTATGCCGGTGGTTTGCCTGGATGAGACGGCGCAGCCTTGTGCCCAATGCTGTTGCACCTGGCTGCCAACAAAGAGGCAACGTGGAACAGCTGCAACCCTCCTGCTGCAGGCGCATCTTCCTGGGGGTTGTGGCTGTGGCAGCCCTCCTACTGGCAGCTGCCCTGGTCTTCACAGGGCACTCTGGTACCCAGCACCCCCCTTCAGGGGTGGCCTGGCTGCCACGAGCTGTGGCAGCTGGCCGCCGCAATGTCATGGCTGGTGCAGCGCTGTTTGCATCGGCTTCACGCAGCATGCCCCTGGCCACCAGCCGCCTGCTCAGGCTGGGGGACTACCTGGTCATGATGCTGGGTGTCAGGGTGCAGCAGGTGCCATCTTGCTGCTGCAGCTTCAATGATGTATTCAGGATGACCCTCAGTGGAAGCCAGCAATCATGTTCCTTTCGCAGGGTGCTACGTAGCGCTGGTGCCCTGTCACGGTCTTCCAGCATCATCACGCTGTCTCATAACAACAACAGCAAGCAGCCGAGTGGTTGCTGCCCATGGCAGCACCGCATCTCCAGCTGCCAGGCCACACTGGCCTCACTGCATGTGTGTGATCCCGTCTGCCCTCCCCACTCTTGAGCAAAGCTTGCGCATGCAGGTTCTCCTGGCGAACACCGTCGTCAAGATATTTTCGGTTTTCATGGTTGCCCTCCCACTGGTCTGGCTAGTGAGTGCGCCTGTTCAGCACAGTGGGACATGCCAAGCTCTTAGTTTATAACTCTCTGCTGTGCCTCTCAGGGCGGATTTTTGTACCATTGGGTGTCGGGAGAGCCTTTGCAGCTCTCCCTGTTCAAAGTGTATGCTGTCTTGTATCGTGCCCCAGGTGAGGCATTGTCCTGGCCCCTGCTCACCCATGGCTGCTCCAAGACTTCATGCTACCTAAATGAGCAGTTTCTGAAACAGTCTGGGAGGCAGTGCTGCCTGTCTGCAGGAGCCAAAGTCACTGAGGAGACCACATTGCCCGCTGCCCTGCTCATGAATCTGTGAGATACCCGCTGAACGCTTGCACACCAAGACTGGCGCCTCTGTGCACATGGCTGAGCTGTCAAGCCCAACTGCAGGATATTTTTGTGTGGACTGTTTACATTTGCTGTTGTTTTAAGTTTTGTCAGCGAGGAAGTCAAGTCCCAGCTGCGCGGCATCAAGCAGGGCAACTACCCAGGTATTTTCCTCTGCTTTGCAGACTGTGCAGTGCTGTGCTGCACAGCACAGCTGCTGCCTGTGACCTTCTCTGGAGCGTTCTTTTCCAAGATCATACTTTTGTCTCTGCAGAAGGTGCACTTGCAGCTCGGCTCTAGTTGGGCTGAGTGTCCGTCCTGCCTGCAGTGTTGGCCCGAGATCACACTCTTGTTCTGAACTGGAACCCTCATCTAGTCCCCTTGCTGAGGCAGATGGCTCTTTCGCGCAGCCACTGCGGCCACGGCTCCGTGTATGACAAGTGAGGTGCATGCATGTCAAGCAAACTGCACCCCTTGTAAGCAGGGCAAGCCACCTGTGCTGCCAAACTCTGCTGGCCCTGCTGCTGCACAGTGACACGCAAGCTCTGCACCAAGCCCAGCACTGCTCAGCAGGAGGCCGTCTTGCGGTTAACAAACGATATCATGCTTTGGGGCACCATATATGCCTGTCAGCTGTAGCCTCTACAGGACTTTGCTACAATGGGCTCACTGTGTCAGCCCTGCCATTACATGCTTGTGGGTGCCTAGAATTTGCAGGCCATCTTTGTCGTGATGGGCCTGTCATGCTGCCTTCTCTGCAGGCCCATTGTCATCCTGGCTGAGCGCGACAAGCACGAGATGGACACTGAGCTGGAGTCTGTGCTGCAAAATGCCTGCATCAAGGTCATCACCCGCTCTGGTGAGGCCCTGGCTGCCTTGGTAGAGGACAGGAGCATCATATGATGTAAGACACAAGACAGCCTTGCGGCGCTGTGCAATGCAAATAGGAAATAGTCAGCGACATAATTTGCTACGCCTGCTCGTGTCCTGAGCAAGGGCTTTCAGCATTCTCAGGTTGTCCTGAGGTTCAACTGTTGATTGTAACGAGGAGGGCATCTGCACAGCCACCTCTGGACAACGGCTGTGCACTGCCTGCAGGTGCGCCCCACTTCCTGAAGGATTTGAACAGCATCTCGGCAGGAAGTGCGCACACAGTGGTGCTGCTGCACCCTGAAAATGCAGCAGTGAGTTATTGGAGCCTGCTGGCATCGTCCTGCCCTACCCAGGCTTCAGTGGCATTTGCCTGAGCCCCAGCCCACTTGGTGCCCAAGCTGACCTGGCATTTTTCCTGGCCCTCAGTGCTTTGCTTCAGCGCCAGGCCAGCTGATGCTGGCAGGCCTGTCTATGCATGCACGCTAGATCACGCAAAATGTCTCCTGAGTCAGGGTCACTGTGCTGGCATGTACCCACTTCTGCAGTGGGTGACGCTCGAACGTGTCTCAGTCAACTGGGCTACACCAGCTCCCTGTGTGACGCCTGCAGGACGCCTCCAAGATCAAGGCTGCCACTGTGCTGGCCCTGAAGTCTGCCCGCGCGGCAGTGGACCCCTCAGTGCCCAGCTCAGGGCAGAACATCGTCATCCAAACGCCAGAGGAGAGCTTGCCAGCACGCCGCACGGAGCCCAGGACACCCGCGCAGTCCGACCAGGGCCTCCGTCCGGTGCACATCAATGGGAACAGAGACATCACCCGCCTAGTGGCACAGACAGCCATCCAGGTGCACCACACAGCACCCGCAACGGGCTTGATTGGATCAATGGCTCTGGTGCAGTCTGTTTGGCATGCTCCTGTTGCCACCATGCTGAGGCAGCTCCTGCGTGACATCCCTGAAGCAAGGTGACATCCCCAGCTTCTGCTACACGAGTGCCTGAATATCAGACCTGAAAGCAAGCTTCTGCGAGGGGGCGCGATCTGCACCTTGTCCAGCTGTGTGATATCTGGCTGACTTGTTGCTGGCCTTGCTTGCAGCCTGGGGTGGCCAATGTGTACTGCAGTCTGACCCAGCACAGCCCTCAAAACGGTGCAACGTTCTACATCCAGGGCTTCCCTGAGCTGCACGGCAGGACCTACAGGTGCGCGATTTGAGGCAGGGCCACGCAGGGAGCTGGGAGCATCAGCTTAGCTACATGTGTTGCTGACGTGCCCCCGCCCAGCAGGACGCCTTCAGCAGGACTACAGCACCATACATGACAGCTTAGTGTGGGCTGCACATGAGGGCCTCAACAGTTCCATCTGCATTCGAGCCAGGCGTGACCGCATCACGCACAAGAATGGCACAGAGTGAACGGCCTGCTGCCTGCCGCTGGCACACCCTATACCCCTGACCCAGCATGTTGGGTCCTTCCAATCCTGGGTCACGCCCTCCAGAGAACAAGTTTCCTCACTACTAGATTTCCCAACTCTGGGGGGACTTGCGGCAGGAACTGCCTGCATGCAGGAACCTGATGTATGGCAGCTGTCTGCAGCGCCACAGATTTGGCACATTCTGCGTCATCACTGACAATTGAATCTGAATGGGTGGTCTGTTCTTTTCGTGCACACCTCTGCAGGCCACACCTGCATGCAGGGACTCTCGGCGCCTGTTCCGTGAGGGGATCCTGTGCGGCTACATCTCCCAGGATGGGGCCCTGCACCTGAACCCTGCAGAGACAGCCACGCTGGACAGGGGTGACCGCCTCATCGTGCTGGCCAATGATGGTGAGGCAGTCACAGGGATTGACTGCCCACAGCACCATTGTCCTGCTGGGGGGGACTCAGGTGCAGCATGTAGCTCTGTTCTGCTCATGTGCCCTGCAGCCATCTCTGCACCCCCTCCATGCTGCCCACATGCATCATAAGTAGGCATCGCAGGGCTATCACTGCAGTACACAGCTGCTCACCACTTTCTTGCCTGACCCTGAACTGATCTGGCACAGTAACGAGTCCCTGCTGGCTGCAAGCCCCTTGCACCTGGGGAGATGGCTGCTCTGCGGGGTTCTCCTGGCCCCACCCCAGCCCTGTGCTGCCTGCCGACTGCAGCCGGCACTCTGACCTTACCCGGCCTGTTGCAGATTCGTTTCACCCCCACCATGGGGCTAGGGCCACCCTGGAGCGCCACTGGATTGGGGACCACGATGGCGGCGGCCCCGAGAGCCGCGCAGAGGCTGTGCGGGAGGCGCCGCCCACGGGGTCCAACCACAAGCGCATTGTTGTGCTGGGGTGGCCAGGTCGCATCGATGACCTGGCAGCAGGTCACTCCCTTTTGGATAACCTCTGCGCTGCACTGTGCTGCACCTTGTGCTTGTTACTGGCCTGCTGGCTGCACCCTGCACCTGTGCATATCATAGCAGGTGGCATACCACAGCAGAAGGCATGCGCTGCAGCATGCCTTGCAGAATGCACTGCATTGGCACCTTGAGGTTCTGCAAGGACGCCAGCTGCCTCTCAGCCAGCTGGCCGTCTGCAGCAGCCCTCACAGCATGCGTGCCTGCCTCTTGTGAGGCCCTGCCTGCACGCATGCATAAGCACTACATGCAACAAGACGAGCTCTGCAGGCTCCCTCTGCAAGTTGCTGCAAAGGTGGACACAGTGGTCAGGCGGAGCCCAAGGCTGGCAGTCTCCCCTGCCTGCAGGGAGCAAACCTCGCGCCGCAGCGCGTTGCAATCTTGCTCCCTCTGGCATCACTGCCAGTCATGCCTGCAGGGCTGTCTGAGTATGCGGTGGAGGGCACAGTGGTCAGCGTGGTCAGCCAGGAGGTGCCCCCAGGGATGCCGGAGCGACGGGTGAATGGGTGCCGCTTCAACCACATCCAGGGGGACCCCTCCAGCTGGAAGAGCTTTCAGAAGGCGGGCATGGCAGAGGCTGACTCCATTCTGCTGGGTGGGTGGGCGCTTGCAGGGGCTGTCTGTCTCGTCCAAGCTGACTGCATGTCCTCGGATGCTGTGCTTCCGCCTGACAGGCTCGGCAAGGCTCGAGGTGCCACTCTCAGACATGGGTTGATCTCAATCGTATAGGCCTCCTCCACCTATCTGATTGGCTGGGGCACACGATGAACGCTGCATAATTCTGGACGGGGCTCACATGCGGGATGGCCTTCATTTTGGCGGATGCATTTGTGGTGGCTGGAGTGGTGTCCATGGCCAGCTGTCTTTGGTGCTCTATGGCGTGGGCTCTGCCAGCATCACCTGCCAGCCCCCTTCTCCAGGCAATCCCCACATCACTTGCATTTTTGCATTTGCCCTGCACCCATCAGCAGGGTCTGCTGGTATCAATCAGAGGCAAGATATGCTTCTGAGCTGCTGACAGCTCACCCTGCAGGCAGCGTGCCAGGCATCCCCAGCAAAGAGGCAGATGCCCAGATGTTGGCCAACCTCATGCAGATTGAGGAGTTCATGGCAGCCAACCGCAAGCAGGAGAAGCCTGTCCACATTGTGACCAACATCAAGCACCCCGAGACAGTGCAGGTGACTTGGCGTACCAGTCAGGCATTCCAGTTTTGTAGGGTGACAAACCCATTTGCCATGAGGTTGTGTGTCCTGCCATCTTGCCTGCCTGACAGGTGCTGCTGCAGCCTGTTGATCAGCCAGCAGGTGGGCCCAGTGCCCTGAACTGTTCGTTACCTGCTTCCGTAGCGTGCTGCAACTCCATGCCCAACCTTCAGCACACGCTTCAGTTGGCTGTGTACATGTGACCTTGCTGTGTCTCTCTTCGCGCTTTGTTGCAGACACACAAACATCACATGACACACTGCAGGTGGCCAACCACATCATCACCTCCGGGCAGCGGACACATCTGACCGCTGAGCTAGTGCACCCAGAGGAGCTGATGAGTGGCCTGCTGTCTCAGGCGAGAGCGCCCAGCACCACATGCACAAGCATACTCCCTGGACACCCTCTCCATACGAACCCCAGGCGGCATCGCTTTCCCTGACTCTATGTTGTGCAGTGCCAGCCACTGGGCGGTCATTAGGTCACTGTGTGCGCCCTTTGCCACCTGCTCAGCTCTGGGACCAACAGGCTTTCTGTTGCGCTGCGCATGACACACTGCGGTGGCCACAGCAGCCAGGGGCATGTGCTCAGGTCACAGCATGGATATCAGCTGCACAAGAAGCAATGGCCAGGCCATGCATTCTCACCTCACCTGTGCTTCCTGCCTGCACAGGTTGCCACGGAGCCAGACCTCGCCCCCCTGCTGTCTGAGCTTGTGGACAGCAGCGATGGGCAGGAGATCTACCTGCGCCGGCCAGAGCGATTTGGCCTGGTCAGCGAAAAGCCTGTGAGCTTCAGTCAGGTCAGCACATGCTAGCCTTTGGCACAGTGCTAGCGAAGCATACTGCTGTTGATGCTGCTATCTGGAGTCTAGCTCATGCTTTGAGGGTCTGCCCACAGCATGCCCCTTGTTGCATGTGCAGACACAAGACTCGCATTGTTAGACGCCCTGCTGCAGGTTGAGGAGATGGCTCGCCTAGATGGAGAGACTGCGATTGGCTACATTGAGAGCAAAGAGGGCACGCTGCACTTGGCACCACGCAGCACAGACCAGCACTTATTTGATGAGCACTCACGTGTGGTGGTCATTGCTGGCCTGGACTAGATAGAGGACCCCATTGCATGTTCAGGCATGGCGAGAGCACAGCACCAAAGAAAGCAACTTTGCCTTGCACACTGAACATCCTTTGCTATTGACAGCAGATCCCCACTTGAAAAAGCGATGTGAGCATATCCTGGTCCTGCTGCTGGACTGACCATGCTTTCATGGGCTTGGGGCTGCTACAGCTTGCAATGGGTGCGCAAGAAGCTCTGTGCATGTGCATGCATTCTTTCTCCAAACAAGCATCTGTTAATTCAAGCTGACGCATCTGCTCATTCCTTCCATGAGGACACCCAACACTACAGAAGCGGGACCTCATCAGAGAGAAAGCGCTCTCTGAAGCGCGAACCTGTTGCCACCACAAAAAAGACAGGCACTCCAGGGATCACATAGTCACTGCGGCTGAGCACCTCGCCGAGCAGCTCAGCTTCGGTAACCTGAACCCAGCGCGCTGCTTTAGGGCCGTATCTCTGCGGCTCACGATGGGAAGCTGTCTCTGGCCAGCTTCCATACAGGACCTGCAGAAGCAAATGCCTCAGAAAGCCTGCGTGGCAGCAGGGGTATGCCCCTCAGGCTTCCTGCCCCAATGCCTTAAGGCTGCCAGCAGCAGGATTGGCTGCCTCGCACCTGGCGTGCCTATGTGCTATCCTGATGTAGCAGAATCATGGTGTGTGTGCCAGACGCACAGGCAGCAGGTGTCCACTGCCAGGCGGGTGTGGACCTCAGTCAGCTCCTGCCGCCGTACTGGGATGCCCAGACGTCAACAAGACGGGCAGCAACCCCTGTTAGATACCCAGCCTCCAGTCCTGCTCACCTCTGTGAGCTCCTGCTGTTTTAGCGGGGTGGCTGCATGCGACAGGTAGTAAAGTTCAAGGCGCTCCCTGGTATAGTTGTGCTGCTCATCCCACTCTAAGGGGGATGCCATGGGGCTGAACATGGCATCCAGGTGCTCTGTCAGGCTGTCAGATTCGCAGAAGTCTTCGATGGCGTCTTGCTGGCCTGCCTCGGGGTAGTAGAAAAGGACTGGCCAGTGGACCAGACCCTGAGGGTCCACATGCGGCTTCCTGTCTCCTGCAGCGCCAAGGAAGTGCTGCTGAGAGAGGAGGTCGGTGTTGAGCTTGGCCAGTAGCCAGTGCACCAGGCCTGGTAGGTTGCGCATTCCTGGTCTCTGTGGTGCCCAACAAGGCTCAGAGGCAAGGTAGGCAAGATGCTGGGGTCGAGCACAGCTCGCCATGCGACCGCAAGCCACTGCACTGGACCCTGCAATGCCAAATGTGGGTTCCCAGTTCCTGCCGCACTAAGCAACACCTGCAAAACTGAGGAGCCAGCGTGCCGGGCAGCAGGACGCCCGGAGGCTGGACCATGCGGCTGCCTGGGGACATGACTGCGCGGCCAAGCAGTGCTGCAGTGGGAAGAGGTCCACCTATGCTGAGCTGGGGCGCTCCGACGCGCCACCCCCGCAGCGAGGTCAGCACTGTGGCTAGCTGGCGGGCTGGACCCCGGGCAGCTGCTGCGGCTTCCAGGCGGTCCTGCTTCTGCTGTGCTGCCCGCTGCTGCTGTCTGTGGGCGTCCTGCAGGTGCGCAGGGAGGGGCTGGCTGGGCCAAGCACATGGCAGCTGGCAGACTGTGGCGTCCCACTGCCACAAGAGCAACACCCTGTTTCTGCTGGGGGGTGCCATGACACGCAGAGACGCAGCAATATGGCCACTAAGACCCCTGGTGCAGCTCACAGATGAGCTGCTCAGAAATTGCAAGTCACAGTTGAAGGCTAATGTCTGCATTGTGCGAGACAGGCCGAAGGCAGTGCCACCATCAGGATTGGGCAATGCCCTGCTTGCCTGCTCGAGGTTCTCCCACTCGGGCATGTCAGGCGCTCCCTGCCTGCCCTCGTGGCAGATGGCCAGTGCTTTGTCAAAGTCTCCCAAATTCAGTGCGGCTTTGGCAGCACGAAAGAAGGCCTGCAGGTGGTCAGGGCTGACTGCAGCGGTGGCAAGCAGGCTAGAGGCAGCCCACATATGGGGAACGCAGCAAACAATAGCCAATGCCTTGATGCAGCCTGGGATAATGCCAGTGTGGCAGCTGACCAGTGTGCCTGCGAAATTAGAGGCAGAGGGGGCCTGGCGGCAGGCATCACCTTGAAGTTTGTGCTGTCCAGAGCGGCGGCCTGCATGCCGTCCTCCAGGGCAGACTTGTTGTTGCCCAGCTGCAGGTGCACATGCGCCCTGTTGCACAGCAGCTGGGCATTCAGCTTGACGTGGCTGCACTTCAGCTCCAGGCCCTTTGTGTATGCTGTGACAGCCTCTCGCAGGTAGAACTTCTTGCGCACTTTGAGGCCAGTCCTGAGGGCGTCGTTGCCTTGAGTCTGCAGGTGGGGGTGCAGGCATTCTGACCCTTACAGGAGACGGGCAGATTGAGCTGCCCAAGGAGCACAGCACACCTTGAAACCTTCTGCCCTCTCTTCAGGGGTGCTTTCTGCAATCAGGGCCTCAATGGCAGCTGCATCTGGGTTGTCCTGGTTTTCAGGCATAGATGTCCAGAACACCGCAGGAAGGTCATCATCCTTGATGACATCCTGCCTGGATGCTGTTACCGCCATGGGGACAGAGGCCAGTCCGCCCGGTGGCAACGGCTGCGGCACCTTTGGTCAGACACCCCTGTGGATGTCGGAAGCAATCAGAGCGTGATTGAACATCGTCATGCCGGGTCAGAGTGTCGCAACAGACAAGGTCTGAGGTGGTGCGGTGGTCCCACATGTCAACTACCTCATGCCAGGAGTGCAGCGCAACAGCTGCAGGAAGCCACCTGGCCGCGCCGCAGTGGCTGAGGGGAGCACAACTGTGCATAATGAGGCCCCACGCTTGGATGGGCACTCTGCTGCAGAGCTGGCCGGCCAGGATCTTAGTTTATGTCTTCACGATATACACCTCCATGAGCCAAAATGATGTTGCACAGCCCCCCTTTGAGAACTGCACCCTTCAGTGACACCAGAGCACAGACACCTGTGCTGCAGCTCCTCCGGGCGGCCCTCTGACATTCAAGTTGGGCTGTCTGTGAGACGCAAGCACTTGCCAAGCAGCAGCTGCAGTGCCAGCAAGCATGCTCAGTGGACAAACTCGCACTGCAGCAACTGGAGGCAGGCACTGAATCCCTGTGATGGGCTCATGGATACTACTGCCCTTGGGATATATGCATGAGCAGTGTAGCAGCCGATGCTTGCCGTTTCATTGTGCTGCTTTGGGCACGACAATATTTATTGCACCATGGCCGGACTAGCTGCATCTGCAGTGTATTCTGGCAAGGCTGCAATGGCTACAAGTGGAGTTGCCTGAGCTGCAATGTCACGATGCCGCATGAACATGCATGCAGATGGCTCTGTCAGCAAGGCTGTGACTGGATATGAGGTCGCCAGGGCACTTGCAGCTGCTTCTGGCTTGAGTAGCTGCAACCTGCTACTGAGCATTGCCTTCTGTGGGGCAATACCCCGGCATGACATCTCTAAACCTGCAGCTGAAGCGCTCCAGGCCTGCATGGTGTTGGGCAGGGCCTTTGCTGACATCATCTAAAACATCACAGAAGTGCCTTCAGGCATGACCTCTTGCACTCCAACTGTGGCGTCTTGCACTCCAACCGTCTGTGCTGGTTGCCACCAGCAGATGTGGCAGTCTTGGACGTTTTTGCAAGGTTGGCCTGAACTACTTGCTTGATGAGCTGGAATGACAGCTCAGCCTCACAACATGATGAGCTTGTTCATCACTGCTGTCTGTCCTTGCACAGATGAACGGGTACTGCAGGCTTCACGTCAAGGAGGGTCTCCAAGACAAGGAGGGGGAGGAGGGAGTGGTCTACAGCTGCAGTGTACACAGCCAGGTCAGCGCTTCACCTTGTTCCAGGGGCCAGGCCGGGTGGTCTGCTGCTGCTGGCGCACAGGCAGGGGGTCCTGGCTGCAGTCCTGCATGCTGCTGCGGCTGTGCCCTGCCTGTAAGGAGTCTGCATCTGGGCTGCTGATTGGCAGGCCCTGCCCGCCCGGTTTTTGCAGTGCCCAAGCTGGTGCTACAGCAAGCTGCTGCTGCTCAAACTCCTCCAAGTCACCGAGGTCATCAAACTCATAGTCAGCCGGTGTACCTATGTTGCCACCAGCAGCAGGCCCATGCGCCCCTGCTGCTGGTGACAGCAATGCGGCTGATGCAGCCTGATTGGCTGTCTTGCGTCGCTTGGCGCCACCCTTGACCTCCTTCAGGCGGCTGGTGTCCAGCTGGAAGCTGCCATTGTCTAGGTCGAACAGCCCCAGCTGCTGGTGCTCTCGGTGCGCCAACACCTGCAGGCAGCAGGGAGATGCTTTTTGCAGGCCACAAACCAACACGGAATGGGTGTAAATCAGGCATGCCTGCCAGCAGGGTGTCTGCCCCTGCAGCAGCCAGCAGCTGCAGGCGCATGGCAGCTCTCAGTCAAGCGATGCACAACCCACCTCAAACAGCAAAGCACGGCTGGGGCATGCAGCAGGTTGACGACTCCAACATGCGCCCCACACAGGAGGCATCACTGCCAGAGGCAGGCAGCAACAAGAACATTTGCAGCCATGAATCTTAGCTGCAAGGCTTCTGTCACACCTGCTTCAGCGTGTGCAGGATCTGCTGCCCGTACTGCTTGCGCGCGTTGGAAGAGAAGCCAGGAGCGCTGAGCTGCATGATGTCATCCATGGTGGAGGGGCGCTGCTTTGAGCAGGCATCCACCAGGGCAGGCCCCAGGATGCGCTGGCGGGTGCTGCCGGCTGTGCGCCCGCCCTGGCTCTCCAGGTGTACATTCAGCAGGCCCAGCGCATGGGCCACCAGGGAGCGCAGCTGCTGTTCATCCTGCAAACAGAGAAGGTGCTGCATTGGCACGGAGCAGGCTGGTGTGACTGGTCCAGCGCGTGGGGCATCAGGAAGTGCACCTGCTGCTCGCCCTGCAAACCGATAAGGTGCCGCATCGGCAGGGGGCATGCTAGGTTGATTGGCTACCAGGCAGCGCAGCTGCTGCTTGCCCTGCAGATTGCAGAGAGAGGAGAGGTCAGCCAGGGAAGGTCCATTTCTCAAAAATATTATGTTTCCTGGCTAGATGCCTGGCCACCAATTAGTGCTCACCAGGTAGTGCTCATGCTGGTTCTGTGATATATATGGTGTTGAGAGCAGGGCTGTGTCTGTGACACGAAGCAGTGCGCTACAAGCCTGCGATGATTGACCGCTAAGCTGCCAGGGGACACAGCTGTAGCTTTGCCTGCAGACGAAAGCCTGTGGCATGGCATGAGCACGGCATGTGGCGGACTGTGGATGCACTTGTCCAGGGGTCCCGAGGCGTGCAAGCTGGGTTCCCTCCCACATGCCATCCTGTGTGCATGGGCCACTCGGGGTTGCAGCTGTTGCTTGTCCTGCAGTTCTTGCTTGTCCCACACACAGGCAGCCGACACACCTCTGGCAGGCTGGCCACGTCTTCTTCAGCAGCGCATAGATCCAGCACATTGTCCTCAGAGTCGTCTGGCCCCAGGGCTGCGGCCGTCACCGCTGCTGACTCTGCCCTTACAGCCTCCTCAGGTGCTTTGCGTTTTCTGCGCCCTGCAAGGCAGTGAAGCCACATGCATGCATCAGGCTGTACTTATTGTGCACTGCTCTGCGCCTGATGCCTGGTATGCCACCTGCACGCCACAATGCACCCAGATACAGCCTTGCCCAGGACTCCGGCATCATCTGAGAGATGCAGAGCAGAGACTTGCTTGGCCTGTTTGCAGCCTTGGCTCTGGTGAACACAGCTACATGCTGCCACTGCATTCAGCAGGCGCTGACAAGACTTGCCTGCCTTCTTGGCAGCCTTCTCGCCGCCAGACACCGTCGCTGCAGCCAGGAAGGGCAGCATGACCTTCATCTGACCACGTTCAAGTTCGCCTGCCAGCACTCCATCCACCCGCAGCTGGGACACCACGTTGCCATACTGGTTGTCCTGGCGACGTGTGTCCTCAGTTAGCACCTTGAGGATGATCAAGCGCCTCAGCACACGCTCAATCTCCGTCTTGCTGCAGGCCACAACATCTATGTCTGCAGAACTTCTGAGGTGTGCTATGATCGACAAAGGTTGGCGGCATGCTTCTCTGGGGTACAGGCTGGCAGAGGCACAGCAGATTTATCTGCAGCTCAACCAGTAAACTGCACCCTTTTTGGCAGCACGCTGCCGTTATCGAGGCAAGCTGGGTCAGAGGCAGCAGCATGCACCTAACTCCTGTGCTGCTCTAGCTCACAGACGGCAGGGTGGGATGCCGCAATCATCCTTAATTCAATGTTTCAAGTGCAGACATTGCTGCAACATCTCCCACAAGATTTTGTTGCAGGCCAATGGCAGCAGTATGGCCATCCTGCCTGGTTTGCGAGGTGGCAGATGCACACTTCAACAGAAATGGCTGATGTGCTGCGATGCAGCGCGCCATGATCCCTCTATTGCTCAATCCAGCAGGCTGGAAGCTGGTGCGCGGCATGGCCGGCCGGCCTGCAGTGTGGCAAGGCAGCAGAAATTCAAGGTACATGCTCATGCTTACCTCAGATGCTTTCCCAGCCCATGACAGGGCAGCTGGTCATGGTGCTGCCGCTTGACTGCAGCATTCCTGGACCCTTTAAAGACCTCCAGCACGTGGGAAAGGGAAAATGCCTGCCCTGTCTCCCTGACCACCTGCAGGCAAGAACCAGCACCTGTCATCAAGTTGTCTGCCTGCAGCTCAGCTATGGCGCTGCGATGAATGTCCAAGCTGAGCAAGGTTTTCATGCTGGGTGGCTGCGCTGAATGAAATGGTGTGCACGCAAACAGCGTTTCCACGCACCAGCGGACCTTCAAGGGGTTGTGCTTGAAGGCTTCAGAAGCAGGCAGCCTGTCTGTGCAGGTCAAGGGTTTCCTGACTATGCAGCTTCTAGGTACCCACGCGGATAGCATTGAGCGCGTCTTGCGTCAGGTCCCGCAGCTCAAAGCTCTTGCCAGCGTTGCCCTTGCAGGTGTCGCACGTTCCCGCGCACTTGGCTGCAGAGAAGTCTGCCTCGCCAAAATGGCTGAGCAGCATCACCCGCCTACACTCCACGTGCTCCTCGCAATAGGCAACCTGCAGTATCATCGTGCGATTGTGCTGCTGACAGCTGATCAAAGATGCCCAGGGGAGGAGCAGGCACCCCTGCAAAGCTGTGTGGAGGGGATGCGCTGTACAGCAATGCCCGGGCAACAGTCAGCTGTGCCAAGCACCATGCTGTCCATGCCATACAAGATAACATCTGACCAGGAGCGGGTGCCTCCCCAAGAGCTCGTATCAGGCAGTGGCCAGCTGCGCACCATATCATCCAGACTGCCCACATCGGATTGAAATTGGCCCCTCCTGCTGACCCAACTGCAGTCCACGCTGCAAATTGAGCCACGCACCCACCATGCTATTTAGGCTGTCCAAGTTGCATTGGACCTGCTCTGGGCGGGTGCCGTTCTCCTCAGCGCTCTGCTTGATCATGTGGCGTGTGCGCTGAGCATCCCCATAGCTGTAATACAGGATGCAGGTGGCCAGCTTGCCATCCCTGCCAGCCCTGCCCGTCTCCTGCAGGCACCAGGAGGCTCTGGCCGAGCACACAGCAACCCAGACACAGGATGCTGATGAAAGCCCGCAGCTCCGGCCTCGCTCTGCTGCCCATTGCAGCAACACTGACCCGCAGCAACACCATCCCGTCCAGCGTTGTGCAGCAAATGATGCAAAGCGTGACACAGTATGGCTTACAGCAAACCTACGCCTGGGCAGAGGTCAGAATGGTAGGGCAGGAATCTACCTGATGGTAGCCCTCCAGCGATTTGGGCATAGAGTAGTGCATGACAAATCGCACGTCTGGTTTGTTGATGCCTGCAGGAGACACGAGACCTTCAGCTGAGAGGGGGATTCCTGGAGGTCTTCCCCTCGCTCTGGGCAGTTGTTCAGAACACTGGCAGGTGCAGGGATCCTTACCCATGCCAAAGGCAATGGTTGCACAGATGATCTGCAGGCGATTGTGGGTCCAGTCGTACTGCACAGTCTCGCGCTGCTGCTGCGACAGGCCTGCATGGTAGTACCTGCAGGCAGTGAGAGCCCATTGCTGAGCCATAACATGTCTTGAATGACAATGTAAGAGACAGACTGAAATGGTGGGGCAAAATACATGTGCCACTATCTGTGTGTGGAGGCAGGCCTGCTTGCGGCCTGCCCCCTACAGGGTGCAACCAGCAGCCCAAATTACATGATAGTTAGGACAGCGTCCACGTGCCACGCAGGTTTCACCCAGCATGCACTCGTGCCTCCACTGCACAGCTAGCAGGCACCAGCCCAGAAGGTGCACCAAGCAGGTGCGTATGGTGGGGCAGCTTCTGTTGCTGCCTTGTGCAGAAGCAGGCCGCAGAGATCCTGCATTTTTGCTTTTGCAGAGGCAAGAGGCTTGACCCTGACTTGCACTTCAGCCTGCCCATCAAACCCCACAGCCATGCAGAGTTATGTGCACTGGCCAAAAGCTGGGCACAGGCAGCCCCTCACCCAATCCTGCACTTGCGCCGGGAGTGCTGGTTGACAGCGCTCTGGAGCTCGTCTGACACGCGCTCGCAGTCGTTCTTGGACAGGCAGTAGACGATGCCACACTGCACGCCGCTGCGGTCTGCAAAGCGCTCCCCAATGAGAGTGCCCATCTCTTCCATGCACTCGGCCAGCTTGCCCTTCTTCTTGCGCACCTCATACCTGCGCAGCACCAACAGCACTGCCGTTTTCTTGACAGCAGGCACTTGCAGGGGCTCTGGCACCCTAGGAGATCTGCTCCCTTTGTGCCAGCAGGCACATGGAGGGCGTGCGGCCCTCTGCTCAGCATTTGACAGGAGCAGCCACAGGGGCCGCAGGAAGCATGATGAACTAACTAGCTCAAGAGTCTGCTGTGTTTGAAGTGATGGTCCAGCTGCAAGATGCAGGGCTCACCTGAGATTCGGCCTGTTCATGCTGGACCTGAAGAGCAGGCACTGGCTCAGACAGAGCTGCAGCACAACATCATGCTGCACTCTGGGCGTTGCAGTGGCAGTCAGTGCCATCAGCGGCACAGCAGGGTACCTGCGTGGGCAACAGCTCATCGTCAGTCAGGCTGCAGGTTCTAGCTGCATGTCTGGCTGGGGCCAGGCAAGCAATGTTGATCCTCACCTGCGCTTAAACACGCTGAGGCCCTTGTAGTCTGGCCTGAAGTCATGGCCCCACTGGGAGACGCAGTGCGCCTGCAGAGCAGGTCAGAAGCCGCCCCTGGGTGTGCATCAGGAGGGTTGGCTCAGGCACTGGAACGACCTTTGCTGCCTGAAAAAGGAGAGATCTGCTGGCAAATGTTTCCTAGGATACACAGCACAGGGACTCCATTCCACGATCAATTGCGGCGCAGGTCATTTTATTTTCACAAGCAGCACATGTTCTGGCTTGCAGAGCCAGCAGTCTCTTCTTGAATGGGGATGGCGGCAGGCGATGCTCAGAAGCCTTCTCAAATGGGTGTCCCAACCTCAGACAGGATCCAAGAGGATCTGGGGCTTGCCGCAGCCTCAGCATGAGGTCAGGAGCAAGTATCAGACTGACACATAGCAAACAAATGCAACACCCACCTCGTCCACAATGACCCTGGCCAGCATGCCGCGCTGGTACAGCTGATCAAAGACGCGCATGATGGCATCGCTCTTGGCCACTTTCTCAGGGGTCACAAACACAATCTTGACTGCTGGCGGCATGCTCTGCAGCTGGTCCATGATCTCGCGCTGCTGCTGCCACTCCTGCGTGCCGCTGAAGAAAGCGCAGGGGATGTCGGCCTGCTCCAGGTGGAACACCTGCACAGCACCGTAGCAATATTGCAAAGGTGAGTTGTGCAGTAGAACAAGATGGTGATTGGAAAAGGTCGGCAGGCCCACCTGGTCCTGGATGAGGGAGACCAGTGGGCAGATCACCACTGTCACACCCTGAGACAGGACCGCCGGCAGCTGGTAGCACAGGCTCTTGCCTGCAGCCATAGACAGATGCCACTGCTGAGAGACCGTGCACCACGCCTTCAGCAGGCACCACCAGCAGCGGGACTGCTTGTAGAAGACCAGGTGTAGAGCTCCCTGGAGCCCAACAAGAAAGATGGTCTTGCTGAGTGCCGTACATGCACCCTCCAACACCCTCACCTCCTCCTGTTGGCATGAGTACAAAGGTGTCCTTCCCTGCCAGGCTGGCATTGATGGCCTGTTTCTGGTTGCTGCGGAAGGAGGTGGCCCCAAAGTAGTCCCGCAGCATCTGCTGCATCTCGCTGGACCAGGGGAAGTGGTTGCCACCCCACTGCCGCTCCGCTAGCCCATCTGTCTGGTGGCAGTCCACATGGGCTGCCTGCACCCCTGTGGCTGCTGTGCGCAGGGAGGGGTCTGGCTCATAGACGCCTGAGTCATCCCGGGGAGCCATGTCGGGCGCATCGTAGCCACCGCTGGCCCTTTGACCAAAATCATGCTGCTGCTGGTATGCTGGCTGCGGCTGCCAGGCTTTGGAGCTGCTGGACACACCACTGCCGCCAGGCCCAGCAAGCTCCCACGCAGGATGCACAGGTCCAGGCTGCTGCCTGGCCTCCCATTGCGGCTGCTGCCCCTGCCAGGCAGTCTGGGAGGCCCCTGCCTGCAGTTGCCTGCCATGATAGGCGGAGGGCAGCTGGCTGGGGGAGGCTGCATCTGCTGTGCACCTCTGAATCAGGGCCCGCAGGCGCTGCCCTGCCTGGCGAGCCTGCTGCAGCTCCTCAGGCGTGGCCTGGTCGTTCAGCAGCACATTGGAGGCCTCCAACTGCTGCTCCTTCAGCTCAGCTATGTGCTGGCTGCGGTGCTGGCAGGCCGTGATGGGGAGGCTGTGGCAGCACAGGGGCGCATCTGCCGCCTGCGTGGGGGGCTGTGAGGGCCCGCCCCCTGTGCCTGGAGGGGGCTGTCCTGGCTGCGCCACACTCAAGGGGAGCAACCATGGCCCCTTGCTATGGGACTGCTGGTTCTGACTGCTTACTGCAGCGTATGGCAGCGCTTCTAGGACCTGTCCCTGGGGCTGGCCCATCACAGACGACACATGGGATACGCCTAGGCCAGGTGGCGCCTGAGACATGTTCTGACTTCCCATGCCAGGCGGTGCCTGGGACTTGCCATGACTGCCCCTGTGGCCCCTGACCACCGCATCCACATCCAGGTCTGCTAGCAGCAGGTCGTCCTCCTCGTCGCCAAACGGCACAGGCTGCAGCGGTGCTGGTTCCTGCCATGGAGCCGCAGCAGGGGGTTGCAGTGCAGCTGGCTGCCGCTGTGGGGCCGAAGCAGACTGCAGCAGCAGAAGGCAGCTCAGGCAGCAGAAGCAGGAGGTGTTGCTTAGCTCCAGGCATTGAAGTGGCACGCTTCTCTGCCGGTTGAAGCAAGCAACGAGGCACTTACAAAGGCGTCCGCAGGCTGGACGCTTTGTTGCTGCAACCTGGCAGTCTGCGTGACAATTGCTGGCTGTGGATGCGTCTGCTGCTGAGTGCTGATGGGGATGCCTCTGCTGCCGGGGCCATGCAGCGGCATGCCCCCTCGTGGCCTGCCAGGAGGGAAGTGCGGGAAACCCTGTATGCACTTAGAAGACTCAGGACAGGGTTCAGCACATCAACAGACGAACTTCTTCCACGCACCCTTGGCAGGTTGACATCGTGGTCCGCAAAGACATAGACTCCTGCCTGGGACCTGCAGGAGATCATCACTGTGTCACAGGGTTCACAGCTGGCCTCCAATGTCAGCTCACATCTCCTTGCCTGCCATGGCTGTTCGATGCTTTCTTGTTCTGCGATGGCTTGCTGTACATGAACCCCCAGTCGGCTTCTCCTAGCTTCGACAGCTGCTGCTCGAGATTGTTGGACGGAGCAATCTGCATGTTGTGCATACCAACACCAAACACTTTCTGATCAGCTCATGAGGCTAGAAAGCAAGTCACTGTGCTGAGCTCTTAATTCCAGGCAGCAGCCTCATGGCTCCCGACTGCTTGTCTGGGCAGAACACTGGATCTCAAAGCATAAGCGTTCCCGACTCATCAGACAATTTGCCGCATGCATGGTCAAACAGAGCCTTTTCTCTTCCCAACAAGCAGAACCGCCGCCCGGAAGCTTTGATTGCGGTCTTCGTGCAGCTGGTGTCATGCATGCAGCCTCTTGATTTCATGCCCGATGCAGCCAAAGCACGAACCCGTCCATCAGGCGAGTTCCTGTCAGGCTACCAGGATGTCACTGCTGGATGACACAGAACTCCCTTTGGTGCTGATTCATTTAGAGTTCCAGAAAGAACTGCTTGAATTGCTTTCACGGCTGGCCACGACCGCCAGCCTGCGGGGCTGGGTTGGCTTTACCCTGGAGTGCCGGCACGCGCTCAAGACCAAGTAAGCACCATGTGGCTTGTGTCTTCTTGGCTCAATCGTATCCATAACACAAAAATTGGCCCATCGTCATCCAATAGTAGCCACACCCTGCTGCGTGGTCATTCCCCTAACAATGCTGATAGGCTGTGGTGGACCCAGGCAGAAGGGATGCAGAGGCCTGCCCTCGTGACATAATAGCACACACAGTGGTTTACAAGCGCAGGTGTGACCTCTGCTCACAGCTGAGGGTGTCTCTGGCAATGCAGGGAGGCAGCTGTTGCGCCAACAGTGGCGTTGAATATGGCCTCACCGCAACCTGCAGCATCATCTTCTTCTTCGGGGCTGGGTGCAAAAGGAGACATCGTTGCTGGACTTGAAGCTCTCAAACTCCCTGAGGGTGGCTCACACCAGCTTTGGAGCAGGTACCTCAATGTGTTGTTTGGTGGAAGGTGTGCATGTGTTTGCTACATGTTTTGCATTACTGCAGCTGCAAGGCCTTTTGTCATGTTGATGTGTCCCTGCATGGAGACCCAGCATATGCCTGGGTTGCTGTATGGCTTATCGGCACACGTCAACTGGAAACTCATGCAGGCAGTCATACTTCGGCAATTGGCGTTTTCATAATGTGGGCTGGAGGCAGGATCAGCAGCAGGATGCCACTGAGTTCTGCTCCATCAGGAGCTACCAATCGCAAGGTGGCTGTCTGCTGAATTGTGTAGGCAGAGGCAACTTTACCGCAAGCGAGGCACAGGCACCTGCCTTCCTGTGGCGTGTCATGCCGCAACTGGTTGCATGCATGATGCTGTGCTGCTGGCGTGAACATACTAAAGCCTGCTCATCACTGGCTCCTGCTCCCTGCAATGCCGCTGGAGGGGCAAGTGGTTGACTAGGTCACCATGAGAGCTCCACTCCACAGCATTGTGCCTTTTAGATATAACGCTCATTTGCACACTGGCCTGTGTGCTTGAACCCTGCAGTCCTGCTGTTGCACCAGCAGTAGCCAGTTGCAGGCATGGCAAGGCACTTTAGCAAACACACATGTGCTTAGGCTGGCCACCATGCCCTCACGCAAGTGGCCCTCCTTCTGCAGCTGCAGATGACAAGGTGCATCTTCACAATTACTTTGCAACCAGCCCAGCCAGCTTGAACACCACGCAGCGTCCAGATTGAGTTTGGGAGAGTAACTACAGCAGGAAACTGTCTGATCCCCATTTCTCGGTGAGCAAGTGTAGCCTGCTATGTCTGCTGTGGGCTCTTGCTTGAAGTCGCTTTCAATGTAGCCACTGCACAGCAGGCAGGGTCTATTGCATGCATACACGAGATACATCCAGGCCGTTGCAGCTGCCTCTGCTGGGTGTTCGCTGACCCTGTGTGGCGGCCATGCTGCCAGTGTGTAGCAGATCTTAGCCTGCTAAGTGCGGGCGGTGCACACGAGCGCCCATCAGAGCAGCCCTCAGCACATGGTGTGCAAAGTCTGCCTTCTTTTGCGACTGCAGTGAGCTTCAAGCTAACTAAGGATGAGCTGGCCGAGGGCAAGCCTCCCTGCGTCTTCTGGTGGGTTGAATTGCTTGAACATTGCTTGAGCTGTGCTCGCTTGAACTTGGCTTGAGCCATGCCCAAGCCTGCACATGCAGCATCAGGCGCCCAGGCCGCTGATGGATGTGACAGCACAACATGCCCTTCAAGCCAGAGAGCTGTGTGCGCATGGTAAGCCCGCACAAGCTGCTTGCTGTGACCCCTCCATCATTGGGAGCCTCTTATGTGGCTGTCCTCCAGCTTGGCTGGCACACCTTTCCTGCTCTCCTTCAGCAGTCACATCTGTAAAGCAATTTGTGCCCTGTAGCTATGTGCTTTGCCGCCAGCAAAGAATGACAGTGGTGCCTTGGACTTGGAGCTGTACCCAGGCTCTTCCCTGCCAGCCCTCATGAGGCAGACCTGGGCCTTTGAGGGCTTCCTGCAGGTACGTGGGAGCATGGCCAATCAGCCACATCCCACGGCAAGCAAGCTGCTGCCTGGCGCTGATGCCACTGCTGTGCATGCTGCACTGCACCCCTGCAAGCTCATGCAGACAGGTCCTGTGCAGGATTGCGATTTCAGGTGGTCGGCAGGGCCGGTATACAATGTGCAGAGCCTCCGCTTGGTGGCCCACCTCTTCATCCAGGAGCACCTCACAGACGTGGACCGCGAGGGGACTATCAGTTTTGATGAGCAGCCCAAGCTGGAGAGCAGGGACCGGTGAGGCGCCCTGCCCTTGCACTGGCTGCGGTGGCATTCCCTTGCTGGCATCTTGGTCACGTTGTTCTGCCTGAGAGGGCGCTCCCGTCATGCACCCCGGCGGCAGGTTATGCTTGTTCAAGGCTGCACAGTTAGCTGTGGCAAGCATTGCACTGGCAGGCCTTCCGCACCCCAAGCTGGAGAGCAGAGACTGTTCAGCTGTCTTGAGTGCCCGGACACTGCTGGCAGCAGTGCTACGCTGCCTGATGTAGCAGCTCTTCTACTGCTGGCGAGCTGGCTGTGGCACACACTGCACTGGCAGCCTCTTGCACTGCAGCCCAGGGCTTGTTGCCAAAGGATGTTGCAGCTTCGGTGTCAAGCATGCTCCTTGCTTCAGGTACTGAAGCCGCGCTGACCCATCCTCCAGCTGCTTCCTTGGCAGGACCCACAGGCTTGGCTGCTGCTTTGTGCATTCTGCACAATGGCTGGAGGTGCATGAGGCGTCGTGCATGCTGAGGCCTGCCTGGGTTGCCTTGTTGCAGGCTTGATCCTGGCCCTACTACATGGCTCGATGGTGGCACATGGCAGGGCATCATGCAGGTGGGTGTGCATTGCTTGGCGCAGTCGCCGCTCCGTTCCATAGCCTGGCATGGGACCTTTGTGTTGTCTTGTGTACTGACCCATACGCTGTTCTCCAGTCGTCCTGCACAGTCACATGTCAGGCATGGTCTTGTGCATGAGCACAGCATAGAATGCTGCACTGCAGAACGTCCTGTTTGATGATGACAGCGAGCTGGTCAACTGCAACACCCGACCTGCCAAGTGAGATTCACCCCTCGCAAAATGTAGTGACGCAATGTAGGCTTTCTGTGGCGGCACTCCTTGTTGCTGTGTTCACCAACAAAGCAAAAACGCAGGTCATCCTTCTGGACCAAGGGAGGCTTATGCTGCTGCAGGCTGTGCTTGTATCCCGATATGGCCTATGGCTCATACCCCCTTCTGCTTCCAGCGTCCAGGGACAATACGTTTGCGCAGCGGCGCACCAGCAGCATTGCATACCCCGCTCGCTTGGAGATTGATGTCTTGCTGAGGTGAGCCAAGGCACACAAGACCTTGCAGTGAATATCAGCACCGATGAGATGGCACATCAGCATGGAAGAACGGGGCCTCTGCTTACTCATGCCTGTGTGCGCGGTTTGCAGGACAAGGAGAGCGTTCAGACGCATCATCATTGCGCCTGCTCAGCTTCTCAAGAACCCAATGTGCTTGAAAAATTGAGTTTCCTTGCAGCCGTGCTAGCTCTGTCCTCTATAAATTGTTCTTCATGCTATCAGGATGTCTTGATCAGCTGCTGCATGCAACCACCTCTGTGTTGCTGTATGCTAGACAACAGTGTTCTGGAGCTTACATGGCTGATAGAGAGGTCACAAGCTGGTAGAGAGTTCTCAAGCTAGGTCAGGCTGGAATGCTCTGGACACAACAGCAGGCTGCCTAATGCAGCAAAATACACAAAGGCAGTCATACATAGGCAGGTAATTAGACACAAAGATCATGGGTTCTAGGAGAAGCAGCTTTCACTGCGCGCTGGGGGCTGCCTGCGCAGACGCAGCTGCGCTGCTGACAACCTCATCGCTGGCATTGCTAGACTTTTTGAAGGGCTCGACAAAGGTGCGCTTAAGGCCTGACGAGAGCTTCTTTCGGAATGAGCGCCTCTTGCGTGGCTGCCCCTCAGCATCTGCAGGGCAGCGCAGCCAGCACCCTGAAGCCACCAGGACACAGGCAGCTGCGTGACAGCATGAAGCATCGGTGTCTACAGGCCCAGGCACTGTGAGAGCACGCGCCAACTTCATAAACAAGGCAGCACAGCTATGCAGGGAAGCTTCGCCAGGCCACGCTGCGGCAGCAACATCATCATCACACAGACAAGTACAGATGCACCTGCCGCTGGCTCAGACTCATAGCTGCCAGCCTCCGAGGGTGCTACTGATGGCGCCTGCGGTGAGCTGGGCACACTGTTGAACTGCTCTGCCGGCCTGCTGGGCCCTGGAAGCACCTGCAGGTTGACCACACTGACTGCACTGTTGGTGTGCTGGGCCTGTTTGACTGCCACGCCCTCCCCCCTGGATACCTACACAGCAAAAACGGCATGTCTCACACAGTGTATGGCTGCATCACGCGAGAGCTGCCATGCGCTAGAAATGCCTTTGGCCTCCATGCATGAGCGCTGCTGAAAGCTGTGCCGGCATGAGGCGGTGCTTTGGGTGCATCGAGTAAGTGCAGCTGCGCCTCATTCCTGCATGCGACCTTGGAAGCTCTGGCCTGGCAGATGCTCTGGCATGGCACTGCACTTCTCAACAGCTGACAGGACACACCAGGTGAGTGGAGGACCAAGAGCTGCCACCAGAGTCCAATGTGTCCAGCCTGTAGGATGCCAGCTGTGGCCCTGCCTGGTGCAGCAGCACGGGGCTGGAGACGCCCTTGGCACGGCTGGAAGCAGGCTTGACAGGACTTTCTGCCTGTGAGCCTGCAGGCAAGACTGTATTGTCATAGCAGAGGGCTCGCACTGTGGTGAGCCTCAGGCTCCAGAGGTGCTCAAGACTGAATCTGGCAGCAACAAGATGTGCACAGGTACCTGAGCTACCTGCCTCGCCACGGGCGGGTGCTAAGCCCCCAATGCCAGTCACTGCCCCCCAGCCAAGGCCGGTGGCTGCCCCAATCAACGCTGCTAGTCCAAGGAGAGACTCATGTGCAAGAGCACTTAGGGTCTGGCCCATCGCCTGCCGGCTTCAGCTGGGCAAGCAAGTTTGTGGATGGACAGCGATGGCCAATCAAGGAATTTTCTTTCTGAAATATAGACGTGTGCTATGCTATGCTTTCCCAGTCAGGCCGCACACAAAGCACATATGCAAGCAGGTCCTGCTTGAAGCTCTGCAACCCAGTGCAGCTACAGGCAGCCCCTGCCACATGGGTACAGGGGCGGTGCATCTGGTCACCGCCTGACACGAGGTGCCTCTATTCTGAGTGCTGTGCCCATGTCATCCCTGCTGCTGCTTAGGAGGCGTCAAAGCATTGGCACATCCTGCCACTGCGGGTCCAGAAGGTACTGCCAGGCTCTTCTGGCCCCAGGTCATGCTCCAAGATGCGCTCGGTGCATTTGCCCATAAAGGAGGAGCCATTCCAAGTGCCATTCCGCACAGTCAGCCCTGCCATCATCCCTGGCGACCTCTGCATCGAGGCAGCCCGCCGTGCCCAGACACATCATCGTTGGGCATTGCCCCAAGCAATGTTGGGTATAGCCCTTTGCAGGCCTGTACACGGCTCCCACAATACAGGGACTGATGGTGAACTCTTGCTGTGACAGTAGCCTTGAGGAGGTGCACACCCGCTATGAGTTCTGCCATGTCAGCTCATGAGCTGTTTCAGCTGATCCAAATGGTGGCCTGGCTGGGGACAGCATGGCTGCTGAGCATGGCTGCTGGCGGCCTCAGAGTCACTGCCTGCATAGCAGAGAATGTGCACCGCGAAGCTCCATGTGCACCAACGCAAGCTGTACTTATGTGCAGCCATGGGAACAGCCAGCACTGGCTCTGCCACAAGGATCTGGCTGCACCATCAAGAGCCGAAGCTACACTCGCTCCACGCATAGTCATGCTCACATCCAACTGAGTGGAGATAAGAAGGGCGTTCTTTTTCGGCCGGCATTTGGTTTGCTTACGGCAAAATACTGTCCCAGGGACTTCTGATCAAGATGGGGCATTGAAATTGAGTTCTTCTGGCAAATCTGGTCAATTCACGATCCTGCCTGTTGCAGTTAGCTCAAGGTTTGGATGCAGACGTCCATGCTGCGGGGCAGGGGACTCTGGTTGACAGAGAGCTTCTGTCTAAGGAAGGTGAGCTTGTTGAACAGCATACTCAAGCTGCTTGCAATGCACATACAACTCCACACAGTCCTATCTGCAGGTCCTTCATCGCAGGCAGCAAGGCTATCAGGCACGCAGAGCCATGTGTGCAGCTCAGCCGCAGCAGCCTTTTGATGGCTCAAGCACCACAGGCTTTGTCTGGACCAGGAAGATAGATAAGGTGTGCTGCCTGCTCTTGTGCAGCGAGCCACAGACAACCATGTCTGCCGGCACTTGCAGGCCTGTCCCCCCAGGCAGCGCTTCAAGTTCTGCAACATGTGTGGCGGCCCCATTGCAATGGCTGTTCCCCCAGGCGAGAGCGAGCTGCGGCATGTCTGCCAGCAGTGCTCTGCAGTGAGCTACTTGAACCCCAAGATGGTGAGTTTGTGGCATACTCAGGCTGTAGTGCCCACTCTCTGCTGACGTGCAACAGTCACGTTCAGGTCGTTGGCTGCATAGTTGAGCACGAAGGAAAGATCCTGCTGGCAAAACGTGCCATAGAGCCCTGCAGAGGCAAATGGACTGTGCCGGCAGGCTACCTGGAACTGAACGAGTCCTCTGCAGGTGGGGCAGAACCCAGCACATTGCCGCCTTCACCATCAGGCCATTTACTCCCTGCAGCGTCAGTGGTCCTCTGCCACACGGCTGGGCATGCCATGTCACTAGATATGGTGAACCCCCTCAGACCAGGTGCATCCTGTGGACATGATGAGCTTACATGCCAATGCCTGCCATTGCAGAGGGAGCTGCTCGAGAAACGTGGGAGGAAGCGCACGCACACGTCCAGATTCAGGCACCATATACATTTTTTGACATCCCTCTGATCGGGCAAATTTATGTTCTCTTTAGGCGAGCTGCTGTAACCTTGGCTGCTGTCGGCAAGGCTGCTGCTATAGAGCCTGCGCAGTCCCCAGCAGCGAGGTACACTCTGCTGCAGGGCCAGGCTAGCTCCGCCCTACACGTTTGACTCAGACACAGAGGAGAGCACTGATGTAAGATTATTTGCGCCCAAAGACATCCCCTGGGAGGAGGTGAGGGCATGGGTACACAGCAACATTCTGCAGCAGCTCAGCTGACGCAGGCTGCATTGTCAATGACTCTGATGAAACGATGACAGGCTCAGACTTTGCCTGCAGATTGCCTTCAGCTCCATTGAGAAGTCACTTAAATTGTATGTGGAGGACCTTGTCTCAGGCCAACCCTTCCGGCTTCATCATGGGGTCATCGACAAGATTCCTGGTCTGCTCCTGCTCCTCCTGCAGCATAGTCACTCCTCTGACATGCACAATTGCTGTACCACCTGCTGTGCCTGCAGGTTCAAATCCCAACCAGAGAGATGTCATGTTGAAAGACCATTTTGTTCTGCAAACCAAAGTGCCCAGCAAATTGTGATGTTGCAGGACACTGTTACAGCCCTCAGTCTCAGGTTCTAACCATTCATACTGTGTGTCAGTCTACAGTGCAACTATGAGGTGCAATTTTGTGTGCCTCAATAAAGTTAAGGGTGTTCCCAGGTGTAGCAGAATGTACAATGTCAGGCATGAAACGCTGTGCAGGGAGTCGCCATATAGTCAGGTCGGCCTCAGGGGAGTGCATGGCAGGCAGGTTCAGAAACAAAAAACAAGCAAAACAACCATACACTACTTGAAACACTGATGGTCAGCGTGTGGGTCGAGCAGGGCAAAATTGAAGACCAGGATTGCAGATGCCTGTGCAGCATGACGGACACACTGAGAGGTTTGTAAGAAGGTGGGAGGGCTGTACAGATGACATAGTTCCTGAACCTGCCGGTCTCAATAAACAGCATGGTGGAACATGCAAGAGGGAAGTAATACTGCCCTGCTGGCATTAGCAACCAAGAGCTAGAGCATCATGATGCTTCACTCTGGGCCACTGTGCTCCATGATGGATGCTGTGCTGGTGGCAGGTGGCAGGTCTGCAGCACAGGGATAAGACAGCTCAGCACTAACATTGACAGCAAAGGCAGGGGCACGTATAAGCTCGTGGGGCAGCAAGCACTTGATAGACAGACACTGCTGCTGATCAAGCAGCCTGCAGCTCCATCAGCACACAGCATGGGCACTTGTGGCCCTCAGGGCTGGTCAAGCACCCAGCACTGGCATCAGGCAGATGTCTGCCGGAGCCAGGGCAGTGGGAGCTCGATGTGCATGCTGACCAGCACGCCATCAATGTGCGGCTGCCAGCAGATGCAACCACCATGCAGACGCCAACCTGCAAACAGGTCTGCCAGACCAGACTCCTCAGGCAGAACGTCGTCGCAGCTGGAAACAGCCCAATCCACATGGGCAGGGCTGGCCACCCGCGACACGAGCAGTCCTGCTGAACTGGTCGCGGGCATGCCGAGCAGGCCGCTCTCAGTGTAGGTGAAGCCCATTGGAGTGCAGGCCACACTCTGGAAGGGGCGCGGCGGCTGCAGCTGCTCGGGCACGGGAGACAGCTCGGCGGGGCGCGGCACACTGAGCCTCGAGGGCCCCGGCAGGCACAGGGGCAGCCCCAGCTGCTGGTGCTGGCGCGCCTGCGAGATCTGGGCCGCCGTCAGCTGCTGGGGGGAGTAGGGGTGGTGGTGCTGCATGCTGTGTGCAGCGTGCTCCAGGTGGGGCAGGGGGGCCTGCAGGCCTGGGCCCCCAGCCTGCCTCAGCACCATGAGCGCAGCTGTCAACAAGCTCGAGGTCTGTGGCTGGTCCACGGCCAGGGAGGGCTCCAGGTGCAGCAGCGACTCTTCCCCTGGCAGCCCGCCGGAATGCTTGCCACTCTCCATCTGTTGCTGCAGCTGGTCCAGCATCAGGTCCCTAGGAGTCTGCTGCAGGGCAGCCCGTGCCTGTGCCAGCACGTCACGCCTGGCAGGCGCTGCAGGGGCGCCACGCTTCACCTGCAGCATGCCCACAGGGGTTGAGGAATGGTGCCCAGAATGTGCAGTCAGTATGTGTAAGAGGCAGCATTTGCCTCCGTAGCAGCTGCCATCAAGCAGTTTTCAATCCTGCCTTGCAGGTGACAGGGGTGGATGCTGCACTGTGCCCTTTCAAGAAGTCCAGCAATCTGCAGTACCTTGGGCTGTGGGGGGCGCTCTGCAGCACTGCCACTGCCCTGCTGCTGCGCAGGGCGGGGCTGCCACAAGGGCACTGGAGGTGGCAGTGAGGGGTGCCGTGTAGCAGACCTGCCAGGCTGCTGCAGGGCCGCCGCAGCAGCCCAGTCGCTGGGCTGGTCTGCAGGTGCCTGCGGCGCCTCGCTGCCGGACAGCATACTCTCAGAGGGGCCTGGCCAGGCGGCATTGCTCTGTGGCATGAGGCCCTCGCAGGCCTGCCTTGCCTGCAGGTCTGTGGCATGTGACTGACCAGGGCTGGGGGAGGGCAGCTCAGGCGTCATGCTGAGCCAGTCAACGCTGCCTGTGGGTGCGCAGCTGGAACTGTGGCTGGTCGCCACCCCTCTTGGGCCCTGAGACTGGGGGCGCAGCTGCTGGGAGGGGGCAGCAGCTGCCTGCCATCCCTGCCGTGGCACGCTGAGGCTGCGGGGCCAGCCCAGCTCCTGGTGGGCACTCCTTACAACTGGCAGGCTGTGGCTGCTGCCATGGCTGAGCTTCTGCCTGAAGGCAGAGGGCTCCGGGCAAGGCCCCTCCCTGGGGCGCTTGAGCCGGGAGCTATGCTCAGCAGCGGCTGAGGGAGCTGCCAGGCCGAAGTGGGATGGCAGCAGCGCGGCAAAGGTGTGGCCCTGTGAGGAGGTGGTGTGGACCACTGCCAGAGGGCCTGCAGGCAGGGGCCAGGCCAGCCTCAGCACAGCATGTGTGCAACAGCTCTGCCTCAAGGGCAACCTAGAAGCCTGTGAATCTAGCACACCATGCATGCGCTTCCAGCCAGACCCACGTTGCACAACTAAAGCAAGGCTACGCTGTTGCAGCATCCTTGCTGCAGCCAGCTCACCTTGTGTAGCAGACAGAGGCCTGCACGCCCCCCAGCCCCTACCCCATGCATGCTCTCAACCAGTGCAGCCAGAAACACAATGGGTGATCAACACAGGCCTGCGGAGCCCCGACCCAGCACCCATGCACAGGCATGGGGCCCGACAGCTGCAAGTGTGCTCACCCTGTGTGACAGACATAGGTCTGCACTGCCCAAAGCCAGCCTCAGTAGAGGAGGATGGCAGGAGGCTCCCGCTGTCAGCAGCGCAGAAGTCAGGGCGTGGAGGGTTGGCCACAGACCAGACTATCCTGGCATCCAGCATGGGGTCGCCTGCAGGCATCATGGCAGAACCCTCAAGGGCAGAGGCGCACTTGGCTTGGGGGGCACAGGTACATAGCCTGACCTGCAGCAATGGGTTAGCGCAAGCCAGAAGCCAGACAGGCACAGTGGCTGCTGAACTGAAGCAATCTACACCTGCGAGACATGTGATAGCCCAACACTGGCAGGGCTGTGAGCAGGAGAGCAACCTGATGTGGAGCTGGTGCAGGTTTAGCAAACTTGCAAAGAACAAGGCCACACAGCTGCAAGCAAAGGCTGAGCAGCCTCCACCTCCAGAAGCCCGGCCAACCAGTGTTCTGAAGGGGAGTGGGGGATACATTCATTTACAGGGTTTGAGGTTCTGCGCAAGTACATGATCAAAGCAATGAATGGCAAGCAAATGGCATGGGCACGCATGCCAGGAGGCTGCAGATGCTGCAGCCGCCTGGACACGCTGCTGTTCAACAGGCAAGGCAGGGGGACAGAACTGTGGTGGGCAGCGCCCGTATGGTACCATCTGAGAGCCGGCAAGCCTCTGAGGGCTTGAGTCGGCATGACAAAATTGGCAATCGGGGGCTGGCAACTGGCATGTGTTGGGGACAGATCTTTCTATGTTGTGTGCTGTTCGGGGAGGTCGGGCCCAGGCACAGAGTGTAAGGGCGTGCCAGCGGGCTGCTGGGCTTCTACTGTGTGATGTTCTGCTTTCCCTGTGCATCAGCGCCTGCGAGACCGGCGCTGACCTTTGGCAGCCTGATGGGGGGCCGTCGGGGGCAGCTCCACGCCTGCAGCGGCACCCCCAGCACCTCCGCTGCCAGCTTGGGCAGACTCGACAGCAGCAATGCTGGCCGAGCCGCCTGCGCTGCGGCCACCCCCGGTTGCCCCCGCCAGCTCGTGCTTCAGACTGTCGATCTCAGAGTCTTTGTCGTCCAGGGCCACAGTCAAGTTGGCATTCTCCTCCTCCAGCTGGGCCACACGCTCTTGCAGGGTGGCCATTTGCTCCTTCTTGCGCTGCCTACAGGGCAGGGTGGGGTGAGATGTTGTGTTGCAGGGCGTGGAGTCCAGGGCAAGGTGAAGTGTGGCACAGTTGCCTTTGGCTGCCTGGTAGCATGGGTATGAGGGAAGTCACATGCGTGGCTACCAGGCTTGTTGTGCAATTCAGTTGAATACAGGCATGAGGTCAGATTTGCGCTGAAACGCCATGGACAGCGTCAACATGCAACATCCAGCGCACCCGCCAGGCAGGGACGAACGACTTCAGCATCAGCGTGTCGTGGCAAAGTGCTCAAAAGCACAACAAGTTACCCACAGGCTTTGACGAGTCGAGCGCTGCCCACCTGCTCAAGGCAGCTGTTGCCCTATTCTTCGCCAAGCGCCGCTGCTTGCGCCTTTCAGCAGGGTCATGGATGCCGCTCAGGTCCACCTGCGCAACATTTGGCAATGACTGAGTCGGCTGTGACACTCATTCACTCATTGCCATGGGGACTGCAGTGCATCAAGTGCCCCAGGCAGCACCATGCACGACACTCAGCAGATGCCGCAATTACACGCTGAAAAGCAGGTTGCACCCACCACTTCAGCGCAGGGTCTCAAAAGTGCCACAGCAAAACGCTTGCAGGCAGCCTTTACAGCAGTGGGCCACAAGAAACACCTGAAAGCACATGCTTTGAAAAAAATGCAAGTGCTCACCGCCGGCGCCTTCCTCTTCTGCTGCTTGCTCCTGCCGTCTGCAGTGTCTGCAGTGGTAGACTTATCCCGCACAGGAGAGGATGTAGCTCCTGCCCCCATGGTGGCCCCCGACAGGCCAGGCAGGGAGCCTGTCATAAGGGAGTCCTCGCTGGGCCCTGTGGTGTGCAGGCTGCTGCCTGAAGTGATGTCACTGAGGGGAACCAAGCCATCTGAGTGGGGTGGCCACGTTGGGGCCCCATCCCCTGCCATCCCACTTGTGCCCAGCGGATTCGCCAACACCTGGCGGTCCTGGTGCATCAGGGGGCCACAGGAGGAGGGAAGGTGCAGGCCAAAGCTGGTAGGCACGTGGCGCGCTGTGCGCATGGCGCTGACTGGAGGGTAGGCCAGCAGCTCCGCCTCTGGCTGGGGGCCTGCTTTAGCTGGCTTAAGGGTTTGGCCGGAGGTGATGACGCCTGCAGGCAAAGACCAGGGTGGAAAGATGGAGCTGACCAGGGCAAACAAAGATGCACTGGAAGCATGGACAATGCCCATAGTCCTGGGGGTGCCTTTGCAACTCCTGACAAGGAAGCAGCACCAGGGCAGCAGTGAGGTAATAGAGGTGATGCTGGGAAAACAGCCTACTTCTGACACCAGAGCAGCTGCAAAGCACAGCGAACCTGCTGAGGGCAGAGCGTCCTCCTCAGGCTGAGCGCTGGACCCATCCATGTCGCCCGATTCCTCAGAGATGGAGGGATCCTCGGACACAGCTGGCTGTGCCTTCTTGCTTGCACCCTGCAGCAAGCTGAAGTCCACCAGGGGCAGGCTGCTCTGGAGCTCTGCTGAGCTGAGGGGGTGCTCAAGATCAAAGAATTGGAAGGAGTTGCTTGGGCTGTGAGCGAGGCTGACGGTCATTCAATGTCCTCGAATGCGAAGTGGCAGGAGCGGGTATGCGCTCCTGGTGAGAATGTGAGGTGCAAATATCCCAGACCAGAAGCGGACTGAAAGTGCCTTTTAAAGGAAAGGATTAGAACAAGTCAGCAGCTTCCATTGTGAGAACCACAACAACAGCCCACGTATGAGGTCCTGCAGTTCTGGCCACGGATTTGCAAGCTCCTGAGATGTAAGAGACACTCATGCTCTGCCTTTTCAGAGCTGCAGCAGCACCCCTGCTGATGCTGCATGCAATGGACCCTTGCAGATGCTGCATGTCCTTGCTCCAACCCTCGAGGAGAGCAGGGAACGGCCACCCTGTCTGCATATTGAGCAGCCTATAGCAAGGCTTCTTCACTCAACATACTTGTGCAACAGCAGCTCCCCTGGATGAGCTCATTAACTGGTGACGTTGTGATAGCCTGCTCAAAGTCATGCATGCTTCCTTGCCCTTAGGCTGCAAGTGGTCAGGGCACCAGCTCTTTCTCTGCCATCATGGCATCGAGCGGGCTACCAAACTGAGTGTGCACCGGGTGGGCTTGTGCCACCCTGATGAACACCAGGCGGGCTTATGCCACCCTGATGATCACCAACCGAGCTGCCTGGTCCTTCCAAGGACACAATAGCAATGACCCAGTGGCCTAAGGGCCATGCACAGGTGGTCATGCAGCTGCACCACTAGTTGATGCTGCCATGGACTATAGCAGCCCCATGAATGGGGCATTACAGCACATGTTCAGCACATATTGCCGTCCACACGAACAAGCCTGCTGTTGCCGCAGCTGGCCACTTCATCAAGCGGCCTGCCTGTGTCCAGTTCATGTTGCACAGGAGCAGGGCAAGCCCTGCTGATGCAGCGCCCGTAACAATGAAGTAGCAAGATCACCTCTGGACCCACAAATGCCGCTGCTTGTGGAGCATAACCGCTTCTCTGTATGTTTCTGGGTTCTCTAAAACAGCTTGATTTGCATGGTGCACAATGCCACCTGGAGCAGCAGCACTGCCAACTGGAGCATACAGCATAGCCACATCCACAGCCTGTTGCTATGGCTCAGGAGGCTCCCTGAGCCCTGATTGTGTGCAGGGTAACATGTTTGCTACTTGACACATGCAGTACTAGCAAACTGGGAATCCATGACATTTAAGCTCTTGAACACATAGAGCTGCTCAATGCTAGCCCATCAGCAATACTGAGACTTGATGCACGCCAGTGCTGCTACTGCTGCTTGCCCAGTCTGCAATGGTTTACGCTGCTACTGTGCCTTGCTGGACAACGCCAACCTTCAGCTGAGAGAGGTCGCATGAAAAGAAGACCGCCACAGGCCAAGTCAAGCAGTCCTGCTGTTCAGAAGCGCCGTGAATAGGTTGCAGCCAACATAATGGCACTGCGTGCAGCCTCAAGTCTAGAAAAGGCGCAGGGCAACATGAAGCTTCAAGCAAGCCTGCGGGCCTGCCTGAGTCCAGTTTCGCCGCAGCTGTGGCCACAGCTGTGGCCTTAGCAAGGTGCAAGAAACAGGGAGATGGCGCAGCAGGTCTGGCTGCCTTCACTCCGTGTGTGGGCCCGGGCTCCACAGGGCATGACTACTCTGTCAGCAGGCACACCCCCAAGCGTTGCCGTGCTGGACAGCTCACTAGGAACCAGCATGACAGACAGGAAGCGCAAGCGATCAGCTTCGCCCATTGACATCTGTTCCAGCCCAGAACCAGATGAACCAGTCCACATAGACCTCTCTGACGAGCCGTTGGAGGCTGCTGTGGAGGGAGAGCCCAATGTGCAGTGCTCCATATGTGCGTCTGCATATGCTGCACTATTGCTGCCCACGAAGCTCTCTCTTACAGCCGCATGCCTGCTCACTGATGTGCTGCCCTGCAGGTCTAACGGAGGAGCAGCCCTCCTGTGTCAGAGCAGTAGTCGGAGGCTGCATGCATGCCTTCTGCAGGGATTGCCTGGAGGCCTGGCTTGCTGTCAAGCCCATCTGCCCCCTGTGCAAGGTATCGCACACAGCGCAGCAGTCGCCGAGCCCTGCTCTTGACCTTCGCTCACACATCCCCTGAGATCTGCTGTGGGGTGCACAGCTTTGAGTGAAACATTGGCCTGGCTCTGCAGAGACGAGTCCGTTTCTACATGCACAGTATCAAGTCAGATGCTAGCTATGAGGAGGAGGCAGTCCCAGACTCTCCGCCACGAAAGATGAGTGCATTGGAGGAGGGGACTGAAGCTCTGCCAGTCATTGGCCACGTGCCTGGAAATGCTGACAGCAGCCTCCTGGTGAGACCACGCATCAGCCACAAGCATGACACACCTGACAAGCTGCATTGTGAGACTGCAGCCCTGCCAAATGTGGGCCACGTCCCTGAAGACGCCAACAGCAGCCTTTAACAAGATGCCTTCCTCACGGAAGGGCACCTCCAGTCACTGCTGTGCTTGTGAAGGCTTGCAGGACACCCTTCCTTTGCTTGTGCAGCCAGCGCTGCACTCTGCTGCACTCTGCTGCACTATCCAGGAGAGGTTTGATTCCTTTGCTTGAGTTTTGCAAGCCAAGTAGCTGTCAGCGCTCAGTTCATATTCCTGGTGCTGTCATGGGCACACGCTGCCCCGCAGTGATGATTGCACAGGGCGCCTCTGACGGCCCTGCACCCTACAAGTTGCTCTGTATGGCTCCATTGTGCCACAGCCACGCCTCACTCTTGGCTGCGCTCCATGCTGCAGGAACGCATGCTGCACGGCCACATGCGAGCCCATTATACCCTGCGTCAGCAGCAGCAGCAGCACCCTCCACAGGGCCACTCCAGCAGGGGACATGGGCACAGCAGGTTGGCTGACAGCTCAGCCAGGCAGATCAGGTGGGGCGACAGACGTGCAGGGGCCCAGCGCCCAGCAGCAGCTTGTTTGCCAAACCAGGGAGGACCCCAGGGTGCTGGGCCTAGACCATACTTCTTTCGTGTGCAGCAGCAGCTGGCCAGCGGCTCCGCGCAGCGAACCTCCCAGAGCAGGTCAGTCCCATAAGCTTTAGCCTGAGCTGCATTGTCTGCATGGGACTTCAGCTAGCCCAAGTGGCACTTTGAGATGTGCCTTGCAGAGGCGCTGCCACGTTGCAAGTGGCATGCCATACAGCACCAGCTTGACATTAAGCAGGTCTGCTCGTCAGTTCAGCCTGCAGCATTTGCCTTCAGCTTGCTTGGGGCAAAGCCGATATCCAACCTATCCCATTTGCAGGGGCACAATGCTCCACACCTGCTCTACACTCTGGTGCATGTTTGGGCGCATACCACCTTTGATCGAGATCTGCCCTGACATCAGAGCATGGACCTCACCCGCATGAGACCAGCCTCTGCTGCATTTTCAATCTTGCTCTGCGCTACAGCCTCAAGGCCCACCAGGAATTGCTGAAGACACACGCTGCCTTGAGCCTAGGACAAGTCATGGAGATCTGCCTGTGTACTAGAAACTCAGCGACCGGTCTTGCAGTGGCGCCCAAACTGTGACCATGTCTCCTCATGGTGCAGGTGGCCTGAGGCCAGCGCTGCCCCTGAAGACAAGTCTGTGCAGTGGCGCAGGCACCTGTATGACAATCAGCTCTTCGCTGGTGCCCTGGGTGAGCCACTGTCACAGCTCATGCCGTGGCGCTCTGTCAGCTTGGCTGCCAGCATGCAAGCCCCTGTGCAAGCCCCTGTGCATGCCTGGCACACAAAACCCTGCCTGGCGCTGTGCTACGCCCTCATGTCACTTTCGCATGCCCTGCATTGAAGCTTCACTCCGTGTGCAAATGCGTCAGAGTCGCTTCCCTGTTGGCTGGTGAGGGCTGGCTGTGCATGCTTGCAACCAACGCTGGTTGCATTTCGCAGCAGCACATCTGCACTTCCCACCAACCGACAGCCTTGCTGTACTTGTTGACTCGCAACAGTAAGCAAGGCCATCAGCAGCTGTGCTGGGACTGGCTGAATCAGGCATTAGACTGCAGTGCAAAGATGTGGGCAAACGGCTTGCTCATGATCTGTCGCACCTCTTTGCAGATGTGACGCATAGGGGGCTGCCACGTGCCGCAAGTGAGTCTGGCAGGCAGCCTCGCCTGGAGAAGTGGGTGCAGCGTGAGTTGCAGGCTGTCCTGGGGCAGCAGGATGTGGGCGTGACGAGAAGTTTTGTGCTGGCGCTGGTTGCGTCATATGGCCTGGGCAGGTGAGAACAGCTTGCAATGTCTGGGTTGGGCTGCTGTGCTTCATGCCACAGCCCCTGCTGTTTCTGCGCCTGCTTCTCTGTTGAACAAAGAGAAAGACATGAACCATCTCCATTGCCTTATCGCTGCAACTGGGCTGCCTTTCACCAACCAGCAGTCACTCGTCTTGGGGGTTTCCTTGGTTTCTCAGTCAGCGGCAGCTTGAGGAGCAGGCCTGAGCGCTTGCGCGACATCTTGGGTACCATGTAGGTCGCACCACATTCACACGTGTGGCTGCACAATGCGTGCAGGCAGGCGCCCAGACTCCAGGGCCTGCAGGCTCCAGCAGGCTCTGCTCTGGAGGTGCAGGACGCCCAGGACACCCAGCGTCACAGAGATGCTGTTGTGGCGCTGAGCCCCTTCCTGCACGACCATACTGAGCAGTTCTGGCATGAGTTAAGGTGCGCACACCTCTGGTCAGGGCTGCAAAGCTGGCAACCTTGTGCATGATTATCTGCTCTTGGTTCTGATTGGCCAGCTCTAAGTGCACATGCACAAGGAGGACAAAGCCTGTCTCATCACCCCTGGCTCAGCCACCACCATGCTGCAGGCCAGGCTGGAGCAATGCAAGAGCGGCCCCTCCCGCAGCAGCCCATATTGCATTTCTCCCTGGCCTGCTGTTGGTTGAGCAGATTGTTACAATGCTCTGCACTGGCAGGCTTGGATGTCCTCTGGGATTGCTGCAGGTGCTTTGGCCATGCCCCGTTTGTGGCGTACGTCTATGATCGGATGGTGCACTACTTCCAGAAGGGCAGCCAGCAGGTAGGCTTCTGAAAGGGGGTGACCATCCTTTGTTCCGTCACTTGCACTTTGCAGGCAGCCTGCCCAGCTCCTCAAGCACCTGCACAATGGGACCACTGATGCGCACCTGTTGTACACTCTAGCGGAGGTGGACGGCAGGTCGCTGGCATCCTGTCCAAGCTGACAGCAAAGGTCTCACCCTCTCTCTGTGCCAAAACCCTATGGCCCTGCAGGGGCATGGTGTTCTCGTGGCGCAGCGAGTGCGCACTTCTGAGTGGACGCTTTGGAACACGCAATCCAGCGCGGCCACCGGAACTGTGCCGTCCTGGCACTTACCGGCGCCTGGGCCCCTGCCTGAAGTGGCAAACTCGGACAGCGCCGCTGCTGGCAGGCTGCCCCAGGAGGCAACCTCCTGGCCAGGCGTGGGTAGCGGCCCACATAATGGTTCTGCCGGGGAAGGCAGGCCACGCAGGCGCTCTCGCTGGGATGCAGAGGCCCCTATTTGCCCTGAGCCGGCAGCGTTGGACCGTACCTCAGGCACTGCAGTGCCTGGGAGCCAGGCTGTCCCTGCTGGGCAGCAGGCTCCTGCTTCTGGAGAGTGGGGCAGCAGCAGCCCTCAGGCCAGACGGCGATCTGGGCATGAGAGAGAGCACAGACGGCATGAGGTGCCCTCCAGAGGCCGCAGGCACACAAGGGCATCGCCAGGCCCTGCTGCTGCTAGACGCCATTGGCATAGGTACAGGCACAGGTCGTCCTTGAGGCTCAGCAGTCCCGTAACATCACCCCGTGACACTCCTGAGATCCCTGTACACTCCTGGCAGCCCCAGTGCCACACATCAGCAGACGGCCCCACAAATGACAGGTGGCAGATGTGGGGCTCCTCTGAAATCGAAATCTGAAATGTGTTTACACGTGCTACATCTCAAGCAAGTTGTACATGACATCTTTCATCTAGAAAATTTGGAATAGCTGCCAGCACAAGACATGCTCAGGACTGGAGGTACTGTTTAAGATGCAGGCTGCCAGCCTTCAGCAGGGCATGTCTACTGGTAGTATGGCAATGTCTGCAGTGTATTAGGAAAGAGGTCGTCAGCGCAGTACTGTGCTGCATAATTGAATGCTCATGGCAACATAGATGCAAGGTAGTGATGTGCCCAGCCATCAGGTGGAGGACTCACCTGTGTCAGAATGTATGCCCATGCAACGCCTGATAGCCCGCCAGTCAGGAAACCAGCTGTGAATCCGTTCCAGCCCTCGCCAGACTGCAGCCTGTCCCTGTTAATCTCACGGCCTACAGGGGACAAACACCTCAACAATGAGGCATCTCCTAGCAGAGCGCACCGCTGTCGCAATTGTTCAACAGGCTCAGGCAGCAGATGTGAGACTTTTCACGCAACTTGAGCCCTGATGTGGTGCACAGCAGGCCCATCAAACAGTATTCGTAGCACTTAGACATTGACAGACGCACTGAGGATGCGGCCAATGACAAGCGAGCCCCTGCAGGGCCTCACCTGACAGAGTCTTCACGCCTAGCTGGGGGGTGTCCTGCTGGAAGGTGGCTGCGCCATAGATGGCCAGGCAGGCTGTCAGGATGGCCACCAGGCCAGCCGCAGACAGACAGCCAGCCTTCTCTGCGTAGCCTGCCACATTGCGGAGGGGGCCCAGCTTGATGAAGGGGCCTGCAGGTGCAGAGAGCCTTCAGTGCCGTGCCAGAGCAGCAGCCAGCAGCACAGCAGATGGCAAGTGACAGCAGAATGCTGTCAGCAGCTCTGCTGCTATGAGTGATCCACCCTAGGCTCTCGCCATGGACATTCAGCTCACCCTACACTTCAGCTGAGATGCAGCACCAATAATCCAATTCTTGCGCCACATCGGCTGTCGCTGCGGATGCCGGCAGCCTAATCTGCCAGCACTGCATTCATGCCTGCCAGGCACCAGGGCTGCTGGTGCATCTGCTCACCAGTTAGGAAGAAGCCATGCACCAAGCCGATCTCAACACCGCGCAGCAGAGGGCTGACACCTGTCCGGTAGGCTGGCAGGTTGGACAGGAAGCTGGCCACAATGGGGGCCGAGGTCACAGGAGTCTCCAACATTCCAATGAAGGGGTCGCCATTGATGGGCTGCACCACCTGCACATGCCCCGCCAGGCAGTAAGAGGCGGCATCTTGCAGGCAGACAGTCTGCTGCCTGGCATAGATTGCATGGCCTGGCCATCACAGCAGCGCAGCAGCCGGTATCAGCTCAGGCCCTGTCTCATCTGAATTGCTGTCGAGGTCACCTGTGGCTTCTCCTCCGCCCGCACGATGCAGCTGCTGCGGCTCCGCCTGCTGACCCGCAGAGCAGTGAGGCCAGCCCTGCAACCCTGTGCAGCCTTGCTCGAAAGACGCTGGCCAGCAGCCTGGCTGAAGCTCATGTTGATGGTCTGGGCGGCCATTTGACCTTCTGCAAGCAGCTGCTGTGCCGGATCCGCTGCACAAGCTGGAGATGGGGTCAGATTTAGGATTTTGTTAAAAATGTGATACCTATGTCACACAGGCATCACTGCAATGATGGGACTTGCACCGTGCGCCTGGCTGGTCCTGCACAATGCTGTACTCAGTCAGGCAGCCCCCGCAGACTCCTGGCTGCCACTGGAAAGAGCCAAGCACAGAAAGGATCAGGTCACAGATATCCCTGGGCTTCAGGCCAAGCTGACTTCAAAGCACTATGCAGGTAGGACCTGCTGGCTTGTCACAATCAATCAGATCATGCGCAAGTAGTTGACCTGCTGCAGGATACATTGACGTCGATGAGGAGCATGGCAGGAAGCTCTGGTACTATTTTGCCACCAGCCAGCGCAGCCCAGAGAATGATCCACTGGTGGGTGATCAGTATCACTCTGGAACCTGGAGGGAGCGCTCTGAGTCTCAGCACACAGAGAAGGGGTTGAAACCCTCAGCACGCGTCCTGCAGCATGAGCCTCATGACCCCCTTCCAGTGTCCTACAGGTGCTGTGGCTGAATGGCGGGCCTGGCTGCAGCTCTCTGGACGGCTTTGTTTATGGTGCGAGCAGCTGCTCTTGACCCCACTTGCGCACCAGCACCACAGCTGCATGCCAGCATTGGCATTGCTCTGACTGCCAGTGGGAGCAGCTATGTGTCCCCTACTCGCAACAGTATTGCCAATGCCAGCATCCTGTTGTGGCCAGTGCACCTTTGGCCTTAGCACCTGCAAAGATATCGGGGCTGGGCACCATGGAATGATCAAGCCGAACCACAGAGCACAGCTCGCAGTTCTTTGCCGCCCACCCTCCCACAGAGCTTTCACTCCCCTGCAATCCCCTTTCCTGTGCTGCCTTGCAGACCACAGCCCCGTCAAGGTCTCCTGCCCTCCTCCTGCCCTGCAGAGCATGGTCCCTTCAAGATGTCGTTGGGGCCTGACAAGGCAGGCCCCTTGACCCTGACAGAGAACCCGTTTGCCTGGTCCAAGGTGGCCAACATCATCTACCTGGACTCCCCAGCTGGTGCGCCCCTGCAGGCAATCTGCATGGGCCAAGCTCTGCATTGTGTGCACCAGCAAGCCTCATTGGCTGTGAGCCTCGCCATTCCAGGCAGGGAACTCCTCTGGTGTTCCCTGCAGCCCTGCTGCATGCTGTCCATGGCCTGCCGACATGCAGGCACTGCAGGGATGCATGCTGTGTGGCAGGAGGTCGCCAACATGCTGCCGGTGCACAGCTGCCTGTTGTACACCGCTGCTGCTGCACTTGCTTTCAAGACAGGCAGACACTCCACTCTCTGCACTGGTAGAGCCCCATGCTGCCATATGCGTCAGGTGCACCCTGCCTTGAGACTTGCACCCCTGGGCACGCAGCTGTGGACTTGCTGGCCCAGGCAAGGGAGTGCTCACTCCCAGTGAGGCACACAGTCTGTGGCTTTTGCTGGTGCAGGGGTGGGGCTGTCTTATTCTGAGACCAAGTCGGACTACAACACCAATGACACCAAGACAGCCCTGGACTCTGACACCTTCGTGCGGCGCTTCCTAGAGCAGTACCCAGAGTTCGACAAGCACCCCTTCTATGTCATTGGTGAGCATCTGCCTTGTTGACTCCTTCTTGCACTCCTCATAAGGGCCTGCAGCGTCAAGCACCCTTCTATGATCTTGTTGAGGGAGTGCACTGCCGAGGTGATTGCCTTTCACCCGGTGCTGAGTTGCCTCTGCCCAAATTTGTTCCTCAGCCAGTCCACAGCATAAGGTCAAGCACTCAACCTCTTGGCTCTCCACCCTGGTGCGTTAGCAGGGCATCTCATTCCTCTTGCGTATTGACATGAGCCTGTTCTGTGCAGGTGAAAGCTATGCTGGCGTTTATGTGCCCACGCTGGCCCGCCAGATCCTGCACAGTAATGAGGATGGCAGCAAGCCTTTTGTCAACATGCAGGTCAGCTGTGCAATGGGCACTGCTGGCACAGCAAGGCTTGGAAGGCTACCTGCCACGCAGCATTGCTGTTGCAATCACATCCAGATGTTGCAGGGCTGTCAACCGTCAACCCCCAGCATCTGCCACCCTGGAGTGCATGTGCCAGCATGTGCCAACCTGTAATGCCTTGGTCTGTGCGTGTGTCGTGCAGGGCTGTGCACCCTGTGCTGCCAGTCAGGCCCACTGAGTTGTCTGGAGTCGTGCATGCCTGCCCGCAGGGCTACGCGGTGGGCAATGGAGTTACTGACGAGGAGATTGATGGGAATGCTGTCATTCCCTTTGCCTATGGCCAGTCCTTGCTGAGCCATGACCAATACCACAGTGTACATCGCGAGTGTCAGGGCAGCTTCTGGAACGCAACACAAGGTAAGCTGGACCTTCCATCGAGCTTCCTTCACCTGTAAAGGATGTCAGGCGGGGTGTTGGAGCTGCACCTCTAGGTAGCCGGCAGCGTGCATGTTGACGGCACGAATGGCATTCATTTGCAGCTGCTGCTGGTGGAGCTGGCCCCAAGATGGGCCACTAGCAGGGCTGCTGAGGTGTCTGGCAGCTTTGTACTGACCAGAGATGGGCTTTGACTTACAGCCCAGGGGTGAGACGGGGGTCCTGCAGAGTCACATAGCTGCCAGCTGCTTTTGCAGTCCTTTGCACGCTGTCGCAGTCCATTGCACGCAGACTGTGAGAATTGTCTGCCAATTGTCGCACACTCCTGCTCTGCTGGCTTCAGCTTCTGCTGAGGTGCTGCTGTGCCTTGCAGGGAGCAGTTGTGATGACATGCTGAATGAGGTTTACCACAGCCTAACGAACATCAACAGTAAGCTTGCAAGTTTGCCATATTGTGCACCACCCCTTTTGACTGCGTTGCCACTCGAGTCTGGCTGCTGTCTGCCTGCAGCCCTCGAACTCCAGTGGCAGTAATGCAGTCAGACATAGGGGCCAGACTCAATTGGTCTGCTTGTGCTCACCCAGGCTGAACGCTGCTGTTGGCAGATCATTAGATTACCCCTGTTTGCTTTGCTGCCTTACCTGCAGAGCATTCACAGTCAGTCCCTCTGAATACAGCATGATAGTGGTAAAGTCCTCTCTGCTGCTTGCAGTCTATAACATTTTGCAGCCCTGCTACCATGGCGGCGCGCCACGGCAGCAGGCTGTGCAGGCAGCCAGGCAGAGCCTGGCTGCACGGCAGTGGCCTCTGGGCGGGGGAGCTGCTCCAGGGCCCGTCCCGAGATGGGACCAGCTGCTCGGGGCTGAGCTGGGCCACGTCCCGCCCTGTCTGGACTCCAGGTAGGGGTCTGCCCATTGCCCGGTGTTCAGTGCCTAGGCCCTGGCAAGTAGGGAGTCAGCAGCCCCCCCCAGAGTGGACTCAGCTGCTTGGGGCTGATCTGGACACGTGCTGCCCTACCTGGACGTAAAGTAGGCATCCGATTTTGCTCCTGTGGCTTAAACTGCCTGGGTCCAGGCCATCATGGAGCCTCAAGCCCCAGAGCTGTTCTTCTACAGTGATCAGCTGCTGGGGCCAGGGCTTGACGATGCGCTGCCCTGCCTGGCCTTCAGGTGGGTCCTTGTTGTTGTACAGCAGGAAGCTGGGTGTGCCTCACGGTGGCTTGTTACCTAAGCTCAAGGAGGTGGCTCGGATGGTGCTGCAGCTCAGGCTGGTGCAGTGCTGTATTTTTGGGGCTTCTCCTGAGTACCACTGGGCCTTGCTGTTCCGTGATTAGGACAGCTGCTGGGGGCTGGGCTGGGTCACGTGCCGTCCTGCCTTGACTCCTGGCCATTCTGGGAGTGTCATGAGAAGTCACTGCTCGCCCGCCCGCAGTGGGTACAGCTGCTGCAAGCAGGGTTTGGTGTAGCACATGTTGGCCCCCTATCAGGACGTCAAGTGCAGTCTGAGCGGTGCAGCTGAGGTTCACCACCATCTGAGCCCTTTACACCACGCTGCTGCAGGGAGATGTGGGCATTTGCTAACAGCGACCAAATTCGGCGTGCCATACATGCGAAGCCCATTAGCGCCATAGGGAAGTTTGATGAGTGCTCAGACCGCATCGTTTATAACCACAATTTGGGCTCCATGCTGCCCATCCACGAGGAGCTGCTGCACAAAGGTGCAGTGGTCATCGCCTGTGTCCTTTTGCTATGCTGTACTGTGTGCTTTTGCCATGGCAAACTGACTACCTCAGCAAGACTACTCTGATGAGGTATGCCTGCTCCTTACAGCTGCAGCATTCCACGCCCTATGCTACGAAATGTTGCAGCCTGCCCCCTCATCTTGTCCTGGTAGAGTGGCATTGCAACCCCGCCACCCCAGCTTGGCTGATGCGATGGATACAGCCCCTGTTCCCTGGCTGCAGGCCTGCATGCACTGATCTACAGTGGGGACCACGATATGTGCGTGCCCCACACAGGCTCAGAGGAGTGGACGCGCTCCCTGGGCCTGAAGGTGAAGCATGGGTGGCGCCAGTGGAATGTGGATCACCAAGTGGCTGGGTACTCCCAGCACTATGAGGGGCTCACATTTGTGACCATCAAGGGCGCCGGTCACACGGTGCCAGAGTCCAAGCCGCGAGAGGCACTGCACATGCTTGATTCATTCTTGCAACGCCGAGACCTCACATGAAATGCCAATCAATTGGAAATGCTGAGCCAAAATCGTGAACAATGTTCATTCAATTATTTCACTGTCCCTTCTGCCTGTGCGCCCTTGTAGATCCTGTAGGCTGCAATGCCAAGCGTGGCATTGCCTACCCAGGTGAGCCCTGCCTGAATGGCCACCAGGAAATCCAGCTCTGGGGAGTTGTAAAAAAAATGGTAAGTGCATGCTGCACAGGCGCCTGCCAGCAGCGGCAGCATGCCCCATGCCATCCCCTTCCACCTTGGGTTGCCTGTGGCCATTGCACCACTGCCAGTCAGTTTTGAGAGATGGGATGGAGACAAGCCGCAACAGCCAGCTGCAGGCACCGAGGTGCCAGGTCACCTGTCACGTCTGCATAGCGCCACATGAGGGCCATGGCTGTGGCCCACTCAACCACACTGGAGATGTGGATCACCCATGTGGGCAGGGACAGAGCATTCTCTGGCTCTGCGTGTATCGCAGCGGCTGTTGAGGCCTCTGGCATCAGAAGAGCGCCAACCACAGCCGCTGCTGAGAGGTAGGCTGCTTGGCTTGGGAGGCTTTCATGAAATTTTGCTTGCTGCTTGCAGCATGTCTGGACAAAATTCCTGAGTTTGAGGGGTGTAAATCTGTGTCTAAAAAGAGCAGAAGGCCGTGAGGCCGGCAGTGTCAAGCAGCAGCCACGAGCAACCTGTTGAGTCATCGTGAAAAGATGTTAACCTCTCACAATGGCATGTATTGTATTAACAGAAGGCAAAGAAGTTAAGAATCAATTTATGGTAACCACCAGCATGCCTTGCCCAGACCTTTCTGCTACTCTCTTGTCATCTTCATGATGCTGCATAGGCTTGCCTGAATTAGAGCCATCAGATGTGACAATCAGGAGCAATCCTAGTCTGTTGGCATCTTTGAGGAGAATATTTGAGTCACAATGTCTCACCCTGGCAGGACTCAGGAGCAGCTGTTTGCAGCCATCCTGAATCCCCTGAGAAGCCTGACAGGCCACACAAGCCAGGTGCTGGAGCCAGCAATCAGGCTGCTGCAAGCCAGGTTCACCCTGCAGCCTGCAGAGCGGGAATCTGAGAGGCTATTGTTGCATCAACAGCAGCATCACTGGGCTCTGCCACAACATAAGTGGACCTCGTCTGATCACCAGCACCAGACCCTTCAGTCCAGGCTTGAAGCCTGCGGGGTCTACCACACCTGCAAGCCGAAGGTGTGCTGTATGTGAGCAGCACCTGCAAGGAGCCAAACTTATGCCTACAGGACCTGTGCAGCACTTACATTGCTGTCTCCATGCTTGCTGCATGCCACAGGCCATGCCTGCTTGTACTTAGGTTGCTGCTGTGTAGAGCATTGCTGCCTGCCCGTAGTCACACCCTGCCCCTGGTGCAGGGGCCTGGCTGCAATGATGTCACGGGCTTTGAGCGCTGCATCAACATTGCCACCTCGCTGCCCTTTGTGGCGATTGGACTTCAGGGAGCCAGGTGGTGTCAGCTCCAATGCATTGCACAGAGCCGTTGGCACTGCACTGTACAGGCATCAGCAGCACTGCATTGCACAGGCACCAGTAGCCCTGCACTGCACATGCACCAGCAGCTCTGAGAGGCCCAACAATTTGCATCAACTCTGCTCTGGGCCCAGTCAAGCACGGGCCATGCTGCCATGCTGCTAGGTCCTGTTGCACTGCTGCAAAGCAAAGTGGCAATGTACAGGCGACGCACAACAGCAGAAGGTAGGCGAGCAGGCATCTCAGTCATGGTGGTGGGCCTGGCCGCCACACTGTATCATTCCACATCAGGAAATCTGAGGCGCTGGTGCCGGAAAGCAGGTGGGTTGTATTGCAGGAAAGCAGCCAAACTCAGATAGCAGCTTGACCGACCTGTGCCCTGAGCCGGTTCCTCAACCCTTTTTGCCTGCCTGCAGACTATTGGACAATCTCAGTGGCTTCAGCCCAGATGGTGAAAGCGTCGCACCCTTTGCCCTCCCAGGTAACTGCAAGCCATGCTGGACACTGATCCCCTCAACCGTCTCAGCTTCAGCACAGTCAGATGATGGCGTCCCAAAGAGCTGTGGATTTGCTGTGTAGCCTGTGCCTTCCCCGACAAGCTCCATGCCCTGCGCAGCCACATCAGTATAGCAGCCTCACCACACTACTGCTGTCTGCTGCAGAAGTGGACACGGCGCCTCTCTCGTGCAAGCTTGATGGCAATGCCCTTCCAGCCGACGGCGGTCACCTCGCTCAACGCTGCCCTGATACAGGTGCCTCCCATGGTTTACCATGCCGTCACTTTTGAGCTGCCTGCTGTCCGTGGCCCCAAGGTCAACTCTGGAGAGCCCTGCTGCAGGCTGAGTTCCTCCGCTCTGGCAAGGCCAGCCCTGCAGTCCTGAAGGCCCACAGGCAGTCAGCAGCAAGCTTGGCTGCTGGTCTGGCGGCTTTTCAGCTGGAGGATGCTGCCTTGGCTCGCGATTTTCACCTAGTGCATGCTCTGTGGCACACCCTGAGCATGGTCGCCATAGGAAAGTCTGGTGTGCTGATTCAATTCAAAGAGGAGCAGGTGTCAACACCCTCATGAGATGCAGCCAACCTGAGACATATTATTGCCTTCTGACATACCCTGATCATTGTTCTGCCCTCAATTCATTATGGCAAAAGACTGCTGTCTTCAACTTATTGAGTATCAACAGTTCAATATCTGGCACATGGCTGATGTTCTGACGCATGCATTGGGCAAAGACCCCTTCATTTTCACGTCCTGTACTGTTCCTGGGGACGTCGACCAGGTTGGTGAGGGGGTGGCGGGTGCTGGTAAAGGTGCTGTGGGTGCTGAGGCCCAGAGGCATTCCACATGCCCTGCGCAGAATGCATGGGCATTTGCTGGTGGCCCAACTCAGCTGGCAAACCATAACTGTACACCTCCTGTTGCCCCACCCCCATGTGCATGCCAGGCTGTGCCATGGCCTGAGGGTCATACCCGCCATGTTGCAGCCCTGGTTGGCCCCTCATATAGCCCTGCATGGGCACAGGGTGCATGCCAGGCCCATAAGCCTGCATGCCAGGAGCTACCATCTGATGCTGGAACTGCGGCTGCTGCATGGGCACTCGCTGAGGCGCCCGTGGCAGATGCTGCATCTGCGGCCCTTGCTGAAACATTGCAGGTTGAGGAGGTGGTGGCCTGGGCCCCATGCCTCTGCCGCCCAGGCCAGGACCGCCCCCCAGCTCTGGGAACTGCAGCAGACACGGCCAGATGTCTGTGTGAGGCAAGTCACAGACAGCAGCATGTCAGACCACAGCAGGAGGCAGCAGGGACTCAGGACCCAGGGCAGGGCTAAGATTGGGACAGCCATCTGCAGTGAAGCTTCTGCAATGCAGCGGTGCATTGAAGCGAAAACTTCAGCAGTGAGGGCAAGATGTGCAGCATATGGCTCATGCCAGCACAAGGCAGGAGGCATGAGGAAGCTGCAGCAACCCCAGATCAACCTGGCGCGATCACTGCAGTGCTTGCCTCAGATGTGTAAGTGGGCCGCATGAAGGTGCCTGGGTGGGTCTGCCGGGGTTCACCAAAGATGCTGTCTACTCGTGCCGCTGCCCTGCAGCACCAGGTTGCCATGCTGAAGGCCGCAGGGTTGAGCATTCACCTCACTGCTGATGCCAGCAACCTAAGCTGCCTTGGCCTGGTGAGCCTGGATGCTCACTCATGGTTGCCCCGGCAGCCCCTCTGGCTGTGCAGGGCTGAGTGAACGGCCGAGCTTGACTGGCCAAGACTGACCACCATGTGTCTATGTATGCACAAAGCCCAGCAGCCCTCCACCTTCATGCAAGCAAGTGTCAGGCCAGGGGAAAGCCTTGCTTGGCCTTGGCGCTCACGCATGACCGCCCCTCCGGTAGTCTGGGTCCATCAGATCCTGCTCCCTGTTGCGCAGAACTGCCTTGCCCCGCCGCTCGCTGTTGTTGCGACCCCCCCGACTGCTGCTGCGCTCCTCAGGGGCCTCTCCTGCAGGGGCGCTCCCTGCAGCACATCGTCAGAGCACCTTGAAATGCATGCACGCATACATTCACAGCACCTGGCACGGGGCAATCACCTGCAGCGTGTTGGCAGTGCACCTTGAGCACCGAAGGGTAAGGTGCAGGGCATGACGTCTAGCTTGGCTGGCACAGCACTGTCGGGGCTGATGCCTCCTCCCCGAGAGGCACAGCATATACTCATTGGTCTCAGCCTCAGCGTCCCCAGCTGGGTGCTGTCTCTGCTTGTGCTGACAGGCAAAATATGGGCTTCCCCTGGGCGGGGATGCAATTCTGGAAAGCCCAAATGACTGCCTGCATCTGCTGGCAGGCAGCAGCTGGAGACATTGTCCTGAGAGTGACACAAGCCCACATCTGCCAGCATTGCACGCTCACACAAGCCTTGTGCTGCCAGGCAGCGGGCACCATGTCCCTGGCATCTTTCGGGGGGGTTTATGCACACCCCACAGCAAGCCCAACTGAGTGCCCACCTGCATTTTGCTGAAAAGCAGCTGGCGCAGCCTCCTGGGCGCCTGCCCTGTCCAGGGAGGCGCTGGAGGGGCTTGGGGAGGGCGCCTTGGCTGGAGCCTCCTCCCCAAAGATGCGTGCACGAGCCTCCTGATATGCTGCCTCACGCTCCTCACGCGTCCTGCAGGGCATGAGCTCAGTACTGACACCTGGGTCCTCCGCCGAAGAAGCTGTGGGTGGTCTGGTGGTTACGTCATGCAGGGGCCATCACTCAGTTGCCACTTGCAGCAGCCTGAATCAGCTGTGGCCCCTTGCCAACACACCATGTCGCGATCCTCAGGGGACCTGCAGTGTTCCCCGCGCAGACATGGCCTCAAGCTCATCTCATACAACTGTGCAGCTGACCTCCACACCCTTTGTTTGACAAGGGGCAAGCCAGAGGGACGAGGGGAGAGCCCAGCAAAGCACATCTGGTTTCAACATGGCAAGACTGCTGCACTCACATGCCCTCCCGCTGTGAGGCCACCTGGGCAGCCGCCGCTGCAACCTGGGCAGCCTTGACAGTTGCAGCAGGGTCCTTCTTCAGGACATTGACACGCCCCGGCAGGCCCTCTGCTGCCCGCGATGCCGGTTGCTGGTGCACAGGGATATCTGCAAGTTTCACCTGCATTGAGACAGAGCACTCGTCTGAAGCAGCACAGGACAACATGTGCTGCGAGGCTACGTCATGAGGCAAGCAGATGGGAAGCCTTCCCAGATGGGCGGCAATAAATGTGCATAAATGCAGGCAAGCAGCAGCAGAGCCCTCAGCAGCCTTGCACAGCACTGCATGTGGGGCAGCAGCGCCTGCACATAAAAAGGCATTCCTGCAACACCTGCATGAACGAGCTCACATCTGGTAGACTCGATGCAGGGCCCTTCCTGGCAATGATCCTGCCCTTGTCTTCCCCAATCTCATCCCCTGACGCAGTGATCAGCCCATGGTAGTGCGCGACTCTGTGCACGAGAAGGCGCTGCAGGCGAGGCAATAGCAAATCAATGGACTTCCTGATCACTCTGGGGGAGCCCAGCCCCAAGGTGCCGGGGCCAGGCACAGCAAGATGGGGCCATGGCCTGAGCGCACCAACTGAGCACCAGTATTGCCACGGCATGCTGCTGATTGAACAAGACTGTGCAGTGTGGCCTGCAGATGACCCATTAGGGCAAGTGCACCCTGCTGAGCCATTACGGCAAGTGCAGGGCAGCCTGCAGGCTGCTGAACCATGCAGGCAGATGCGGGGCTACCTGCACTGCAACCCACCTGGTAGGTGGTGAGCTCCAAGGGGAACCTGAGCACCTCCTCTACCTGCTGCCCCAAATAAATCCGACAAAGCTCCTCGTATCTCAGAACTGCAGCAGCAGGCATCATCATTATTGTGCATATTGGTACATGCAGGCACAACAGCTCACACATGCAGCAGAGGACCAGGTGTCTGGTGAGTCCCAGTGGCAAGCAGAACAGTCACTGACTCACCAGACAGGCGATCTTTCATTTTGGCCAGAGCTCCCTCCAGTGCCTCATCGATGTCTGGCTTTGGCAGGAAGCTGCTGGGCCCTGCCTGCTGGCTCCCCCTGACCCCCTGGCTACCGTCCCAAGCTGCATCAGCACCTTGCCTGCAGGGTGTGTGGCGGTGCAGCAGTGCATTCTCTGCACAAATCAGGCAGGGCGCGCATGCCAGCCTCATCTGTGCTAGTTTTGAGACCTGCTAGGGTGACTACCTGTCTGCAGAGAAGGCCTTTGCGCCCTGCTGAGAGGGAGATCTGCTGGCAAGGCGCAGCTGCTCAAAGGGAGCTGCGGCAATGTCCTCCCAATTCTCTGCTTCAGTTGCTGCACTTGCAGAGGGCTGAGTGCTGCTCATGCAGCACTCAGAACAAGCCTTGGAGGAGGATCACAGGTGCTCTGCCTGCCAGCTGCTATCTGCAAGGGTCAAGCTCAGGGCGGTGCTGTGTTCTCCAGGAATTCCGACAACACAGCTTGCCCCGAGGGTTTTCGTGAAATGTCATTAAAGATTTTGCGCAGCCCCTCTGTGCCCACCCAGACAGCCATGACCCTGCCTGTTCTTAGCCGTGTGCCCATGATGCAGCCTGCATGTGGCTGCCGGGCTCAGAGCAATCTGCAGATCGAAGCAAAAGTGATGCACAAAGCCACAAAGAAACATGAAAAGCACAGGCCCAAGAAGGTGAGGCTGAACCCGAGCCTCCATTATTGTTCTGTCTTGTGGAGGTGCACACTTGCCCAGGAATACATGCTTGTCTCTCACTTCTTGGCGCCTGCAGCGCAACGCCTCTGACAGGAGACATGTAGGAGCATCATACCCGCCTCTGCCACCCCCTCCACCTCAATTTAGAGTGGTTACCCAGGTAATATGCCATGTCTTGCCAGTACTGCTGATGTACACATGACTGAAAGGCCAGCTCAGGCAGTCTGCCGCATTCTTGCAGGCTGATAGTTCGGCATCCCCAGCAGCAGCCTCAGAAGCGCAGTAGTGTTGCTGAAGACAGCACACTATTTCTGCAAGCCGTCTTCTGGGGTTTCAGTTGCAACGCCTGTCCTTGAAATGTTTGGCAAGGATGCTACCTCATCACCACATGACTTGAAAGCTTGAAATGCTCCAGAATGCAATGCTGTGCTCTTAGGTCTACAGATGATGATCTGCCGGAAGCTGCCTCGATCGGATGCTGCGATGCAGTTGGAACTTCTGTGGAGCACTGAGACCTCTGCATGTGCTGATTGAGTGACAGGCTTGACCTCAGATGCCTCCAGCTCAATTTGCAGCTTTGGGCAACCAAATGCAAACAGCGCCAAAGGTGCCTGGTGCCAGCTCCCAGAGCACCTCCCTGTATGGCATCTTTGGGCTCCTAACCACGCTGGTAACTGTGGGAGCTGTGGCGCGGGGTGAGTGTCTCCAGATATGTGCCCTCCACAGCATCAGAGAGTGCTGATGCAGCTGCTCTGCTGCTGCAGGCATCCTCCCGCCCGAATGGAGCAGGCTGCTCTTCAGATGGATCAACAGGCGAGCGCTTGGGACAGTGACATTGCTAATGATTGCCTGGCCCATTCAGAGCTATCGCCTCATGGCTTGCCATGGTGCTACAGGCTGGCTGTCGCTGTGGATCCTAACCGGTATTATACCATCGCAGGCAAGCCTCTGACAATGACATTGCTAATGAGCATGTCCTGGCCCATTCAGAGCTGTTCCCTTATGCTTGCCATGGTCCTACAGGCTGGCTGTCGCTGTGCAGAGTTCAATGGAGCGACACCAGATGAGAATTACGAAAAGGTGGCATGCCTTGATGCCCAGCATGGGCCGATGTCCAACCTACAGACAGCTGCATGCTCTGCACACAGCAAACTTCATGGCCCAGATGTTGCCATGGGTGCTCCAGCATGCGGTTGGGCTGCATGTGTTCCCTTGCGCAGGTCAAGGTGTACCTTAACGGAAAGGGCACAGACTCAGCGCGGCGTATACAGATTCAGCAGTCCAAGGGGACAGGTGTCATTTTCGCCCTGGCAGACAATGAGGCCTGCTCGGACACCTACATGGGTGAGCTCACAACAGGCACTTGAGAGAGTGTGCTTACACAGTCAGCAGTATTGCAACATGAGCAGATTTTCAGATTTCCTGACGGGCAACAAGCCCACATGTCTGGCGCAAAAAAGGGCTGTACAGCCTTCACAATAGCCTCACAGAGACAGCCTGTCGGTGCAGGGCTGCGGTGACGCAGGTTGTTGCCATCGCCTCAGCATTGACACCATATTCTGTACAAACTTGCCTTTTTGAACTCAATCAGCTGGCCGCAGGCGCCAAGTTTACCTGGACCCACCTCGTCAAGGCTCGCGCCAACCAATCAGTCACCATTCCTGGCCTGGGCCCGATGGGCCCTCAGGGTGGCGGCCGGAGTCCCAGCGATGCTGGTGATGAGGTTCGCAGCTTTCAGCTGAGCGTGCACCGGCGACACAGGCCTCTGGTGCCGCAGTATATCGGCGCAGTTGCGCAGCAGGCTGACAAGCTAACCCAGGAGGGCAGAGAGCTGAAGGTGGGCTGCAGCACTTTGTGCGGTGTCAGGTATCAAGGAGAGCTGAGGGCACAGGGTGGGTTGCTGATGGCAGCAGCTCCTGCGCGCTCTCTGTTGCGGCCCTAGCAAAGCTGACAGTCTGAGGAAGGCTTCTTTCTTGCACAGCTGTGGCACCCTCTGCACGACAAACCTGTGGTCTGCATTCCTGGCTGCAGTTGAGTGGCCAGCTGCGTGCAGCTTCTTAGAAAGCCACTGCGGGCTCACGTGGCCAAGGGTCTTGTCGCCTCATTGAACTGGACCTTGGCAGCTACCATGGTGTCGCTGTGCTTGTGCATCTTCTGCGTCTGCCCAAGTTGCAGCTGCAGCTGCGAGCTCCCTTGCATGAGCCACACCTCAGGCACGCCTGCAAGCACTCCTGCTGCAGCACAAGCCAGCCCCACACTGTTTTTGCCATTTATATGCAAAGCAGAGTGTCTCAGTGAGATGCTTGCCTGTAGGTGTACAACAACACCTCTGACCCATCTGGCGGCTTCAGAAAGATGAGGCGCATGTGGGACGGGCAGGTGTGTGCTCAGCCTTGCTCTCTCTCTGCCATGCTGTGCTGAAACTCTGCCATGCGGGCGGCGGCTGGTGGCCTGTTGTCATGGTACAACTTGCCATTGACAAGCCTGACACAGTGCCATGGTGCGCTGCAGCCCTTCAAGCACCCAGCCACCTTTGCCACCCTGGCCCTCCCAGACATGCTCAGAGAACAGGTGCTGGGCAAGCTGCACTCCTTCAAGCAGGATGCAGACTTCTACAGTCGCACCGGTCGGGCCCACAAGATGGGCATGCTCCTTCATGGCCCGCCTGGCACAGGTGGAAATCTGCTTATAGCCTTTGCTGGGGCCATTGTTAGCCAGCCTCAGCCTGTGCTTGGAGGACTCTGAATAAGCTGCATCATGCTGGCGGCAGGGGCAGCAGCACAAGACATTGAGCAGCCTGCCAGCCTCAGCCTGGAGCTTCTGCAGGGCTGCACATTGTCAGGAGCAGCAGCGGCAGCACAGCATTGGGACAGGCCTGTCAGCTACAGCTTGTGCTTGATAATGTTGCTTGTACTGAACTCTGACAGCAGTAGCAGCACAGGACACTGGGCAACTTGCTACCAGCTAGGTTCGGGAGACTCTGCAGTGACCCCGCCATGCTGGCAGCACAGGATGTGAGCCAGCCTGTGACTTCAGTCTGAGCCTTGCCTCTAGCACGGGCAGGAAGACATGCTTTGCAGCTGAAGCGTGCTCAGCCGAGGTCTCCCGCTAGCATGCTTTTGTGTGTGCAGGCAAGACCTCCTTCATCGCTGCGGTAGCGAACCTGATGCGCTACAGCATCTATGATCTGGACCTGACCTCCGTGTCTAGCAATCTTGACTTGAGGGCGCTGCTGACTCAGGTGATGAATCAGGACAGCCTCCTGAGTGGTGCTTCCCAGCAGGCGGGCGTCGAGTGTATGCCCCGATGGTACAGCTTCACTTGTCTGCCTCTGGCAGCCTTGCTCAGGCTTTGACCGCACTGAAGGTGCAATGTGTTCCAGGCTGTGGTGCACCTAGAGTTCTTTAACCTCCAGATGTTTTTACGAGGCTAGAGCTGACACCCTTTGGGCTCTGCTGCAGATTGGTGACCAGGCTCTGGTAGTCATTGAGGACATCGACACTGTGGAGCTCCCCAACAGGATGGCTGATGAGGCTTCAAGTTGAGTAGTCTCTGCCTTCAGGGACGGACCGCTACCCTGTGGCGTGTTGGTAAAACGGCCTGCGCAGGCAGGCCCTACTGCATCGCCAGCAGTTCCTTAAGGACAAGGCGACCATGCTGCTGCAGCCGGCGCCTGGCATCTGCTTGCCGCATATTGTACGCCTGCCCCACTGCTCTCCTCGCAGCGATGTCGGTGTCTGCCTCCGCTGGGGGTCACATGGACAGGCAGGCCAGACTGCCCTGTCTGCAGGGCCAGCTGTGTCACTGACGGGACCTGACTCGATGCTGACTGCAGGGAGACGCCTCCCGGGGGCCAGGCAACGGGTCCTGCCGGCGACATGCCACGGGTTCGTGGCTCTGGCCGCGGCATGAAGGGGCGCGAGGACAGCGACGCTCCCAAGCTCACGCTGGGAGGGGTGCTGAACTTTGCAGGTGACCTCACAGTGTCTGTCCGGTGATCATCAATATATGTCTATGCTACCGGCCACTGTTGGGACCTGCCACGCTGGGCAGCTTGCTGTCTTGAGCAACTGCTCAGCACAGCTCACATTGTTCAGTGCTGAGCAGCCTGCTGTCAGCACCATTCTGATTCGGGCTGCCAACATTGCTGGTCTGCCATGCCACCATGCAATGCTTGCGCTGCCTGCAGACGGAATCAGGTCCTGCTGCGGCTCAGAAAGAATATTTGTGTTTACCTCCAACCACCCAGAGCGGCTGGACCCGGCACTGATCAGGCCTGGGCGCATGGACCTGCACATTGGCCTGGGCTACTGCACTGGTGAGCAACTCTGCTGAAGGGCTGGGCCAGCTGCAACTGCAACTGAATGCTGGCCCAAGGGGCAAGCCAGCTGCAAGCGTCTTGGCCTGCTGACAGGGCTCTCCTGGGTTCCTGCAATGGTTCAGGCCTGCTGGCCAGCTGCTTAGTGCTTGCGTTGTCATGTGCAGGGGAGGTGCTGCGAAAGCTGGCTGCTAACTACTTAGGCATCAAGGGGCACCGTGTGCTGGACGAGCTGGATGTTCTCATGACTCCCGCGTTGAGGATTTCACCAGCGGACATCACTGCCAAGCTGGACATGTACCGCACCAGCCCTGACAGAGCGCTCAAGGCTGTCCTGGACATGGTCAAGTCGCGAACCACCACGTGACACTCACAGTGCCTCTTCTGCCCAGATAGCTGCTTCTGACAACAGCAATTGAAGTGCCTGAACATTGAGAGACTGAACAGCAATCTGAACATCCACAGCACCAATGGTCATGCTGATGCTTCACCAAAAGGCATTTGCACTTACACCATCAATACATCTCAAGGTTACAGGAGAAAATGTTGGTAACCTGCCTGTGGGGGGGCAGTGCCGTGTGTGTCAGTGACATTCCTTCAGCTGGGCCTGAGGAGGTGTCACATTCCTTGCCATCCTCTTCTGCAGCATATACAGACGAGGGTACCCCAAGCCCGCGAGCTGTTCCAAAGCCAGTTGTGGTGTTGTCCCTTCTCAAGGTGATGCTCCCGGACAAGTAAACGTTGACTGCATGCAGTGGTAGCACACCACATGAGACTGTCCATCCAGCCAGGCAATTGTCGTGATCACAGCATGCCCCCAGATCATCAACCTGAGCATCAGTGTCTTCAGCTGGATGCTGACTCTCACTGGAACCTAGCACGCGACCTGGCCTCCACGTATGTCTCACACTACTAGGCTTACAACCGGGGGTTGCCACATCGCTGGAAATGTTGCCTGTCCCACATGATGCACTCACCAGCTCCAAGGCTGAAGGAGAAGGTTTCGAGTCCAACCCATCAATGCAGTCATATAGCGTATCAGCGCAATGCAACATATAGACCTATCCGGAAATGTAGACCTATCCGAAACTGACTTTCTTTCCTAATCTTCTGCTCTGACCCCAGATCCATTCAGGAGCGCCATTCAAGAGTTGTTCTGCCCACTAGCCGGCGGCAGCAGGAGATTGCCATTCAGCTCTTGACGCCTGCTGGCCACAAGCCATGCAGCAGCACGGTGTGCTGAGGGGACACACGCAGCTGCCACCAGGCAGAACTCATGCACAGCAAACGGTGCAGATGGCATTGCATAGGAGGAAATTAGTGAGATGCAGAGCAGAGCAGGTGAGGTTATTTTTGAGTGGAAGCCTGACAACAGGCAATGCAGCTTCTAAATGCACCCAACAGAAGAGACTGCATTTGGTAACTGCTGCTGCGCAGGTCAACGTTGCAGACCAAAGTAAGGCTGAGCAGAAAGCAGAGGCCAATGGCGCAAGCAGGCCTGCTGATGAGAGGCAGGAGCTACAGTCAGAGGAGCAGGCTAAGGAGGTGGCCTCTGACATCAAGAAGGAGGCAGAGGCCAAGGGCGAGGAAGTCAAGGTACATTCACAGTGATAGCTGCATGGGGATGTTTTCATGCACTTTGGCATTGTCGTTTGGCTGAATGCAGAGCACACTGAGGTTCCTGCCTGCACCATTGACCCTGCCTATCGCAGGCTGGCGGCATGGCGCCTTTCCTGCTCACATGGCCGGCCCACTTTCTGGCCCAGGCAGTGCTGCCTTGGAGTCCCCCTGCGACAGTGCAACACAGCAGTGGGCGGGGAAGGGTTGTGTTGCAGTCCCAGCAGCATGGCGGCCACGCTCTTAGTGCACATCCCATGGGCATCTGTACCGCCATGCTCCTGACAGCATTTGGTTGGTCAGCAGTGATGATCTTGGCTGCTACAATGGCAGAATGGACGGGAGATCGAGGGCTACACACCGTCCCTGGGCTACCTGGGCTGGATTGTTGCAATCAAGCATCCTGCTCATGCTCAGGGGTGGTTTCAACATCGAAGGCTGGCTACTGCTGTCTTGGTAATTCAGAACTACCCCCCAAACAGGTGGTGGTGTTTGGCTGACTGCCACTGTGCAAGCCAAGCAGAAGGGGCCAGAGCTTGCGAATCCCACACGAGACTGCAGCTAAGCCAGTGTGATGCAGCATGGCTATCTCCTGCTGCACAGGTCACGCAAAAGGGCCCAGAGATTGAGGTGCTGAAGGAGAGCGGGGAGACCATCTATCTGGGTTACTCCAAGGGAGACTATGACCGCACCCGGCCTGGCAGGGTGGTCAAGGACGACCCCTCCAGATGTGAGTGCCTCAGCCGGACTAGAGGGAGGCGGCCAGAGGGCTGTGCTGCTGCAGGCTGGGGCAGCGGCCGGCAGGCCTCGTGCTTCAGTCTGATTGCCTTGGGTGCCCCGCCCGTCTGTCTCTGATGTCAGGCACCACCATGGGCTGCGTGGTGCCTTGCGCAGGGACTGGGCAGCAGTCTGCAGGCGCGCATGCCCAGGAGCAACAAATCATAGGCTTGCCTTGTGGGAGGACGAGAGTTGCTGGTTTGTCTGCAGATCCTGAGAGGTCCACTACCACAGGAGGTTGGGCTGGTGGCGAGAAAGGTCTGCTGTCCTTCATCCAGGTCAGCGCTGCCTCCTTATGTGCATCCCGCCGCCTCTGTCTGGCATGCTGACCTGTAACCTGGCGTGACGCCAGCCTTGGCCTGCTGGCCCCCGTGCACAGCGCGCTGCATCCTGCTTAGCTTGGTGCAACACGTCGTGAACATTTGCCAGCCTGCCCATGTATCCAGCATAAGCCCAGCTGCAGTCGCCATGCATCACTTGCAGCTTCGCCGTCTGCTGTCAGGCATGCCGAGCTGCCAGCGTGTCCGCCATCTGCCTTACAGCCGGCTTGAGAACAACCAGCCACCTCCTGCCCAAACCTTCTGGCAGCAGCTAGCTGCCTGTGCAAGAGCGTTCAGCACAGGCCAGGTGCCAGTGGTGATGCTGCTGCCCCCCTGCCGAGGGCGTGCCGCGCTGCTGTAAGGCCGCTGGCACCCCACCCAGGCATTCAGCACCGGCCGACGTGCATGGCTGCTGCCTCCTGCCCAAAGGCGCGCCATGCTATTGCAACCACGTTTGCTCGTTACCTGCCCAGGCATCCCGCACAGGCTTAGCTGCAGCAGGGCTGGCTGTTGCTCCCTGCCTGGGCACACCTGGCTGACTGGGCAACAGCCAGCTGCATGTCAAGGCATCGAGCACAGGCTGACTCACTGATGGATGGCTCCTGCAGGCTGAGCAGGCTTCGTCAGGTGCTAGCAAGACTGTCATGTCAGAGGAGGACAGGAAGAAGGCCATGACCAGCCAGCCCAAGGTCATGAAGCAGGACGGCGACACCCTCTACATCGGCTTTGACAAAGGGTGAGCTGCCTATGCTTGTGCCCTTTTGCAGCACGAGTTTGCAGCATGAAGCAGGGCAGTCAGGCTGGTCCTGCGCAGAGTGGGTTGTGAGATGCAGGGAGATGTCGACCCTCCTGCCTCACAGCAGCAGGAGACTGCTGCACTGTGGGACCGCCATGTCTCCTTGGCTGGATAGCCGTCACTGCTTACATCCCTGGGCTGCTCTCAACTTTGTTTCTGTCTTGGTGCAGCGACTTTGACAGCAGAAAGCAGGGCCTGAAGGGCAAGATGGTCAAGGACGACCCTCGGCGTTATCCTGACAAGGAAAGCATTGGCATCTTCGGTGAGGATGGTGGTCACATTGTGTGTTTCACTGAGGCCTCCTGGTGCTCGTCAGAGGAGAGCTGTCTGCATGACGCACAGCCAGGAGCACTCAGCTGCTGTCTTGCAGCAGCAATGTTGTCCACATCAAGTGCAGACTTGCGCAACAGCCAAGGAGTGCCATGGCATGGCAGGTTTCAGTTCAGCCGCCTTGCTGGAGTGCGAGCAACCCTGCCCCTGTGCAGAAGACTCAGCTGATGTATGCCACTCCACGGGATGTTTCTCAGCAGCTGATCAGGATGCTCTGCTCTGTAGACAACATCACCGGAGGCTTCGCAGGAGGGGAGATGGGCCTGCAGCAGTTCATTGAAAAGGGAGACATCGAGATAGCAGAGGCCCGGCAGAGAGGTGAACACATGTGTGTGTATGTGTGTGTGGGCAGACATCGTGCTGCTTGATGTGGGGCCTCGACCTGGTGGCACAGACTGATGCCGCTCCCTCAACGCGGTGTGGCTGGAATGGCAGTGGTGCCTTGCGGGGTCACAGCCGTGGCTGTGGGTGCGGGCACACCTCAAGCACTCACAGCCATGTGTTTTGCGCGTTTGTACTCTCGAGGAAGTGGCTAATCTGCAGGCGAACCAACCCCTCAACACGAAGGCATGTGCCTGCAGGTGGCATCAACATCTTGGGGATTGCGCTCCTCACAGCCTTGGCAGGCAGCGTGGGCGGCATTCTGCTGTTTGATGTGTCTGACTTCACAGAAAAGGCCCTCAACTCAGAGGCGGCCAGCATCTCGAAAGTTCCACTCGACGATAACACAAAGCTGGCACTGCAGGCAGCCCTGGTGCTGCTTGGATTTGTTGTGGTTGCCGCTGGTGAGTCCCGAGAGTGCGCCCGCTGCAGTCACATCAGAGCGTGCGTGCTGCTGCACATCCCACCTGTCATTGCTGCATCTGGGGCCCCACCCTCTCACAGCAATGCTCTGCAATTTACCTGCTGTTGAGCTTGTTGCAAACCTGGCTGGTCTCAGAAGTTTGTATCCACTTGTAGGTGCCCGCACGGCCCTGTCAAAGCTTGCAGGTCGGGTGACCAAGAGTACCCTCAATGTCGTGAAGCTGGGTTTCTTCTGGGTGCTAGTCTTTTGGGCAGCCAAATTTATTGCAGAGAGTTGAGCTGACCCGCAATCACTGCCCCATTTGGGTGGATGTTTGCTGAGAACTAGCCTAGGCCCGCTTACTACAGACTTTGTACCAGTCTTACCCTGCAGGCATGACTGCTCCTCCCCACATCTGCTGCCCAATTCTGAAAGCTGTTGAGTCTGAATCGAATGCAAATCGAGAGAAGGCACAGTCCAGATATGGGGAAGGCCTGGAGGTTAATCATGCTTAGACTGGAGAGACAGTCCTGTCCAACAAAGTGCTGTTCCTGCCTCGTGGGGTGCTGCTTGCAGAGGTCAAATGGGATTCACTGGAATGAGAACTGCTGGTAGACGCGGCATTGCCTTGACTGTCTCTGCTGGACACATGAGAGGGGCCTGACTGCATCTCGGAGGTCAACTGAGCACAGCGCTCTTGAGCGAGCGCTTCTGCCCCCCGTAAAGTGTCCAGCACAGCAAGCACTGGCGCTGAGGCGTCTTCATGCAGTGCTGCCAGGCAAGGCTGCCTACCAGCTGAACAGAGCTGCAACGATTTGACTACTTGCCTGTCAACTATGCCAGGCACCTCCAGCTTCTGCAGAAGGGCCCCTGCAGCACGGTTAGGTAATTTGAGCAGCTCCTGTTAACAGCCAGTACTAGCACCAGTCTGCAATGCAGATGAGAGCGCCCCCAAGTTGTGCTCACAGTCTCCTTGACTGACTCAACCTGTGTGCTGTTGCTGCTGAGGTCATCTCCAGAGAGTGACAAGCTGAAGCCACAACGATGTGACGCCAGCTGTGCTTTACAATGCTCAAGTGTTGCGGTGGCAGTGTTCACCTGTGATAAGGGAGTAGATTCCCACTGCTCCCAGCCCCAATGCCACCGCCAGATGGGCAGAAGCCAGGCCTGACAGGGGTGGCAGCACAGCGCAGGCTGGCGGCAGCTTGCCGCTGTTGGCATCCCAGATGTCCATTTGGATGGAGGCCAGCTTCAGGGGCAGAATCACAGCGCATGCTCAGTCCAGCGATCAATAATGCAAGTGCAGGAGCCTTGCAGAACGCCTGTGACAGCGTGCACATCAGGTGTCCATCTGGACTTGCAGCAGCTGCATCGGCAAAGATGCAGTGCATGCTGAGCACAGGTTGAGGTGTCCATGTGGACTGATACCAGCTGCAGGAAAGATACATTCAAGCACAGGGTAATTGCTCCAGCTGTAATACAGACACAGCAGATGCGTGTCTGCGTATTTGCCGAATGCAACCAGAGGGCGATGCTGAAAGGTCGGGCGCAGTGCAATACTTTTGGCATCAACAGCAGCGGAAACCGCATCCCAAACCCTGTTCACGTTCCATCAGGCCTGCAGGCATATGTCTCACCTCAGGCTCGGGCTGGGAGAGGTTGAGCAGCCGCACCCTGAACACAGCACTGGCAGGAAGCTGGGCACTGGTGGCTGGCGCAGTTACCAGCAGCAGGTGCTGCCGCCCCAGTACCATGTAAGCGGCCACCACTTGAGCACGGCAGCTGCGACGCACTGCCTGCACACGCACACCAGCAGTGGCAACATGATCAGATAGTCAACCAGGCTTGACGACATCTCTGAGCACGCCTGCAGTGCATCTTGCAGTGTTGCTGGCATCAGTGAGCACAGGCGTCAGCTGAGTGTGGCAGACGGCCGCCCTGGGGGCAACAAGGATCCCAAGTGGCCAACAACTGCAGGGTGCCCTATAGGCTCTGCGAGCCTGGCTAGGCTGGAAGAGGCGCAGCTGAGTGCACCTGGCAGCAGTGCAGCCCCACAAGGCTTGCTTCCCCCGGGCTAGCGTGCTGAGCCAGCAGCAGCTGTGCGACGCCGGGCCTGCCACCCTCCTGCACGTGCAGGGCCTCCCTGATGGCTGCCTGGGCGGCAGCTGCAGGGAGGGCAAGCCGCCCCCTGCCCCCACGCAGCGCCGAAAAGAAGCCCTCCCTGGCAGCGTCCTCGGGCTCTGCAGGCAGCTGCACGGGCTGCAGCGGGGTAGTGGTGTGGCGCACCATCCAGGGCTGCTGGCCCTTCAGCAGCTCGGCTTGCTCTGCAGACACTGCAGCCCATGGAGACCTGCAGGCACCGGCAGAGGTGCATGTGCACTGCACCTAAACTTGGTGTAGCAGTGAAGGCCAGTCGCATCAAGCAGCAGCCTGCAGCATCCTCAGCCTGCTCTGTCGGCACTGCAGCCATGGCGTCCTGCAAAGCCGCAAGTGCCCCTCAAGCCAGGGTGAGCAGGTTTGGTTCCATATGTGTCCATCACAAATCTGCTGACCGACACCATGTATCGAGCAGCAGCCTCTGCAGCTGCGATGGCTGCGCACAATGCACTCTCCCGACGAGGCCAAGGTGCATGGGACAGCAGCCCTGTCAGGCATCAGAGCTCCTCACATCGGCTGCCACATCTCCACTGATGGCCGGAGGCTCCAGGACTGCCCTGGCAGCACCCAGCCAGGCCCTGCCACTTCAGGAGGTGCACCAGGCCACTGTAGCAGTGTGCCTTCCCCATCCAGTGTCAACAGCCCCGCTGACACCATCCCTGCCCATACTGCTGCTGCCTGCACGGCAGGCACCACCTGCGAGGGGCTCACAAGCCGCTGTCCACTGCTGAGAGTCTTCACTCTGGCGCAACATCCAAGCAGACAGGGGGCCCCAGGGCAAGGGTCCTGGAGTGTGCCAAGGCAGAAACATGCTTCCGGTCTGCCGGCGGGAACAGCAGCCAGCAGCTGTGGGACTCACCTTGTGGCCCCTGTAGATGTGCTGCCTGGGTGCATCTTCCCCTGCTGCCTCTAGGGGCGGAGTGAGGAAGGCTGCAACCTGTCGGGGCCTGTCTGTGCTCCTGGGGCTGCGGGTGGGGCCATCATGGAATGCTGCAAAGCTTGGGTGTTGTGGCTCGCGCTGATCAGCGGGCATCTGCTGTGGCCCTGCTTGCTCAGCAGTCCCTGCTGAGCCAGCCGCTGCCACGTCAGCAGACGGCAAGCTGACACGCAGCAGATCATGGTTGGCCCGCACCAGAAAAACAGCGGGGCCTTCCAGCAGCAGCAGGGCAGTGAGGTGCTGGCGGCCCTGCTGTGGCTGCCGCTGTCCCTGAGTGCCTGCCCCTGGCATCGGCTGGGTGCGGCCGGCAACACTGGCTGCCTCTGCCACAGACGGCCTCCTGGCAGCTGCCTGCCTGCCTGCCAGTGCTGCCTCTGCCAGAGATGGCCTCCTGTTGCCTACCTGCATGGCTGGCGGCACTGCCTTGGAAGCTGCCGGCTGCTGTGCAGCAGCTGTGCCTGCATCAGCAGCCAGGCTGCTGCCAGGCACTGCATCTGCCTCAAGCTCCTCACCAGCTTCTGCCTCCTCAGCCGCCAAGGCCTCCCAAGGGTCCCAGATGCTCATGGCGCTGCACTGCACCGATCCCAGCAGCTGAGCGGCATCCAGTCTCAAATTGAGCTGCCATGCGCTGCTGCTGCGAGCTTGCCCAGAGGCCTCTCCAGCCAATGGCTGACACTCGGCCGCTGGAGGCGCAGGGCGAAGGACAGCAAAGGACTCTGCTGATGTTACGGCCAGGGTGTGGCCTGCGGTATCCCAGCAAATGCCTGCAAGAGGTTTTGAGTCTCAGGAGGTGCTGTGTCTCAGGAGGTATTTTGCCACAGAGTTGAGCAGCAGCATGAACATGTCGAACAGCAGGCACCCTGTAATGCTTCCTTGAGACAGCCATCAGCCACGCCTGCAAGTCAGGGGTGGGAAGTGACAAGGGAGAGTGACAACCAGCCCGCAACCCTAATCCTTCTCAGCGGCCAAAGTTGCAGGGCGACGGGGCCTCACCAAGCACAGCTCCCTGAACGACCCCAGACAGATGCTGCTGCAGCTGCATTCCTGTAGTGCCCATCTGCCAGATGCAGAGGGAACCGTCTGCAGTCCCACCGGCCAGCAGCCCTGCCTGGGGCACCGCCGCCATGCACAGCAGCGGGCTGGCAGGGCCTGACTGCTGCCCAGCCTCCCGTGCGGCCGCCACGGGCTGCTGTTGCAAAGCGGCTCCCTGCCAGAAGGTGTACTCGGCTGACAGGCCACGGCGCTGCCACTGGGGACCGCCTTGTGCCCTGCCTGTCGGCTGTGCAGGCTGGGGCAGCGAGGCAGGCATGCAGACGCCTGCATGCACCTCCAGAGGCAGCAGCTGGCGATGGAGACTGGCTGCCTGCTCTGCGCTTAGGGGCTGCTTGAGGGCAGTGCCAAGTGGCAGGCGTGCCTCTGGCGCCAGACTGTAGGGGACTGCTTGACTGGGGACCAGGCCGCCCGATCGCCCAGGCTTGCCCATGGGCCTCGATGCCGCCACTTGCCCTGTGTCGCTTGCGTGCCTTGCTGCAGCTGCATGGCACTGCGCCAGGTGTGCTGCCAGCCCAAGCAGGGCCTGCTGACGGATGGCAAGGTCCTGGGCAAGGGCTGCCTGGCCATCAGCAGGGGGGGTCTTTGCCGTGCCTGCCCTTTGGCTGCTGCCCTGGGCTGCCTGCTCTGCCGTTACAGGCACGGCTGGGGTGGTGGCAGAGGCTTGGGGTGTGCTCTGCAGTACAGCGGCCGCCTGCAGGCCCTGCACCTGGCTGACCCCTGAGAGCTGCCTGACAGCTGCTTCGGGCACATCCACTGCCGCACCCACCAGCGCCACTGCCTGCTGCTGCAGCGTCAGCACTGACATTGACCGCCCTGCACCTGCTTGCTGAGCCTCAGCCCCGGGGTGCTGCCCAGGTGGAAGGGCCGCCCCTGGTGCTCCTATCGCGTGCTGCTTGTCAGCAGCAGTTGCCGCCGTCTGGCCTGAATAAGAGTGAGACTGCTCCTGCCAGAGCCGCTGCGCAGCATTGTGGCTGCCGGTGCAGCCCATGATGCTCAGGGCCAGCATAGTGTCTGCAAATGCAGAGGCAGCTCCTGGCAGCCGCAGGACATCTTGAGCAGCCTGCAGACATAAGGAGCGATGCGCCGCAGGCTGGCAGCCTTGCACTACAACCTCAAGTGGACACGCCAGCTTGCATTCGTTGCCCTGCCTGCTGGCTTAAGCCTTCTGTGTGAACAGCAACGGCCAGGCCCCACGCAGAAGCCAAAGGCAAAAATTCTGGATCCTGCTGCTGGCAGAGCTCATGACTCAGGCATGGTTCGGCTTCAGGCAGGCCCATCAAGCTGGGTGTCTTGGGCAGGGGTTTATACAAAGGCAGGGCACGGCCCACCTGGCGCAGCAGTGTCTCCATCACACTTTCAAGCATGCCAGCGCCCATCTCTTGGGCCACTGCGGCCACCTGCTGACTCCACGGCTGGCTTGGGCACTCAGAGGCCCCTCGCTCTGCAGCTTGGTTCACACCATAGCCCTCCTGCATGCAAAGAGACTGCCAGGTCTGCCAGAAAGGGCTCCCACCTTGAGCGTTGCAGCTGAAGAAGCTCTGCCTGCAGTTTGAGACCTAGCAGCCTCTTCTCCAGCAGCAGGTCATGTGTGCAACAACACTGAGAGTTAGGTGTCGCACCTGCAGAACCACCAGGCTTCTGCTGCCCGCCTCTTGTGTCTGCAGCAGCCTCAGATGGTCGTGGTCCGCCTGCAGGTTGAGGCCCTGCAGCAGGTCTCTCCACTTGTTGGCAGCGTCTGGCGCATCACTGGCACCACCTGCCGGTGCTGCACCCCCGCTTGCGCTTGGCGGAGTTGGCAAGCCAGGCTCAGATGTCTGCGGCCTGCTGGTGCTCGCGCTGGTGCTGCTACCAGTCCTGCCACTGCTGGCGCGAGAAGTGGAACCGCCTGCACTGATGCTGCCGCTGCTTGTACTGCCAGAAGTGCTGGAGTGCCCGCTGCGGCCCAGCGTCTGCACACCAAAGGAGTGCGCAGATGTGGCACGGCTGGCACTGCCCTCATTGCTTGTGTGGATCTTGTGCCCAGGTGCAGCAATGCCGCGCTCCCAGGCTCGGCGCCGCACGACTGCAAGCCTGCCGCTCTGCTCTGCAGGGGCACAGTCAGGGCTCGCCCGCAGAAATAGAGGCTGGGTGTGGGCTACGGAGCGAGCGGTACCTTCCTGCTGCCGAGCCAGCTGCTGACGTCCCCTCTCAAGAGCCTGGCAATAGTATTTGTGCTCCTGTAGGATATCTCAGATGTGTGTTGGGCCCAGTAGACGTGCATTCTACAGATCTGGATGCAGACGTGATTGCTCACTGTGAATTCATGGCGCCCAAGGAACTCCAGCAGTGCATCTGGGCCGCATGTTGCCACCCTCTGAGCTGCATGGATCACACCGCAAAGACATCTCAGCAGCAGAGTGCTGCTGGCAGCAAAGAGTCATGCAAACAGCACCAAGCAGTTGCCGCTGTGATTTCCACGCCAAAAGCCCACGCTCCTCAAGCCTTTGCTTCAGCAGAGGAGTTGCTGCCAGCAAGTCCTGCAGATGTGTGCAAGCGACTGCTGAAGGACTGTAGGCTGACCTTTACTGAGAGACGTGTTGAACTCACCTCAAGTCTATGATCCATTAATGCAAGAGAGAGAAATGGATTTAAAGTCCGGGGGCCACAATGAACGGGCATGGGACTGAGCAAGGAGTGCTGCTAAAAAGTCAACGCAAGAGATGCATGTCGACTCTCGAGCAGCATGCTGACAGCCAACACAGGGAGACCCAGAATTTCTGCAGTGTCAGGCATCAGCTTTTCGAAACATCGAGCACATGTGGGCAGATTGCCTGAATGGCAGGTCTTGGGCAGCAGTGCAGGGCCCTCTGTTCAGACAAGAAAGGGCATAGCAGCAGATGTTCTGCAGATCATGCAGGGCAGGAAGCTGCAAGATGATGAAAGGGTCAGTCAGCAGCGCCTCAATGAGGTCACCAGACTATAGCCAGGCTTGTCATCTTTGCTGCAGGACAGAAAGATACGCCAGCAGCTTCGGAGGCTCCCAGCCGCCCCTGGCCCCTGTCCGCAGTGGCAGCAGCTGGCAGACCATGTGTCTGCCTGGGGTCCAGCAGCCCTGCATTCAGCTCTGGACAGGCGCCTGGTCCCTGTGCCCAATGTGGAGGGTGCACAGCAAGTCTCGTGTCTTCTCACGAGCTCCCAGAATGCTAGGCGCTTTAGAAATCGCCATCTCAATGAGTGGCTTGCTGAGCTTTTCCTCAGTGTTCCCGCCAGCATGCAGGCGGTCAGCCTTCCAAAGGTGACCCTGCTGCTTTTTGTGCGGACTCACAAAGTTGGAAACGCACTCCTTGAACGCCCTTGTCCCTCTGTGCAGGTGGCTCTCAGCCGCTTTGATTTGTTTCATGCGCATCTGTTTTGTGAGCGGACATCCAACCAGTTGGGAATGCTCTTTCATGCTCATGAGTATCCTGCAATGGGCCCAGACTTCAAGATCAATCTGGGATTTTGTCAGCGTGGAAGCAATCTTGAGTTCAATGCCCATGCCATGGACTTCCGCAACCTTATCTGGTTTGAGGTGAGACAGAGCTACAGCGTGTGCACTGCTGCATCTGGGATACCCCTGTTATCAGTCAGGTGCACGCCATTGGCCAGCTCTGCCAGGTCAGCGCCTGCACCTTTCGTAGTCAAGCAAAGGCTCAGCCATGCACTTTGCTGTCACAGGGTGAGCTCTGCGCTCTTGATGTTGGGCAAGGCATTTTGCACGAAGAGCTCATCATGGACGGCTTACAAGACGTGCGCACTGTCCTTGAATCTGACTTTGGAGCTGCAACTGTTGACATCAACTTCTTTGCATCTATTCGAGCAAGGCATGCCGGTCACAAAATTTTTGTTTGCCCTGCTGCACCGTGATACTCAAGTCTTGAGTGAAAGACTGCCTGGCTGGCCCTTCATTCAGCCTGTTTCCTTTGCTCCAGCTGCTGTTGGACCTGCACCACCATTCAAAGTCAGAAGTTCTCAGCACCCAGTATAGAAGGAAGCGAGTTCAGATAGCTTGGCAGCTCAAAATAAAGGGACACAGTGTGCAGTGTGCGGACCTCAGCACCAACTAGCCTCAAGCTATAATCATCCAGCTCTGACAGAAGTGCCATGACAGCATACAGAACATTGCTGCTGCCCTTGCTCCGTGCGCTGGTCCGCCTGGAAGCCTGCCGCCTCATGTCCTGCAGGGACCCTCATATGCTGTCTTGGTCTGACTATTGCTTTTACTTTTTGCAAACATCAGAACGCATGTCTTACTCCATGCAGACACTGCTGTGACTGTGCAGTGCAGACACTGTATACTGCATGCAGCAAGCATGCACTGTAACACACCTGCCCTGGCCCCTGCAGCTGTACAGGCTGCTGAGCACCATTCTCCCTGGCCTCACTGCCCTGCAACATGACACCTTTGCACTCCAAGGCAATGTTGGAAGACGCTCCTTCAAGCCTGAGAGAATGCCTGCTCAAGGCGCCTTTGCAGGGGAAGGCCTTGATGCTGCAGCAGCTGACACTGCCCATGCAAGCCTAGCAGCAGTCTCTCCAGTAAGGTCCTGCACAATTGAAAGTGCTACCAAGCAACCAGAAGCAGGCACGAGCGCTTACTGACGGCGTCCTGGACAGGGGAGGCCTCAATGCTGCAGCAGCTGGTCCCTCCCGCTGCTGTGCCTCGGCTGGCTGCTGTGCCGGCGCCATGGCAGCCTGCGCGGCAGCCTGCTGCACGACATGCGCTGCTGCGTCAGAGGCACCTTGGGCATCAGCCGGCTGCACACCATCTGCTACCTCTGGGGGCACAGCGCCTGCACCCCTGACTTCCAAGGCTGACCGCGGCTCAGGTGCAGCAGGTGAGCTCCCTGCAGCTGTCTGCCCAGTGCCAGCTGGTGCCTGCTGGGGGCCACAAGCCCTTGCTGCTGGCGACGGTGGTGGTGCGGCTGGTGCCTGAATGGAGGCAGCGGCTCCCGAGGGCGCTGCTGGTGATCTGTTCAGCTGCAGCCCTCTACTGTTGCGCTCCTGGGTGGTGACGTCCACGTTGTCCAATTTCTTCAGCCCGGGCAGCAAGGATACAACCTGTAGTAAAGCAGAAGCCAGTTGTCATGTCACGCCTCAGCTCCCAGCCCTCCCAGCAAGAGCGTTTTCTCTTGCAGAGTGCAGGCAGGATTTGCCAGCTGGTCAGGAGGCCAGATCTGTCAGAGGTGGCACTAAGCTGACCAGGTGCAGGGCTTGCGCGCATTATTGCAACTCGTAGGTGTGGCAGCAATGCACCAAGGGCATCTCACAAGCAGCAATTGGGGAGGGCAAGCATGCACAGCCTGCTGCCGAGCAAGCCTGCACAGCAGCACCCTTCCAGACAAAGGCTCCTCACACAGCGTGCAGCAGACCTGAGCCCTGTAGTGTGGCAGCTCTGCGCAGGGGTTGTCGGACAGCCAGAGAGTGTGCAAATCCTGGAGGTGCACCAGCCACTGCAGCTCCACCAGATCAGCGATCTGCAAGCATTGCAGAGCCCTGTCGTTAGACTGAGTACTTGTCCTGAATGCTTGCAGCATTAGGTGGAGGTATGGTCAACCTGTCGAAACTGCTGCGGCATGACTAGTGAAGTACCAAGCGCATCACAAGGCCAAGCCAGTACTATTGCGAAAAGGATCGGACTCTGAGGCACCAGCAGGCTAACCTCATTCTTTCTCAGGTACAGCTCCTGCAGTGCTGAACAGCAAGCAAAGTCCCTGCACATGGTGGGGATGTCAGCAACGCATTGCAGCCTTGGCAGATGCACCTCAGCAGGTAGCAACCAGGGTAAAGACACAGCCCTAACCTCAGGGATCCGATTTTGTTGACTGACAGAGAGAGCACCTGCACATTCGGCATCTGCGTCAACACAGTGACATCTGCCAGGTCCTGACCCCAACAGTTGAGAGCCTTGACATCACAGAGCCTGCAGTGGCATGCAGCAGCCATTGAGTGCCTGAGACAGGCACGGGAGACATGGTACATGCATGGTCTGACCGTACCTTTCAGCCCGGGCCTTGGCCAGAACCATCTTTTCCGTCAGGATCACACCGGGTGTGCCAGGTAATAATGTTGTCATGGAACGGGTTCTGGTTCCGGCGCCTACGAAACTTGGCAGCACAGATCACGGACTACCAAATGGCTTGGACTGTCTGCAGCATTGGATGGGCTCATTGCGCTTCTACAACGGCAGTGTGAATGTGCTACTGGTTTCAGGAGCAAAAGCCCTCGACAACCTGATCCTTTCTGGAACGCATTCACGGCTGGGGCAGGCACGCATGCAAAGCCTGGGATGCCTGCTACAGCGTCCCTGCTCTCATCAGAATGCAGGGCCGCCTCGATGGCGTGCATGCAGCTTGCATCACAGAGGGAGGAGGCACACCTGCAGATGTGGGAGTGCTGATGCCGAACCTGGTGCGATCTGCTGCTTTTCCTCAGCCTCATGCTCACCCATTGCACGGGAACTGATGGCCTCCCTTCCCACTTAGAGCCTTTGATGGTCAGAGCTGCTCGTGGGGAGAAGGTGGAAAGGCCTCCTTGCTGGTAAGCAGAACTTTGGGCATGTAGCCTGAGGGGCTTCCAAAGTATTTGCAGAGGCAGGTGTCATAAGTGCAGCTAAGGGTTGCTTCCTTTCTGATGCAGGATGATGAGGCAGGCAGGCCGCTATCAGAAAGCGTACAGGGACCTTGCCAAGAGGCACCCTTCTTTTAGGGAGAGGTCTGAAACGACGGACCTCATTGTAGAGATCAGCTTGCAGCCTTGGAAGTCTTTCAAACCAGATGGCGTCATTCTGTTCAGGTCAGTGCTGCCCAGCCGCCACATGTGCTTCAGCAGCTGCCCGGCAGACCATGCAGAGTGTCAGCTGAGAGATACCTATGTCTGCCGCAGTGACATCTTGACACCCCTGCCAGCTCTTGGCGTCCCTTTTGAGATCGATGATGCCAAGGGACCCATCATTGACAGGCCTGTGAGGTCCATGGAGCAGGCAAGCACACCTTGGCTGGCATGGCTTGTGAAGTTGGCAGCTACAACATTGAGCAGACATCAGCATGCCTGAATGGGGCAGGCTGCAGTGCATGGCTGCTGAGCAACAGCCGAGCCTGGTGCTGCACTACTCCAAGTATGCCAGCTGCATTGGCTCAGTTCAGCATTTGCTCCTCCCTGCGCCATTCAATTACTGCACCCTGCAGATAAAGCAGCTTCATGAGATTGACCTCGGCCAGCTCAGCTTTGTCGGGGAGGCCCTTACCGCCCTGAGGAAAGAAGTCAGGGGTCAGGTCAGCTAACACCTGGCTGCCCTCTTGACACATTGGCAACAGCTTGCTTGCTACAAGGCTGTGGGGTTGACCTTGCTGCTTGTGGCCGCAGCTGCATCAACGAGCAGAGTTGCTGCAGAGTGATTTGGTGGGTGCAGCACCTTCAGCCCACCTTGACAAGGTCAGACACTGCGAGTGCTCATAGTCGTATGCAATGCACAGTTCAAGTCCAGGGCCCTGCTGACTCCTGGCTGCCCTAGATGTGGGGAACACGCAGCCTGCAGACGTTGCAGTGACCTCTTCCTTGCTGCAATATGAACGCCCCCTGGACCCACCCCATGTATGCTGCAGGCAGCTGTCCTTGTCAGCCTCTGGACGTTGCGCAAGCCTCTGGTCTTCTGCAATGCACTGAGCCCACTCCCTGTGTGCTGCAGGCAGCCGTACTTGGCTTTGTGGGCAGCCCCTGGACGCTGGCCACCTATGTTGTCGAGGGAGCCAGCTCTGGCCTGTACAAGGAGATCAAAACCATGATTCACACCAACCCCCAGCTCCTGGATGCCCTGCTGTCCCACCTGGCCGAGGCCATTGGCGTCTACAGCAACTTCCAGATTGATTCGGGGGCCCAGTGCATACAGCTCTTTGACTCTTGGGGGGGGCAGCTGCCGCCGCAGGTGAGCTGAGATGCTGTGCGGTGTTCACTGGGATGAGAGCAGCCAAGGAGATGGCCCAGCTGCCTGAGACACCGAGGTCCCTCACAGGTGCTGCGGCCTGGTCAGGCAAACCACTGGCAGCAACATCAGAGGAAGCATCTATGATGACAGGCTGAAGCCAGCAGCACAGCTACTTGTGTGACCGCTGGGCTCACTTTTGCTGAGCTCCTGCCGCTGGCCATGATGACTGCCAACTTGGTTGAGACAATGCTGTCCATCACCAAAGCGGGGCTGCCACCACAGAGCTAGACTCCAGCTCAAGTGGTTTGCTGTGCTGCAAATGTCAGCACAATGATTGCATACTCACACAAGCTCTCATTTCTGGACAGCCTCATATGTCATGCTGCAGATGTGGGACAAGTGGTCACGCCCCTACAATGAGAAGATCATTCAGATCATCAAGAGCAAGCACCCAGACACCCCAGTCACTCTGTATGCAAATGGGAGCGGGGGCCTTATAGAGCGCCTGGGGCAGACAGGCGCAGACGTTGTCGGTCTGGACTGGACTGTGGACATGGGGGATGCCCGGCAGCGCCTGGCAAATGGCAGCAGCACAGCTGTGCAGGGGAACATCGACCCCATGATTCTCTTTGCAACGCAGGATGCCATCAAAGAGGCGGTGCAAGGGTGCATCGCTAAAGCCGGCAGCCAGGGACACATTTTGAATTTGGGGCACGGAGTTCTCCAGGGCACCCCTGAGGAGAATGTTGCCTACATGTTCAACCTTAGCAAACAGAGCCAGTATGCTTGACATGGCTCACAAGTTGGCTCAGGAGGGTGCATCACAATTTTTCTGACTTACCAGGAATGCTCAGCAATGTGGAGTCTTTCTGAAAGTGTGTGCCCAGTGCAACACCGCCAGCCCTTTCCCCTCCCAACCCCTAGACACCAGGTGCCCACCAGCCACATGGAGCTGTGTCCCTGAGGCTGCGCATGCATGCCAGATTTTCAGCAATCCTCGGGCCTTGATGAGCAGTGCTTATTCTGCCTTCTGAGATGACTTCAAAGGCAAGCAGCAGTGAATGAAAAGAATACATGCACAAGGTTACAGTCCAAAAATGGTCGGGTGTCCAGGCGCCTGGTCATGTGCCAAACGCGAAGTGGATACTGTTCCTGACTAGATGTCGACCCAGAAAGGATTTGGCTGACTTCCACAGGGTCATGCAACTGCAGCCTTCATCTGGTTCTGCTGGTCAACCACCCGCTTCTCCTGCTGCATGAATACAGCCATCACAGCTGTGCCAGCCACGGCGCAGACCAACAGCATCTTTATGACCCCGTTCCAGCCTGCTGTGGGCAGAACTTTGCCAACAGCCAGGTCAAACACAATAGCACAGCCAAAAGCGGCCATCTCAGTCACGCCTGCAGCGTGTGACAAGGTGTTGAGGAGGTGTAGGCAGCACAGAAAGGCAAGCGCTTGGTGCTGCATGGTGTGATGTCAAGTGACAGGGGCCCCTGATCACAGCTGCAGCACCTGTGCGCTGCATGCACTGCAGCAAGCTTGTGAGGCACTTCACACTGAAGTGCCTCAGTTGGCAGATCTGACTGACCCATCAAAGGTGCACATCTGTTTCACAACCTCGGCGCTGGGTCAGTCAGCCAGCAGCTGTGATGTAACAGGCGCTGAATGCCTGGTGGGATCAGTCGACGCACCTTCCAGGACTGCAGAGAAGTTTCCCCCGCGCCTCAGGTTGTACGCTGGGCCTGGCACATAGTAGGGAAGACTGCAGGGCAGTTTCAAGGAGCCTGGTGTCACAACCCCATGTGGCTGATTGGTAGTGAGACAGAGACATGCTCACCTCATAGCAGTGCCTAGCAGGGTGATGAGAGTGACGACGGGGATTCTGCTGGTGGTCTGCAGCAGCAGCCACAGCCCAACAGCCTGAACTGCGCAGAGGGTGACGACCAGGTTGCGCCTCCCACTGCCTGAGAGCTTGACGTAGATGAGACCGCCGCCAAACACAGCAATGGCAGACCCGAAAGAATAGCCAGCCGCAACCTGCAGGGCAGGAAGCCAGCTTGCCTAACACACAGTAATCTCATGCAGCTGGCTGCAGGGGAAAGCATAGCAAGAGGCGTGCAGTCAACAGGCAGCAGGCAAATTCAGCAGCCGTGGCTGGCATTGCGTAGGCCTGTATAAAATTTGGAAGCTTGAACAATTGGGTGTTGTGCTCACCTGCGCCGCTGCTCCAGCTGAGATGCTCAAAACTTGCTGGACGTACAGATTCAGGAAGGCCTGGAACTCAAATACAAGGTGCAAGAGGCATCTGCCAATGATGGCACACCAGACCTGCAGAGGATGGGGAGCCAGCTGGACACAGCTGCAAATAGGGTGCGCAGGCACTGCCACAGGCTGGCTTTTCACCAGCAGGGCTGATCTCATCAGTGTGATGCTTGAAGCAGCCTCATCCAGCGTTACAGGCATTCCATACGGCACCTTGGCAAATCGCAGCACATAGGACATCTGCAGAGCTGTGCCAGACCTCAGGCCCAGTCTGCCATCTACCTGGATGCCAACGGCAAAGCAAGGCATGGCAGCATAGTACCCTGAACTCTGGACTGCGGAGGGCGGTGGGGGGGGCGGGGGGGGCACCACAGCCAGCCACAGCTTCCTGGAAGCATGTGCTCAAGACATCTGCAAGGCCGTCCCTCTTGTGGCGTGTGTGCAGGGCCTTGCCAAGGGATGGACCCGCAAGCCATCCACCTGGGCGTCAGAGGCAAACTCCTTGACGGCAGCCTTCTGGCTGGTGGCTGTGCTAGCATCGGGGGCTGCTCCACCCAGGACGCCTGAGTCCTGAGCTTGCTGCTGGGAACTGACGCCTTTGGACCGCCCCCAGGCAGTGTCTGCCTGCAGGACCCTCCCCTCCCCTGAAGCCGCTGAGACCTGCAGCCAATTTGATTGACCTGTGCAGCTGGTGGCAGCCATCCAGGGCTGGGTCCCCAGCAATCTGGAGCACGATTCTCTCGATCGAATTTGTGGACGACTGCAGCCAGTACTAACAGCAGCATGTGTAGATGGTTTATGCCAAACATGCACCTGAGCCGCCCCAGATGTGCTGCAGTGCTGTGTGCAGGCAGCAGCACAGAGCCATCAGCGCTGAAACTTTATCTGATTGGCACTGCAGCCCAGCACTCTCACGCCAATGGCCAGCAGCACAAACCCAACAAGCCTCTTTTCCTCTGCTGGAGGTCTTGGCCATGGGGCCCAGCAATGCTGCTCATGCCGTAGCGCAGCAGGCGGCATCTGAGAGAACGCCTGCACCCTCCAGGCATGATAGCCCCACCGCAGGCCGCATACACCAGGGCACTGTGATGTAGCAGTCTGGCCATCTAAGAGTGATACCTTTCGCGCAACAGGTGGCAGCAGGCTATCCCATAGCTCTCTGCATCCGGCTCACTTTGGGACGGTTGTCACGGGGCACAGTGATACAGTAGTCTGCGTGGCTGGCGCCATCCTCAGAAGTCAGGGAGTGGGGCGCTGCTGCAGGGACCAGGAAGGTGAGCACGGCTGCGCACAGCACGGCTGCCACGCTGACAAACTGGAAGACAAAGCGCCAGCTGTAGCCCATCAGGAGGAAGCCGCCCAGGCCGGCACCGCCCAACATGAAGCCCAGCTGCAGAGGCAGTTCATTGCAAGTCTGTCAAGGCTGGCGCAGTGCATGTGAAGTGTGGCCTCAGGCCTGAACATTATTCCTGGCTGGAGGCGCAGTGGATGGAAGTTTGGCACAAGCTGGTGAGGTATGAGGTTGGGCGGAGTAGTCCCCTTCACCGACACGGGACCCTGTTGCATTGCAGGATGCCATGGTGGCCCAGCGTGAATGCCAGCTGCAGAGGTCAGTGGTTATGAGTCTGCCTGTGTCTGGTGGAGCACATGTGCATTGCGGCCTCAGACTGAGCAACATGGAGCCCAGCTGCAGGCAGTGAGTGGGAGTCTCAGAGCCAGATGCTGCACAAAACCCAGCTGCTGGTCAGCGCAGGGAGGGTTCAAGCGGTGCAGGACAGTGTCAAGCCAGCGCCACCAAGGCACCGCCAAGCACGTAGCTCAGGTGCAGGCTAAGGATAGATGGAGGTCTGGTGAATGCTTACCCTGGATGCAAAGGACAACTGCCCCAGCGCAGCGCCACGCTCCTCCTCTGGCGTCCAGGTGCAGATGAGGCGCGTGGCTGCCACCCACCCAGAGGACTGCAGACAGGGGTTGGCACTGAGGTCTTGCTTGCACCTTCTAGTGCACTCGCTGGAATGACAAAGGCTGCCATACACTCAGGAGACTGCAGACAGGTCGTGTGAGCTGGACGAAGGCATGCACTATCTATGGCATCCCATAGAGGACTGCAAGCAGCAGACTGACCCAGCTTGCTTTCTGCTACCTGTCCTGGGCGTTTAGCTGAAGTGGCTCTTGGTAAGAGGTCCACAGGGTCTGCCTGTCATTGCAGCGTCAGCACAGCAGCAGCTGATTGCAGCAGCAGCATGTTGAACACAGCAACCCCCGGACCACATGCAGAGCCTCTGCTGCACACTGCTTGGTGCTGCAGAAGCTGAGCTCACATGGAAGATTCTCCCCACTCCCCAGAAGAAGCAGAACATGAGCAGGCCATTGCTCAGCGCAAAGGCGCTGTTGAAGGCTGCAACTGTGAGCAGCACCCCAATCATGCCGATGCGGGGATCGATGGCATCCATGATGGCTGCTGCCACGCCTTTGCCAATCTGCATGATTTGAGAAGGTGTCAGCTAGCTGTACAGCAGGGAGCTCTTGGATGCTCCTGCATGCCTGCTGTGAGGCCTGTTGGCGCCTTGCAGGGCAGTACCAGTTCGACCATGCTGTGCCCTGCTGCGGCATGACGCAGCTGCAGGTCACGCGTAGCGTTTGGCAGGAGCTGGCATGAGGGAGGATTTTGCCTGTTGACCACATCGTGCCAGTTGCGCTACGCTGTGCCCGGCTGTGACGTTACGCAGCTGTGAAATTGTGCAGGGCGCCGGCTCAAGTGAAGTGGCTCAGGTTCCATGGCCACACGCAGCAAACACAGACAGGTGCGGTGAGCGCTGACAGTGAGTGCAGATGAGCTTTTGACGCGAACCCAACTTGCAAGTGAAGCACACACCGTGGACCCTGCCGTACCCACAGCCAGCAGCGTCCCCGTCTGCGCAGAGGTGATGGCGATATTGGGGTCATTGACCATGGCAGGCATGGCTACCATGATGACCACCCACAGGCAGATCTCAACCTGCAGGGCAGAGGCAAGGTGAAGGCGTCAGGGCAGCTGCTTGTGCCAGTCAGTCAACGTCAACCTCACAGGCAGATCTGCAATTTGGACGCGAGAGACTGGGGTATCAGGGCAGAGGCCTGCACCCAGTAGACACACCGCAGAGCACCATGGCCATAGCCCTGGTCTCCCAAGGGGAGATTTTATACCACAGGGCAGGGCACGGGCCAACCTGACAACTGCAGGCACCAGAGGGTCCTAGAAGCGGCTGTGATGCCTCAGCAAGCTTGAACAGGGGCTGCCTTAGAGGCACGGCAGCTCCCTTGTTTGACCCAAGCCTGTTGCAAGTGAGCAGAGCATGCTCTTGACAACTTGGCAGTGGTGCATGCGCCAAAACAGTGCCCTGTCAAGGATGGCGACACTGTGAGATGGTGCCCTGGTGCCGCAGCTACCATAGGATGCGACAGTCTGTGTACCAGCATGGAAGGCGATTAGAGGCATCACACAGTCTCCTGAGTGCCGCAGCGAGCTTGAAAGAGGGCAGGTCCCAGCTTTGCATCACGTAGGTGGTGGCGCTGAGATTAGTGACAGGGCTCTGCAGCAAAATCCGAGAGATGCCAGGCTTCAGGTCGCACCAAGTAGATGAGGCAGATGGTCCCCCGCACAATGGCCTTCCGGTTTTCCTGATCCACAGTTTGCCGCATCAGCAGCAGGCCAGCTGCCCGCCAGCTGCGTGCTGTCGACTCCACCTGCAGCAGTGCCATGCATGCATTCCACCCCAGCACCTTGGCAGATTTGTCTGCAGAGGAGCTTACCAGTGCGCTCAGTACAAATTGAGGCAGGAAGCATTTCCACTTGTACGCAGACAGTGTTGCTGCCATAGGCAGGCACATCGCTAGTGGCATACAAGCAGCATACCTCTTGGGAGGCCCACAAGGGCAGGGGCCAGCAGAGCAGCTATTCAAGCTGGAGCCTTGAGATGCAGCAGAGACGGGAGAGAGGCAGCAGAGACGGGAGAGCGGCCTACCATGTTGCCTTGGGTGGCGCAGTAATCGAACACGGCCTGGGCAGGACAGTGGCGGCGCTGGCGCCGGGCATGCTGAGAAGGACGCTGCAGCAGCAGGAAAGCTGTGTCTGTGATGTGCATCTGTCATTGCTTGTAAAGGTGAAGCCTCGATTGTCATGGCCAGCACGCAAACACACGGTAGCAGCACATGCGGGGCTGGCTTGCAAGCTGTGGTTCAACCAGATGGTTTACATGGAGATTGAGGGCAGGTGCGGCAGGTCTGAGAAAATGCACAGCCCAGGCCAGCCTGCATCCTCACACAGCAGCCCCCCAGCACACCTCTACAAACACCCTCCTGCCAGACAAGAATGGTCCCCGCTTGCTGCCCTTCACAATGGGGCTGATGCTGCACCTGCCAGCTGAGCATTGCGCAGTCTGCATGAGCCCAGGTTGCTGCAGTAGCCTGGGACTGCAGCCTATCACCAGCCCTGCATGAGGGAGTCGAAGATTAGGGGTGCACCCTCGAAAGTCAAGGCTGTCAATTGTTGCGCCTGGCCAATAGCTGCCTTCAGAGACTTGAAGCAAGGTGGACTACTTTGGTGAAGTGCTCGTCCTCATTGTTTGTTTCACTTGCCCTTAACCCACCCGGATTGCCGCTCCACCGGCTTCTTCTTGAGACAGGTCCTGCGCCCTGAAGAAGGGCACTTCGTGCGAAGAGTCTTCCCTGACGACTAGAAAGCAAGCTCACACAGCTTTGACTGACGCTAGCGACAACTGTTCGTCACGGGCAGGCAGAGTATCTGGATGTCTGATGCTGTCCAGCTGCGCTCCAGGCTTCGCATTGATGGCTCGCCATCACAGCATGGGTGGCAAAGGATACAGCAGCAGAGATTGTGCCACCTGTTGGCAGACAGCATCACAGCAGCAATGAATTTACAGTCTGGGCTCTGACTATGTCTGAGACTTAGCTTAGCATTTGGCTGCGAACATGCTGGTGGACGTGCCTGAGTATGTAGAGCACAGCAAGGGTGCGCCATGCCCTGGATCCCCATGATTGCTGACTGCTCACCTGATTGCACAACATTCTCTGCGTTACCACAGCAGGGCATGGCTGGAATGGCAAGCAGCTGCACCTGCAAGCATGGAGCTGCCTGCTGCACTGTGTGCTGTCTCTCATGAGGCACCCGCAGCAGCTGAAACGACCCCACCTGCACTTTGTAGGGCCTATCTATTCCATAGCCTGCCACCCCAGCGGCCAGCGCTTTGCCACATGTGGCTCAGACAACAAAATCAAGATCTGGAGCCTCAAGCCCCTCCTGAGCGCCAGGGAGCGTGACTTGGAGTCTGCGCCCAGGCAGCTGGCCACTCTGACAGACAGCATCAGCCCCGTCAATGTTGTGCGCTTCTCCCACTGTGGCAGGTGGCTGGCTTCAGGTGAGGCACCTTGGCCCCCAAGGGAATGGGCTGCAGCATGGTCTCACCTTTGCTGCATCGCGGCAGATGACAGGCATTGTTGTGGGCAGCTGCAGCAGACCAGCACATGCTGAGGAGCTCAAAGGTGACCTCTGGGAAGTGGCCGGGCAGGCAGGTCAAGCATTGGCTCAGCTCAGCGACCAGATGCACCTGGTATCCAGGCAGTGCCAAGGCTGACTTTTCATGTTACTGAGAACTGCGTAAGTGTCCAGGACAGTATCATGTGTGGTGCTGTCCAGTGTTGACCTGAAATGTGCAGTGTAGCTGAATGCAACCCGCAGGGGGAGCTCCCAGACCATGTGGCTGCCTTTGCAGCATTACTCTCAGGTGGAAGTGCCGGGCAGAACAGATGCTGGTGTCGGCCTTTCGCCCTGCAGGCTTTGGCGCCAAGGTGACTTCCTGAGGCAAGGCAGTGGCAGCTTGATCTCAAACTTTTGAGGTGGCCAAAAGCCGTCATCTGAGATTTCTCCGCCTGCAGGCTCAGATGACAAGCCTGGGCAAGCTCATGCGCAGCTGTGGCAGCCTGCGGCTCCACTTCTGCAGTCGCCCTCAGTTGCAATGGACTTCTGCTGCAGGCTCAGACGACAAGGTGGTGCTCCTGTATGAGCTGAAGGGCGGCAAGGCAGTGGCAGCCTTTGGCTCGTCTGATGGACCCAACCTGGAAAATTGGCGGGTCAGCAAACATATGCGAGGGCATGACAACCAGGTGGGGCCAAGGGCACATGCTTGCTCTGTGCAGGCCACTGCAGCGCTACCAATTGAGCCTCTGAGCTGCCCGACAGCAGGTGCTCGCCCCCACTTTAGCATGATCTCTGGCTATCAGCTCGCCAGAAATGATGCGCCACCATGCTGTCCTTGTCGAGCCCAGCCCCTTATCGACAGTGTGCGCTGCCAGCATTGTGAGTTGCAACATCAATGTGCATCTAGCCTGAGAGGCCAGTCATTATGTTGGCTCCTAAAGAACTGTCCAGGTGGCAGGGTCCCTAGGCCAGCTTATGTACCCACATTGGTACATGTGCCAGGTTGATGCTTTCGTCTGCAAGCACATCCCCTGGCCTCTGCCCCTGACCGCGCCCTGCAGCATGTGAGTGCAGACCCCAACATGTCTGCTGGCTGCAGGTGAATGACCTGGCCTGGGCCCCTGACGACGCTCTGCTGGCCTCCTGCAGCATCGACAACTCCATCATCATTTGGGACCCTGCCAGTGGGCAGCGTGTGCGCACTCTGCAGGTGGGTCATGCTTGGCAGGACCATTCCATAGGCGTGCTGCTGTGATGGATGCATGGCAAACACTGCCCTTGCAGGTGTGCATGGTCCAGGCTTGCATGCCACTGCAGGCAGTGTGTCAGCTTGCCCACCTGTGCTGCCCCTACAAGAGGCGACTGGCAGAAATTCAGGAAGTGCAGGTCTGACATTGTCCATCTGCATTTGCTGCACTACACCTCCCTGAAGGTGTTGGCCTGGGACACCCTGGGAAGCTACTTGCTCTGTATCAAGCTTCTCATCTGGCATGCCAGTCCTGAATGCACTTTGTCTCCTGCAGGGCCACAAGTCCTTTGTCAAGGGTCTGGCTTGGGACCCTGTGGGCACCTACCTGGCCAGTGCAGCTGATGACAAGTGCGTCATCATCTGGCGGACAGATGGGTGGCAGCCGGTGGCCACAATCACCACGCCGTTTCGCCATGGGTTCAGCACATCAACCTTCTTTCTGCGCCTGGACTGGGCCCCATGTGAGTGCCCTGCAGGCAACACATGGGCTGTTGGGCGCAAGTGCACTGACAGAACCATTGGTGCACTGACAGAATCGTGCGGTCATTGCCGAGCTGAGATTTGGCCTCAGCATAGTCTGACGCCGCACGATCATGCATCTGGGGCTGGCCTTGGTAGCTGGCTGCATGTGGCCTGTCCCAGAACACTGAGACTGCCTGGCCTCCCTGGAAGGGGCTGGACACAAGTGCTATATCGGGCATCTTCACTTGCCTTGCCAGAAGTGTAGGTGCACTCCTGCAGTTGAGAGTGTGGAAACGCCCATGTACATCTGACCTTGGGCCATGCATCAGTGGTCAGCTGAGTCGGCTGGCATCTCCTTTTGGCTCTAAATGCCACTGCGTACCACTGGGTCAAGTGCCAGTATGAACAGCATGAGCTGCTGTGGCTCTGCTCAAAGCCCTTGCAGACCAGAGCCAAGTGGGTGCCTGGTGCCAAGCAAGGCAGTTCTTGGACAGAGGAAGGATGAGGGAAGCATCTCGTTGGAACAGCCCAGCTCCGCGCTGAGCATAGCGCTGTCACCCTGCAGTGGGCAGCAGTCTGGGCGTATGCAACAGCTTCAAATCCCCCCTCCACGTCAGCGGGCAGCTGGCTCGTGATCAGTGGCATGCCCGTGCCAACAACCTGGTGGGCCACACCTCTACAGTGGTGGTGGTCAAGTACAACCCTAGGGTTTTTAGGCCTCCCAAGAAGGGCGGGGCTGCGGGGGAGTTTGACGATGAGAAGGTGGGTGCTTGTGATCTGTTGGCGTTTCTTATGCCGCTGCAGAGCTGGCCTTGGCAGGGGTGAGCCATCAGTCTGTGTCTGAGGGGTGCCGCTGCTGGGGAGCTGGGGAGTTGTAATGTGTCCAGGATTCTGCAGTCGGTTGGCACCATGCCTGCATGCACAGTGCTGCTAGCAGGCAATGCACTGGCTTTGTGCAATGATGACAACCGAAAATTGACAAGCAGACTGTGCCCTGCTGGGCGCCAGTAGTGTAGCTGTTCAGGAAGCTGACAAGGGAGTGTCTCAGCTACATGCAGATGCTGGACATGAAATTCATGGGCACACCAGCAAGCTCAAGCAGCGCATCACTGCCCAGCTGGCACCAGAAAGCTGCTCACAGTCTTGCCTGTTTTGCAGACGCTGTACAGTCTACTCAGGGCTGCTTGCTGTCCAATGCTGCACTGGTGCTTTGGGCTGCCCACAGGGAGTCCTCTCCTGCCGGCTGTGCACAAAAGATGCATTGCATTGGCCGCCTGCTTTGGAATTGCCCTGTTGCTGTTCTGCTCACAGGGAGTACCTCCATGACAGCATCGATTTGGACTGCCTTGGGCGATCTGGACACACACAAAAGTGTCCTTTCACCTGACAGCCCCAAAACCTGCTTTTAACATTCCCTCCTTGCAGGCGGTGGTGGTAATTGCCATGGACAGCACAAGCAATGCCACACAGGTGGCTTACTGCCCGAGCAGCTCAGAGCCCTGCTTCCACCGGCACCTCTCTGCAGGCGGTGGATGTGATTGCCCTGGGCAGCCAGGACAACCGCGTCTCGGTCTGGCGCACAGACGAGAGCCGTGCAGTGTGCGTCAGCACCCGCTTCTTCACGCAGACCGCCATTGACCTGGCCTGGACGCCCGACGGGTACACACTGCTGGCCTGCTCCACGGACGGGCGGGTGGGGCTGTTCCGTTTTGAGGAGCACGAACTGGGGCAGGTGGGGGCCCCCAACATCTGAGCTGCCCTTTAGGGACAGGTCTGCTCTCTGCCTGCTGTGCTGGCCATCCCTTCAGCTGCCAGGTCCCTCTTGGTGGTGCTTGCGCTAGCAGCTTGTAGTAGCGCAGCTGCCAATTCCACAGCTTTACACCAGGCACCTATCTGCTCATTGACAGCTCGGGGGCTGCAAGAAATTTTACAGCCGCTCAGGTCTCCTCCAGCGCAGTTGAGTGACCTGCAAGCGCCCTGCCCGCGCCCTTGCCACCTTGAAGGCCAGCTGCCATCCACTGCAGCGCTCCCACATGGACCCATCCCACCCTGCAAGCCGCCATGTGTAAGGAGCAGCAAGGCTTTTCGCTGCTGCTCAGGCAGCAACACAGCTGCCTGTTTCATTGCGTTGTGCAGACATGTGCCTTTGCTGATTTGCAGAGCTTCACTTTCGGGCAAGCAGACTTGCTGTGTGCCGGGCCTGACCTGCCTGTAAATGTCTGCAGGCCTTTAAGCCCCTCCAGAGCAGCAGGGCAAGCAACATTGCACATGCTGGAGTGCACTGGACCTGCACGCCCTGCAGGCTGCCACCCAGGAGCAACAGAGCAAGACCTTATGTTCCTCTAGTATCAGCACAGCTTCCTGCTCCTGTCCTTTTCGGCCGCTCACCACCAGGCCACAAACGATCACAGTCGTAGTCTGTTCTCCGTTGACACAACTCTGACCTGCTCCCACATGCCCTGCAGGCCTTCACCCTGGAGCAGCAGGCAGACTTGATGAATGAGGCCTATGGTGACACCAGGGTGCGTAACACCCTGTTCGCCGAGACCGCCGACCAGCTGCAGCTGGAGGCGGCTGCTGCTGCGGCCTCAGACCTGCAGAAGGCGGAGGTCCCCTCAGCTGCTGTGGCAGATGCGGCACTGGATGCAAGGATACAGCCACAGCATGGGCAGGCATCACGCCTGGGCGCCAGCCATGGCACGGTGGGCATGCATGGTCGCAGGGTCCTTTGGTTGAAAGGTCCTATCAGCGCCCCTCAGGCTTGCCTGCCCCATCCTGCTGAGCTGTACCCCTGCTGGCAACCACATCTGCATTGATTTTGCACCCCGCCTTCCAGAGCTTGCTTGATTGCATAGGAGGGTAAGCAGCAGCTATGCCAAAGCCAGAGACTGGCATGTGACCTACCTGAACTGTCGAAGATCTGAGGCAGAAACACATTTGCCTTCTCCACCCCCAGACAACCTGTAGGGACTTCAAGCAGTGGGCACACTCCACATCCTCCTCGACAAGACCAGGCCCCTGCTGCCATGCAGGCCAATGGCCCCCGCCGCATCAACCCCCAGCCAGTGACCTTGGCCGGGGGCGCCCGCCTGGGGGATCTGCCGCCCCCCTCTGGCCCGCGCTCAGGCCCCATGGGGGGCAACAGCTTTACCTTTGCTACGCCCACTTCTTGGCTCCCGGCCAGCGCTGCTGCAGGCCCACCTGCACAGCCGCTGCAGGTGGCCAATGGGGTCCCTGAGGTGGCCCCAGGCCCGGCAGGCAACATGGCCGCAGCCGGTGGCGCAAAACGCAAGGCAGGGTCCCAGGCAGGTGGGGCTGGTGGTGTGCCAGGCCCCAAAAAGCGGTTGGCTCCTGAGAGGGTGTCCACTGTGCCGGATGCCACCGCACCTGCGTCGCTGGGGGGGACCCCTCGGGCGCGGCCGGGTACCCCTGTGCAGGCGGCCCCTGGCGCAGCGCAGGATGCCCTGCAGCAACAGCCGCTGATGCCTGCGCTGCCTGTGGTGCAGCAGGTGGGCCCCTGCTGCAACTACATGCTTCTCTGCCTGTCGTGCAACTTGTGAGCCCACTTCTGCAATGGGTGAGCCCACTTCGGCACCTGCGTTCCTGCCTCTACAATGCTGCCTGCGCTGCGTGGGTGCAGCACTCAAAACAGGCTGCACCTCTGTGCCCTTCCAGTGCCCTATGGCCTGCACTATTGGTGGTGCTACAGCTACAGGCGAGTTGGCTTCTGCACCTGCACGCCTTCCTGTGTGCAGCTGCCGGCCTGTGTCTGCCCTGGTTGCTGCCTGTGCTTATCTGTGTGCCTCTCCCTGTCCTTGCTGCATTGACAAGTCCCAAAAACATGAGGCAGGTTCAGCTGGAGGTGCACTAGTTGCTGTTATGGCTACAGCAGGTGCACTGGGCAGTATGCCCCATCAGTGTGAGCAATTGCTGGCGCTGCTGCAGGTAGCGGTGCAGCTGGGACGCGACATCAAGACGCTGCAGGTGGGAATATGCACCGCCCTGTGGACTTCCCCAAAGAGGGGCTACGCAACTATATATGTTTTGATGAGGAACGCAGGGCTTGCAGAGGTGGCGGCCTCTGTGCCAGCACTCCTCCTGCGTGGCAGCATGGGTCAGGAGAACGCCTTGCCATCTGACAATCATACCAGTGCTGCCCACCCCCAGAGATGGCACCTGCACTGCCCTGTCATTCCTCCTGATGTTGCCCCTGGAGCCTGGGAGATCACAGAGAACATGTTGTCCAGGCATGATGCCCTGCTGATGCCTGCAGGCGACCAACAATCTGCAGCCTGGCATGCCGCCCAGGGCAGTGCTGTCCTGCAGCTCAGGCATCAGGGTCCTCTGGACAGACCATGTTGCAGGCCACGTCTCGCTGCTGGCAGGCAGCCTCAATTTTGCGGCCTGCGCTCTGGCAGATGGCACAGTCCAGGTCAGCTCTTTCACCTGCGCATTGTGTCTTTTTTCTGTCCAGGCTGGGCTTCTGCTGCAGCCCTTGAGGCATGACTGCTGGCCAACCGCACCGCTTTCCCTGCGCTCAGCATGCATTCTACCCCCAGCTTGGATGTGGCCTCTGCACCTGGCTGCCTGTCTCTCACCATCTGCTTCCAGCACATCTCACCTGACCAGCCATTCCCTGGCCCTGCAGGTCTGCACAGCCGGCAGACCGTATGAGCAGCGCCTCAGAAATGAGCAGTCTGAGCAGCACGCCAGAAGGTAGCAGCCCTCTCCCATGCAAGCCCAGTCAGATCTGACCTGGCACCTTCTGGCCCCTGCAGGTTCCCTCAACACCTGCTCAGCAGGCCCCCATGCTCTCAGGAGAGCCCCCTTCATGGTTATGAAGCTGAATGCTAACTCTGAGAATGATCTGGCTCCCTGCAGGTCTACACTGCTGGTGGACGGCGCATGCTGCCTGCCCTGAAGCTGGGCAGTGCCACCCGCTTCCTGGCTGCCGACTCAGCCTGGCGCCTGCTGGCAGTCACAGTGGCTGGGGATGTGCGCGTCCTGGACCTGCAAGCGCTGAGCAGCACTCTGGACACCTCGCTGGCTCCGCTGCTGTCAGGCGCACCGGCCGCCACCCAGGGTGAGGGGCCAGCGGCAATGACGATGTTGCATCCTGGGGTCTGCTGGGCGCGCACCTGTGGTTTAGTGTCCAGCATGCAGGTCGAGGGACCTTCAGGCTCTGGGCAGCACTTTGCAGGCCTGGCTGGGGTCACTACTGACCAGCGTGCTGCTGGCACCCAAAGGCGAGGCGCATGCCCAAGGATCTGTTGCAGACAGGGGTTAGCTACGGCCAAGTTGGGGATGCACCAGTGTCTGGCAGACCAGAGTCAGGGACCTGCCTGCTCAGAGTTCAATCACAGGCAACAATTGGGCTTGCTACATGGAGGTCTACATGGCCTGCCTGCTCCCTCTCAACATTTGTGTGACCACATGGCAAGCATGCTAAGCTGGATACCAGTAAGCTTTCGCTGGTGTCGGTGCCATGCAAGGCCAATCCTCAGAGCTCCGAGCGGTGCCTTGATACAGGCAAGCAGTCAGGACAACTTGAAGAGTCTGAGGTGCTGCCTTCAAACTAGGCTTTGACGAGGACAGCAGGAGCTGCTGATCTTACCTGACAGGCAGCTGAGCCACTCTGCCTTGACCTTGTCCTGACAAGCGCGGTGTCTGCTGCTGCAGTGACCCAGGTGCGCCTGTCCAATTGTGGAGCCCCGGTGGTGGTCATGTCCACCCAGGCAGCATACACCTTCCATTCTGGGCTGCGCTGCTGGGCCTGCCTGGCTGACAACTCATTCCCCACCTCAGCCTACTCCAGCATGCTGCCCTCTCAGGGGTCCAGTACAGGTGAGCATGTGCCTGGACCATGTAGCTGACGATGTGCTGCATCTTCAATGCGGCCTGCTCTGGCTTTTGCACCCAGGCAAAAGCCAGCAGCCTGCGCAAGCTCAGTGGTTGCCTCTTGGCGGCTGCTTGCCAATGTATAGAGGCTCTATGCACATCAGCAGCCTAAGTTGGAAGCTTACCTCGGCTTTCTTGCGGCACTCTGCAGCCAGGTGCAGGCAGAGACGCCGTGCCTCACTGCGAAAGCTCAACCCAGCCCTGCAGGGGACTGCTGCATAGCAGAGCTCACAATTTATGATGCTGCCTGCGCAAGCCGGTGGGGTGGCAGGCAAAGGCTTTTAAGTGCCCAACGCAGCCCACACTGCATGACAGCAAGGTTGATGGCCTCTGCCTGACGGGAATGGTGCTGCTGCACAGGCGAGCTGGGGCGGCTACAGGCAGAGGCAGCTGGAGTTCACAGTGGCATGCCCAGCGTAAGGGCGACGCTGCAAGCTGGGCCCCGCAGGGCAGTGGTAGAGAGCCGGGGCCACCTGGAGGCCAACATGGCCTCTGCTCTGGCCCTGCAGTCCCCCTCAGAGTGGCGGCGCTGGCTGCTCAGCTACGTGCACCACCTGGCAGGTGAGGGGTTAAGTGGCCATACAGGGAGCCGCCCCGCATCGCTGCGCAGGTCAGTGCTGGGCCTGTAGTCCTCCTGAGAGTGGCAGAGCTGGGCAGCTCAGCCACGTGCATCTCCCAGCAGGTGAGTGGAGAAGGGATCATGAATAAGTGATGGGAGTCTGTAGGCTCTGCTCGCTTTACATGCTACACAGTGCAGTGCTTCCATGCCACTGACCCCTCTGGTGTCGTGCCTCTTGGCAGAGCCTTTCCAAGCCTCATACTGGCTAGTGTTGCAGAGTCAGGTGCAGCCAAGCCAGTGCTGCAGAGCACTGTGGGACTCACTTTGCCATGGCTTGCATAAACTGCGTCTGCATGTGGAAGTCGTTGCCCACTGATGCTGATGTACTCCCCCAACCTTCTCTGCAGGGGAGGCTGATGAGGGCCGCCTGCGCGAGGTCTGTGAAGATCTTCTGGGCCCTGCCCGCCCAGTTGGCGAGGCTGAGGCAGCCGCCAGCCCCCAGGGGTGGCAGCCCATGGTGCTGGGCCTGGACAAGCGGGCCCTGCTGGGAGACGAGGTGCTGCCAGCAGTCAGCAGAAATCGCGCCAACCAGCGCTTGGTGGCTGAGTTCAAGGAGCTGCTGGACCAGGCGCAGCAGTCACAGGAGAATGATCTGGTAGATGTTGACAGCTGATTGCATATCAGAACGGGCTGCACCTGACGGTGGATCTGACAGCACTAGGACCAATGACCAACATGCATGCCGTCGCCTACATGAACCACAGTGCTACACCTTTTGTGTTTTCAGAGCATTTGACACACTGATCTGTGACATAGTTCATGATAAAATAAGCAAGTTACAAGGCCATATCAAGGGGGCAAGAAGGCCGTCACTGGGGTGGCGGCTGCTGTGCCTGCCTGGCTTGTCCAGAAAGTGGCATGGCTATGCTCCCAGGCACCATAACATGCTGACCCTGCTGCTGCTGCAACAACAGCATCTGCAGCAACAAGATCAGATCTCAGTCAAAGGACAAGAGGGTAGAGAGTTGTTTGCTGATGGGCAGAGCAGTAGTGGCGGCATGCTAGTGGGATGTCTGCTCACCTGCTGCTGCATCTGCTGCATTGTGAGACCTGCAGGGACGCCATGCAGAGCATCCAGCCTCATCCTCTTCTCAGGGGGCTGCCCATCCTCCCTCTGACCAGCCTGCTGCTGCTGGAGCCCCACAGCCTGCAAGGAGCAGAGCTTCTCATCAGCTGGTGAGCACAGGCCCTGTTCCTGGGCTCATATTGAGATCAGAAACACTCTTCCAAGATGCACCACATGGCAAGAGACTTGAGGAGCGTTGAACTCAAATGCAGATGAGAGGAGCTGTGAGGTCTGCCCTGCCCCCTTAGGCTGGCACTCTCACCCCAGCAAGGCGCCCGCTTTCAGCAGCGGCCCACACACCCTGCTATAACAATACACCTTATGTCAAAGCAAGGCCCTTGGTCTGCCACTGCTAGCAGCTGCTCTGCTTGCACCTTATGCCATGAGCAAATCAGGTGCATGGCCTCTCACCCCGGAGTGCGCCGCCGGCTGAGGCTGCTGCTGCGGCACCTCATGGTGAGGCACCAGCTGCAGCGGCACCTGTTGCTGCAAAACCTGCTGGTACTGCATGCTTGACGGCACCTGCTGCCCTGAGACCTGCCGGGGCTGCATGTTGGCTGGCAGCTGCCCCTGCTGGTGGGCCCACTGTGCCATCTGCGGGGACATGTGCCCCATCATCTGGCTGGACTGGGGCAGGTGGGCCAGCTGCGGCAGGCCGGTGGCAGCAGCGTGTGCCTGCACCATCCCAGCCAGGGCAGGCAGTGCTGCAGAAGCACCTGCGTGATCAGAGGCATGCACACTTCAGTCTGCAGCAGTTGTTCGGTCAAGGTCTGCAGCTTGCAACAGGCAGACTCTGCGTTGCTGACAGGGATGCAGCAATCTTGTGCAGTCTTGCAAGTGGACAGCCAAGACGCCAGCAGGAGGTGGTCTGATGTAGCCAGCATGCAGGCGACCACATGCCACTCACCAGCCCCTGCAGGGGCACATAGATGAGCAGTGCTTGCACCTTTGAAGGTGCCTGCTGCTGGCCTTGGCACAAGAGGCCAGCAGCTGCCATCTGCTGCCACCTTCGCTCACCTTTAGGGGCGCTCCCCACCGGCACCTGTGATCCAGGGGCCGTGGCGGCTGCATCTGCTGCTGCCTTCTCCTTCTTTCTTTTGTTGGTCTCCGCCTTCTGCTTGCTCCGATCCTTGGTCTCCTTCTTGAAGGCTGCAGCAGATGTAGGATGCTCTCAGGTGCATATGAGTGTGGTGACAGCAGCATTGCAGTGAGAGAGTGCTTGCTGTTGCCCTTGGTCTCCTCCTTGAAGGCTGCATGACCACCTGCCCTGCAGAAGTGTGTGTGTGGCAGTATGTGCAGTGAGAGGCATGCAAGGGGTTGCTGTGCGTCACTTCAGCAGCACGGGCATGCAGGGCGGACTGCAGCAGCAAGGTGAGCACGAGCTGTCGGTTTCATAGCTGGCAATCATCCGAAGGGCCTCATGTAATGAAGGCTTCAGATCAAGCTGCCTACCGCACTGACTTCCAGTGGAGGCTGACCAAGCTCATCCACAAACAGTCCTGGTGAGAGCAATGTAGCACACATGCCATCAGCAGTTAGAGCGTGAGCTGCCAGCCTGCCGGCAGTCATGCAGCTGGAATGAGCCTCAGCGGCAGTGCACAGCCAGCTGTCTCCCTGGCTGGCTTCTGAGCCCTGCCTCACCCTCCAGGCAGTGCTTGGTGGGAGCTATGTAGCTCTCGAATCCCAGGTCTGACAATGCGCTGAACACATCGTCGGCACTGATCGTCTGGCGCTTGGCGTCCTTGCAGATGTCGCTGGCAGTGGCCGTGATGTAGCTGATGAACACCTGCAGGGGGGTGCTTACTCAAATGTAGGCCCAGGCAGCTGTACAGTACAATGCTGCTGGCTGTGGCCATTCTGTGGCTGGCGGGTACCTGCAAGGAGCCATATAGCAATGAGTGACTGGCGACCAGCCCAGGCAGCCCATTTTGAGACCCTATGACCTGGATGCTAGGGTGTGGGGCACTGGCTGGAAGTCCTGCACATGAGCGCATGGTAGCCATGAGGGTGCAGTGTTGGTCAAATAAGCGCCCTGTATGTGGGAAGTCATTCATGGCATGCTAAGGATGGCCTGTGCTCATTCCACATGCCCCAGCTTGAGCCTACGTGCCAAACCCTCCCTTGCTCATACCTGGGCTCCTTCAGTGAAGGCCAGCAGCGCGTCCTTGTTCACATGTGTTTCGCGTGGCCTGCCCTGGGCATCTGGTTGCCCAGGAGGCAGCCCCTGCTTGACCACCTTTTTCACTGCTGCCTTTGGCAGATCTGCATCTGTGTCTGCCATGCCTTGACCAACCCTCACCGCATTTCTTTGGGGGGAGGAGCTCTTTAGGCGTACACCTGATCAAGAGAACTGCCAAGCATTGCTTTTCATGTTACGGTCAGATAGGATAGGCTCGCCCCTGCAATACTGCCTCTCTCATGCAGCTGCAGCTGGATGCACAGGCCAAATGCCTCGCAGATGCTGCTGGCTTCAGCCCACCAAGAAGACAGCATCATCATTGCCACTTCCTAAGGCCGCATGCCAGACATCTGCACAGTCTCACCTTCAGTCAATGCCGGATGGGTGTCAAGCCACGCGCTGCTTTTCCCAGCTGGCCAGTGGCCCACTGGACCAGCAGCCAGCAGGGCGCTCAGCAGCTGCGGCCTCTCTACCCAAGCAGCCGCCCCCATCTGACAGGCCAGCTTGCAGTGTCCAAGCTTCACACGCTCTACTACGAGGTGCACGGCAACCCCAAGGGCATGCCCGCAGTCGTGGTGCATGGCGGCCCAGGAGCAGGTGAGGCTGGCGCGCTGGACTCTCTGCAGGGCAGCAGTGCCCAGCATGCATGCCTGCCACCTGCCACCTGCAGACAGACCAGCTGTGGCTCTGCCGCTGCTGGCTGTCTGGGGTTGTTGGCCTGTGCCCTCATGCCTGCAGTGTCTGGACTGCCTTGCAGAGCCCATCCAGTCCCTGAGAGGCTGCGCCACCCAAGCACTGTCATGGCCTCAGTGGCAGCAGCATGCCGATGCCAGCGCCGTGCCCCTCACGGCTGCACTCTGGTGCCCTGCAGGCTGCTACGCCAAGCATGCACAGTTCTTTGACCTGCAGTATTATACTGTCGTTCTGGTTGACCAGAGAGGCTGCGGGCGCTCCACACCTGTGGGCTGCCTGCAGGACAACACTACCCAGGTAACTGCTAACATGTGCAGCAATGCCTGCATCTCTGTTCTGGGTTCCCCAAGCACTGCAATGCTGGACCGCTGTTGCTTGGGCCTGCCAGGTGCTTGCCAGGGCTGCTCATGCAGGAGATGGGCAGTGTGTTGCCTGCAACTCCCAGAGCTGGAGCACCCCATGCCGCCATGCATGCAGGCCCTGGTGGGTGACCTGGAGAAGCTGCGGAAGCATCTCAAGATGAGCAGCTGGCTGATGCTCGGTGGCAGCTGGGGTGTGGCCCTGACTCTGGCGTATGCCCAGAAGCACCCTGATAGGTAAAGGTACTATGCTTGTTCAACAATCAGTGTCATGGCAGCTGGGTGGTGGCCCTGGTCTTGACACAAGCTGCCTGACAGGTCAATCTGCACATGTGACTGCGGTGGCCAGCAGAGGGCACCCAAGTCACGGACTTGTGTCTCATCCTGCGGTGCCTATCCAGCTGACTATTGTCAGGTACTCCTGTTTATACAGTTTTCCAGAGCTGCTGAACCATGGCTCAGCTACTGGCCTGCCCAGCCTCACCTTGCTCACCGCCTGCAGGGTACTGGCCATGGTGTTGCGGGGTATCTGCCTCATGCGGCCCTCTGAGATCAGCTGGATGTACCGGGGGGGTGTGGCCCACCTGCAGCCATCAGGCAAGTGGTGCATTCTGCTATGGTGCTTGGTGGTCCTGGTGAGATCGACTGGCTGGCTAGGGGTGGTGTGCATCCTCTGCAGCCTGCAGGTGAAGCCAGCAGGTGAAGCACTGCCAATGGGGTTCTCAGGCGGGGCCCTGACACTTTCCTGTCTGTATCCAGGCAGCAAGGCTCAATTGTCACGCAATGCTCAGTTGCTGCCGTGATTGCTGCTCAGTGACATTGCTGCATCACTGCCCTCCAACAAGGCAGCTAGGGATGGGCTGTCAGCCAGCATGGTGGGCTGGTCACTTTTGCATGCATGAGTTGGTCAGCAAAAGTTCTCAGTTTCCATGCAGGCTGGTTTGATGGTTACCTCTCTCATCTGCCAGAGGGGGACAGGACAGACCCAGTGGCAGGCTACTTCAAGCTGCTGCAGTCAGAAGAAGCTAAAGTCAGGGAGGCAGCTGCTGCTGCCTGGTTTCGCTATGAGATGAGCGTCGGCGCACGAAGCCAGAATCTGTTGGTGAGTCACTCTTGCTGTGTGTGAGCTTAGCCTGCCGCTGCTGCCTGGCTTTGGTGGCATGGACTTTCTTGAGTGTCAATGCCAGATGCCACAGTCTCCTGGTGCACCCTCTGCATGCGAAGTCCTGCCTAGTGGCAGCTCGATCCACCTATGATGTCGCACATTGAATACACACCTGTGCAGTGCTGGGATGGGAAGCAATGGTTTTCTCAGGGCCACCCTGCCAAGTCCAACACCGACAGACTGCCCCCCCAGACGAGGCAGCAGCCGTTGCCTGATCCCGTTCAGTTCGACCCAATCAGCCACAATGATTTTGCAAGTCGCAGCATTGCAGCAGAGGTGGCTGGGCAGCTGCGCAAGCGGTCGGCCAAGGCCGCAGCTGCAGAGCCACCCCCAAACATGAGCAGGATTGCCCAACCACTTCTGACCTGCTTTTATAGCCTGAACAACGCGTTCTTGGAAGCAGAACCTTTGTTACAGGTGAGGCGCGAGGCTGTACACCTCTATCAAAACTTTGCTGACTTACAGCTAAACTGACATTCACAGTAGCTGTCTGCTGCCTCTAGCTGCAGGGCATGGACAAAATCCAGCACATTCCAGCAATTGCTATTCATGGGGCGCTAGATTTTGTTTGCCCGGGTAAGCCTGCAATGTGTCAGGGTCCTTGACATAAACATGCTCAGTGCAGTGGGCACCTCACACTTGTTTGCTGTGCTGCAGTGAAAACAGCTTACGAACTTCACAGAGCGTGGCCTGAGCTTGAATTAAGAGTGGTCCCAGGAGCAGGGCACAGCCAATATGATCCAAATATTCAGCATGAGCTGCTCGAGGCCACAGATCGTTTCAGGGGCTTAGCACCGAGCAAGTCAGCAACAATGGGCAGGAAGGGCACGGTGCCAGCAATTGTCTGAGCCTGTGTCTGCTGCAGAACTTTTGTTGAACCACATGATGATTTATTTTTGTCTCTGCGGAGCAGAGCGCGCCATTGCGTGCTGGCCCATTCTTTGCAGAGTGCCAGTTTCAACATTTCATTGACCGTTGATAACCCTGCTGCATGTACTGCAAGATTTAAAGAATGATGAAATAGGATCAAATGATGTTCTGTTGGTCTACAGCAAGACTAAGCCGGGCAGAAGACTGCAGTTGCTAGCCTACAACAGGGCAAACGGCATGCAGGAACTCAAAGAGTTGTGTTGCAGCACTTTCGCTGCCCATGGCCTTCCGCAGCTGCTCCTTTGGACACTGAGCCAAATCACAGATGGAGGGAGCCAGGGCCTCCAGCGGCCGCACCATGGCCTCACTCACACCAGGGAGTCTGCGTAGCACGTCCAGCGCCGTCTGGTTAACAATGGTTTCTGTGCCAGCCTCATTGACTTCCCCAGCACCAAGGGGGATACCTGCAGGGTCCAGCAGCTGTGGTGTGCAGGTAGAAACTGCTTCTCTTGCTAAAATTGTTCAGAGTTAACAGAGCAACAAAGCTCACATAAATGTCAGGAACGCAGGGCCACCCTATTCTATGCACAGGAATGACAAACTTCTCCTGTGGAGTCAGGCAGAGGCAGGCAGGCCACCCAGAGCTGAGTGATGGATGCTAAGGACTGCATCTGGGCAAGGCATTGGGCAGACAGATCATGTGCTCAAAGCAGGCTGCTGGCTGCAGAGTGCAGCCTCACCAATGGAGGCAGCCACCTCAGCCTCTGGCTCATCCTGGTTGGACTTGAAGTCCCGGAACATCTCGGCCGTCGCATGCAGGGACTTGGACCACAGAATGCGCAGCTTGGGGAAGTGCAGCACCAGCAGGCAGACCTTGCTCATGAAGCTGTATTGCTGCAGCACAGGGGCTGAGCTGAGTCAGCGTGGGCCACAAAGGCAGCAGCCAGCTAGCTCTTATGCCCGCAGGGTGCGCCACACCTGCATGTTTCAATAGCAATACAAAGGGCATGCTACACCTTGCACAGCGGCTGCTGTCCGATGCGGGAGGCCCAGGCATGGCGCTCCAAAGCAGACAAATGCGTGACAAATGAATGTTAGCGCCTCCTCTGGCCAGGGATGCTTGCCTGCCTGCCATTGGTGCCCTCACGCCGGTTTCCAACAAGGCCCCATGCAGCGGACCGGCTCATTGATCTGAGATCAAACTGACTTCAGGTGGGGCTCAGAGCAGTAAGGTGCTCAAAGCAGCTGCTTTGCATGCGTCTTGTAATCTGCTCTCGAAAATCTTGTATGCCTATTCGAAATGCTGTCTTCCTCAGCTGGTGCTCAAAGCAGTGGCCCAGCTCACCGAGATGCGATCGGTGACCTCGTTCTCAGAGAACAGCCTGAAAGCCTTGTCCTCCTCAAATTCAATGAGTAGTACAGGCAGTTCGTAATGTCGGACCATTGCCTCTGCCTGGGAAAAGAGGCGGCCCGAATTAAGGGACTGGCGCAGGTCAGGGACAGCCTTGCGCTCAACACACATGCCTGGGGACAGGATGTAGTCGGCCACCTGCAGGGGCACAGGACATGGGGTGGTTAGCCCAGCCTACTGCTTTCGCACCAAAGCACGGGGGCGGCTTGTTTGGCTGCTCCCCATGGCAGACATTGCGTAGGCATGTTCCCGCCATGAGACAGGCAGGAGCGCACGCTCTGTGCGTTACAGCCTACTTCCTTCACGACCTATTTTCAGGCCATGAACTTTGCTGCTGCCTGCAGTGTGGGACTGACCTCCAGGGTGACAGGCACGATGTCCAGCCTCTGCGGGTGCCCAGGGTGACAAGCCAGCCCCTGCTGGTGCAGCACTGCGTGACACACCTGCGCCCCGTGCAACAGGCATACGAAGGAGTACAGAGTCCCCTATGCAGTGCCTGACCTCAAGGGTGACCGGCACGATCTCCAGCCCCTGCTGATGAAGCACGGCGGGCAGGTGGCTCATGAACTCGCGCATGTCCACAATCAGCCGCTTGGGCTCAGCCCTCCTGTTGGCACGGCCGCCTGCACTTCCAGAAAGCGCACTTCCCATGCCAACTCCACATCACATCTGGCATCTTGTTCATGCAAGCCTGCAGATCAAAGGCTGCACTCAGCCATAGCCGGCGGAGGGCCCAGGGCTGCTTTGGCCAAGGATGCCCTGTGCCTGACGAGGTATGCAAACAGACTGCAGCAGGTGCTGTATGCCCATCGACTGGTGCAGGTGGGATACACATGCCTGCCCTGAGCAGAGCAAGCTGAGCTGAATGGTGTGGCATGACAACACCTGGTACTGTGTATGTGCCTGAGGACAATTACTCACCGGCTTTGCGGGTGAGGGCGTTGTAGGTGTTCCCTGGCAAGGACGCCTCCACATCTGGGTGCATTAGGGCCTTTGGCCCTGGCGTGATCTGCAGCCATGGGCAGGTCAGCTGCAAGCACATATGTGGTGCAGATTGCAGCCTTCCCTGCCTGGCGCTGCAGGCTGCACACCTCCCAGCTGCATGCAACACCAACCATTCCAGCAAGCTGAAAGCAACCTTGTAAAGAACGTGATGCCCCTTCTGACGGCAGCTGCACATGAGTAAGGGACTGCCTCCCCACAATGCAAGCCTACATGACCCAGGAAGTACCCATACACACAAGCCTCTCCTCACAAAGTCAATGAACACACGCAGCAAGCTTCCGGCAACACAGATACCCTCCCCCACCACACACAGTGGGCTCACATACGCCAGGTCCTCAGCCAGGTTGGGCAGCGCCATGACTTCCTTCCTCTTGATGATGTCTGCAAACACATTCCTCTGCAGGAAGGCCAACATGCTGAGTGGATTTGCAATGGCAGATGCGTGGGGCTTCACAGGAGCAAGCCGAGCATGGCATGCAAGGCAGCGCCTCCTTGTGCAGGCAGTGGCAGCCAGTGAGTAAAGCTACAGCTAAGTTAGCCTTGACCCATCTTGATGGACAGCTGAGACGGCAGCACCTGCCTTTGCAGGCAGGCAGTGGTGCTGCATGAGGCTGAACAGCAGTCTCCTGCGTGTCACATCACAATGGGCAGCCGAGGCATGCCATTCCCAGCTGTTGATGTGCATCTGCAGCTGAGCATGTGGGCTGCATCATCATGCTGTGCAGCCACTGGAATGCAGAGCAGCGCTTGCCTCGCGATCGACGCCTGCCATGAACTTGTCTGCCTCAAAGCTGTCCTCATAAACCAGATGGAACACCTTGATCTTCTTATCAAGCCTCTCAGCCTGGTACACCTGCATGGCCCCAGACACCACCTTAGGCACCTGCCAGGGCCGCTCCCAGTCCCCCGTGGGCCTGACAGGAGTGCAGGCCAACGCACACCAGCACCCAAGCAACACCTCAGTCAGACCTCCAGCCCTTGGGGAGGCCATGTCCTCAGCTGCATTGGCCAGCCACGGGTCCGCTCCACAGATCCTATAGGACGCAGCTCCCAACAGGCAAGTTCGGCAGCTACTGGGAGAAATGCACCTTCACGCATGCAAGCTCCCCAGCCCCTGCAGGGAGGCAGCTTTCACATGCCAGCTTGCCAGCTACCGGCCAGCTCGCCACCAGCTGGCCAGCCCTGAGAACAACGGCATGAAACTTGTGCGGAGACAGCTCCCAGAGCAGGCAGAGCCTGCACCACTGCATCTGCCCAGGCAGCCAGCTGTCAGGCACCCACCCCTGCAGGGATGCAGCTGGGCATGCACCTCCCCAGCAAACAGCCAACTGTCACCCATCCACCTCCAATTTGACTAGTGCAGGCCATGTTGGATTCAGGCAAGAACATGAATGACGCAGCTATTGGACTGAAAAGCAACATCCCACCTACCTCCAGCCAGCTCCCTTACAGATGCACCGAATCAGCTGCCCAATAGCATCTCCCCTGAATGCAGCCAGCTGCCAACCACCCTTCCACCCACCTCCAGCTGGCGGATGCAGGCCATATCAGGGTCATACATGATGACCACGTCTGGGCGCACATCCCACAGCACGGTCTGGTGGTTGCTTTCCAGCGCATAGAAGGCAGTCATGCGCAGAAGCGGGTTCTGCTCTCCAGCCTCCGGCAGAATGGTGCCTGCAGCCGGGGCCAGGCTTTGAAGTATTGCATGGCCAGGCTAGTTAAGCTGTGAAAGGCACCCAAAAGAAGCAGGGGCACCCAAAAGAAGCAGGGGCTTCCGCTTCCTGCCCTCTGGCAGGATGCTGCCTGCAGCAGGGAGCAGGCCCACATGTCCAGTCAAAGTGCCAGGTTGCTCGGTCACATTGATGTGCCTGCAGGGGCTACGAAGCAACGAGGGGTTGCTACCCCTTCCAGCAGGATGACGCCTGCAGCAGAAGGGCAGACTGCATTGTGACTCAATGGCCATGCAATTCAGCTTGAAGAAGGCGGTCATGTACTGCAAGGGATCTGCTGCTGTGCCCTGGCAGTATTTTTCCCAGGGTTGATCTTTTCATCCGTGGCAGGCCAGGACAATGCAGATCTGCAGGTCCAGCAGGCCTGCATCAGAGGAAGAGGCCGCCATTGCCACTTTGTTGGCCATTGGCTGCTGCCACCTGCCTGCACCAAGTCCAGACAGAACTACTTTGCATGTCTGGCAGGGCCGCACCATTGGCAAAGGCAGGCGGAGCCTGCTTTTTTGCAGTCCGTCGCTGGCCACCCTCCCGCTGCTTGGTGCCCTTCCCTTTTCCAGCAGCCTTGCCGGCCCCCTTGGAGATAGCCCCCTGTTGCGCATGTTTGCGGCCAGCATGGGCAGCTGACACTTGCTCCTCTTCTGGCTCCTCCACCAGCGCCTGGGCGTGCTTGAGCAGGGCCTGCTCCTCCTGAGGGGTGGCGCCTCGCATGCTGAACTGGGCGGCCTTGGCTGCATCCATCCTGCAACGCAAGGTCGATGCAGCCTGTGGTTGAGCATACAGGGTACAAGGGGGCCGGAGCCTGCTTGATCCTGCAGCCAAAGGTCAGTGGCCAGACTGCAGCACAGGGCTGGTGCCCAGACTGCAGCCTGAGTTGCCCCATATGCTGCCAAGGGCAGCTTTGGCAGCAGTCAAGATTACTGCAGCCTGGAACTATAACGAAACATTTGTGGTTGCATTGCTGGCCTACAGCCAGTCTACCATGAGAAGTGGCGCCCAGCCTGCAGTCTGAGCCCAGGTAAAAGGGTGCTGCTTGGCTCATGTTGCCTGCTTATTGGGCCACCACTCATCACCACACCTTTCGGAAAAGTGCTGCCGGCCGCCACCTCTGCCCCCTCCTCGGCCTGTGCCCCTGCCAGAGCCGCTGCCAGCCGCGCTGCTGCCAGGGCGGGCACCCAGCTTGACCATGTTCCCCTTTCTGTCCAGACGCCGCAGCAGGTAGTCATCAAACAGCTGCTGCATCAGGGCCTCGGGGGTGCCCGCGCGGAGGCAGGCTTGCAGCTGGATGCAGGTCAGGCGCTGCAGCAGAAGAACGGGCGGGGGCGGGGTCAGCATTCATTGCATGAGGTGCCTAGGGCAGACCTGGCGCTGGCCTCAGGTCAGGCGCCTGCCAGGAAGAGGATGCACAGGGTCACCAGGGTGCAGACTTCAGGCCGCCTGTGCTTGCACTCGTGCTTGGCCTGCTGGGGCCGGTATGCAGCTGCAAGCAGGCCAAGCTCAGCAGGAGGCTGACAAGCCATTCATGCGCTGCAGGACGCCGCTCGCATCAGTTAAAGCTGAAATAAGAGCGCAGGGTCGTGCTGAGCCGGCAAGTGGCATTGCTGTCGTCTGCAAGCTGCGCGGCAGGCCTGCAGAGATGCAGAAGCGCTGCAAGTGTCAGCACGGCGGCTGCGATGCACAGCTTGCCCACCTCTTCTGCAATCACAAGAATGGATGGCTTGGGAGGGGCAGCCTCCTGACCCTCTTCATCACTCTGATCCAGGACCACTGTCTCTGCCTCCCTACTGCCTTCAGATTCTGCCCTAGCCTCCTGCAATGTCCTCTTTTGTCAGCTAGGGTGGCTTTGTCTGCTTCTTGGAAACTGGCAACGCTCACAGGCAGCAAGCAGACTTGACTGGTGCATGAAGGCACAATGCGCCAGCCACACTTGCAAAGACTTACAGCAGGCTGACCTGCAGCAGCTCCAGTAGGACTCCCCACTTGGGCAACGGCTCCAAAGTTGCATCCAGGTTGCCAGTACCTGCCTTGCCATTGTTCGGTTTGCTGCGCTTCCGGCCAGATTTCAGGGCATACACGCGCCGCTTCGCCTGCACAGCGTTTGTGGCAGGCTGCAGGCTCGTGTCTGGCCAGTGGACAGGAGTGATTTATCACAATCACACAGAAGTCAGCGGCTTGCATGCAGCATGCATTACGACCTCGCAGGCAGAAGAAAAGTGGAATGCAGCTGTGGGTTGTGAAAGATGGATCTGTCGGCCCTTCCTGCTGGGATACTGTGTGCACAGGATGCAGGATAGGAGGACAGGCCTGGCCATCTCAAGGCATCCTGCCCTGCACAGAGCCTGTGCACAGCTGCCTGCCTGCTCGAAGACTGTGTGCGCAGGGTCCAGGAAGAGCCAGATGGAGCCCGGGCCCTCCGAGGCCCTCAGGTCCTCCAGGTAACTCAGAAACGTGACGCCATCCAGGCGGAGAAGGTACTCCCCCAGGGTTCTCAAGGTGCGCAGGTCGTCTGCCAACTGCAGCAGCAGTAACAGCAGTCACCGTGGTGACAAGAACAACCAGCATGAGCATGCCTTTCCTTCCTGGTGCTGAACAGGGCAAGGTATCTGCCAGCTGCAGCAGCGTCACCAAAGCCAGCAATGCACCCCATGGGTGCTCAGGTGCGCAGGTCGTCTGCCAGGCAGGCAGCCAAGCTTGCAGATCAGCAGCAGGCATGCCCCCCGAGCCTGTAACGCCCCTGCAAGATTCAATGGGTGCGAGTCTGCTGTCATCTGCGGAAAGCAGCAGCAGCTTGCAAGCAGCAGCAGGCATGTGCCAAGGCTTGCAATGAACAAAGGCTGACGCATCTGGCAAACCCAAGCGCTGCATTCAAGTCAAAAGGCTGCTCTGCTTGACCTTGGGCAGGACTGTGTGTCAGTTACCATACCAAGATACTATTGCCAAGCCACAGGGTCCCTCTGCTGGACCTTTAGCATGGCCACATGCCACAAAGGGTCCCTCTAGCTCGGCCAGCCAGCCACAGGGCTGCATTGCAAAGCCAATGCCCCACAGCGCTCACCTGCTTGACCTTGGACGGGGCTGTGTGCCAGACAGCGTCCATTTGGCGTCGCACCATGTCATCAAAGCTCTTAAATAGTCCTTGCTCTATGTTCATGTCAGAAGTGTCGATATTGCGCGACTTCTTAAGCTCCGCCAGGCACAGGGTCAACAGATCTGTGATGGCTTCATAGATGGCGCTCATGGAGGGCGTCAGCCTGAGGCTCATCTCAATTAGCTGCAGCCAAGTGCATCACTCTTAAGCCACCTGTGATGGCGCTCTGGAAGGGTGCTAGCCTCAGGAGCAGCGCACCAGCTGCAGTCAGCAAGAAAACCCTGTGGGTGCAAGATCATGTCAAGTCAAGAGGGCCTGCACTGGCTCTGCCAACGGTACTTGCAGAGGACTTTAGTCTCAGGCTCATTGGGAGCTGCTCTTGAGCTGTCACAGCAAACATGAGGTGGAGTGCTGCTCACAAACCTGTGTGCATCGCTCTGTGGAGGCTTGACTGCAAATGTTGTTGGCCAGCAAAGCCAAAGGGCAGGTGATGGCAGTCAGAGCAAGTGCCAACTCAGGCCAGATGAGCCTTGCACAGACATCTAGTCAGCAAGATGGCAGCCTGACAGACAAAGACCAGATACATTATACTCATGCCTCCCCAAAATGTCAGATGCTCAGGTACGCATCTTGCGCAATGTACCATCAAGTGGGGTGCCAGAGTGAGAAGTGCCTGGCTGTAGTTTGTGCCTCTGGAGCGTAGCAGTGCACTGCCAAGCCTCTGAGCAGCCCAGAGGGCAGGCAATGGCAGGTATGGTCATGCAGGTGTCTGACTGAACGGTGCCTGACCTCGCACTCATGCCCCTCCAGCGTGGACTTCACTCCAGCCTCGTAGCGCGGCCAGATGAAGAGACGTCGCAGGAACAGCGACTTCATGACACGTTCCAACTGCATACAGAGGTGGGTATGGTCATGCAGTTGCCTGTGCATCTGTCTGGCTGTTGCTCAAGTCATACGAGTCATGAATCATGCTGGCTTCCAGGCTTCACATGGTCCCAGGCAGGGCCCACCATACACGGCAAATCAATGGACACACACATACTCCAAAGTGCATGGACCAAGCCACCAGAGGTCTGCCTGGGAAGAGGCTGTCTCTAAGCAGAGGCTGACCCGACTGAAGCCAGCAGAGAAGACGGTTGGCTGGTCTGAGACTGCCCGCAGGAAGCCGGTGCGGTTTGCAATCCTGTAAAGGCGGATGGCAAAGCCCTCGCCTGATGTCTCCGTTACTCTGCACACAGGGACAGCATGCACTCAACAACTCTCTTAGAGCCTGCCGGGCTGCCACAAGCGAGTGCAGCATCAGCTTTGCTGGGGGGCCTTTGCCTCAGCTCAAGTAGCCAAGGCCACATTCAGCCTGGTACACACATGGCAGCTTGCCACCGCCAGAACAGGCAGCCCATATGCTCCTGGCACTTAATGACAATGCAGAGAGCAGCCCAGCAGCATGCTTTGCACAGCATGGCCAGCACGCCCACCTGTGCTGTGGGCCCTGGCCAGAGCACATAGACTGTGGCTCAGCAAGATGTAAACAGAATGGCTGATATGCTGATGCAGCACATGTCATTCACCAGCCCTGCACTCAGCACAGCGCAGCCAGCAAGACCAGGCCCACCTGTGGGTGTTCATGAGGCTGATGCGCGAGATGTGGCGCCCCCACACGCACTGCTGAGCATGTCCATTCAAGCGACATCACTACGCTGTATGGCCATGTCCGCCTGTGCCAGCACCATGCAGGTCTGGCTCTGCCTGCCAGCATCTCATCACCATGCACAGCACAGCCCACTGCCACTGCGATACCCCTTTACCGCCAGCACAGCAGTGAGCACAGCACAGGCCTACCTGTGCGCGTTCATGACAATGATGCCTGAGATGTGGCGCCCCTGCACCCGCTGGCTGAGCATGTCGACCACCAGAATGCGAGTGGTCACAAACAGGCAGGGGCGGCTGCCGTACAGCTCAATCCGCGTCAGGGCTGGCACCTCATTTGTGATGTCCGCAGGCAGCTCGTCGTCTGTGAGCGGGCCAGTCAGGATTGCTGGAGCTGGGCCATCAGCACTGTCCATGGGCGTGTCCTGCACAGGAGCATCCCACACTTGAGATGCCGGTCTGCAACGGAGGCAAATCATGCTGTGTCCAAGGCATCAGCAGTGTCCTCCAATACATCCTGCAATGCAGCATGCCACACTTGAGATGCTCGCCCTTGCTGGGGCCACCCAGTACCACTGAAGGGGCAGCTCCAGCCTCAGCATTGTCCATATGTGTGGCCTGCAGAACAAGTCATGAATGCATTACTTGTCTGCTGCTGGGCCTGTCAGGGGTGGCTGCGGCTTTAGTGTAGGACGTAAATGGACAGCAGCAGCTGCATCCGCTGGAGTGACTTTTGGGCCAATTGCACAGCCCTGTATCCCCCCTTGGCCCCCAACACACACATTCGTTTCCCCACGCCCCACTAAGATGCTCGTCTGCAAAGGAGGCAATGAGGGTCGCTGCAAGGGTGGCTTTAGCCACAGCATTGAGAATGTACAGGAACAGCTAGAAGAATAGATGAACCACCTCCATCCCTCCCGCATATCTGACTCAAAACGCCCTTGGCATGACAGAAATGCACAAGTTTGGCATGCTGCCGCCAGTTGGTTAGAGCTCTGTCAGCTGGCAGCAACTGAGCAGCCCTGGGCCTCAATCTTAGGTGGCTGCCATTCAGGCTCAGATGCAGCTGCCAGCTGCTGTGCTGTGCCCAGGTCCAAGCATGACCAAAGAACGCGCATCAGGCAATCTGGAAGCATGATGACAGAGATGGCCTGCCGGCAGTAGCTGCACAGACATGGAGCGTGTCCCGTGATGGGTGCCGTCCAGGTTCTGCAGGACATACAGCAAGCAAGCTCGAGGCGTGTAGCCAAGAGCCTGCAGACCTGAGGCACATCTCCTGGGGGCTGCTGTGCAGGCTGTGAGGCTGCGGCCAGCTGCTGCGCGGCAGCCTGGTCCAGGTTTCCCCAGGAGTCCATGCGCTGCAGCTCTTGCCGTAGCACATCCCTCTGCCACTCGCTGCAGCCAAGCACCAGCACTGCTCCGCGCTCAGCAGGATGCCTGCATGGGGCACCCGGCTGACTTGTGTAAGTGAGGCAGCAGCAGCTTACACAGACACAGCTGATCAACAGAAGCCAGCTTAGCACTTCAGCAAAGGCCATAGACTCCAGGGACAACAGCAATGGTACAAATTCTACGGGGCGGCACTGGATGGCTGGAAAGCAGGTCTGCAGACCTGCGCCTGTGGATCTGGATGCGCATGAGGACCGCTGCCACCTTCTGCCAGCCCAGGCCTGCTGCCATGATGCAAAGGCCATCCTGCTCCAGCAATTCCTCCACCATCTGCAGCCATGCTGATGAGGCTGCTGCCACGAAATTGTGAAGCCAAATGCAGTACGGCATGGGAAGGTCCAAGCGGGTGTTGTTGCACTTCAGTCATGCCTTGAGTTCAGCTGCTGGAGTCAGACCTTGCGATGGAAGGGCAGCAATGGACCCAACATGCTGTCCAGGAAGTGATCTGTGACCTGCTCAGCCATTAGAATAATTCATGTATGCGGCTATCCGCAGGCAGTGTCAAAGCAAGTACTGCAGGGCTACATTACTGAAGTTGACGACGTGAACTCCAAGTTGACCGGTTTCGGCAGCTCAGCGGGCCCTGTGATGGATCAGAGCCGTTCAGAACTCTACAAAACACATGCCAGTGCTGCGAGTGCTGAGTATGCACTTGCTGGCACGGCATGACTGGGCATGCAGTTACTGACTGAGGCTGATTGAGGCTGGCAATTGGGCAGCATGAAGAAGAAGCCTGGACCCGACCCTGGCAAGGGGCAGAAGGACAGCCGTCTGCAAGCTGAGGCAGCAGCATCAAACAAGCAGAAGGGGAATGATGTCACAGGTCGCGCTGCATTCCCTGATGCTTGCTGGCCTGGTGCCGCCACGCAGCTGTGCTACCACTGCGCATTTGTGCAACTGCACATGCATGAGGGTACACCCAGCTATAAACTCAGCAGGAAGTGTCCTAATTGCAGGGGCCCCTGCAGTGTCGAGTGATGCTGCTGCAAGCGACCCCTCAGCTGCACGGCAGAAGGCTTCTGCACCCAGCAGTGCTGCCCCTGATGCTCAGAGCAGCCGTCCTGCTGCTGCCCAGAAGAAGCAGCCAGACAAAGCTGCCAAAGGCCTGCCAGACTCCACCCTGTATGGAGACCTTGGTTTGGTGAAGCAGAAGGAAAAGAAGGAGCGGGACATTGCCAAGGCAGCTCTCGCGCAGAATGCTGCCGCTGTGGCTGCTGCTGCCTCACGGCAGGCAATGAGTCGTCAGGCTGCCTCAGCAGCAGCACCTGTACAGCGGCAGGGCATTTCGCTTGGCCCACTGCCGGGGCCTGTGCCAGCAGCAGGGCTGGATGGAGGTGCTGCTGCGGGGCAGATTGCAAGGGCAGCTTCACCAAAGGCAGGGGAAGGGGCAGCTGCTCCTGAGGCGAGTGTAGGGGCAGCTACTGCTTGGCTGGTGGCAGGCTACCCAGCGCACACGCAGGCACCCCCAAGGGTCCCTCTGCTGGCAACAGCTGAGGCTGCAGCACTGGCTGCGCGTGCACAGGAGACTGCAGCACGACAGAGCTCTCAGCTATCTGCCAGGGGCTCCGCCCGCTCTGCAGAGGTGGGACAGCCCCTCCTGGCAGTGCATGAACCTGCCTTTCTGTGGGCCTCGACATGGCATGGCACCTTTGCTCGACCCTGCATCCCTTGGTGGCAGCATTCCCTTGTGCCGGCAGGGAGAGCACCATCCCTCTGCCCCAGCCTACTGTCAGCTAGGAAAGCTCTGCTGTGCTCTGCCTACCTGGCACGGCTACAATTGACTTGATACTGCTGCAGGCAGGGCAGCAGTATCCACCATATCAGGTTGTCTGGGAAAGCTGTACTGTCCTTTGCATGCACTGCCTGGCTGCAGCTGACTTTGCCCACTCTGCATGCCACGGCGGCAGCACCACAACGGTCCAACCTGAGGACGAGCTCCTTCTGCTGTGCTTCGGGACTAGCATGATGTGGCCCCTGCTGTAGCCCTTTGATGCAGTTGCAGACAGGAGGCCAGCCTGTTCCGCACTGTTGCAGGTGGCCGCGGCTGCAGCATCACCCAGGCCTCAGCCTGATGTGTACGAGCTGGCCCAGATCAGCAGCCGGCGGCAGTCAGTGACCCAGGACTTTGGGCGAATGCTGGAGCAGCAAGCCCGCGAGAGGCTAAGGCAGCAGGAGGACGCCTCACCGTTTCCTGGGGGCAGTCCCCATGGCAGCCCCAGGGAGGGCCACACAGCACCCCAGCCGCGGGCTGGGCCGTCTGCACTGTATGAGCGCCTCAAGAAGAATCTGCCAGGTGTGCAACCCTGTCAGCCCTGGCAAAATCGTTTCTTCCAAGGTTGGGATTGGACGTATCAATGGCTGAATGCCGCAGCAGCAGGCACCCCAGGCGGGACTAGGCCTGTGTCAGCTGCACAACCAACCAACGTAGAAGCTGCCAGGTGCATCGACAGATGTCGCCTTCACCAGCTGTGCAAAGCCCAACTTCAAGGGAACTGCAGACGGGTCAGCTGGTGGCATGCTGCAGCAGCATGCAGGTTTTCAGCAGTCAGAGCCCAGTGAAGCTGCAAATTGGCTTTTTGTGCTTGGGCATGGAAGAGCATGCTGTGGAGGACCTCTGCAGGGCTGAAGACTGCAGACATTGATAAGCTGCTGAGTCATTGTTCAGTGAAGGTGTTGAGCAAGAGGGCAAAACATGTTTGCCACGATCATAGAGATGGAGCCGCGATCTCCAGGAGGTGCAGGGTCACCATTCATTTACTTGTTGGGCAACGGATTATCACTGCGCCCAGTCTGTCACACCTGCAGAGGCAGAGCAGGCGGGTTTTGAGGAGCTGCTGAGCCAGGATCAGGAAACCCCGGCTGAGATGGGGCTGCGACTGCGGCGCATGCAACGGCAGAGCAAGGCTCAAGACACAGCTGACAGGCTCATGAGGCGGATGGAAGGTGCAGGGCAGCCCTTGACAAAAGCCTGTGGGGGCATACCTGTGGGGGCAAGCCATTCTGCTGGTTGCTGCCATGCTGCTGCTTGTGCCAGGTGCTGCTGCTGCTGCGCTGTGAAGCAGCCCATGCTGCTGCCGCCTGTGCCAAGCTTTTGCTGCCACCTGGTTGCTGCTGATAGTGCACCAGCGCCCTCGTTGGGACACAGATGAAACCCCACCAGCAGTCTCCTGGAGGCACTGCCATTGTGAGGGCTTGAATCTGGGTCCTGAGGGAGAGAGTGGGTGCTGGGGCAGTGATGTGGTCCTTCCATGTCGATGCAGCCAACCAGAGGAACTGCAGGCAGCTCAAGGTGTTCAGGATGAGGGGCTCTGACAGTACTGTTGTTGCAGGGAATGTGGCTCAGCTGAGCCCCAGGCGTACAGAGACACCTCGCAAGGAGGGGCCAGAGCAGGCATCAAGAATACCGCCGCAGCTAAAGGCGCAGCTGCTGGGGGACGCTCACGAGGCAGAGAGCGTGGCCTCCTCAGCTGGCAGCCAGGCGCCCCTGCTCCCCCCCCAGCAGCGGGCAGACATGCAGCTGCCGTCAGATGCAGTGGTGATCCCCATCCCACACGCTGTGCCCAAGAAGTCAGCCCTGAGACCCAGTGCTGCTGCGCAGGCTGCGGATGCAGCGCAGGTGGCGACAGGTGACTGCTGCCACTGCTCTGGCAGCCAGGCATATCTGTTTTGTCCTAGTGCCCCAGATCAGCAGGTTGATCATCGCCGCTTGATGGGCAGGCCAAGTATTGCCGTTTGAAGGCAGGCCAAGTATTGCCGTTTAGAAGGCAGGCCCAGGGCTACTGATCACGCACCACATGCAGCCACCTGGCCCGAAGTGCCAAAAAAGGGCCTCATTCCTGCCACATGCATTGCCCTGCCACATCACACAACCACACAGCCTTGTCCAACTTGCAGCTGCAGCAGCCGGCCAGCAGCAGGTGCAGCCCTTGACATGGCTGCCTCCATGGCCCTGCAAGTCAGGCACCTATCATGCTGCTGCTCAGCAGCAGGGTGCAGGGGCATAGCCACACCCAACTGCTGCAATTGGTCTGCCCATCGTTACCACTGCCACATCCTGATCCACAGCCCCTTTGGGACCTCCTGCACCTGCGCACTCTGCGTCAGTGAGGCCAGCATGCCAAGTACGGCAACCGCACTGGCTCACCCATCCTCAACTCAGCCAGTCTACACAGCTGTTCTTGCCTGATGTGCAGCTGCGGCAGAGGGCCCAGCAGGAGCTGCAGCGGGTGGGAAGCCCCCTGCAGACGGCCAGCGCGGTGCTGCGGGCGGCCCTGGTGGGGCAGCAGCAGCCCTGCCTGCTGTCGATGAGACTGCTGGCATGTGCTGGCTGCGCAAGTGGGGCTTTCTCATCAGCAGCAACGCCAACTTCGAGTTTGTGGTCATTGTGCTCATATTTGCCAACATCGTCACGCTGGCAGCCTATGACCCGCTGCAGCCTGACAGCAGCCTGCGCAATGAGGTGCTGGACAGGATCAGTGAGTGCTAGTGCCTGTCTCACAGGTCACAAGATGCCTGTGCTGCCTATGAGCATTGCTGCCGGCCAGTACCTTTCTGTCAAAGTCAATGAGTGGATGGATTGCTCTCTCGGCAGCAGATGCCTGTGCTTCTCTGATCCTCAGCGCCGCTCAAGGCATGGATTTACCAGGTTGAGGTCCTTCCCTCCTGCTTTGCCCTTCCCCTGATGGACCAACTCTTTCAGTGTCTCCTGGCAGGGCCACATCTTCTGCGGCTGCATTGTGCTACCTGCACTGCCCCTGGAAGTTGGCAGGGCTCACATTTGAACCTGAGTCATGCTGTCTGCTGCATGTGCGCATGAGTCCTGAGGTCGACCGTTGAGTGCAGTATGTGGTTGCTGCAGACCTGGCCTTCAACGCCTGCTTCACTGTGGAGCTCATCTTGAGGATGCTGGCCAGCGGTGGCCTCAGAGCTTACCTGATGAAAGCCTGGAACATCTTTGACCTGTTCATGGTGTTGGCCGGCTACACAGAGTTCTTGCCCGCTTCTGTGACAGGTGTGCTGCAACATGTGCAGACTGCCGCAGCTATGCTCGGAGAAGTGCACCTGGCAGGAGTAGCCCGCTGCAGTAAGCATGAGGACAAGGGCAGCGTGCTGCTATGACATGCCTGCCACAACTGAGCTGCAGCAGTGCTAGAGCCAGGCTGGGCTCCCTACCTGAGTCCTCCCCAAGCAGTCCATTGTCGGCTGCAGCACAAGGCCCCAAGTCCATTTCTGTGCATTTCTGTGCAGGCAACAACACACAGAGCATCAAGGCACTGCGTGCCTTGAGGGCATTGAGGCCGCTGCGGACCATCACCCGCTTTGAGTCACTGCGTGCCATTGTGGTCTGCTTTCTGGAGGCAAGTCGCCCTGTCAAGTTATCTGCTCTGCCCCTAGAGCGCGGTAGAGGTGCACCGAGCTGCTGCATGTCTGAGCGTGCAGTGTTATGTTGACATGGTCACCTGCCTTAGCTCAGATCACATTAGCCATCTGTATGTGCTCATACTGCAGCTGTGCCCTCTAGGTTGCATGCTGCAATCCCTCAAATCAAGACAGCTGCCACTTTCCTGGCTAAGACGTGGAAAATCTGCTTCTGCATGCATGTGCAGCACATGATGCGCTGGGAATCTCTGAGGCTGTGACAATGGCATGCAGGCAGTACCACTACTGGTCTCTGTGGTCAGCCTGCTGCTGTTCTTCATGTTCCTGTTTGGCATCGCGGGCATTATGCTGTTCTCGGGGGCAGGCCACTATGAATGCATCAGCCTCATCGACGGCTCAACAGAGCCCACACCCTCAAACAATCCTGATGAGTGGGGCTGTGGAGGGGCACGCAGGTGCCCAGCCAACTACACCTGCCAGGTCAGCAGTGCCGGATGCACGCCCAGCTGCCCCAGGACCATGCCTGATTGCAGCCCAGCGGCGCCTTTGAGCGGTCCAACAGGGTCTCACAGCAGCATGCACCATGTGCCTAGTTGCTGCTGGGTTGTATTGGCACCTCACGGAAGCCCAGCGCTTCCTGGTGGTCACGCAAATACTGAAGGCTACCTTTCTGCCATGACCCTGCTGCTGTGAATATCTGCACCCTATGCTGCTAAGGAAGATGAGGCAGGAGCCAGCCCCACAGCAGTCATGGGGTGATGGACGCTTGCTGCTGCTCAACCATCTCAATAAGTACCCTGTGCTCTGCAGGAGTTTGAGGCAAGAGAGGACGCCTTGGCAGTCACGGGGGTCCTGCAGGACTCTGCAGGCCTGGACAACATCATCAAGGCGATGGTCACCATCTTCCAGATTGTCACCATGGCTGCCTGGAACTACATAATGTACCGGTGAGGCCTCTGTGCGCATGTGCCTGCTGCAGCTTTGCTGTATGACCTGGATCCCGATGGCGTGTGTCTGGTAAATGCACAGCAAGTGCGTGGACTAGGTGTCCTCTTGAAGGCTTCTTGGGCTGACAACACAGAGCACCTTGGTTCACATCCCAGCACTGTGTCGCATGTCTGGTTGACCTGCAGCCGCCTGCATGCAGGCCTGCCGCAGCATCTCACATCAACTGCTCCAGCGCACCAGATCTGCAGGTCTGCCGCCGTGGTACCATACGATACCCAGCTATGAAACCCTGACCACGTGCATGCTGCTGTGCAGCACCTGGGACAATGGCAATGAAGCCAGCTTGGCCTTCTTCATCCTCATTCAAGTGCTGGGGTGCTACATCGTGGTCAGTGTCTTGCCCTGGCAGCATAGCGCAATCTGCATCATTGTCCAGTGAGGACAGCAGTGCTTCTGCAACTGTGCCTGCTGCTTGTGCCAATGTCACAGAGCTGGAGCTGTCTGAGGGACCTGTCTGCTTGTGCAGTGGCTGTCTGCAGTCAGGTTGATAGCAGCAACAAAGCTCACTTGCTGAATTTGCTGAAGGGTCGCCTGCCACCCAAAGTTGCGCTCTCACTCCTGACAGCAGCTTGGATGCTATGCAGTCCTTTGCGAATGCTTGCTGCAGGTGAACCTATTCCTGGCTGTGCTCAAAATCAAGTTTGCCAAGGCGCAGACACTGTTCAAAAACAGGCTCAGCAAGATGAGCAAGCGCAGGAAGAAGAATGTGCTGATGCGTATGATGGACAAGGGCAAGAAGAAGGTGTCAGACTATGCCAAGAAGAAGAAGGAGACCAGTGAGGTCTGTCTGTGCACTTCAAGGGTCCTCAGCCTGGGCTGCCGGCAGGGTGCGGCATGTTGCTGGAAGCCAGGCTGCACAGCAGCGCTGCTGAGAGCAAGTGCAGGCAGCAAACCTGCTGGCAGCACAGCCCAATCTGTGCATATGCGCACAAACAGAGCTCCTACCCTTGACAGAGGCCACATGGTGCTGCGCTCTGGCTGTCTGGCATGTCTCAGCCCCCACAAGCACGTTTCGGTTCTGCAGGCAGCCTGACGGGTGGCACCCCTTAAGCCAGGCAACAAAGCTGCAGCTGTCCCTGAGCAGCTCACTTGAGTCCCCGCCAGGGAGGCTGTGCAAAGGACTGCTGCCGGCTGGCCAACGGCATGAGACACACCCCTCAAGTGGCCAACTGCATTGTGTCATGCAGGCCGCCTGGAGCAAGATGTCCACCGCGCGGACCTTGAGCAAGGGGTCAACTGCCCAGTTCAGCGAGGGCGGCTTCAGCAGCAGGGCTGCCACATCTGAGCTGAGCAGTCAAGGGGTGGGGTAGCCACTCAGTCAGCATCTGCCTGCGGGGCAGCTGCTGCTGCCTGACATGCTGTCCACACCCTCTGGCACCAGGGGCCACCGATCCGAAGGTGCTGCCGGCTCAAGGAGCTGGTTCCTGGGCCCCGTCAGTCCCTGAGGAAGCCTGGGCATTGTCCCTGCTTCTGTCGGACCTGGCACTCCGTCGGTGTGGCGTGTTTGATGCCCCACAGCGCTGCCAAATGACCCAGCCTGCTCGTTGACACCCCTGCCATGCTGCTGGGCGTGTCTGCTGCTCCAACCGGGCATCTGATCTGTGCAGGGCTGGGCCACAGGGCCCCCAGATGATCCCAACCTGCCCCTGTGGCAGCTCTACCTGTTTGACGCTCGCTGGAAGACACGCCAGGTGGTGGAGCACCCCTGGTTCCCCTCCCTCTTCCTGGCACTGACCATCATCAACACGATCCTGCTTGCCATGACCTATGACGGTGAGCTTTGGCGGCGCCTGCGCATGACACATTCAGTTGCTTTTTGTAGACGGACCTGGGGGCCTTGTGGGCACTTGCTGCCCTCTGTGCCTCAACAAAGCTGAGCCCTGGCGTGTGCCTGCCTGCAGGCGAGTCGCCCACATATGCAAGTGTGCTGAACATTGGCAACATGATTTTCACAGGCTTCTTCTGCATCGAGATGGCCATGAAGCTCTTTGCACTGCAATTCTTCGAGTACCTCTGCGACGCCTTCAACATCTTTGATGCTGTTGTCGTGATAATCTCGGTTGTCGAGATTGCTCTGGAGGTGGGTAGCAGGCCTGCCTGGCAGTGCCAGCATGCCGTGCCAGGTGTGACTTGTGCAACTTATGTCGGGCACCGTCCCTGGCAGTCCCAGCATCTCCTGGCAGATGCATGTGGCGCTACTTGTTGCTGGGGCTGTCCTGTTTGCCAGAAGCCTCTGATACCTGTCTGCTGTCCCTGCTGCTGCCCAGGCCAGCACTGCCACACAGTGACCTGCTGCCGAGGTGCAGAGGCTGCCCGCTGCCAGATGATGCAGGCGCCTCATCCCAAATGGATGATGCATTTCTGCCAGCCCCGGCCACTCGACCTTGCAACTCCCGTCCCTGCAGATGTCAGGGTCTGGAAACAGCTCACTGTCAGGTCTGCGCGTGCTTCGCGCCTTCAGAGTCCTGCGCCTGTTCAAGCTCTTCCGCTACGTCAAGGTGAGCCCCCATGCTTGACGCCGTACGTGTCAGGTGGCTGCAGCACCCTGAGCATGATGTCTGCACAGGCTCATAGCTGGTGATATACTGATCAACATGGCAGCAGGGTCCCTATTGCCTGCCCACATGGCTGCTGCCAGGGTTGTGCTGTGCCTTTGCTGCTGTCATGGCATTGCCCCTAGTCCAAGCACTGTGCCTGCAGTTAGCATGTGTGCTGTGCCGCTGCTGCTGGCATGACAAGAGTCAGGCCCCATGACACAGCCGCTCTGCAGCCTTACCTCTGCCATGCCCGTGCTGCTGTCAACACCGCCGCAGCTTGACTTGTGCTGCGCTCCTGCTGCAGAGCCTGAGGCGCATTGCCCAAGTCCTGATCTCAGTGGCATCATCCTTTGCCTCTGTCGGTGCCCTGCTGGCCCTCTTCCTGGTGGTGTTTGCCATCATTGGCCTCCACGTGTACGGTGGGGGGCCAGGAGTGATCGTCCCTGGCTTTGATTCCTTCTACATGTCCATCGCCACAATGTTTCAGGTGAGTTGGGTTGGGCGTACTGTCCATGGATCTCCTCCAAGTGCTCCATCTTGGGTCGGCCTGAGGCATCACTGCAGGAGGTGGCAGGGCATTTTGGCACCCGAGCTTCTGCATCAGTGACATTGCAAGGGCAGCGTAGCCATATTCAAAGCGCTCAGAGGTGGAAGTGACCAGCAACCACACCATGCAACAGTTCGGAATGTGGTCATGCTGTCAGAAGTGTGAAGGCAGCGATGGCTTGAAGGCGCCAGCTTGACACCGAGGTCCATACATCTGACCAGGATTTGTATACCGCAAAAAGATTCGCAGCCTCCAGTCTTGTCGCAGTCATGCACCATCTCCCGCTGGCCGCCTGTGTGTGCAGGCCCCTGTGTTGTGTGCATGTGCCTGCCGTGCCTCACCCCTGACAGCTTGCACTTGCTCAGACCCTGCAGCGCTGACTCAAGCTGCCAAGCCTCTTTTTGCAGTGCCTGACCCTTGAAAACTACGACACGGTGATGTACCCCCTGGTGGCCGCAAACAACTGGGGCGCGGCAGCCTTCATGCTGGCCTGGCTGATAGTCGGCTACTTTGTCATCCTCACGCTGTTCATGGCCATCATCATGGAGGCCTTTGAGAGCAAATACAATGCAGATGCCACTGAGGAAGCCTTCACAGCATGTGAGTCTTGCGAAACCTGCCACAGTCCTGCGTGCATCACTCAGGGCAAGCCTTGCCATGAAGTGCATGGTGCCTGTACAGTGCCTGCTCAGAATCAGGCTAGCAGCCATGTGAGAGTTTGCTGAAGCCTTTTTCTGCAAGCACAGCTGCCCAAGCCATCCCCTGTGTGCACCCTGTACACAACGCCATCCACAGCAAGCGACGCTGCAGGCAGATGTCACAGCATGCTACCTTCTGGCAGACTCACATGCTGTACCAGTGTGCACTGCAGACAAGGCCAGGGCTGGCGGCTGTTCGTAAGCCATGCCAATGAAGCCCTGCAAATGTGACCACCACACAACAAGTGAGCAGCCCCTTGTGCCCCTGCAGACTGGGCTAATTAGAGCGAATAACAGGTTCAAGAAGCTGCTGCCTGCAGACAAGCCGATTACAGTCTTTGAGGGAGTCACCTGAGCCATGCCTGTGTGCCCCCTGCAGACAAGGCCAATCAGAGCAGGTACGGGCAGCTAAAGGACCTGGTCAAGCGCGGGCTCTCCGTCATCTCCAGCCGTGCGGCAAGCAGGGCCGGCAGCGACAAGACAGGGGGTTCCAAGCACAGCGACGACGTGGACGACTTGTGGGGCCTCCCAGTCGGCCACCCTGCGCCTGATGCTCGCCAGGGCAGTATGCTTGGGTCCCTGATGAAGAAGCTGCCGGGCAAGCTGTCCCTGGGCCGCGGCCCAGCCAAGTGAGGCACCTGTGCAAGCTCATGTGCTGCAATCCTGTGTGCCCTGCAGCAGCTTGGGCCCCTGTGCCTGCTGCCTGCCGGGGCAGCATACTCGCATTCCTGGCAGAGAAGCTGGGCGAGCGTGCCGCTCCTGTGAGCTAAGAGCGACTTGTGTGGGGCAAGTTAGCAGACTGGTGTGGTGACCTCCTCCAGGCTGCAGCAGCGGTTGGGTGCAGCGTTGAAAATCTGATCTGCTGTAGTCAAGGCCGGGGCGGCATCTTGGACATCCTCTTGGAGAGCAGCCAGGAACCTGTGCCTGGAGTGGCCTGCCTAATGGCGGCCCTGTACAGTTCTGCACTGCAGGGCCCTGTTGTTGGCAGCCCGTGTGCATGCTGTCGCTCGACAGGCATGCTAGGTAAATTGCATGTGCGGGCCGATGCTGCAGGCTCATGCACAGACAATTTAAGCAGCAGGCCTCCAGGCCGCTTGCTCTACATCTATCATGAGACACATTGCTCCGCCTTCTCATGCGCCGCTCCGGCGGCCGTAGCCCATTGCTTCCTGGAGCTTCTGACGATGGACATGGTGTCACCTCACGCCTTGGCAAATAGCCTTTGCTGCCGCCTTCAGGCCTGCGGGAGGGGGCAGCAGCCTGAAGCCGTTGCCGGATCTTGCTCAGCAGCCCCCTTTCGGCAAGCATGGCGGACTGACCACAGCCAACAATGCTGCCGCGCATGCCGGGATCAAGGGTGCACTCAAAGGTGGGACCTGCTGACAAAGCTGGCAGCCTTGCATTGCCACCCTGACTTCCAGCTAGAACTGCACTGTTGGGGCCTCCACCCTGCAGTGCATGGCATTGGTCTCACCTTTGCAGCAGAGCTGCTGGGTGTCGCTCACTCATTGGATGCTGTGTGCAGGTGGAGCATCCAGGCTCCAGCTTGCACCACTGCAGAGGTCGACACCTGGGGGTGGGAGCCCAACCATAGGTGTGCACGGCGGCAGTCCCCGGCTTGCATGAGCCTGCAACCCTCATAGCCTGCCAAATGATGTGCCTTGTGACATAGAGGATTTCATCCCCAAGAGGAGATCCAGTGGCATACCGACAGCATGATCCTTTTTGTCTTTGCAGGTGCATCCCCCCTGGCGCCCTCAGCATCTGAGATGGGTCGCCCAACAGGTGCCCTGGCATCACAGCCACCCACTCAAGCCGGCCCAGCAGCTGAGACAGAGGAGGCTGCAGAGGGCAGTAGCAGCTCTGCAGCATCGCTGCTGGCCAGCCTGCAGCTGCAGCAGGCGATTCAGTCAGATGAGGCTGCTGCTGTGGCTCTGTGGCCCATCAGTGCCCAGGCGGCAGCAGGTGCAGGGGACAGCCGCCAGATGCTGCAGCAAGGGCAGCGTGTTTTCACTCTGCCTGGGGATCACGCCCACATGCTGCTGCAGCAGCCCCGGCTGGTGGAAGCCCAGCACAGCTGGGCACTAGCAGCATTGGGCCCTGGACTGGTGCATGGCCAGGTAGCGCAGGAGGCTGTCCACCAGCAGCGGCCTGCTCTGCCGCCCCAGCGGGTGCACTCAGGCAAAAGGAAGCTGCCATTGAAGCTGACTGGCGCAGCAATGGCGGGCACGCAGGTGCAGCACCCAGCCCACCTGCTGCAGCTGCCTGCTGGCCCCGCAGCAGAGGGCAAGGAGGACGCAGCAGGGCCCGTACGGAAGCCAGGCAGCAACAAGATTGTCCCTGTCAAGGGGGGGACTTTTGGGTCGGCTGTGCGCGCGGCTGCACAGCCGCTGCCTGCTCAGCCCAAGCCAAAAGGCATGGCCGACAGCGGTCCTGTGCCTCCTGCCCCTTCAGCGATGGGCCCTGGGGCAGTTGCTGATGTGTCTGGGCCCACAGCTGGGTTGACTGGGGCGGCACCAGGGACGCCAAGCTCGCCCAGGCAGAGCCTGCTGCAGATGCTCACGCCGAGGAGTGCTGCCCGCAAGTAGGGGCTGTGCAGGACTGTGTCCTGCCCAGACGAGATGGCATGGCATGGGGCAGGCGGCTTGCTGCCTGTCCTTGCCTGACAAAACGATGTGTGCACCATGAGGGGTGCTTCTGCAGCAGGGGCTGTCACAGCAGCGCTGATGCGCCCTGTAGGCGCTGCCAGCATGTTTCCAGTCAGCACATTGCCTGCAGGTATGCCACCAATGCTGTGGTGCCAGTGGACGAATCAGACTCGCTGATACCAACAGCTTCTGGCTTGGTGAGTGCCCGTTGTCTGAGCGGTGCCTGGTGGGCTACAGCAGCCGCTCCTGCCTGCTCTTACCCGCTCAGCAAGGGCCTCCTGTACCCTCCTTCCTTGGCCATTGCCTCAGAGAGCTGATAATGTCTGTGACCATTGTCGCACGGCCAGCTGTTGCATGAGGCACGCCACAGGCCTTGTAGAGGCATGCCTGCCTTCATTATTGACCCTGTGCAGCCAGCTGGAATCCTGCTGCGGCTTTCCCACCACCAGCCAGCGGTGCACCCTTGCCCCCAAGAAGGCATGCAGGGCTGCTGACCACCAGTGTTGGCTGTGGTGCAGCTGGCGCCCAGTGCTGGCTCCCCGTCAAGAAAGGAGCCCCCCCAGAAGGTGCCCTCAGGCATGTCCCCCATGGAGCGCTTCCTGGCCATGGACATCCCAGCCATGGCTGAGGCTCAGGCGCACGCCATGGAGGTCAGCCTCATGCAACCCCTGCACACTCCAGGTCGAGGCCCGGCATGGGCATGGCCGTGCTGTGCAGCCGGCAGCTTAAGGGTCGGCCAGGTCCAAACTTGGCAGCCTGCAGCTCACCTCTTCTAACTCTGGGCGGCAAGGTGGTCACCTACACACTGCTGTGGGAGTTGAGCCACCTGCGCCTGCAGCATCAGTCATGCACTTGAACGCAATGCGAGTCTGGGCACCGCTGCACTGGCCTGTGAATGAGACTGGCACAGTGGCAAGTCCTGTCCCCACCCACCTGGCTGGCTGCAGGATCCCAATGAGGCCTCCCACCAGCAGTCGGTCATGGATGAGCAGCTGCTGGACTTCCCGGAGGATGCTGAGCAGATGGCAGAGATGGAGCAGACACAGGCCCGTAAGGCAGGGGGTGAGTCAAGTGAGGCCAGCCCTGACCCAGGGGCTGCCTGGCTTGCCCTCCATCCGACATGCTGCAGTGCCATCTAGCCTGCTGACTGCACCGCAGCTTGCCAACTCCTGCTTCCCTCCCTTGTTTGATCAGCTGCACAGACGAGGCCTGCATCTGACAGCATGCACTTCCTCACCTTAGTAAGCACGATGAGAGGGGGCTGGTCTGCTGGCAGCACCCTAAGTGCTTGCTTCATCTGGCAGCACCTCGAATCTTGTCAATCTGGCTGGTGCACACGCCCAGACTCAGCCAGCTACTGTATGAGTCAGACAGGGCTGCCTGCTTGCACCAGGACCCAGGGGCTCTGCCGACTCCATCCAGCCGGGGGACAGGGGGCCTATGGGCGTTCCCCTGGTACCCACCACAGCAGACCACGGGGATTCCGGCGGCGTTGTTGCAGTGGACATGCAGCGCTCAGCTGTGCGGGAGGCCCTGCGCACTGCCAAGGAGGCTTTCAAGCTGCAAGAGGACGCCCAGTATGGCAAGGCCATGCTGCGCTCATCTGATGGCATGGTGAGGACACACTGCTGTTGCATGATTGCACCCAATGGCCTTGCTGCATTTGTTCGATGGCAAGGTGGGTGCCTGGCTGGCCCGTCGCCCCGCCCTGCGGGGTCTGCAGAGTAGCAGACAGCTGCCTGGAAGCCTTGCAACCTCCTGCAACCCTGAAGGACATGGCAGCCCGACATCTTTGATGCCTACAGAAGATGGCTGTGGGAGCCGCATTCAATGACTTATTCTTGGAAGGCAGCCAATGTTGTGCAGCAGGCGCCTCTGTCCCTGGAGCTGTCAGTTGTGCCAGGCATTGCTGTGCCTGGGGCTTGTCATGGTCCAGCGTGGAAGCTGCAGCCTGCCCCATGCTGCAGGGGCCTCTGCCCCCGGATCTGGCGATTGTGCCCAGCAAGGTGCCTTTGCCAGCAGAGCCTCCAGGCAAGCCTGCAGCGCTGGTGGAGGACAACGTGAACAAGCTGCACGCTGGAGGCCTGCGGCGGACCAACAGCCGCAAGGTGGATGACGACCAGCGCTCCACCGGGAGTGCATCAAGCCACCTCAGCAAGTGCGTCCATTGAGTGGAGTCATCAGAGTGTGACCACCCAGCCAGAGTGTCCCGCACCTCGCTGCATGACCCCCCACAGCAGGTGTGGGGCCATGCAGCGCCCTGGTGTCTGCTGCCGGCAATGTGGAGCAGGCCCCTTTGTGTGGGCCGAGAGCAGAGGTCTTGCACATCCTTCTGCAACACCTCTGCACATCCTGCTGTCCCTCTCAGATCACACCAAGCACCTGTGCTCCCTGATGCGTCCCGACGTTCTGCGGTGGAGTGTGACCTGTGGCATGCAGGGCCAGCAGTCTGGGCAAGCGGAGCATCCCACCTCTTCAGGGGATGAGCTTGTGGGTCATCCCCCCCGACAACCTGTTCAGAATGCAGCTCTACGACATTGTCATTCAAAGGAGATTTGACTACATGATGTGCGTCTTCATTGCCATCTCCTGTGGCCAGATGATCTGTGAGACACCCAAGATGTCGATTTACAGCTTGGAATACAAGGTGCTGGCACGCTGCGTTGGTGCTTGCCCTGCACCATGTGTTGCTTGTTTGCCTGGCTCCAGCTGGCAACACACAGCCTGAGATTGACAGCGCAGGTCTACTGCCTGGTATCTTTCATGCTGTGGCTGTCTACAGATCTGGCATGCTCTTGCACACTACCAGCAGCAAGGGCTGACTGCCACAAGCACTACAGATATGGTATCCTGCACAGTATCGCCCACAATGATCTGGCCTTGCTGCAGGTGTTGCATATAATTGATGCCACGCTGACCGGCATTTTTGGGCTGGAGGCCATTGCTAAGATTGTGGCTTTCAGCTTTGCCATATACTTCAAGTCTAACAGCAACAAGGTGCAGGCTTCCTGCTTGACGCTATGTTGACCCTCTCTTCGTCCGGCTGTGGCACCTCAGTGCTCTGGTCTGTGCCTTTGCTGCCTCCAGCTTGACTTGAGCAGCGAACCTGGCTTCTGCAATGCAGCTCGACTTTTTCATTGTCCTCGTGTCAGCACTGGTGCTGGCACTGGACACATTGGCCCAGAAGATTCAGTTCATCAAGGGCCTTAGGGTCCTCAGAGCCTTGAAGCCCCTCAGGCAAGCACCTGACGTACCAGCCGACCCGATCGCACATTGACGCCCTTTGCAGCCCTTTGATGGCTTTGCCAGCAGCTGCCTTGTGTTGTGGCCCTGATCTGCAGGCAGCAGCAGAAGTGCCCTAAGCTTATCTACCGACATGCACCAGACTTTGCTTTGGGCATTAGCCACTGTCGCATGAATGCCCTAGTCATGCCACCATGTACGTCAGCACGTCTCAACTGCAGCATGAGGTCTCTTGTGGCTATGAGGCATGCAGCGCTCAAGAATGTTGCTCACCTGCCACTCATCCAAGCTCTCATCCACTTGTGCTCTTGCTTTGGGCTGAGTCGCCTGCAACATGCTGATCATCATGTTTCCAAATGTGCAGGACCCTGACACGCAGCGCTGGCATGATGCTTGTCTTCAGAGCACTCACTATGTCACTGGCTGCCATGGGCAACGTCACAGTCGTGCTCTGTCTGAACTTCATCATCTTTGGCATCATGGGCGTCAACCTTTTTGGTGGGCGCTTCTACAGCTGCAACGACACCACTGTCCCCAATAAGGTAACAGTCTCAGCTCTGACTCTGTGTGCTCTGCAGCCATCACATTCAGCAGCTGGGGCACCTGCAGTGGGTATAGGTTGCGTAGCCTGCAGCTATTTGTCTGCAGTCTCAGTTGGCTATGGCTGGTGCCTGTCCCTCTTCCGTTGACAGATGATTGCTGCAGGCTGCTTGTGTGGGAACGTACACCGATCCTATTGTGGGGCCAGACAAGCCCAGGGTCTGGAGCAATGCCTTCTACAATTTTGACAACCTTGGCAATGCTCTGCTCACGCTATTCATCACAGTCACCATGAATGGCTGGTCTCGTGAGTGCTGCTGCTGTCTCGTGCATGTGCTCTTGTACCTAGAACAGCTCAGTGCATGTCAGCAGGCACCTTGAAGCTGGCATGACCTGTGTTCATGCTCTGAGCATTGCTGCTGACAAGGTGCTGCCTGCCGGTGCCAGTCAGCATCTACAGGCCTGCACCTGCATTATCCTCGTCTCTGCCTGCAGCTTTCTGGTATGCTGCAATGGCAGCCCCCAACAACAAGGGCGATCAGCCGCAGCCCAACTCAAATTGGCTGGGCTTTGTCTACTTCATCTTCTTCATAGTCATTGGTTCATTTTGCCTCATGAATCTCTACACTGGGGTCATCTTTGACCAGTTCAGCAAGATCCGGCTCATGAGTCAGACAGGCTCGGCGTTTCTGACAGACAAGCAGCAGGTGGGGCCTGGTGCATGCAGGACTCTTCCCAGTGTATGCTGCACTTTCTGGTCCTGTGTGGATATTGTGTGTCCCACTGACAAGCAGCAGATGGTGTCTGCAAGAGCTGCTTGAGGGCAGCACACCGCAGGCGGCTGTCATAGGCTCAGCTATTTGCATGTCCTTCTGCAGTATTGGGTTATTGTCAGCCAGCTTTCCAGTCTGCCACTCCCCTTTGGCATCTTCAGCAATCCATCCTGCGTTGAGCTGTGTTCTGGATTGAGCTGACTCTTTGCAGGAGTGGACTGAGCTGGCCAAGATGGTGTTTAGGCTGAAACCTCTGCACAAGGCTGCCCGGCCACCTGGCAAACTGCGCACCTTTTGCTTCACCCTCTTACACATGAGGGTGAGCTGCCTGGGCACTCCCATGCCATTCTTGATCTGCTTGCTGCAGACAAGGCATGGTCAGCTTGACATTAATCTCCCTTCATGAGTCCCTGTTGAGAGGAGCCCAGACACATGCCACGCTGCTTCCATGGTGGTTGCCTTGATATCGCTACGCACTTACACTCCAGATGCCCTGCAGCAATTTGACTGGTTCATCACAGGCGTTATTGTGGTTAACATTGGCCTCATGGCAGCCACCATCCGCAATCAGCCTGCCTGGTGGACCAAAGCCCAGGTTGGGTCTTCTGAGCTGTGCACCCGTCCCATAGTGTCCAATCAGCTGTCAAGTATTGCCAATCCAGCAAAACATGGTGAAGCTGGTCTTATCAGCTGGTACTTGAGGTTGGCAGGGTGCATACTGGTCTTCTATCATTTGGCTGCTGACATAATCCAAAGCCGCACCTGCAGGACTTGGCCAACTACCCTTTCACAGCGGTGTATGTGGGTGAAGCCACCATCAAGATGATCGGGCTGGGACCAAAGGGCTACTTTAAAGTGGGCTGGAACAAATTTGACTTCTTTCTTGTCATCACAGCAGTGATAGACCTCATCTCCACAGCCTTTGCCCGCCAGCTGCAGCAGGTGACCTGGCTGCACTCCCACAGCCAAGCATGCATGCTCTGCCTTCAGCCTGTACGTGACTGGCCTGCCCAGCATCAATATCGTGCTCAGGCACTCTGTGACAGGGTTTCAGTGCTAGCTGATGCAAAGCACATCTGTGCAGGTGCTGCGAGTCCTGCGTGCCCAGAAGCTGCTGCGTCTGCTGCGGGTTACACGCATGTTCAAGCTCATGCGCCAGTTCAAGGTCAGTCTTCTGTGACACCCCTGCTGGCAGGAGAGTACTCTGGCCAATTTGCCTGCCCTGGTGCTGCAGAGCCCAAATGCCTTGCGCTGCTTGATACTACTGATGGATGTCTGTCGCTATCCATGCCCACTGTACAGAGGCTGTGTATATGCCCGCATGCTGCAGCTGCGCTTATCATCTGCAGGGGTTGTGCTCTCTGAGGTGCTCATCCAAAGCAGCTGTGCATGCCCCGCTGCAGGGCCTGAGGTCCCTGATGTCCACCCTCATGATCTCCCTGCCAGCCTTCTACAATGTTGGTGCCCTCATTGCTCTTCTCTGGTTCATCTACAGCTATGTGGGCGTGCTGCTCTTTGGCAACGTAAAGCGCGGCACAGCCCTCAACCATCATGCCAATTTTGAGCACTTCTGTAAGCCTGGAGATTGTGGTTATATGTGAAGGTCGATGGGCAGCTGCTGGATGGCAGCGCCAAGAGTAACACAGCTCTGCAGCTGCATGTCACTGCTGGGGCCTGCGGGTGGACCTGGGTCTTGTGGTCCTCAGCGAACCTTCATGGTGGCCACCTGCCGCTCAGTCAGCTGCGCTTAGTGAATCTCGACACAGTTTGCTCCTGCCTGGACACATCCCAGGAGGTTCATGTGCTGCCTTTGACCTGCAGGGAGTGCAGCCATCACCCTTTTCAGGATCTCTACAGGGGATGACTGGACCTATCTCATCAGTGACTGCGCAGTGCGGCCGCCAGACTGCGATGCTGCTGCGGTGCGCTGGGTTCTGACCTGCATTGCGGCTGCAATGGAGAGCACCCCCAACCTGGGATTGTACAGACCAGACTGTGTGATATTTCGAAGGGCTATGTGGGATGTTGCTGGCTGTGGCAGTCCCTGTGTGCCCTCTGGAGTCCTCAGCAGTGGTTGCAGCTCAGCCAGCCTGGGGCACAGTTTGCCTGGAGATGACAGCGTATGTGCAGAGGAGTGCAACAGCCATCTTGTCCCAGCCTGCATCAGATTTAGCCCAGACGGGACCCAGCTTTGCAGCAGAGCTGAGCCCTCCACTGCCTGCCTGCCTGCAGGGCGAGTGCGGCAACAAGGTGGTGTCCATCCTGTTCTATGTGACCTTCACTCTGGCAGTGCCCATGATCATGATCCAGCTGTTTGCAGCTGTGGTCATCGAGAACTTTGAGAAGCAGCAGGAGATGGAAGAGTGGAGCCTCAGTCCTGCGCTGCTGGAGGTGGGGCTTGTGTGTTTCCAGCCGGGCTGGCAACCACAACAGGCTTGAGGTAGTGGAGGCTCAGCAATCACAATCTCTTTGGCACAAACACCTCTCCCAGCCTCTGTGCAGCGCAGTGCAGATGCTACAGTTCATGCTTGACATGACCCCCGTGTGCAGCCTCTGCAGCAGCAAGTCGGCCCTGAAGTCGCCAGGTCCAGCTCAACATGCTCAAAACAGAACAGCAATCCGACTTCTGCCATGCATTCAGCTGTCTGAATCGAAGCGCACAATGCTCCAGCCTGATCCGCGCTGACGCTGTCTTTGTGCGGATAGCACCATTCCCTTACAAAGTGTTCAGCAGCTCTGAACAGGATCTGGCCCGTGCCTGCCTAAGTCCCACACCTGACACCTGCAGAAATTCCAGGAGCTCTGGGTGGAGTATGACGACGGCTCTGGCACCATCCTGCCAGAGGAGCTGGAGGGCCTGCTGACCCGGCTGCCTCCTCCCCTGGGCCTGGGGCGTTACGCAACGGGCAGGGATGTGCTGCGCTTTGTGTACAGCCTGGACATCCCCCTGGTGCGCGGGCGCGTCCCCTTCCACCGCACCATGTACGAGCTGGTGCGGCGGTCCTGCGAGACTGCCATCCCGGAGGTGGGTCAAGGAGTGCGGCTGATGCTGTCTTCATGTGCTGGCTTTTTGGGTCAAAACCAGTGGGCGCCACGTTCAGTTGTGAGGGCCTTGCTGTGGAAGGTGGCAGGCTGCTCTGCAAAGCTGCAGTGTACAGTGGGCACCTTTGCAGGGCCGGCTGCAGAGCACACAGGACAACAAGAAGCCCAGGGGCTTGCATTTGGGGTTTCTGCTTGCCTGTACTGCCAGCCTGTCTAGTGTTCCCCCTGCGCTGCAGGGGGAGATGAAGCTGCAGATAGACCGCATGATCGCCAAATTCTTTGCGGGCCTGCCCAACGATGAGCAGCTCAACTTCAGTGTGGCGGTCACCGTGATGAAGGTGCAGCGCAAGTGGCGGGCACGGATGCGCACCCTCAGGGTGAGCTTTTGCACCTTCATGAGTAATGAGTTGAAGCACGTCCAGTCCGTGCCCTTTCGGGGCAAGGTCTTGAGATCCCTGGCTTTGTTTGGCTAATCTGCGTCAATGCATCAGGGTTGTGTGCTTGCTAGAAAATTGGCCAGCAGGCTCATGTTGCCGTGCAAAGACAGGGCAGCATTCAAGGTTGCCAACTCTCCATTCCTGGCTCATAAGCTGCCTCATTGGCGAACTGGGGATCTCACCTTACTTCTGATGATGCACCAGCAAGGTGCAGCCACAATTCCCGGGTTCCATCACCACACCTCAATGCTGCTGAGACTCTGAAGTCTGCATGCAGATCCGCAGTCGGAGAGCCTTCAGGGAGGCCCGCATTGGGCCAATGAATTACCAGCACATCCTGAGCAATCCTCAGGAGCAGGTCCAGAAGCTGCACAAGCACCAGAAGCTCCACCCAGTGAGCATGTCCCACGCTGACGGCATGATGTGGAACGAACAGCACTTGAGCTGACTCTGATGCAATGGGCAGCCCTTGAGAAGGGACCAGAACCTGTTAAGCATATGCAATCCCTGTCGATCGCAGGTATTGGCAGGCCTGCAACTCAGCATGCCATCCCAGAGTACGTATTAGCAGCACAGTATTTGGTAGATAGCAATGCATGACGCTGGATTGCAGCGCAGCATAAGATCTGGACTGTAGATATAGATGCAATTCACCTAACGTCTGCAGGAGACGGATCATACCCATCCCAGGTTTAGGCTACAGCCACCGCCACCAGAGCAGGCAGCCACGCACATGCGACTGAGGCCACACCCCAGCCTGGGTGCTCTGGGCACGGCGGCTGGGCAGATGCTGGGCAATGTTGGGGACAGAGCTGGGCGCTTCATGCACAGCCTCAATCTCATGGGCTCCAGGGTGAGCTGCGTGAAGGCGCTGCCTTGTCCCTGCAGTGGCAAGATATGTCAGCACTCTTGGCATGCACTCTTGGCATGCAGCTTGTGCAGGCTTTGATGCCCTGCTGATTGTGTCAGGAGTCTCACCAGCCAGACCGGCAGGGTGCTTGAGCTCAGGTTGTTGCCAGTTGGTGGCTTGCTGCCGAGTGCCTGGTGCCAAGCAGGCTGCCACCCCAGACCAGTTGCTGTACAGGGCCAGCCTCACCAGCAAGGCCAGCAGGGGCTGGAACTGGGGTCCACAACAGGCAACGGTCTTCCGCCAGGCGGCCACCTTCGGCGCCGCCTGACCCATGATGTGGCAGACCTGCAATGGCGGCGCAACCCGCTGGCATCAGCTTACAAGCCCGGCAGTTTTGATGACAGCTGCATTGGTCGGGGGAACCCTGGCAGCAGCGCCAGCTCGCAGGCTGCCCTGCTGCAAGGCCAGGTGGGCACCATTGTGGTGCCAGCATCTCCCGTGGCGTCACAACAGAGGGTTAGGCTGAGCTGGAGCTTCTGCCCTGTTGACTGGGCATTTGTATATCAAAGCATGAAGCCTGATGTCGCAAGATCCACCAGCTGTTCCTGGCGTGTCTGGTACTTTTGCGTCTGGTGATGGACAGGCTGCTGATGCTGCACATTCTCAAGCACTAGCCTTCTGCTAGGATGGTTCTGCCTGAGTGCTTCATGCATCCGCCTCGACCCATCCTTGCATTCCCTGATGCAGGGCTCAGGCCCCTGGGCAATGCGTGAGGGCAGCAAGATAGCTCTGCTGGACGCTGCAGCCCCTCCAGCAAGGGAACACAGCACAGCAGCTCTCTTAGGAGCCTCCACGTCTTCGAAATAAGGACTTGACCCACCGATTTCAGCATCAGGATCTAGCCTTTGCCAAATGAAGACCTGCACTTGCTAGCTAGCAAGTCTGATGTCAGCAAGGTGCAGGTAATCCTGCAGGACATTGCATGTTGAGATTTGGACTGCAAGGTTTACTTGCTTCAGCAATCTCAGCTCTGAATAGGCTCTACAGACCCTGTCTAGCTGCTATGGACACCAACAAAGTCTGTGGGTCCCAACATGCCGGCCCAGCCGTAGACAGGTCTCTCAGTCAGTCTGGTCGTCTGTCAACTCTCAGTTCTGCTGAACTTTCACTGCACTGTTCTGTTGAAGCTCTGTTCAACGCAAAGTCCCAGTCTGCAAGCAGAGCCAGGTCTGGAGAAACTGCACATCCATTCAATGCTCTGTCCTTGTTAGGTGCTGAGCTGTCCTCCTCCTGGGCATGGCGTCAGGTGTCTGGCGGAGAGGGCGTTTGACATGTAAGAAGTGTCTGAATTGACCTGAGCTTGAAAGCCTTGATCTGTGTTGAACACAGCTTCAACACAAATTGCAGTACTGTCAGTGCATCACACACACACATACAACCACAGCATGAGTTCTAGTGCCACACACAGACGCAAGATAGAGTGACGGACCGGCATGCGCTCCGCTGGGAGCCTCTAGAGCTGCTCCATGTGCCATCCATTGCCTGTTTGGCTGCCATCGAAGTGGATGATTTTCTGATGGAAGCGCTTCAGAGCTGGCCGGTGCGCAATGGACAGCAGAGTGATGCCCTGCTGCACACAGGCCTCCATCAGCTTGACCTCGCCATCGACGCTAACCTGCACTTGTGCAGTTGCTGAGCCTATATGAGATCCTGGATACATTGACGTTCTGCTGGGGGGACAGTATGGCAGGGAACCTGCTGGTATTCATATCCTCAACTTTCTGGTCAACTTGTCTGGAATGCACTCTGGCATGGCACAAGAGCCTCTAGTCCTTGGCATAACATCTCAAGCTTGATGCAGCCTCCATCGTGCAGTCATTCTTCTGCAGGAGAGGGCAGAGCTCAGGTGCACAAGCCACTTGCACACATGCAGCATGCTGGCCCTGCACACATGAGCAGCCACCATCTTTGGTTGCAGAGGCAAGCCAGCACCCACCGCGGAGGTGCACTCGTCCAGGATGGCGTAGTGGAACCTGTTGGGTTCCGCTGGGTTGGGAGAGCAGAAGAAGAGCAGCCGCGCCATTGCCAGGCGCTGCTTCTCCCCTCCAGAGAGGGTGTCCTCCCAGTTCTGCACCTGGTCCCAGCCCTTACCCCTGCACCAGGCAGCGACACAGGCTGGGCGCCAGACCAGCCACGTCATGATGCAGTGCCCGCAGGAGCATGCAGGCACCTGGCGCAATTGCCAGCTTGTGATTGCGCAGCACAGGAAGGAGTCCTGCTGGCCTGTCTACCGGCCATGCTCTAGCCAACTGATGCAGGCAGCACTCCCTCAGGCTGTAGCTGCCCCCATGTGAGCACCATGGCCTCCACAGGCAGTGCCACTACACAAAGAATTCGCACTGCTGACAGCACCCTACTGCCCCACAGGCCGCACAAGCCCTCCTGAGCAGGACCACTGCTGGCTAAACATTGAACACTGCTGCTCAATGCGCCTCCCAGCATTGCAGCTCCCCAGCTGGCAGCTGTGGAAGCCCCAGCAGAACGCATGACCACTGCCAGCCGCAACTGCTTGAAGGGTGCAGAGAGTGATGCAGCTCCAGATCTTACAGGCAGGACTGTTGGCAAGGAATGAAGCGCTCGGCACCTGCCCTTACCTGCCCAGAAGGTGGTCCAGCTCCACGGCTGACAGGCACTCTTCCAGCCGCTCCTCCATCACAGCACGGCTCATCCAAACGCCAGGCAGGTGCGCAAACCTGCAGCGCATGGGCCCGAGATTGACCAACTTGCTGGGGCAGGGGACCAAGTGCAGTGCAGGGCTGGTCTGTTCTGGCCACCATGCCTATCCCCCCTGGGGTGGGGGTCCAAAGCAGCACCCAGCAGCATGGAGACATCGTCTAATTTTAGCGATTGCCTGTCCATGCCGTGTGGACCTTCACGGCAGCCTGCCAATGCAGATGAGGCAGGGTCACTTCCGAAGCCACGTCTTCCATTTGATCAGTTTCCATCCTGGCCCCTTTTGCTGTACAGGTGTAGGGCACGGACCATGGTCAAGCCAAACACAGCTCCAACAACAACAGCGACACAGGTACTGCAGCTGCAACAGCACCAGCAAGCGCCGCGTGTTGAGCGCAATGCCATGGACACTCAGAGTGTGTTGCTGCACTCCATGACAGTGCAGCAGCTGCTGGGGTTCAAGGTGGCTCAGCTCCACCATGCAGCTCAGCTGGCACTGCCAGGCCTGTCTGCAGCACCTGGCAAGCTTACTTCTGGGGAGTCGCTTTGTGTGTGCATGCCCACACTGCCTGCGGCGGCTGAGTGTGTACCAATTGATGTGACAGCGCTTTCGGTACCACCTAGCTGCTTCATGCTCATCAGGACAGAAGCAAATAGCAGTGCACGACAGTGGGAAGCCCAACCAGGTGGCCTGCCAATTGATGCCCACACTGCGGGGGGTACAGCAGCTGGTCTGGCAGCAGGCCAGATGATGCAGCGGGGCAGGGTTTAGCCACCATGCCGAAGGAGGCGCCACATACCTTCAGCAGCATGAAGCCCCACCTTTCACGGGTGGCCTTGCCAGTGGTCGCCCACACTGCCCGTGGCGGCTGCGGGTACAGTAGCTGGTCCCGTAGTGACCCCGCCACCAGGTAGGGCTTCTGCGACAGGTAGAACATGCGCCCCTGGCCAGGGTACGTCACTTCACCACCCTGCAGTTGCAGATGGGTTTGTGGCCCTGCTGGCACCTGGGCGGTGCTCACATGCGTCCAAGCAGCCGCCATTGGCGCCACGCCAACGCATGCATCGCGAACCTGCCTCATCGGCACATTGACCTCTCCGCCCCCCATGTGGCTGTGTGCTCATGCAGTTGTGTGCTCATGCAGCACCTGCACAGCTGTCTGTCTCCCTCAGGCATAGACAGCTGCAATCTGTCTGTAAACAGGAGCACTGCCATGGGTTGAGTCTGCAACTGCCTATCTGCAGCGCCCACAGCCCGCCAGCACCCAAGAAAGGAGGCAACTGCCAGCCAGCAGCAGCTAACACACGGCGCCTCAACAGCAGCGGCTACAGCCTCGCCAGCACACAAGAAATGAGGCAACTGCAAGGTAGCAGCAGCCGATACAGGGCGCCTCACCAGCAGCGGCCACAGCCCTGCTAGCACACGAAAGAGGGAACTCTTGCCGCTGCCGTTGGGCCCCATGATCATCACAGACTCCCCACGGTTGACCTGGAAGGTCAGGTCGCGAACCAGGGGTGTGCCGTCTGGAGCATTCAGCGCCACCCTGTAGCAGCCAACAAGTGCATCAGGCAGCTTCACTGCGCCATGCAGCTGCACATTGAGGGCCACAATGCAGCGGCCAGCAGCCATGTCAGGCCAGTCCAGCCCCTGCCATGCAGCTGTCCACATGGATGACGTGCTCTGGATCCTCTAGTCTTGGTTCACATCTTTTGCATCTCAGCCTGCTCGATCTGGACGCACAGCATGCCCTGATGGCCTCTTGCACTTGCACAGTCCAAGTCAGGGCAACATATAAGCAAAGACAGGATAGTGCACAGTGTATTGAGTCTGCACCGCAGGCAGGCCAACTGCAGTGCACACGTCCAAACTGTAGTATGAAGGCACCTGTCCCAACAGACACTGCATGCCAATGTAACTCACACAGTCGTCCAGGCTGAGTGCCCACCTGTTGACAACCTGCCTTCCTGGTGCACAGGCTTGAGCAAGTCTGCATGGTGCCCGCTCAGCAGCTTTGTGTCAAGCCCTGCAACAGCTTGTGTCTCTAGTGACTGCCCACCTGTCAAATTTGACAACCTCCCCCTCGTGCCTCTCAGGCTCAGGTATGTCGGCGTCTGCACTCAGCTCGCAGCTGCTCACATTGCGGAGGTACAGGTCGCGGTGGGTGGCGATGATATCCCCCACGCTCAGCTTCTGCACCTGCTCCAGCAGCTCGGCCACACGGCTAGTGTGCCCTGCCAGACCTGCAGCAGGCAGCCACTGAGGGATCATGCCTGTACCAATAGTAAAACAAGCAGTCCACTGCAACCAGGCGACTGCTGGGGGTGAGCAGGCCTGTCTGAATGGGCCGTCATAAAGAGGAATGATAATACTCCTTCATTTTGGCTCTAGCGTCTCAGTCATGTGGGTGGCGTGCCTTGCCAGCCCTGTAGCAGGCAGGCACAGGGTGTCGGCGGGCAAGGGGTATTGATCGTGCACCCCACTGGCTACGCAAGTGGTGCGCGTCTCCAGCCCTGCAGCAAGCAGGCACAAAGGATCAGACCTGTGCCAGACAAGCACAAAATGAAGACACTGAGCCAGGCGCTCCTAGGCGTGCACAGGTATTATTGAGGGCCAGGAGGAGGGGCCGACAACAGTAGTGCCTCCAGTGCGCACCAGCAGCTCAGCCATGTGGCTGGGGCACCTGCCAGCTTGCAGAGGGCCAGCAGTGTACTTGCTAATGATTGCAAAGCAGATGTTGAGACATACATTGGTGCCCACAAGCCCTGCAGCTTGATGATGCAGATGCTGGACCCACGCTTGGAGCAGGCAGGCAGCAGGAGGCAGGCAAGATCAGGCGCAGAGGCCAGCGCTTTGGGTCAGGGGTCTGCCTCATCCAGCACATCCGCAGCAGGCGCCGCTGCTGACCTACAGCTGGCAGTGTGCTCACCTGTCACGCGCTTGTACACCAGCACCAAGTCACCAACACCCCTGCAGGCACACACTGCGTCACTACCAACACAGCGATCTGAATACCCAGCTACAGTTTTGGCAGATACAGCATATTGCCATGCAAACTCCTCACCTGGAGGTGTTCTGAAGCAACCTCATGGATCTGATGTAGTCCTGCAGTGTAGGCAGCACCCTGAATGCAATCTGCCTATGCAGATGCGTGAATGACGCGATGTCGCAGCGTTTCCTTTGCACGAGCAGTGTGTTTGCCCCAGATCTGCAATTGTGGTACGCAATCATGCCAGAAGACAGCAGGCCTGGGCAGCCCACAGCCTCCAGACAGACGCCAGGCAGCTCCCCATGGCGCAACCTACCTGGGTTATATCGGCCTGTGAACCCCGCTGGGACGGGTCCTTCAAGTAGATGGGGACAGCATATACTAAAAGAGCCACCACCGATGCCAGGTCTGCAACAGGGGCATTTGTAAGTGAGAAGCAAGCGCTACAGCAGGGGCAGTTTTAGGTGAGCAGCCAATGCTCCAGCAGGCTGTGTTTAAGGCTGTGTTTGAGGCTGTGTTTGACGCACTCCCACAAAGCAGCAATGCAGCAGCAGATCGAGAGCTCAACTCTGCAAGGAGCCTGGCAGCACATGCAGCTGGAACACTCACATTTTGTGGCGTAGCCATCTGCCACCTGTGGCCAGACACGCAAGCTCTGTCAGGTCTGTGGAGGAACTGAATTCTGGCAATGCAGGGGGGACACCAGCACAGGAACACCTGCTACCCACACAGGAACACCTGCTACCCACACAGGAACACCTGCTACCCACAATGCCAGCCAGGAGCAGAACATGCACCTCTTGCACAGCCCCATCATGAGTACAGGCCAGCAAGTACAGGGTATGGCCCCTCAGCACCTGCTCACCTGTTGTAGTGCCAGCAACCAGCAGCGACAAGGCAGGCACTCTCATCACAGGCTCACCTGCTGCACAAATCGCTGGAAGGCCGACAGCTTGTTGTGGCGCAGCAGACGGTAGAGGTGGGAGTTGAGAATAAGCTGCTCTGCAGCCCCCGAAGGGGGGTCGTTGTAGGCCACCTCCTCTGCGTGGCTCACCAGCCTCTGCGGCACAATCCCAACAAAATGACTGAAACTCTAGACTTGGTGGACAGCAAGATCTGTAATTCCATCTGCACAGCAAATGCACAGAGATCCTCCTCAGCGGGGCAGACCAGCCTCTGCAGCGCAGGGATGACACGCCTTCTGGGCAGGCAGACCATGCAGTGCCTTCCACCGCTTGAAGTGCAGAAGCATCCTGTCTTGGCATGCCTGACCAGCCTCTGCAGTGCACATTGCACAGAGGCAGCTGGGACCAGTTTTGGCAGGCCCAACCATATGCCACGCCCCAGGTAAAGCAACTCCAGCTAGTCACCCTGTGTGCATATGCGGTGCTTGCAGTGCCTTAAGGACCAGGCTGGCCACAGTACAGCAGAGTAAAGATGCGAGGCAGCAGACAGCCCCTGACCAAGGACCTTTCACAATGTTGCAATCATACACAAGGAACGACTCGTCTCCCACATGACAATGGCCCTTCCGAAAGCCTGTGAGCCACACGGCCCACCTGGTGCGCCTGGCGGAAGTTGCCTGACAGCCCTGCCTCCTGGGCAGTCATGAGGGCCAGGGGTGGGCTCAGCCGCCGCAGCACCAGTGCCGCCAACAGGTAGTATGAGTACAGTCCCATCTGCCCGCGGTAGCCCATGACAGCAGCCAGGCTGCGCGTGAAGAGAATCACATCCAACAGGGGCTGCACACAGCGAGGCAAGTCTGCTGGCGACTGCATTGTTGCCTGCACAGCTTGTTCCTGGGACTGCTGGTCCAGACCCCAAACTCTGAGAGCGGGCAGGGAGGTGGCAGTGGAGTGGCAGCATGAGTTCGTGGCCGACCAGTGAACAGAAGTGTGGTTGCAGCAGAGACCCTGCAGTGGCTTGATTATGCTGGGTGGAGATGGCACTGTGGGTGCTGCAGAGTCTAGAAGGGATGTGTTGACAGCTGCAAGACAACTTTTAACAGATGCAGCGACAACCTGGAGAGGGAGCTCCAACTCTACTAATTGGAAAGCAGCATGAGCTCTGTCACCAAGACCATATACCTGTTCACCTTAAAGGTGTAGCTGTACAGCTCGCTGATGGCAAAGCTGAACTTCTCCACATCCTCTGTGATCCTGTGGAAGCATGGGCAGGGCAGCACAGGGCCGGTTGCAAGGGGTGTGTGAGGCAGGGGCAGGGGCAGCTTGAGCCTCTATGCATGCATTGCGGCTCTTAGGCAGGGAAGGGAGGCAGTCTTTCTGTCTGTGCACACATACAGTACATCCCTGAGGCAGGAGCAGGGGCACCTGAGACTTCTGCATGCAGGCGACAAAGCCTCCCAGAAACAGGGTGGATCCCGCACCTCTGGTCTGCATTGGTCAGCCCTCCCAGGGTGCTGGCTGCGTAGTAAGCCCTGTATGAGCAGTGCATAATCATGAGCCCAGCAGACTCATGACTGGCAGCAATACAGGGAGTTGTGAGCAACAAGGTGCAGCTGCCCCGCCCTGCTTCTGTATCATGCCTCACACGATGCGACAGGGCTGATGTGATGCGTGGCAGGGGGATGTTGTGCTGCACCGGTGTGAACGCAGAGGAGCTCAGGCATATGGAGCATCATGCAGCTTGTATCTCCACATGCTACAAAGTCGAGGTGCACCCCAGTGTGCCCATAGTGCACCTGTTGGTGCAGTACTGCTCATGCAAGTGGTGGGTGAGCCGCCGCTGGAAGGCAATTTGTATCCTCTTCTGCATGTACTTAAGGCCGCTATTCACCACGGCTGCTGGAATGGCCACGCCTGCAAAGGCTGCCAAGCCACGCGCAAAGCGCTCGAAGTTCTGCAGGGGCAGGATGGACTCAGCTGCGCAGGTCTCAGCAGCCCTGCCGGAGCTGCAGAAAGGGACAAATGAGCAGGGGATGGGAGCAGGTTAGCGCATGAAGGGCTCTGATGGTTCTGCAGATGCATAGCTGACACTCTGAGGTACCGCCGCAAGCCTGCAGCAGGCCACCGGCTGGAGCAATACAAAAGTGCACAAAGTTGACAGGGACTTACAGCAGTCGTCAGATGTTGCCTTGCCAAATCAATGCTGCTATCAGCCCAGCTAAGTGACCGACATGCAGAAATGTACCAGGTGATGTACTTGGAATGTGTGCAAGCATCCCCTGTACCTGAGCAATGAGGTGCCGGCCGGCCCGAGCCTCAATCTTGGAGATGTGGTCTGTCAGCCAGGTTCTGGACACCAGCAGGACGCCCTGGATGGCTATGAGGCCAGCCTCACGTGAGAGGAGCCCGGGCACGCAGCTGCAAGCAGCAGGGCACTTGCTTGTCAGGTTGTGCAGAAGAAGTTCCTGCCAGTAACGAGGCATGGTGACGCCTTTGAAGGCCACAGGACGACCTCTCATGAGAGGAGCCCAGGGACAGTGTCAGAGACATCCTCAGGTCAGGCTGTCTCTCCTGATAAGGTCATGGGAGGCCCAGATGCATGCACAGCTGCGAGCAGCGTGAGATGTGTTGCGTGCACGGTTCAAGCAACGTACGTTGCCTCCAATGTAAGGGCAGTCTTGGGGGAGAGTAGCTCTGCAGCAATGCTGCAGGCAGCAAAACACACGCTGCATGTCAGGCTGTGCAGTGCAACACATGGCCGCTCCGGAAGGCTGAGGGCCAGACCTGCAAGACACATGTCCTATAGGCAGCTTCAGCACATGTCGCACACGTCCATTCATGCAGTGGAGCGCCTCCCCTTCAGGCAGGCTACGCCGCCGAAAGTGAGAATTTGCTGCCCCTGGCAGAGGCAGCCTCCATGTGCGACCGTTCAACAGGCAGAGTTCAGCCGAACAGCGTGAGCCAGGGCGCTTGATGCGTTCAAGATGTGTTGTCAGTTGCCAGCTGAGCTTGCACACCCTCTTCAGCTGTAAAGTTTGAAGACTTCGAAGGCCACGCACCAGGCCAGGATGCAGTGCAGGTTGTGCTGGATGTGCCGCTCAAAGAAGGCCAGCTTGAAGTGAGTATGCTGCAGCTGAGTGCTCAGACATTGCAAGGTGGCATCTCCTTCTATTACAGAGGCCGTCTGAAGTGGCAGTCTGTGTTGGCGGGACAGCCAGCACGAAGAAAGAGGGGCAGCTCTTGAGGCTGCAAGCCATACTCACATGGCCAGGATTCGCTGCAGGCGCTTCGCAAAGACCTTGTCCACTGCAACCTTGGGCTTGCGGGCCCCCTTGCGCCCCTTCTCCTGGGTCTGCGTGCACAGTCGGAGTTGCTCCTTCTGAGCTGCCGCTATCTGTGCCCGCAAATGCTTCCCTCCCCCAACAGCAACACCTCCCAGCAGGATTGCCACCTGGACGGGCAGCAGTAGTCCCTGACTTTGGGGTGCTGACATGTCTGCAGAAGAGTTTGCATCAACACCCTGATAGAGCTGATGACATGTCAGCATCTGAAATGTACATCATCAAATACAATTGTAACAACAGATGTCCAGCATCTGCGACGCACTGCCAGCTTTCGCTTCTGGCTCTGATCCATGTGCTGGAGCAGGGCGAAACCCATGGTGGCCTGGCTGTTGTTAATCTGCTGATCAAAGTGCAGATCAAAGCCGGAGACTTGACGAGCTGGCTTGCATTGTGGCTTGCAGTTGCTGTTTGACTAGTATCACCTCAATGGTCAACTCAAGCTGCAACTTCCGAGAGGGATGCTGGAGCCATGAGCACTTCAAAGAAGCTGAGGTTCAGGACCGAAAGCCTGCATGCCCCTGAACAACCCTTTGTTGTGGCAGGTGCTCCCTTGGTTGCAGACTCTGCCAACCAGCAAAACGAGCAGGCCAATACAACAGGAAAGCCCCTCCGAAGCGACACCTTCATTCAGCGATTCTTCAGGCCTCTGTGGGGCTACCAAGCCCTGCATGGTGAGATCTGGGCTCGTTTTCACATTCCACATTGCAGGCCTGACTCCCTGTTATCATGCAGACCCTGCTGCAGATGCCAACACTGCTGGCAGCCCATCTGACGACCAGGCCCGCCTTCTGCAAGTATCCCAGCAGGCAGCCACCTCAGGTGCCGGCATCACCCGCGGTAGTTTTGAGGACACAAGGTCAGCCTTTGAGATCATTCCAGAGAGCGTGGCAATTTTCTGCATGCCGGCAAAGAACGCTGGCATGCAGGCCCGCCCGTACATCAGTGAAGCTGGTGTTCAGACCACTGAGAGTCATTGGCCAAGCAGGACACATGCACATGCACACATCAGCCATGCACACATCAGCCATGCACACATGGTCCAACTGTACGGACTCTGCCACACTGCAGGACCAGCCCAGCTGGCCCTGCACCCAGCGGCCTCTCCCGCGGCGAGTCAGTCTTTGAGCGGATCTGGGGCTCGCCGCAGTCCAGGCAGGCAGACGAGCGCACAGATGCAACTCCCCGGGCCGAGGGCGGCAAAGGCAGGCTGGATGAAGGAGAGGCTTGCCCGCCAGCAGCTGCCCTGCTGGTCAGAGGTCGCCCACAGCAGGTGAAGCCCTTCTCAGAGCCCTGGCCTCGTACCCATGTTGTGTGGTGTGCAATCGCCTTTTAAACGATCTGGAGCTGATGCTGATGGAAGCCTTGATCCGTGTCAAGACCAGCTTGTAGGCCAGGAATGGAGCTGCAAGACTCTGCTGATGTTTGCTTGCAGGGCCCCTCTGTAACAGACCAGTTGGCGCAGCAGCTGCGCTTTGAGGCGACAGCCCTAGGCTGCCCCCGCCCGACGCCTGCCCGACAGGCAGCTCAAAGCCAGGGTCAGAATTCAGCAGAGCAATGGGGCCTGTATGTGGACATGAAGCCAGCTGGAGTCCCTGCAGGCCAGCTCAACAAGCTGGAGCAGCGCCTGGCAGCAGCCTCCAAGGAGCAGCAAGCAGGTAGGGGCCTTGCTTTGCTGCTGGTTGCCTCAGCAGACTGCAGGTGTGGGCCTCGCTTTGCTGCTGGTTGCCTCAGCAGACTGCAGGTGTGGGCCTTGCTTGACTGCTGGTTATCGATCAGCAAGCAGATGGGCGCTCCTGCTCGCTTTTTCTTTGTGAAGGCAGCAAGCAGACAGGGTCTGGTGTTCGGCTGCTGCTTTTGGCAATCAGCAAAATGGCCCTGCCTGGCAGCTGGACCCTGTGGCAGTCAGCAGGTTTGGGCCCTCTTGGACTGTGTTGGTCTGACCACCAATGCACAGAGCTGTTGCTGTGTACCCAATTCATCTTCATGATCCCCCTACATGCACAGCTCACATGCACAGCGTCCAGCACAGGTTCCTCGGCTCATGCAGGTTGCTACTTATTCTGGGCTAGCCAGCAGTCAGTCTTTGAGGCCTTTGTGCAACGCGTATGCAAGCCTAAACCCTTGGCTGGCCGCCCTGCAGGTCAGGCAGGCGCTGAGTGGCTGGACGCTGATGGCTTGCTTAGCCTTCCCACTAATGCAACAGTGGTGAGCAGATGAGGGCAAGCAGTGGCAAATGCACTGTCCAATCTGGCAGTCTGCAGACCCTGAGCGGAAAGCCCTGCTGCACGAGTCAGTGCAGCAGTCCGTTGCATTGTGTGCAGCAGAAAGGCCTTACAGCAAGCAGTATGTGCATGCACTCATGTGCCTCCCAGCAAGCTGCTTGATGCAGGACCTGCGACAGCGCATCTATCGGCCTCTGCAGCCGCTGCCCCAGCACCTGCACACGGTGCTGGTACCCTCCAGTGCCAGCAACCTCGGGGGTAGCATCCGGCAGGCTTTCCGCCTGGACATCGCAGTCGGTCAGCTGGAGTTTGCAGCGCACCCCCTCATGCCGCAGGAGCAGTGGCTGGTGAGTGATGGAGGAGTGTTGGACAGACATGAGACACCTGTCAGGCACTTGAGCTACATGTCAGCTATGCCAGAGGAGCTGATGCCATCTTCCATGCCCCTGCAGGCTGCTAGCCTCTTCAGGAGTGTTCGCGACTTCAAGCGCCGGGGAGCGGCTGGCCTGCTGGCCCTGTACACCGGGCGCCTGGCTGCGCAGCAGAGGGCCCTGCTTGCGGCGCGGGAGGAGGTCTTTGCCATCCCAGAGGATGCTGTAGCTGCTGAGGCTGCCCATGTTGTTGAGAGATGCACCCAGCTGGAGCTGGAGGTTAGCTGAAGCCTGTCTGCGCCAGAGACTCAGCACGGGGCTCTCCCCCGTCTTGCTGGCCGGGGGCAGGGTGACCCTGCATGCACCCAGGTGCCTCTCCCTGGGTCAGCAGCCGCCTTGGGTCGGCCCCAGGTGCCTTGTGCTCCATTCCAGAGCTGGCCTCAGCCTGCTGTGCCACCAATCTGCTGGCACAGTGCAGATGCAGGGTGCTCCTCCATCACCTTCCGGGCGCATGAGCATCAGCCGCCACGTGACCATCAGGGCGTTGGCATAGTATCATACATCTGCCTCCTCCCCCAACTGCACTGTGGCATACCAGACGGCAAGACTGACAGACATGTGCCTCAACATTCCATTGTCCATCAGTCTGCCTGCAACTTGCGCTGTGCAGGTGGCTGCAACCCGCCAGATGCTGAAAGAAGAGGAGATGGGCAGGCTGCAGGCGCTGCAGATCATGCAGGGCATCGCGCAGCAGTTGCAGCAGCAGCGCCAGGACCAGGGCTTCAGCCTGACCTCAGTCAACCTGAGGCTGCAGCAGTGTGGGGCCAGCATGGCGCCAAATGGGCAGCTGGTGAGAGCTGTGCGACTTCAAATTGTGCTGTGCCACTTCAAATTGTCAAATTTGCTGACGCATTCAGTGGATGGCGGTGCACTTAGCTTGGATTGGCCTTCCACCGGGCATGATTGTGCCGGCAGCGCCGCTCAGTTGCTAGCGCTGCTTAGCTCAAGGTCAGGGCATTGTGCAGGCCATGGCCTATTCGGCAGAGCTCTGCAGGTTGTAGCTGTGTGACCCTTACACTCAGATGCTGCATACATGCTGCAGGCCGAGCCAGAGGATGACAGAGCTCACCTGAGCTGCGCACACTGCTGTGTCATGTGTTGACTCACATGCTGTGTGTGGTTCATGCCCCTGGCAAGGGTCATTTTGGGCAGGCCTCATACACATTTCCAACAACTCCTCTCCTAGTGCGGTGTGTGCTGCAGGCTGAGGCGGAGGATGCAGAGGTCAGGCGTGCTCTGCAGGCTGCCGAGGCTGAGGCTGTGGCCGGCATGCCACCGCCCCCAGTCAGCCTCCAGGAGCTGCTGCCAGAGCAGGGCGCCTTCAGGCTGCAGCGGGTGGAGTGCACGTGCGCGGCGCACGCCAGCCTCAGGCGGCAGCTGCTGGCTCGCCTGCAGGTCCTGCAGGACAGGCTGACGGCAGATGAGCAGGACGAGGTGTGCAGCCCAGAACTGGGCATGGCCTGCTGGTGTGACTGCCCTAGAGGCAAGTGCCGTGGGGGATAACTGCTGAGTGAGTGAATCAGCCAAGGTGGGTGTCTCGGCTCTGGCACCTTGCAGGCGCAGCCGGACGGGCTGTCTGAACATGAGCAGGCTGAGGTATGCGATCCGAGCCTTGGCATCTGTCTTCTGATGTCACTGCAACAGAGGCCATGGCCTGGGAATGCAGTGCAGGACAAGCTGTCAGCGAGTGAGATGATGGGTGTTCCACCCCTGGCACCTTGCTGCATCATATGCACAGGGGCAGGGAGTAGGGCTGTCGGCAGACAGGCAGGACGAGGTTTGCTGCCCCAGCTCTGGCCTCCTTCTGTCTGCTATTGCAAGTGCTCAAGCACAGCACTGCAAGACAAGCTGCAGTTGGGCAGGTCAGATTGGACCCGCCTGCCCTTGTGCCACTTGTGCTCCGTGCATCCCCTCCTGCGTGCTGTTGCCAGGTAGTCCATGCTGTTGGTCAAGTCCCACTCTGTGGACATGCTTGACCTTTGCAAGTCATCTGGCCCTTTTGCCTGACAGCGTCTGCTGCTCTGTGAGCTTGACTGTCAGTGCCTCATCGGCAAGTAGCTCGACTTCTACTTGCCCTTGACAGCCTCAAGACTGCTTCATGTCATGTTTGTCTGCTGCTTGTTTGCAGGCCATCCTGCAGGTTCAGGACCAGCTTGAGGAGTTGGGGCCATGGCCTACCAGGGTCCACATCCCTGCTAACAGCCCCATTCGGCAGGCAGCACTGGCGGCCAGGCAGGTCTGTCCCGCACGATGTGCCGCACTCCAGCAGGAGGGCTGCCACCATTGCCACTGCACACTGCTGCCTTGTAAGGCTGCATCTGCACCCTCATTTCCGGTAGGGCTGCACCAACTCTGCGAGCCCCTCCCTGTCAGGACGGCCTGATGCTGTGCCTTTCTCAGGCTGAGCCGCAATTGCAGAACTCGATGGAGCCCAGGCTGACATATTGCTTTTGCAGGCGGCTGGACTGCAGACCCAAGCTGGCATGCATGCTGACACATGCGCTGCTGTGCAGGCTGAGCCACAGCCCCAGCCACAGCTGGAACCTGTCCTGATATCGCAGCCTCCCCCCTCAGCCCAGGCCCTGCTGACAGCCCTGCCCCCCGCAGAAGCTGCCTTCATGCAGAAGCTCAGCAAGCTGCAGTATGTTGTCAAGCTGTTCATCAATGGGCATGAGGTCGGCGCAAGCCGGGCCACGCACCTGCGCCATGACTTCACTGCCCAGTTCGATGACATCTTCAGGTTGGGCGCACTGCATTCTTAAGCCTCCCAATGCTCATTGGGCTTGCTTTGGCCGAGTCCACAGGACTGTAGAGTCCTGACTTGGAAATAGGGCTCTTGCTGGACATCATGCTTATGGTGGGCTGCAGGTGAGAAGGGCTTTGCTGTGGCGACTGGACCATTGGCTTGATGTGGACTTGTGTGGATTCAAGAGTACCTCGGATAGGCCTCAAGCGCTCAGCTTGCCCCTTTTCCCCCCTGCAGCATGGCAGTGGTGAGGTGGCCCCAGTCCCTGCAGCTAAAGCTGTACGAAAGGGGAGCCCTGCGCGACACCCTTGTTGCCCAGCTGCAGCTCCTGGTGCCGGGCCATGCGGGCCGCCTTCCAGCAGATGCTGCCCCTGTGGCGTGTGAGTGGACATCTGCAGGCAGCTTCACGCCCCGCTGGGCAGCAGAAGGTGCTCAAGTCTGCTCACACCTGTGTGTTGTCAGGGAGCACGTTGGTGCACCAGTGGTGGGCACACAGTGGTCCTGCGAGAGCTGCCTGCGCCTGGGCTGATACCCGAGGGACATGAATGGTCGAGAGGCTGTCCAGCCCAGCTTCTCTGCTGGCACTGGTACCATGCCAGCCTTGTCTCACCTGCATGCAGAGCCGTGCCCTGCACCTGCAGGCCCTGCACGGCCAGAAGAGGTGCAGCCAGCTGTCAGCGTCCTGCACACCAGCGGGACATTGTATGTGCAGAGCGGGTGGCTGGGGGCCGTCCAGGGGGACAGCCTGCTGCAGCTCGGTGCAGCCCATGCCCCGCCAGGATTGACAGGCGTAGCTGCGCCCAGCGACCGCCAGCAGGCAGGGGCGGGGACCTCTCAAACAGGCATCATTGATGGTCAGGGATGTCCTTCAAAGCAGGCTGCGCGCGTCCTGATGCCCCCGCAGCCGCCGGCCGGCAAGATGCAGCACCTGAGGGCTGCGGCAGGCATCCAGGCTGGCCAGGTGGGCTGCCTGCCATTTTGCTGCGGTCAGACTCCAGCCTGCGAAGGTCCTGAAGCGTGTACAATATGGCCCTGTAGCCCAGGGCGCCTGTGACGCATCGCACGATGCGGGGGGTTGATGAAAGTCACAAGACCTGATGCCCCCCCGTCTGTCAAACTGCTTCAGATCAAACATCTGAGACCTGCCGCATGTATGGCATCTGTCATCATGCAGACCTTAGCCTTCTGTTCAGGTGTCTGCGCTGGCGCTTCAGAAGTGGCTGCAGCGTGCAGCAATTGACCCGAACGACCCTTCCAATGCCTCTCTGATCAGCCTGTTGAAGCTGCAACCTGCACAGGCAGCGGCTGGATTCGCCACAGAGAGGAACCCGGCAGGTGTGACTGTCTTGAGCACTGTCGGCAATTCTGGCAGCGGAGGCCAATCCACTATCTGCCTGGCATGCAGTGCCATGGACGGACAGCAGGTGCAGCCAGATTTTCAATAGATAAGAGGTGCCTGCCACATTTGTGCATTTCATCCAAGGCTAAAAGGAGAACTCTGCGCCATACTAAACCTCTGGACCTATGTGTGGGTGATGGATTTGCAGCTGGCAATGCATGCTCTGACAGGGCCCACAAGTGTGCGGCAACAGAGCCTTCAAGTGCAGCACCACATGACTGCAGCCGGTGCTGCAGGTGGGCTGTCTTTGATGGTGAAACCAGAGCTGGCCCTGCATGGCAACCAACTGGCCCGCAAGCGGGCTGCATTTGTGCGCAAGCGCTGGGACAATCGGCCTGCTGAGGGTGGGCTCCAAACAGGTGACTATCAACTTTTCTAGAAGCTCAGGCCATGCAGCACCCTGTCCACAAGCCGAGGCATGCAGTGCTCCTCACAAGACCAGGGGCAAGCGTTGCTGCCTGGCACCTGATGGCTGCTGCAAACAGCCTGGTCAGGCCATGCAGCACGCCCATGGCGCTTGTCACAAGCCAAGCCAAACACTGCTGGCTGCGATTTCAGACGTGACTGAAGCTGCATGAAGCCTGCCCAAGGCACATAGCATTGTTGTGGTGCCTGACGTTTGTAGGCATGCCCCCTCGCCGTGGCACCTCAAATGAAGACATTGCTGGTCACTGCTTGGTACCCCTGTCTCTCCTTAAGGCCCACATCTGTGATTCTGCAGGGGAAGAGGCGCCCCTGGTGGTTCCCCTTGCCCCCCGTGACATCACCCAGCACAGCCTGACCCTCACAGACTCCCTCTCTGATGAGACAATTGCCTCGTGAGTCTGCCTTTTAGACACCATGTGGCTGAGCAGCCTGCCTCCTGCAGCAATGTGCTTTCTGCCCTGCAAATGCACAGGGGCACTAAATCCCTCCGTCTGCTCCGGTCAATTGCACCAATGTGTGCTTGCCATCAGCAGCCCAGAGGGCTAGTGTAGGCAGCTTGCTGACAAGGTGCTCAATGTTTGGCCCAGCTGCAGCTGGCTAGCATTCTGGATGCTACAGGCCTTGCATGTGAGACTCTTGTGTCTACATAACCTGCATGTGTCCCCAGGACCCTCGAGGGTTGCGCCCTGTGCCTGCAATGCTGCAGGTGCAAGCAGAGTTGTGCATAGCCTGTCTGCAAGAGACGCTTGTGCGTCCGGAACCCTCAAGGCTGCTTTCAGTGGGACTGCACCGGTGCAGGCGCAAGCTGGGCAGTGAGTGGGCGCAGCGACAGGAGCGAGCCCTTCGCTGGCAGCAGGGACCTGTGGCACAGGCCATTCGGGACAGGGAGCAGCGAATAAAGGTGGGTACTTGGCTGGGTCCTTCTTCTCTTACTGTGGCCGACAAGGAGGGTGCTTGACTGGGCCCTTGACTTTGCTGTTGCCATTCCAGGGCGCCTCCCTGCCTACCTAGGGGTTGCACTGGCCGCAACAATGATTTGCTCTAGCCGCCTCATGTTTTACAACGATTGCCACCTGCTATCCACTGCAGACGAGTGGACTCAAAGTTCGCTGCTGTGCAGGAGTACGCGCTGCACATCCGCAGCTTGGCTGGCCATCGGGCTGCTGGGGCCAGGCGCCGTCTGCGCCGAGAGGATGTGGTGCGGGATGTACCCATGCCTGCCCTGCACCTGGATGCAGGTGGAGCGGCCCAGGCTGTGGCAGCCCTGCTGGCGCCCCGCCGTAAGCTCAGGCCACGCCGCAAGCAGGTGAGCCAGCAGCGCCCACTGCAGATGCAAACCCAGCAGTGCCTCACAGGGCTTGAAGGCATATGTTGGTGTCCGCCAAAGATCTACTGGAGGCAGCTGATGTCTGCTCAGCTGGCATGATGTGAGCTCATGGCAGACGGGGGGCCAAGAAAGGACTCCAGGTGGTGCTGTTGCTGCTGCAGGGTGCAGGTGCTGCACACAGTGCTTAAGCCTTGTTGCTGTGGCTAAGGGATCAGTGATAGAGCCCCTAGTGCTGCCCTTGCTGTAGGTCCAGGTACTGCACACAGTGCCGCCGATGTGTGAGCTTCTGGTCACCATCCAGAAGGCTGCCAATCTGCCTGCCCGCCAGGCTCAGGCATCAGGCAGCCCTGCTGATGCTGAGGCAGGAGCTGGAGCGGGTGCTGGCCTGCACGATGCGGCCTTTGGCCCTGATGTAAGGTGGGTGTCAATGCTGCTGTGCTTGAGGTGATCTGGCAGCCGGCCTGCCTGCCACCCACTAGCGCCAGGCAGCCCTGCTGCTGTTGAGGCTGGACCAGGTGCTGGCCAGCATGGTACAGCCTTTTTGGCCTGATGTAGGGTGGGTGTAGACGTGCTTCTCAATTAATCCTGGCAGCTTGTCACACAGGCTCGATCTGAGCTTCAGTGCCAAGCTGAGCTCAGCCTATATTGTGGTGCCCTTGTGCTGCTCACGCAGGTGCTGAGGACCAGCGCCGAGCAGCTATAATTTGATAACATGTCACAAACATTGCTGAGGCTGTGTCACATGCAATGTTCCAGCAACGGCTGCCATGTGTGCAGTGCTGGTGTACTCTTTCTCACAGGGCTGCTGCCTGTGTGAGTGCAGGGCCAAGGCACTGACTCCCCTTCATGGAGGGCTGCGTCCCACAAGTTCAGGCTGTACTGTGTCTGTTTTGCAACTAACAAACAGACAGATGTGCTTGCAGGCCGGAGGCATTGGGTCCTTTTGTGGAGCTGTGCTTCCAGGGAACTGTGCAGCGCACGCACACCGCCGAGGGATGTGCCCCCCTGTGGAACGAGCACTTTGTGCTGCCCTACCAGCCCACTTCAGGGGAACTGGGGCCCAGCATGATGGAGGAGGTGAGGGCACCATGGATGATCACAGCTGGTGTCAGTGGCAGCAAACCTGTGAGCAGCGGTGCAAAGTGGGGCAGCAGTGTTCACAGCTGGTGTCTGACGCTGGGTGCAGCACACCTGTGGGCAGTGGTGCAGGGCAGCTGATGGCACAGCTGCTGACTGCATGTAACTGGATGGCGTCACACTGCTGTGGGTAACTGCCTGCGTCTCCATGCAAGCCAAAACCCAGCAAGATGATCAGGTCAGGACCCCATGCCAACAGCTGGTGCTTGCAGCACTGGCCACCTGCGCTGGCAGCTGCTGAATGCAAACCTTGCACTTGCGCATGTTATTGTGAGGCAAGCCTTTTGACATGCTCAAGAAGCATGCCTGGCAGCAAGTTTGGTGCCTCTCAGGCGGACAAAGGATGAGGTGGTGCTCAATTCGCTTGTGTGTTGGATGAGCTGGTGCAGGCCTCATCCAGAGGCATAAATCAGGTCATTGCTCCCTGCAGCAGATCTAATGCCTCATATGAACATGATTAGAGATGGTGCTCCATGAAGCTGAAAGCTGGAGGAACCTCATCCAAAAAGCAAAGTTCCAGTCCCTGCAGCAAGCCAGGCTGCTGTGTGCGATTAACAGGCAGGCTGCAGCAGTCTTTGACTGGTATGCTCTAGAGGCCTCTGAAGGCCTCACATCATTACTGGCCACAGCATGTCAGAATGTTGTCTGCAGACGCGGGATGAGCTGGTGCTCAATGTCTTTGATGAGCTGGTGGAGGCCTCACCCAGGCAGGCTGGTACTGGCACCCAGCGCTGGGGCAAGCCGCACTTCTCCCTGCCCCCTGCAATCCTGCGCATGGGGCAGACTGGCAGCGGGGCACCAGGGGAGCAAGAGGAGGAGCCCCAGGTGGTGTACCGGTGAGCAGTCCTCTGCTCGTCTGGACCTGGCTGCCACAGTTTGCCATAATGGTGTTGTAGCTTTACCCAGGCCTCCCAGCCTGTTGCAGTGCGTCCCTGGCCAGGTGCCATCGTCGCATGGGCGGTGGCAGTGCCCTGGGCATCTTTCCCACCAAAGCACCAAGAATTGGCGGCCTACAGGCGGCCGAGGTGCAGGCGCGTGCTGCTGCAGGGGCCGCCACTGTATGTGATGCCCTTGAGTACTGCCCACCACAGGCAATGCCTGGAGGGCTTTGCGCCTGATGGCAGCTCACATCGACAACTGCTGCTGCAGGCGCCACTCCCCTGCGGCACTTGTTGCGGTTCCAACACCGCATGTGCAGCCTGTAGGGCGTGGCCACTGGTGTGCTGCTGCAGGGCCCGCCACATCCCGGGACAATGCAGGGCGCCACAGGCAGCCTGGATTAGCCTCTCAGAGCAGATGGCTGATCTGGGAGAGCATGCTCCTCACACCCCTCCCCAGCACAGTGCCGCCAGCTCCCTGACCTCGATGATCCTTGCTGCAGAGGCCGCCACTTTCTGGGGTGCCTGCGGCTGAGCGTGGCCGCCCTGTACCAGCTGGGGTCCCTGCAGGGCAGCATGCACCTGCAGGCCCCCACAGTGGCCCCCGGATACGACAGCAGCAGGGCAGCCACCCCCATGCTGAGCGTGCACGTCAGCCTGCGGCCGCCGCTGCTGAAGCTGCCGGCCCCTCTGCCAGAGGCAGGCAGCGGAGAGCAGGCCAGCCTTGCGCAGCATGCTGCCAGGTAGGCACTCGTCAGGCTGGCCCAGCTATCTGGCCTCGTGCTGACTCCAGCTTGGATCTGGTACGGACAATCATGGCAGGGTAAGACGCCTTACCCCCCTGCTGCGCAAGACCGACCAGAGCTGCAACTCGGCGTCAAGACTCGGCTGCTCGCCTGCAGGTGGGTGCAGGCGTGCTGCAGCAGGCGCAAGAGCAGCAGCATCAGGGCCATGGCCTGCGATCCCTCAGGCACTCTGGCCCTGTTGCAACGCTTTGTTGGGCCCCTGCAGCCGCCACCAGGCTTTGAAGGGTCTGATGCTCAGGCACTGCTGCGCCTGGCTCGCTTGGTGGCGCTGGTGCCAGTGCTGGACTCCAGGTGGGTGGTGCAAACTGCTCAGACTGTGCTGCACTTGGTTGCACTGCCTGGTGAGACGTCTCCGACGCTGGGCAAGCTGCTCGGCCGGGACTGCACTGCAGAAGGGACTTGTGCACGTCTCACATTCAGCCTGTGCCTTGATGCTTGCGCTGGCACCCATAGCTTTCAGGCCAAGCCATGCTGAAGTCATGAAGAAGCCGCTGCTGGTAGGCACCTGTGCAACAGGCTGCCAGCATCCTTGGGCACTCTGATTCCTCCATCTGCCAGCACAACCTCAGGCACAGCCACAGATGGCCCCTGCTGCCAGGTGTCTGATTGCTGTCCCCTGTGCAGCCTGCTGGGGCGGTCTCAGCACCCGGTGTGCAACACGGCAGCTGGTGTGGTCACCCTGGCGGCTGGCACGCCCGAGGAGCATGCCCAGCTGCTGGCCGGCCTCTTCCTCAACGCCAGGCAGCAGGTAGCTGTGGCAGGCTCAGCTTGCCATTGCCTGCACACAGCACACCAACTTGTTGCCGGCATGGGCCCTGAGGAGCTGCTGGCAGGCACAGTCTTCACCTTGCAGCATATGACCTTGGTGCATCGTGCTCATGGCAGGGCTGGGCCGATGCCTGGCCTTGACGCCAGGCAAGCGAGTGGCTGGTCGCATAATTCCTCAGGGCAGGGGCTGGGGTGGCGCAAGCCTCACCATCAGGGCAGTCTGCTCAGGACACCAACTTCCAAGTGTGCCATGGCAGGGCAGCATCTCCTGTGTGTATGATGTGCGGGTGCCCTGAGTGTGTGCCTGCCTGTGTAGGCGTATGTTGTTCTGGGCACATCGGTGTCCAGGGGAGCAGCCGCGTGGGTCCTCACTATGGGAGATGGCGCTGGGGGCCAGCAGCAGCCTGGCTCACCCCAGGGGCCCATGGCGGCGTCTGTTGGTCTGGCAGCGTTCCAGGCAGCTGTGACGCAACGTTCAGGCACAGAGGGTGGGCGCCTCCGTTTCAGGTCCCGTGACTCCCCAACTGGCACGCGCGATTCCCAGGGTGGGCTCAGCCATTCATTGGCTGCATCTGCATGACTGCATTGCAGACACATGGCCACTAAGCTGCCTGCAAGAAGCTCCGCCTTTCAGGTTGAGCCTTTTAGAGCCCTGTATGGCAGTTGGAGCCTGGCATCTGCAGCTACCTCTACCGTAGACGTCATTTTACCTATGCCGTTGACTGGAGGCAGGGCTCTGCCCCTCACTGTAGCTCTGAGCAAGCCAAGCTGCAGCATTGCTTGGCGCACAGGGGCCATCAGCTGTACAGCAAGCATCTCGATTACTGGCGTGAGCATCTGCACCGTTGCTCAGTGTGGTGGGCTTGCACCTGCATGTGCAGCTGCAGAGGTGAAAATGATGGTAAGGCCCTGCTTGTCATGTACAGCACAGCAAATGCAGCTGCTGCAGCGCAATACCTGCAGCCTGCATGGTTTCTCATTCAGCTGGGGGTGGCCCCCATGCTGCCTGCAGACCTACAGCCGACGGTGCGAGCCAGCAGCGCAAGCCGGGGCCGCATGCGGCGGCAGCAGACCCTGCGGCACAGGGCTGGCCTGGGGCAGCAGGCTGTGCACCTGGTGGGAGCCCACCTGTGGGACCCCCTGAGCGGGGCCTGCAGCAGCGTGCACGACGCCGCTTGCGAGCTGCGAGAGGTCAGCGCACTGCGGTGTGGTAGGTCTGTTCGATTTATATCTTCTGTTACTCACCCCCTTTCATCTCCCCCCCCCCCCCCCGCGGGGTCCACCCCCCTTCCAGGTAAAGCACAAATCAGCTCTTCCTGCAGCTTCACGTTTGCAGCCACCTCCAGCGTCGAGATGTGCATAACATAGGAGTAGGCAGCGCAGCCCGAGCCCTTGACAAGCCACTCCTCAAGTGCTTGCGGTGGTGGGACTGCCCACCGGCGCCAGGTACTGTGCTCTGCCAGCTGGTCAGCCCCGTCCCAGGTTCTGATATGTGCAGGTGCACATGGTGTACAATGGGAGCAACCTGTGGGCCAACTCCCAGCACACCTGCCAGGCCTGGCGCATGAGCTGGCACCTGGCTGACGACCGGCTGTGGGCTCCCTTCTTCGGGCGCACCTTTCCCGACGTGCCCCTCACCACGCTGCAGCTGCCAGTCAGGTCAGGCGTGACCCCTAGGATGCAGCATGCTGCGATCAATGCAAACGGCCTTCTGTGAATGGGCGGGCTGCTGTTTGGTGTCAAGTGCAGGGCACCCTATATGTAGTGGCTCCGCAAGCGCGGCACAAAGAGTGCAGGTGGCCTCAGCTAGAGGCACTGAAGCAGCTGTGAGGCACCAGGTGAGCCCTCAACCAGTGCACAAAGCAGGCAAGCTGAGCTGGTGCTGGGACCTATGAGGAGATGGCTTGTCTGCAACATCTTGTTGGTGCCACGTGCAGGTGGGTTGAGCTGGAGGATGGTGCGTATGAGGAGATGGAGGCGCAGGTGGAGGAGGCAGTGCGCGAGGCCATCACCCGCGCGCGACGCACCGTGCTGACAGGGCTCAGCAAGCGGACCAGCAGCGTGCTGCGCCGCCTTCTGGAGGTGGGTCGGTGGGGGCTAGGAGCACCTGCTTGGGCACTGGCTGCAGCTTGGGGCACAGGCATGCAAGGCAAAGGCTGAGGCCGGCAAGGCTGAGGATCTGCGCGTGTACACTGTGCATGCTTTGCTCAGAGACATTTTCAAGACCTCAGCCTGCATTCAACATTTGTACGAATGCAGCTGTGTGGAGTCCAGTTTCTGGATGCTACGCACTTCCATTCCCAGACTACCGGTGTGTCATCTCATGTGCTGCTGCATCCACTGGGCCTGGCCTTGTGGTTGAATGGCTGAACTCCTGCAGCGCCTGCCTGGTCTTCGTGAGGCGTCACCCCGCGGAGGGCTGATGCGTCGCCTGTGCCCTGTTGTGTTGGACCTGTCTGCAGCTGACTCTGTAACAAGAGCTCTGCAGGGCATACCGGCTGCTCAGGAGAGCCTGGACCTCCTGAAGGTCGCGGAAACAGATGCAGCGCAGGCAGTGGGCTGGGGTGCCCACGCACAGCGGTCACAGCAGGCGCCATCGAGTGCGCAGGCTGATGCCGGCCCTGGCCATGCTGAGCTGTGGCGTCAGGCTGTTCAGCACCTGCAGGAGGAGCACGAGGAGGTCAGCCAGGCTGGTGCATCAGCAAAGGGCTGTCTGCTGCGTGCAAAAGAGCTGGGAGTGAGAGAGGCCACCCTGCTCTTCAGCTGTAGAGCTTGCACAAACCTTCATGTCCGCCAGACTCTCTGCACAAATGAGAGCATCTGAATCACAATACAAGCATGCGCACTGTTGATGCCTGTGCTGCAGGTAATTCAGAGGGAGGCGCGCTGTACCGTGCTGTCTGGGCACGTGCTCCACCTGCCGTTCTCAGATGGCTTCAGCGATGCCATCCAGGCAGCAGTCCTCAACACAGGCGTCCACATGACCACAGATGAGCGTTGCAAATTTGCCATGGCAGCGCATCTGGAGCAGACTGGAGCAGCCTTTGTTTGCGGGTGGTGGATCTACATCTGCAGGGTCCGGGAGGGCCTGCGACTACAGCCAAGCAACGAGCCGCAGCCATGACTGACTGGCATAGTTCATGTTGCTGTGCCTCAACCATGTCCACAGTCTGCTTAGAACTGCCAGCACACCCTCACAGCTTGAAGTCTCAAGTGATCGCTGCTGATGTGTGCAATAAAAAGAGCATGTGCCATGAAGATGCCAGTCTCTACTGAACGGGTCTGTAACAGTGTCAATCAAGGTATGAATGGGTCTTGTCACCAACTTGACGGCCGCGAGAGGGGCACACAAGCCTTTCAGTGTCAGGTCTGGCAGTGTCTGCTCTGTTACGGCCATTCCACTCTGAAATGAAGTCGAAACTTTGCATAAGCTACAATCAGTGATTGCAGACATGGGGAGTCTGCCAAGGGCTGGCACCTATGTTGGGCATGCAGATACGCATAGTGGCAACATTTGAGTACACTTGATGCTGCAGGGTCTCTCAGTGGCTGAATCAGTTCTGGAATGATGAAAGGGGATCATCTGTACTCGTCCATGAACTTGCCATGGAACTTGGACAGCCTCTCAACAACAGCTTTGATCTTGGCCTCGGGGGGAAGGATGGTGGTCCTGAAGTGCAGGGTGCCCTCCTCCTGGCCAAAGCCAGAGCCAGGGACGGTGCTGATGCCAGTGGCCTCCAGCAGCTTGAGGCAGTAAAAGACATCGGCGGGCTTGCCTGCCTTCTTGGCTGCCTCCATGGCCTGCAAGCAGGGCGTGGTGTGGTGAGAGTGTGGCCGCCAGCTTGGCCAACATACCAGGATCAGGCACCACCAAAATGGCTGAGCCCTTGACATGCTTCAGGGCCCACAGATCAAGCTGGCCTGCACATTGGATGGTGCCATGTCAGATGAGCATGCTAGCAAGTGCTAGCTAGACAGCTTGTGCATCACAGAGGTCTCAAAGTTATCATCACCAGACAGTGCCCAGCCCTGTCAGGCAATTCTAAAGCCGGCCTGACAGCCACCCATCCTGACCAGGCTGTTCCCCAATGGCCCGCTTCTTGAGGCAGAGCCGGTGCTGCCTCCCCAGGACACCTCACTGTCGATGTGACATGCGCAGCCCCTGCCCACCTTGGAGGGCAGGTGGATCTGGGGGAAGCTGTACATGGCCCCCTCGGTGAAGTTGCAGCTCACGCCCTCCAGGCTGTTGAAGCCGTCCGTCATGATGTGCGCCCGCCGCGTCATGCTGGCGATGATGTCATCCCTCTCCTTCTTCCACAGGTCGTAGGACTCCTCGCCCTGCTTGGGAGGGTTCATCGACAGGGACAGGGACACCTGTGGCCAAGGTGGATTGATACACCAACTGCAGAATGCAGATCTCAGAGATGATGATCGCACGCCACCTGGAGTGATGTCTGCAGGGCAGCGGTCAGGCATCAGCAAAGTGGTGCCTGCAGGCAGCATCTGATACCAGCCTGGCACAGCAGGAAGGCTGAGCGCCGCCTGCTGACATGCCTTGCTGCTGTTATCGACAACCGCTGTGTCCAGGTGCAGGAGCCATACTGCAATGGACATGCAGCAGAGCAGCATATCACCACCAGATCACCTGACCAAAGGTGCTGCATGGCGGGCCAATGGCAGTGACATCAGTACCCCAATCAAAAGCAGCTGGCAGTTCAACTGGCCTCAGGGTGGCGCCTTGGACTGTACAAAGCGCCAACAGCTGCACATGGTTGGAGATTTTGGGCACCGCATAGAGTGAGGCCCCCTCAACCAAACCAAGCCTCAAGGCAGCTCACCTCGCCATGGGTGTTGAACCCTACAAAGCGCAGAACACCATCATGTTCCTTGCAGCTCACCTGGCCATAAATGTTGGCCGCCCGCAATGTCATTTAGATGTTAGTGTGCTGAGCACATGGGAAAAGGTCAGGTGACCATGCCCACCTGGCCATAGCTGTTGGGCGCCAGGTTGATGGAGGCCACCTTGTAGAGCTCCTCAACCGTCTTGGGGTGCATGTTGGTCAGCTCCACATACCCGCCACGCAGGCCGCACTCCCCCAGAGCCCCCTTGGACACAGTGTGGAAGGAGGCCAGCTCCAGCGACTTGGCGATCTCGCCCCCCATTTCCGCCAGCACGGCCTTGGCGCTGTGGAACTCAACGTCGTCCTGCAAGGAAGAGGCGGCTGAGCATCTGGCTGTGCCTGTAGGGGCATGCAGCAGGCCATGCACGGACCGCCTCTGGATGCGCAACCCAACTGCTGCATGCAAACCCTCTGTGTGCCGTGAGGCTCGCAGTCATCCTGCAGCAGAGTGAAGGGCCGCTGACTGACCGTCTGGCTTTGCACAATGCCTTGCGGCTGTGGAACCAACATCAGTATCAAGTGGCACCCTGGGGCAAGGAAAGCTGAGGTTCTGGTTGTGCAGGCAGGGGTACGCAACAGGCCACCCAACTGCCAGTGCCTTGGTGTGCAACCCAGCTGGTGCATGCACAAATGCTGTGTTCTGTGTCTGCTGCAGTGTTGTTTGAAGCTACCAGTCATCGTGCAGGCTCTGAGACATGGCACAGCTAGGGCCCCGTCTGTGCAACTTGCTGGTGCACACACAAGCTGCAGACACACAAGCTGCAGACCGCTGTGCCTGTGTACGCATTGCTGTGCGCCTGCCTCATGCACTGCGGTACAGCAAATGAAGCATGCACAGAACAGCTGGTGTCTGGCAAATACTGGGCTGTACCCCCTGCCAGGTGGCAGACGGTTGGGACAGTGTCCAGGGAGCTCCCTCACCGTGAATATGTTTTCCTGGTACACCTGCAGCACAGCCATGGAATGCATCAGCAAGTGCCCCTTGGGGAGGCCTGCTGTAAGGGAGCCCCACGTGGGCACAAGGCAGCTCTGAGATCTGCTCTCGGGGTCCATCAGGGGCTTTGCATGGAAGTGCAGGCAGAGTCCAAGCAGCAAGCACATTGTGCACAAAAGTGTGAGGGCGGGATGACTTGGTGTGATCAGGGCTAGTAAGGGCGTACACTTTGTGGGGCGGCCAGGGCATGGTTATGCTCATGAGATGTGCATGATACACCGGACCCACCTCGTCAGCCATGAGCACCAGGTGCTCATCCGCGCAGAACTGGATCAGCTCCTGCAGGTTCTGCTTGGTCAGACACTGCCCAGTTGGGTTGCCAGGGTTGATGAATACAAGCCCGCGCACCTGCACCGCAGCAGCAGTAGTAAGCACACCCTTCTGGTGGCCAACCTTCTGGTGGCCGTCGGCAAGAGCTGCCACACCTCATATCAGCACCTCCTCCCATCAGTCATGGGTCTGCAGGGCTGCTGGAGGGGGCCCTCAGCGCAGCAGCAGGGGATCTGAAAGTTTGGTGTTGTGCAGCCTAAGTCTGGAGTGCAGCTCAGCCTGTGGGCAATGCTGGAGCACAGACAAACCAGTCAGGCCCCAAGCAACGCATCAGGTCTGCAGCTCCACTCTGAAGGCACAGCAGCAGTGAAAGACAGTACAGCAGTTCTATTGTGTCCTGCACAGGAGGTTGATGTGCCCTGACCCACCGCCAGCCCCTGGCTGCGTGCAGTGTCCACACGCTGCCTGAGATCCTTGATGTTCATGCTCCACCCATCCTTCTCGTTGAGGTAGTATGGCACAAGGGAGCCGCCTGCAGGGCAAGCCCATAACCAGCAACCTCATATGAGTCACAGTTGACTCCACAACAATAGCATCGGCGCAGCCTTCGAAGCACATGCAGCGATGGCAGCCTTAGGCAGGTGTCCAGCTGCTGGGCACAGCTTGTGCGGTCAAGCAGCAACCCATTCAGCAGTGAGACTGCTGATGACGAGGCAGGGGCTTCTCCTCACCTAGTAGCTGAATGCTGGCACTGTACAGAGGGTACCTGCACAGTGGCAGGTACCCTGCTTACTCACGGCGCTGAGCAGTTTGGGCACGCTGCCAGCCAGTGAGGCCTCGAGCAGCAACAGAGCAGCGAACAGCAGCCTTGCAGCAAACCAAAAGCAAATGGAAACCTTGATCAGCCTTGCAGGTGAACAGCAGGCAAGTACCATGCCTTGCAGCGCACAGGCGTGCGCACTCACTGGGGGATGGGGACAAGGAGGCCGTCACGCTCATCCCGAATGATGGCGTTCAGCATCATGCGCACCGCAGGACTGGCGCCATCGGTGATGAAGATGTGCTGCAGCACCAGATGAGATGTGTCAGGCTGTGCTGGGGGACACAACGGATCTGCAGCCAGGCTGAGGGCTTGCGCTGCCTGTGATCGTGACGCACCAGAGCACTGGTGTCAGGCTACCTCTGGCTCATAGAAGCCTGACACCAGGCAGCATGCTGCAGTTGGCCTGTGCCTAGGCTCAGAGCAGCAGATAGTATACAATGAGACCTCGGCCAGCAGTTTGTTGGATCCTAGCAGGGCTGGTCAATGGGCCTCAGAGGAGCATACAAGGCCAGTGTTTGATGGGTCCTGGCAGGGCTTGTCACTGGGCCCCATAGGAGCATGCATGGCCAAAGCAGTAAGCGCAGCGCCCACGTCGGTGCCCCACTCACGTCTGGGTTCGAGGGCACCCCATCCCTCCTCTCGATAAAGTCTGCAATCTCCTGCCTGATGCCAGGGGCTCCTCTGCTGTCCGTGTAGGCCCCTGCACATGGGGAGCTCTGGGTGCTGTGGTTGCATTGGGCAGAGGCCTGTCGCATGCACAAGGCAGTGCACTGGGTGGTGCACCGCAATGGTGCAAGCTGAGCCTCCTTGCAGGTGTTGTTGAGTCATGTGGTGTCTCTGGGCCTTTACACAAAGAAGTGGCCAGTTGTCTGAAGGGCCTGCTATCAGGTTCACATGGACTGAACCATGCCACACTCACAGACTGTGGCCCCGACAGGGGGCTGCTCGTGCTTAATAACACACCTACTCCACCAGGGATCAGCGTGAGCATGTGCTTTGCCCGCGCAATGGCGTCCTTTGGGAACAGCTTGCCCACTTCTGGGTGCTCCAGGAGCGAGGGGCATGACACCAGCGCTTGCACCTGCATACAGTTGAGCCCTGCTCCTGAGGAACCTGTAACGCTATGACCCTCTGAGACATGTGAAGCAGGGCGCCATGCACCACTTCGATGTGTACCTGTCTGTTGAAGGTGAGCGGCTTCTGCCCCAGAGCTTGAGGGTTGCCAACTGCAGCCAACCAGCAGCACAGGTGAGCGTAGCCAATTGATGCTTGCATGCGGCATTGGCAACCACTCATGGCCCAGAATGCTGCCCAGCCAAGAACTCAGAAGATGTGGTCACACTGTCAGCAGTCCTTGATGCAGACCACAGATCCCTTTGCCCACCCGACAAAGACTCACCACTGAAACACGTGGCAGTGCATGGTCACAGTTTGTGGACATGGGCTCCTGATGCAAAAGTGCTTATGGCTGATGGTGCAATAAGAGTGCCCCGCCCCACTGGACCTGTCATGGCTGTAATGCACAAGTCCCCGGAGAGCCGCTCTCAAGAGCGGCCCTGAAGGCTGAGGCAGGAGGCGGTGCAAGGGCACCATTTGTGAAGATGATCTCCTTGCCAGCCTTGCGAAGCTCCTCCGCACGCATGTAGAGTTCACCGCGCACAGCATACTCAGTCTTCTTCAGGTTCTCATTCAGCAGGTCTGCATCGCAGAACAGCTGGTCAAGGCGCCGATTTACTGCAAGTGGCCAGATCAAGAGCTTTGACTCCTCAGGGAGCTCAATGGTGCAACACACAGCTACCTGGATGGAGCACCTTGCCCTCCTTGACATTTTGAGGCCCTGAATGATCGTCAGTAGGTTGTGGCAGAGCGGCTGAGGCGAAAGCTCGTGAGCCCTGAAGCTCGCAAGCAACAGCTGCTGGTGCAAGAGCTTGTCTCAGGACGTTGAAGAGAATGGGACCAGACTGCTGAAGACCCCTCATGCCTCCAACGCTGCTCTCAACACCTGGAGAACCTTAAGAGGCAGGAACCCTGCGTGGCCTGCGTGCAAAAAGGGATAGGACCTAGCCCTACCTGACTTCAAGCAGTGACTTTCAGATATGAACCACACCCCCGTGCACTGGCAATGAGTCAGCAACAGGATGAGTCTGCAGTCCAGAAGCCCCTGTCTCCATCCTGCAAAGATGTCTGTGCTCTGTTCTGAATAGTATCATGAGACTGGCCCCAGGCCACAGGCTTTCGGCCTCGGCTGCCTGCCAGGCAGCAAAGAGCGCATACAGGTGTTTTGGGGGCAGTGCAGGCTTTTGCATTTTTGGCTCGCTTCCTTATGGAATGCCTGCTGTCCTCCCAGCCAATGTCTCTGATGGCCATTGGATGGATGACCCTGGCGGGGAGGAGCTCGCTGCATGCCTTTGCCAGCGTAAGCTCTGCAGCTGAGACTACACCACATGTAAATGAGTGCCCAGCATGGCCGGGGAGGAGCTTGCTGAGCAAGTGGCTCTATGACAAAGTTTGCCATGAGTGCTTTTGTGCTGTCCACCATCTATGCTATGCGGCGTGCAGCTGCCCCTTGACATTCAGGCAGCAGACCAGCATATCTGCAGCTGTGCAGCGCTGGACCCTTTTCCTCCGCTCCTTCATCACCACCGCATCCACCGCTGAAGGCTGTCCCATGCAACGTATCCAGTGAGACTGGTCTGCTTGAATGCGATGTGGCCAGCTGGCCCCTTATCCCCAGCAGAAGCAGAGCGCTTCCTGGCAATGTAACTTGCAGGCCAGCAGTTCAGGCAGTCTGCACATGAAGAGCCCAGCCCCCGCCTGAAGGCATTGCATGGCCTTGCCTCAATGCCTGAGGCTGTGCAAGCAGGCATTTCTGAGCAGGGCTGAATAGTTCAGACGGGTGCTTCACCTGTAGTAACACCTATGGTGCCAGTACCACCTCCCTGTGACCCTTTGAAAGCAGGCGAGGGTGGACATGTCATTGTTGGTGGCATTCGTCATGGCATGCGTCCTTCTGCAGAAGTCGCCTGGCATGCATGCTCAGGGAGTTGCCACCTTGCACCTTCATCCTGTACCCCTAACCCGTGTATGCAGGCCAACGGCACAGGCCGATCCACCATGCTCAGCAAATTGTGCGATGGAAATTTCTGACCTACCAGTCGTCTGCGTATTCACGATATGCAGCAACCACCGGGTGCATGATCTATATGTGCCTGCAGGCTGGTTGTAGAAAAACACTGAGTCCTCCGGGCCTGTTCCGTCCAAACGCCCCGGTCGCCATCCTGCACAGAATTCTGAGCCCTGCTCTGAATTGTGCCACGAGATTGGCCCCACACCACAGGCTTCTTCACCACACAGCTGCCTGTCAGGCTCAGAGCACATCTAGGTGTCTGGCGGCCAGTGCGATGAGGGCAGGCAAGTGTGCTGAACAGATTGTTTCATGTCCAGTCAGCTTCTTGTCGAAGTCCCTGCTGACTCTGCCATCTGCTGCAGACCTCATTGATGGCAAAAGCATTGCCAAAACTATCCGGGAGGAGCTTGCTGAGCAAGTACAGCAGCTCAAAGCACAGCACAACAAGGTGAGCCATGACTGCTTGTGCTAGCTACCATCTGTGCGGCCTGGGCACCTCCCTGTGTCCAAAGTTGTCACAAAGCGTGCCAGCTGCTGGAGCGGCAGGTCCTGCCTGCAGTGCTGCCTGGATGGCCATCTGCAGTGCTGGAGCACACGCAGACCTGCTCACCATCTGAAGATCACCTTCCAGATTTGAATTACTACATGGGCTCAGCAACGGCAGATCCAGGATGCTGGGGATACGTTCCAGCAGCAGAATGACCTGCATCCAGAGCAGCTCTGAGGTCTCCTGCTGGCTGTCTGCAGGTGCCTGGCCTGGCCGTGGTGCTGGTCGGCACCAGGAAGGACTCAGAGTCGTATGTGCGCAACAAGAAGAAGGCGTGCGAGGATGTGGGGATCAGGTCCTTTGGCCGGGAACTGCCAGAGGATGTGTCTGAGGAAGAGGTCCTGAAGGTCAGCATGCACGCAGACCCGTTTGCCACAAAGTTGATTCCAGGTAGCCCTCTCGTAGATGCCATTGCTGCTTGTGCAGGGAACCACTGCATGGCAGGTCACCCAGCAGACACAGCCACAGCCAGCAGCAACGCAGACTGGCCCCTCCCCGCCCCTAGGTGACTTGCTGCCTGTGCTGTGTCAGCAGGATGACAAGACAGTGTACTGCAGGACAGTCAACAGCCTCAATCATCTGAACACGTCACAGCCAGCAGCCCGCCATCACTGGCAGTCCCCTTTGCTGCCTGGGCTGCTCCACTTGTGAGAGAAAGGCGTGATTGGCCTGCACTGCACCCCATATTTCTGGCACACCTCCCATCCATGGTGTTGTCAATATGCTGGCGTGCCAGAGCAACAGACACTTCTCGCAATGTGCCTCTGTCAGCTGCCAGCTGAGCTGCATCATGTGATGTGCCAACACTTGAGCTTCAAGCACCGCTAGGCCGGACCTCCAATTGCATCTTGGCGCCCAACCTCCCTTGCCCTGCAACCCTTCAGCAACAGCAGCTCACGGTCAGACATGCATGAGGGGCATGGTATGACCTCCCGCGGCTGATGTGTGCACCCTGCCCTTGCCCATTGACCTCTGGCCCCTTGCCCCATGCAAACCACCAGGGCCCCTGATGCCTGCAGTTCGCACCACACTACAGATGAGCCCCCCGATTTAACATTTGCTTGGACTGAGGGGACACGTTCCCCCCACACACAAGTTGTCAAGGGCACCAGATCTGGTCCCATGCAAGCCTCGAGTCCCTTTTCTGCATGGCAGCCACTTGGGACTCCTCTGCACATCATGCCTGAACAGGGTGCTAAGCCCAGCTTTTGCTCTGCTTTGCTTCCTGACTGAGCCTCAAGTACTGCATCTCATCCTATCTGCCTGCAGACTACGGCAGACTGCACGGCTAGCTTCAGCCTGAGGTATCGCTCACAGGTTGCGCTCCCTCTCACCGCACCTGCTCCCCTCGCCACCCCTGCCTACCGCTGCCTGCAGATCGTGTCAGACTACAATGCAGATGCCGATGTGCATGGCATCCTGGTACAGCTGCCCCTGCCCAACCACATCAGTGAGAAGAAGGTGCTGGATGCCATCAGCCTGGATAAGGACGTCGATGGCTTCCACCCCTTCAACATTGGGTGCCTGGCCATGCGAGGAAGGGAGCCCGGCTTTGTGTCATGCACACCCAAGGTGGCTGCCCGTTTACCATGTGGTCTTGTGTTGCTGTCCAGCTGCTGTGCAGGGGCTGGAGAGGACTAAGAGTTGTGTCTGCACCATATCTGGGGCACAACGCTCCCTCAACTTCGGATTGGCTGCCAGATCATGCAAGTGCAGGAGTCTGGCTATGGATCTGTTGTACCTGCCCTGCACGGGGTGCCTGCCAAGTCTCCCAAGGTGACTGTGCTGTGGTAGACGATCAGCAGCAGAGCAGTGTTTAGCTGGCACCAAGCACCTTGGACAGGCAATGTGCCCTTTGAAGCTGAGAACCCTTGTCTTAAGGAGACACAGGGGCCAGCAAAGGTTCTGCACTCTGCATATGCACCATGGGTGCTGTGGAAGTGGCACCTCCGTGCTCCCCTGTCTGGCATCTCGGCTGCCTGGACCGCTTCCCTGCCCCCTTGCATGCTTGCGTGCCGCCTCTTGCCCAGTTGCCCCGTGCCTGACCAGCTGCACATGATGTGTACACAAGCGATTTCTGCAGGGCTGCCTGGAGCTGCTGGATCGCTCTGGTGTGGAGCTTGAGGGCAAGCTGGCCTGTGTGGTGGGCCGCAGCAACATTGTGGGCATCCCAGTCGCCCTGCTGCTCCAGAATCGCAACGCCACTGTCACAGTGGTGCACTCCAAAACCCCCAATGCCAGGGACATCTGCTCAAAGGCAGACGTGGTGGTGGCTGCCATTGGCAAGCCAGAGCTTGTCAGTGGGGACTGGATCAAGGAGGGGGCAGTGGTCATTGATGTGGGCATCAATTCTGTCGACGTGAGTGCTGTCTGTTGCACATGGGCTGACAAAAGCTGCATCCTGTCTCGCTGGGAGGCTCTTCCAAGCTCTGACTCAGCTGTCAACATATGTGGTGCCTGCTGGACGGTGCCCCCATCGCTGCCGTTGACCTACGCTGTGATTCATTATGGCAATCTGTGCTGATATGGGATCCTTGATGTTGGGGTTGCTTGCGGCATCTTGTGGAGATGGACGTGTGCTGAGCCTTACCTCCACCTGCACACACACCACGCTGCTGGTAGCTGAGGATGCATGTCATGCAGCTCAGAGACCAGGCTGGTGCTGGTTCACAGAGATGCTGGGGTCTGCTGCAGGACCCATTAGCCAAGCGCGGCTACAGGCTCGTCGGTGACGTCAACTTTGAGGAAGTGAAGAACAAGGCCTCGAAAATCACGCCCGTGCCCGGTGGCGTTGGTCCAATGACAATTGCCATGTTGTTGAAAAATACCGTTGAGGGCGCGACACGTGTTTTCCAGAGACCATGATGGCCCGGATGATACCTGCCTACTTGTACCATGTGAGTTGCCAGACACTGCAACCGCATGCTGATTTCCTGCCCTTGCTGTTTCATGGCAATGCTGTTGCTTGATTCCTGAACAATGTGAACAGCTTGCAATGCGCCCGACCCCCTCAAAGGCGGCCATAATGTGTCAGGTGGGCATGTCATGCATGTTACACCATGGTCTCAGAGCTGAATTCGGAAAAATGAATACATGTGAGGCAGACGGACGGACAAGGGTCAGCTTGGCAGACTAATAGAGTGGGCAGGCTGGAAGAGCAGCAGAAGTGGCATATGTGTCCAGCCAAAGAGGGTGAGCCTGCGCATGCTGCTCCACATCTGGTCTGTACTGTGCAGGCTTCCTCAACCCTGCTTGCTGCAGCAGAGAACACAAAAGAGAACATCCTGCCAACATAGGTCAACAGTGGTCCGCTGCTAGGCAGTCATAGCATTCAAGCCATTGGTTGTCAGGAGGGTGGCAGCCCACAACTTCCCAGGAACCGTCCTCCAGGTCTGGGGCAACCTCCTGTATTGCTGCCAGCACCTCAGCCTGCTCATTTTGCAGCTTGTTGGTGGCCTCCACCTGCAGGCAGAGCATTTTAACATGTCTACACGCTGCGTCACATCTGCAATTTGAGGAACATGTTGACAAGTGACTCTTAGCGTCAGCAGAGGAAAGCTCAGAAGCTGTAGACGGGCTGCATCCCAGAGGTCAACAGGATGCCATTCAATTTGATGCTCAGGGTGGCTTGGAAATGGGCCCAGGCATTCCCATGGCGACCAGCAGAGAGAGCAGCAAGCTTGGCAAGACGCTGCAGGTCTTGGGTCAGCAGCCCGGGGCCACTGCAGCCTTGAGCCCCCAGCCACTGTTCCAAGAGGTGCTGACCACGCACCCACCAGCACGGGGGTTGCCAGCTCTGTGGCTGTGATGATGTTTTACGCCGGGCCCTCTGAGGCTGCATCATTGGCAGCATCAACTGGCACCTCGACACTGAGCTCCTCTGTGGCTGCCAAAGCGAGGGCTAGCTCTCAGCAGCATCAGCCAGCAGCTTGGCTGCCACTGCAGTTGCGTAGCGGATGGCGGCCACCTTCCCTGCTGTACTTGTCAGGGGTGTCCTGCTGACTGCAGGGCATTTAGTGCAGGAGGCCGCTGCTGTTGTCTGAGAACAGAATACTTGCCGCGCAGTATGCAGGGCAAGCAGGCCAGGAGGTTGACTACTCTGAGGTGTGCAGGACACTGCAGTGTGCAAGCCAGTCAATTCTGGCTGCAGCTGCGAGGCAGAGGGGACATGCAGCTGCACACAGACGGAGGCATCCTGTCCCCATGAGGAGTGCAGGCCTCTGCGGCAACTTTGGCATTAGTGGCCTGCTGCAGGGCCTCGTGGCCAGGGCCTCACTGCAGCGCAGGTGGCATCGTGTTGGGTTCTGCACAACAAGATGATGGTAAACATCATGCAGGGCCTGCAGGTCAATGCAACTTGAGTGCCTGACTCACAAGCAGAATCCCTAGACATGCAACTATGTGAGCCTTGCTGCTATGCAGCACACGTGACCTTGCAGGCTGATGCACTGCCATGTGTGACAGGCGTCATCCCTGTTTGCCACAAGCGCGTCTCAGCAAGCCAGCTTGGCCTACATAGCGTTGTTCTCTGTGTTTGCTTGCTCAGCCCCTGCAGGATTGTTTCTGAGGCATTGCAGCAACACCTTGGCATGGGGTGCAACTCACCTAGAGGAGGGGTGTTGACATGCTGCTTGACAGTGCCTAGCACATCAGCACTGTGCCGGGCGCCAGGCAGTGGGGTGGCATGCTGAGCTCTCTGAAGTTTCTTCTAAATTTCGAGTCTGCGTGCAGGGGACTCCAGACAAAGCAATCAGCTTTTCGTACGCACAGGAAACGAGCGGTGAGGTTGACTGAAACAGTTTGACCATTCCTGCCACCAGGGCCTGGTGACCAGGCCTCCCTCAAATCGACAGCATGCTCGGCCTGCGCCCACAGCAGGATGAGAAGGTGCAGCCAACTGGCCTGGTGCGGCCCAGTAAGCATGTCCACATGGTGGACGAAAATGGCCAGTCCCTGCTCTCAGGTGGTAAGCTCAGCAGCAAAACCCCCTTCGGTGGCAAGATGCCCGGACGCAAGGCACTGGGCAACATCACCAACAAGCAGCCTCAGGGGACACCACTGCCCGCCAAGACGCCAGCAGGTGGGGCAAGCGACGTAATGCATCCTGCATGGGAGCAGCATGCATCTGCACCAAGTGCCTTCACTTCTGCCGCAGGCAAGATCCAACACATCAGCAGGCGAGCTCTGGGGGACATCACAAACACCCCTGCAGCACTGCGGCCAACGCAGCAGTCCTTGAAGCGCCCTCCTAGCCTGCAGAAGCCAGCGACTGCTGCCAGCACAGCCCTGCCAAGGCCTTCGCAGCTGTTCACGCAGCAGGAGGAGAAGCTGCCTGCAGCCTCAGCTGTGCAGCAGGGGGCTGTGCAACAGGCAGCCCCTCAGGTCGATGCTGATCTGCAGACACTGGCAGAGCTGTATGCAGGTGCGCCAGCGATGATCCTTGCCTTGCTCAACACCTTGACTGGGCCGGCCTGTGGCATGCAGAAAGAGCCTTGCGCTGAGATCGTGCTGCACATGGCACCTCCGTTTCTGGCTGCCAGTTGCAGGCTCTGCAGCATCAGAAGCTACCCTTTATACGCCATGCTGGTCTTGATCATGTCCCAGAGACCTCCTGTCACTGGGGCAATGGCACTGAAGTGCTGAGACAAAGCGTGCCTCTGGAGGACAGCGCAAAACACCTGCTGGGCACCACATGATACACATGACCATACATGACAGCACTCTAGAATTGAGGCTTTTGTCTGCCTCCAAATGGGGGTAGCAGGCAGAGAGAGGGGTGCGGGGGCCTGACACCTCATGCTGACCGGGCCACAGGGCTGAGTGTTGCAAACAGCACAGGGGCCCTGCTGGGTCCTGGCATAGTAAACATAGTTGTGCTCCCCCAGAGTCATTTCGCAAGTTTCAGGTTCTGCATGCTTGCAGAGGATGGTGTGGAGGGCCTGCTGGGCAAGAGCGGTGACTGTCTGGCAGCAGAGCGGTCGCAGCGGGAGGCCGATGAGGCAGCAGCGTTTGCAGATGCCTGGGTGGCTGGCCCGGGGGGCAATGGCAACTGGCGGAGGCCTCAGGTGTGACCTGCACTCGGAATTGGTGTATGGATGGTGGTGTGCTGCCATGCCTGGCTGCCGCCACACAAAGAGCAGAGGCGCTGTGTAACGGCAGGCCTGTTCAGCTGAGGCTGAGCACTGCTGACTGAGCCAAGGCCATATGCACATCTGACCATCTGCACTGATGTTGCTGTCGTGGCTCCACAACATGAAACCAGCAACAGAGGAGCCTGTCCTTGGGGGAGCCTGAAGCATCTCTGCTAATCCATTATGCTTTGCTGCCACAGATGAAGAGTCTGGCACAGTTGGCAGCTGGGTGGACCGTGGAGGTGCCCCCCAGGCCCCCTTCACCTGCAGAGCACTTGCTGGGTGAGACTCTGACGAGTTGGCCAGCAGCTGTGTTGCCTGGCCGGCTGAGACTTGTCTGTTGTGCTGAGTCTCCCATGCACTGCTGCAGAGGACCTGCTGCAGGACCTGAGCGTGTCATACCCAGACAGTGAACTGCCCCATGTGGAGAGCAGACTGGATGACCTGCTGGCTGACTTCTGCAGCAATAATGGTGTCAGCTCTGATGATGATATCAGCGCCTGACTGACCGATCATGTCGTCTGTGTACATCATGTGTGAAGGAAATCAGTGTAAACATGTTGACTGTGCATGCCAGCCACCTGCGCCATGTGGATGGCTAACAGATTGGAATGGCACCTGGCTAAGCTGCACAGACTTGGCCGGGCCCCACCTGGGAGCTGGTGGCATATTAGGGAACCTCCAGCTCAGCATCTCCATGAAGACGAGCATGACGCACACCCAAAGTTCGAAGCCTCTTCTCATATCTTGCAACACCTCAGGGAGTTTCCCCTGTCAATCTCCACATGCTTCTCTCACTGCCTCTTAAGTTCCAAATTTAGCATATGAACTTCATCAAGACTTCTGCTTGTCCAGCATCCTTCATGAAGCTTTTTGGAAAATGCGTGCTCTGACTAGTTATGCTGGTGGTTGCAGACCCTAGCGGCTTGATAGACACATTGTTGAGCTTCAGCTTTGTCAACATGTGCGTTCTGAAGGGTGGACTCCATCACTTCAGCATATGCTAGATGACAGCCAGCATGTATCACACTGGGCTTGGCCTGCTTCTGCCTCTTCTCTTGCTGCAGACTGGAAAGCCTGCAGCACTGACCAGTGCTTTCCAGTCTACTGACCCATACAACATGCCCCCCTCGTCTGACGCAGACTCTGTGATACCCACAATGGGCACAGCGCCTGCCACTTGCTGTGGCCCCTGGCTGCCATCCTGCCAGTGCACCTGTGGCAGCACTTATTCGTGTATATGGGAAGGTCACTCCCAGTGCATCCTGGCTTAGCAATGAGAGGTCTCTTAGGATAGACATTGATCCTTGACTCGGGGCCACTATGGGACAAGCAATCTAGGATGTTCAGAAATCAGCTGGCTGGCGCCATCGAGCTCACTACACACCTGTCCTTATGTCTGAAATCCAGGAACCTTCTCAAAGAGGTTAAACAGCCATCCCAGCGGGTTCATGCATTTCTAGCAGGTCATCTATCTGAGGGGCAACTGGCAAGCGCCCTGTCCATTGTGAGGCATCAGAGACGAGAGCACAGACTCGAGTCAGAGAGTTCGTTCAGGAGTGGATGTCAGTTGGGAATAGACTTTGTTCAAGGCTTCCAATCCGGCAGCTTGGAGGGACCGGCACGAAGGCCAGCAGCCCAGTCTTGCTCATAACAGGGCTTAAAAAAGGGGCTTGTGAGCACCTCCGCAGCCGTCAAGCCAGGATTGTGAGGGTTGAACCAAGCCCGTGCCCTGCAGCAGGCACAACTGCTAGCATCCAGAGCACTGTCCAGCAGCACCAAACAGGGTTCTATGGAAACACAGGCAAGTTCTCCAGAGCACTTGATGCCTGGTCAGACTATTGACCCACATCACTGTGCAACAGCCCACCTGACGCCCCTGACCCTGAGGATGTGCAGGGCTCCATCGCTACGCTCAAACATGCCACAGGGGATTCTGCTATCCTTGGCCTTGAGCACCTTTTCATCCTGATCGTCGCCCTCAATGTCACAGAACCAGGCCTTGAGGGGGACACCTGCAGGGGTCACAGTGAGCCTGGTGTGAGCACACCAACTCATTGAAGAGACAGCCGCAGGGACAGCCATCTGCTGGTGAGCACACTTTGTTCTGATCCCAGCCGCAGACAGCACCTCAATGTGTCCCAGTGCACGTGAAGCAGGTCACGGAAGCAAGGACACACACAAGTGGGAAACAGGAGCCGTTGACAGACCGGGTGGCAGGGGGCACCAACACGTCCACCCAGACCACACCCCATCAGCTGCAGGAACAGATGCTTGTCCACCCTCTGGCAAGCCCCCCAGGCTGTCCCGCTACACAAATGCACACAGTGATGCAGCAGGTACCAGCGGCAGCCTCACCTGTCCCGTCCGCCATCAGCTGTAGCTGCCATTACAGGCCAGGAAGGTAGAGCTGCAGAAGGAGCCAGGACGCAGCAAGCAGCAGCAGAGACCTCACCTGTCACATGCTTCATCAGCTGCAGGAACAGCTGCACGTCAGTCTTGTCCTGGCTGGGCCACAAGCGCCCATCCAGGAAGCGGCACATGTCAAACATGAGGTGATAGACGTCCCCTTTCCTGCGCCACAGGTAGCGCCACCAGCGCTCCAGCGGGGACACCTGCAGTCTCACAGCCTGCAGTCTGCGGGCCTGGCAGTGGCTGCGGTGTGCTACCCCGCACAACTTGGCATTTTTGAGCCCATTCCCTACAATCGAGTGCGAGCATTCCTGCCACCCAAGATGGTCAACTCTCGCAGCACATGGGCCGCGGGTGGCAGTCACAGCAGAACAGTACTCTGCCGACCTTGGCCCAGCCCATACCAGACTGAGGCTTAAGGCAGGGCAGGCCATGCCACTCCAACCAGATTTGACCCGCGAGGTGCAGGGCTGACCATCCCACTCATCTTTGGTGTGTGGCACAGGCAGCTTGGGCCCGGGCTGTTGAGACTTTCTCAAGCATGGAAAGAAGGTCAGACCACACAATGTCCCACCTTGGGTATGAGGTGCAGGCTGGAGTACTGCAGAGGGACGGGCAGGAAGTTTCTGCGCCCCCCGCGGCGGTGGCGATGGCGGAAACTCTCCTCCTTGGGGGCGCGCTCAGTGCCCTCTGTGGCTGCCTTGCCAATCATGCCTGCTGCATAGCGCTCCTCTGAAGAGGGCACAAGAAATGCAGGCTGAGAGTGTGGCTGGGCAAGAGCGCCAAGCGGCACAGGAGTCGGTGGGGGCAGCATGCAGACAGCACATGCTGCAGTCAAACATTGCACGTGTCCTCTGACAGTGGTCTGACCAATTCCATCGCGCAGCAGGAGACGAGCAGTTGTGCTCCGGTGCAGCAGGCCAGCTGGGAGGCAGCATGCATCTGACAGGCACAGGCGGCAGCAGCATGATCCGTCAGGACCTCAGGCGCAGACCCAAGTGCTCACCAAAGTCCGCCAGGCCATAGTCAATGACCTTGTACCTGCAGCAGGAAGCAAGTAACATCTCAGAAGATGTGGGCAGGGGTGGCTTGCAGAACTCAAGGAGATAAGGGATACCGCTGTCGTCCGTTGCAGCAGACCATCTGGCAGGCCCTACATGTTGCCCGCAGGCAGGCTCAAGTCACATGCTTGAACCACAGCATACACAATGAAGCGCTGCCTGCAGCTTGGGCAGGCTGAAGTGCAAATTTGGTATGCCAGCACCTACCCATGTCAGGCGACATAGCGCCACTTGAGCAGCCTAGCTGGCACCTCAACAATTGCGGCATCCCCTTGTGACCTGCTCACTGTGCGATTGCAACATGATGACCAGCCCCCACCTGTGTGGGAGGCGCAGCCCTGACTGGTTGTCGCGCATGGGGACGCTGACTGCGCGGCTGGTCTGCCCGGGCGCCTGCAGATTCCCGCGAGCGTCCAGGCCGACGCTGTGCCTGCGCCCAGGGGGCTCCTCCAAGCTGGGACGCCCATGCCCTGCAGTCATTGGTGGGGAACAAGCTCCACCTTGCCTGCACTGTCAACAAAGAAGGGCGCCCCCTGCAGGTCAGGGATGCTGTCACAGCAGCCAGGGTCAGGGCCTGCCAGGCTGCGGGTCGCCTGTGCCCTGCGGATCAATGTGCATTTGCACTTTGCCTCCTCATCAGAAACGAGCCAGTGTCAGGCAGACGGAGCAGTCAGTGCCCTGCAGGGGCAACAGGTAGACTCCTGGGCTACCTAGATTGCTCACAGCAGACCAAAGGCATAGACTGCAGGGAAGCATGGGTCCTTAACTTGATGCCAAGCCTCAGAGGTGGGCAGGGCAGCAGGAATGTCCATGCCTTTTGGGCAGACTGTGTGCAGTCAAGGCACCTTCAACTGGTCAGAATATGCACTCTGCTGCCGTGCATCTGTCTGACAGCCATGCCTCAGATCAACCTGAGGCACCCCTGTCAAGCAGGGCACCCCGGTTCTGCCGGGCGCAAAAGCCAACCCGCAGACAAGCTGCCCATCTGCAAAGGCGCTTACTTGAGGCTCGTCCAGCTGCATGGCAGACATCCTCACATCCTTTAGCGGCCATGGATGTCTGTGTGCCCTGCTTGTGCAGGACCCTGCTTGCCCCGCCCAGAGCATGCAACAGAGAGAAGGGTGTCCATGCCGGCGCACAAGAAAGCCCGCAAACCACAGCTATCTACCTGCAAAAGCGCTGACTTGGGGCTCGTTCTGCGGCATGGAGGACATCTGCACCTCGCCCTGCAGCCCTGGCTGACCAGCCGCAGCCCCTAAGCCCTCTGTGAGCACCCCTGACCCCGTGTTCCTCCGCGAGGCAGCATGTGCAGCCTCATGCATCTGTCCAACAGTGCCTTGACTGGCCTGCAGACAAGCTTGAGGTGAAGACTCTGGCAGCGTAGCAAGGGATCACACAGCCAGATAAGGTGTGTTGCAAGTCAAGAGCCAGACAACAACTGTTGGCAACACCTGCAATGCACAGCCATGCCGTGCAGCCAGGTTCATGCCCGTCGGCGCCTGGCATAGCTGCATGTCCAGCTTGACTGCTGAGGCAGGCATACGGTGCGCGATGAGCCCTTGACAGATTGATTGTGCAGGGCACCAGCGCCTGAGCAAGAGCATCTTTTCTGAGAGGCATGCAGACTCTGCTATGCTGAGCGCATAGCAGCCCCGGGGTGGGGGGTTCGGGGTGTGTTGCACACAGAAGCGATGCCTCAAGACAAACATGCGCACAGTGGTGGCCCACCTCTGGCTCCTCTGCAGCAAAGGGCACCTCATGTGCACTGGGCTGTGTGTGGAGCTCCCTGGCCTGCTGCAGGCGCGTGTCGGCATGCTGGCCTGAAGAAGCCACCACGTGCTGCCCCAAAGGCTGGCTGCGCTCCGCATTCAGCGCTGCCACATCCTGCGGGTCAGGCCCTGCAGGCCACAGTCCCGGCTGAGAAAGACCAGCTTGGGGCAGGCAGCTACAGCTGGGCTGCATGCATTAAACTTAGTAGCGAAGGTGCGCTCAAGGCAAGCACATCCCATGGGTCGGGATCTTCATGCCATGAAGCTGGGTCGGCAATTTTGAGCGCGAATGCAGCTCGCTGCACCACACTAGCTCATTGGAGTGCCGCTCTGCCCCTGCTGCAATGACGGTGCAGGTGGGGACATGGATGTGCGGACTGTGGCCTGGGTTTGGGGGGCGCAGATGCAAGTCCCACCCTTTGACAAGACAGTCAGAACAGCAGCCTAACTGATGGCACTGCTGCCACATCCCTAGTCTTGTACCGCAACAGCAGCATCTGCTGGGGTGCCCAGAGCATTGCTGCCAGCCCGCTGTACTCAAAGGATTGCCCCAGCACTGATGGCTCATGAACAGATGTGCCCCATTGCAGAAGGGCATGCTGCTGGTATGCTCAAGATCATGACCGGCAGTCCCCACAAGGCTGGAAGCATGTCAGTCCCTGGCTGCGTCCACCTGTGTCCATGACTTTGATTAGACAAAATGCTGTGATTTGCTGTCAACGTGACTGCCCACACGTCACTGGATGCATATCAGTCAGTGACTGTGCACACCTATGTCCATGACATTGCACAGGCGCATGTCGGAGTGGTGGAAGCCCAGCTGCTTCTGCGAGATGTCCAGCGCGCAGAAGGTGCAGAACAGCATTTCGCGCACATAGTGGATGTCGTGGAACGTTTTTCTCATGCAGATCTTGCTGCAATCTTTGCCATCTAGGCGCTCCAGGATCATCCCTGCAGCACACAGGCAACTTTCAGGTTTGGGGCATCCTCATAGCCTCTGCACAGGCAGAGGCCGCGCAGGATCGTCTCGAAAAAATCAGCAGAGCAGGGACAGCGAGAGCAGGATGCAATATGTGAATGGCAGGTCAGTGGCAGGCAAAGTGGCTGTGGCAGCATTTTCCATGGGGACTGCTGTGTAGGCCAGCTAGGTCACGCTCAATCCTGCAGCACCTATGGGAGTGGGAGAGATGCAACCCAGCTGTGCCCTCCACCATGCACTGCAATGCAGGCTGGGCTTTCCAGGATCCTGCATCACAGCAGCAGGTCAAGGGAAGGCATGCCAGTCTGAGCAGACCGTCTGGCACCCCTTCATGTTTTATCAAGCAGAGAATAGTCCTTAGTCCTATGCAAGCAGCTGTTGTATCTGCATGATGACTCCCGGAAGAACATCTCCTGCTGGCAACATGCTTTGCACGTGTTTGCTGAGTGCATCATGGGCATGGCTCGCCTCTGAAACTTCCATGGTCTGTGCAGACGCCAGCCCCCACTGCCATGAAGCCTGGGAGGGCAATCTCCTGCTCCAGCAGGCTGCTGACGCGCCTGCCCACCTGGAGCACGGTCAGCTGACTAAGAGCAGCGCCCTGAGCATGGCTGAGACCGTGCGCAGGAAGGGAGGCAGCAAAGGCATGGGAGCAGCAGGGGTCACGCACAGCTGCATCTGTTGCAAAGTTGGGTAAGCGGCTAGGTTCGAACGCAGCAAAGCTCACCTCCCACTCGCGCTGCATCTTAGTGAGCAGGGCACCTGCAGTGAACACAGCTCAAGAGTCAGAGAGAAGGTTCTGAGCAGCCCTACGCAGCTCTCGCTTCCACATCGTCACCATGGGGCAGCCGAACTTGCGTCATGGGTGCATCTGTGCAGCCCCCACAGGGCTGCTGCAGGCGCTCACCCTTGTGCTTGTGCTTGAGGACATGCAGCTTGTCAACATTGCCATCGCGATCCTTTAGCTCGTACACAGCAGCCTGCATGCACACGCAGGGCTGCTAGCACAGAGCAGCACGTGCATTTTGTTTCCTGGCAGGTCCATACAGTAGGCCAAGAGCTTCTGTGCAGGCAGGTTTGCAGCCACAGGTCTGCCAAGCGGGCAAGCAACAGGTCTGCAGACCAGACAGGCAACTTCTACGCAGCTCTGCAGCAGGGGCAGGCAAGCTCTGTGCAGGCAGCAGTTGTCAGGGATCACACGTGCAGAGGCAGCGCACACACTGTGGCACACCTGCAGTCCTGCCCCAAGCTTCTTGCCCACAACCAAGTCATCTGTGAGCTTCTTGCCCTCCTGCAGGGTCCGCAAACCAGCAGTTTGGCACCATCTGGCACCATGCAAAGTTAGCCACAGCAGCCCACCGCAGCCTGCTCAGACTCTATGTGAGCCTGTTACGCCAAGTAGGCGCACATATGACGGTGACATAATGCCAGCTGGGATCACAACGCAGCAGCAGTCAGCTTGTGCTTGGCCATTTAGGCCGTGTATCTGCTGATCCCAGCCCTTGAAACTGGCAAGCGAGTTGACAAGGCAGGTGCACGCAGATGCCACCATGCCCTGCAGACAGCCTAACAATCTGGCACAGGCCAGGCTTACAGGCTGGATGCGCCTTGCAAAGCAGTGTCTGGCAGCAGGCAGGTCTGACCTTATCAGCAGGCTTCACCTTGCAAGCCGTATCCGCAAGCAGGCAGCATGCACATCTGGCAGCAGGTGGGCTTCACCTTGGGGAAGAAGTTCTTGGGCACAACGATCAGCAGGCTGCTGGGCTCCACGCCGTCAACCTTGGCGTTTTTGGGCAGGCTGTTGAGTGCATTGGCGTTCAGGTTGTGCTTCTTAGGGGATGCCGGCATCATGCCGTTGTTGGAGGGCGTCCCCTGGAAGCGCGGAGGACCTGCCTGCCCTGGTGGCTGGCGATTGGGGGTGGCCCGAGTCCCGCCAGCATGAGGGGAGGTTGCCTGGTCCTCTGTACTGATGTGCGCGTGAGGCGATGTCGCCTTGTCTGTGGTGTTCATCGTCTGCATGCAGCAGAGGCTGTAATGTAGAAGCACGGCAGCGGCTGGCAGCCTCAGCTGCGTGAGTTGTCTTGCTGTGCTGTCTGCAGTGATCGCAAACAAACCCTGCTTGCCCTGCCTACAGACTAGCAGTCTTCTGCTGGCATTCCAGGGGCAGACCATATGTTCAGTGCATTGGACAAGTATCTGTATTGCCTAGTCATGTACATGCACCTCAACACAGCTTGTGCAAACAAGTTGATTGACTGTGCTCATGAACCCTTCCAGCTGCATCTGCTTGAAAGTCTCACCTCTGCTTAAAATGGCTGCTCCCCCGTGCTGACTGCGCCTGCCCAATCAACCAATTTCACGCTCCCACGGGGTCAGCCAGCCCACAGCTTGAAATGTTGCTGGAGCACCATCTCAGCGTGTCTGTGAAATCATTTTTGCACTTGTGATAATGCAAATTTTCTGTTGTGTAACTTTCATCCTGGGTGTGCTTGAAAGAGGCTCTACAGCAGGGGCTTAGGGCGCTTACCAACCTGCATGCTGCAGTGACCCATCCCTTTGACCACAAGGCAGGGTGATGGCGCCTCTTCAGGACAGGCAAACCTGCAGTCAATGTGGTCACTCACACTTCCAGAGGCGTTCAAAAACAAAAATGGGTCTCATTGATCTATCGATTTGTTTAGCAAAGGGGATCTGCAGTGCTTGACGTGGTACAACAAGAGGCACACATGCTGCCAAAGACGACTGACTGGTGCGTGAGGGGCCTGGGACGTAATGCAGACATGGGGGAAAGACAGGCAATAGAGGGAATTACTTGGGTCAGGGTCTATCCTGTTCCTGGGGATCAGCATTAGAAAGTTGGTGTCACTGGCTGAAAGCCAGCCACTCTTGTCTCAATTGTGGATTGGTAAGGAGGCCCTCCTCCTCGGGTGCTGGTGCAGGTGGATATAGTGGACTAGCCTGGCGGCGGGAGCGACGCTATCTGACGCAGGTCTTGCAGATACTCTTTGGTGTGTAGGTGCTGCTGTGGTCTAGAGGATGTCAATGCTTAAGAGAGCCCTGTGCAGGCCGGCCTGACTGAGAGATCATGGCATGAATACTGAGGGGTCACCACCCCACAGGTAATCCCTGCAGGGGGTGGGCCTGATCAAGGGGCCCCAGCATGGATGCTGCTGGCCCTATCCCGCTGCGCATCAACTGGGCCTCATTGCTGTTGAGCAGGCCTGAGTGCTTGTAGATCAGGCTCTCCTCAGCCTTGAACATTGGCAGCACAGCAGCAGGCTCCAGCTTGGGGCTGCGTTGGCGCATTGCCCCACCTGCCAGCGTATCACCCTGCAGGAGGCCCAAACAGAGTGGAGCAGGTGTGCAGGTACCTTGCTCTGCACCTCAAGCAATGGGATGCAGCCAACATGGCACAGCAGGCGGAGTTCAGACAGCTTTGAAGGGTGCTCTGCCCATGAGGTGTCTGCCAGCACACCATGCGAACAGAGCTCACTCGTGGCAGCAGGGAAGATAGCAGGCATTCAGGTGCGCTGTGAAGGCAGAGACACAAAAGATGCAGCCCACCAGAGCCCAAGATTCATGGCATGCACCCAAGCAATCTCACCTGATCACAGCCTGGCACGGGGGCAGCCTCAAACAGCCCCAGCTGCATGCCCAGCTCGAAATCGCCATCCATGCCCAGGGCAATCCGCTGCAGCCCAAGCGCCTGGCTAGGGGCTGCGCTGGACGCCCCACGCAGAACTGTGCCCGGGTGCGCGCCCGGGGTGCTGGGCATGCCCAGGCTGCTACTGCTAGGCATGAGGGGCAGCCCCCAGGTGTTGCTGTGTGGGTTGGCTAAGGGGCCGCAGGGTTTTGAGGCTGCCTGAGCAGTTCCACCATGGCGCGCAGCCACTCTCAGGCTGCTCAGTGGGCTGTCAGGTGACGAGCGCCCCTTCACAGGCTGCAGGTCCCCAAGGCCACCGGCAGGGCCGCCAGCCGCTACACTGCCCTGCACGAACATGCCGACATCTGAGCCACACGCCCACACCCTTATGTCAAGCTATTGAGTCATACTGACAAAGCGCCAGGGGCACCACACTAAGACTACAGAGCTGCTCTGCCGCCAGTCCTTGCAGGAAGCAAGCTGCAGAATGGACAGATCAGCACCAAGTTCCAACAAGCCACAGTGGTGGCTCACCCCAAATGGCGTCCCAGGCACATTGCTGCTGCTGAGGCTGCTAGAAAGGCTGGCATGGGGATTGTGGCAGGAATTGAACATAGGCTGAACCTCGGGCAGCAGGCTCTCTAGAATGCCTGCATTCCAGTGTGGACCACATAAGGACGCACAGATGGCAAGCAGCAGGCAGAACATGTGAGGTGTCTGCAGAGCTCATGGCACTGCTGGGCGGCATCGTGCAGCACCCAGCAGAGATGCAGCCATTGTCAGCAGGTTTGGATTATGCCTCAGGGGCGACTCACCTTTAAAGACAGTCCAGTCATCCTGAGAAGGGAAGACCAGGGTCCAGCCCTCAGCGTGTGTCCAGGTGACAATGTCTGACGTGGGCGACGACCTGCACAAGATGTACACGGTCACCACATAGCAGTTCAGGGGCCAAGCATAAACAGAAAAAGAAAACAGAAAGCAAAGCATCCAGTGCGAGCCAGCAGGAGAGGCTAAGAGACTGGAGCAGGGCCAGCAGAAGACAGCCACTAGAACCAATTGAGCCAAGCTGCAGAAGCATGCTGCCGCACCAACAAGCCGCTCCACAACATGCCCCACCTGAAACGCCCGTTGGGCGAGGCTGTGCTCAGTAGCTCCTGCCCCTCGCTGGAGGAGATGGCCAACACCTTACCAGAGCCCTGGTAGGGCCCCAAGTCCCCTGCCGACGACACCACGCGCACTGCCACCCCTGAGGTGCGCCGGGGCAGCCCACTGTGGGCCAGCTGGCCGTCGCGGGGCAGAAGCAGCTCCAGCTGGCTCAGCGTGGGTGCCGGCGAGGGATCTAACCTTGTTACGGTGGTGCTGCTGAGACGCTGTGCAGTGGCAGCGGCAAAGGGGGATAGCATGAGAGACCCCTGCTGCTGCTTCTGCTGCGGCAGCTGGCAGACTGCCGCCTGCTGCTGGTGGTGGTGCAGCCGCGTCTGCTGCAGGTGAGGCCCCTCTGAGGTCTCCAGAGCAGGCTGGGCCTGGGTCTTTGGGCGTTTGGTTGAGACATGGCGCTGCCTGGCGGCGCCTGAGGGGGCGTTGCCCTCGCTGAGAGCCACAGCCACACTGGCAGCGCTGGCCGAAGAGCCCACAGCCGAACTGCTGCGCTTGAGGCCCGCCAGGGGCCCCAGGGAGGTGCGCGTGATGGCAGGGGCATCTGCAAAGATGACTGCAGGGGCCTTGACTGGCGCTGCCTGCTCCGCCCTGACTGGCACAAGCGGCGCAGGGGCCACAGCTGTATGAGCAGCCACACCAACAGGGGCCACTGACTGCATCACAGGCACGGGCGTAGGTGTAGCCTCCCGGGGGGCAGCTGTTTCTGCTCGCGTCCTGCCCCTAGCCTTGCCAGACTGGCGCTGCCGTGTGACAGGCCCGGCAGCACCTGTTCCCACGGCTGCCCTGTTGGCTGAAGCGCCGTGCCCCACACGGGGCGCAGGGGCAGCCTTGCGGTGCCGTGGGGCGCCGATGGCCACAGGAAACACTGGCTCGGGCTCTCCAGCCGCCAGAGCCTGGGCGCGCAGCTTGTTCTGAGCACGCTGCAGCTTCACGCCGCAGGCATTGCACATTGTCTTTGGGCCCTGGGGCGAGTTCCGCCACATTGGTGTTTTCGTGGTGCCACACTGGATGCACACCTGCACAGGGACGAAGAGAACATCTGTTGATGCTTAGCAGGGCCAAGAAGCTGTCCTTGCAAGCTAACCTCCGAGTGCACATGATGATGTCATGTACAGGCTTGGCACCTCTGATGCAAATTGTCTGAGCAGGATGAAGCTGCACGGGGCCAGTACAGCACAGGGAAGGTACTGAGGAGGCCAGCAAGCTGCGCAAGTCCACCTTCTCAGGTGCTGTGGCAGCATGTTCACTGCTGCCGCCGAGGGCTCCATCTCCGACCATTGTAAAAAGAGAACCCAGACTAGGAAGCCTGCAGAAGGGCACCAGGTGTGATGACCTGGCCAAGGCAACAGAACTCTGTGCCCAACCATGGCCACGCAGTTGAGTGCCTTGTACGAAGGCTCAGCAGGCCTACCAATTTGAAAGGATGCCTGCTTGTCTCTGGTGCTGCGCGTGGAGAGTGTAAGCTCCTGTGCCACAGCAAAACCACCGTCAAGGCCAGGCCTTATAGGCACTACACTTGACATAACGATAAGCCCCGGCAGTGGCTGCCTCGCATGGCCTGGGGCAGCTCGCCCAGTGGCCATTTAGACCGAGCAGCCCTTCTGCTGGGATCGCCACAGACCTGACCACATTGTCGGGACGGGATGCCAGGAGGACCCACCTAAGCGTCCTGTGATCCCACTGGACAAGCTGCCGCTCTACGGACGCCCTCTGCAAGTCTGACCACAAACATAAGGCACTCTTACTTGGCCCTTCTTACAGACAGTCTACAGGGGATTCAGGGGTGATGTGAGACTAGTCAACAGAGAGGGCACAGGCTCTAGAGCCGGACTTTGCCTTGATGAAATGAAGTGCGAAGAAGACAAGTTGCTTAGGTCAAACTAGCTCCTCCCGTTGGTGGATATGTCAAAGGGAGTCCCTTTACAACGTACCGTGTAAAACCAGCTGAATTGCCGGGGAGCGTGCCTTTACACAAAGGGGTTCCACGGCCAGCCGGGCGCCAAGTGCTTGCGATTGAACACAGCTTGACCTGGCTAGATGGCCATGAGGTGGGCCAGCTGCTCTTTGAGAGCCCATAAGCGCCCTGGACATGTCCCCTGAGTTCAGTCATGCTGCTGAGCTTACAGTCTCTAGGCTCCTTGCAATCTTGCAGCCCACTTGACCTTGTCTGTCCTCAAACCCTGCAGGGACGCCTCGATTGCTGGGCAGATGCAGGAGGAGGCCTCATTTCAACCACTGCCATCTGCCCGGGGAGGGTCCATTGATGGCAGCTACACTGCGTCAAGCACACTGGGTCATGTCAGGTGCATCTCAATGGTGGCTTCATTGCACCACCAGAGGAGCCCAGGAGATACAAATGGGAAATAGATGAGACACTTCAGCGTATGGTGCAATTGTAGAAGACAAGCCCGCTTTCATGCTGAATTCAGCGGAAACCAAAACCCCCTTTGTCACATGCATCAGTGCCACCTCCCCTGGGTGGTGCCTGGAAGTGTCAGAGGTGTGCATGACGGCCAGCTGCCAAGCGCCAGATGCCTGACATCCAAAAGATGTGCACGACAGCCAAGCTGCCGAGGCAGTGGTTCACACTTCCTCCCGGTGGCCTGCAGGGGTCTGGACCAGCTGCTGACTGCTGCTCGCAATCAGAGGGTGCGCCAGCTACGCAAGATCCAGCAGCTGCGTAAGCAGAACGAGGTGGGGGCTGCCCACCACCACAGCTGGCAGATGAAGCAGCGGCGGGAGGCTGAGCGTTTGCAGAAGATTGAGGACGAGAGGCAGCACATGGCGCAGGAGAGGCTGGCAAAAGAGGACTCTCTGCAGGTCAAATTTCACATGGGTGCAGGGATCACTGCTGCGGCCTGCACATGCAGGCGCACTCCTGCACGCTGTGGCAGGAGATGTCCATGCTGCTCAGGCTCCAGTCTCAAGAGCTGCTGAAGCCTGGGCAGCCAGACATGTGGATCAGCCAGTGCACTGCGGACCCATGAGCAGGAAGCTCTTTGCACTGCCACTTTATAGATCACAGGACCACAAACGACCGCACTCAACCTGGCTGCTTGCCATGCTGACCTTCTGGTCTGCACAGAGGTACTCGAAGTGCACAGGTGGCTGGCCACCCTGCTGCTCTGCATGCTCTCCGCTAAAGGAGCTCTGCTGGACGTCACACCTGTGCTGCACATCAGGCTGAGCACTAATGGCCTGCCTGCAAAGGTGTCCCGATGACAAGGGCACAGCAGGCTGAGCACTAGGTCCTGCGCTGCACACCTTGTGTTGCCTGTCCGCACAATTGCCTCCAGGGTTGTTGCACAAGAGCTGCGCAGCAGGAAAATGCGCATTGCGCCCCAACTTGCCTGCCTGACCTCTGCGTACAGCGGCGCCGTGAGGACATCGCTTCGGCAGAGAAGCGGCGGACAGAGGCCATGCGCCGCGCCCACCAGCGCAAGCTTGTGGAGGCCGACAGGAAGGCTGCCGAGGCCACAGAGCGCAAGGTGGGGCAGGCAGCTGCCGCCCGCCAGAAAACACACGTGATCCAGATGCGCAACGAGCAGATCCGCCTGAGAGGGTGGGTGCTGGTGTATGCGCAGCCGGTTGCACGCAGGGCCACACCTTGACTTTGTTTTGGATGCGTAAAGAGCACATCCAGCTGAGGGTTAAGTGCTTAAGCTGGTGTGTGAGGGCATATGGGCACGTGAGGTTGCTGTGCGCAGCTGCTGTGTGTGGCTGAGTGCACGCAGGCAAACCCTTGAGTGGGTGCATGCGGGGCTGCTGTGTGTGGCTGTTGGCGTGCAGGCCTGGCTGTTGTGGCTGGGTGCCTGCAGGGCTGGTGTGTGGCTGGGTGCTCGTGGGGATACACCATGCAATGCAGACAGGCAGTGAGCAAGCACATTCAGCTGAGGTGTTTGGCGTCCTGATGCTACTGTGGTTGGGGTGTACAAGAGGTCACAGCCTGTAGATGCATGCATTGTGCCATTCAGGTTCCTGCGCATGGTTGAAGTGTAAGGTTCGAGTGCCAATCAAAGCCAGGCAAAACCAGCCTCATGCAGCTGACAATCTGCTTCAAATGACAAGGTCCCATGCACATCCCTGGCTAGGCCTGCACTCTGGCCAGCTTTCAGCTCCAAGCAGCTGGCGCTGACAGGGTGCTTACTTTGCATCTGGCAGCAGCACTTCACCAAGTTCTGGAGCTGCTCACGTTTCAGCATGTATGCTGCTGGGCCACCATTGCACCATATCATCCTGAATGTCATGCTCCCACTGCCCAACACGAGTCGCCTGTGTCCACAGGGATATGAACATGCAGCGCAAGCAGCAGGCCCTGCAGGCCAAGGAGCGCCAGGCAGCAGAGCACCTGCAGCAGGTGGACGAGGCGCGGCGAGCCGCCGAGGCTGCTCGGGCGGATGAGCGTGCTCTGCGCATGCGGGAGGCTTGGGCCACGCAGAGGCGTGCGGAGCAGGAAGCGCAGCGGCGCATCATGTACTTCCAGGTGAGGGGAAAGGGCCTGCAGAGGGATGGCTGCAAAGGATTGCACCATGTTGTCTTAGGCAGCGGTAGTTAGCAGCTCACAAAGTCAATGGGCGCAGCAGTGCATTGTGTCCTCATAGGTGAGGCTCGAGCCAGGGGGTGAAAACTTGGGCTACAGCCCAGATTGCAGTTTACTGCTGCCTCCTGCCTCCTGTTTCAAGGGTTTGTGAGTGCCATGCAGTGGCAGCAGTGCAGGAGGTGAGGTGGGTGCGACAGAGGTAGCAGCAGCGCATCACAGACTTCTGAGTGACAGGGGACCTGCAAAGGGTTGGCTGCAAAAGATCCCCTGAGGTAGTACTGCTCCAGCATCCTTGGGCAGGAGTGAGTAGGGCACATCATGTTGCTTCGAGGTGGAGGGTCAGCCAGGGCTGCAGATCTGGCCTGCTGCAGTACTTCTGGATGGGAGCACAAGTATTCGACTGGCTCAGGTGCCCTGAGGAGTTTCAGAGGTCATCAGGCGGCAACAGGGCATGAGATGGGGCTGTTGCCTCAGAAAGCGCAGCAGCGAGTGCTGTACTTCCGCATGCTGACGATTGTGGTGCAGGTGTGGGCTGGCAACACTGTCAGTGGGCATTGAATGTGCCTGGCCTGCAGTCCTGGTCATGCTTGATGTTGACACATAGCAGCAACTGTGACGCAGCTGTTTCAGGGCGCCAGAGGGTGTTGGACCAAGCCGCAGGCTATGTCCAGCGTCTTCAGACCGTGCAAGTCCTTCTGCATTCGGCGTGCAATGACTTCAGCTTGTGCAGTCCTTCAGTCTAGACTGGGGTCGAGACAAAGCATGCTGCCCATGCTTCTGCAGAGGAAGAGCACTGCGGCCGACCTGAAGCTGCAGCGCGTAGCCCAGGAGAACGAGGCTGCCAGGCAGGCTCGGGCAGCAGAGGCACAGCTGCGCCATGAGTACACCCACAAACGCATGGAGATCAAGGTAGCAGTGTTGCCCGCGGCCTCAAGCTGTTTGTGGCAGCTCCGCTTGTCTTAACACTGTGCTGGCTCCCTGCAGCAGCTTCGAGGTGCTGATGCTTGGTTGCCTGCCTGCACGGTTGTAAAAGCCACTGGCCTGAGAGGCTGCAATGAGCCTGCACCAAGCGTCCAGCTACCTGTCATCCAGCGAGTCGCTGCTACCTCGCCAGCCTGAAAGGGTGGTCTGAAGTGTGTGCTGCAGCGGGGCAAAACGGGCACGACCCACCTGCCTGCAGAAGTGGCTGCGCCCTTTAATTGCAGCGTGTCATCTGCTCAGCCATGTGATGTCATGTTCTGTGCAGCCAGTTGTGCCGCTGCGGCCATGAGTGCCACATTTTGTGTCGCCGACCCTATATTTGTGCCAAGGGGCAGACATGCTCATGTGCCGTCCCTCTCCACACTTGCAGGCGCAGCACGATGAGGTGGAGCGGGCGGCCATGCGGCGCCGCACAGAAGAGAAGGCGCGGCGGGTGGAGGCCATTGAGGCCTCCCGCAGCGCTCTGTTAGCAGAAATGCAGCGCATAAAGAAGGACATCCAGCAGCAGGAGGCCATGCTCAAGGCAAGGCTCACGCAGCAATCAGGGCAGGCCCAGCTGGGGCAGCTAATGCCCTGGCTGTGAGATCTCTCACGCAATATGAGACAGCTTGACAGCTCTACCTGATGTCCCCAGCTGGCGCCTGCTGGTCTCCCTGCACTGCTCTGCACTGCAGTTAGGGCTGCTGTCAACCACCCTGCCTGACAGTGTGCAGCCTGCCGCACTCCAGCACCCTGTGCTGCAGGAGGGGTTTGAGAAGGTGCAGCAATCTGGCAAGTTTGAGCTGCCGCCGGAGCTGTTACAGCTGGAGCAGACGGGTCTGCAGCAGGCTGCAGCTCTGGACGCAGCGCGCAGCCGCAGGATACAGGCAATCACTGAGGCCAGCCTGGGCAGCCTGCCCAGCATGCGCAGTGTGAGTGGGTACCCAGGGCGCCGGTCTTCGGATGGTGAGCCGGCCAAGTGCCCTTTGCAGTTTGTTGGCCCTGTCTTGTTCGCTCTGTTGCTTATGTGGGGCTCTGGGCTTGTAGTGCGCAGATCCAGCTGTTGAAAGAAGCCGCACAGCCTTGGGTGGTGCAGACCAGCCATGCAGCAGATGATGCAACCAGTAAACTGGCATCCACGCTGAGCAGCCCACTCAAGTAGCAGCCTGCAGCAATCAACCTCAGCGTGCACTTAAGGTTGGCACTGATGAAGGCATCCTGAGCCACTGAGTGAAGAGTGAACAGCATTGGGAGCTGCTGATGATGATGCAGGTGCCCGTCTACAGCCAGAGCATTCAGCCAGGCAGCACCCTGTCAGGCCAGCAACAGCTGGAGCTCAGCCCAGAAACGGTAGCGGCAAGAAGAAGGCCTTGTGCAAGCCGCAGGCAAGCTGGACTGGATCTGCTTGGACACAAAGCGGCATGTTTGCCTCAACTGAGATGCACACAGTGTGGCTCTGCTTCACATGCAGGCAGTCCAGGGAGCTACGAGGCATGTGCAACAGTACGCCTCCGAGCAGCCACGTGAAGATGAGACTTTCACGCAAATGCAGAATGGCATCAAGAGCCCAGCACAGTCACCAAGGAAGGTCAGTCAGCACAAGCATGCAGCTCGGGCACCCACAGTTGCTGCTGGATATGATGCACAGTCTGTTGTTATGGTCTGCAGGCAAAGACCTTTGCTGTGAGTGAAATTGTGGACCCCAAGGAGCAGTATCTGTTGGCACGGAAGGCAGAGCAGAAGAGGCAGATGCAGGCGGAGATATCAGCCTTGCATGGCCTCTGATGTCTCAGAGACCCATATAGCAGGGCATGCCTGGCATGGACACAGGACATCTGCCTGCCTCTCAGTTGCATCCGAATCGCGGTTCTCAGTAGTTGTGCATGAAAGCAGGGTCCTCCTGTACATGAACTTTGTAGCCACGGGCATACAATGGGCAAATTTAGGTCAGCATGAAGGCTAAACCAACTTTGTGCTTTCGCGTCATGAGCTGACGACCCCTGAGGAAGCCTTGCAGTGCAATGGGAGACAAGGTGCCTGTCCAGGTGCCGAGAGTCTCCACTTTATTCAAGAGAGGTGCTGGTGTGAATCAGCTGGACCCCGAGGTATGCCTGCCATGTGCACAGCCGTCGAGAGGCACCCTCAACAGGTTTTACCTCATGAACCTAGTCCAGCAATCAGAGTGCAGAGCACTTCATCAATCAGGGCCCGCCTTGTTTGCCTTGGATGCGGTGCTGGTCTGCAGGCTCGCAGGGCCGGGCTGAACAAGGTGGCCACCAAGCAATGGGAGTCAGATGCAGATCTGGAGGCCAGTGAGCAGCATGGTCATGGCAACAAGGTCTGCCTGTTCTACCCAATCTACTCAAGCCTGTCTGTGAGCCTGGCCCTGCAGTGAAGTAGCACCCAAATCATCGCAGGTCACTTTCGGCCCCTGCACATGCCTGCAACCTACGCTTGTGGTCCCAGAGAGATATACCCTGCAGAGGTGTTTGCTGGGACGCCATGCTGCTGCTGAGCATCTGGTCTGTCAGCAAGCTTCTGGTCATGCACAGGCTGCCTGTGAGCTTGCCTACTCTGTGCGCCACTAGTGACATGGCGTGCTCCTGCAGGCCTCTGGCTGGGGCGCCACGCTGATCCTGACATTCCAAGCCCTTGGTGTGGTATATGGCGACATAGGCACCAGCCCCCTGTACGTCTTCTCCAGCGTGTTTGACGGGCCACCCTCTGAGGAAGACGTCATTGGCATCGTGTCACTGATCATCTGGACCCTGACGGCCATTGTGGTTGTGAAGTACTCGCTCATCGTGCTCACTGCCAATGACGGCGGCCAGGGTGAGCCCATAGACTGGACAGCCTGCGGCGCAGAGTGGACACACGCAGTGTGCGCTGTGCTGCTGCTGTCTGCTTGCCGCCAAATCAGTGTTGGCAGACCGGCTCAGCTGCTGGGCATGTGCTGAGCCAGGCCCTGCTGCCTCCAGGTGGCGCCTTTGCCCTGTACAGCCTGCTCAAGCGTGCGGGTAATTTCCGAACATTTGGGCAGGCCATGGAGGCCGACAAGGAGCTCAGCCGGTACAGCCTGACAAAGGTGCCCCAAAGGAGCAGCCACACGCAGAGCCAGCTCACCTGGCAGACGCGCATGTCACGCAGCAGGGTGTACCAGGGGGTGAGTCTTTAGTAGGCCAGACCCCTGGTCACATCTGGTTGGCCCATTCACGCTGCCTGGCCAAGCCAGCTGCGCCCTCCACAACCCAGCAGGGGGTTGGCTGTTCTGCCCCATCACTGCCTGCACCCATCTATTTCCTGCAGCAACCATCAGGCTGGTTGCTGATGCCTCCAGAGCTGCGAGGTCATTTCTACTGCAGCTCATCTGCCTTGGTGGTATGTACTACTTAAGCTGCTGCCCTGGCCCAGCTTGTGCATGCTCAGCACGGCTGTAAAGCCTTAGGAGCTGTGCTCCCTGCAGGCTGCCCTGGCCAGCATCTGCGTTGTTGACTGGGGCGACACATTGCACTTGTAACCTTCTGCACCCTGCAGGTTATCCGCATCCTGGTGGTGTTTGGCGTGGGAGCCATCATGGGGGACGGCGTGTTGACCCCAGCCATTTCTGTTGTGTCAGCAATGGAGGGGCTGCAGGTCAAGTTCCCAGAAGTGACAAGAGGTAACACTGCTTGCTGAATTCGCTTGACACCTGCTGGATGCAGTCATCCACTGTGTTTTCAGCAGCTGAGCACTCCAAGTGGCGCCCGCCTTCCTCCTGCACATGAAAAGTTGAGATCTGTTCATTCAGCTCTGGGTCTGGACGTCCAGAACATGCTGCAAGCACTGACCAACAAAACGCCACTTCCAACTCACGAGCAAGCCACTGCCCCCTGCAGGCACCATTGTGGGCATCTCCATTGCCATCTTGATCGTTCTGTTCAGCATTCAGCGCTTTGGCACGCGCTGGGTGGGCTATGCCTTCTCCCCCGTCATCCTGCTGTGGTTCCTGTTCAACGCAATCATTGGAATGTACAACATCGCCAAGTTTGACCCTAGGGTGTTCCGCGCCATCAGCCCATCCCACTGGTTCTCCTTTTTCCTGAGGAATGGGCGGGGCGGGTGGAAGGCACTGGGCGGAGTGGTGCTGTGCGTCACAGGTGGGGGCCTGTGCTGCTTTCGGCTTCAACCTCCCAACATGCGTGTGAGGGGGGTGTGAGGGGATAGGTGGGAGCAACGCTGCTGCTGCCAGTATGCATTGTGTGCACTCATGTTGCAAGGTTCTGTACTGCATCACAGGTTGGGGGCGCTGCTGCTGCTGCTGTGCTTGCCACCAGTTCACATAGTGCCCGTTCAGCCCCAATCTGCTGCTGTTCCTGGAGACAGCAAAGATCTGCCCACCCCCTTCTGTGAGAATGATTGGCACTGGTTACTGGCTGCAGGTGCTGAGGCGCTGTATGCAGACATGGGCCACTTCAGCATCAGCGCCATCAGGGTGTGTAGCTTTGCTTGGCTTGCTTGCCCAGGTGGCTGCTGTGATCGTGCTGACACACTTACTGCGGTTGCCTGACAGAGCACACAGGGTGGCACCACGCCCTGAGTCGGCCACGCCCATGCATGCTGCATGGTGAAGCTGCCATGCGCCAGCCTTGCAGCAGCTGGCCCTGACATGGCATGCTGTAGCATCCTCCCCGCGCCTAACTGCTGAGTGATGCCTTTCACCCCTCAACATCTGGCCCTGCAGCGGAGGGCAGATGTTCACTTCACTTCGGACTGTGTGTCTTTCAGTGATGGTGCATGTTTGATGTGCTATCACCGCTTGAAGGGCCCTGCAGCTCCATCTCCACCATGCCTGCTCCTGTCCAACCATCACTCTGTTTCCCTGCCCTGCAGCTGAGCTGCACCACCATTGTGTGGCCTTCGTTGATCTTGACCTACCTGGGGCAGGCTGCATTCCTGACGAAACACCCCAATGAAGTTTCACAAACCTATTTCCAATCGCTGCCCCACGACGTCTTCTGGCCCATGTTTGTCATCGCCAGCCTGTCAGCCGTCATTGCCAGCCAGGTGGGCAGGCTTGCATACCTTTGTGATTGGATTCCACGCCGTTCTGTCACCCATAGAGTCACAAGCCAGGTGTGGCCAGGACTTGCTGGGAGTGAGTGTCGCTTCGTGCTGCTTGTTGTTAACCAGTCAGGACGCATTGCCAAGTGCCATGGGAGTAGAGCTGAGGCTGCTTGCAATAGTCTCTTATTCTGCTTTCCCAGCCATGCGGGGCTGCCATGTGATTACATCTGTGCAGCCCACTGCAGGCGCTCATATCGGCGGTGTTCAGCATCGTCTTCCAGGCCATCTCGCAGGGCTTCTTCCCACGCTTCCACATCACCCACACCTCCAACACAGTGAGTAAGGCCCTCCTGGGCCTTTCAGTTGTAGATCCTCCCTTCCAAGTCAAGGAACCATGCATGGCGGCAGCTGCTACAGCCTCCCCTGGAAGGGATTGACAGGCATCACAGCTGTCAGGAGCAGCAGGTAGCCACTTTTGCATGTGCTGCTGCAGGTGTTTGGGCAGGTGTACATTCCAGTGGTCAACTATGTAGTCATGGCATTGACTCTGGTGGTGGTAGGCACCTTCCAGTCCTCAGAACACATGGGGCAGGCCTATGGTGAGCTGTGACGGCTGTGACGTTGGTGTCATAGCAGCAGCAGTATAGCCTTCAACAAAATGAGTCGTATGTGAGCTACATATAGTTGCTCACCTGTGCTGCTGGGGGCCTTCATGCTGCTTAGTCTGTAGGCAGCTGCCAAGCTGCTGCTGATTGCAATGGCACAGGTCCAGCAGTCACCTTTGTTGGTGAAGAAGGCCCTGCCAGGAGTTGCACGCATGCTCCACCTTCCCTGTACTTGCTGCCTACAGGACTGGCCGTGGTGTGGGACATGCTGCTCACCGCTCACTTCATGGCCCTGGTCATGATTACAGTTTGGCACACCAACATCTTCCTGTCAGCGCTGTTTTACTTTGTGTTCGCCACCATTGATGCCCTGTACTTCTCGGCCTGCGTTGAGAAGGTTCCCTCTGGTGAGGCGGCACACTGCCACAAGGGCTAACAGTGCGTTGACCCGCTTTCTGAGCTGCACAGTCTGGCAGCGATGGCCTGCACACACTAGCCAGCGGTGCCAAAGGCTATATGCTGCCTTGCGTTGGTTGATGCACGAATTCAGCACAGGGAACAGCACTCCCAAACTGACCTGTCTGCTGCAGGTGGCTGGTTTTCCATCATGATGGCTGTGATATGTGAGTGGGATGGCTGCACAATCCCCCTGGTGCCTTCTAATGTCCCACCTTGATGCTGTCAGTATGCCCTCAAGCCTCCTTCCAGGCCCTTCTCTGCATGCTGGCTTCCTGCCCTGCAAGTGCAGCACATAACAACTGCAGATGCGTCCACCATGCGGCTGTGCTGCTGACCTGCAAGCCTCGCTAACCATGATGGTTGCCTCTCTGCTGGGATGGGTGACCTCTGGCTAGACCCAGAACTGCATGCTCATATGTCTGCACTGCTGCATGACTTAGAATTGCTTGGGACTGCAGATGATTCCATGATGCTGCTGCATCCTGCTGTGCTCTTTGAACTGGTCCTTGCACCTGCAGATGGGTCCATCATGCTGCTGTGGTTCTGGGGCAGCACCCAGAAGTTGCGCTTCTTTGAGACGCAGTGGTACCCCACCATCAAGAAGCTGGGTGACCTGGTCAAGGAGAGCAAGACCCGGGACGGCAAGGACCAGCTTCTACTGGGTGACACAGATGAACCGGTGAGCGCCTCAGCTGCTCAGACACCCTGCGCATGGCATCGTTCAGATTCCCGCATATCATCAGGGTCGAGGTCCCGAGGCCCGCCAGGTGCCGGCCCCCATCCTGGCAGACAGCAGCTACGTTCAGCAATGGACGAGCCGGCAAGGCCCCAGCAGTGCAGAGGTTCTGCATTGAACCAATCCTCTGCGGAGGATAATTTCAAGGGAGTTGACCAGGCCCCGCCGGTGGCCACCACTGTGCAGATCCTTTCCAACACTCTGCAGTCTCCACCTTGGCCAGGCTGTGGAGCCTGCAGCAGGCATGCCAAGCTCAAATCCTCTGCAGTGGCCACAGCAGCACCCCAGAGCTCAGGACCCTTGTAGCCTGCTGCCTGCAGAGCAAGCTCAGTGGCCACCGCCCTCTGCCTGGGGAACGCAAGCTGCGGCTACAGTCCTGAAAACATTGAGCGGGCAGCGGTCTGAGTAGCTGTGCTGACGTGCCTGCAGATCAGCATCACCATGGGCATCTGCCTATACTACTCCGAGACGATCTACGGCGTCCCACCCGTGCTGGTACAGCACCTCCAGAAGTTCCCCGTCCTGCACGAACTCAACATCCTGATGACTAACAGATCAGTGCCTGTGCCCACTGTGGGAGACAAGGAGCGCTTGCTGATTGAGCAGCTGGAGGTTCCGGGCTTCTACCACGCCATCTGCAGGTTGGCAGGCATTCAGTGCTTGACACATGTTGGCGCCGATCATCGAGGAGCTGGAGGAAACCTGTTGCGCCATCTGCAGGCCAATGGACTCAGTCGGCTTGACAGTGCTGGGCCTTGATGACGAGTGTTGCAGAGTGGCAGGCACTAAGTGCCTGGCCTGGCAGACTTTGAGGCCAGGGCAGCGCTCAGGAAAGGCCTGCAGGGAGCTCATGGTGCAGCACTTGTCAGCTTTAACCTGTTGCATGCTCTGCTGGCATGTGCATAGATAATCTGCAACAGGAGTGCCAGGCTTTAGGAGAGCACACCATGCCAAGTCAGCTGGCCCCGCATTGCTGCTCAGCTTTTGCAGCAGGCTGTGACGTTGGGCAGCCCCGCCCAATCCCTCCTGCAGGTACGGCTACACAGAGACCATCGACCAGGGCCCCGCTTTTGTGGAGGGCGCTCTGCGCACCCTGCTGCGCCAGCTGTTTGACGCCCTCCACATATCAGTGCAGCAGTCCCAGGTGCTCAGTGCGCGGCACCCCAGCCTGGCCATCGGCGACCCTCCCCAGTCTCCCACAGCCCATGAAGCCATCTCAGCCTCACGGCCTCCTGTGGACGCTGCTAGCGTGCAGCCCATGATTGGGGATGGGGAGCTGGCAGCGGGCAGCCCTGCAGGCAGCGCCAGCAGCAGCCCAGCCAAGGCACATGCAGTCCATGCCCTGCAGGTTGCTGAAGGTGCGCACCCTGCCTGATCATGCGCACTGGCCGCTGGCAGGACTCCCTTCAGGGGACCAGTGGCCTCCAAATGACACGGCCACAGGGTCACACAGTGGCATGTCAGCAGGACCTGGCAGTGTTCCATCATGCAGGCGGCAGCTGCGCTGGCTCCATCTGTGAATGCAGCCAGCCAAGATGCGCTGCCAGCAGGCCAAAAGGGCTGCCAGACTCTGCCTGCAGCTCCAACAGCAGCCTACCACATCCCGGCTGCCCTGCCAGCTGCTGCCACAATTGGGCACTGCCTGCAGCTGAAACAGTGGCCTGCAGCCACCTGCTGCCACATCTGGTCACTGCCTGCAGCTGTCCACCTGCTGCCCTGCCAGCGGGCGCAACACACCAATCGGCTGCCTGCAGGCGGGGCATCCAGGGTGGGCTCGTCAGATGCGCTGCTGAGCACCAGCTTCAAGCCCCTGCTGCACGGGGCGGCCTCGGGGGGAATGCCGGGACCAGTGCAGCGCGCTCTGGAGGCTGTCGTCAGGCAACTGAATCAGGAGAAGGTCAGCTGTCCTGTCAGCAGTGCCGCCAGTGCTCAAGCTAGTAGCACCCCTGCCAGACCGTCAGCAAATGGTGCTGCTGAGGCCCCCAGCGACTGGCCCTGCCAGATGGCCGATCAGTGCGGTGTGTCAAATGAGACCCTGAGGGGCTGTGTGCTGCAAAAGTCTGCTTGCGTGCCAGCCCCTTCTGCTTGGCCTCTGCTCCCCAGCTCTTCTGTACCTCAAGCAGATGGCAGTCTGCTAGCTCTAAGCAGTGCAAGTGGCACCCAGTGTGGCCATATATTCATTCAGGACGGCGACCCTGAGAGCCTGCGGCCGGCCTACGCCCGTGCCAAGGTGCTGGCAGCTGAGATTGCAGTGGTGCAGCGGGAGCTCGACTGCAGCTCGATCGTGTACGTCCTGGGGCGGGCGCACTCCAGGCTGGGGGACAAGTCAAACTGGTGGGCAGCCCTGCAGGCCTGCTGTATTCCGTTCATTGCTGGCTGGGCAGTCAGTCCAACTGATTGGGGGCTGCTTTACGCCAGTGCTGTCACCCATGTCACTGCTGCATCTGCCAGTGATTGAACCATCTCTGCCCCTGTGTCAGCCTGCCAGCAACAGCAGCTGAGGGGGTGGCCTCGACATGCACCACGTCGGTCATGTGACATGAGCATGGGGCGCAATGCGGCAGTATCTGATGTCCGCAATCGCAGCCTGCTGTGCATGCACGGTGGGTGCAATGGTAACGAGTGGTTGGTCTGGGACAACACAGCCAGTGCTGCGTAGTGCTCCCACATCATGCAGGGTGAGATGGTGTCTGCTGGAGCTGCCACGCTTGCTGGGCAGCTACGTGCTGCGCTGGCCCCTGGAACATGCCCTAGGTACAATGCTGTGCACTGAGGCCCTTACACAGCTGCAGTGAGACAGGGTATTGTCCGACCCTGCTTATCAGCAGGAAGGAGCTCACAATGCTTGGCGTATGGATGCTGCAGGGTGAGGAGGTACCTGCTGGAGCTCCCCTACCAGCTGATGGTGACCAACACAAAGGCAGATGCGCACACAACCTTCAAGATCCCAGAAGATGCGCTGGTGGAGGTTGGCATGATATACTCGGTGAGCTTCTGTGTCAACTGTCTCAGAAGTTGCAAGGCTGGTGTGAATTGCTTGATGCGCCCAGTTGTGTTATGGTTGGGGCTGCTCCTATATGCTGAGATGGGTCGTGAGGCGAGTGGAGCTGCAGCACCAAACTTCAGCAGGAAGCTAGTGGCGGCTTGGGATAGCACAAGCACCACACCTGGAGATGTGCTGCCTGCCTGTCAACTTTGAGTCAGCATAACCACCAGGTTGCATGTATGCTGCAAGGGAGATGTCTGATGTGTCGACCTCTGACGTCCTGTTTTCTTCACAGGTTTGAGCTTGGTCCAGGCAATGGGCTGCGGACCTGCGTCAGACTTAGGGGGACATTGCAGCATGTAGTCTTGGTAGCTGGCAAGGTCATCATCAATGCAGAAACCTGCCCTTGAAGATGCTTGCAACTTAAGCGGCAGCTGTCAGGCTGAGGCACAAACAGAACAGATTGTCTGTGTTCACAGGGAAGTTCACAAGAAAGTAAATGTTTCAGAGCCCAGGCAAGCTTTGCCAGACAGTCACGAGCTGATGAATGAAAATGCTTTCAAGGCCTGTTGTGGACCCACTGAAAGGCTCGGGCTTGGTCATTGACCAGCCGCGCCAGCCGGAATATCTTCTTGCCGCAACCAGATGGAGCCCATGTCGTGCCCTCTCAAGCTTCTCACACTTGTGATGCCACCATGGGATACCAGAACGGGAGATGTGGTGACGCCTTGGGGCGCTTCACCTCTGTAAACCCTGCACAGCCCCAGAGCCAGGGGTGGAAGACAGATCACTGTGTACCTTGCGTGCCAGCTCCTCAAGCACAAAGGTCAGGAGTGTCTCCTGCCAATAATGCCTCACACTCATTCTGCCACAAAAGGCGCAAAAGAGGAAGCTCATCACTGCAGCTTGTTCAAACCTTGTGGTCAACGCCTCTCCTGCACCCGTGAACACCTCTACAGCTGAGTGGTCCACCAGGATGCGCAGGTGGACCTCTTGACGCTGCTTGTCCATCATGATGGGGCCACCAATGCGCCGCATGCTGGCTGCAGCGTCAAAGCTGCCCTTGCCGTCTAGGTGCTGAGGATATGTGGCCTGCACGGCAGACTGAGCCTCGACGAAGAAAGCAACACCGTCACGCTTTGCTTATATTGTTCAGACAGAGAGCAGCAGGCAAAAGTTTACGAGCAATAGCACAGGCGCACAGCACGTGCCCAGATATCAGTGTGCCTTCCACAGCTGAGGTGGAGGCCAGCTGAGGCTTTTCTTACAGCAGCCCCAGTGGCCTTCAGCAGGCTATGCTCCCAGTCCACTGCAATGAACAGCAGAGTTGCCTGTGCTAGTGCACCTGTCAGCGACATTCAAACAAAGCCTGACTTGCCTGCAGCAGGCCATGCTCCCAGTCCACGGTAATGGCAGCTGCAGAGGGCTCCTTCAGCCACTCCTCTCCCCTGGAGGCCCACAGCCAGGAGCGCAGCAGCACACTGGAGGCATGGGCACCGTCAGGTCTCAGGGTCAGCTCTAGGTCTAGAGAGGAGACTGACACCCCCTGCAGGGTGACTGGCTGCTCAGCCGTCACTGCCAACTGCTCTGCTGTGTAGCCAGCCCCCCTGCGCAGCTGGGCCAGCTCGGGGACAGGCTGCTGGTGAAGGCGGCCACCTGCAGGCGCCAAGGGGGCTATCAGCAGGACGCAGGGTACAGATGCAGGTGCATCAGCTCTGGGACAGGCTGGTGGCGCTGGGGGCCACATACCAGCGCCAGGGGCCAGCATGCACGGAGCATGCACTGAGCTCGGCATATCTAGCTGCCAGGAACGCAGCACCCGGTGGTGGGTGGCAGGCACGGTCAAAGGTGCTGGAGCAGCACGAGCGTGATATTACTTGATCGTGGCGATGCCAAAAGTCACAGCTGCGACCTGAGAGAGCTTCAGAGCTGCAGCGCACCGGGCCCTGGGAGCCAACACATCACAGGGGATCACAGATTGCCTGTACCCACCCTGATGGGTCAGCACGCGGGGCACTGACAGGCAGCCTGCATAGTCAAAGCCGCCGCCCTTGCGCAGCTCTTGCAGCCAGCCAAACATGATGTTGCGCCCCTGCCCATCCGTGAAGCAGTTGGGCGCATACAGCACATCCCCCAGGTCCAGCACGTGGGGCCCTGCAGGGGCGGCATCTGGTCAACCACACAGCAGAGTGCAGAGATACCAGGCAGTGCCGCACGTCCCAACCTAGCATATACGAGCATGCAGGGGCGTTGGGTGCTTGCAAGCCAAGTGGCGGCACTTGCAAGCCTTGCACGAAGGCACTGGGCAGTGTGCCTGTGCTGTGCACCTTGCTGCACCTTGCGCCCAGAGCCTGCGTCCACTGAACTCCTCAGCTGGCGCCACAAGCTGCGCAGGCCAAGCATCAAGCAGCATGAGCCTGCTGCTCCGCTCCATGCAATTCAGCAGTCATGCCACACAAGCCTACAACCTGGATATAGCGGGTGCTGCAGCAGGCCAGGCAGCCATGCTGCAGTGCCGGCCCACCTTCGGCATCCCCCATCTGGAACTGGTCATTCTGAAGGCGTCCCAGCCAGTACAGGCAGGAGTTGGTGGGCCGCTCCTTCAGGTGGTGTGGGTAGGGGGACACGCACAGCACCTGCAGCCCGCTGGCGGCTGCCGGCCCGCTACCAGGCCCTGCACACAATGCACTGATCTGGTCTGCAGTGATGGTCTGCAGTGCGTGGCGGTCAGCAAGGGCAGGCCTGGCGCTGCGTGCCCTGCCATCACAGCCTGTTGGCGGCAGGGGGCAGCATTATGGCAGCAGGTTGAGTGCAATGCAGCTGTCCTAGTCTGATGAGCGGGAAGCTCACAGCTTGTGGCCCTTGAGCCTTTTGCCACCAGCAAGCTGCGCATCACCAGCACTGCCTGCTGCGTCCCTGCCCGAGTTATACTCTGGCAAGGCCACTGCGCCAGCACACTGCCACCTCGGCCTCACCTGCAGCTTGGCTGGCGTCTGCAGGCGTCCTTGTGCTCAAAGAGGCCAAGAAGGGGCACTCCCACATGGCACCCAGGTCATGATCACCGCAAGGCTTGGTCTCTCCCTGCACGAAGCTGCCTGCATACTGCCACCCTGCAGGCAGCAGATGCCCAAGTCATTGCATTCGAGGGCATCGCAGTCCAGGACGGCGCACATCATGGGCAGAAGCACTGCTCTGAGAGCCGCTGCGCTCGCCGGATGGCATGGCAAGCAAACCTGGGGCAGGCCCTGCATTACTTTGCACCATGCTTCACTTGGCTTGGGTCCAGAATGAGTGGCATTGCTGCACAGCTAGCTGGCTCCTAAGGGCAGCTGTGTACAGCTCAAGATGTTGGCAGTAGCAGGTGAGCTGCCCAGTTGGCCTGAGGAGGCCTTCACAAACAGGAGGGCTACCCGACTGGAGCTCCTTGGACTTGTATAGCAGCAGAGTGCCGCCCTGCCCGTTGAGCCCACTGCCAATGAGAAGATGCCAGTCCTGGCCTTTCCCTCCCTTGCGGATCACGTAGGGGTCGCGAAACCCAGCCAGCTGCATGCCGGGCGGTGGGTGGGGGATGACTGGCTGGGGCAGCTTGGCCCACTGCAGCAGCTGGTCGTCCCCTGCAAGGAGTCACAGCGTTGGCTACTGCACTTCATATGTGGCTGGATGTAGTGCTGCAGGCACTTGTGGTGAATGACAGAGCACAGAGTGCTGGCATGCCTGTAAGCATGCAAGTGCGCATGGACAGCACAGAGCAGGCAAGGGCTGGCCATGGTGCGGCAAGCCAGAGCGGCAGTGTGTGCGGAAGTAGGGGTGCAGCCGACCTGGGCTGCAGGTGGCTGCGCACTGGCACTCGACCATCTCCAGGCCCAAGTCAGCACCCACGTGGGGCAGGGGACCCTCATCCTGCAGGTCTCGCCGCCTGCAGTGTGGACACCAAGCAGGCTGCCTCCATCTTGCCCAGATCCGGCTGGCATTTCGATGGCACTCGTGCAGGTGGAGCCTTGCCGTGTGCAAGGCACAGCAGGCCGATCAGCAAACATGGCCCCGCTCTGCTTGGCTGGCAACAGCTGGGAAGGCTGATGGGGCCTCACCCCGCAGATGCCTCCACCTGCAGATTCGGGTCTGCTGGTGGACCCGTTGGGACTGCTGATGACACCTGTGCCAGAGGACGCCAGCCTCAAAGCAGCTGTCTCAAAGGCGACCGGCTACCAGGCACAACAGCTGCTGGCCATGCGGCACGCCTTGCTGAGGGTGCTGCAGTGCACTGCTGCAGCTAGTGGCTACCCTGAGGACTGGTGGCATCTGCTATGCATTCCTGGGGTCGGAGGCCAGCCACTGAAAGGGCTGCCAGTGCTACGCTTGCACCTGCACCTCGGGTGAGTCCCACCTGACGCCTGTGTACAGCAATGTGGGCGTGCCGTCTTCATCAACAGTGGCACAGCCTGACCAGCAGCCTGATGCGTCCGCCCCCGATTGGGTCGGCTGCATGGCGATGGGCTCATGTTGCCAGTGCACCAGATCTGCGCTGGATGCGTGGCCCCAGCACATGCGCCACTCCCATTGACTGGTGCCTTTAATATGCTGGTAGAACCTGCATCAGGCAATGCAGGGTCAAGCAAAGATCAGTCGTTAGCAGCCCTCCAATGCCCATATTACATGTGATGGCGTCCTTTGTAGAATATGGGCCCATTGGGATCATTGAGCCAGCCTGTGCGCGGCATGACATGGAACCAGGGCTTGTCCGAAGCCTGATCCCAGCTTGTGCCTAAATCGCCTCGTTGTATATGCACATTTGCAGCCATGCCAGTCAGCTAATGCTATGCTCTCTGCGGGGCTTCGGTAACGGCTGGTGGCTTCAAGGGTTGAACATTGACTTTCTGCTGCAGATCGCCCAAGCCGCCAACATAACATGGCAGAGCCCAAAGGTGGACCATGATCAATCAGCATGTTCAAGAAACCGCAAACTCAGGACCCAACATGCCATCTGTTTGTCGGCAACACAAGAGACTTGAGCACTGAGCAGCTGGAGGCTGTTTTTGCACCTCATGGGGCAGAGCATGTGGTCTTACTTGCCTCAGCAGATAGACCTCATGCCTTTGTCAGCTTCAAAACTGCAGAGGCAGCCAGCCAGGCACTGCAGTGCCTGCGCAATCGTCCCAGTCCTCAGCTAGGTGGCAGACTGCTGCCTCTGCTGTACGCAGAGCAAGCCATCAAGTGCCCAGCCGAGGTCAGCGTTTCACCTCCGCATGCCTGATTGCCTGTCTGCTCACCTACACCTTGTTCTTCTGCAGGCTCCCATGCAGTCACCTGTTGCACTCGTGGCAGACGAGTGCGCAGTGCCTGGCCTGCAGCTCCACACAGACTGGATCACTGCAGCCCAGGAGGAGGTGCGAGAGGCGGCACTAGTTCATGTTGTGCTGATGCAGAGAATGCAGGGCTCGCCAGTGGGTCTGTGCAAGGCTCTGGCTCTGCTGCTTGCTCATGCAAACACAGTACCAGAAACCCGTTCTGGCTACAGGAGCTGCTGGCGGCCCTCGATGGCGGCACCTGGAGTGCGTTGAGCAAGCGCCGTGTCAGGCACTTTGGCCACAAGTTCCTGTATGAGGTGCGGCACTGCCTGCCTCGCTGCCTTACTGATGGTGCTCCAGCTCGCCTCCAGTGGACAGAAACCAGCCTGCCTCTTAGCTGCCTAAGCCTCAGATGGCGTCCGACTGAGACCTGCGCGGACCAGGGTTCCTGGTGTGACCGCTGGGAGTGCTGCCTGCTGGCCAAGCGGGAAGGTGGCTGCCAGTCCCTGTTATCCAACTCTTCTGAAGAGACTTTTTGATTCGATCACGGCCTGCTGCAGACGCGGAATGTCGATCTCAGTGATCAGGCTGAGCCTGCTGAGCCCATGCCTCAAGCGTTTGAGCCCATGCTGCAGAGGCTGCGACAGATGGGCATGCCGCAGGTGAGCCAGCAGCTGTGCCTTCCGGGCAGTGGAATGAGGTCATGCACAGCTATTCTCAGCTCTTGGTGCTATTTTAAGACACAACCTGGGATGCATGGCTGAGGCTGTCGTGCCGCCGCGCTGCAGGTGGACCAGTGCACGGCTAACGAGTACCCCCCTGGTGTGGGTCTGTCTGCTCACATTGACACGCATTCCGCCTTCACAGGTGTGGCCGGCAGCCGATTGCTCTGTCGTGCTGAAAGTCAGCTTTGAAGCCACCCCTTCCTGCTGAGCCCTGAGAAGCGTTTATTGACAAGGCTTTCTGCCCTGCCCTACAGCAGCGGTGCCATGCTGACTGCTGAAGCCCCTGCACGCTTTCGTCTGCTCACGTGCAGGTGCAATCGCCTCTGTCTCCCTGGCTGGCCACACAGTCATGGAGTTCAGGCAGGGGACTGCCAGCCGGGCCCTGTTGGTGCCAGCACGCTCCCTGCTGGTGATGAGTGGGGAGAGTCGGCTGGCCTGGGCGCACTACATCCCCCACAGGAAAGGGGACTGGGTGGACGGCGCTCTGGTGCCGCGACCGCAGCGCCGTGTGTCCCTCACCTACCGCGAGGTGGGCTGCAGGAGCATGAGCAGGAGACCCACTGGTGCTATCTCAAGCGTAAATGGCGGGTTGCTCTGGCGCCAGCCTGCTGTCACTGCATCGCCTCCTGGCCTGCGCCCTTGCCCAACATGGCATCAGCAGATTCTTGAAGATGCACAAGGCAAAATAATCTTGCGCCAGTCGCCCCTTGCTAGCACTGCAATGACTCCTGGCCAGTAGTTGCGCCAGCCCTGTCGCTGCACCCTGCTGGCGGCTTTGCTGCTGCCAGCAGCGCAGACGCACTTCAGCAGCAGTGCAGTGACACACAAGGCGGGAGGCTGGAGTGTCGTGCTGCCTTGCAGGCACGCGGACGCCCCTGCGACTGCTCATGGCCGGAGTTCTGTGACAGCCAACGAGGCGCCCTGCCCCCCACTCGGCTGGCCACGCTGGCCCAGCAGGCCACCAGCCCGTCTGCCGCGGCCACCCAGATCAACGTTGCCGAGGACAGGTCTGGAGACGACTGCCGCCTTGCTGGGGCACATAGAGATCAGGCTGCGGTCACCCCTGTGCACCAGCAAGAGGCTGGTCCAGAGCGAGAGGTGCATCAGCAGGAGGCTGCCGAACTTGACCAGGCTCGTGACAAGGAGCCACCTCAGCAGGAGGCACACCTCCAACGTCTGGAGGAGCAATATGTGCACAGCGTGTACAACGCTATCGCCCCACATTTCAGCGCAACACGCTTTGCTGTGTGGCCCAAGGTGGGCGTGCGCTTGTTTAGGAATGCACATGTCAAGGCATACTATGTCAAGAGGAGGCTTGGAGAACACTGTGGCAGAGGCCAGTCATTCCAGAATGTCATTGCCCCCTCTGCCATGGAATGCCGGTTGAGCACTCCTTGCAGAAAGTCGTGGACCGCGCTACCTGCCTTCACCCCTCATCATCGTGATCAGGCTGCCTGTGGCTGTGATTGCTCATCTCACCTGGCTGCTCATGTGTAGGTGAGAAGTTTCCTTGAAGGGCTGCCAACGGGCGCAGTGGTGGCAGATGTGGGTTGTGGCAACGGCAAATACTTTGGCGTGCGCAGTGACATCATGGTGCTTGGCAGCGACCGCAGCTCAGGCCTGGCTAGGGTGGCTGCCCTGCGTCTGCAGGGCCCCACACTCCCTGCCACAGGTGAGCGTTGTTTGACTCGCCTGATGGGTGATCATGTCATGCTCCCTGCTCCTCGTCCCTGATATGGCCTGCACCTCCAACAGCACATCGAGCCTGCAGACTGCAGAGCTTTCAGGCTGTCTTCCATCTCCTGTTCTTGCATCCTTTCAAGCAGCAGCTTGCCTATGATGACCCCATGCCTCTGCAGGCAGCAAGCTACGGGCTGATGTGGCTGTAGCAGACGCCTTTCACCTGCCATACTCCAGCAGCAGGCTGGACGCTGTGCTCTGCATCGCTGTGCTGCATCACATCAGCAGCGCAGCGCGCAGGCTGCGCGTGCTGGAGGAGTTGGTCCGTGTGCTGAAACCTGGAGGCAGAGCACTAGTTACTGTCTGGGCCATGCAGCAGGAAGACCCCACCAAATCTAACAAGTGGTCAGCCATCGAACTTGCGGCATCAGATGACGCCAGCGCTGGCTCTGGTGACTCAGCAAGCTTTTGCACTTCACGGCCTCCAAAGCGCAGCAGCTGGGCGACAAACAATCAGCAGCCCAGCACAGACTACTTTGTCCCATGGCATCTGCCCTTTCACCGGGCAGAGGGGGCGCTGGAGGCTGCAAAAGCCCAGGCCGCCGCTCACAATGCTGGCGCTGCAAATGCCTGGCAGAGACCTGTCCATTTGGACACTGTGAAACAAGCAGTGGTATTCAGCAGGTTCTATCATGTCTTTGAGGATGGGGAACTGGACAGCCTGGCTGAACAGCTGGGTGATGCAAATGTCTCTGATTCATTCTATGACAAGGACAACTGGTGCATTGTCCTCACAAAACTGAATTCTTTCAGATCAAAGTGAGTTCTTGAATTGCCAAGTACTGATCACATCATGCTTGTCGTATGCTGCAGCTCAGCTGCACTGAGGCCTGTCCGTGGGGTTGCTGTCTGTGTGCTGTTCTGGTTGGCTGCTTTATATTTCTTCTTTATGCAATGGCCGCCCATGGCTGGCCCGCAGCAGCCAGGATGCTGATGGGGCCCTGCTCCCTGATGAAGTCCTGCTCAGCTGTTGAGCGTATGAGCATGGTGCCGGCGTACCCCATAGAGTTGATGCTGACAGGTCCCACCTGCTCCTGTGTCCTGGGCACCCCCATCATGTACTGTGGCGTCAGGATGAGGTTGTATGAGGCCATGCTGGGGTGGTCTGGGCTGAGGCCCATCTTCTGCATGATGCTGCGGTAGCATGCCAGCAACAGGGCTGCATCTGCCCTGCATCAAGTCGTCAACATGATAGCATATCTGCTTAAGGTGAGCTGCAAAGTGTGCAGTCTGCACCCACATGGGTCACTGCCACTGACATCCCCGTCCACTGTCCTCAATGGTGTGCTGCTGTCAGCAAGTGCATGCTGTGATAGCTGGGATGGTTTTCCCCATGGAAGCGGAGATGATTGTACAACATTCACGCAGCTGTGCTCACCCCTCAGGCAGCCGGCTGCAGAAGGCCTGGAAGGGTAACTGCTGCATCTCCACAGCCTCTGGAGCCTGACAGCAGCCATGCTGCCACGCAGCCTGGACCTGGCCCCAGAGGGGCGTAGGCAGTGCGGCCTGCTCAGCGAGGGGTAGAGGAACCACCTGCAGCCAGACACAGGGGCACTTCTCTCCGGACTGGATGCACTCAGCATGGGCAAGCAAGCAGATGGGCCTGGGACGCGGGCATGGCCTCACCTGCAGGTGTTTGTGGGGCTGGCTCGCCCCTGACTGGTTGCCACAGTTGAAGTAGGCCAGCCCACCATCAGGGTACGCCTGCAGGTATGCAGGCTACATGTGCAGCAGCCTAGCCTTCGATCCACAGCATGTCACAGATGCTGGTGCTTGGGGCCAGCGGCCCTGCTGGTGGTCAGTCCCCCACTGCTTTTAGCAGGCTGCCAGCCTGACCTGCAGATTTGTACAGGGGCTGCTGTGGGTGCTCAAGCAGCCTGACACATTGCATCACAAGCTGGCTGCCTTTGGAGCGCAGGACTCAGCAGGGGTAGCTCCCAAGAGGGGTTGTGGCAGCTGCAGGCTGCGCTTGTCACCTTCACTGTGACCCAGGTGGCCTCAAGGTCCTGCTCATTTAGGGGCACCTTTTGCTGCTCGAAGCTGCGTGTCACGACCAACACCTGCACTGCAGGCAGGATGGTTGGAGACCACAGTCATGGGCTCCAGCAGGCAGGGTAGGCCGGCGATGTGCCACAGGAAGTGCAGGAAGGGCCTCTGAGATGCGCACAGGGAGCCAGGCGGTGCTCACATGATGGTCCACCACATTGAACTTGTTCAGCAGCAGGCTGTGTGTTGGCGACAGGTGCTGCACCACCAAGGCCTTGGACGGGTTGAGGAAGGGGTTGGCAGGCTTGTCATCGGGCTTGCTGCAGGGGCGAGTGTACAGTGCAGGCTGTGTCTCTGGTCCATGTGCTTCACTTGGCAAAGGTATCTGTGATAGCATGGCTCAGCAGCAGGGCACATGGCAAACTTTAACATGTGCCAGACCTGTCCCCTTCCTTGGGACCTTTTGGCTTGTCCCTGAGCGCGGCTGCTACCCGCAGCACAAAAGTGACAGCCTCTCCCAGAGTCCGATCCTCTAGCAGCTGGGTGTTTGTGTCAGTTTTATAGGCAGCGCCTGTCTGCCTGGCTCTGTCATATGTCTGCTGGATGTTGCGCCAGACTTCAGACGGCTCGCATGCTGGCCCAGGAATGCTGCGCACCTGGATTGATGCGTTCATGGCTGCAGTCTGCAGGGCAACAGATTTGCAGGTCTGGGCACCAGTCCTGGAAGTCTCAAGTCTCTTGATCATGCAGCATGGCCATGCCTCACCCTCTGTCCTGTGACACCCCAGGTTTTCAGCAATCTGCAGCAGTTGCTTGTGCTACACAAACTGCACAGCTCAGATTTCTGCAGCAGCAGGCAGCTCATGTGAGGAAGTTGTGAATCTGGATTGACTCTGAAACCAGCCTGGTCAATGCAAAGTCCAGCGTGCCAGCTCGGCAGGTTGGGTCAATACCTGATACAGACGTTGGATCTGTGCAAGCCTCAAAGTCGAGCTGACTCTATGGCGATGCAGGGTGAACATCACACATAAGCTGGTCTTCATGCAAGCCATCAACAGCTGGCTCCATGGCAATGCAAGGTGAGCAGTTTAGGGTCCTTGACCAACTGCGTATCACGGTGTCATTGGTGTGGTGATCAGAGGGGAGGCGCCTTCATGCAGGGCTCTCTGCAGGCCCTGACACGGAAGCTGAAGACTTTTTAGACGCGCGCAGTAGGCCTGGCAGCGCTGCATCTGCCAGAAGTGGCTACGGCTCTGTTGCACCCGGTGTGTGATGTTCTGTGCTCTCCTTTCAGGTCATGCTGTTGCTCCTGCCGGCTATGGCCTGCCACACTGGCAGGCCTCTCTGTCGCTAGAGTAGTCGGGTGAGCCTCCACCTGGATGTGCAGGCTCTAGTGACGGGGACTACAGCTCGCCTGCGCTGCACTCCACCAGCAGCAGCTGGGCCAGGATACCGCCTGCAGTTTTCCGCCAGAGCTCTCGCTATCAGCCAGGTCCAGCAATGGTGAGGCAGATGGCACTGTGCAGTAACAATTTACTGCTGCTGTCAACACTTTGTTGACGCGCACCCCCTGTGACCACATTTGTGACTCGGCAGTTCTCATGGTTGTGTGCTCTGCAGCCTCCACCTACACATCCCCTTCTTAGAGAGGATTCGGCTTCAGCAGGCCAGCTGCGGGCCCCAGCAGGACGTTATGCACAGCCCTCCTGGGTGAGCACACTGTGGGTGCTGGACTGTGCAGCTGTCGTTGAACTTGCAATGGCAGGCGCCCTGCATGAAAAACCCTGCCTATACCTGCTGGTGGTGAGCCAGAGCTCTGAAGGGACTCATGCTGGCCTCTCATCGTGATATTGCTGCGGCTGCCGTGATCAGGCCTTGCCTGCATATGCTGCGCTCATCATCGTAGCATGTTGACTGTTCTCTGCGAAGCTGACCTGCGGCACAGCTCGGCATCCTGTTTGGTGCAAGCTGGCCGCCTGAACAGCAATCGGCACGAGCCTCGGCAGAGCCACCAGCCATAGCACTACTTCGAGGCCCGGGTGCTGAATGGAAGAGCCTTCAGACTATCTCAATGCCAATCTTTTGCCGCAGGCAGAGCCCTGGTCTGTAGCAGGCTCAGCCAGCGGCCTAGGAATGGGAGGCTCCTATCCCCCAAATAGGGGACAGGTGTGTTCAATGCAGCTCCCAAGCTTTATTGATGGAGCTGTGACATGCAGCAATGGTGCCTGTTGCAGCTAGCGTGCAGCTGAGGCTGGCCTGCCTGCCTCTGCAGCAGATGAGCCCTGGGGCAACAGAGCAGGCCTTCCCCAATCCTCTACAGGCAGCTAGCCAGGAGCCAACCCTTAAGCCTTACAGGCCTCCCTCACCGCACTCTTCATACAGGCGCTCAGCAAGCTTGCGCAATGCTGCCCTCAGGAGCAGACCTGAGACCGCCAGGACCTCAGACAGCCCCTGGAAGGTGGCTGCACCCCTGCAGTATTGTGCAGCAGCACTGGGGCGTGGCTGCCCACCTGCAGATCACCTCCAAGCACTAGCCTGCAAAGACCTGCTTGATGCACAGCTAGGCAGCACACTGCCTGGCTGTCTATCTAGGAACCTGCAGCACCGAGGGCTTACAAGCAACTTATTTATCTCAATCTTGTTGCAGGAGGCAGCTCCAGGCCCTCAGCCCCAAGCGCACTTCCAGCTGCAGTATAGCCCTTACCCCTCAATCCAGCACCACCAGCCAAAGGCTGAGGCCTCATTCTTCCCCCGCACTGGAGCGCAAATGGGACCAATGGCCCAGGCAGGCACGCCGTGCTATCCCTCAGCCTACCCTGAAGAGGGCCAGCCAGGTGCCAGCATGTATGCAGCTCCAGGGGCGCCGCCCTTGCCTCCCTCAGTGTATGCAGCCCCCTTGCAGCATTCCAGCCAGCCGCGGGACGCCGGCCTAGAGGACAGTGGCGCAGGTCAGCAGCCGCAGCAGACACCTGCGCGGCAGACGCCTGCGCAGCAGGTTCATCCCACCAGGTAGGCTTGACTGAAAGGCCCCTGCGGTAGAGCAGCATGCGGTAGTGCCCAGCAGCCCTCCTGAGGGTTAACAGCTGCAGCAGTGAGAAGTGCCAGCTTCAACTCTGGCTTGATGACTGCGCCTGGCTGTAGCTTGCACACCAGCGTGGCTGCACTCCAAGTGGTAGCACCTGATGCTGTTGTATGTGCCCTGCATTGCCCTGCCTGGCTGCAGGCACATGCGGGCTGGGTCCACAGCCAGCACCTTTGCGCCCAGCGCTTTCCAGTACCAGCAGCCCCGGCAGTCAGGCACCCCGCCGGACTTCCTCAGGGGGATGCTGCCCACTGCAGCTGAGCTGCCGCCTGTCAGCGGGAACCTTGTGAAGCTTGGCAAGCAGGAGGGGTGGGCCAGCTTTCTGGCGTACGAGGTCTGTCAGCAGCTGAAGTGACCTGCACACAGCTTGACGTGCTGTCACATCAGACCTGAGCAGCCTGAGGCAGCTGTTATGGTTGTGTCTGCGTTGGTGTCATGCTGCAGGCATTGGTCATGCTTCCCCCTTTTGCGCATGTGCAGCGCTCCAGACGGAGGGCTGAGACAGGCAGTCTGTTTGCGATGCTGCCCCCACAGTATGTAAGTCCTGTGTGCAGGGCTGCTTCCAGGTGTGCCTGAAGGATATAAATGTCCCTGAGGCCCAAGGATTCCTGATGAATGGCTGTGCCGCGCTGAAGTCAGCCTTTGCATGCGAGGAGCTGTTGCTGAAGCCAGCGGGCCCTGGCGCGCCAGCAGGCGGAGTCTCCATATTGTGGTGATTCAGCTGTGTTGCCTCAATCCTCTTCAGGATGTGCTGTTCCATTTGCTTCTATGTCACCTCCAAATGCTGCACAGCTTCTGCTCCTATGTGGACAACATGCTGCTGAGCAAGAGTGCCAACTTCAACACACAGCACCAGAAGTAAAGCTGCTCACCTCGGTGGGAATGATGGCAGTAATGGCTGCTACTTCTAAATTTGGCTTGACCGATGCAGGGATGACTCAGAGGTGTCCAGTCTGATGGAGGCGCTGCCAGTTCTGCCGCTGCCAGCATCCCCACGGGCCATCAAGGAGGACCCTGAAAATTCGGCAGCTGCTGCGGCAGCAGCGGCCGCAGCCGCCCACCAGCGAGCCATTCAGGATGCCCTGGCATCTGCTCCTGATGTACTCAAGGTGCATTGTCAGGCCAGCCCAGCAGACGCCTTCGACCCTGCACAGGCAGCACGCCCTGAGCCCTTTTCAAGTCTAAGACCTGTATGGTTTCCTTGAGTGACTCAAAGTTTCCTGCCCTTCCTGCAGGTCAAGTCTGTCAGACTGGCCAGCAGCCACCTGTACCAGCCTTTTGAGCAGGACAAGATGGGGACCCTGCAGAGCCTGTTTGGGAAGCCACACGACCAGCTGGGACACCTATTCATCTGCCTGCACCCCGAGGCTGCAGCAGGTGTGCTGCACAGCAGCTGCACCCAACAAAAGTCCCCATCACCATCATTGGCTACCTGCAGGACACTTGGCATACTGAAGTTGCTGGTGGCACTAGCAGGAGCACTGTCCATCCTGGCCTTTGCGGCTGCCAGCAACCCTTTGTGCAAGCCCTCCGAGCTTGAGAAGAGTCAGCATGCCGCATGGGACTCACTGGTAGTGGCAGCCAATTGGCTCTGCCTACACATTGCTGAAGGAGATGCGCATTTGCACCTGCAGAGGATTTTGGATACTGGTCGGGGCTGACTGCCAGCGGGCGTGCCCAGCAGGGCGACATTGCAGAGCTGGCGCTTGACGACCTGGATGCAGAGATTATGGTGGAGGTGCACAACCAACATGGGGGCGTTGCCACAGGCGTTGTGCACACTGGCGAGCTCCTGCAGGTGGGGCAAGCAACAAGCTGTGCAGCAGACAGGGGCTTGCAAGTCTGAGCAGCAAAGCCTGGCAGAACAGCCTGCAGCTAAGCTTTGCAAGCCTGGCATCTCAGGCTATGCTATATGGGACCTGCAATCATGCAGAGCCTGCATGGTGCCTTTGCAAGGATTGCGCCCAGCTGGTCAGCATGAAGACATCACTGCTGTGACAATGCAACTAGCGCGGTCTCCATGTAGTTGAAGTCTTTTGTGGAGCCATGCAGCCAAGCACGTTCTGCTGTGGCTATGCTGAGGCTTACTGGACCGTGCATGTGGCTTGGGAACTCTCAGCCATGCTCACCAATTAAGCTGGCAGCATTCGAAGAGGTGCAGGCATTGCCTGCTGCTGGCAGTGATGCTGACCTCATGCTGTTCCGGCAGGCGGCCAACGTGAACAACGTGGGCATGGTCAAGCTGCCCCAGGGTCCTCCCCCAGCCAAGGCGCCCAACTTTCTGCAGCGCCTGGGCCTCCCCTGCTGCAACCTCGCGCATGCAGAGGACCACCATGTGGTCGGCAAGAAATGGGTGCAGGTGTTCGACATCAACACAGGCACAAGGTGAACCGCCTTGCTCTTGCTGCCCCTCACTGTGCTGCATTGTGGGCTGTTTTGCTTGTTGGGCTGTGCATGAGTGGTCGTATGTATGGGCCTGCCATACAAGGCGATGTTGGTGGCAGCCAGACCCCTGCAGGCAGGCCGCTACCCCTATTGCAGGTGGGGCCACGTCCTGCTGTCCAACTGGATCGGCCCAGCAGACCCCCAGACAGCGCTGGAGCTGCAGGGCATCCGGTATGGAAGCCGCGACCTGCCTGGGCAGCACAGCGAGGACAGTGATGGCGAGGGGGGCGGCGGACACTACCCCCTGCAGGCCTACCTGCCAGAGGAGCCACTCCTGCCCCCCTCAGGTGACACATTCATGGTGAATGCGCCTGCAAACCCTGCCACTATGATGTTGCTGCACAGCCAGGTCCACTGTCAGTCACCACAGTGCAGCAGCTAGCAAAAGCTGCTGGGGCAGTCAGCATTCAAAACACAGAATTGATGTGCTGGCAAAGCCAGGTCCAGCCTCAGTATTTAAGATGGAGCAGGTGCCTGGGCAGCCAAGCTTCACAAGCTCTGTATCGCCTTTCCACGCCTCTGTTGCTGCTGTCGTCGAGCTTGCTGATCTGGCTGAGGAGTACTGACCATGCAGGGGCGACTGGGCAAGTCAGCGGCAAGGGCTACCAGCAAATCACTTCCTGGCAGGTAAGCTGTCCGGTGCACCAGCTGTACCTCCCAGCTGGAACTGCTCCTCCTGAGCCATGCTGACAGTTGCTGGACTTGGCACTGTCTGCGGTCCTGCAGGTGTACGATGTGGCACTGGCAGCAGCCCTTTTAGCCCAAAACTGCGGGCCCCGCAATCTTGCCGTCACCAAAGAGTGGAAATGGCTGATTGATGACTTTGCAGGCAAGGCTGACTTAGTCCCTGCAGCCAGATGAAAGCCTGCACGGCATGTCTGCTTGCCTGCTTACTGAAATGCATGGCTTGCCGCTGCTGAGGCGATGACTCAAGTTGCTGCTCGTGGCGCAGGAGTGTATGGCATTAGGCCTAGCTACTGCGTGTTGGCTCACCTGCGCTGGGCCATCCAGCCAGAAAATGCCACAGCCACGGCGGACTGCCTGGAGCTGCTGGGCGAGAAGCTGAGGCCGCTGAAGGAGGCAGAAGCTGCAGGAGAGCTGTTGCCACAGGTAGGCGTTAGTACTGCCAGCCAACAAACAGGCTCATCAGGGCCAGCATCCATCAGGCAGAGAGCGGCAGCACTGCCCGGGACATGCAAGCCCTCACTTGTGTCTGCAGCGCCTGAAGTGGACGCCTTCAGCAGGCCACCAACCCTACACTGCAGAATGCAGCAGTGACGGTTGTGCCGATATCCTTGAAACATGTGGTGACGCGCATTGCAGGAGCAACCATCCACAGAGTAGGTTACTCTCAACGGTGTGATGACACCCCGAGACACTCGCCATCTGCGCTGCAAGGGCACACTGTCCTGCACTGAGGTACAACATTATCTTGCTGGATTTCAAAAGGTGTAGTGCTTTGCACTGCAGGAGCACGCCATCCTGCAGCGGGTGGAGATCATGACAGAGGCCCTGCTGGCCCGCGTCTTTGAGAACTACTACTCTCTGCAAGAGTCGGCACCCAATGGGATCCTGGAGGGCAGCGTTGCAGCATCAGAGCAGCCAGCACCTGCGCTGGCCCCTGCTGTGGAGCTGTGCAACATCCTGCGAGACATGCTGAAGCCCAGCGACCAGCAGTGGCTCACTGAGCGCTTCAGGAATGCAGCCTGCCGCCGCTATCAGCGGCTGATTGGTGCCATCGATGCACGCAGCAGAGGTCAGTTGCAGTGCTGCCCGTCGTGGCAATGCTCTGAAGCTCCATTGACATTTCTTTGAATCCCAGGCTGCGCAACATGATGTGTTCCTGCCATGTATGCCTGCTGGACCCTTTGCACAGAGCAGCTGAGACTCAATGCTTGCACACACCACTAGCATCTCTGCATGCTGGTCGGCAGCCTGGCAGAGTGGCCTCCTGCAGCCTATTGAGTATCGTCTGCTGGTGCCTGCAGCTGGGATGTCTCCCAAGGGCAGTCCTCGCAGGAACCCAGGTAGCCGCCCAGGCGGACCCCAGGGAGATACAGCTCCAGCTCATGATGCATCAGTGGTGAGGATGGCTTGCTACCCAAAAGCTGTCTGCTGTGGCATGGCACACAGTAGCTGCTGTACGCCCAGCCGCAGACACTATTGTGGAGGGTGGCCTGCTCTAACAAGTCATTCCCTGCTTGACCAGGTGCTGGCTGAGTGCTGGCGCCAAGCTGTGTACAACCAGTGGGATGCGCCTGCAGGCCCCCACTGGCGTTGGAGAGGCCTCTGACGCTGAGGCTGCATATGCCCGGATGGAGGCTCTAAGCCAGGCCATCAAGAACGAGCTTCAGAACGATCTGCGCATCCATGACAGTGCTGTCCTACCCCAGTTTGTGAACCTGCCCCAGATTACAGCGGCCGAGTATTGCAGGGTGAGGCAAAGCACTGTTGCACTTTCCGGCCTTTGCCAGCTGCTCTAATGCCTGAGCATGCTGCCCTGGCATACATGGGGTGTAGGCTAGCTTCTGCCTGCCTGACAAGCTTGCCTGCAGCAGATGCTGCTGCTGCTGCTTAAGAGGCAGTGCAGTACCTGTAACTGCTCCACAGCCTCTGAGGCTAAGGCAGTGGCTGTCTGCAGGAATACCTGGAAGCCCTGCGTGACATCCTGAACAAGTTTCCTCCCCCGCAGCCCACCAAGGCAGCAGTCGACCTCCTGGTCACGGTTGGGCAGCAGCAAGAATACCTGCTGTGGCACAACCTGCTGCCCCCGCCCGGCCACCCAGGCGCTCTGGACGCGTTGGCGGTGAGCGGCAGTGCTCTCGGCCAGCCAGACACAGCTGGTTCTGCTGGCCTGCTCCCTTGCCACAGCCATGTCTGCACATGTGCGTGAGAGCAGAGACTCAGTTGCCAGACTAGCCTGTGTGGCCTGCTTGCTAGGTCTGGGAGTGTGCAGCACGTGCAGTTGGTGGGCGCAGCATCAGGTGCCTGCCTGCTTGCAAGCCCCAGCTATGCCGATGAAGGGGGTCTGGTTCATTACGCTGTTCCCGCCCTACAGATCTTCACGCCCCATGTGGAGCGCTGGATCGCCAACAGCCAGAATGGCCTCATCCACAGGTGCCAGGAGATTGAGAAGTCTACCAACCCTCTGGCAGGCGGGCCCCAGTGCGTGGGAGAGGACGGTGAGGTTGGCAGAGCACCTCAGGCCTGCTGCAGATGAGGCCGCTCAGTCACCAGGCTCCGGCCTTACTACCTTCTGCTGTACATGTGTGGTCCCCAGCCCAATGCAAAGTTGTCCTCCCCTGGAGCTTGCCCAGGGTCCATACCATGCAGCTCAAGGCACCAGACCTCAATGTGGCGTCTTTGCAATGTGTGGGAGCACAAGCTCACCTTCAGCAGCTGTGCAGCTCATGGCAGTATAGTGTCACGACATCTACACTGCTGCAGGGCACAGCCACATTGCTCCTGTGGTGGGAGAGATGCTGCAGCGCATCCGTGGGGAGGTCCTGCGGTATGAGCGTGTCATAACCTACTGGCCCACCTTCGGCCCCAGCCTGGAGGGAGCTGTGTGTGCGTCCCTGCGGGCCACCACGGCAGCCGTGTCGCGGCAGTGCGGGCTGGTGCCGCTGGCTGGGGTGAGCACAAAGCGATCATCTCTCCAGATGCTTTCCTGCGGTGCACAAGGGCTGTGGTCTCTCTTATGTCACTGAGCAGCCGCTCAGAGGTGCTGGCTTACTCTGCAAGCTCGTCAGGCAGCCCTGTCCCAGCTGTTGCACGAATAAGGGTTCCAGGTGGAATTGCTGCATCCTGCACCGCTTGCATGTGTCTCACCCAGGGGCAGTGCAGGCAGCCCGTTTCAACCCCTGGTTGTGGCACCACGTCAGTGGTGAGGGCAGGCGCTAGAACTGGCCGCCATATTGTTTGCCAGAAAAAGTTGTCCCGAGCGCTTATGTTCATGTGTAGGGGGAGGAGGAGTATGCCCCTCTACCAGGGCACCACCGCCGGCCCACGGGCAAGTCAGCAGGCAGCTCCAGACACCCTGCGCAGCACTCCCCACGCCGCTGGAAGTTTGCATTTCCTAAGGGAGGGGCAGCAGCAGCGCTCACGGTGCAACCAAACGAGGCAGTGAGCATCCACTCCTGCATTCTTGTGCAACTGCTCTTCTTTTGTTGCGCTGGCATGTCGTGCAGGGAAACTCCTTTGACAACTTGTGCAGCTGGAGGTTGCAAGCCCTGGCTCCACACATCACTCTGAGGCAGCCTGCACAACCCTTTGGCAGCCGTTATGAGTCTGCAGTGCCCTGTTGCATGCTCACCCTGACTGCTAGGCTGCTGCTGCAGGTGCTGCTTAACTCCCTGCGGCGTCTGCTCACTGTTGTCCCCCAGACGGAGCACCTGCTCAGCCAGTGGTGCGAGGGCCCTGCCCCCGTCAACCAGCCAGGCACCCCAGGGGCAGCCTCCACCACTCCAGCGCGCGAGGGTGCTGCCTCCCCAGGGCTGGGCGGGCTCACCCAGGACGGGCCAGGTGAGGCAATGGTGCCCCGCAGCTGAAACCTTCAGCATGTGAGCCGGTTGAACTGGGGCTGCCATGCCAGTCGACAAGGCATATGCGTGTGGAAGGCTGTCAGTCGGCTGCCCTGCACTTTGTGCATGGCTGCCTTAGCTGGTTTGGCTGCGACTAGCAGCTCCCGCTGTGATGACAGGCGGCTCATTGAGCCCCAGCTGACTGGTGCAGTCTGCTTGGCTGGTCAGCATGGTGGCTACAGTAAACCTGGCTCAGCTGATAGGAGCTGTGTTATAGCTGCCTGCATCTGCCGGTACACTGCAGCGATCCTTACTTCCGCCTCAGCACCCCAGTTGCTCGGCTGACCAGATCTACATGGGGAGTTTGTGTGCTGCAGCCCCCAATCTGGGTGCTCAGCTTGCATAGCCGGGTGGGGATCTGTCATGGCTGCCAACATCTGCACATGACTCAATGGGACTGCTCACATGCTGCAGGCCCCCACCTGGGTGCCCAGTTTGCTCAGCTGGTCAAGGAGCTGCGCAGTGAGTATGCTGCCGCCGTGACGTCCTGCGCGGAGCGCATCGCTGGCGCACTGTTCCTGCGGCCAGGGTACAGCATCAACACCACCCTGCAGCGCCATGGCATCACTGGGACGCCCACTGTCATGCAGCAACAGGTGAGCGGGGCTGCACATAGGTCTGCTGCACGCCCTCCTGCGTGCTCTGGGTGTTTCAGGGCTGCTGCAAGGCTCACTGGCCAGCCCAGCCAAGCCTGCTAGCCAAACGAAGGAGCCTCACAAAGAAAACGCTTTTGGCCCACTGAAAGCTGCCCACGCCCTGCCCTGTTTCCTTACACATCGTTCCACAGCACCAAGCTGCAACTTGCTGTGGCTCTACAGGTGGCTGTGTGACGCAGATCCTGCTCTGTGGCTCCTGCAGGTTGGTCCTGTGCTGGAGGCAATGGAGGATATCCTATCTGGACTGCAGCGCTCGCTAGATGGGCGCGTGTACGTGGCTGTTGGGCGTGGCCTGTGGGACTTCACCAGCAAGGAGATCTATGACTATGTGGACTCTCTGCAGGAGGGCAAGGAGAACAAGGTGCGGCAGCACGGGGGGCTACACCAGAGCAGGGCTGGAGAGGCTGGCCTGGCCAGCAGCCATGTTGTGCAGCAATGCGCATCATTGTCGACGGTGTGCATCACTGAGTTTGGGCAGCAGATTTGGAGCACTGAGGCTGAGCGTTGCAGGATGTCTACGTGCTGCGTCAGTTCATATGTGCTACGTCACACAGGTATTTGTGCAGCAGCAGTATTTGCAGTATTTGTGCAGCAGCAGGTGCCTGCGGGGTGTGATTACCAGCTGGCATGCCTTACATTGCTTGCCTTCCTGTACTGGGCAGCAAGCTGTGTGATTCTGAATTCTGCTATCGCCTCATTGGGCCATGTGCTATACCCTGCAGGGTGCCTGGAGGGGACGGCAGAATGCTGCTGCTGCTCTGGATGTGGTCGACAACTTCTTCACTGCTGTGCTGAGTGGGACGCTGAACCATGACCTTCAAAGCAAGGATCTGGACCTGCCCATGCACTCCGAGAAGGCCCATCGCCTGCTGGCAGAGAACACAACCGCCATGAACATGAGCTACACCGTTTACTGACCCTGCTTGTCTTGTCATGTATAGGCAGATAGATGCCTCAGCTTGATCCTTCGACACCCATGAACATTTTGTGTCACTGCGTTCCTAGATTTAATGTCATGGAAAGATGACAGCAAGAAGCCGGATCATACATACAAGGCTTAGAAGTGGCATCTTATGAGTGTCTTTCAATGGTGTTGCAGCAGTGGTGAACAGCTTGGATATGCAGTATCAAACTAGGGCCTGGCAAGATGTGCTATGAGTCATTCAGACTGAATCTTTCTGCCCACGCTGTGAGGCAATGTTGTGTGCTGTGTTTGCGGTTGAGGGTTTTTCGCCCGCGCGCACATTCTTGCTGAAGTCAGGAGGGCTGCTGGTTGGGATGCCATCAGCAGACACCTTGGGCCCTGGTGTTCGCTCCGACGCAACCATATTGGGAGCATCAGGCTCTGAGGGATATCCTGTAGGCATTGGAGAGGCCGAACTGCCAACCAAATCAGGCAGGGTACCACAGATTGATAGCAGAGTGGCTGGCCATGGTCACCACATTAATAGGCCACAGCAGCCTGGGTGCGTCGCTCACTCTGCTCAGAGCCTGCAGGCGGCGCTGCAGGTGCGGCTGTGAAGCCTGCCGGGCGGCTGCTGTCCACACTGTCGTGATTCCCTACATTACGCTCTGGCCTGTTGCCAACGGGTCCGCCTTTCGGCCTCGGGTCCCTGCAGCATCAACGCCAGACCTCTCAAATGATGAACAGCGCGGCATGCACATGGCAGCCACAGGCCTCCACTGGCTGCAACAGCAAAGGTGTCACATGCTTCTGCTGTACATGCTCCACATGCACACAGTAAACAACAGGGCTGGCGCTGCAGCATGCAGGCACCTGACACCTGACACCAGACATCAGCTGCGCTCACTCAGAGGCCCCTTTGCCTTGGGTGTCCTCCTCTGGCTGCCCAATGGTCTGTGGTCCAGGCTGCTGTGACTTGCCCGTCTGCTCTGAAGCACTGGCTCCCCTGATGTCCCCGGTGTCATAGCCAGGTGGCACCTGCCCTGGCCTGCACTATCACAGGGCACAGTGTCAGAAGTGCTACAGAGGCAGATGGCAGCTGGACCGCCCCTGGCCTGCACAAGCAGGGGGTGCAGCATCAAGAGGGCCCTGAACCAGGTGGCTGTTCCCCAGGTCAGGCAGCAGCGACCTTGGGCTGCACAAGCAAAGGTTGCGTGCTCGCAAAGCAACACAGAGCAGTTGAAGAATCACATGGCAGCAGCTAATGGCATCCTCGGGTCCCTGCCGCTTGGCTGGCATCTTGAGATAGCAATGTGGGCATATAAAGGGAACCCGGTCTCCTCAGACCTCTTGCTCTGAGTCAGCAGCGCAGCCCTGAGGGCACCACCGGCTGCATGCAGGCTGCTTCAAGCGGAGGCTGCCGTGGCTGGCTAAGGAAGGGCAGGCGGTCTGGTGGCACCAGCCCTGATGCACAGAATCTTGTCTCATGGCAGTCACATTGCACCGTGGCCAGGCACACTGCACCTGAATGCCTGCTTGCTGGCCCTGGGCCTGATCTGATCTCCTGACTTGCTCTGGTCGTCCTCAAAGCTGGGAGCAGCAGGGCGGGGCACAGTGCCATGCTCCGTGGAGTCAGGCACAGGGCCGGTGGGCTTGCCGCCTGTGCGATCCTGCTCCACCTGGCTGGAAGCTGAGCCTGTCGCCTTGCCCTCTGTAACACAACATCAGCCTGATCTTGTCATCTTCTGACAACAAAGGGCAGCCGGTGGCTGGTCAAGCCCCTGAGGGCCTGGGAAAGCGCTGAGCTGGGGGTGCTGCAGGAGGTCAAGGCCCTTGACAGTACCCTTACCCCCGAGCTGGCTGGAGGTCTGCAAAGCCCTCTGAATGCCTCCAAAGCCTTGTGTCAGCTGCAACCGCCTGCAGTGGGCCCATCATGATCATCAGGAACGAGCCCCAACACTCAGGCAGCTGCTGAATAATGCACTCATGCATTGCAGGCCATGCGTGGATCAATCATGGACTGTCAGATGCACCATGCAGGCCACCTGCCTGGCTAGCCTGACCACGAGTGCAGTGTCACGAAGACCCATGTTGGAAAGAAGGTCAGACTTAGGAGATCAGGTATTGTAAACAGTGTTAATCACTCTCTCTAGCTCTTTGGAGAGTCTCTTGCTGAAATCTGCAAGGGTCAATGGTTTGACCGCCATTTCAGCCACATGGAAAATGTAACAAGACCCACGGGAGTTGATGCAAGTTCCCTGTAAGAACGATGCGGTGCATGATGTATGGTTTGGGACGGCATCTGATCTGTCCTGAAGCACCTGCAGGTGGAACTTCACCCCCTCCCCAGGATGGAGCAAGGAGGAGGTTCAGATCCTGAAGCTGTGCCTGATGAGCTTTGGCATTGGCAAGTGGGTCCAGATACTGGACACTGGCCTTCTGCCTGGCAAAATGATTCAGCAGCTCAGTGGCCAGACGCAGCGCCTCCTTGGGCAGCAGGCCCTGGCAGGTGGGGTGATGTACCTCTTCTGACAGGCGGCAGCACCTGCCTGTCCAGACAGCTAGCCTCCTGCACTGCAGCCTTCAATGGGCTGCAGCTGGACATCGACAGGGTCAGAGCAGACAATGACGCCCGCACTGGAGTGCGACGCAAGGCGGGCCTCATCATCCACACTGGCGGTGAGCTCAGTCACTGGGATGGCCGGAGCCATTGTCCTCTGTCATGTGCCTGCACTGAGTAGATGCACATGCCACGCAGCTAACCCAACTGCAGCAATGAAAGCGGCCTGGCAGAGCACCGCCAGAGAACAGTATGGCCTTGGGGCCGAGCAGCTGGAGGCGGTGGAGGCTCATCTGCAGCAGGCAGTTGCCAAGGAACAGCATAGCCAAGCAGAAGTCGTCAGGAAACAGGAACTGCTTGGCAAGAAGTGGACAGACACGGACATCCAGCACCTGCTTGGTGGGCATGCACATCATAGAAGTCGGGCTTTGTGATGACAGCGGCTACCCCTGCGCAATGGCATCTGCTGCAGAGTGGCCTGCAGATCATGGCAGCATGATATACTGCGACTGTGCTGTGCAGAGTTGGAAACCTCAAGTCTCTCTGCTGACGAGAAGGCAGCTCTCCTGCAAGAGCTGTCCGCGGCAGTGGAGAGCTTGCAGCTGCAGCTCGAGCACATCGAGGTCAGCTAGACCTCATGCCAGAAGTTGTCGATCCCCTGCACGTGACAGCTGCCTTTGTCAGAGGCAACTGGCCATCAGTGCCGCAATGACATTTGTGTGCAGGTCGCTGGGGACAACAGCAGTCAGCAAGATAGCACAGCCCTCCTTGCTGCCGTAGCTGCCAAAAGGCCGCACCGGCAGTGCAAAGCCGGCAGAGGTGCTGCAGCTTTCAAACAGGGCGCCAGGGCAGCCCCTGGTGGACAGTGCAGCGCTGGCAGATCTGCAGCCATTCTCAGGAGGTAATTGGCACAGCAGCTCACGATGGGCTTCACCATGCTGGGCACAGCTGTGAGGGAGTGACAGGAGGCAGGGAGGAGGTGGACTGCAGCCTGCTGACACACTTTCAGTGATGTGGCGCAGGCCTGCTTCTAGCAAGGGCAGCAAGAGAAAGCATGCTGAGGATGATGAGCATGCTGGTGCTGAGGAAGATGGCTTTGAGGACAGCCTGGAGGTTGCTCTTCAAGTCCAAGTTGCAGAGCTGCAGGTAGGAGGCTTGCCTGCTGGCAGGCAGCTTCACACTGTGCAGGATCAAGACAGATTGTTATTGTGCTGCAGGCCATGGGGTTCAGCGCCAAACAAGCGCGCGATGCGCTGGAGGAGTGTGCCTTCTGCTCAGAGGCAGCGGTAGAGTGGCTTCTTGTCAATGTCATGTACTAGATGAAGATGCAGTGTGCCAGTGCAGCGCTGGCATCAGCAAGTACACGGCATTCAATGCAATAATGAAACCGGTCAGAATGGAGCACAAATCATCAAATGAATTCAAAAGCCTGATCATGTGGCCTGCCCGTCTTCCTGCCAGCGTGCAATGTGCTCTGCAATGGACTTCGCCATGTCCTCAGCTGTGAAGTTCTTCCCATAGAAAGTGACAAAGTCACCACGTGGGTCCACCAGATACATGATGATGGAATGGTCCACCAGGTAGTCCTCTGTTGAATCGTTTGTCTTTGTGTAGTACACCCGATACTGCTTGGCTGCGTCCTTGACCTGCAGGCAGAAGAGATGTATAAACAACTGCGTGCTCCACTGCAATTGCAATCTTGGCTGGACCGTGTAGCTAGGCTGGCACTGCAAGAACAGGATGGCATGCATTGTCCGGCAGCCACAATCTCAGATAGGAACATGTTGACACAATCTGCCTCCACATTGGCACAAACTACTGGAAGCCACTGCCCCAGTGTGGGCAGGCGTGTGCTGGCAGTCTGCTGGAGTGACAGCCAGCACATGTTTGGTCAGCTTCTGCACGCCTCACCTTGTCCACTGGGCCTGTGAGGCCAATGAGGCGCGGGTGGAACTCTTGGACGTAGCTCTTCACCTGGCGCACATTGTCACGCTCAGGGTCGATGGAGATGAAGACAGGCTGCACTTGTTTCTTGGTCGTCTTTTCTGCAGCCACCCATGTGGCTCAGCAGCGCTCCCTGGTCCTCCCCATCCCATCTGCGCTGAGTGCCAGGTCACACCCATCACGTGAAGCAGGAGTGCTGCAGCTGCCTGCCGCTTGCAGCAGCTGTCCGATCCCGGCAGGGCTGGGGTGCAAGGGTGGCAGCAGGCAGCCACAGAGCCTGCAGCACCTCAGGTTGGGCTTCCCGCATATCAAGCAGTGTGCTGCCTCTGACAGCGGTGTGCAAGCACGGCCACGGCTGCCCCTCACCGATCAAGTCAACGGTGTGAGCCAACTTTTCCAGCTCCTCTGGGCAGATGTCAGGACAGAAGGTGAAGCCAAAGTAGAGCAAGGCAAATTTGCCGCGCAGGTCCTTGTCTGTGAATGGTTTGCCGTCTTGATCAAGCAGCTCAAAGGGGCCGCCGATGGCAGCTTTGCCCACCACAGTGGACTGCTTGCTGTGCAGACCTGCATGCGGAAGGGAACCAGCTGTTGGCCAGCATTCGTGCACATTCAGCGGCAATCTGCTGCAAAGTAATACCTTGCAGCTTCTCCTCCCGCACATGATTGTAGTACCAAAGGATGCCACAGCCTGTGGCAGCTGTCAGGCCCAGGCTGACCAAGTTGACAGGCTGCAGAGAGAAAGGGACAATCAGCAGCGAGGCACACTGGGCCAGCTGAGTTCAGATGCAGGGCTCAGGCAAGACTCACCCCTTTGGCAGCACTGGCCCCGCTGGCTGTGGCATAATGCCTGAGATATGCAGCCTGACGAGCAATTCGTGCTGGGCTTGCCTGAAACATTGAGGGCCATGTCAGCGCTGAGTATTGGAGCGCATATCAGCCTGCGAATCAAGTGCACCTGGCCTGATCTCAGACATGCCATCAAACATTGACATCTGGAGGCTAGTCTTCTGGACATGGTACTGTGGCCACAGGTAGATCCACGCGAGCAGCAACCCACTGACAATGCAGTGCTGTTCTGCCACGGACAACTCGGCTGCCATCCTGGCTCCACGGGGAGCGCACCAGCATGAAGAGGTAGCTTGCGGCAAGCTCTTTGTCTCAGCCGCATGATGCCAGAGGCAGCTGGAGAGCTTCTGAGCTGCAGATTGACTGCGCCAGCTTGGCAGCCTGCCTCAGATAGCACCTCTGAGAGGGTCTGGAATGCAGCTTTGAAAGAAGTGCAGCTTGCCTGCAGCCTGGATGCAGCGTTTGGCAGGCTGCAGTTCTCCATCCAACAGCGGGTTCCTCTGCTTAGGAGGGACCTGCAGGCACGAGTCAGGCTCTGGCTGGCCAAGATGGCAGTGCCCACACGCAACCTCACCTTCAAGCAGATGCGCAATGATCATGCATCTGTGCTTCTGGTGCAGCTGTCGCAAGGGCAGCTGCTGCAGCCCTTCGACCGCAGTCCCCCGCCAGGCCCGCTCCAGCAGCTGCCCCGGAGCATGCTGCCCATGAGCAGGTCTCCTGGGCTTAAATGGCCCAGGTGGGTGTGCATCAGTGCACATGCATGGCCATTCCAGCAGCCTGGCCCTTAGCAGCATGCATGCTGCAGAGGTGGAGTGTGCAGGAAGCATGCTGGCGATGGTGAACAGCTGCCGCAGTATTCTGGAAGGTGAGGCACTTTTATCTCATGAGCCTGTGTTGAATGAGCCAACCCATCTGACATAGGCAGTGGTCTGCAGGAGACCCACTGCTGCAAGTGATGCGGCGACAGCTGCTGTTGGTCAGCAGCAGCAGACAGACAGAGCAGAGGCCCCCAAGCAGGCAGGACAAGCATCAGCTGCAGGTCAGCCTGTTGGTGCCCCACAGCTGTCTGCTGCACACCAGATGTTGTGCTGCGCCCACGTGACAAGCCCCCCCCGCTGCTGCAGCAGAGCGCCTGGCAGGCACAGGCATCGCCATTGCCCAGCTGCACGGCAGCAGGGACTCTGCTGAGCTGGCAGATGCCTCCTGGCAGCGCAGCACACTGGAGCTGTGCGCTCAGTTGGGAGCCTGCAGGGAGCGCAAGCTTGAGCTGGAATGGCAGCTCAAGCAGGCACAGGAGGCTGCCTCTCAGGCAAGGCACCTGTTGTGGTCCTAGCAGTTGCAGACTTGGGGGCTGTCTCATATGATGCAGAACAGACTGCGTGCGCCCTTAGTGTGGTCAATCACTTGGGATTGCCTTTTGGGTTGGAGACTTTTTTCACTGGTTCTGGGCACAGTGCGGTGTAGGCCTGTCTTACTCGCCTTGTGCTGCATGCAATGTTGTCACTGGCAACCACCTGCATGCCAGGCGAGGTGTGTCACCTGCTTGCTGAGACCACTTTGCTGCAGGCGCGATTGCGTGGCAGCCGCAGCCTGAAGCATGAGATGAGCAGATTGCTGCACAAGTATGAGCGAGAGGGGAGCGCAGACAGGGACTCGATGGCGCCATTGGTCTCCAGGTGGGCTGCAGTGACGCATGCACCTTGCTGGGTTTAGACCCCTGCTGCCTCTGTGTACATTCTGCATGACCATCCCAGGCCTTCTTTTGACTGCGCATGGCAGGTCCCCTGAGATGCCGCACAGTGCCCTGTAGGCCGTCCTCTGCGACAGATCATGCCGCCCCAGCTGGCACTGCCAGATTCAGTGCTTCTGAGGGGTCTGTCAGGCGGTTGGACTCAGGCTTAAGCAGCAGCAGGAGTCCCTCTGACAGTCAACACTTCCGGAGCCGGCTGTCAGCCTTTCAGAGAGGCACAGACAGCCTCAAACAGGAGCTTGCATTTAAGCAGTTGCCAGAGTCATCGTCTCTGCTGTTGGATGAGTCTCAATTGGCCCCCGATCTGATTTGAACTTCATGTTGGAGGGAATCAGCCCATCGACATAGCAACTCTCAGCATTCATAGGCTAGGTGTCTGTAGCCAGCAGCATGGAGCACCTGAAGTCTCAAGGCTCTCTGAGTCCTCTGGCCAGGAGAACAAAGTCAGCTGCTGCTCAGTCAGGCTGTTCCAGATCCCTACTGCTGCAGGACATGCTTGAGCCACACTGCTGTGCTTTGCTGCAGATTTGGTGCCTGTCGCTTGTCAGACAGCGTCTGAGACTTGGCACAACAGCCTTGCTTGGCAGCGGATTGGGTCTCCCTCTTGGTGCAGAGCTGCTGCAGGACAATCCCTTTCAGCCCTGCAGCGGTTGTCCAGCCTCCCAAGGGTCAAGCTAAGGAACATCCGGCACCTCTGTGCTGCTTCAAGGCCCTACCCTTCTTGGTAAGTCTGCATATTGTGCACATATTGGAATTATCTGGCACACTTAGGACACGTTCATACTTACAGATATTGGCAAGGATGTGGGTATGTTCTGGGGGCACAAGTTCAGTAGTCAGCAAAGAGCTCGGGGTGGTGCTCAAAGAGCTCACGTCCTACACAGTGCACATCAGGTCGGCTGCAACAGTTGAAGCTTGAAGCTGAAGGGCTTGGGCGCCTACCATTCATGGCAACTGTCCCTGATTCAAGATCTGCCTGCCGCTTGGCCATCTCCTCCTGCAGGGCAACCTGCCTGGCCCTGTCCTTGTCCTGCTTCCAGGCTGCAAACTGCTCTGCAGTCAGTCCTGGGCCCCGCTCGCCAGCTTGTTGTTTCTCTTCCATCATATCAAGCCCAGGCATGCTGCAAGCAGGATGGCATGCTGTCTTGACACATAGGCTTTTGCACTGCATGTCATCTGCATGGAAGCAGACCTCTAGAAGTCTATAGGATAACGTCACATATGCCGCAGTCTGCTTCACAGTAAATACACACCACCTCTGCTGGACAAGAGTGAGACAGTAAAACTTTAATCCTAAAGGAGTCAACCCTGAGGCATTGACCAAAGAAACTATCTGAAGATTTGCAAATCAGGCAAACGTTGTTTCGGGATCAGCTTCCAAAGGCTGAGAGTACTCATTGGAGTTGAAGGGTCTTGACTTTGGCTCTTAAGCGTTCCTCAGGTGTGCCATCCGTGCTCGTGTGTGGTCCATCGCCGGGAAGCGTTGCTTCTCTCATGAGGCTGCCAGGCGTTCCGACAGAATGCGGCCTCAACACTGCACCTCCAGACTGTGCAGATCAAGATGCTGAAGGCAATCTTTGGCAGAAGCAGCTCAACTGGCTCAGATGGCTCCTTTCCAAAGATCCCAAGCATGAACGACTTCTCCCTGCACACCCAAGAAGCAGGTGATTGTGCCAGCCTGACCTTTGCACGTTGGTCGCCGGCCTGCAGCAGGGTGTAGGTGCTCAACTAATTCAGCATGACTGATGCCATGTTGCAGTGGAGGACATGTCGGGCACAAGCGCAGCAAGTGACTCAGCCTTTCCGGCCAGCACCTCTCCGGCAGCTGACAATGCACTGCCACGTGGCAGCTCAGGTGGGTCTGCCTTGGATGCTGACCTCATGAGCGGATGCCATCCCAGACCCGCCGGCAGAAAGCTGGGGGTCAACTGCCACAGGCCCTGCAACATCCAAGTTGTTAAGCTTGTTGGCATCTGCACTGCAGGAAAGAATCACAATGTTTGGGGCTCTGTCTTCCACCCTGGTGAGACTGAGCATCTTGCCTGGTAGACCCATTTAGCCCAGAAGTGCCACTTTCTGAGAGCAGTGGCAGGTCCCATCCGCCACTCGATGGCACTGCTCCGCCTGCCACAGCCATGCAATGGGGCTGCACCATGTGCAGCCACACAGAGCTGCCACACTGCCAGCGGCACGCCTGACACACCAGATGCCCTGCAGGCCGCAATATGAACTGGAAGCACCACGACGCCAGCCAGTACGATTCAGACCCCAACAACGCCGCCACGACCTGGCAGATGATCATCAGGTGAGGCAACATGGCAGCGCTGCTGACATTGGGCGAATTTTGCATGTGACAGCCTGCACCAAGCCTGCAGCTGCACGTGGCAGCCCTGCTGACGTGGCAGTCCTGCTGACTCCCAGTGCTAAGGTGGTGCCCAGCTGAGGCGCGCGCATGGCTTGAGTCGGTGCGTTGGGCAGCCATGGAGCGCTGAATGGTCTCCCAAAGCTGCTGGCTTTGCTGGGGCTTCAACCAGGCGCACGCCTGCTTTGCCTGCATGCCCATCTGTTGCATTCTGCTGGATTGTTGCTCAGAGGTGCCGTTGTTGGGCACCTGCTGCTCCCCTGCAGGAACAGTGTGCCTGCTGGGCTGGGTCAAGGCAGGGCTGCAGCTGCAGTGCGCGCGGTTCTCTCAGTGATGCAACCGCTTCTTTAAGGGTTGTTGAAATGCATTGACACTGCAGGAGTGAGAATCTGAAGAGGTTCGGAAGTCTTGATGCCGACAAGGATGGCTTCATCAGTGCAGGTGACTGGTCTGAAAACACTCATGAGCTTGTCTGAGCTGTGTTTGTCCTGCCACCTTGTCTGCCCACTAGTGTCTTTGCCACTAAGCATGGCTGCCCCTGTGAGGCCCCCAAGTCGAGCTGCCTGAGCAGTGGTTTGCCTGCAAGTCCCTGTGTCTGCCCTTTGGATTGTCCGCCCCTGCGTGTGGGTGTGCCTGGGAGACCCCTCTGTCTACATCTGCAAGTTGGGGTGGGGGCCTGAGCTTGTCTACCCTTGCCTGCTGCAGAGGACCTGCGCATCAAGCTGGGACGCAGTGCAGATGTGGAGGGGCTCATTAAGCAGGTGGGACACCTGAAGATGGGTTTCAGGCTGGTCATAGACCCCGATGTGCTGCCATGCTGCCACAGTCAGGCGTTGCGCTCAGGCACACTTGATGTGAAGGCACCAAGTTGTCCTGTGTCGCATGCACAGCGCTGTCCATTCTGCTGCAACACCTGGCCCTGCAGCTGCTTTGCCATCTGAGCAGACGCAACCCTGGGCTGGTGGGGTCCAAGAAGACTCAAGACCTGTCATCTGGGCCATGTAGGCAGACAAGAACAACGATGGCAAGCTGAGCTACTCGGAGTTTGAGGCCATCTTGCGGGATCAGGGAGCCTAGGAGCTGCGTGCCTGGCAGCAAATGAAACCGAAGCTGAAGTGCTATGGAGCCCAAAACAGTTGGTGTTGAGGAAGCATGTGATGTCGCACCCTTATGCATGACCCAGTGAAAGAACGCTTGTTGTTGCAGTTGCTGAATTGCGTCGCACTGTTACACACAAATGTGTGTGTGTGTGCTGACCAAAAGGAAGGGTCATCGCATCAACACACCTGGGTCCATCAGCTGCACAACATGAAGATCTCCAACAGTGCCTGACTCAAGTGGGATACACTTGCAGCTAAAAGAGGCAGTAGACTAGATTGATGATGCTGGAGACGTCGACTGCCAATGTTTAACGGCCAGTTGTGTTAGGTCAAGGATCAAATTTATTCTGCATTCGAGCCAGGATGCCAGCAAGCAATGCCTTCAGACCTCCTGGGCCTGATGCTAAACGAGGCAGTGCTCTCGGAAAACAGGGTGGGCTCAGTGGTGCATGTCCTGGCAACATCAAGGTCACCTGGTCATGCTTCAAGCCTGGCCCCACCTACAGGTGTGGCCAGCCCCTCTGCTTTTGATCTGGCAGCTGCGAAGATCAAAGTGGCCAAAGCCATGGAGGAGACAGCACCTGGCCAGTTCAAGCGCTTCTTCCAGAGCCCCCTGTGCGACTCGCTGGCCACACTGTGCACCTTGTACTTCGTAGCCCGCTTTGAACATGACACACTCACGCAGGTGGGCTCGCAGTGAGGCTGGGGTGAGGCTGCGCTTCGTTACTGCCTGTCTCATGGTTGATTGCTGCATGCACCGCTTGCATTGGGCACACCAGCTTGCTGGCGTCCTCACATTCACTTTACAGAGCCAAGCTGTGGACCGATGAGCTGAGTGTGCTGGCACAGCCACCACTACCAGGTGCAGCCCCTTGCATGCTGCAATGCAGCTCCTGAACACATCCTGAATCCACAATCCTGCGATCTTCGAGCACCGCATACCTGGCAACAATTGCGGCTGCAAGTTCCTGTCTCCTCAGTGTGAGGGCTGCTGGGCAGGGTCAAGCGCCCCGAGGTGGTGCTCTGCAAGCCCAGATGCCTTGACAACAAGTTTGAAAACCCTGTCTCGCCCGCTGCAGGCTGTGGACAAGGTCACGCGCCAGCACCATTGTGCACTGCTGCAGATGCTTGCCTTGCAGCCTGTGCTCCCCCTGTCAAGAGCTGCCACCCTGTCATGCCACCTGCAGGCCCTGGACAAGGCCAAGCGCCAGCACCAGGAGGGCCTGCGCCCCGAGGTGGTGCATGCCCGCCTGGCAGCCCTGCGGGAGGAGGCGGGGCGTCACCTGCGCGCCATGGCCCCTGCCTACTCCCTAGTCATCCTGCGCCACAGCATGTCCCAGCAGACCTGGCAGGACCGCCTGTTCTTTGAGAGCCTGTACGAAGCGCTGATCGCGGTGGTGCATGAGGCGCTGGGCTCCTTGCAGAGCCGGGAGGAGGTGGAGGTTCAGGTAAGGTAACTGCTGGGCATGAGGAGTATACCAGGGGGGCCTGTTTCAGGGGATCTGGTGGCAGGGTGGCTGGCAGGGGCATGAAGACTCCTGGCACGTGTGCTGTCACCGTTGTGGTCATCACCCACCACTGCTGGCCAGTATGAGGGCCTGCTCTGGTGGCAGTGTGCTGCAGGGCTCCCTGTGCAGCCGAGACAAGGTGGTCATTGAGGTGAGGGGCCTCCAGGGGATAGCCGTGGCAGCTTCACCAATGTTGGGCACTGCATGGCAATGCTGGGCACTGAATGGGCTGGGAAGCAGGTGAGGGTCCAAGATTGCTGGGACTGCTTGCAGGGGCCTGGGCCCAGCCAAGAAGTAGAAGAGTCATGTAGGGGGGTGCAGCAGGGCTGCTGAAAGGCATGTACTGGCAGCTGGCAAGGGACGCGCTGCAGGGGATGCCCCATGCCCACCGACTGCCCATGTTGCCTGCACGGTTGCTGGCCTGGATGTGTCGGGCCTTTTGCTTCAGCCCTGGTCAGCCAAGCTGCTTGCATGGCAGTGAGCCGAGGGCTGTGCCCATCCAGCAGTGCACCTTGCAGCTGTCTGTCCTGCAGGTGGGCGAGCTGTTTCGCACCAGTGCTTTCAACCTGCATGCGCGCAAGAACGGGCCCCCGCGCAGCCTGGACACCCTCACCCTCAAGGAGCTGTACGCCATGAAGGCAGGCATCGAGAACAGGTCGCTCAGCGCCAAGATGCTGGCCCAGCTGTATGAGCCCCAGGAGGGAGTGCATGTGCAGGTGGGCGGTCTAAGTGCGCCCAGGACTGCTTCTGGTCACTTCTTCACCTCTAGAAGTCTGGGTCAGATAACAAGAGGTGCCAGCACCCCCACTGCATTGGCAGCCTGCAATGCTGCAAGGGTGGACTTGTCTGCTTCTGGAACCCACCGATTTGTGAGTGCATGTCCCTGTGATGATGAGACAGCCATTCTGCATCCCCATTGCACATGGCAGTGCATATGGCCGCCTCAATGCAAGCCTGAAAGCTGTGAGTGGCAGCTGCCTGCACGCAATGTCGGCAGCCTTTGGACAGCCAGCTTCCCCTGTGTGCAGAGCACGTCACTGCTCAACACCCCTCTCCTGACTCAGAGCCTGAAGTCGTCAGTGGTCTCCCGCAATGCCCAGCTGGCCTCCATCCACAACCAACGCATGCGGCGGAAGCGGGAAGCCGCAGCTGCTGCAGCAGCAGCTGTGGCTGCCGCTGCAGGGCCTGCCATGACCCAGCAGCAGATGACTGGCGCGCGCAGCAAGGGCGGCACAGGTGTGCTCTTGTGACACTTGCTGCTGCTGTGAACTGTGTTGCTGGCAGCCCCTCCCTGCTTTGGCTTGCTGGGCAGCTTTCAGCAGTGTGCTGGCCACTTGCTGGACGCCTGCAGCCTTGTGCACCTGTAAGGCACTGCAGCATGGCCATCTCGATGTTCCTAGAACCTCGGCTGCAGGCCCTGCTGCGCTGCCAGTCAGGGTGGAGCAGGATGGCATGGTCACGGATGACAACATTGTGGAGCTGGACATCTTGAGGGGCACCTTGACTGGGCGCAGACGCCAGTCTGGCACCGCTCTGCATAGCGGCACCCGCGACACCCTAACCAAAACATTGACCGGGGTGTCAATACCATCAGGTGCCAGCGAGAGCAGCAAAGACTGAGCCTGGTCAGGCCAATTTGAAACAGCACTGCATATGTTCAGCTCAAAAGCAGTCAGTCAGGAGTCAGAGTCAGCTATGCACATGTTCATCGAGTCACGGTCTGGCTGGAGTTGTGCAGCCCATTCATTTCAGCAGCAGCCAGCATGTATCGCCAGAGTTTCACTGAATTGTCATCTCCAGCGCTGGCCAGCAGCAGTGGGTCTTTGGGGTGCCAGCGTACACAGTTCACATCAAAGTCATGTGCCTGTTCTTTGTGGACAGACATCCTAAAGCAAGGCTGCTGAGAGCTAGATGGGTCTAATGAGGCTGCATCGCTGTCAACAGACTGGACCTCCTCAAAGATCCTGAGCCCATTGTCACTAGAGCCTGCAAGTAAACTGGAGGATCAGCATGTTACACACCGCAGAACACGAGCATGGCTGCAGACACACAGCAACAAAGCTTCAACAGGGACGATTTGGCAGCTACATGGTGGTGCATGAGGAGGGTGCACACTCACCTGTGGCTACTGGCCCAGCTGACGACCAGTGCACTGAGAATATGGTGCGTTCGTGGAGGCCGGTGACTGTAGTCAGCAGCTTGCAGCGGGGCCTCCCTGCAGGCAAGTGGTGGCTTACAGAAAAGCATCAGCCAGACCTAGGAAAAGGCTGCCACGCAGCTTGCTGGCTGGGAAACCCACGCCAGTAGCACGTGCCACCTCAGCAATGGAATGCAGCGGCCCTGCTCCCCACTAGAATCCTCTACCTTGTGCTGTGTGATCCAGCCCTGCACCTTGTTGAGTCAACATGCACTGCACCTGCTGCTTGTGTGACCCAGCCCTGCACCCTCTTGAGCCAAGCAGCAAGTGCAGATGCCAGACTAACCCGGCCCCAGCTGGCAGCTCCAGAACTTGAGGCTCAGGTCATCACTGCATGTGACAAGGCGCCCGCCGTCAGCGCTGAAGGCCACCCCCCACACTGTGGAGGTGTGTCCCACCCCGCTCCCCGACAGGGTCTGCACACACTCCCAGTCGTCCCCCGAGTCCACCCACAGCTTGACTGTGTCATCGTAGCTGGCTGACACCAGCAACTCCCCGCTGGGGTGCCAGGCCACCATCTTGACATCCTGCAGCATAGGGCACTGCAAGTCTTGGAGTCTGTTTAGGTGTCTGCCTGCAGCGCCGAGACGGAGTGCAACACGCCCACTGTCACCTCCTGCAGCTGGCCAGGCATCGTACACTGCCCAGGCCAGAAGCACGTCATCGTGGTGGTCGAAGACAGCAGCTCCCCTGGATGGCCAGGCCCACCATTCATGCATCCCAGCAGTATAGCAGGTGGGATGCTTGTGCTGTGCTGTTTGCTCAAGGACGTCTTGTGCCTCTGGCAGCCTTCATTGTGCAGCTACACAGGTGGGGATGCCCTGAGGCCACATCCTGCACCTGATTGCTCAGACACAGCATGGTAGCTTCCTTCCCAAAGCATCCCATCAATCAAAGAGCCTGCCAGGGCCAAGAGCACCCCGTAAGATGGGGCACCTCATTTGCAGATCAGGCAGTGCTGTGCCTGCGCCATGGCTCCCTTCAATTGAGGCACCCCAGCTGAAACCCAGGCCGCCCCACCTGTGTGTGCCCCTGCTTGACGTCCACACACTCGTACTCATTCCCAGGCAGAGACTCCCAGATCCAGACGCTCTTGTCACGGCTGCAGGTGGCCAGCAGCGTCCCTGCAGGGCACAGGGGCAGGAGGGCTGCAGGTGCAGAGCATGCCACGGTGAGATGCTGTGCAACACACTGCCAAGCCCTTTCCAAACAATATGGATGTCCTGCTGCCTCTGCAGCCCATGCTGCCAAATAACCACCTTTTCAGCTGCAGGACCATCAATGGCTTGCGCCTGCTGGTTCTGAACACAGTTGTCCCATGTGCCGGCTGATACCTGCCACTGTCAATTACGCGGATCACCTGTCGGGCTCCAGGCCACTCCCTTCACCTCGCTCTCATGTCCCTCAAGCAGGGCCACCTGCTCCCACTCAGGCCCCTGCAGCCACCATGAGGACAATTACTGTTGCTGAAGCTGAGACTGGCAGGCTCCATGATCCAAGGGCCAAGACAGGTGCCAATGCTTGGCAGTGCAGGTGCCATAGCTCTCTGAAATTGCACTTATAGCAAGCAGCAATTAGAGTGCTGTGCATTTGCAGTATGTGGCAAACAGCAGTGGCACCTGCCTGCGCCAGATGGCTGTGGTGGCGTCAAAGCTGGCCGTAGCCAGGTATTGTCCATCTGGCGACCAGCTGCAGGACCGAATGGTGCGGTGGTGAGTCTCCTCCAGGAATGCCGTGCAGCGCCAGGGCCCCTGCCCCCCTTGCTGCTGCCAGATGCGAACTGTCATGTCCCCGCTGCAGGTTGCCAATGTGTGCCCTGCATTTCAGGACACAATAGGGAGGCTGAGGGACTGCACAGAACATCGAATCACTGTTTGACAGGACAGCTGTGCCACAATCACCATCTGGTGACCACTCTACGTTCCAAACGCGATCTGTGTGCCCCTCCAGCTTTTGCAGCTGCTCAAGGGTGCCCATGCTGTGCAGTGGCCACTTCTGCAAACTCTTCAGATCGTCCAGAAGTGGCCACACCTGGGCGTGTTCATTACATCAGGCCCGTGCAAAGCTTCACAGGCCTTGCTACCCATGGATGGAAAGCCCAGGAAACGCAATATGCGCAAAAGAGCTGCAGAGCAGGAGGATGAAGGGGAGCAGGATCCTGCTGCTGCCATTGCAGCAGCCACTGTAGCTGCAGCCAAGCGCAGCAAGGCTGCCAAGGGGGGCTCCACTTTTGCCACACGGCGCGATGAGGATGACCCCAAGCTACGCACCTTCAACTTTGAGAGCAGCAATGCGCTGCAGCAGCACAGCGACATGGGTGCCACGGCTGTGCTGGAGACAGAGACGCAGCACGACAGGGATGCCAGGTGCGACTTGATGCTTTGCACCTGGGCCTTTGCTCATCGCTGCTCACATCTTTGTGGGTGCTTGTGATGGGCTGCCAGAGCAGCTGCCTTTGCTGGCTTCCTGCAGCCCCCTGGCGGCCTGCCAAGTGCCCCGCAAGCTCACCCTTGGTCTTCTTCTTGACTGCAGGGCGCTGCGGGAGCAGCGAATGCATCAGGCAGCAGTCGCCCAGGCAGCGCAAGGGGTCCCTGCCGAGGGCGAGGGCCCGCCCCAGCCCCCACCAGATGACGGGCTGTACAAGGGCCTGAACAGCTACACAGACTTTCGGGCGGGCTTCAGGCGCGAGCAGGTGGGTGCTTGATCTGTGCACCTCTGACTGCGGGGCCCCTGGGCGCCAGCATCTCTTGTGCACATAGACTGTGGTTCCTCCCGTGGGTGCCTGTGGCTCCAGCATCGGGCTGTGCAACCTGCAAATGGGGAGGCATCAGCCAGGTTCCCCGTGGCACTTCCAAGTGCAAGCCTGCAGTTTGATGCGGAGATCATACTGCAGTCTGGCCTGTGACTGCTGCTGTATGGCTTGCAGGATGTGTGCAAAGCTTCATCTCACTCATGCTGTGTGACTGCAGACAGTGGCTGGCGAGAAGGGAAAGGGCCACGGCCCCCTGCGCGCCAGCGTGCACATGCGCCAGACGGCAATCTTTGATTATAAGCCTGACATCTGCAAGGACTACAAGGAGACAGGATACTGTGGCTACGGGGACAGTTGCAAGTTCATCCACGACCGCTCTGACTACAAGTCAGGCTGGGAGTTGGATCGGGTGAGTCTCTCTAGCCTGGCTGGTGTGTGCACCAGCCCACCTCGATCTGCAGCCTGAGTTGTGGTGCAGTGAGTGTGCTGCGGCACCTTGAGCACAGCAGGCACAGGGTAAGGCAGAAGACAAAGTGAGCAACCTACCTGGGTGGCGACTGCCTGCTGCATCGCTCAGGAGGCCTGCCCTTCCTGCACGCTATGTAGATGTGCCGTTTGTAATGCAGTGGAATAGGGTGGGCTGCCTGCATGCTGTCAAGGACCCGCAGACCTGCTGCACATGCTAGCCCCAGTGCCACCTGCATGCCCAGGGGAAGCATTATGCATCAGCCACAATGAGCCCCTCATTGGTCTTTGCTTTCGCATCAGGTTCACCCTATGCATCTCCTGTAGGCAAAGGGCTGCTTTCAGGCTCCGATAGCCGTGGGTCGCCACCTGCAGCAGGCGTTTGCTTTCCTGTTGCTCACCCACTCTCCTGTGGTGCTTTCAACATCCCTGCCTGTTGCCCTGCTGCAGGAGTGGGAGCAGGAGCAAAAGCTCAAGCGCCAGAGGGAGCTGCAAAAACTGGACCCTGACGCATCTGGCAACGAGTCCGACAGCGAGGACGATGATGGCCTGCCCTTTGCCTGCTTCATTTGCAGACGTCTGTGGGCAGAAATCAAGGATCCTGTGGTCACCAGATGCAAGCACTACTTCTGTGAGTCGTGCGCCCTGAAACACAATGCCAAGACCAGCAAGTGCTTTGTCTGCGAACAGCCCACTGGCGGCATCTTCAATGTAGCCACCGAGATTGAGAAAAAAGTGAAGCTGCAGAAGCAGCAAGACATCTCCAATCGGTAGTGCCATCTGAGAGCATAACATGTAATGGAGCTTCATGCATTTGAATTCATCATTGCTTAGTGTGCAAACACCCCTCGCTTTGTGATCTAATTATACAATGAAAATGTGCAAGCTTCTTCATATGAAATACAGAGCAAAAATGCTGGGGTATGGGAAGCTACCTGCGGTCTGTGCTGCCCTTGGGCCGCTTGCCACTGAACAAGTGCTTTGGCTTGAAGTCGGGTATGTGTCTGTCGCCCTCTCCCCTCCGTGCTGCCTTACCAGCCCTCCGTTGCTGCTTATCTGCCATCTTGACAGCTTTGTTCCGCTGCACAGCGTCCTTGAGGCCTGACCCCGCCTTGACCTGTGCAAGGCTGGCACTTCGCCCTCTGGACATGCCCCTGCAGCATGTCCACCACACCTCAGATGAACACTTGGCAGGCTGGACCTGTGGCCATGGCTCTAAAGACTTCCAGAACTGAAAGGCAGAGGCCTATGCAGCTGCCGCAAGCACTGACGCTGAGCTCCTTGGTGTCAACGGCTGGCCACAGGGGGTAGGAAGGCACCTCTGACCTGGCTGGAGCCCAAGATATGCTGCTGGCGCTGCCAGCAGCTTTGAGAGAGCCAAACCCTGCAGCGTCTCTGTAGGTTCTACAGATGGCAGAACCCCTGGTTCTGGTGCGCCTGCACACCTGGACTTGCTGCTGTGGATGCGCTTCTCGGGCTGGGCATCTGCCATGTCCACATCGCCACCTGCCGGCGCCGCAGACTGGTCCCGGGTGCGCTTGCGCCCGCGACTCTGGGAGCGCGCCCGCTCCAGGGCGTGCATGGGGTCGATGCCCACACGCGAAAGGGATGCCTGCAGACAAGCAGTGTTACAGTGAGGCTGGGTCCACCGGCAGCAGGACTGTGCCAACAGGTTGCTGGCCGTCACCAATTTCCACTGAATGCAGCTGCTGTGCAGCAGCAGCAGCAGCTGCTAAGCCAACAAAGCACCTGTGGCAGGAGAAGCTCCTGCAGCTGGTGCAGGCTCCCTTGCCATTGCAGAATTTGTTTAGCTGCAGGGCTCAAGTGTTGTTGCACTGAGCATGAGCGGGGCCCAACAGTCGTCAGCTGCAGTGATCAAAGCTTGCAGATGAGCTTGTCAAAGTCAGTGCCCTCCCATCAAGTCTTGCACCCCAGTCCGACTCACACGGGCCATGAGCCTGCACCACCTGTAGCTGCAGCAGTGAAGGCCTGAGGACGCTCACCCGCATCTGGGAGGTCGTGGACTTGCGGTCGCGGTCGGCGTTGCGTGGCAACACAGCTTGGTTGTTGGAGGTGCCCTTTTTGAGGCGGTGCTCTGCAACGACCACCTTGCGGCGTGCGCGTATGCGCTTGAGCAACTCCCGCTCGTCAGGGCTCAGCGCCTCTGCATCCCCCAGGTCCATCTCCATGCCCTGCGGCAGAGTGGAAGGATGTGAGATGGCAGTGATGTCAACCCACAGGGCAGCTCGCAGACACTGCACAGCAGGCACTTGGCATTGATGCATGGCTGATGCCCAGTGGCAAACCCAGGACATGTGCAGCAGACAGATGACAATCGCATCATGGCACTGCAAGACAGACTGCTGCTTTGCGAATGCTGCCAGCACTGACACCCTGCAGAGCAAAGACACTCTCCTCTGATGGAACCCTGCGCGGCGTCTGAGTGCACCCCAAGAGGGAAGCGTGCTGAGCAGGCGTCCAGACCCGCAGCCCACCTCAATGGCTGCAGCAGCCGCGAGCTCCTCCTCCTCTCTCTCCAGCGCAGCCAGCTGGGCCTCAATGTCAGGGTCCACAAAGTCCAGCACGTTGTGGCCGTCCATGATCTCGGGCATCATGTCGTGGCGCCACTGGGGGTCCTGCAGCTGGTAGTGCTTGCGCATGTCCGCGCTGTAGACGCCCGCGCCGCCGTTGGCCTCCTGCAGGGGAAGCGGGGCAGCCACTCATGCACGGTGCTGGCTTGAGCACAGCAAACCAGGCATATGTGCTACTAGGTGAGGGCGTGTTCCCCAAGTCCAGCGCCTTTGCGGTTCGCCAGACTGCAGCGCAGTGGGACAGACCCTTGGCCTCAATTGCTGATGGAATCCAGGTGCTGCAATTAGCCAGGCATGTGGGGTGCTGCAGCTACACCCAGAGTTCCCCTTGCTGAGGTGTGGCTCCTCTGCAGACTGACCTGCAGGTCCTTCTCTGTCTGGCGCTTGGCAGCAGCAGCCACCTGCGGCTGCCCACGAGCAGCAGCCACGCTGCCAGGGATGACTGGCGGCCGGGCCATGGCGTCCCGCGCCTTGGGCATTGCCACGTGCATGCGGTTGACCACGTCATTGATTCGCTTGCCCTGCAGGGTGTAGGTATGCGCTTGCCTAAGATTGAGCTCAAGTACAGGAACTCACCAACTTGACATGCAGGGATCAGTCAGCCAATTCTACACGTGTGCTGTGCAGAACACTATCAGCAAGCTCAGATCCAGGCACATGAGCAGCGCGCCTATCACCTGGCTCACGGCAGCAAAGCTGCCAGGCTGCTCAGGTCAGCAGGCGTGCCATTCGTTGAATGACAGACACGCATGCAGTGACTTATGGTGGCCTGCCACTCCGCCTGCACCACCTCGCTGACAGCAGGCGACTGCAACGCCCCTGGACAGGGTGCGGGCGGACTGAAGGCTGGGCTTGGCCACTGCACGCAGGCCTCCGCAGGCTGCGCTCCTGAGAAAGGCTGGTGCCTACTGCTCTTGGCAGACATCCCAAGGCCACTCGCTGAGCCAGGCAGCAGTGTGAGAGCCAAGCCCACCTGCATCTTGACCTCCACCCGGCTGGTCAGCAGCCGCTCGCAGGCGGTCTGCTTGACGTCCATGACGCCATCCTCGTTCAGGGTGCTCATGCTCAGCAGCTTGGCCTCCTCCAGCGCCCCTGGCAGCAGAATGCCTGCAGGGAGCAGCATGCGTTGCTAGACCCAACTCATGCCATCCAGGCCAGCGGGGAGCAGCTGGCTGGCTGATACAAAGTCATCGCAGCTGGCCCATCCCTGCCCACCCCCCCCCGGGCAGCGCCCGCCTCGAGCCACAGCATGGCACCTGCATGATGCTTGTGCTTGTGCCTCAGCGCACACGGCGTCTCAAGCAGTCCCCAGAATCAGGTTTGTGGGCACAGCACGCTGGTACTTTGTCTGCATCACCCGCTGCACCCTACATGCTGCTGCTGCTGCTTGGCTTCTGCACTCACCTCCTGCGCTGGTCTTGGCGGCCTCTGTCACCATCTCCTGCAGCAGCTGCTTGTCCTCGGCGGCCAGGCTGTCCAGGGGTGCCACGTCCGTCTTGTTGGCCACGATCATGAGGGGCTTGTTGGCAAACAGGGGCTTGATGCTGTGGAACAGGGCAGCCTGCTGGGCAATGGTGTACCCGCACTGCTCGCTGATGTCCAGGACGTAGAGCACGGCTGCCCGCAGGTGGGCCAGCGCTGTGATGCTCTGCAGCAGGCAGGGGATGGACATGTTCATTGTATGTCATTGCATATTCATTGCATGCTCCAAAAGATTGCTGGTGGCTTGGCACAGTGGCGCCCTGCACGCACCGCACTGCTGCCTGCAGTTGCGGAGTGAGCACTGCAATGCTCTGCAGTGAGGCCATAGATGAGGAGCCATCAGTCCTCGCTTTGCTGGTGGTGCAGTGCAGTGGCAGCCTGCACACACAGCACTGCTGCCTGCAGGTGGGCCAGCGCCATGATGCTCTGCAGCAAGCACAGGCGGGAGCCGCTTGGTGACCTGCAGGGGGGCAGTGGGGTTGCCTTGAGCCCAGGGCTGCCATAGCACCATGCTGTCTCATGCCCACGGCCCCCTGCCAGCGCTGGGCAGGCCAGGGCTGCCAGGGGCATGACCTCCCATGGGGCCCCAGATGCCACATCGACTTGCCTCACAAGGTCATGTCTCCACTTCTCTGCCTGACGACCTCCAAGTGCTCGACATGCAGGGCACTGCACCCAGTAGCATGTCGGCCTGCTCCTGGTGCACCTAGGCACTGCCAGAGCAACGCCTGTCGCAAGCTGTGGCTGACCTGCATCTCGATGGTGTTGCGCTCCTCCAGGGGGCGGTCCAGAATTCCTGGGGTGTCGATGACTTGCCAGCGCAGATACTTGTAGTCCGTGTGCCCCACAAACAGAGACTTCGTGGTGAAGGCGTAGGGCTGCACATCCACATCTGCCCGAGTGATCCCTGCAAAGCCATCACAGGAGAGCTTGGACAGGACGGGGCCAGACAGCTATATTTGCTGTGACTGGAGCCTGCCGACATCTGCAGGGCCAGCCTCCCACAACAATGTCGGATTGAGAGCCTCCGCAAGCCAGGACTGTCTCCTCCCATGTGCAGTGTGGCAATGCTGGCAGAAGCAATCATTTGCTGTCGCTGAACTGAGCCTGTGCCAGCAGGGTCATGCCGCAGGCTGGGCAGAGAGCAGCGGACTTGAAGACCTCGAACCTGTGCAGGAGCATGCTGCAAGACAGGCAGAGCGCGCTTTGCAGGCTAGGCAGACAGTAGCCTCCCCTCCTGGACAGCATCAGGGCCAGGCAGGCCTGCATGCAGACTCACTGTTCATGAAGGAGCTCTTGCCAACATTGGGGTAGCCACAGACGAGGAGGGTGCGCGTGTTGGGGTCGATGGCCGGCAGGCGGCTCATGTGCTGGCGTACCTGCTCCAGGTAGGCCAGCGAGGCCGTCTGCCTCTTCATGACTGTGCACATGCGCCCCTGCAGAGGAGGGGAAGGTGCAACCCTGTGTCGGCAAAAGCATCTAGGAGCCACCTGTGCAGCTGAAAGCTGACTGCTCTCCTGATGGGAGCGGCCTGGCACCCGCAGCATGCCTTGGCGGCCAGTACATGACCCAGAAGCTGCCCTGCACTGCCAGCGCATGGCCCAGCCCACAAGGGCACTCCTGGCCCAGAACGGGTCCCGCTGTTGCTGTTCAAGCCACCAGTGGAGGAGCAACTCTTCTGCAGCACAGCCCCAGGGCTCACCAGGGCGGCCCGCTTCAGCTCCTTGCACCGGTACAGCGAGTCGCCGTACTTGAGCATCCGCACATAGTCTGCAGCCAGGACACCAAGTCAGCTGCACTGCCCTTCAGGAAACAAAGTGCTGCGCCGTGCACTGCGGCCATGCAGGCTATGCAGCATGCACTCCTGCTCTGGACGCGATGGGCCTGTTGCAGGCCAGCCCACACATGAGCTATGCGGCTCACCCTGCGACACCCTGTCGATCAGGTTCCTGGCAGTGTTCAGCTGCCCCAGCGCCAACTTGTAGTGGTCACGGTCGTACAGCACATTCAGCAGGTCTGCGTAGAAGGGGTGAATGTCGTCCACCTTGGGGAAGTCCTCCAGAATCTGCAGGTGGCAGGAGGACGCATTGGTTGGGCAGGCTTGACAAGCAGCAGGTGCACTGCAGCGCGCAGCTGGCAGGGACCGCCAGCGCTATGTGGCGCATGGCTAAGACTGATACAGGTGTAACATCAGCAGCACTGCCTGCTGCAGTGCAGTGTAGGAACGACTGATGTGGCTGCTTGGGCTGCCAACAGCTTTCCAGCAAGAGACACCTGCAGTGCCACATGTTGCTGTGCAGGGGCTGGCTGCCCTAAGTGACCTCCGTGTCTTGACTGCCTTCTGGCTGCAGCATCAAGCTAGCAGAGCACAAGGAGCCCCCAGGGCACGGTCAGCTCTCTTACGGTGGCTGCGCACCTGGGTGAGCTTGTCATGCCAGCTGCTTTGTGTGAACTTGACCTTTCGCATGTAGAACTGGCGGATACGGTTTATGGACCAGCCATTGTGCACAACTGTAGGGGTCTGCCGCTGAGTTTTGGACAGCACAATGTCCACAAAGTCCTTGCCTGCAGGGTTGGTGCAGCAGATGTAACAGTTGGAGCTGCAGAGGAGCAATTGCTTGAGGTCACACGGGATCTGGCTGTTGCCTGGTGCATCACCTGTAGGAACCACCTTGATGGCTTTGAAATTGTAGAGCGGCATGGTGGCTAATCCGCAGCCCGCTATGTCCAGCGGCTGGGTCAGAGGTCAGATAGGTCAGTTGCCAGTCAAATTTAGACTCCCGTCTGATTTCATGCAGTACAGTTTCACTCCTTGAGCCCGCCTCGCTATCAGAACTTAGTTCTCATGCCTTGATGGTAGCGCTGATGAACAAGCTATCCGTCCTCATTGTCGATGACTCACAGCTGAATCGCCTGCTGCTCGCCAGGATGATGCACAAGGTGCAGTGCCCACAGGCTTTCCAGGCAACCCCTGGGCCCCTTCAGCTTGTCTGCTGTTCCCAGGGTTGCTCTGCAAAGCAAGCTTGAAAGGCAAAATCCCACTGAGATTTGGCAAATCTTTGCTTGCTGTACATGTGTAGCTATCCTCAAGAGACCTTTGCATATCCTGCAGCTGGGCTTTGATGTGGCGCTGGCGGGCAATGGAGAGGAGTGCCTGGCCAAGCTGCAGATGGCGGGTGTCGACGTGGTGCTGCTGGTGAGGGCGGGCAGGCAGCCTTGAATCAACAAGCCCTTTTGCTGGTAGTTCAGCGGTACAGTAATTCCATCCTGGCGCGCTGCCCTGGCAATCTGATTGATCATCGCAATCTGGTTTTGAGTCATCTACAGCTGCATGTGAGGTTGCTGTGTGGAAGCTGACAGTTCCTGGAGCTGAGCGCGGCTTCCCAATGGTGTGGCCCCTTCGCGCCAGCATGGCGCCTTGTGGGTGTCCCAAATCGGTTACATCACATTCTTCGAGGCTCATTGCCTTGGGGACTGGTTGCCGTCAGCCCTTCACCTGGCCCATGCCCTGCCAGCTATGCCTCCCAGCTATTGCAGGCAATGTGATCTAATGGCGCCATGGTCAATTTGAACCATGCATGGAGTGGGCCATGCCCCTCTCGTGCAGGAGGTGCCCAAGCCTGTGCTGGCTGCCTTTACATGTGCTGGAGTCCCGCATTGCGTCATGCAATTCCTGCAAAGCGGGCCGTCCTGTGCTCTTCGCTTTCATGGCAGTGCTGGCCATGGGACAATGGTGTCGCATCAACTACCACCAGTACATCAAGCATGTTCTCAGTCACGCATGACGTTCTGCAGGACCTGGTGATGCCTGTGCTGTCTGGCTTTGAGGCCATCTCCATTCTGCGCAAGCTGGAGGCGACCAGCAATGCCGTCAGGGTGCCAGTGGTGGCCTGCACGGCGGAGAGCCTGAACCAGCCGTGGCAGGGCCTGGGTGGCGATGAGACGCTGCACAGCAGGTGCCTGGCAATGGGGTTTGATGCCGCAGTGGTGAGCCAGGCTGCCACTCCTTTGCATGGGTCAAGAGCTGCACTCACACAGGAGCAGCTGCCAACCATTGTGCAGTGGTGGGTGGCGATGACTCGTTCTGCACTGTGGGTGAGGCAGCGTCCTGCATGGTGAACAGCAGCAGAGCTTGCCATGTTTAGCTGCTCTGTGGCTGGGGCCCCATTGTAAAGCCCTCCGCTGCCACCTCCCGTGCAGCTACCACTGGCTGCCACTTCAGGCATCTGAGTCATCTGAGTGCCGCCCATGTGCGCAAGCTCTTCCCACCCGGCAGTCAAACCTCACTCGTCTATCAAAGGTCCCTGCACTGTCGCCATGATCTCAGCCCAATGCAGCAGCACTGGGTTTGTGCTGTGTCACCCGTTGGCTTTGCTTGTTTACCCACGGGCACTGGGGCCCGGGCTCGTTCCCATGCCATGTTTTGTAGATTTTGTGCAGCATTGCATCTCTCTACAACACTGCCTGGCCACTGTCTGCAGGGGAAGCCAGTGACGGCCAGCCTCATGAGCGACCTTCTGCAGCAGCTCATCCCCCAGTACGTCCCCCTCCCCCAGCACAACATGTCTGACCTGGAGGCTGAGGCGCCTGTGCTATGCCAGATCCAGATGCACCAGGCCGGGCAGGACTCTCCGGCCCAGCCACGCCTGCCCTGTGAACTGTCAGCGTCCCAGGTGAATGTTGCTTTCAGGGTCCTTCTCACTGCTGCATTCTGCTAGGCAGGACAAGTGATCCGGTCGCACCCCATCTGTTGATTGTCAGCATCCCAAGATAACTTTGCCTTCAATTCCCCGACTCGCCTGCTGCACCAGGCCCAGCAGGGCTCTCCCTGCCTGCCCGCACAGGCTCTGTGGACTTGGGAGGTGCCACGGGATGTCGCCTACAGATGCCATGTACCAAGAGTCACAATCTTCATCTCAGCTTCAAACACTCTGTGGGCTGCCAGTGCTTCGCATTAGCCATGTGCAATCTCCTCTCACAGTGCAGCTGTGGGCTCATCCCTGGTGCACATGTACTGCATGTAGGCCTATGCCTTTCTTGTGGTGTGGCCAATGTCTTCTGCCTCACTGCTGCCAGAGGCTCATGCCAAGCAAAAGGGGGCATGCAGGCTGTCTTTTGCCAAGGTTTGCAGAGGCTGAACCCAGGCTTGTCAATCTGTAGGGTCATCCCTCAGCCAGCAAGCAGGTCAGATGCCCTTCACCAGTCCACCAGTACAGTTCTGACTCAGAGTGCTGCGCCTCTGAAACCATGGAAACCCCAGTTCAGGTGCGCGCAGTGCCAGCAGTCGCTCAGCCTGGCAGCAAAGCCTTGTGGCACCCCATGCCTGTCCTGTCCCTGCTGCAGGATATGCAAGCCCAGGAAGTAGACACAGCTACCTCCTCCGCCATGGCCAAATACTGCTGCTGCCAGGAGAGTGCCATGAAGCTGGCAGTTCAGCAATGGAGCCTGGTAGCAAGAACTGCACACAACTGGGCTCAGACGCCATGTTGGCCTCCCGCCAAGCCACACCCGTAACTCTACTCAAGATGTAGCGGGCCCACAAGAGTTGAGCGCATATGTTTCTCATAATGCATGCCTGAGAGTGATCTGTTTCCGACCTTATCCTTAAGTCTTTGCGGCTAGTTCAGTGCAGCTCTTGTACTTTTGAGACTTCAGCAAACATGTGAGAGCCAGACACTTGGCACCACTTAGAAGTGGTGCCAAACCTTGCTGTCTTGTAACACATCTACAAAATAAAGCAGCAGAGATGTTGGTTCACCGCTCATTCCAAAGATCAACGCCTGTGAATGGGGCACACCTCTCTTTCATGCTGACCCACTGCAACATCATACGCGAACCTGGGCAAAAGTTTCACCAAGCAACACCTATGTAGGACGAGCAGCACATGGTGCTGCATCGCCCCCAGCTTGATGACCTGCACAACATCCATACCCACCTGGACAGGGTTTTACAGGCCTCTTTGCTGACCTTTCTCGATGTTGCTTGCCAGGCATGTGCATGTAGCGCTGCTTTGGCATCAATCAGTGTTGAATGTGTGGAGTGTCAGTTCCCCAGGCCCGTTCATTGTGGCCCCGTTCAATGTATCCCTGACTTTACATTCATCTCTCTCATGCCAGCCAGGGGTCCATGCATGCCGTACCGCAGCAACTCTCCTGTCCCTATGAGCGGCCCAGTCCGTGATCGCTGGTTTTGAATAAGCCGCCAGGAGTGTTACATCTTGGGCTCATTGCCACCGTGAGCACCCCAGTCTTCAGATACAGACACAAACTTTCAAAATCAAATAGGTCTGACCCTCAAATTCACGTGGTTTTGTGTCGACTGGTGGCTCCAGTCTTCTCTCTCTAGCGGTAATCAGATATCTACCGGTAATCAGATCTAGTCAGGCCAGTCGAGCTGCCCACTCCAGGCAGCCTCCGACCCAGGCATCTACAGGAGTCCAACCACCGAAGTGAGCTCTGGGTTAGGAACGTGCTGGCTACATATACCTGCCTGGAGTCTTGGCGTGAGCCGAGTACATATGTGGCTTGAACCGTTGCCAGATCTGAGGCAAACACATGGGACCCCCCTGTGTCAGGCATTTTCACACCATGTGTACAGACCATGTGCCTGCCCTGTTTCCTCTCTGCTGCATCGGGTGGCCACCCAGCTTTGTTGTTGGTGTCCCACCGTGGCGCGCGGCTGCTTGAAATGACTTTCAGCCCCTTGGCTGCTTGCCTTCTGCCCCCGTGCCTGTGCAACCAGCAGGCAGGCACCTGCTTCCCTGGCAGATGTTGCAGTCAGTGCTTTGTTGGTGCAGGACGCAGCCATTTTACAACAGCTGTGGTGGCCTTGATCACTTCCAGCATCATAACCCCCTTGGCTGATATCTCAGCAGAGCTTTGCTTCCTTTAGAAGGGACAGGAGGGAGAATCCTCTGACATACTGCGGTGAGCTCCAGCAGGTTACCCAGTGCACTATCCATGCACATAAGAACCGGCATGAGTATGTGGTGCCCCACTGCTTGCCTGGTGGACAGCACGGCAGAGCGTGAGTGGGACACAATATCTGTCCAGGCCATGCTTGCAGCCGCATGCAAAGCGTGTGGCAGCGCTTGGCTGCGTTTTCTGCATGTTGAGGCATGCTGCTGCTGTCCACTGAGGCTGACATCGGCAATGGTGGCTGCTCTACAGGGAGTCAGGATGGCGGAAGAGGAGCCCACCCCCAACGTGTTTGGCATCATGGACTGGTCAGCACTTGCTTAGTAACGTCGCACAATAATGTCGCTGGAATCCAGAGGTCTCAGAAGCGACACCCAAGGAGGGCACCAAAGCGGCGTGTGTCTCTGCAGGTCTGACCCTGCCACAGGGCTGCAGTGGCCCAGCTTTTGGCAAGGGCCCAGCGGCACCAAGCTGCTGCCACAGGGAGCAGGCTGGGCCATCATTATTGGCTTCAGTGCACTCTTTGCCGCATTTGCTGTCTTCCTGGTGTGGGTGGACATCAAGTGAGCGCTGCATCACAAGTTTGCGTTGCTGGCTTGTGCATGCAGCAGGACTCTGTGTGAATTCCGGCACAGCCACTTTGCGCTGCAGGCCTATGCATGCAGCTGTTGCTGCACATACAGATACTGCTCATCCTGTGCAGGTTCGCTGGCATGAAGTATGACACAGAGCAGTTCAATGTGGCTGGGCGCAGCATCAAGACGGGCCTGCTGGGTGGGTTGTAGCGCTTCCAGCCACTTTCTGATCGCGCTGATCTACTTGCCCCATTGATCACATCACTACAGCGCTGATGTGCTGATCTTTGAGCATGTCTGGGCTGCAGCCATGGATGTGGTGGCCAAGTGGACATGGGCCTCTATTCTTTTGCAGAGTGTGAGCTACGGCTGGTGAGTGTGGCACGTCATGATAAAGCTGCAGATTGTCTCATAGGAAGCTGAGCCCTTGCTGTGATGCAGGTTCTACGGTCTTTCAGGAGCTTACTGGTATGTACTGCTGCCCTGCTTGCTTCTATGTCGTTCAGCTGGCAAGTCAGTTCTGAAAGACTGCCATGTCCTACTGCAGGTTTGCAGCCAACGACGCAGCAATTGTGTTCATTTTTGCTGTCATTGCATTGGAGCTGAAATACAGAGCCCCCAAGGCCCACACCATGCTGGAGATGTAAGTGGCACTGAACTCTACATCATAATCTGTACTGGCCGCCAGGCACATTGCATAAGTATATGCACTGCAGCCTGCTCATCTCGTGTCCTTTCCTGGTGCAGTGTGAAAGTCCGCTGGGGCACCTTTGCTCATATGGTGAGCTGCCTAGCATGCTTGACACATGGTGTCCCATGCTGCCCTGCTCTGCTGCAAACTCCCCTGTCATCACCCCCAATCTCTGTATCAAGACACGCTCTTGTGACAAGGACTGGTGCTGACTGCAGACCTTCTTCTTCTTTGGCATCGTAACCAACCTTCTGGTGTCAACCTCCATGCTGCAAGGCTGTGTGGCGCTCGTGAACACCCTCAGCGGCACCAGCACATATGCCATGGGCTGTAAGTATTGCTGATGTGCAGATTGGCTGCATTTTACTTGGGTGCTCAGCTACTCCTTACATTGCTGACATGTCCCTGGGATCTGCAGACATCATTCCCATTGGCATCACAGTGTATGCCTGTGTGGGAGGTGAGACTTCTGAAAGCTCCTGATCTACAAGCCCTGCCTGCGCAGCAGCTTCGTCTAAGAATCACCCAGGCTCTGCTGACAAGAGTTCCAATGTCTGCAGGTCTTAAGGTAGAGAGGCTGCCATTGCTTCCATCTGGCTTCGTGACTGCTCTGCTCTGTGTGCAATGATCACATCATGGCAGCCAGGTGTTGGTACCCTCACATGTAAATGTCTGCACTGCAGGCCACTTTCACAACAGCTTACCTCCACACAGTGAGTGCCCACCATCATGTCTGAATGCTAGCTGGCTCTGCTGCTGTCCACTGCTTGGTGCGACCAACCCCACTGAGTGTTGCACCTGCTGTGCAGGTTGTTGTCTACGTTGTGACAGGCATCTTTCTGTTCAAGACCTTTGTGCCTGGCAATCCTGTGGGCAACCTCAGAACGGTGCGTCTGTTGTGAAGCAGCAACCACCACCATGTTGCCAGTTGTGCCAGTGCGGTCTGCCAAAAAAGAATCCACCCCCCCGAATCCTTGGGCCTAGATCTGATGTAGTCTGTCTGCCTGCCTACTCTTGTCTGCTTGAGTCCTGGTACGTCCCACTCTACACAGACACCCACTTGCTTTCTGCAGTACTGGGAGCGCCTCAACACGCTGAAAGATGCCATTCCTGTGACTGGCAACCAGGGCGGCAGCTATAAGACCATGTAAGCAGCCCTCACTGCCTGCTGGCTCGCAGTTTGTAAGCTCATGGCCATTGCTGAGCAGGCTGTCCCTCCCTGCAAGCTCTTCCATGCTGCATGTGAGGTGTGAACATGTGCACCGCCATTGCTTTGTGCTGGCTCTTCTGTTGGTGAGCAGGGCTTCTTTGTGGCCGCCCTGCACATTGCTTATGAGCTGGGCAGGAGCTCCTGCTGGCAGCAGTTTATTGTCATGTATGAGGTAACATCCTGCTGCACTCTGTTGCGGCTGCCAGCAGAGCTTTGCTCACCATCCAATCTCCTTACCCACTTGAGCTTGGAGGTTCCTGTTCCTCCTGTACCTTTCTCCTACCTGAGGCCCCTCACTGCATTACAGGTGGTCAGATGGAGGTCTTCAGTTTGAGGTCATCTTCTTCACTTCAGCCCTGTCCCAGATGTTGGTGGACCAGAGCTACTGGTGAGCAGGCCTCACCAACCTCATCTCTACAGAAGTTGTGGCACCTGCGGCCAGCAGGGCATGCAACCTGCGTGCAATGGCTGCCCTGCTATGGCTCTTCATAATTGTGGCAGTGCCACCTTATCAGCCAGTTAGCTTCCAGGGCTGTTGTGCTCTGCGCTGGGCTTTGAAATATGCTGCCTGCACATCCACAGAGACATCAGCATGGTCCTACAAGGCAGCCTGTGAGCTCCAGGCTTGAAGCCCTGAATTGCTGCTGACCGGCCCCGCTGCTGGCTTGCAGGCAGTCAGCCATTGCTGCCAAGGCCACTCAAGCCGTGAAGGGGTACTTCCTGGGCGCCTTCCTGTTCTTGGCCATCATCTATTGTCTCCCCATATGCCTGGGTACCCTTGCGCTGACTTTGGACATTCCGGTGAGCTGCCTCCAGGACAACTGGCCCTTGTAGGTTTCTGTGGCTCTACGGCATGGTGCTGCGCAGTTGGCAGTGGCTGAAGGCTGCCATGGTGCAGTCAGAAGGGTGTACTGCAATTCCACACAGTGGCTGCTGTTCTATGCACGCCTGCACTGACACAGCGGGGCCAGAAGGCTGCCATAAGGCAGCTAAGGAGGGCTGCTGTGCCTCTGAAGACTACCTGTGGCATGGGACTGCACACTTGCGATCGCACAGGCGCAGGCCCCTTTCAGTTATGAAGGCCGTCCTTCTGCAGTTACCTGAGACATGGCCTGGCTCTGCTGCCTCAGCAGCATGGTCTGCTGGCGTGCTGGTGACGTCGGGCCTCCTGAGGCATAGGCCTGTGGTAACATGTTTGTATTCTGGTTTTGATGCAGATTACGACTGAGGATGCGCTGTCTGGGCTGGTCATGCCTGCTGCAGCAGACGTGATTCTAGGCAAGGCAGGCTCAGTTCTGGTCATTGCCATTGCCTTCATGGCAGTCACCTCCTCAGGAGCCAGTGAGATGGTGGGTGCTGCTCAATTGGGAACAAGCATGTCTCATCTGGGCGCCTGCTCTCATCTCAGGGTGCTGCTTGATCCAGCCTCTGCCCAAACTTCTGCATGCTCATATGGCTGCTGCTCAATGCACTGCCTGTGCCAAATTGCTGAAGTGCTTTCTCAGTATTGACTGCTAGCTTGAACCAGGTTGTGCTTTGAGCTGCCCACAGGCTTTGTGTGAGGACTGCTGCTTTTGACTGCAGGTGGCTGTCTCTAGTCTCTTTACCTTCGACGTCTACCGACCCTACATCAGCCCAAAGGTTGGCCACACTCCTATCCTTTCCGTTTCGATTGGCGATTATGTCTCACTCTGCTCACCAAGGCTGCTGAAGACTTTACTGTATGTGATGCTGGTTTGCAGACAGCCACCCTTTGCCTTTCCACGACATGACTGCCTAGCCTGCTTGCATGCAGGCCTCTGGGGAGAAGCTTGTGTGGATTTCAAGGTGTGGAGTTGGCGTGTGGGCCATTGTCATGGGACTGGCAATGACAGTCGTACAGGTGACAGCAGCCAGTGTCACGAGCTGCTGCACGGGCACTGAGCTGTAGGGCAACACATGCGCCAGGTGGACCTAACTTTTGCCCTGTCTGCTGCAGGCAGCCCACATCAATGTCAACTGGCTGATTACTGTCATTGGTGAGCACCTCCAGGCAGTTGCAGTGCCTGAAGGCCCATGACTTGTGGCCGGCTCTGCATTCTAGCAGCAGCAGCGCCTCAACCAGTGTCCTTTCCTGCAGGTGTCATTGTGGGTGGCGCAGTGCCGCCCCTGGCCATGGCTGTCCTCTGGCGCAGGTGCTCCAGCCTGGCTGCCCCTATTGGTGAGCGCTCTGCCTCCAACTGCTGACAGAAGACCCCCGTGTATATCATGTGTCCACACAGCAGACGTCGGTCATGTCCAGGACGCCCCTGCAGTTCCATGCAGGCTGCATGGGTGTCAACCTGGCCTGGCACGTCTGTCAAAGGAGACCTGTGACCAGCAGTTGCACCTCTGGGCTGCCCTCAGGAGTTGCAGGGTGCATGCAATTAGTCTGGTTCAGCCGTAACTGTGAGAAGGGAGTGGCGCTGCCTTCCCTGGCTGCACCAATGACAGCCAATCACTGATGCCCTGCTTCCGCCTCCCTGCTGCAGCGGCCATCACAGGCAGCACCTTTGGCATCATCTCCTGGCTGTCCTACTCCAAGATTGCCTTTGGCGCGGTCACAGTGGCAACCACAGGCTTGAACACGCCCCTCATCTGCGGCAACGTGGTGTCCCTGGGCACCAGCCTTTTCCTGTCCATCATCCTCAGCTTTGTCCTACCTGACAAGCGCGGCCTGTTTGACTGGGCCCGCTTGGACACAGAGATCACCACTGCTCAGGCGGAGGTGAGCATTCCCGTTTGACCTCAGCAGGTCAGCTTGTGCTGCCTGTGCTCTACACCTGTTTGCATGGCAGCACCAGCTGGCTGTGAGCTCCCATTTTACTGTGTGACAGTTTTGTGCTCAATGTTGGATGAGTGCAGGCTCATGCGAGCTGGTGGGCACCTTCGTGAGTGCTCACGTAGCAGCCTAGCCAGCCCAGCTGCATGCTATGAAATGTTTCGCAGGTGGCTCTCCTCAAGTGGGGTTGTGCAGCCGCTGCTGGTTCAGCAGAAAGGCCCAAGCGGCACCGACCCCTGTACTGGTTTCCCGTGGCAAAGTGTGGGTGCACAGCTTAGGCGTGCCACCCTGACCATCTCTGCTGCTTTGCCCAGCCATTGGCTTCTTTTTAACTGAAAATTAAACAGCTGCGTGTGCTCCCTGCAGGCTCGCGCCAAGTCGCTGTCCATGTCCAAGTCCCAGGTGACCGAGCTCGAGGCCTCCCAGGAGCTGCTGGACGCAGAGAGGAAGGAGATCGGCCGCGCGCGGCGCCCTGTCTGGGCCATCGTGGCCGTGGTCGTCACCCTGATCATGTTCGTGTGGCCCTTATTGACCCTGCCAGCAAGTAAGGCGCTGTGTGCCATGATGCCCCTGCTACATCTGCCCAGCCCCTGCCGGCATGTGAGCTGCTTTGCGCCAGCAGGTTAAGATGGCCTTCTCTGATGCTCCAGCAAGCAGGGATCTGCACCCTGCCAATTTCAGAGGTTGCTGACCTGCCAGTCAGTCATATCTGGTTGGCGTCGGATCACAGTGCCGGCAATTGGATTTCAGTCGATTGGCTGCACTCCCTTGCCCTCCAGTCAGGCTGTGACCGTCTGCAAAAAACTGCCCTGCCTGCAGATGACTATAACTACAAGTACTTCACCTTCCAGATCGTGTTGGCCTTCATGATGTACCTCATTGGTGGGCACTTGTGTCATGTCAGCGCACACCCCGCTCAAGTCTCAGCTCAGGGCCTTGCTGGAAGATGTTGCCCAGTGCTGAGCAGGGGCTATGCTCAAGCCTGTGTGTCTCTGAACATATGATGTCAGTGTCTGTGCAGGTGCTGTGTGGGGCATCTTCCTGCCCCTTTGGGAGGCCCGCCATGTCATGATTGCAGTCTTCCGTCGCAAGACTGTGGCAGAGGTCATGGGCGCTGAGCATGGTGCGGTGCCATCATGGGCTGCCCCTGTAGTGCTCTGCCCCTGTAGAGCTCAACCTGGCAATGCTGACTGCAATTGCTCACCTGCCCACGCTGTGCGCACACATGATGCCGCTGCAGTGTTGTCACCGTCCTGCCTGGGGTGTCTGCAACGAGTGCTGTGCCCATACAGCAGGCAGGTGGCACAGCAGCATGTCCAGCTCAGCTCGGTGTCTTAGTCAGCCTAGCTGCAACCTTGATTTCAAAAGAAAAGTCAAGAGTCCGCCTGGCAGCACCGCCTCTCCCCTGCCACAGGGGTGCGTCATTTCGGCAGCATGAGCGTGCCTGATGTTTCTAGCAACAAGTGAATTTGCATGCAATTGCTAGTGCTGTGCTGTGCTCGGTACGCACAAACTTTGCACCTTGTGCCTGCTCAGGATCTCACACCATCTCTCCCGTGCTGCAGCTCAGCTGGGCTTTTCGTACAATGGCACGCTCCTAAGACACACCAGCTTTGGCACCCTGTGTCTGTTGAGAAAATTGGACCAAGCAAGATCAACCCCTTAATGCTGCTGCAGATGATCCTGACACCTTGGACGCCAATGGCACGCCCATGAAGACACACCAGCCACACCACAACATGGATGACTCCGTGAAAGGTCTGCATGAGACCAAGGGCAAGGCTGACAGCAACGCAAAGGCTTCTGTAGTCTAAGCAGCAACCCAACCCAGAATTTTCTGATCCAGACTATTTTAATGCACAGTGCATGGCCCAGCTGATGCGGTATATTGGCCCACTCACCTCTTCCAGCCAGCAGCACATGTCCATCCATATACCTCAAATCCCATTGCTTCCTGACGGCCACAGGGCAACATCATTCCATGCATCCAGCTGCGTCACACAATAGCTGAGTTGCGTGCTCGATTTCAGTAAGTCATAGACCCAACCTGATTACTTCACATGAGGGCATGACCACCCCAGACTGCACTCCAAATTCTGTACCACAAACTATGTGCTGCAGCTGCTGACTTCTTTCCCCTTCATCTCTTAGTCTTTGTTGAACCTGTTTCTATAACATGAACGTCAGTGCTGGGTGGAATGTAAGCAGGGCTAACTCACAGTTTAAAAAGCAGCAGTATCAACATACAGGATGTCCACATGGAGTGCTGTATGGACAGAGCAATAGGTGTTTTAGGGTGCAGCACTGCATCCATATGAATCCCTCTGCTGGGCTTGCAGATGTAGAAGCACAAGCAGCTAGTGGGGGCGGTACCCCTAGGCACACTGTCTGGATACAGGCTGTTTGCATCTTTGAACATTGCAGCTGGAGTGCAGCGTCATCTGAGAAGCTCTGATGATGTTGCTCCCTCAAGAAACATGTGTTTCGCATCACCTCATCCTCATTTCGATTCATGCTACGCATCACGTCAGCAGCTTGTCCAATACTATTCCAGAGAACACAATGGCGCCAAACCACTTGTTTGACACAAATGTGGCCATGCAGTCCTCTCTTGAATCAAGATTGACAGTGTACAGCTGCCAGGCATAATGCCCCGCTGCTGCCCCACAGCTGATGTAGTACATCACCCCAGCTCCAGCCGCGTAGCCTGCAAGCTGCAATGCCTCACGAAGCAGCAACTCGCACTGCTGCCGTGGCTGTGAAGGCAGGCACAGCATCCTCGCTCCCCTGTATGCATTGCTGCCAGCAGCTGCTAGCATTGCTGCTGCTGACTGTGCACGCAGAGAGGCAGCTGCAGCGCTGCAGCATAGTTGCCCCTCTACTCTGCCAGTCACAATAGTGCCAGGGTGCACTTTGCGACTGGCCACCCCACTTGCCATGCGAAATACAAGGCCCCACCTGTGCACCCCAGCAGGATGATGCTGCCAGCTGCAAAGCCGCCCATGATGGCCTTGCTGCTCTGTCCAAACAGGAGCGCAGTAGACTTGATGCCGACTAACGCATCATCATGCTTGTCCTGCAGCACAGCATCGCTCACATACATTTCACACTCCCATACAGGACCGGGGTCAGCATGGATGTCCAGCACTGAAGGGCTGCAGGCACCAGGCAGAACACTGTTTGCATCCATGTCTGCCCTCCATATTGTGCGCCCCAACGGTGCTGGATACACACAACTTCTGACGTCCGTGCCAAGCAAGCCACCCCGTCCTTAGTCTGCCAACGGGCTGCATTCTCTTGATGCGATTGGCGGCCTCCTCTGAGAAAGGCGCACCTGGTGGGCATATATGGTGTCGTAAACCAGTGTCCAGCAGACGCCATGAGCGTACAGGGGCAGGAGCACGCTCCAGTCGCACGTGCCCTGCACAGCTGCCCCTCCCAGCAGGGCTCCCCAGTTGAAGGTCAGGCCCAGGTATGCTTGGGGCTGCAGGCAGCAGCCGCCCAGCGAGGGTGGGTCAGAGCTGAGAGCTCTGCCTGCCAACACAGGCAGACGGAGGCAGCGCAGGGCGGAGGCAAAGGTCAAACTGCTGGTGTAGCAGCCTGCTCCTGGACTGAGAGGGCTGGACAGCTCTTCAGACAAGCAGGCACAGCTGACACTAATGCATGCAAGCACAAAGCTTTCTGCGGCACAGGCACAGAGGAGGATGAGCGCTCACCCAATAGGTGACTCTCTTGAGCAGTGGGTAGGTGCACACCAGCAGCAGGGAGCTGGCTCCCAGCAGCTTGGAGTAGTCATTCAGCTGCAGCAAGACTCCCAGCCCCAGCATCAGCTGGCCCCCCAGGCAGCCTGTCCTGCACGGCAGGGCACAGGGTCCAGCAGGCACAGTGAGCGGTCAAGCACTTCCAGCAGCCCAAGCAGTGCTGGCATCTTTGTACGACAGAACCCTCCACTTGTTTGGTCTCTGGCTGTGCCACAGCAAGGTCCCAGCATGTTCGGCAGCATTCAAAGCAGCAGCAGTCACAGTCACCAGCCTGCTTGGGGATGCTCAAGGCCAGAATGGCCAGCAGAACATAGAAAGCCAGCCCTTGCAACCACCAGTAGTGCCTATTGATGGCCTGTAACCAGCAGCATACAGGCGACAGAAACCCTCACAGACAACAGCCCTGCTCACCAATGGCCTGTGGGACGCTGAGGGCCCTGCTGGCCAGGGGGCGCCCCCGGGTCCGCTGCACCTTGCTGTCCAAGTCACGATCCCACAGGTCATTCACTGTGCAGCCAGCACCCCGCAGCAGGATGGCGCCTGCGCCAAATAGGGTTAGCATCTTGAAGTCTGGCAGACTGCCCGGGGGAGCAGCCAGGGCAATGCTCCAGAAGCAGGGCCATGCCAGGAGCCAGGTGCCTGCAGAAGAGACGCCTCAGATTACAAGCTCCTGACACCTTGCTGGTGCTGAGTTTGCGATGACATGGTGCTACATAGGCACAAGGGTTGGGGATATCTGGAGCTTATGAAGACCTCTGGAAGGCGCACAGAGTCGAGTCCTGGAGGCTGAGTGCAGGAAGGGGATGCCGTCTGCATCTCACACCGATTGGCTTGTCTAGCCGCATGAGGTGAGCGTACGGTCTCAAGCCACCAGGCAGGTATCTGTCCACCCAGGACAGAGGCGGGGATGGCAGGCTGTCCTCATAGGTGAGATCTGGCTTGTGCGAGCTGCCTGGCTGCGCTCCCCGCGCATTTTCAGGCTGCTGTGGTGGAGTCTGGTGTGAACCCAGCGGCTGCAGCGTCAACGACACAGCATGAGCAAGGGATCAACTGCGGGCAGAGACGTCATCAACAGGGGAGACCTGCCTGTTGTGCGATTGCACACCACGGCTCCCATGTAGGGGTGGCCCAGGCAGGACCCTTGCTGCACTGTGAACCCGGATTGATCAGTGCTACCTGTGCCACAGCGTGCAGCACAGGCGACTGGGTTCTGCCATTAATGAGGACGCCAGCCACTTGAGGGGAGCAGACTAGCCGGGCTAGGCGCCGCTGCATTGCCTGGGCATCAATGCAACTTGCTTTCTATCTCTGGACATTGCAGGCTGGTTATCTGCTGAGCAGTTCATTGTAATCTGGCGATGCGCGATCGAGAGTGTTGGCACAGGAAGACCTTTGAACATGAGGATGTGGGCTCATCGTGCATATCAGCCTTCGTGTTAACTGACTGCCAGGGGCCTTCAGAATGAACCCTTTCGACCCAGAAGCTATAAATGAAAAGTTGCAGGCCAGCCAGGTAACTTTGAGGCCCCCAGGCACAGAGGCCTTGGGTGCAGCAAACTGTCGCTGTGCAGCAATCTCTCTGATACTCTCGATTGGGGCTGCAGGATAGCTTTAGCCGGAACTGGCTCAACACAAGTGCGGCCAGCCTGCAAAATGGCGAGGAGGCTCTCTCTGTTGAGGAGCAGGGGAAATCCTTTTCATCCACCTATGCGCGCAACATTCTGGGGTCAGCTGTGGGCAGCAGCAGCAAGGATCCAAGTCCGCCCAAACGAGCAGAGCGCCTAAAATGGGCACGCAAGCCCTTTGTTTGGGTAAGCAGTCCAACAGGGAGGTGCCGTGCCTGGTTTGCTTGCGGCGTAGCCTGCAGCTTGCTCAAAACCATCATTGCAGCCCATAATTGCATTGCCTGCAAGAGACTGGCGCCACAGTCTGGGAGGTATTGCAGCACCTGTCTTCAGCATGACCTGCAGAACTCTGCAGCCTATGGCAAGCTGTCTGCACAAGCAGCAACCTGGCAGGCAGGTGCTGCAGCACAAGTACATGTGGCGTGGGCCTAGAGCAGCCTGTGGCTTCATTACCTGGACAAGCCTTCTGCAGCACCTGCCCGGGAGGGAGGCTCTGCAGCACCAGTCTCCGGCATGGTTAGCAGAGTCCTGCAGGATCATCTTGCCAGCCATGGTCTGGTTGACAGCACAAGATCAGCAGCGTGGGTCCAAAATGCTGCAGCAGATACATATGCCAGGCATAGCCTGCTGATCGCTTCACCATTGCAGCTTCTGGCCACTTTGACTAGGTGCAATGAATGGGCCAGCTGCCTGGAGGAGGCAGTGCAGCACATGCCAGCAAAGTAGTCAGCCGCAGAATGTTGCTAAAACAGCGAGTGCAACGGCAATGTCTACTGTGCGTCATGCAGCCCATCAGGCATGCTGTCATCAAGGGCATACTGCGCCACAGGCGTGTCCAGCATCCATCACAATTTCCATTGTGTACTGTGCAGTTGCACAAGAACGACAGAGCGTATTTCATTCTGAAGCCGGACAACCTGCTGCGCACATGGGCTTGCGCGCTGATCAAGTGGCCATGGTTCAACCGCTTTGTTCTCGCCATGATCCTTCTGAACTGCGCCTCTCTGGCTGCAACCGACCCCATGTGCAACAATGAGTGTGACAAAACCAGTCGATGGTCTCAGGTAGACGTTGGGCACCGGGCTTGTTTTGGCTTGACCCTACTGCTCCTGTTGTGTGCCCTGTGCATGCAGCCAGACATGTGCTGTATGCTCTTGGCTACCCCAACATAAGGCAGCTGATGCTCAGGCTGTGCATTCCTGCTTCCTGCAGTTCCAGTTTAAAACGGACTGGGTCTTCACCGCAGTGTTCACAGCTGAGATCCTGATACAAGGCACCGCTAAGTGCATGCTCTTTGGTCCAAAAGGTATGCACGTGCCTGTGCCTGGCCCATGTTACCCTGACAGGTTATGCAACGGCCTCAGCTGCCGAAGCCACCAGCCAAACGCAATGGCAGGGAGCAGCAGTCCTGGGTACAGCACTCCAAGAATCGTAGCACTTGCCTGCAGCCTGCCTTCAGCAGGGCCTTATGAAATTGTTCCGTCTGCTTGCCAAGGCGCACCATCATCTCTCAGCTATGCCAAGCAGCACCTACACCTTCCAGCTATGCCAAGCAGCACCTGCATGTCCCAGCTGTGCCTGCAGCCCATCTGACCACTGCCTGGGCATGGCTGGACCTGGTGTGCGTGCTGGTGGGCTACACCCCCATCATTCCTGGAGTCGCCGACATCTCAGGCCTGCGTGCGTTCCGGGCGCTCCGGCCGCTGCGCACTATCAATGCATACCCAGGTGTGTGTGCACAACAGCAGCAGTACCGATCATCCAGTGGCTGCTTCCTGAGCACTGCCTGCATACTTGTCCAGAGTTTTGCTCAGCCTGTACAGCACCAGCGTGAGCTCACATGCTGTTGGCCCATCAGGGACTCTCTTGCTGCCTGCTGTACTTGGCTGGCAGTGCAGTGATGGCGTGACCTGCAGGCATGAGGCTCCTGGTCAGCACACTGGTGGAGAGTATCCCCCTCATGGTGGACGTGGTGGTGCTGATGGTGTGGCTGTTCTTCGTGTTTGGCATCATTGGCATGCAGCTCATGCAGGGCGGGTGAGGCGCTGCATACCTATTCGTGTCTGGCTAACATGGTTCAGGGTATGGCTGATACTGATGATTGGCACTGTCAGCATGCAGCACATGCAGGGCACATGGGGCAATGCATGCCTGCGTGAGCCAAAGACTGTAAATTGTTTTGTGCAGCCAGCGGCTGGGCCCATGCCTGCTGGTTAGATTTGTACAATGGCCTGTAGAGATGAAGCCGATGCTTGGCCCTGCCTGCAAGGGACACTACCAATGCCTGACCCACTCCCGGCATTATGTGCAGGTTGCTGGGCAGGTGCCACCCTGTTGATCCAGTGACAAGCGTGGTAGGAGATGTGCCTGATGCGCTGTCAGAGCAGGTCTGCCATGCCAGCATCAAGATGGGGAGGTATGACTGCGGGCCTGGCTACGTATGCCTCAAGGGCGACCAGGAGCCAGAGCTGGTGGGTGAGGCTCATGCTGCTTGCAGCTGTCGCACAATCAGTGTCAGGCTTTCCCTCCATAACCACCCTGCAGTGTCCATGCTGCTGGGAGCGGCACTGAACGTTGCCTTTTTGCAGCTCAACACGCATCTTGTCCAGTGCATCTTCTTGCAGCTGCTCATCCAACCCCACAGACTGCAGCACCCTGCCGCCCCTACATCTTAGATGCTCTTCGCAGGGCTGTGTCAGCTTGACAGCTTTGACTGCCTCCGTGCCTCTTGAATCGTCACCCAAGCAGCCCACATATTGCTGCCTGCAGGGCTATGTCAGCTTTGATAACTTTGGCTTGGCTTGCCTCCAAGTCTTACAGATCGTGACTTTGGAGTCCTGGGAACCTGGCCAGCTGTACTTTGCCATAAATGGCTTTGGCAACCTCATCCTGATCTACTACCTGGCAATTGTGTTCTTTGGCACCTACTTTGCCTTCAACCTGCTGACAGCCGTCATCAGCGCCAAGTTTGCCCAGCTGCATGTGAGTGGCAGTCTGGGGACCAGCCTGGCAGCCTATTGCCAATCTTAGCCAGGCCCTAATTCCTATCATTGCAATTGCCCTTCAAGCTGTCAGCATCAGAAGAATCTCCAGCTATATGTGCACCTGTCTGTCTGCCTGCTGACTGCTTCTGCGAAGCATCATAGCCCAAATGTCTGCCGCCCCTCTGCTGTATGTCAGTAGGGGATGGCCTGGCTGCAAAGCAATGTCCAACCTGGCTACCTGCCACTCTTGCCAGCCTAGATGCATGGAGACCTCGCGCGTTACATGCCTCAAGCTGTTGTCTTCAGCGGCAGCATGTGGCCAGCAGCTTCTGAGCGGGCTGGCCTGGCTGCACACCTTTGCAGTGCCCTGGCAGCTGCACTTCCTTCACATGCTGGGACCTGTGCACTGGTGCCTCGCATCCAGGGTAACAGGCTTGCCCCACGCAGCTACTATTTCCATATGCCCCACTTGCCGAGCTGGGCATCACAGCAGTTGCCTTGCTGACCCCTTTGCCTGCCCTGCAGCCCCTGAGCTCTGATGTCCTCTCCAGCTGGGCGCAGGAAGCAGCCCACCATCCCACTGCTGACCTTGTCGCCTGCCTTCAGTCCCTAAGATTCAGCTGCCTGCCAATCCAGAGCTGGGCGCACGTCGCAGCCCCACTGCTGACCGCTGTGCCTGCCCTGCAGACTGTGGCCCGCCCCAAGGAGGGCGTCCCGGAGCGGCAGCATTGGGACATGCTGACCACCTCCTTCTGGTGGCTCAAGATGCTGTTCAGTTTCTGCCTGAAGCGTGAGGACCTGGTCCCCTGGAACCAACAGCCTTGGTACCGAAGGGTGGGCACCTCTGCTTCACTGTTGTGCCCTTGAGTGCAGTGGCTGCGCACCATGCTTCAGTGCTGGTCCCTTTTGGGTGCAAGTGGCTGGTGCCCTGTTGCCTACAGCCCCGTTTCAGCAGGGTGTGCACCTCTGCCACCTGGTCTCACCCCTGCAGTGTGGGGGGCTGGGGCACCTGTCATCTGCGGCCACGGCACTACAACCCATCGCAGCGCACTGCAGCACAGTTGCGCCTGCTTCACTGCCAGATTGCTTCACATGCATCACAATCTTAACACGAGCGGCACACGCCAGCCAGAATGGCCTGCAGGATTCCTTGGATGCAGCAGGCTGCCTTGTCTTTGTATGTGGCGAGGGACGCGTTGCAGGGCTGAACCTCTCTGTGCTGCCATGCTCAAGCCTGATGGAAGCCTGCTGCCAGCCTCATGTTGTTTTAAGGTCAGCCCGGCCTACGTGAGCGCATTGCCCTTATTGCATGCAGCTTGCTCGCCGTGCCGTGGAGAGTAGGCTTTTCAGCGGCTTCATCACAACAGTGATTTTGCTAAATGTTCTGGTACTGGCCCTCTACCATGCCAGGATGTCAGACTCCTTCCAGAGAAAGCTGGAGGTGTGATGCCTCCCTTGCTGGCCTGCATGCTGCTCCCCACCCAGTGCTGATTCCCTGCTGCCAACATCCATTGCTTGCCTGCATGCTAAACCCGGCAGTACTGCCTTGTGAGCCACTCCCCAGCCTGTGCTCTCCCACGTCGAGCCCCCTTTGCTTTGTAAATGGTGTCTTTAGTAAGGCTCTATGCATCTGCTTGCCACCCTGTCAGACGTGTCTCACTGATTGCGCTTCCCAGAGGCCGTCCTTCCCAGATCCGGCATCGTGCACCTGCTCTTCCCGCATGTGTGTACTGTTGGCAGTTAGTTAAACTGACGCTGATGATCGAAAATGTCTGTGCTGCCTGCAGTCTGCCAATCTTGCGCTGTCAGCTATCTTCATGCTTGAGCTGGTTATCAAGCACATTGCGCTGGGCCTGCTGGGCTACTGGCGCCAGGGGTTCAATGTCTTGGACGGCACCATTGTAGCTGCCAGCATTGCAGAGCTGGGCGTTACACGTGAGGCCTGATGTCACTTGCAGATCTGCCGATCTGTCCTTGTCATGCATGGTGCAGCCTCATCAGCCTGCGACCTGTGCATTTTGAGCCATGACATGGGATGGAGGCATCATTGCTGACAGCATCAGAGAGCTGGGCGTCAAGCATGATTTTCAGTGCGCAGCCCATGACCCCTGCAACAGTGCATTGTTGCCATCCCAGCGCCTCCTCCCAGGCAGCTCGTGACATGTCATGTGGTTGCCATGTGCCAACATGGCCAAGTGCAGGGAAGGGCCGTGCATTGCAGCAGTGCCCTGCTCCTCACCTGGGCGTGCCTGCTGCAGATGGCAGCACTCATGGTGGCGGCGGCTTCAGCTCATTTCGTGTCCTGCGCATGCTGCGCGTCCTTCGAAGCCTGAAGCTGCTGCGAGAGATCAAGGGGCTCAACAGGCTGCTGACCCTGGTGCTGAAGGCAAGCAGCGTTCTTGTGTGCAAAACAGCGTGTGCCCCAGCAACAGGGTGTCCTGGTGGCCATCAGGCAGAGCACCAGCAGTGCCATCAGCATGTGTCAGTTGCAGAGCATGCTGACCACCGTCAGCCAGTTGCAGTGTAGTCTAGTGTAGTCCAGATGCAGACAGTACTTCAGTCATACCCGCTGTGCACCAGCCTGCTGCTGTTTGGCGGTCCCAGAGTGCCTGTCTGCAGAATCTCAGCCCCATCAACACCGTGCTGCTGCTGTCTCGCAGAGTTTCAGAGCCATCAAGGACATGATGCTGCTCCTGCTGCTCTTCTGGTTCATCTTTGCTGTGCTGGGGATGTCGCTGTTTGGGGGCAACCCTTGGTTCAGCCCCAACAACGACCTAGCCTTCACCTGGCGGAAGAACTTCAACAGCTTCTTTGAGGCTATGTGCACGGTGAGATGGTGCGGCTTGTGAGCCTTCAACAAACTGCCAGCTGTTTGTGGTTCAGCAGCTTCCACTGGGTCCCAGGCACTCTTGACAGATCATCCTGGCTTCATCCAGCACGTAACCTGCTGCGTGGTACTACAAGGAGGCCACTACATCAGCAGCTTCTTCTTCTGATACCATGCAGTGTCGACCATATGCTGGCAGGCCGGGGGCTCAAAGAGCGTGCCAGCATTTCTGGCTGAGCCTGTTGCGCTGCCCAGTACTGCAAAGCTTGCCAATTCCCCTGCACCACACAGCTGCACCAATGCTGGTCAAATCAGGGCTGGCAGGCTCAGCCTGCTCATGCCGTGCAATGGTATGTTGTGCAGGTTTTTGAGGCTCTCATGAACTCCAATTGGACCAATATGATGTGGGATGCTGAAAGCGCAGTGGGTCACTGGGCAATCATCTACTACGTGTCCTGGAACATCATCGGCAGACAGGTCTTGCTCAACCTGTTCCTGGCTATTCTAATTGACAATTTCACAGTGAGTCAATGCAGCTACGGGCTCAGCCCACACTCTGCCAATCGTCTTCTGCAGAGCAGCAGCAAATCGCGCTCCTGCTATGGCAGCTGTGCCCTCACTGCAGTCGTCTGTGCTGCACCTGTGTGGGGAGGTACAATGGCTGCTACTGAAGCTTTTCAGTAATCTGGGCAGGGCATCCCTCACGCAAGAGCACGTCAGGGCAATGACATTGTCCCTGGCTGCAATCCCAGCACATTCTCACCAGCTACGGGGCCTGCATGAATGCCTGTTGAGGCCAACCGTACCAGCCCAACAGCCATTGCTGCATGATCACTGCTCCCATTTCCCTAACGGCCGGGGTCTGCGGAGCCCAGTCTGCGTCTTCACAAGCACCTGCAGCTGCACCTGAGGGCCACTGCAACTCTCTCAGCACATGCACCTCACCTGCTGGCATAGGAGGACTTTGGGGCCACAGAGGAAGTGGGCATGGAGAATCCCAGTGCTGTGATGCCTGTCACATTAGCCCATGGACCTCTGGATCTGGACTCAGGCATTCCAGGCTACCGCGTCACCGGCGAGGACGGTCTCAAACGGGCTTCCACTGACTCCCATGGCTTCAAGTCAGTAACTGCACTCAAGCGCTTTGGTAGATGCTGGCAAAATTCCAGGGCTGCACTTGCTGGGCAGATGACATGTCGTGCAAGCAAGGCTGCCTGGTCGCAGCAGTCTCAATTTTGACAATGTGATGGACTACCCCGTAACCAGCCACTAGGACCCCAAACCATGGGAGCCAAAGCACAGATGTCAGCGAATCAGCTGCTGCAGATGCTTGTCGTGGGCAGCGCTGCTGGCATTGTGCCAGTGAGCTCAACGCTGCAGGCCTGTGATGTCCAATCATTACGACATGCAACCGCCCTCACTGAAGGCGGCCTCAGCAGTGGTTTCACCTGCCCGGCAAGGGAGGATATTGGTTCTGGTCGCAACCTCAGGGTCGCTTGCCATTGCCACTGCAATTGCCTGGGCCAATAGTACTGCTGCCATGACTGGGAGTCATACTGCCTACAGAGGTGAAGACTCTTGCAGAACAGCTCTGCTATACGTACATTATTGTGTTAGCCACACCGTGAACCAGTCTTTTTTGCTGGTACGCATCGTCGGCGCAGCGCGATGCAGCCTCCGCACAAGGGCCAGCTCCTGCGGCAGCAGGCAGCGTCTTCGCTTGCACAAGCCTGCTTTCGCAGCATTTGCTGCTCATGGTCTACGATTTCAGCTGGCATGCGCCTGGCAAGCACATTCTGCCTGATCCAATAGCAACCTGCTGCCCTGTGCAGGGATGTCAAGTTCTCACAGCCCAGCCCGATCACTACTCCAGGGGCAGCACCCACAGCAGGCCACTTTGCGCGCCTGGTTAAGGGGGGCCCGCGCACCGATCGCAGCCAGGTGCTGCGCATGCGGCGCTGGCTGGTGTCCCTGGGAACAACCTATGGGGTCAAGGACCTGGAGGTGGGCACTGCCAGCACAGTCTCGCTGCAGCCACATGCTGTCAAAGCACTTATTGTCTTGGGAGCTGAGGAGCTTATAGGTGAGGATGGACAACCACTGTGTTCAGGCAATACCAGCTTTGTACTGTCATGCCGCGGAGCGTCTGCAGCACCATATGATGTGGCAGCATGGCTCGCCTTTGCCAGGAGTGGCCTTTGCCAGCCCTGCATCATGGTGCTGCAGTGGCCACTGCTGCTGCAGTGTTGCCCATCCAAAAGCAAGGCGCTGTGCAGAGAAGCAGCTCATGGGATTAGCAAGCACTGTATTTCGTCGCGATGTGCCCTGTCGTTGCACTCCACAGGCCCCTATCTCTACAGGTGCTCACGTGCACCTGCAGCCTCTGCGGGCCCCTACTTCAACTGACAGCTCCAGCTGTGTGGGGTTTTGTGCCAGGAGCAGGTGATGCAGGGGCAGGTCGTGGCAGGACCGATCCTGCAGGAAATACACATGTCTCCATGCTTCGTGTGCTGCTGTGCCTGCTGCTGGCAGCTCCACCTGTCCTGCAGTCTGTCATGTCCCTGCCCGTGCAGCTTGTCCAGGAGCAGACAACAGGTCTGCAACCGCTGTATTGTCAGGTGGATGCTGACAGTATCAGCTCTGCTAATGCCATGGTGCTCTTGCTGCTGCAGTCAGTTCAGGAGCAGGTGATGCAGGAAGAGGCTTTTGCGCGGCTGGCAGCGTCCATGCGTGCAGAGCTGGCTGACGAGCCTGAGGCAGGGGACAGGATCCCTGCACAGAGCCACAACCCTGCTTTCCACCTTGTCAAGACAGATCCCAGTGAGTGTCCGCAAGCTTTAAACGTTCTGGCTCAAAGTCAGCTCAGTGCTGGCAGCTCTACCATTGACAAGTGCCACATAAATATCAGGGGAGGAAACCAAATGCAACTGATGCCATTTCGAATTTCTGCATGCAAAGTCATGGCAAGCCTCCTGGAGCCAGCTTGTCTGAAGGCTTGAACATGCGCCAGCCTGTCAGCGTTCAAGGCCATCAAGCTCACCATCATTGGTACCCTGCAGTGATGCTGCCCTCGCCGTCACACGCCCGCCGGGGCAACAAGAAGAACATGTTTATGACGCGCATGGGCACCATGGTGCGTGACGTGCCCAGCGTCAGGCCAGGGCAGCAGGCTGAGGAGGTAGCAGAGCGGCCTGAGGAGCATCCTGAGCATGAGCCGCCCCCGCTCAAGTTGCCGCCATTCACACTGCGCGCAAAGCGCAATGTGAGTGCAAAGGAGGGAGGGCTGCTGCTTGTGCTGAGTTGTGCTGTCTTTGCCCACACACAATGGCCTGGGCTGCCCCCCCTGTAGCTGCATGCCAGGTGCAGTATGAGCGGGACCGCTGTGCTGCCTGTTGTCGGCACCGCAAGGCACTGTGTTCTCCTCACATCGCCATTGCCTTGTTGAGCCTAAAGGTACGGGTCCCTGCTGCTGGACACTACGGCGGATGCAGTGTGCATCTGGTCTGCCACCTTGTTGAGCATGGCTGTCAGGCAGTGGCCATGGCTGTGCTGCACAAGTCTGTTCCTCCCAGCTCGTTGTGCATGCAGGTGGTGGCACCAGAGCCAGACACCCCCAGCGCGGGGTTGCTGCAGCCAGAGGCCCGAACATCCTCCCAGGATGGTCTGGCGGGCGATGTGGACGCGCAGCAGCAGCACACAGTCCCTGTGCTGAGCCCCCACCCGCATGCTGTGGGGCACAAGAAGAGCCGCCTGTCAGCCGGCAGCCCGGACTTGTGGGCAGGTCAGTTGAGCGAGGGCGTCAGCTGTGATACAATGCCTCGAGCAACGCATGTTGCACCACAGCAGCGCTTCCTGCATTGCCTGGCCTGAGCTTGGCGTGTTGTGCATGCATGTTGCACCACAACAGTGGCTGACGCACTGAGCTGCTGAAGCTCTTTGCACTTAGCAGACATCTGCAGGAACTAGAGGCCTGACTTGGGGTTGGGGCTTAGGTGCAGCTCAGTGTAGTGGACCCCGGAAAGGTTGCTAGATGCTTGAAGACATCCTGAATGCCACAGTGGCCATTCATTGGCTGCTCTCAAGCCTACAATGGCTGACATCAGGACTTGGACCCTCCTGGTGTCTGCTGGCAGTCCCAACGCGAGACAGTTCCATTTCCTCACACGCTTGCTTTGTCTTGTACAAGTGGCTGGCGAGAGCCCCTCCCCGCAGAAGCCGGACATCGAGAGGACTGCATCTACCAGCAGCAACGCCCCTCTGCTGTCGCCCAGCCAAATGTCAGCTCTCAGCCTCGCCTCTCCCAAGGTGAGCTTTGCCCTCCATGCCGCAGGTTTCACCTCTGGTGCCGTTGTCGACACTGGCCTCCTGTCAGCTGGCTCAATTGTGCTGTTCTTGACAGGTTTATGGCTGAGACAATTCTGGATGTACGTGGTGCTGTTGCCGTATGAGGGGCTGCGCTGCAGATACTGCAGCTGCTTACGAAGCAAAGACAAGGTAGCGGTAATTTGAGCACACCATGCTGTGGCCTCATTCACTGTGTTCTTCGACTGCTGCAGAGGTTGCCAGCGCCGTCTCGTCTGCGTTCGGTGGAGCTGCAGGCTACTGAGGGCAGTGCCTCCCCGCTGCTGTCCCTGGGAAGTTTCACCATGCAGAGCGGCCATGCCCCTCCGGAGCACCGTGAGGCGCCACCTGCAGGAGAGGCACAGGAGGGCAGCCAGGCCCCTGCACTGTCAGCCAACATCCAGGAGCAGCAGCAGGCTGCCGTCACGCTGTCGCTGCGGTCCAGGTGAGTGCCTGGTCGACTGCTGCAGATTCTGTCTGTCAGAGGTTTGCAAGCAGCTGCAGCCATCCTTGAGGGGGGGCCCTCCCCATGCTGTCTCTTGCCTGCAAGCACACTGTGATAAATCACCTTGTAAGCAATACCCAGGACAAGCGGCATCCGGCCTTTGCATTATTGCTGCAGTCCAGGTAAGCCACGGAGCATGCTGCCTGCCTGGGATCTGGAAGCACTGAAAGGTAAGTAGCGGATCGCTGCCAATGCGCCGTCGCTGCAATCCAGGTATATCCCTCATGCCACTCAACGTCGCGCAATCAGCAGGGCGTCATTGCCACAGCCGCTGCAGTGATGGCAGCAGGAGTCTTCTTGCTCTGGTGCATAGCTGTCTTTTGCCCACGAGACCCATTCCCGATGCGCGCGCGCGCAGCTTTGTCCTGCTGTCTGCAGTTGGCCTGTCTCCAGATTGGACTGGCAATATGGTGGGGTGTGATTTCTGCTGCAGGCTGAAAGGAACCTACCTTCCTGCACCAATTCCACCTGCAATCTAGCGAGCTGCATTAGGACATGACAAACTGTTGTGCGCTGCACATTTCGGTCCTTGCTCTCTCCTGAACAGCATTCACGTCTGGGGTTTCTTGCACATGTGCACCACCTCCTGTCCATGGATCAGTTGGCTGCATGTTGCCAGCTTTGCATGGGCTGTGCTACGTGCAGGCTCCTCCTGTCCCTGCCAGTGGGAAGCAACCCTTCACTTGCTGCGCATGCATGGCCCCTCACTCTTCTGGTACTGACACCAGGCGCCCCCTACCCATGCAGGTCCCTGTTCCTGCTGGGGGGCACTAACCCTGCCCGCCTGCTGCTCATTCGGGTGACCACCTCCCCCTGGTTTGAGAGCTTCGTGCTGCTGCTCATATTGGCTTCCAGTGTGGTTCTGGCGCTGGACCGCCCTGGGCTGGAGCCCCAGAGCCGACTGGCGCAAGCCTTACTGGTGTGCAATGTCATCTTCGCCTATGCCTTCCTGGCAGAGGCGGTGCTAAAGGTGAGGGCCCACAGCGTCCGCTTTGTTGATGTGGCTGTGGCTGCCGGTCCACTGCTGTGGCTGTGGTCAAAGTGAGGGGCCCTTAGGGTGCACAATGGTCAGCTTCACTCCTGCCTTTGCCATCCTGGCAGATGCCGTGGTGAAGGCAAGGCACCTCAGGGTCTTGCGCCATCACATATGCAGCTGCCACAAGGTTGTTATGGCTTGCTCAACAAGGCAACAGGGCTGATGGTGAGCAAGAATTCCGTGAAGCCAGGAGAACCATGCCCAGCTAACATGTGGAGGCTCTTCTCCCCAATTGCTACTATGGCAGGGGCTTGCAGGGCAGAGCTCAGGAGCCCATGCTCTATTCTGCATGTTGCTGCATTGAGAGGCAGCATGGAAGGAAATGGTCGTGCTGGTGTGTCAAAAATGGGCTCTGCCTGGACATCATGCCACCTCTGCTACACCCATCATGCCACAGCCCTCTTATGAGGGGCCTGCCTGCAGATCATTGCCCTGGGCTTGGTGCTGCACCCGGGCGCCTACCTCCGCATCCCCTGGAACCAGCTGGATCTGGTGATTGTGGTCACCTCCCTGGCTGCTCTCTACAGCAGCAGCAGCCACCTCGCCATGATCAAAGTGCTACGTCTGCTGCGTGCGCTGCGCCCGCTGAGGATGATATCCAGGTTCAAGGTGCGGGGCTTGGGGCTTGTTGACCAGTTTCAGGCATTCAGGATGTTGCAGCTGAGCCAGCAGGTTATGGTCAGTGCCACCTGGCCACAATGCACAGCAACATCAGCCCTCTGGCCATGATGAATGTGCTGCGCCTGCTGCTGCGTGCTGTGCCTCCCGCAGAATGGTGTCCAAGGTTCAGGGTTTGTTGTACTACAAGGATTTGTGAGATGGTTTGCGTTATTTGTGACCTGCTAAAGCACCCAGTCTGCGTGCCCGCACAACACCCAGCACTGCCTGCTTTGATTGAACGGGCTGCGTTGCCCAAGCTACAGATTCTGCTGTGTTGCAGCCACCTGTTGCCATGGCTGGCTGCATGGACCAGCCTCAGCCTAAAGTGTCACTGGACGTCAGGTGTGCACAGAGTGCATGCGGTTGCAACCTCTGACACATGCACTGCATGATCAGCCACTGTGACCCTGTGAAGCCCTCTTGGCTGCACCTGCAGGGCATGCAAGTGGTGCTGCTGGCTCTGATCCGCTCAATGCCCTCAGTGGCTGGTGTGGTCGCCTTTGGCATGTTTGAATACCTGGTATTTGCCATCATGGGGGTGCAGCTGTTCTCCGGCAAGCTGGGCTCCTGCAATTCTGCGGTGAGCCCCATGCCTTTGAACCCTGCACATTGCCATCATGGTGTGCAGCCGTTCTGCAGTAAGCACGACTCCAGCAACGCTGCAGTTGGCAGCCTGCATACTGCCATCCAGGGGTGCAGCTGCTCTCCGGCAAGCTGGGGTCCTGCAATGCTATGGCAAGCCCTACTAGCCTGCACGTTTCTATCATGCAGGCCAAGCTGTCCTTGAGCAACTTGGGCTCCTGCTGCAGTGCATCTTACCTGCCTTGGCAGTCTGAGTCAGCTGGCTGCTTTGCCTGCATCACTGCCTGCAGCCAAGCGTTTCACTGCTGCAGCAGGAGACATGCCTGCGAACCTACCGGCTCACACTTGATCAGCCAAATGAGAGCTCCCCTGGAGCCCTGCATGGCCCAACAGGCCTGTAACTGACATCCAGTTGGCCACCTGCAGACAACAGACGACGGCACCGCCATCATGAACCGCACCCAGTGTGTGGGCAACTTCACCTGCACTGCCGATGACAACTGCGGGTCAGATGTGGGCAACACCATCCCTCGCGAATGGCTGAACAGCTTCTACAACTTTGACAATCTCGGATACTCCCTCATCTCTGTCTTCCATGTCAGTGTGTTGGATAATTTCATGGACGATGTGTGCTACCAGTGCATGGACTCCGTGGGTGAGTGAGGCAGATGCAACTGGCATACAGTCATTGCCGAGGCACAGAGAAGCAGCAACCTCAGCACCGACCTTGTCAGAGCTGCAGGGGATGTTGTTTCTGGGTCACCAGCCTTGTTGGTGATGCTGCGGCCATGCAGAAGCATGGCCTCACATCAATTGAGCCCAGTCCTGGCCAGCCTGAACTTGCATCTCCCACTGGCTGCTTAGGGGCACCTCATTCCAGTGCCTAGCTTTAACGTAGCGGCCTGTCTCTGCTGGCCTCCCCCTGGCTCCACCAATGCAAGAGGTGGCCCACAGACCCCAAAAACCTCTTTCAAGCTGCACAATGTTGCGGGGGCTCGTCAGGTCTGAACCTCTCCCCCAAATTACACACGTGCAGTGCGCTGCAACCCCATTGCAGCAGCAGGGCTGGGTGACCTGCAGGTCACGACCTCTCCCCTCAGCTGTATCACTCAAAGTGGAGCGGCGGCTTGTTTGTGCTGGCAGTGGCCTTCTTCATTGGGTGCCACTGGATGAACATGCTGGTTGGCGTCATCATCGAGAGCTACAGCAAGCTCATCGCAGAGATGGGCACCTCCGTCTTGGTGAGCCCGTGAGACAGGCAGTGCCTGCTCATTGGCATGACATCAAGGGCTGCTTGCTTGCTTGCTTGGCTTCCTGAGAGCTAGAGCATCGTCAGTAGCTACAGCAAGTACATCGTAGGGCAACGGGGAGGGGAGCGGGGCTGGGGGCTGGGCTGGTGAGGTTGTGCCTACGGTCACTTGCAAAGTCATGTTGCAATCATCCTTTTAGACGGGGACCTTGCTTGTGTCGAGCGAGATCAGTCAACATGAAATCAATGGCTTGAGTTGGGGCTGGAGATGTTCACCACGTCTTGATGAGCACCCATGAATGCAAGCTGCACCAGGGAGCTGGCCGTGCACAACAGGCCTTTCTGCTCACCTCAGCTTCTATCCTGTCCATGCACAACGGTCACAACATCTTTCACCGCAGTTCTGTGCAGCACGTGGAGTCCGACCTGACTGGTTTTGGACGTTATGAGGCTGAGATCCCAGCCAAAGACAGTCAAACATATTGACCATGATGTCGCCATCACTGCTGTGCTCTGCAGCTCACTGAGTCCCAGCTGACCTGGCTGGAGGTCCTGCGGCTGAAGGACATGCATGGCGAGCCCAAGCAGGTGGCAGCTGAGGACGATGGCCCTCAGCAGCCAGTCAGGAAGTGAGTTAGCATGCATCTGCCCGGACCAACCTGTCCCCCCCGGGGAGGGGGGATGATGCCCCACACTGGCCAGTCATGCATCACGGAACACCTCATCGCCTCTGCCTGGCATGCCTGAATCAGGCAGCCAGTCAGGGGATGAGGGAGCTGTCTGTATCTCATCTTTGGAGCCAGTGTGCAACTGCATGAAGTCCCTTGTGCTGCTGGGATGGATGGCTGCCATTCCCTGCCTGCAGGCAGTGCTGGTCTGTGATCCACCACCGCAACTTCGAGAGGACAATCATGGGCTGCATCATGGCAAACATTCTGGTTATGGCCATGCAGCACAGGTGGATGGCGTCATGGACAAGATTGGTTCAGCTGTCAGAGGAATTGCGGGGGCAATGCCCTGACTCGCCCCCGAGATCAGTGCCTGCTTGTCTCATGTTGTCTGATGCTACAGCATGTGCCTGGTCCTGGCCGTGCAGCAATTGGCGGCTGCTCAGTTGGAGCTTGACGCAGCTGTCAGGAGGGCCAAGGTCTTGGCCTGCTACTGGATCAGTGCCTTGAGTCTGTGCTGTCTGGGTCTGCAATGTAGCCCATTGTCCAGGTTCTGGCCATGCACCATCACGCAGTTCCTTAACTTTCTGCTGTCCGGGTCTGCAATGTGGCTCAAGTCCATGCACCATCGGTGTTGGCCCGCCTGCGCAACTTGCAACTGGAAGTCATCCTGGCTCCAATTCACTGCGTGATGCTGCAGGGGCCAGACCCAGCAATTCACAAAGGCCATGTCTGATCTCAACGTATTTTTTGTCTGCGTGTTCTGTTTGGAGGCTGTCACCAAGATCACTGCCCTCAACCCTTTGGCCTACATCAGGAATAACTGGTGAGGACTGAGCTTGAGCGCTGAGGGCAACAGCTTGGCTTCGAGAGTTTTGCGGCAGTCTATTGCTGAAGCAGACTGCCTGCATGCAGTCAACCCCAAGCTCCAGTGCCAGCCTGCAGGAACAAGCTGGACCTAATAATCGTGCTGACAGCGCTGCCAGACCTTTTCGTCAATGTTGGGCCCCTGGCATCCATATTCAGGCTAGCTCGGATTGCGCGCATGTTCAAGCTGGTCCAGGTCTCCAGGCAAGCTGGCCCCAGGGCTGCAGCCGTGTCAGACCTTGCAGCACACCTTGCAGCCATGCCAGCAGCCGCCAGGGCCCTTTGGACTCTCCTGCAGCTGACAGTCACTCCCAGCTGGTGCTAGCTGCCTGCGCATGTGCACCCGCTTGCTGGTGCCTGCAGCCATCCAAGACACCGCACCGGCGCCAACGCCAGCACTGCTGTTGTCTACATCTCCCCTGGTGTGTGCCTTCATATTGACGAGGTTGCTCAAAATACCGCCATGCTGCACCGACGATGGATGCTGCTTTCACAGGTCTTCCTGTTGCATGCCTGCAGGGGCCTGCGGACACTGTTTAACACGCTGCTCAGCTCCCTGCCGGCCATCTTCAACGTGGGCAGCCTCTTATTCCTCCTCCTCTTTGTGTATGCCATTTTGGGCATGAACTTGTTTGGTGACCCGAATAGTCTGATCAATCAGCCAGGCGTCAGCCCCCACGCCACCTTTGCCGATTTTGGGAGCAGCATGATGCTGCTCATGCGCGTGTGCACCACTGACACGTGGGAGCAGCTCCTACAGGTGGGCTGGCCGGCAGAGGGGCTGCCTCAAGATGGGTGACTGGAGAGCCCAGGCCTGCTGGCACGGGTGACTGCTCAAGGGTGTGGCTGGCTGGGCTGGTCCTGGACAGCGCACAGGCTGCAGCTGCATGCCTCCTGGGGAGACACTGCAGCTGTCCAGGCACTGCTGCCCTGCCTGCCCAGCCCCAGGTTGCTGTGCCCTACAGAAGATGCGCTCTTGTCCCACGCTCAAAGTCCTAGTCCCCGAGCCAGGCACTGGGCGTGAGCCATGGGCCACAAGGGAGCCACTGCCGCTTTGCCAAAGCAACCCTCCTGGCTACGCTGCCCTGCAGAACACCTGTGGCTGCCCCAGGCTCAACATCCTGTGCCCTGGGCTGGGCACTGGCCGCGGCGTCGCAGCTGTCGTCTATTTTGTCACCTTCATCATGGCAGCCACCATGATCATGCTCAACCTGGTGGTAGCGGTCATCCTGGACAAGTTTGTGGAGAACGCAGCCCTGGAGGGACTGTTCAGGACCGACGTGCTGTATGAGGTGCTGCGCAAGAAGATGCTGCTGGAGCGTTTCCTGCGGCTGATGCACACCAAGGTGTGTCGGGGCGCCTGCTGGGTGCAAGTGCCAGGTGAACCTGTGCAGGGACATTTATACGCTGCTCAAGCGCCCCATGCACAGGAAGATCGAGGCCTTCTTGTGCATAGAGCGCTCCAGCAGCATGCCAAAGGGTGCTCCATGAGAGCTTCCTGTGCCTTTTGCACATACTGAGGCGGGCAATTGTGCATGTACTGGGCTGCTGAGGGTGCTGGACCGACGTGTTTACAGAGGTAGGTCAGTAGCTTTCTGATCCTTCATGGCTGCTGTTTTCTGAGTGCCTGCACAGGTGGCCTGCATGTACTCATTGAGGCGTGCCCGCCAGTGGCTGAGCATGCAGTGATGTGGCCTGCATTGCTTGTATACCTGGACGAGTCGGCTGCCCCTTCAGCCATGCATGCCCAGCCCACAGCTTGTTGCTGCAGGTGAGAGCTTGGCAGAAGAGTCAGGAAGGCCAGGCCGCCCTAGCCAAAAAGCGCAAGACCATGGGACGGGCAATCAAGCTCTTAGCAAAGCCCCCAGCACTGATCACCAGCAGTCCAGACCCGTCCCAACAGCTCTCCAGCCCAGTTGGCCCAGACCCTCCAGCAGGCGTGCAATCGCCAGCAGCAAATGCAGCAGTCACAGCCTTCATACGCAGCAGCAAGGGGAGCTTGGCATCGAACAAGCAGCCAAGCTCCCCGTCGACCCCACAAGCAGGGCCCACCATACATCATTGATGCACATTCTGCAGCTCCTTGTTTTCTGGCAAAAGCTGTTTCATGCACACCTTCTTTGGCTGTCGAAACTTACTAGACCGACAGGCATTGAGACGACATGCAACAAGTATCACAGCAATTCCATGTGCCTTGGCTTATAAAATGCAGCATTGCAGAAAAGCTTGTGCCTGTGTGGGGCTGTCTACTTCAGACTTCAAGCTGCCCATGTCTGGAGCACTAAAACGACATGTGACAGTTGCTCCTGTCATCTTGGACAGATGGGGGACATACACCTCACGAGCTCGTTGTACATGTGCGCAATAATAGAGGAGCCAACGCAGGCGCGGACAATTTGAGTGTTCACGGCGGCCTGTGCAATGCAAGCAAGCTGCTGTACCCACCTTAACTGCTCCAACAACACACTGAGGCTCTGCTCATGGTCATCAGCCGCACTCTGGCCATAGAATCCGCATGCCATCTTTTCAACTCTCAAATAGGGGCAAGGAACTCCAGGGGTGCGCTCTGGGGCCAGAGCTCCCTGCACACTATGTAGGCGCCCCAGTGACCTGCTGACATCGTCTCTAATCCTTGTTGAGACATGCTGAAAGTCTAATAGCTACATTGCACGACCTGAATCACAAGCAGGGATCGTTCAACTATCCACAACAAATGTAAAGTAAGATGACATGCAACATTGACTGCTTCGCCACATCTCTCGGTACAAGTGACCACACCAGGTGGACAAGGGCAACTGCAGAGACATAGGGCTCGATGTTTATGAGGAGCAGCCTGGGCAAGTGCTGCCGGACAACCCTCAGCATCTTGAGTCCCTGTCGCACACTCCTGTCGGATGTGTGCCCTCAACATCACTCAGGCAGTGGACTGAAGAGCAGCATGCCAGCTTGGAGGCAGGTGTGTCTGTCTTGTCATCAGCGCTCAATGAGGTGGGTGATCTCAATAGCGCCTTGACAGGCTCTGAAGTCTGCCAATGGTGACAGATGGAGCACTTGGGTCTGCATGCATCGACCTCTGGCAAACTGAGCAGCCCAGCTCCCTAAAGCTGCAGGGCACATTCAAGCACAGTCAAACGGATGCCAGACACCAAGAAGCAACACGAGCTGGATGCAGCAGAGGAGTCTGGGGAGTTTGAGCCTGTAGGTCAGTACAGGCCCTGACCTCAGCTCCAATGCAGCCATCTCATGCAAGTCGGCTGGCTGACCTTGTCTCTGGTTGCTGCTGCAGCTGAGCGCTATGAGAGCATCCTTGGCAGCTTCCACAGCACAGCAGAGAAGAAGATGTCTAAAGCCATTGACACCACTCAGAATGATCTGAGCAGGATGCGAGCTGCAGGTTAGCTGTCGCTCTGCGAGAATCCAGGCTGCCTTGCAGTATGCTTGCCCAACGTCTGCCCTGACGTTCCTACCATGTGGACGCCGATGTGTCAGCACAGAGCTGCTGCAGGCGCGACTCAGGAAGACCGCTCAGTGACAATGAAGGAGGCAAATAAAGTCGCAGAGAAGGGCAGGTGAGAGCGACAGGTTGCACATGCTTTGGCCCAGGCACAAAGGCTAGCCCCTGAGCTGCCCTTTGCTGTGCAGGATTGCCATCAGGAATGTCAGAAGGGACCTAATGCAGAAGATTGGGAGGTTGGCAGACTACGAGCGTGACATTTCACAGGTCTGGCGCCTGCTTGCATGCCTGGCCCTCGGGCACTGCGGACTGCAGTGTTCTCAGAGATCCTAAGTACCTGGGAAGTGGCATGAAGGCAACGCCTGTTGGTTGCAGCCAGAGATCAGCAAGTCTTAACCAGAGCCCCAGGCCTGTGGGATTGAGCCAGCACATGTCCCATGCAGTGTCAACCTGGGGCCTGCAGGGTGACAAGGAGCGCATGAACAAGGATATTCAGCAGGTCACAGACTCCTTCATTGAGCAAATCGACAATGTTGTCCAGCAGCGCGTGGACAAGCTCCACTCAGTGTCAGACCAGTGACTGCAGCCCCTGCTTGGCACACGTAGACTAGATGCAAGCCCAGGCTGGCTTTCTGCCCCACGATGCATTGTGCAGCATTGCGTTCTGCCACAGGCTCTTTGTGTTTGAGTGTGCCCAGTCTCATGGCATACAGCTTCGTTGCCTGGTCACATGACCACATTGAGTGAGGATCCTTGCTGCTGTACAACAACCATGATGCTGCAACACCTCCAAGGCTGTTGTACCTGATCTTTTGACTGAGTGCCATGGTCTGCCTCTCAGAATGTAGCAGTGGTGCATGTTCATGAAGTCAGCCGTGCTTAACACAGCGCAGTGCGCCTGGAAACATGCCTCTGTTGCTGAGAGGTGTGCAAAGCTTGCTAAAGGATGTGAGTAGAAAACCTGTTACATCTTAAAAACTTTCGGTGATGATCTGCTGTACCTTCCTAACTTTAGTGCGGATGCTCAGGTCTACACGCTTGTCACCCACTTCCAGAATCATGCCACCAATGATAGAAGGATCCACCTGCAGCAGCAGGGAGAGCATCCTGATGCACCCATGCCTATCCCGCGATGTGGAGGACCACAAGCATCCCACTGGTTGGGCCCCCAGGCACAGATTAGCCTAGTGGGTCAGACTGCTGCAATTGCAGCATGAGCACTGGTGTGCAGCTCAATTTGAGCCAGTGTGGAGACGAGTCGTTCACTTGTGATAAGCTGAATGTGGAACCTGCACTGCTTGGAGGCTGCGGGCATTGCAGTAAGCAGGACATTTGTACCTGCTCCTCAACGTACAGCTCCTGACCCTCCCTGACCAGCTTGCCTACAGCAGTGTGCAGCTCGTTGAGAAGGGATGCCAGTGCTTGCTCGTATTACTGCACTGCCGTGTAGCAGTGATGGGCTCAGCATGTGGTCACCCTCCACACGCAACAGCCAACTGTAAGCCTCCACTGACAGCACACGAGGAAACACCACATCAGCTGCCCGACACTCACCAAGGCCCTCCTTGATGTCAGTGAGCTCTGACTCCTCTAGGGCCTGCAAAAGCAGGCAACATGTTGCATGGAGGAGCTGCTTGCAGAAGCCCTGTGCTGGAAGGTGCACTCATGCGGATTGATCTGGACATCCATCTGGCAAAGATGCGGCGCAGAACTTGTGTCCAGCACCACTGCCTTTCCTGGACGCACAGATCCAGACGGCTTGGTCCGGGGAGCAGGCTTTGCAGGATGCAGGCTACCAGCAACCCAGAGCACACAGGCTCACGCAGCGCATCCCTTCAGCAGCTCAACTTGACAGCCCAGGTGAAGCTTAGTCTGGGCACACATTGACTGTGGGCAGCACACTCTGCAGCACATCCAGGCAGCCCATGTCACCTCTGCTGTCGTGATGGTCGCAATCACCTCGCCGCGAGCAGCTGACACAATCTTGCCAAAGGTATCCACGATTTTGTCCAGGTACTTTAGCCGGCCATTCTCGGCCAGCACCACTGCAGCAGCAGGCAAGCAGCAGTGGGTGCATTGTTGAGCCTCAGTTCCTCACAACAGGCAGGCACAGTTGGGTAGGCAGCAGCCATTTTTAGCCACAACCACCGCGGCAGGCAACCTGAGGTCAAGAGGTCAGCACGTCAGGCAGTAAGATAAGACAGCAGTGATTCTTGGCCAGCCCCCCTTCAGTTGTAGGCGGCAATGGTGTTGTGTGAGTGCACAGCCAGCTAGCACCACTGCAGACAGGCAGGCAGTAAATGCAGGACTTCTAGCCAGCACCACTGCAGAGACGGGCAGGCAGGAGTGCATAAGGTAACTGCTGGAGTGATGCGCAGCACTGGCATCTCTGCAGGCTGGCAGGCCTGCCTCATGCTGGCACATGCAGGCAGCAGCCTCAGGCAGCACTACTGCAGGGCGGCAGGCATATATATTCAGTGCTGTAGGCTGCTCAATGGTGTTCTCTGGCCAACATTGATTACACCACTCCTTAAACAGCCCCAGGCATGCGGGCGCGCTCCCCTCACGTCATTGCCTCTGACTCGATGAGCCAGCAGAACCCCTTGCAGGGCTCTCTCTACAAGCAAACCCAGGCTCACGCAGAAAGCGCTTTGTCAGGTCGGACACGTCCATGGTGCCCAGAATGGCCTGCAAGCCCTCTGTCTTGGTGGTCTTGGGAATGGAGGGGTCCATCACAAACTTCCCAAAGTCCTCGCTCTCAGCTTCGAGGTTCCAGATCTGCAGCAGGTCAGGTGGTGAGGAGCACTTCAACAGAGAGAAATCATCCTAGCTGACAGACTGTTGCATCAGCCCTCAGCTTGCTGAGCTTTCCGAATGTGCAACAGGACCACAGTCCTTTGGTGGCACAGGCTCAAGCCCATGCACGTGGCTGCAGGACCCCAGGGCCTCTGGCAACTGCTGCGGGGCAGCCACGCAGCCGCTGCTGTGCTCTGAATGTTGTCAGGCAGAGACGCACCCTTAGTCTGCCCAAGTGATGCATGTTATGAAGCTGCCTTGGCATCCGTGTTGCTCACCTCGTCAAGGTCCTTCTCCACAGTATCGATCTGCTGTGCGCGTGCGGCGGCGCTGTACAGGGCTGAGGCATACCTGCCCTCGGTGCCATGCACAGTGATGGGGATCTGCAGGCACAGCAGCATGTAAGTGGGCTGCACCCCCAGGCAATGGCTTGCTGTGCATCAAACTCTGTTGTTGTGCAGTATAGCTGCTCTGATGGCATTGGAAGAAGCAGTCATGTTAGCTCTGGCTTACTGTGACTTTCTCAGCGGCCTGCTCTGCAAAGGATCGAGCCTACAGGTACACAGCAGTGAGTATATCACAGAGCGGTCACTCTGCTGCATCTGCATGCTTTGCCAACACCAGGGCAACACGCTTACCACCACGCCTTGCAGAGACGCTGTGCCCCTGCATCTGTGCAGCAGACTTGCCCCTGCTGCTCGTAGCATGGTGGCTGCAACACAGGCTTGCGCTCCAAGTGGCCCTCAGGGTTTTCCTTGTCTTTCTATGAAATAGATATAATATCCAGCCACAATGCAGATGGCCTGCAGCCATGTGCACAGCTCTCTTGCACACAGACACTCTGGGCTTAGTTTAAAAAGTCATTGTACACATACTTCATGGCAGCTCAGGCCAATGCCTAGACCCAGAGGATGGCACACATGTCAGGCACTTCCCTGGAATGAAGCATGGAGCACTCACGTGAATGCACAGGTCAGTGGGCTGTTGCAGCGTCCATATACAGCACAGACGTCTATGACTGATATTCACATCTTGCCTTCAGGAGATTGCCTCAAACTTGTTTGCCTCCAGCATCCTGGTAATCACGCAGCACTAGTGTCCTGCCTGAGCTATCAAGCATGATGTGCTGACACTCGCTGCCTGTCCTGGCCAGCCATACTCAGCCTTCCTCTACTTTCTCACAAAATCAAGGAAGGCCCCCCCTCTAGTCGAGTTTGGTTTCTACTTTCTTCTGGTGAGGGGATGGCCCCCCCAAGCAGTCTGCATGATGTCCTACAACCCCTCAGTCCTGAGCAGGGCACCCGACGCTGCAGGTGTTTGTTTTTGGGACGATTCCAGCAGGAGTCTATGGTGAGCCCAATGTCAGCAGCAGTGTCTGGCAAAGCAGTTATGTCGCAGGTGTAATGTCCTAGCGTGTTGGATTCCCGCTGTGCTGCAGCCCTGAAAGTCTATGGCAAGAGCCTGGCAAATGTGGACTGGCTGCATGGCAGTGCAGAGAGCCTGCTGACCATCACAAATCTGTTCATAGGTGGGTTGAGCTGCAGCGCCTGGGCCTTTTCAATGCATGCATGCCGCTCAGGGCGGTGACTGATGCTGCAGTCCTTGGGCTCCGGCAAGGCATTCGACAAGCAGAGGCCCAGGCCGCTGCCCGCAATGCAGAAGAGCTTGTTGATGATAAGCAGCCCTCCAGTGCTACAAAGGGTTGATGGTGGCTGTGCTCTCAACATAATTTGGTGTCTTTAATTCACATGTTGTCGTTGTCGCTCTAAAATGGCAGGCATGGGGGTCAACTCTTGGCAAGCCTTGATCTGATGAAAGAGGGCCTCAGCGATCTGCTGGCCAAGTCTACAGTGCTTTGGATCAATGATGGCAGATGGTGGCGAGGCACTGCCTACTCGTCGTCAAAGTCCTCATCCTCATCATCGTCCTGCAGAACAGTTCAGCTTACATTGAACACTGGAAGCAACTCAGAAGGCTCTGCAAAGGCGCATATGTATGGCTGTGCAGAGGCCACCAGTAGCATGTACAGCTCAGTGAAGTGAGAAGGCCTTTGCTGCGGTGCAGATTGCAAGGAGCAGTGCATGTTTGTGCAGCCAGTGTGGGCTGGTGTTAGAGCATCACGACAGAGTCATAAAGCAGGTAGATATGCCGTTACTCAAGCCTGTTCCTGCTATCAGGCAGAGCAGGCAGGCCCACCTCGTCATCCTCCTCCTGCACAGCAGGAAGGTCCCTTGTCAGTCCTTGGCAGGGACAACTCGAGAGGGGCTTGCCAGAAATCAACCTTACTGGGCACAACAGGTGGAGCTTCACCAGTTGGGGCAGCATTGCATGCCCAGTATTACGCCGTAAGCGCTTGACAGCTTGCGGGGCTCTAGGGACCTGTGGGGCATTGACAAAGCAGGCAGCAGGCATGGCGGAAGTGGGCTCACAGGCTCAAAGTCATCGTCGTCCTGCTTGGCATAGCGGCCACGCTTCTTGGGCCGTGATTCGTCCTCCTCCTCCTCCTGAATGGGGAAGGCATGGAAACACCAAAATAAGTTCGACTGTGAGAGTGGTGCCTGCCAGCTCGGGCAGCTTGCATGCACAGAAGACTGGCACTGAGCAGGTCATGTCATAAAAGGATGCCTGCCAGACAGAACCTGCCAGAAAGCTGATATCCGCCAGAAAGTCCCAAGACTGGTGGGGCCCTTGCTCAAGGCCGCAGGGCACTTGCCCAGTCGAGCTTCCAGATGAAGCTGCTGCTGGACAGGAAGCCAAGATGTGACGACACAGGGACGGCTTCCTCCGCAAGGGCAGAAGCCTGAGGTAAGCCAGCACGTGCGGCACGCCGCTGCCAGGGTGTCCTGATCAATGAGGCAGCCAGGAGCAGTTTCCTGCCATTATCAACCAGCAGAGGCAGTCTTCCACCCCATCAGCTACCAACTGCGGGATGGGGGCTACACAGGGGCCACGGCCTGCACCAGACCTGGCAGCCTGCCTACCTCCAAGTCCTCGCTATCTGCATCGTCGTCCTCTGCCTTGTAATCCTCCTGGTCTTCAGCCTCAGTGATCTCGGGGCCACCCTGCAGATACGCTTGCTCGTTATATTGCTGTGCTCAGGCCACCCACGCTGCCACTCAGCAATGCACTGGCCAGAGGCACCTGAAGCAGCAGGAACACACATCTGCTGAGAAAGGCTGCAGGTTCTTGGCCTCAGTCGCCCTAGGACCACCCTGCAGAAGAAGTGATCAGCAGCTGAAGTTGTACAGCCACGCAGCATGGCAGGCTGGATGGGAGCTGGGTAGAAGGGCTTGCATGCATGACGCACCCTGCGTGCACAGCTCAGAAGCAGCACCGCCACAGCGCTGAATGAAATGTGGCAGCCAACCTGGCCGGCCAGTCAGGCTGTGCAAGTAGGGGCCTGCACAAATCTTGAACAATCTTTACGGAAGATTGCAGGATGCAGCTAAAGCACAACAGGGATTCACCTGGCCAACCAGGTAGGCTGTGCCTGGGGATGTGATGGGTTCCTCCTCCTCCTCCTCCTCATCACCATCATTTTGCTCCTGCAAGGTCAGCCATGTTGACCACCTGGAACTGACAGCCATCAATTGGGGACCACAGGGCGGCGCATGCAGGCCAAAATTGGTGTCCTTCAGCTTGACAAGGGCGACAGGCACAGAAAGAGAGCTTCGCCAGCCGCTGGCAGCACGACGCCGGAGAAATTGCTGCACGGGTATTTATTGGAGGCGTCTGCTGTGCACCTGGTTGTCCTCGTCGTCCCCCTGGTCCTGCACAGCAGTGACTCACCATCAGACACCCTGCTTGCTGCGCACAGATGACATGTGCACTTGTGTCACGTAAGTGCAGTGAGCCTTCCTTCGGTCAGCAGCACAGGAGTCCAGGAGGTGTGTGCATGCATGCTCAGTGAAGTGCAGCCCATTCAGCCCTAGCAGTGCGTGCATCAACTTGTGTGAGTCACGCTCACGTCATCATCCTCATCGTCTCCGCCATCGCCCGTGGCGCCAGTGCCAGCCTGCAGGGGGCAGGCAGGGTGACTGGGACTGGGTGGGATGGTGGGGGCCATATTGGCGTGCTATCCACATCACGCTCCTGCCCTCTACTGCAGTCTGGTGTCTGCACATTCATGCAGGCACGGCAGCCATGCTGAAGCCCTTGATGATGGTGAGCCGTGGGACAAGGCAAAACAGCAACACAGAGTCATGGGCAGTCTGCACAGGGGGGAGGGAGGGCAGCGCAGGCAGCATTGCATGACTGCAAGAGCCTGCACAGACCTGGTCGCCTGCCCCTTCTTCCTCGTCCTCTTGCTCCTGCAGGCATGGCAGGCACCTGCCAGATGTGGACGGCCAGTGCTGACCAGGGAGAGCAGGCATGGTCGGGGGATGCGCATGGCCAGCACTGACACGAAGCAAGTCGTGCAAGACTCAGCGAGCCACCCTGGGGGGCAATGCTGGCAGGTGTAAAGCGTGCACGATCATGAAGAGGCAGCCAGTGTGGCCTGCTGCCAACGTGTGCAGCGTGCAGATGCCAGGCAGTGGCAAGCAGGACTCAAGGAGACATGCACCATAATTCTGCTGGTCACCGGCGGGGTTGCCTGCCACCGTGTGCAGTGTACAAACTCCCTGCTGTTGCATGGGCAAGGCACTGCCAAGTTGCAGGGAGCACATGCTGCATGGGCAGGGGACGCCAGACAGCTGCCATGCCGGACACTTAGTCAGGAGTGCCCAGGAACACTCACATCATTCTGCTGGTCGTCCTGCCCCTCATCTTCCTGGTCAGGCTGGTCTAAGTCCTCCTCATCTTCCTCGTCATCGTCCTGCATCGTCAGAGTCGAGCAGCATATCTGGAGGGGCGCTAGTCAGAAGCACTCATGCAGGGGAGGCTGACACTGTTGAGCTGGTGCAGGGGAAGCTCAACGGCAGCCCTGGCTGCTAACGTATGCCAACCCTGCAGACAAGCTAGCACACGAGCGCTGATGCACCAGCAGCATTGGCAAGGCACAGCATGCAGGGCCAGGCAGGCTGGAGCAGATGAGGTGGTCTGGGGGCGAGTTGGGCAGCAATGACTGGCCCCTGGGGGTGGCTGCCTTGCAGCGTGAGCAGGACCCGATGGCGAAAGAGAAGATTGCAGGACTGTCAGCGGCCAGCCGCGCTGGCTCTGCCGCAACTCACGTCTGCATCTTGGGGCGCTGAGTAGGTGTAGAAGGTGGGTGGCTTGGTGCGTGGTGGTTCACCGGATGTGACTGCACCTGCACCCAGCATGCAGCTAAGAGACCCACCTCCACAACACCAGCAAAATTCCATGCCTACTCTGCAGATTCTGCACAGTGACCACAGGCTCAGCTGCAGTGCATGACACCAGGCCACAAGGTGCATGGCAGGCTCCGGTGCCAAGCAGGCCAGGCAAGCCCTGCCCACCTGATCTGACCTTGCTGATGCTCAGCAGCCTCACAAAGTCAACAACTGCTCCCAAGGCCAGCATGGAGACCACTGGGAGCTGAGCTTCTTGGAGATGGGCTGGGAGGTTCCTGTTCTGAGCTGCTGAGTGCCTCTTTTGTGATGGCTAGCACCAATTCTCACCTGGGGCTCACGCCGGAGATCCGCCTGCAGGGAGAAAGTGAAGGGCTCGGAGGGAGCTTGCAGAGCGCTCATGTCCCTGGAGGTGCCCCGGCACCAACAGCCGGTGGGGGAAGGGGGGGGGGTCAAATCAAAACCCACCTGAGCAGATCAGGCCGCTGTGCTGACGGCACGACGTGGGACAGCAGGAGCTGGGCCAGTGCAACGGCCCCTGGAGCTGGCTATGGCTCAAAATTTGCTGGCTGGCCGTTGACTTTTCGCTGTGAGCAGACACACACTGGATCTGGCTGGCCTGCAGCTCTGGCAGGCTAGGGCAGCACAACAGTCGCTGCTACTGCGATGTGTTTGCACTCTGCAGGCCCATGAAAGGACTTGCGAGTCACCCCTGATGGAGGATCCACAGCAGCGCAGGTGTGGGCCTGACAAGCTGGCTGCCTTGCTGTGATTGTCTGCATTGCACCAGGGCTGCCAACACCGTGCGTTCTGACCTATGTAGGCAGCGCCTGGCAGCCCTACGGACACAGGCTGGCAGCGCAGAAGCAGACAACGGTGGTACGGTCTGTAGGATGCTGCCTGCTGCCATCCGCATGCAGAACAGGCTTCTCAGCTAATGCTGGGCTCTGCAGGCCCACCCATCTTGCCCAACCCCTTGGCAGACGCCCCAGCTGGTCCCCAACCAGGCCCGCGCTTCAGCTTCTATAGGTGTGCTGTCTCTTTGCTCGGCCTGCAAACCAGTGCCTGCTACCCTCATATGATCTCGGCGCATTTCAGTCAGGTGCTGTGCATGCCAGCGCTGGCTGCCCCTGTGAGCCACAGCAGCTCCGTCAGTCTCCCCTGCCTGCCTGCAGTGACCCTCTGGGCTCGATGCAGGCCAGACCTCAGCTGGGCAAGCGCCCCTTCGCTGCTGTGCAGAGTGGAGACGCTGCCCCGCCCGCTGGCCCAGGGCCTGTGCCCTTGCCCCGGCCGCCGGCCATGCCGCGGCCCCCGCCACCCCACATGCACCAGGTGGGCGGGCTGTGCTTGACCACACACTGAGGCCACGGCGCCACATGCCAAGTGCCACCCTACAGCTGCATCCATTGGCATGCCACTGAGTCCTGTCAAATCCTGGGATGCTTATGTGCCACCCTTCAGCTACAATGGCATGCCACTCAGCCTGCCAGCTACACCTGCCAGCCACGCAGACGCCGTGCACACTGCACTGTCTCCAAGAGGTTGAACATCAACCATTTCCACTGCCCTGTGCAGGTTCCTGGGCCATACTCAGGCGTGGGCAGGCCACCTCCACCTCATCTGGCCTTCGGCAGGCCACTTGGCTGGCCCCAGCACCTGCCAGGGCCAGGCCCACCCGGCATGATGGGCCCGCCCCCGCCTCACGCCGCGCCTGAGGCCCACCACCAGCAGTGGCGACCCAGGGGCCAAGGTGAGTCTGCCTGCTCATGCTGGCACCTACATATACACGTTGCCAGCAGAGCAGCTTGCCTGGTGTTGCTCCAGCTGCTTGCAGGCACTGCCACTTTGCTGCTGTCGTCTGCGTGCATCATACCAGCAGGAAAGTGGCACCTGCCCGCCACATGGCAGAACGCCCCTGCATGCTGCTGCTGTGACAATATGTTCATCCCCTTGAGGCAGCCTGAGCAGCCAGGGGGGGCTGCCGACCCCCCTTGTGCAAGCCAGGCAGAGCTTGCTTGTCCAGTCAGAGCAGCTTGCCTGGCTTCTTGCGGCCAGGTGCAACCTGTATGACTCACAAAGAGTGCCACGTCAAGACTTGGCACGCTTGCCCCTGCAGGCCGTGTAGGGCCTGGCAGGGGCCGTGGGCGTGGGGACAGCACTCGCGGGCAAGGCAACAGGGCCGGGGGACAGGGCGACAGAGGGAGGGGCCGGGGAGGCAGGTGTGCTAGCTCAGCCGTGCACAGCGTGCTGTCATGACAGTGCAGCTGGTGGGGGAGGTACGCACGACACTCAGATGCCAGCGCAGCATGCCGAGTGAACAGCTGCTGTGCCAGCGCCGCTTGTGGAGCCCTTCACCACAATGCCGTTCGATAGGGGCTTGCGAAAGGGCTGCACATGAGCTTGCAAGAGAGGCTGGAGCTAGGGAGGCAGGTGTGCCACCGGCCCCAACAAGTCTCTGTGCCAGTGCGGAATGCAGAGCCCTGCAGTGTGCCTGTGATGAGAGGCGTCCTGGTGAGCGGCATGCTTGCTTGGACTACATTGCCAGCCAAGCTGCTGTGACCGGCAGGAGTGCGCCTTCGCCTCTGCAGGGGAGGTGGACGCCATGGGCTGGGGGGCCCCAGCAGTCTCGATGCCTATGTCCAGCCCAACATGCTGGAAGACCCCTGGGCAGACCTCATGAGGGACTTCCACAGCCGGCAGAGAGGGCGTCAGCAGCAGCAGCCGGGCAGCAGCAGCGCAGGCCCTGCTGCTGCCGGTGCCGCCAGCATGGCAGATGTTTTAGCTGCTGCTGACCAGGTGGCTCACATGCAGTCACAGCCTCTGTTGGGGCACAAAGTATACCTCACACTTCATGCTTCTCTTGACCTGTCTTGTCCGGGGCCTGTAGGCCCGTTGCAGCTGGTGTGATGTCCCCAGAACGGCTGATGTGCAGACTCTGCTGACTGGTTAGCACGTATGCACCAACACCCCTTGGTGCTCTGTCTGTAGCACTCTTGACCCTCAAGAGCCTGCAGCATCTGCTGCCAGCCCCTCAGCATGGACTGCGTGCTACGCTGCTTCTGTTTGTGCTGCTCTTCACCCTGTCCTTCTGCTGTATGCAGGACCCAGATGAAATTGCCTTGCCTGAGAATGCAGCAGAGGAGACCGCAGCTGAGAAAGGAAGTTTGGATGATGCTGGATTGTCAGACAGACCTTGGCACTGACACCCCAATGCACTTAATGCCCATCTCACTGTTGAGTTCACACATGGCTGCTTCTCATTTTGGCTCTAGGAATGTGTCCAAATCACTCTTGAGAGCGCTCAACCGGGCCTCTGCTGTCACACGGACGCCTTGACTTGTTTTTAGGGTGATCAGTGTCTTGGCATCAAACGCTGTGGAGTGGGCATTGGGATTGCAGTACACCTCCAGCAGCTCAATCCCATGCTGTTCATCTGCATGGCAGATGTTGTGTTTCTGCGCTGCACAGCACCTGAACACTCTCATAAACAGAGCCAGGGCCCACCTTGGCAGCGAAACTCCATCATCGGCCATCTTTTGGGGCGTTCTGCCTTCTGCTTCTCTGAAAAGGTCTGCAGTAGCTGCGTCATTGCCTGACTCAGCTGCTCTGCAGTGTCATGTGTGAAAGGGAACACAATGCTGCACTCTGCAACTTGTAGATTGAGCTTTGGGCCTGCCAAAAGGAACCAAGTCAGTATGTAGTATGATGGCAACTTGAACCAGGGACGTAGCAGCACACTGATGCACACCTGTAGACACTGCTGCAGAGCACACTGTGGACTGCCTGCTGTGCTGCCTAGCCGACGTTTGGGCTCGGCATGCCCTGCTGGCCCAAGGGGCCTGTCTAGATGTCCAGACTGCTGCTGAACAGCGATGGGGGAGGTGGGTGCGATGCATGGCGGTATTTGATTTCTGACCTGATCTCTGATCTGATCTGCAGGCTCTTCCATGTGTGGCCATGTGCAACTCACCAGCAGCGGCGCCCATGCCATGCCATGCGCATCTAGTCACCAACTGATAGGATACAAGCTGCGCAGGGGCTTCTACCACCACCACCTGCACATCAAAAGTGGGCGAAGGGCCACCACGCACTACAGGGTAGGGCACCTGCCCGAGTGCACAAGTCAATGTTGTGCCAGCAAGGATGAAAGGCTGCATTCTGTTGTGCTGCTCAGCATGCGCTGGCTTTACTCCAGCCAAAGTCACCTCCTCTTCACAGAACATTCCTGGCACACACCCTCTCAGATAGCGGCTGTGATTAGGCAGCACGCTTTCAGCGTGACCTCATGCTGAGCAGCAACAGGATGCACCTGGAGCATAGGAGTGAGGGTCAACGGCATCAGTTATCAGCACTTCCTTGCAATCCCAGTGAAGCCTGTCCTGGTCTCATTGGCTGCTTTGGGCATCAGCAGTTTTGACTGATCTCTTGATGATGCACCGGGTGAATTCAGCATGATCTGCACAGTCTCCACACCCTTTTTTGTGGCCAGTGGACGTTATTTGTGACTCGCTTGCTTACTTGCTGGATGTGTGTGCAAGGCTTACAGATGCTGCAGTGTATAGTGATGTGGACCCACTGAACAAATGAATGCGTTGGATGGTGGTGGGGGATAAGCCTGTGCAGGGACAGGGCTAAGAAAAGCAGTACCAGCTAACTGATGGGCTGACATGCAGCCAGAAAATGAGATAATCATGCCCTCTGCCCAGGCATTGCAGAAAAGGTTTCCTAAGGCTGCTTGTCATGATGCAGCGGGCAGAGTCAGACAGGGGCCGCTCACAACAGCTTCTTGGCCTGCTCATACACATTGTCTGCTGTGATGCCATTCTCCTTGTAAAGGGTGGGGCCTGCAGGACAAAGTGATTGCCCATGAAAGCACAGCAAAGTGAGGGTGCTGCAGGGCACCACATGTGCAACCTTGCAGCCCCGTAAAGCAGACAGTGGAGGGCAAGCTTGCTGTGCAGACTGGCAGAGCCCATCAGGTCAGAACAAAAGCATGATGCAGCATGGCAGATCAGGCAGTTGCAGCCTGGATGGAAGGTGTGAGCAGCCTGAGACTGCTGTGCAGCCACGGTGAGCCAGCAGCTGCAGGCACCCACCCAGTGAAGCTTGCCCACGCCAGCACATGCAGCAGCAAATTCAGAGTAGGTTGTTCACCTGGCGCAGAGTGACCAAATTCGTCGATGCCGATGGCGATGCCCTTGGGACCAACATATCTCTCCCAGCCAAAGGTGCTGCCAGCCTCCAGGGACACGCGGGCTGTCACATCAGGGGGCAGGACAGAGTCCTGCAGCACTGAACACATCGCGTCAGCCAGCTGACTCCATGTGCAAAAATTGTGCAAGTCTCATGGAGCAGCTCTAAGTCCTGCGGGCAGGGTAGCATGTCTCAGGGCTGCAATCGGGCTGCCTCAGTCACATGCAGCGAGTTGCTGCTGTGCTGAGACCCATGCCACAACTCAGAGCTCCGCAGGCAGACTTGGAAAGCCAGGCACCCAACATCCAGCCTAGCACAGCAGTCATTTCACACAAACATGCCATCAGTGGCAGGCAGCTTGCTGCACAGCACAAGAGTCTTCTGCACATGTAATGCAAAAAGGAGTTCCGGGGCACTTGCCTTGTAGGACTGTGGCTGCTGCTCGAACAACTCCCAGCCAATCATGGACACCACGCGTGCCTTCTTGCCCTCCTTCTCCAGCCTCTCTGCCGCCTCAACTGCCATATGCAGCTCAGTGCCTGCAAAGCAGATGTGGGCAGGTTTCAGGCTTCAGGAGTCAGCATAGATTGCAAGGGGTGGCTGGGGTTATCTTGGCTACTTGAGAACAGCAGCCCAGGTGCCACACACATCCTGCATCTATGCCACACCTCAGCCTGTGGCCTACATACCACGCGAAGCACCAGCAGGCCCCTCCAACCCAAGCCCAGCCACTGGCTGTCGGTGTGCAACGAGGGATGAGAAAGGCTTGGTGCAGCAGGGAAGCTCGTGTCGTGCCTCGCATCAAGGGCCAGGCCACCTGGTTCCCAGTGTAGGACTTGGTGGAGCTGAGAGCGGCCATGCAGCAGGCGACTGCCACCAGCGAGAGCCCAGGATGAGCCGCATTCGTTGCCTGCACAGAGGGCTGTGCCCCAGTGGGAACCCCCTGCCTGACAGGCCCATGCCCGAGAGCAGGACATGCTGACCAGGCTGCCAGGTCTCACCTGTGGAAAGGAGGATGACATCAGGCTTTTCATCGCCGCCGTGGACAATGTAGCCTCCCTTCTCCACACCCTCAACGGAGGTGCCGGGCAGGTTCGGCATGCCCTGGCGGGACAGCGCCAGGATGGAGGGGGTGGGGTGGCCCACCTTGTTCTGCCCCCGGGCATGCAGCACTGCCACCTGCAGGCAGGGGGTAGTGATAGGAAGAGTGCTCACAGGGCGCATGCCCTGCGAGCGCAGCACCGCTGCCTGGCGACAGGGGAGACGCATGCCAGGAGAGCTGGAGATCTGCTCTGCAAAACGACACCCACAAAACACTGCTACGACACTGCCATGGCATGGCGTGCTGAGGACATAAAACATCTGGGAGTTTGCACCAGAGCTCAGGCTCTGGTATCAAAACAGTGACCTTGCAGGCTGGGCGAAGCAGGGCTTGCCTTGTAGGCTCCAGCTGTCTCAGTGCCATCACCAGGCCTCAGCATGTTGATGTTGGGCATGGCGCGGAAAGAGGCCAGGTGCTCCACAGGCTGGTGGGTGGGGCCATCCTCACCCAGGCCAATGGAGTCGTGGGTCATCACAAAGATGGAGCCAGCCTGCAGCACACAAGTGCAGTGGAGGGTGATTGGACGCAAAGCTGGAACCAGCCCAACTGTTTCAGCATCTAGATCGGCGTACGGCATGGGTAGCTAGTGCTCCAGGGCAGACATGCTCAGGAAAGACAAAGGCCTCCGCAGGCTGCCGCCCATGTAGCGGGGTCAGCACTGCAGATGACATTGCGGTGCTTGACTGCAGGGCACAGGAGTGGCTGTGCCTGTGTACAGCCCAGTCAGGAGGCCACTGCACACCAAACCGTCCAGCAGGCCTTTATTGTGGCTGCACAGGGGCACCCCCTGCCTGACATCCGACAGCAACGCTAAGTATTAGGATGGAGGCCCTCATGCAGTCATACAACCTTGCTAGATAGCAAGCCATCCCAACAGGAACCAGGGTCAGCCCAGACTTCCAGCTACCCAGCTGCTTGGGGGTGCAGGACCCTGCTCCTGGTCCCGTAGCCTCGTGCACAGAGCGACTGGCCTCACCTGGGACAAAGCGGCCATCCGGATGCTGCTCCTCATGTAGTCTGTGAAGATGAAGAAGGTGGCGCAGTAGGGGATGAACCCGGGGGAGTGCAGGGCAATGCCATTGGTGATGGCCCCCATGCCATGCTCGCGCACACCAAAGCGCAGGTTCTTCTCCTCATACTGGTTCTTCTGGAAGTCGCCAAACATCTTCATCAGGGTCATGTTGGAGGGCGCCAGGTCTGCAGGGTAAGGCAGGCTGGTCAGCAAGGGGCTGCCGGAGCAACAAGGGCTGCCTGCTGCCTGGACTGCCAACAGCAGCACTGCTGGAGGGCTCCCCGTCTGCAACAAGGGCTGCCTGCTGCCTGAACTGCTCTGCTGGGCGGCTCCCTGTTTGCAGGGGGAAGGGCATGGTGGGCAGGCTGCAGAGTGCAGCAGGTAGGGCGGACAGCAGCCTCTGCAGGTGAGCTGAGGCACAGTAGATGCTTTGCTTGATCCGCAGGAGCCCACAGGGGTGGGCTCTGGGTCTTGAAGGCGCCAGGTTCAGCATGATGAAGGGGCAACACCATGCGCCATGTCCTGTGCTGCTGTGTTGCTGTCACATCTGTGTGCTTACCTCCTGGCCGGAACTGCCACGCATGGACAAAGTGCCGGACAGAGGGCTCAGGGTGGCCTCACAGCCTGCCACACAGTATCAGCTGTGCTGCACCCTTTCCAGCACACCCAATTTCATGTCACCCTGAGTCCTGCAGGGCAGTCCTCTCCTGCTCACCAGCTGAGCCGCCCCAGAAGCCTGGGATGATGGGCGCCAGCTTGTTCAGCATGGTCTGCGAGTGCAGGCGGGTGGCCAGCTCCTTGTCCTCGGGCACCAGCGCTGCAGCCAGCGCAGATAAGATTCTTGGTGCCAGCCATTGACTGGCAGGTGCAAGTGGGAGCCAGAGAAGCGCAGCATGCCAGCCCAGGTTGGCAGCCCTGGTGCCGTCAGCAGGTGCAGGAGGCCAACCCTGGACAGGGACTCTCTCTGCGCAGGACAGCAACCAGGATCTGGTGGCATTGTGCAAGCCAGTTGTTTTCCCAGACACCTGTGTGCAAAAGACCTGCCCACAGCAAGTGGCTCACTGCTGGTGCAGGCTGGTTACTACACACTGCCAGATTACTCAGGCGCCTGGTATGGCCATGCCACAGCAGGGTGTTCCTGCAGCCTCACCATCAGCCCAGCCCTCTGGCAGCTTGCCAGTGATGATGGAGTCCAGCTCTTTAGCCTCCTCAGGGTACTTTGACTTGTAGCTCTCGTACGTCTGCAGATGACATAGATGCTTGAGTCCATGAAGGACCCTGGTTCCCATTGGCTGAAAGCCCAACACTCAGTGTTGATTGCACATGTGCCTGCTTGCGTCCAGGGCTGCTTGCAGCACAGAATGTTGACTGCTGCACAGAAAAACTGCCCGGGCCTCTTCCACATGCCTTTTCCACATGAAGCTAAAGCTCACCTGATGCCACAGGTCTGTTCCACGCAGGCTGGAACATGATCAAGCTCGTCGAGCTCTGCCCATGCTGGCACCTTTGCCCGCTTGCAACATCCCACGTGATCAACTCTGACGAGCACTGCCCATGCTGGCCCCTCTGCTCGCTTGCAACATTCCACGTGTACTCATGGGCTCACCTCGGTCCACTTCTTGAAGGCCTGCTGGCTCCTGTTCTTGCCCGGCTGGAAGGCATCGTATGCCTCCTGGGGGATCTCAAACTGCTTGTAGGGCCACTTCAGGGCCTCACGGGTCGCTGCGGTCTCATCCTTGCCTGCATAGATGGCCCAGCATCCCATCAGCCCTTCGCAGCACCATTCTGTCCTGCTAAAAGCCCACCATGCAGGAGAGCTGTACATCCTCAGCAGACTAGTGTGCAGCAGACATGAAGAAGGGCAGCTACGCGGCAGGCTATGTGCTTTGGGTGGCTCTGGATCAGCATCTGCATTGCACATCCCACATTGTGGACCACAAGCAGGTGACTGCTGCCCTGGGGGGCCCCCATGCAAGCTGTGACGTGCTGTGCTGGGAGGCTGCTGCTCACCCAGCGGAGACCCGTGCACGCCGTGAGTGTTGGCCTTGTTGGGGGACCCATAGCCGATCAGGGTGGAGACCTTGATGAAAGACGGCTTGTCAGTGACAGCCCGCGCCTTCTCCACAGCCGCCTTGATCCCCTTCAGGTCTGTGTTGCCATCCTGCAGGAGCACAGCAGCATCAAGAATCAACGCATGCGGAGGCAGAGTCTGTGCTGGGGTTGCTGTGGGGCCTGTGCTGCTCTCCTGCAGGTGCTATAAATTGTGTAAGCAGCTCAATTGCAAAATGGTGGGCCACCTGGAAGGCCTGTATTGCCAACCTGCAGGGGCAAAGCGTGGGTGCTGAGCACTTGCAGGGCACAGCTTGCAGGGGAAATTGTGTTGGCATCATGCAAGGGCAGAGGCTTGGGCACACATGCAGCACACAGTTCTGCAAGTCAGCTGCTGCACGCAGCAGGAACGCAGCTTTCAGTGCTGCAGCTGGATATGGCCAGGCCGGGTAGCAGCATGGGGGCTAACATCCATGTGCTGCCCAGGTGAACCGTCCAGCTGCATATGCAAGTTGTACAGCACACCTGTGACTGCATCGTGATGAGGCTTGCTTCCCAGTGGCCACCTTTCACGCACTGCTGCTCACCTCGACATGCTGCACGTGCCAGCCCAGAGCCTCAAACCGGGCGGAGACATCCTCTGTGAAGGAGATCTCTGTGTGCCCGTCAATAGAGATTTTGTTGTCATCGTACAGGGCAATCAGCTTGCCCAGCCCCCAGTGACCAGCTAGCGAGCATGCCTCATTCGAGATACCCTCCATGTTACAGCCATCTCCCAGGATGCAGTACCTGCAGACCGGAGGGAGTCAAGAGGGGCTGAGGGCAGAAGAGATTCTCCCACCATGGCAAGCTTTGACCAGGGTTGACCAGCGAGGAAAGATCCTGTGTGTGCTCACGTGTAGTGGTCCACGACCTTGGCGTCATCCTTGTTAAAACGAGCAGCAAGGTGGGCCTCAGCAGCTGCCAGGCCAACAGAGTTGGCAATGCCCTGGCCCAAAGGCCCTGCAGATAAGCAAGGCCATTTCTAAGCATGCATCATGATTGAGCCTCTGCTGGCATGTCACGAAAACACTGTCCAAGTGCCATGCGATAGGCAAGGGGGTCTGGCCAGGCAACTACAAGGGCTTCCATACCTGTAGTGACTTCAATGCCCTCTGTCACAAAGTTTTCTGGGTGACCTGGAGTCTGCGACTTCCACTGCCTGAAGTTCTTGCAGTCCTCCAGCTGCAGGAGAGCACAGCAGGAATGAGCTAGGAGACTGCCTTGCTACTGCAGACAGGCAGTTGAGTGCAAGCAACTCGCTCTGCTCACTAGCAGATCTGTAGCAGGCAGTGCAGTGCACAATCAGCATGAGGCAGCCTGACGATGCTGTGGCAGCTAGGCTGGCGTTGTAGGTGACAAGGGCCATAAGTAGCACTCACGGTGACGCTGCTGTAGCCCAGGAGGTGCAGCACAGAGTACAAAAGCATGGAGCCATGCCCCGCAGACAGCACAAAGCGGTCGCGGTTGAACCACTGGGGGTGCTTGGCGTCCATGTTGATGAACTCGTTGAAGAGCACATACGCCATGGGCGCGCAGCCCATGGGCAGTCCTGGGTGGCCAGAGTTGGCCTTGTCCACAGCATCAATGGACAGGAAGCGGATCGCATTGATGGCCAGCTGCATGGACTTCTCGTCCACTTGTGCGGGGGCTTCTGCGGTGGCAGCGGCCTGAGCAGTGATCAGGGGCCCCTGCCTGCCCTGGCGAGCCGGCCTGCAGCTGTTCGGGGTGCGCAGCAGATTGGCTGCCCGGCTGCCGTGAGAAAAGCGGTGCCTCTGGAGCCCCGCACATTGCGCCTTCGAACATCCTGGGAGTGTCTGCTGCATGATTGCAGGCTGGGAGGTTGAATAAAAGAGTGGCTAAGACGAGCCCTATTTTGGGACCCTGAGAGGCCCCATCTGACTTGAGATTGCCTGGGTTGTGCCCAGAGGCATCTGATGTCTGCCAGATCAGGCAGCATAGCTAGATCTGACTTCGAGTTTCAGGGCCCCTACCTTGGACCCATCGTCCTTGTGTTTGGCCTGCCAGCGGTCTGTTATGGCCTGATCCATGCCTGCAATGGCCGGGGCTGTATTGGGTGGAGCAGTTGGCATTGGCCAGGCCTCTCAGAGGGCGCAGTTTTGTTCAGCTGGCAGGCCACTGCTGTGTACCTTGCCTGGCTACTCCTGCAGGTGCAGACTGTTTTTGGCCGTTTTGCAATACCACATCAGCTGGGACCAAACCTCTCCAGCCTTTTGCGGTCAACAGCGGGATTGATGCTGTGCAGGCTGGCCTGCACCTGATTTTGCCAGGGCAGCAGGCTGATGGTGTGGTGCTGTCGAATGGCAGGCGCCTGAGGTACAAGCTGACAGGTATCGCTCTTTGAGAAGATCTAGTGAGGCACAGCTGCAGAGAGGCACAGCTGCAGAGGGCCAGCACACACCACCTTACTGCTAAGCTGAGCATCCCATGATGACTGCAGCTGCACTGCCTTGTAGGCTTCCGCAATGCACTGGTCACAGCAGCCCTGTTCAGCCTGGGCCACTTCAGCGGCCTGGTGGACTTTGGCTGGGTCTATGACAATTTTGTGGCCCTGCTGACGGCTGCCACAGTGTTCAGCTTCATTTTTAGCACCTCCCTATACATCTTTTCACACCGCTCGGGCAGGCTGCTCGCTGCGGGCGGTGACACAGGCTACGCAGTGTATGACTACTTCATGGGGCGAGAGCTCAATCCTCGCATTGGCTGCGGCTTCGATCTGAAGCAGTGGTGTGAGCTAACCCCTGGCCTTATTGGCTGGGCGGTCCTCGACTGGAGCATGGCTGTCAGGCAGGCTCAGCAGCACGGGGCACTCTCCCTGCCCATGCTGCTGGTCTGCTGCTTTCAGACGCTGTATGTCGTGGACTCTGTCTGGTTTGAGCGCGCCATCCTGACCACAATGGACATCACCTCTGACGGCTTTGGCTTTATGCTGGTGTTTGGGGACCTGGTCTGGGTGCCTTTCACCTACTGCCTGCAGGCGCGCTACCTGGTGGACCACTCCCCGGTGAGCGCCTGTGCTGCTCAGTGGCTTGTGCAGCCTGCTCAGTCTATCTGAATTGCTGCGCGATGCACTGCTCAGCTGGGAATGCTGTGTTCATGCACCAGCGGGCTGCATTCATGATCTTTCAGTGCTGCACTTGCCGCCAAGGCTGCTACTTTTGCATCTGAAGCATAGCCTCAACTCACCCTGAGATTGCGCACGCAGGACCTCTCCCTTGCGGCAGCTGCCCTCATCACAGCCCTCCAAGTGGTGGGCTTCCTGACCTTCCGGGGCTCCAACTCGCAGAAAAACACATTCAGGACGCATCCTCAGCACTCCTCTGTGCGGCACCTCAAAACCCTGCAGACAGAGCGAGGCACCAAATTGATCATCTCTGGCTGGTGGGGCATTGCACGGCACATCAACTACACAGGAGACTGGCTCATGGCGTGAGTGGCATGCTTGTGCCTTGCTTGAGGCACACCTCAGCTTCCTGAGGGGCCTCTCTGTGGCCGCTTGTTTCAGACAGCATGCCGCTGCTTGGTCCCAAGGCTGCTGCTGCTGTAGTGCTCAGCCTCTGGTTGCCTGGTGGGTTTGGCACAGATTTGCCGTTGAGTGAGCTATGCTGCACTGCTGAATGCGTGGCTGTCTCGGCCAAGCTGCCCGCCTGCTGTTGGGGCAGCAAGCCCCAGCTGCCTGCTTGTGCCTGCCACTAACTTCGGCTCAGCCTGCATCACCCACACATTGCCTGCTTGCAGGTGGGCATGGTGCCTCCCATGTGGCTTTGACAGTATCATTCCATACTTCTATGTCATCTATTTTGGAGTTCTGCTAGGTGAGTGTCTTCCTCGTACCCTGAGTTCATACTTGGAGGCCATGCTGAAGGCCTCCTCATGCTGCAGTGCATCGAGAGCTGAGAGATGAGCATGCATGCAAGTTGAAGTATGGCAAAGACTGGGACAAGTACTGCAGCATTGTAAGGCATCGTCTCATCCCCTTCCTGTATTAGGCAGCCTGTTGTTAACTGAATTAATCAATTTAATATGCCTAGGGTGTCAAGCAAAGCCAAAAAACATGGCTGCCCCAGGCATCACAGTAGTGGTCATGACAAGAATTGTTTCCAGCAATGGCAGGTGCCTTCCTCACACTGTGATGTATCTGGCTTAACTCAACACTAGGCGCCGGGGCAAAGGCGATTCAGTTGATGCACTGCAAGCAGCTTGTGTTGTCCAAATGGTCGCAGCTGTGGGAGCAGTACCTGCGGCTGCCAGCTGTCAGTTGGCTCCCTTTGCTGCCGCTCGCCGAGGTGCACGTTTAAGTCTGTGAGCTTCCTGCAGCAGCAGATGCATGTGTGTATGCTATAGGCGCCAGAGATGCAGCTGTTACATCACATAGCAACCCTGCAGCAGTGCGACCTCTCAACCTACTCATGCAGCACTGCACAGCTAGCAAGCCATCACCATCATCAGTGATGTTTAGGGCAAGCAGCTTGCGCTGTACAAGTTGTGCCGCCACAAGCTGCGATGCACTACTGCCTTGAAGCTCCATCTGCCTGCAGAGCCTCTCAGCTGTGCACTGATCAGCTGCTGTGGCAGCCAGGAGGAATGATGGGCTTGCCTGCACAACATGCCAGTTGGTCTGTCCAGGAGATTGCACAGTGAGCACTGCTCCAGCTGCCAACTCTGTGGTCATCTCTCGGACTGAGTGGTAGAGCGCTGCCAGACATTTGGCTTGAGGGAGCTTGAGACTTTCCCTGAGAAACGTCTCCAGGCGCATAAAGCTGTGGGCACCTGGGAGCAGCGGCAACAAGCTCTTGCACATGTTGTTGCGACGGCAGGGCAGAGCTCGGGCCAGCTCAGGTGGGGATGCTTGCTGGCCCAAGCTGTGCCCCAAAATGGACCCCACACAATTCCAACCAGGACTGCAGACACACCTGTCCTCAAAGATCGGCTTGAGGAGCTCACTGCTGTTGTAGCCAGCGATTTTGCACCTTATCTGCAGCAAGTGTTTCCTGTGAGCTTGCCCATTTGCATTAGAGCCGGTGAAGAGCAGCAGTGGTAACATTGGGTGTCTCACCTGATAAAGCCTGGCATTTATGGTGTTTCTGGGTGCTATGCTTTGCTTTGCACTCAATTTCGTTGGAGAGACATGTCTGCTACCACAAAGGAGAGGGTCATGCTGCAAAATTCACTATTACTGGAAAATGTGGACCTGATTTGTCCTTGGAGAAACAGTGATGTGGAGGCCCTGCCGATCTACAGCAGCATGCCCTGGCTTACCAACGGCAATATGTCGCTGAGGATGACTTTCGGCCATCCTGCCTCAGAATTGCTCATGCTCTGATCGCTGCAGCTATGGGCCAGGTTTGCAGCTCTGCCAATGCAGCCCAGCCTGTGTATGAGGCTGCTGAGATGCCAGACAGCAAGCAGACATACAGACACCAGGGGAAGCAAGCGGCAACCCCAGGCCTTGCAGCTGTGCAATTGGGGGGCATGCCGTCCTCTCTGCTGGATGAAGGCGACCTGGCAGTGTTGATATCCAAGGCTGTCAATGTGCGCAGCTTCACACGTAGTGACACAGCCGCACCAGAACGGGAGACCAGCCAGTGCCGCAGCTTTGGCAGTCCCCGCACGCCTGCTGTTGGCAGCAAAACAGGTGCGCCCCTTGCTCCCAGCAAATTCGCACCAGCAGGCCCTGTGAGCAGGGTGCCAAAGGTCATGCTTCATGCTTTGCAAGCACTGAACCAAGCAGGCTTGCAGCCTGCCGACAGACCTGCTGTCTTTATCACTCCTGCTGATGGCTGCCATGGTTGAGCACATTGCGCTGCTGAGCAGGGAGCTGTGCCCTCAGGGCAGGTGAAGAGCTGCCAACAGCCTACTTTCAGAAATTGTCTGTCCCTGTCATATGCAAAAAGGTGCAGTGCACTGTGTCTATGGAGCTTCAAATGGGCTGGCAGCTGAGTCAGGGTGGTTTCTGCGTGGTGCTGTCAGAGAGAGTGCTGATGTCGTTTTAGAGTCATCCATGAACGCCACTGGCATGCTGCAAGACGCTCTTCACAGCCCCTGCAGGCACCTCAACCCTGCCTGGGACCCCCGAGAGGTTGATGAGCACAACAACCCGTCTGGCACAGGAGCAACTGCAGTTTTCCGACAGCTTCACAGTGGCCATGCCCCTGGGCAGCCAGGGCAGCCAGTCCCGCCTGCAGGCTGTATCCCTGCCCCAGCCTGGCGCCGTCCCGGCGTCTGCACAGCCTCAGGACGAGGCTGCACTGCTGAGACCGCGGGGGCGCAGCATAGGCTTCCTGCCATCCCCTCACCAGCTGGGACACGGCAGCAGACCTTACCTGGATCGCACATCCGCTGTGTCTGTGTCGTCTGCAGGGTCCTCTGTTGCACTGACAGCCATGTCAACTGCTGGGATGGCGCTGCCGGAGCTGCAGGTGAGAAGCTTACCGATGTGGGCCTGCTTGAGGTGCTGGACAGCCTGACTGGCAGCCTGGCGCGGGCTGTGCAGCTGCTTGTGTAAGCAAGGCAAGATAAGCAGGCAGGGGAGTATCTCAAAGCTTGTGAGGACTGCTACTGAAGGCTGACAGCATTGCCAACTGTGCCTAGACGCAGCTACCAGAGCTACAGACGGCTGAGGCCTGGGCAAACCTGCAGCCTGACAACAGCTGCGGCCAAACCGGGGGTTGTGTGGCAGGCCGTGAGGCTAGGGCACAACCTGCAGGCTGCTTTTGCTTACGCCATGTCCATGTCTTCCACAGGTCCCATGCTGTGCTAACAGCGCTTCGGTGGCGAGCATGTATCTGTTGGAGGTGCAGGTGAAGGGCATGCGGCAAGACCGGCAGAGAGGACATATCTGGCCTTTTCAACTCACGCACCTTTCGCATTGATGCTTCAGTCGTCAGGCTTCCACCAGAGGTGCAGGTTGTCGCACGCTGGCCGCCATGGGCTGCAGGCTCCTGCACGCTAAGTTGCCAACTCCAGACCTGCCACTGCTGCTGCAGGATCACATTGAGGCGTTGAAGACAAAGCTGCTGGCTGCAGATGCCCGGCTGAATGAGCTGGAGAGCAGCAATCATGACCTGCAGTCACAGAATCAGGTGATGGACAGCTGGCTGCACCTCTTTCAACACTTGGGGGCTTTGACAAAGGCGTTGCGTCGAGCTCAGGCTCATATGGTCGACTGCACCCTCCCACAGCGCACTGCTCATCAGTCAGCAGTTTGAGGAGGTTTGAGTGGAGCACAGGCCTGACCAGCATGGATGCTGGGCTTGCATAAGGCTGCTGCCAAGCATGAGATGGCTGGAGGCAAGGCAGATGCCCATCATGGTGCTGCCTGCAGCTGATGGCAGCCCGCTTACGCTGCTGCAGGTGCTGACCAGCAAGAGGGACCTGGCCTGCAGAAGGGTCGGTGCAAGGTACTTGGAGGTCAAGGCACAGCTGTCCTCCATCACCACAGGGGAGACCAGTGGCCACCCTGAGGTGCGTGCTCAGTCAATAGAGTGCCACATGCTGCTGCTGGCAAATGTACAAAGGCAACTGTGGTCCATCACCAGGCACCTTGAGGTGTGGTGCAAGCGAGTGAACAGCTTGCACAGCACTGCAAAGCGGCTGACAGTGCGCACAATTGCAGCCTGCTGTGTGCATATGTGTGGGCGTGGCAGCTCCCTATACATGACAGCAGAGGGCAAGAGCTGCACAGGACTACCCTCGGCAGCTGCCTGCCAATGGCGACCCTCAACATGACGGTTGATAGCAACTGTGGCATGGCATCCCTGATGGCAGAGGTCAAACCCACTGCGCCAGGCTGATGCGAGTAGTGCAGCTAGACACCCAGTTGCAAAGGGGTGGAGCGCCCAGACCTGGCAGGTGGCATGTATCGTGGTCAATCATCGACCATGCATGTGCTTGGCTTCTTGCTGTGTGCATTGTAGGCGACCACCTTGATGACAGAGGGCGAGGGCCTTGCATCAGATGTGGCTCTGACGGTGGCAGAAGCATCCATGTGCTTTGGCTTCCTGCTGTGTGCGGCAGGTGGAAGCCTTGATTGCTGCGTGGGCCTGGCCCGCGTCTGCTGGGGTGGCAGCCATTAGACGTTCTGGCTGAGCCCTGCAGGGTCTACATGTGGGACTTTGTGCTGCAGGTGGCGACCCTGATGGCAGAGGGTGACAAGCAGCGCCGCACGAGCCGCGACCTGGGGCAGCGCGACCTGAAGACTGCTGCACTCGAGGCCATCTTGAAGGCCAACCCCCAGTGCAGCCTGCACGCCGCCTGGGTGGGCATGGAGTATCAACGCTGGCCGGGCATCAAGATGGGTAGCGAGGGCGGCATCCAGACGCTGTGAGGGACCTGTGCTTGCAGCTGAGGCAGATTAATGTATCTCAGCACTTGGTCTGAGGGGTCGTGCAGAGACAGTCAGATGCTGTGAGTCTGGGGAGAGGTGAGTGGGACCGGGGCATAGCTTGCTGCAAGCCCTAGGAGCTGGCTTCCGTAGAGGGCAAGTTCAGGCTGTGATTTCAGACTGTGCTTTCAGACTGTTGAAATGCACATTGGGGACATGGCAAGGCTCAGAGCACCTGTGCCAGTGCTGGCCCTGACGGGCAAGTGCTGACCAAGGTTTGGGGCTTTGGCCCAGCATATTGACTGAAGCAGTTGCTGGCTCTGATGTTCATGGACTGCAGCTGCGCCGGTGCTGGCTTCGATTGCCTCCCGCCCCTGCGGGTACGGCGCACAGCTGGCTAGGTTTCCTTGAGCAGGCATGCCTGCGCTGCATGCTGGTGACTGCTGCTGCAGGGCGCTGCAAGGGGTGGGCCTGCAGAGACTCCCGCAGGAGATCGGGGATCTGGCACGGCTGCAAGTCCTGTGAGCCCCATGCGAGTGAAGTCGGCCTGCGCCAGTCGAGGCTTGCATGCAGATGGACCGTGCTGGGCTGGGGCCAGGCTGGAAGTGGCAGGGGCAGCATGCATAGCCGCGCTGAAGCGGGTTCATGTGGCTTCATTGCCTGCCCTGTATGCACTCCTGCCTGAGGCTTGACGAGGCACAGGTGTTGCACCTGCGTTTGAGACTATGGCAGCATGCTGTCCTGCTGGCATCAGCAGCATGCCAAGTGACTGTGTGGCGCTGCTGCAGCATGCTGAGCCACAACGAGCTGGTCAGCATCCCCTACTCCATCTCCCTGCTGACCACCCTTCATACCCTGACCCTGGACAACAACCAGATCACCTCAGCAGGCCTCCCGCAGGAGCTCTTCCGGCTGCCTAACTTGAAGGACCTGTGGCTGCACAGCAACAGCCTGACCATACTGCCAGACACAGTTGCTCAGGCCACCAACCTTCAAGTGTGCTGCCTGCACTGTTGCCTGGCACTGCTCATCACAGCTTTCTCGTTTCAGTGCGCATCTGGGATGGACTCCACATGTCAGCAATGCATGCCGCACATCTTGGCTGTGCATGCTGAGCAGCACCCGGCTCGGTCTGCCTGGACGGCAGCATCTGTTATGAAGAATTGACAGGCCCTGTTGTGCAGCACATGCAATGCACTCGTCATCAAAACCTATCTTGATACAATCGGCGCTGCTGAGTGACATCAGTCAACCTGAAATGCACCTCCTGCTGCTATTCGCAAGGCATGCAACTCGCCCACAAGCCTGGTCTGCCCTTGCCGCAGAAGCTGCTGCTGAACGACAACAAACTGAAGTTGCTTCCACCCGCCATATGCCAACTGCGACGCCTGTCCACTCTCTGGCTGAGCAACAACGGACTCAGGGAGCTGCCGCCCGGGCTGACCAGCCTCCGGCACCTGCGACACTTGTAAGTCATGCATCTTGCCTGGCCACAGTTTGCTGCAGAGCGCCCTAGAAACGCCATGACCTGTCTTTGGACATTGTTTCAAGTGTCCTTCAGGCGGATAGATGGCAACCCTGGGCTGGCAGCAGCTGAGGATCAGCTGTAGGGGTACCGGGTCCAGCAGAACGAAATGCAATGTCAGAGGAATGATGTGATGGGAACATCTGACGCAGCGTCTGCTGATTTAGCAGACTTGCAAACTGGATCAATGTTGCAAACAACGTCACTCAGGGCAACGATCTCAGCGGTCAGCAGCTGGTCATCAGCCAATAGGTGTCAGCTACTGCAGCTTCAAATGGGCCTTTAAAACTTGCTTGCCACCGCTTCCAATGTAGTGCCCATGACAAGGCAATATAGCGTCCCACACTAATTGGTCCAGGAGGCGCTCAAATGCTGCCTTATACCCCTCTGCACACATGTTGGTGTCAGTCAGCAGTGCCATTGAGGGGCTGAATGCATGATTGGCTGATGTGCAGCATAGCTGCTGCCAATAAGTGAAATGAAGTCTCAGTTTGAAGGACTGACAGCAAGGAGTGTTTGCAAGTCACCTTTATTTCCAATCATGAATCTGCAGGCACACATGCAATTAAACATATTGATTGCAGCCTGTGAATGGTCACAGCTGGCCATGTTTAGAAGCTCATTGCAGCACACACCTTCTGTAGAATGGCAAGTACACTCTGTCCATGCCGAACTTCCACAGCTTCACATTGGACGAGGTCCCTTTGGGATAGGAGCTTGGGTAATTCCAGATGAGGTCAGTGGCAATGAGCGTGCCAGAGGGGACATGCACAAACACGACCTGTAGTGCGACACAGGCCCACCTGAGGCAGGGCTTGGCCTGGACAGCCATGTCGTATCAGCAATCAGGGCGCAGGCTCCATCAGTCGCAGTGGGCTCATTACGCCTGACCTCATTGAAGAAAGGTTTGTTGAGCACAGGGACATTCTCATAGCCCAGGAAGACAGGCTCGACTTCTCCCAGCCAGTCAGCCGGGGCCTGGTTGTCACGCGGCAGCTCTGTGTTGTAAGGAATGTCTTTCAGCTTGGCCTGGCCGCCAGGACAGACATACGAAGTTGCATTGGGGTATGCCTCAATCCACTGCAGCCAGCACATTTGACCTTATTGTACGATTGCCCAAGCTGGCACACCAGGGCAGGCCAGCACGCAGGGCAAGGACTGTAGGTGGGGTGGGCCAGTTCTCAAGTTCTCACAGCCATGCTGCTGGTGCAGGCAAAGCTAGGGAGACCTCCGAAAAGCTGAGATTGATGGCTTGGCAATGCTGCCCTGATGTGGCTGCCAGCTGGTGCACATGCACCAGCCTAACCAGGATCTGAGAGGGTGCGCCACACCTGCTTGGCAAAGGAGACGTGCTCAAAATTGGGGCTGACAATATGTTTAACTTCCCCCAGGGCATCAACCGCAGCCTTCAGCTCTGGATCCAGGTCAACTGGGCTGTGAACCCAGAGGGACCCATCTGAGAGCTTGAGGATGGCTCCTCTGCCATTAACATCAATGCTGCAGCATTAGACTAGGCCTCAGGAGTCAAATGTTGCATGTGCATGTGCAGCAAGGCACCCCCCCCCAGCCATGCTTTGGAAGCAAGGGGCTGGCAAGCTATGGTTGCGTTGAAGGCAGCTGTCAGCAGTCTCTATGGGTGCCAGGTCTTGCCTGTTCCAGATGAATGGGCGCTCAGCTCCCCAGACGCCCTGCCCATATTCTGTGAGCACCTTGCCTGCAGACACAGGGGTCACAATGCTGTCGTCTGATGGCTGAGCAGGCCACACACATCTTCAACAGTACCTGAAGTGTTGGTCCAGGTGCGAAACTTCTTGGCCTCTGTTTTCAGCGCTTCCGCAGTGCTGGCAGACAGGGCTCTGGGAGACTGCAGATGAACATTTGCAGATTGCCCTTCATACTGCATGGCCTGCCCCATTCCTGATGATGCTTACGCTCTGATGCATTGCCTGCAACTTCTGGCTGTGGCTGCAAAGTCTAGGTTGTCTGCAATCTGTGCGCCTGATCTTTGGAGTCTGATGTGGCAGCTGCATGTATTTGTGACAGCAGCTTCGCACTTGAATGTCTGAACCAGACTGCCGATCAGCGAGCATGCTCCGAGATGCTCATGCAGCTCGACTCCTTACTGCCCGGTCAAAGCTCAGCTGGTCAATGCACTGGTTAGCACCATCATGCTGCGATCCACCTCCGAGATTGCCAGCAGGGCCCTGCGATCAGGGCTGGGGTCGTCTGGACGGTGCTTCACCAGTGTCAGCCTGCCTGATCTGCCCTACGATTATGGAGCCTTGGAGCCCCATATTCCTGCAGGTAGAAGCTTCACTGGCTGCTGCCTTGCCCAGCTATGCAGATTTGCCCATTGATGCATGGTTGCATCCATGAGCCTGCACTTGCATGGTGTGTTGTCTCCTGCAATGATGCATGGGCACACCAGCTTCAGAAGCTTCTTTGTACGTCCATACAGAAATCATGAAGCTGCACCATGGAGCGCATCACAAAACCTATGTCACCAACCTCAACAGCACCTATGAGCAGTACCAGAGCGCTGAGTCCAAGACGGATGTTCCCAAGATGATCCAGCTGCAGCAGGCCATCAAATTCAATGGTGGAGGTAGGTCACAAGTGCTTTTAGACATTTCCCACAGCACATCCCTGGGCAGATCAGCACCCTACTGCCTCTGCCAGTGCTCTCCAGGTGGCTGACTCTGTGCAATCTTGCTGTGTCACAGGGCACGTCAACCACAGCATTTTCTGGCAGAATTTGACTCCACCCAAGGTAGGGTCGTCTTCCCTTCTTTGCCAAGCACCCTGTTGCTTAGTGCACTTTGACATGGAGTGCGTCCTTCTGACGCGGCTGCAACAGCGATTTTGCCATGAGCTGAACATGCATGCAATGACTCAACAGGCTGATGTATGCTTACTGAGGTATGCCTGGGACGCCGATGCGTTGCGTGCTGCTACTGCTGCAGGACTATGAGCCACCCTCTGGGAAGCTGCAGAGGGCCATTGAGGAGGAGTTTGGGTCTCTGGACAAGCTGACCACAAAAATAGATGATGCTGCAAAGGGCATCCAGGTAAGCTCCGCTGACTACAATCATAGACTTTGCTGCAAAGCACATGTTTGGGGGTGCAAAGGGAATGTCGGGACATCATGCCACTGGGTAGCCTCATTCTTGCCTGAGACACAGTGCAGGCACTGCCAGCACTGCAGACATGCGCTCATTGATTAAGCTGCATTTGTGTTGCGATGCATGAAGCACAACTGTTTGCAGGGCAGCGGCTGGGCGTGGCTGGGCTACAATCCCGCACAGAAGCGCTTGGTGGTGTCATCAACAGCCAATCAGGACCCGCTTGTCACACAGGTGGGGTCGTGCCCACGCCATGCTTGACAGGCACTCCTGATATGCTCCTGCCTTCAACGGCAGTATCTGATACTTCATGCCCTCATGCAGGGGCTGCAGCCGTTGCTTGGATGCGACATGTGGGAGCACGCTATGTACTTGAGTGAGTTTAGACAACTGCATGCAAGGTACTGCGTGCAGATTCTGTGTGCCAAGTGCACGCTGAGTCGCCGTGCCCAACACAGTGACGTTCAGAGCCAGATGGTGTCTTGCTATTGCAGAGTACCAGAACAGGAAGCCTGAGTACCTCAGCAATTTCTGGAAGGTTGTAAACTGGAAGGACGTTGCAGAACGGTATGAGAAAGTTACGTCTGGGTGATACGAGTCATCAGAACTATCAGTCTGAAGTCACTTTCTGCTTTGTGAAGTATGCATCAGTTCAGTGTGAGTTGAACATGTGTTTGGGCGAGCAGTATCAAGAGGCAAACTCACAACTGAATAACTTCGGCAGAGTCGGCCAGGGGCCCAGAGGAAATCATTGGTGGGCGGCAGCAGAAAAGAACACGCCCAAGGATAGGACTGCTGGGGTCCAGCTGGTCACCAGGCACAAGCTGCAGCTTGTTGCCATCTGCTGTGAGGTAGTAATCCTTGGTGTTGTCGACTGTGACATCACGCTCCAATAGAAGCAGGCCTGGGCCTGAGAGCCGTTTCCGGTCCTCCCCCATTCTGCAGTGCATCAGCCTTATCATTGCAGGATGTTGTCTGTTAACCAGCAGACTTATGCAGACTGCTGGACAGCAATGATGACTCTGCTTGCCAGGCCTATGCAGGCCAGCAATATCAAGACACTTGGTTGCTGCCTGCAACTCAGCTGCATGACAAGTGGGGTGGGAAGCCGGCATGGTATGCTGTGCCTCACCCGTGCTTGCAGGGCCAGGGCTTTGACCTGAGCACAGTCAGGCATGCTCAGCGCCACCGGACGCTTGGCCAGCATCAGTGCATTCCAGGCTGGCAGAGCCTGCACGGGGAAAGCACTGTCAACAAGGGCTGCAATGCCTGCCAATGGCGCAGCCTGAACGTGACTGGTGCCGTGGTCTGAAAGCATGCAGGCTGCTCAGCAAACAAGGCAACAACCATCACAGGAGCCCTGCAATCCCTCGAAGCCAAGGGGGCAGTTCAGCTCACCATCCAGGTCTGTTCGCCGTCCGACGCCGGCACCTTGAAGGTGCTGAAGGCGCCCCGCCGGCTGCTGGAGGGGGCGGCTCGCACGTCTGAGGGCGAGGCCTCAGTCAGCGCACCAGCCACTGCGATGGGGGCATACCCAATCTCTTCCTGGGTCAGCCTGATGACCTCCAGGTGGGCTGTGGGGAGAGCCTCGGCCTTGGCCTCGGCCTCCTCGGCTTGGGGCCTCACCAGGCGCTCCTGCAGCAGGGTCATGGCAGGGCTGACTGTCAGCCAGAGCGGCTGGGCCTGGCAACCACTGCTGCAGGAGAGGGGACCAGCAAGAGCTAAGGGCGGCTGAGGCTGACCTTGGGCAGCAGGCAGATGCCCTGCACACTGAGAGGGCACTGAGAAAGGCAGAGCACCAGAAGCTGGCTCCTTGCCCACTTGGGGCCTCACCCGGCGTTTCTGCAGCAAGAATGGGCTTGCAGCTGAAAGGGATGATGATGGACAGCCCCTCCTTGCTTGGGCCAGATGCTGGGCCTGGCTTGGGCATCAGAAATGGCACTCCTGCAGCAGTGGGGACGCTGAGGCCTGGAGTCAGGCAGCAGAGCTGGCATTGGCACAGCTGACCAGACGCCCCTGCAGAAGCAAGGAGCTCAGACCCGCATTGGTCCTGGCTGGCTGCAGACAGGGAGGGGGGGGGGGGGGGCAGCACACAGTGCAGCAGCACAGCTGAGCAGCTGGGGCACCGGAGCGGCTGTAAGTGGGACTGCCTTGGGGTGGTATTAACTGGGGCAAACTGCAATGCAGCAAGCACAGCTGCGAATGTCTGCAGGAACAGCGTGCCAGGACACAGCCAGGGCTGGCTACCAACTCGTCGCAGGGGTGCTGCACTGATGCAAGCTGCGTCAGGTTGCTAGGTGCTCATATGCGCACCAGTGCCTCTCTGGCCTTGTCGGTGGCGGCCGCCTGAAGGCCCCTCTTGACGGCAGCCTCCTTCTCAGGCAGCTTGCGGGTCTCCAGCGCCTGCAGCAATTGCAACCAGCAGTGAAGCGCAGCTGCATCAACAGTGCAGGTAGAATGACAGCGGGCAAAGCACAGGTGGCAAGTTACAGCGTGGTCTGCCCCCCTATGCAGCTGCATCAAACAAAAAGTTAGCATGCGGCCCTTTGGACCATGGCAGCCCTGTGGGACACATTTGAGTCGCATGCCCCTTTGTGGTGTGGAGCCAAGTCACCCTTGGCGCTGGAGCTGGTAGCCATGGCAGCCTCACATCTCAGGACAGGTTGAACACGTGCCAGGCAGAGCAACCATGCAGGATGATATATATGTATCACACTGAACAGCAGCTCTGGCCTCACATCTCTGTAGAACTTATAGGCCACGCAGTCTGCGGGGACAGAGCTGAAGCCATCCTTGAGGCCCCCTTTCCGCTCGTAGTCCTTCATGGCACGTGCCAGCAGGACAGCACCCTGCATAGGCGGCAAGACCAAGACTGTAAGCCTCTTGAGGGGAGGACGGTGGCTGGCTGCGCACTGCTTCACCTGCATGTGCAGCTGAACAGAGTGTGCCACCGTGCCACCACCCTCGGGGTAAGAGTTGTCCTAGATAAAGGCCAGAAAGGGGTACAAACATGGGGCTGAGTGCTAGCTGGCCATTCGTGACATGGCTCCTGGGGCAAGTCTCCCTTGCAGCCTGGGGGAGGCAGCTGCAGGTAAGGCTGCCTCACTGCCCGCCATGCTGCATTGCGCCTTGCAGGTCAAGGCCTGGTTGACTTGCTCTCAGCCACACAATGAGGGGTTTGAAACAGGCAGTGTAAAGCGTGCTTCCAGGCCGCAGATGCACATTGCAACAAGGTGCGTCTGTGCACTTTGGCTTTGTTGCCTTTATAGCTGACGGCAGCCAGCGCTTTGTAACACAGCAGCTCGGCTGCAAAGTAAGACGGCCCAGGCCACCGAGTGCAGTAGCAGCCGAGGTCATGCAAGAGAAGCCCCCGTGCAGTCATGAGCGAGGCCCAGGCAGATTTTCGCATGCAGATGCCTGCTTGATTTGCTTACCGCCTGGTCTGCCTGTTCGTCCACCAGGTAGTTGACTGCAGCGATGCGGTAGTCCGCAGTGAGGAAGCGCAGCTGGTACAACAGGTCAGCGCCCTCCTCTGCATCAAAGTACGCCAGGCGCTCAGGGGGCACAGCACCCCCAGACTTCAGGGAGTCATAGACATTCATGGCCACCTGCAGGGCAGATGGGCAGACACGCTGTGGTGGGGCGCAGATGGGAGAGTTGCTGTGGTGGGGTTCAGGAGGGTGAAGGACCCCAGAAACCTGGGGTGCAGTGCCCCCAGAGGCGAGTGAGGCGCACATGTTTATGGCCACAAGTAGCCCAGCAAGCAAAGGACAAGTTGGCGTAGCAGCCTTTATGGCAAGCAGCAAAGAAGCGATTTTGCGAGCCCACTCGTTCAGCTGGGCTCTGGCAACCTTTTGAGGCTGAGTGCAGGCAGGTAGGCGGCTGCCAGCAAGATGCTGCAATCTGTTCCACACACTGTTTGTTTGCAATGCTGACAGCACACCACCTTGCACACATCATTACTGCTCCCGGCCTCACCTGCCTCCCAATCCCCTTCCACTGGTCCTGCACCAGCTGCTCCACCCCAAGCTCCTCTTGAAGCAGACTCCCCTACCTACCAGCCACAAGCACCCATCATTGTGGACTGACCTGCCACTTGTCCTGCACTCGCCGCTCCATCCCAGTCTCCTGCTCAATCAGAGTGCTGTCATATCCCAAACGCTGCAGCCGTGGCAGGAAACGCGCCAGGTCATGCCAGTGCCCTGTGCCCTGACGCAGGTTGCCCAGCATCTGCTGGGGGTCGCCTGCCTGCCCCTCTACTGCCGAGGGGTTGGCCTCTTCGGCATCCATGAAGCCGGGGGGTGGCCTGTAGCAGGGAGAGCCAGCTTCAGTACAAGTGCAGCTGCCTGGTTGAAGGTTTCCTGCTGCCCCTCTGCTGCTTGGAGGGTGGCCTCTTCAGTCCCCCAAGCAGCCTGTAGCAGTAAGGAACCATGATCGAGAAGCAGTGGCAAGTTGCTTTTCTGTGAGCCACCTGGCTGGAGAGTGGCTTCGCATGCGAACGTGCTTGCAGGCGGCGGCCTGCAGCAGCAGACCACAGCAAGAGGAGGTGAGTTGAGAGAGATGAACAGTGTTCCTGCCGCCAATGCAGCCAGGACGCGTCCTGCAGCAGAGAGAGACAGGTTCAGATGCAATAAGTCTCTGCATCGCTGCCCAGGACACCTCGTGGTGGTCAGCAGCAGAGAGAGCCGCTATTGCGACGCAGAGCTTGCAAGCCTCCCTCGCATCTCTGAAGGCTGCTGGCAGCGTGCAGAACGGTGGGATGTTGCTTTTTCCATGTCCATGAAGGCTGCATGGCAGGAGCAAGATCTGAAAGAAGAGGCGGCATGCCTGTTAACGCTGCCAGCACTGGACAAGCAAACAGCTCTACTTTCCATGATTCTGAGGGTGTAGGGGGATAGGTTTCAGTCATCCTGGCATAGTCCACAGCTGCCTGATGTCACCAGACTCAGCCTGGCTGGGCCTGTGAGACTGACCCACCATGCCTTGCGGCCAAAAGGCACCTCAGCAGCCATCCAGCCACGTCTGAACAAGGATGGGCTTCTCAGACCTGAAGCTGGTGACAGGCGCGTTGCCACCTCCAGGCATGCTCAGTCCGGGCTGCCCGAGCTTCTGGGGCTGGTGCTCCTGCCCTGGAATGACCAGCCGCTGGTTCTGGGCGTTGCGCTTTTGATTATGGTTGCCTCCACTATTGCCCCTGCCTGGAACGAACAGGCTACCCCTGTCACCTCCTGAGCCACCCCCCCGGCACACAGTTGCCTGCCGGCCAGCTTGCAGCCTCATCAGCATGCATGAGCACGGATGCTGCAGAAACAGCCTTGTCTGCATGGCGGCTTTGCAGGCAGGCTAAAATCTAGTTCAGCATTTGTTAGCATTCGTTGACCAGGCTGGCCTCACGGCATCTAAAACATCAGATCAAACAGTACACAGCTGCCTGGCCACACTACAATTAGCAGGTGCACAGGCAGCCACTGTACTTGGGACCGACGAGTGCTCTCAGAGTCCTGCAGCAGCCCAGCTTGATTCATTGCGGCTGCCTGACACCCAGGCAGCCGCAACATGCACACTGGCAGCCTACATTGCAGCTTCAGGTGGCAGCCTGACACCCATGCACCATCAGCACTCGGTGCCAAAGCGAGGCAGCCTCGCAGGCAGCACCTTGGAGCCTGCATCCATGCAGTGACTGCGCCTCGCAGACAGCCTGCTTCCAAGGAGCAGACACCTGTTCAGCAGCCTACTGTCCTCACCAGCTTTTCTGACATTGATGAGATGACGAGCGCCCCTGAGATGCCCGGCCGTAGCACCTGTGCGACCCAGTATGCTTCCAGCACAACAGTGCAGCCCTTGGAGCCCCCGAGGAACACAGGTGTTGCTTCAATGTTGCTGTTTGCGCTGCCAATGCACACTATTCCCCTGCGACAGGCAGAGTCCCCTGCAACAGCTGCTGCCCTGTGGATATCTGTCAATGACATGCACCTTGCATGTCCATAACATGAGTAGGGATTGCCAGTAGAGAGAATTGACAGCCATGTCTGCACTGCAGCATAAGCAGAAGAGGTCTGGCTGCGCCCTGTTAGTGTCACCGTTCACTCTATCTTAGCTACGTGCAGGTAAAGTGCAACCCGGCCAGGATGCCAGTATGGGCTCTGGGCCTGTTGCTGACACGCAGGTCACCGTTGTGCCGTGCAGGTCAGGAACCAGCCATCCAAGGGGCCAGCGGCAGCTCCTCCAGCAGCTCTGGGACACACTGGCAGGAGCTATTGGCCTCGCCAGAACCCGAGAGCTTTGGCGGGCGGGCCAAGAGCGCCTCTGACGCCGGCGTGCTGCGCAGGAAGGGGCACCTCAAGGAGCAGGACCTGTTCATCGAGTTCCTGCTGCAGATGCACACCACCCACACCAGCGAGGAGGTGAACTAGGGTGGTATCTCTCCATCTGCATTGCTCCTGGACCTGGCAGCAGGCTCGATGCGCAACCCCCACGCCAACGACGAGGTGCAGCAGGCATGATGCATGTCATCACCGAGGTGGGCCAAGCATGGCATGGAGCAAAGCGCAAGGCTCAAGGCAACCCATACCCGCAAGGAGGTCAAGTGGCGGGTGGGGACGTGGATGTCAGCACAGCTGCTGCGCACGCATCCTGCATCTGCAGAAGGAGATTGCAATTTGTCATGACTGCTGAATTGAGCACAAGGCTTCACGCACCCAACACCCAGCGTGGAGGTGACATGGCCCACACCTTGGCCCACTACTGGATCGTTCATGGCTGGGAAGGTCACACTGGTGCAGAAATGTAGCACTGGATGACATGGCGCCCTCGGCATGGCAAGCCCTGCGCCCTCCAACCTGACTCCTCAAAGCTGCGCCACAACACAGTTCCCTCCCCTGCAGGTCATGCAGAAGATGGAGCGCTGGATTGTGGAGCTTCGGCAGGATTCACGCCAGAGCCGCCTGCGGCGCATGGTCCCCAGCGTGGGGTCCTTCTTTACGCCCCTGCGCCTGGTGGAGGCCTTCCGCGAGTACGACGAGCACTTTGCACTGTCGCGGCGGCGCTATGTGCCGCCCAACTTTGCTGAGATGCGGCACGTCCTCAACATCGCCCAGGTGTCGTTGTCTGGATGCTTTGTTCTTCGATAGGCGCTCATGACTGCCTCTAGGCTGGCTGTCTGCATGCGCACCTCTGCCAAGATGCAGCATGTGATCAGTGTTGACCAAGAGACTTCTGCAGGAGGCTTTGTGCAATTGTAGCAGCAGTGCATGGGCCCTGCCTGGTGGCGTATTGCACATGCTGGAGATTGCCCAGGTGGGTGTAGAGTCGCCATGCGCGCGGGTCTGCAGCTTGCCTGGGTGGCTAGGCTTGGTGCTGTCACACCTCCCTGCAGCCTGCACTCCCCACCCTGCGCTCTCGTGGCGGCTCCTCAACATACTCGAGATCCAGCATCTCCTCAACATCGCTCTTCTGACGCACTGTTCCCAGCCTGGGCCTGCATGCAGCACCTAGATGCAGATGGGCTTGCAGGCTGGGCAGGCCTCGACAGCAGAGTGACATGGCTGCTGGCACCAATGGAGCTGTGCTGGCAAGCCTGGGTTGGCTGCCACCCTCTGCCTTCTGGCAGTTCTGCCGAGCTGAGCATTCCCCATAGACAGGTCTGCTGCGTTCAGGTGCATGCATCAGCCCACAGGCTGAAGCTGATCACCTTCGATGCTGATGGCACCCTGTATGCCGACGGCACCCACATGGAGGCGGACAACCAGATGATCAGCCACATCATCAGCCTCATGCGCAGCAATGTGCATGTGGCAATCGTCACAGCCGCCGGGTGAGTGGGGCTCCCAGGGGCATACCTCAGGGCAGCAGCTCAGTGCGTTCTCACAGGCTGCTGCTGGCACAGGTCAGCACAGAAGTTTACCCATAGCTTGCAGACCATCTGTATGCCTGCTTATCTACATAGCCCAGTGCAAGTGCCCGTCGTTGTACCTGCGGGGTGAGGTGTGCCTGCAGGGAGCGCCAATTTGGAATTTTGGCTGTATGTTTTGTAGCCATCCTCCTGCAGTCTGTCAGGCTGCAGCCAGCTGGCTGACATGCTGTGAGCTGTGGCCCTGACTCTTCACACGGGTACAGCACGAGCCCCTATCTGTGAAAAGCAGCCTTCCAGTGGGGGCAGCTCGAGGAGTGCACCTGTGCTCACTGCCGCTTGTCTGTGGCAGGCAGCAATCACTTCAGAGCATTGCTCATGAAGTGCCTCTCCTCCCCATGTTGACGGCTGGGTCTCATGAGGATGAGTGCGCAGTTCTGGCTGAGTGCTTGCAAGCCGTGACTACTCAAATTTGGCTCTGGAGCACAGGGCCGCCATTCGCGGACAGGGTCACACTTGCGCTGCAGGTATCCTGGGCAGGCAGAACGCTTTGAGCAGCGCCTGCAGGGGCTGACTGCCAAGTTCCGCAACCTGCACCTGGCGCCGCGCATCACCGACAGGTCCTTCCTGCCTAGAAGCGTCCACCCCTCTCATGAGTCTGCACACTGGCGCCCCAGCTGTCCCCCTTGCTGCTTGCCTGAAAGCCTGATCTACCCTCAGCGGAAGCAATAATCCACTCTTTGTGCCTCTCATGTGAGGCTCGGGGCCTGGGCGTGCCTTGAACTGCCCCTAGGCGCTGGCTGCTCAAGCAAGGAATCTAAGTCCAGCATGCTACCTTTGCTGGCCTTGAGACCCTTGAGGTCTGACATATAAAAGCAGCCCCCAGTCTCTGCCCCCACAGGTTCCATGTGGTGGGTGGCGAGTGCAACTACCTCCTGCGTGTGGACAGCAAGACAGGGCACCTGGCCTTTGTGCCAGATCGTGAATGGAAGTCACCCTACATGATGTCCTGGTCTGAGGGCGACATTCAGGACCTTCTGAGGGGGGCAGAGCGCGTGCTCATGGAGACCGCCAACAGGCTGCGCCTGCCTGTCAAGGTGAGGGTGCTATCTCTGAGTGACTCAAGCAACTATTTGGGGTTCTGGTCTTTGAGGCACTACAGCAAGGTGCCTGCCAACCTGAGGGGTTGTTTGCATACATGACAAGAGGTGCTGGGTAGTCGTCAGAATATGCTTGTGGATGTTGCCGTAGGCTGTGCCTGCCTGTCAAGGCGTGTTCCATGCTGAGCGGGTGTGCCTGCTGCCCCAGACTCCACACAGTCTGGATAATGCTCCAGAGGGCGCGTTCACTGGCTGCATGTGCATGTCAAGGCACGCCCTGGTGCCTAACACTGGGGGTTTTCTGCACTGCCAAGGCTGGCAACCAATCTGGTAAATGAGTTGCATACCCTTTTTGGATGCTGTGTCGAGATCCCTTCAGGGTGCACAAGCTTGTGCTGTCGCTGCTGAAGGCAGGCTCAGCACCGTTTATACCCCTGACACCTCACAGCCCCCCTCTCGCCTCGCGCACAGGACCCAAATTTTTGATGATCTGCACTGCCGTGCAGCACATTGTGCGGAAGGAACGGGCAGTGGGCATCATCCCTGGAGCCCCCACCATCTATGAAGTCCTGGAGGAGATGGCCATCACTGTTCAGCAGCAGCTGCTGGATCAGAAGCTGCCCTTCTGCGCCTTCAATGGGTAAACAAACAGATGCATACGCTGCTTTCTCTCTGCTGGCTGCAACAGGGACCACTGTCATCATTACACCACAGACTTCCTTGTTGCTATCTTGATACCACACCTCAATAACAGACAGCAGCAAGGCAAGCTTGGCAGAGGAACCTGCGTGCAGATGTTGGGCCTGCCCTGCCACGCCTGCCCGTGCCCTGCTACTCCCAGCAGCTGCGAGGTTGTTCAAGGCCTGCCCATCCTGACCTGCGGTGCTGTGCGTTGACGCAGAGGTGGGGACGTCTTTGTTGACGTGGGCAACAAGAGCCTGGGCCTGGAGGCGCTGATGCGCTACCTCAGCGTGGATCCTGAGGAGGCGCGGACACTGGCAGCTTGTCTAGGCTTCAAGAATACCTCACTATGCTCCTTGAAACCTGCCACTTAGCTCAGAACCCTGTTGGCAGAGGCCTTTGCTGTGCCCAGACCGCACTGGCACAATTGTGAGCTCAGTGCACTAGAGAGGAGCAGGCTTTGAGATGCCTTCTGGCTGCAGGCGCTGCATGTTGGCGACAGATTCACGCAGTCTGGTAATGATGTTGCCACGAGGGACTGCTGCTCCATCTTGTGGGTGGCCAACCCTCTGGAGACTGATTTCTTTGTTGAGGTGACGAGGAGTTTGCTTTTCTAACTTAGCTTGTGGCCTGCAGCGGACCCTGCTGACCTTGGTGTTTGTGCCTGCAGATGTTGCTTCAAGATGTTCAGAGATATCGTTCCCAGCCGTACTTAGAATGACAGCAAGCAGCTACTGAAACTGTGCATGAGCCGAAAGCTACTCATGATGCCCAGGTTCTTGACCACCCGTTGAATGCTCATGAAGCTTCCCTCCCCTCAATTTGAAACATTGCATGCACATTTGTTTCATGACAACTATCACCCATCAGCTAGCTGACACCCCCAGCCTGCTCAGAAACAAAGCAGGCAACTTGCTTGGCAAGGTCATCAGCTTGTTGCTGTGTTTGGGCCTCAGCATACACTCGCACCACATCCTCTGTTCCACTCGGTCTGACAAAGGACCGCCCTGCAGCAGGAGACAATGTGTTGGAGGTCTAAACGACAGTGCAGCACCTGCAAGGCCCAGATGACAATCATCAGCCCTCAGGCATCACCTGCTCTGCAATGTGATCGACGCAGGAAATCTGCTGGGAACAGCCTGACCTGAAGGGACCAACTTTACTGCCTGGTCAATGGAGGCCTGCAGCCCCTCTGGGTGTATGACTTTCCGCTCTGCATCTGCAGTCTTCACCACAGCTCGGTTCGCCACCTGCAGGTGCGCACGAGGCATCAGAGGGTGGCCCCCAGCACTGCAAAACAAAGTAGACACTGGTGTTGCAATAATGATGGCCCTGGCGCAGCACGCCTTTGCTGCGCATCAAGGAGGCTGCTTCTGTGCCATCTGTCCATCCTCAGAAGCATAGCAAAGCCATGCGGCCACAGAAACACACCAAGGCAGCCCCTGCAGCTCCATCACCTGCAGTAGAGCTGCCAGTGGGCAGCTTAGCAAGTCCACCCCTATCTGCCAACCCTTGAACACTGCAGAGGTACCAAGCAGCTGCTTCCCCAACATTTCCCCAACATCACCTGAACTTTGAGCTGCCGGCTTGGCAGGTCGTTGTACAGCGCCGCCCACTGCTGCATGCTCCAGCTCTTGCGCCGAAGGGCCACCTCCACCAGGAGCAGGCCTGAGATGGCATCCCCAACTGCCTGGTTGACCATGTGGCCCAGAAGCAGAAGGTCGGCTGCTGCTGGGGAGCTCCCGGCCGCCTGCAACCAAACACCGCAGATGTGATGCTGATGCAAGTGTCACATGCGCGACAGGTGTGCGAGCTCTGCAATGAGACTGTCAACATGCTCTTGGCCTGCACTCAAGCACCAAGCTTGACGTGACAGATGCAGTGGTGTGCTGCAGATACCATTCCTGCCCTTGCCGGGTACCTGCACAGGCACAACTGATGCTTTGCCAGCTGCAGAGATTTGCTGCCGGTGTGCAGGCTCTGCCTGGGGTCTGCACTGCCTGCATGCAAGTCAAAAGCAGCACATCAGACTCCATTCCGGCTCCAAGGGCTCTTGTGTCCCAGCTCCACTTCCTCCATTGCCTGATACATGACTGCATACCTGGGTCTCAGCTCACCTCCTGCAGTTGCTGCAGCAGCCTCCTCTGGAAGAGCACAGTCCCATGTCCATTTGCCTCAAAATAGATGCCAATGTCAAACTTCTCTGCTGCGCCATGGAGGTGCTTGACCCCTGTGGGGGTGCAGGCCACAGCCAGGCCCAGCGTGTCTGTGATGAAGTGCGTGCCAGCACCATTGGCATATGCCGTCTGCACCATGCCCACCTGCAGGGGCGCTTCCGTTCAGCTTGCGGCAGAAAGCAGCTATGCAGGGCAGTTGCATGCATCAAAGCACATGGCCCTGGCAGCACACGAAGCACACGGAGTGAACTCCTGGTGGCTGCCTGGGCCCTGAACAAGCCAGCCGAAATGCAGCCAGCTTTTCCTTGTCATCGCATTCGTTGCTGCAAACACTACGCTGCAGTGCCATGCAGCAGACGCCAGCACAGCTAGTTCTCTGGTAGAGCCCACCCTCAAAGCTGTACTGTGTTGCACTGAAATGCCAGGCAGCAGGCAGTGTCTTCAACAATCTGCACAGCTCACTTTCGGACGTGAAAAGCTCTGGGGCAGGTCCTGTGCCAGGTCGTGGATCAGCAGTGCAGCCAGGACAGCAATCCTGTCGCCATCAAAGAGGCGCAGGCTGCTGTCTGACTGCGAGAAGTACACAAGGCGGTCGGCATCCCCATCAATGCTTGCACACCTGCAGAAGGCAGCAAGTGGGCCTGCTCCCACAGCTTGTGATCTCTGGCTCTCCAGACAGCATGCCTGCAGGCGCACACAGGGCTGAAGAGGCCCCACCCGCAGCATCAGGCCGCCTGCTGGCTGCAGCTATGCAGCAGCTGGTGGGTCCCGTTCATACTGACCTGGCCCCTGCCTGGGTCAGGGCCTTCCTGGGGAAGCCTGCCGGCACACCCCGCTCCTTCTGCACAAAGTCTGCCCCGCAGTCCCCATTCAGCTCCCCATCCCCCGTGGCATGCAGGCGCATCTGCAGCCCGCCGCTTGCCAGGCGCCGTTGCAGCTGCTGCAGCTTGAGGCCTCCCACGCCATTGGCACAGTCCACATGGACCACCTGTGCAGAGCACACGACTTGATGTCAATCCTGCTTTGCAATGGTCCCAGTTGGTTCAGGAGGTGCAGGTTGCAGTCAAGTGCCACGGCATGAGCCATACAAGTGTTGCTGCTGCAAGCGGCAGCCATTCAGACCAGGTCACTCTCTCAGGCTTCTGTCTCACCAGCTGGCAGCATGAGATTGCAGCACACTCAGAAACTTGTCACTAGCAGGCCCTGCCAACACCATGTCCACTCAGCTCACTCCATCAGCAACTCCCGGATGGTTCTTGACCAGCAGCGCAAAGCTGGACGCCAGGGTCTCAAAGTAGGCCTCCTCTGTGGCAGGCAGGCCTAAGTTTGTCTGCTGCACCATCCAGTGCAGCTGGGGAGTGGTCAGCAGCCCCAGCTGGGAAGCCTCTGCTCCCAGGGCCTGCACACAGGGGGCAACAGAGCTGGCTGATGCTGCTGCTATGCATGTAGCGCTCCAATGGCAGACACCTGGCAATAGATGCTGCTGGCAAACGAGCTCTGAAGCTGTGTGCAGCTTTGTGATGATAGGGTGAGTAGGGAGGGCGAAAAAGCCAACTAAAGCTGCTGCCAGTGCACACAATGGGGGTTGTCTCTGTCAGCTTGCCTGCACACCAGCCACTGCTGCTGCCATCAGGGACTCTGCACTGGCGCGGGTGTCATGAGCCAGCAAGACATGGGCAGGTCCTGCACTGCAGCGCAGTGCTGAGCATCAGGCCTGGTGTCCAGCTGTGGGTGCAGGCCTGCTTTGCTGGCGTCTCCAACAAGTTTATGAGGCTTTCATTTTCTTGCTTGCTTGTTCCCCAAGCATCATGGCCATCAGCACATCGGCAGGGCATGGCGCAGGCAATACAGCTTGCCTCACAAAGTTTCTTCAGAATAGCGCTTCTGCACACCTACGACAATGTTCTCTTGCTGAAGAAGTGCCTGCATCAGCTGTTCCAAATTGTCGCTGCGAGCCAGCTCATCAGCATGCACCTGCACAGGCCTCAAGACAGCATCAATCAAGCACAGCGCCCTGCCTGTGCTGTCGCAGGATGCAGCTTGAGCATGACCCTCCCAGAACGCACAGGCAGCAGCCTCGACGGTGTCAAGCATCTGTCTGGAACAGCGCCCACCTCCCACGCCTGGCTGAGCATGTTGCCAGAGGGGTCCACCAGCTTCACACCATTGTCCCTTGCAGGATTGTGGGATGCTGTGATGCAGATACCTGTGGCCTTGGCCAGCTGCATGCTGCGAGCGGCCATAAGGAGACCACATCTGCACCAGAGGCCACCTTGGATCAGGGTTGCGACTGCCATTGCTCTGCATCAATGCACTGCACCTGCCTGAACACTGTGGGAGGCAGCATATCAGCTGCAGCCCGGAAGCCTGCTGTGCCATACGAGGGAGTGAAGCCTTGAGCCTTGGGGTAGTTCTGGCTGGCTTGAGCCACCTGGTCAAGAGCACTCATGGACAAAGACATGTAGGTCGCAAAGGTCGCAATGGCGTTGACTACAGATTGCTCCTGCCACGCTGGCTGCATGCTGATCCTCATTGCTCCCTGCTCACATCTCAAGGTATTAAGAGGTGGATCAGCCAGGTGCTGCAGACTAAGCTCCGCGGAGACAGGGGCTTACCGTGCAGAATTTGCCCCGAATTCTGCACGGAGAGGAGCTCACAGTGTACTTACTGCAGCAATGAGACCCCAGAGAGTGGAGCCAGGCCCTGGCCAGGAAAGCTGCTGGGACTATCCCCGACCGCCAAAGCTGGAGCGATCTGATGCCCACATCGTGGGAGTGCTGAATGGCAAGGTAAGCCGAGGCTGCTACACTTTGCTGCTACCTGAACCAACACCAAATGCCAATCAACTTGCAGAAGCTCTTTGACACAAAGGCAGCCTGGGCTGTCAAGGAGACCTCTCACCCCCCCACGTTTTACATTCCTCCTGGGGACATTGACATGACCCAGCTGCAGCCCTCTGGGGCCCGCAGCACTTTCTGCGAGTGGAAAGGCAGGCAGGTTGTGGCTGCATGCCTCAGTCAGTCAGCGGCAATCAGTCAGCCTATGTGCAGCTGCGTTCACCTGCCTCCCGCCAGTGTGTATAGGCAGGCACGTCATGTTTACAAAACCCCGCAAGCCTCAGGCTGCTGGCGTGCAGTCTTGGGCTGTCCGGATAATTGCTTCAGGGCTGCACGGAGGTCCTGCTGCACACCTGTTGAGGAGCACACCCTTTGAGGAGCACACCTGTTAGGAGCGCACCCAGCTCATGAGTTCTGGATGTCCGCAGCACCTGTCCACAGAGCCCGCAGGAACTTTGCTGGTGACTGCAGTGCTGCCTACTTTGATGCACCAGGCAGGCCCTCCATTGCATGGACCTACAAGGACCCCAGCCGCAACTTCAAACCCATCAAAGACCACCTGGCGTTCTATGCAGGTAGGCATTTGCCTCTGGCACTCAGCTCCGTGGCTGGCTGCAGCTGCCGATTGAGGTGCTCAGCCCTGGATCTGGCCTCTGCTTGCTGCGTATGGAATTCGTGCAGGGGCTGTGACAGGGCTGTGTTCCCAGTCAAGCAGAAACGTGCCGATTTGCGCATCAGGAAGCATATTCGTGTCTGTTGGGCATGAACACAGGGGTGCTGATGTGTACATCAACATTGCTGACACGTGGGTGCTCTCTGCTGTGCAGGAAAGCTGGACCAAGCCACAGTGGATGGCGAAGTCGTCAAAATGCAGGTACAGTCCAGGTGCTATACTGCCTGAGCTCCTGCCAGCAAGGAGGGAGCACTGGTCTCACCTGCTGCCTGTCTCTGTGTGCAGCCTGGCGACTTCTATGGTGGATGGCAGTACAGCAAGGTGAGATTCTGCACCTGGTGTGGCAGACAAGCAACATGGCTGCCTGCAAAGCCAGTCAGTCTCACTTGACCTTTCTGGTGTTGCAGGTGGTGGGTCCTTTCAAAGGTGGGTAGGCTGGAGCGTTATGCACGGCATCAAGCTCTGGCAGCATCCATGCCATGCATTGCACATGTTCACTGCAGGAGACCCTGGCACCTGGGGCTGGTGAAGCAAGTACCCTCAGCGCTCACACATCCCCCTTGTGCTCCACACCACTCCCTGCCTTGGTCCTTCCTGCACTCTGTGCCAGAAGCAATGCGAGCACAGTATCCTGCAGCCCAAGGCAACATGTAGGCCGCAAAACAGCATATGGAGAGGCATCTTCAACAGATGCCCCATGGAACTCCTTGCTTATGTCCTGCGCACGAGCAGGATTGCTTGTCATCAATTGCATGATCTGCATGACTCCATTGAGGGCCTGGCAGCATATACACATACTGAGAATGAAATGCCACCTGGCCAGGAGGGAGGGGAAGGAGGGTCCATCTGTCTGACTGACAGGGCACACAGCACTTGCAAGGCTGCCAGCTGCCAGGTGCTGTATAACAGCCAGCCTGTCACTGCCCCCTGGGGAGAGCTCAAGTCATCACGTGCAATGGAGGGAGCTTTGAGCTGCTTGGCATCAGCAAGCTGAAGCATACTGCTGCCGCCTGGTGCCCTTAGCCAATCTTGGTCCACCACCAGCTGCTTTCAAAGCCATCGCTTGAGAGACTTGCTCGTTGCCCCAGCTGCATCCGATAGCTGCATGCAGGGGGAAGCAGACCTTTTGAAGAAGACGCACCTGATTTTCCTTCTCGGCACTTGCTTTCTGCAGCATGACATCAATCATGCAGCACTTGGGAGTGCAGCAGCATGGGCGGTCGGCTAACCACCATGTTCGGGTGCAAATGCAACAGACCTGGAGGCATGCCACAGGATGCTGCTGTGTTCAATCCTGCAGCATGCCGTCCAGGCATGCTCGGCTGCAATTGCTCTGTCATGCTGCATCCAATCTGGCACATTCCTCAGACTCAGCCAAGCAGCCTCCCAGAGCCTCTGTCAAGAAGACAGTGCGGGCAGCCAAGCGCCAGCTTAAAAAGATGGATGGGCTCTGGGGACGCTTCCTACCAATGGTCACTTTGTGAGTCCAGTGTGTTGCTGCCAGCACCTGCTGCCATTGCTGTTGACCCACACTGTCTCTGGTGCTGCAGGTTCTTCTGCATGTCATTCATTAACACAATTTTGGATAGGTGAGGCAGGAGCTCCTGTGATGCTCCTTGGCTGCCCCTGCCTGTCTGCCAATGACTGGGCTGTCATTCTTGAATTTGCAGTCTGGCCAACTCTCTTGTGATCACAGCACCAGGAGGCGGCACCGAGGTCATCCCATTTCTGACAGGCAAGCACACACAGATGCGCATGAACCAGCAGCTGCACCTGAGAACGCTGGCCTCAGCAGTAGTCAAGAGCCACCCTGCACTTGTGGCTTGCACCTGCACAATGCAGTCCCTGGTGGCCTTGCCCTGCTCCCTCCTGCTGCTGCTGTACAGCTACTAGGCTGCAGGGGCCTGCAGACTAACTTTCTGCATCTGCTGTGTGCAGCGTACTTCCTGTCGAGTCTGCTGCTCCTGCCCTGCAGTGTACGGCGTGCTGCCCTGCTCCCTGCTGTTCCTGGTGGCCTACTCCTGGGCCACGCAGCGCCTGTCGCGGCAGATCCTGTTCAACATAATCATCTCCTCCTTCCTACTCCTGTATTCTGCTTTTGCGCTTCTGTACCCCAGCCACGAGAGCCTGCACTTCCACATGATGGCTGACCAGGTGAGCCATGGTTGCAGCACTCTTTGTACTCAACTGCCACACAACCTGCAAGGTTGCATGAAGGTGGCCACACTGCCAATGTCTGCAAAGCAATGGCGTTGCCACTGTCCAGGTGGGACGCACAGCACCTTGCTGCACAGTGCATGGCCTATTTCCCATGCACAGCTGAGCAGCAACTTAGCACTGCTCCCTGCTCTGCAGGCGCTGACAACTTTGCCGATTGGTCTAGCAGGTGTGAGCGGCATGAACTTCAATCACATTGCTGACAGCTGAACTTTCAGATAGGCCTGCCATAGGCAGTCATGACCTCTGCACAGCCTCTGCAGCAGCAGCTGGCCCCACACCTTGTAGTGGCAATGCACTGATGGCAGAGCCTGCCTGACAGGCAGCTTCTGATTGCGCCTCCAGCTGCATGCAATCAGCACTGAGACACTCTATTGGCTGCCGCCCAAAGCACAAGCATGTCTCATCATTCTAGACCCTACTCTGCAGGCCTGGTGGGCATGGTGCGCAACTGGTAAGCCGGTGCAATTGCCTCTGCGCTATGTGTCAGAGGCAGACAATGCAACTTACACGCCCTTTCCCCTCAGCCTGACATCCCCTGGCTTCCCAAGTGTGCACTTTGCTGTGACAGAGCAGGTCTCGGTGCAGGATGTTCACCATGTTCTACTGCGTCTCGGAGCTGTGGGGGGACATCGTGCTGTCCCTGCTCTTCTGGGGGCTGGCCAACGACACCACCACCCTGCGGGATGCCCCCCTGCTGTATCCCCTGTTTGGGGTGGGCGCCAATGTGGCGCAGACGCTGGCCGGGCGCATGCTCAGCGTGTTCAGCAGCGTGGCGGGGCCGCGCATGAGTTACGACAGGCAGCTGCAGGTGGGCGGCGGGCAGGGGAGTGATGGCAGGCCGCAGTTGACGTAGGGGTGTGGATGTTCCCTGCATGACAGGGGAGATGCCCGCCACAGCTTGCTGGGCCCAAAGGTAGCCTGCTGGTGCTGCAGCGGCAGTCAGGGCACAGGGATTCGCTTGTGCCAGGGGTGCTCACAGGGGCACCTGATGCTCAACTGCTGACACAGGACTTGGCGGCCCTGTCAGGGGACAGCACCCTCAGCAGGGCAGTGCCTCCAGGTGCCCTGGGCTGCCGCCCAGCGTGCTGCTCCCTCTGCTGCAGCTGTGCATGGGCGTGGTGCTGACCCTGGGCGTGGTGGTGCTGTTCCTGCACAACTACATCAGCCAGACCTTCCCCTCAAATGCGGTCGAGATGGACGCCTTCCAGCAGAGGAAGGAGGACAGACTGGAGGCCCAGGAAGCCCACAGGGACTCTGCAGCAGGTGGGAATACCGTCTCCACACCATGGCAGGTTTCCTCCCCGCTTCTTCTTCCTGCAATGTCAAGCCGTTGCTGACTTGCCTGCAGCTGCTGATGTGCAACAATCTTGTGGGCCAGAGTCAGCGGCAGCTCCCCAGCGAGAGCGCCACGCAGGCTGCCGGGCTCTGCAGGCCCCTGTGCACATCCATGTCGCCCGACGATGCTACTGTTTCCTCTTGCAGGCCAGCAGCAGGAGGCGCTCCCCAGCTACAGCGCCCCGCCTGCCAGCCTCAACGGGGCCGACAGCGCTCAGCAGGCCCCCACCATTGCCGCTGCTGCCGCCGATGCCGCCCGCATCAGCAGTGGGGCAGCTGCCAGCCCCTCTGGTCAGGAATTGGAGTACCAGCCGAGGCAGCAGCAGCCTCCTGATTCCCGTAGAGGACAGGGACGTCGCAGGCCATCCATGAGTCTCAAGCAGGCCGTCGTGTTTCTGGTGAAGTCCCCCCAGATTCGGTGCCTCGCGCTGATGGCCCTGGCCCAAGGCCTGAGCACCAATCTGCTGGACATCGCTTGGAAGACCCACCTCCACATGCTGCACCCCTCGCCAGGGGCATACGCGGTGCGCATGTCCATTCCAGTGACAGAGCAGCTCAACACTGGACAGGTTGAGGGATAAATGCCATTGGCTCAAACACAAACTCTCATATCGTGACCACGTCAAGAGGGTTGGTTCTGCCAGGGCATTGCGCTCCAAATCTTTGCTGCGGGAAGGACTGCCTCAGCCCTCAGCCCTGTCACCCAGCTAGAGCCCTCAGCAAGTGCCCTGGTTGCGCACTCAATGCCTCAAACTCTGGTTGCCTTCAGAGGTGCAGCGGCGTCATGTGGCGAGGACGTCAAGCCAACATGTGCAGCAGCAGCATGCTTGCACAGCAACCCCACCAACCTTTGGGCAAGACCTGTGATGTGCACCTCATTGCAACACGCTCAGCAACTTGCAGGCACACCCCTTCATGGCCTTTGTCCCCAGCTTGCAGGCGTTCATGGGCGAGGTAGCCATGTGGACGGGCATCGTGACCGGGACCTTCATGTTTGCGTCCCCAATTCTATTTGAGCGCCTCGGGTGGCAGGGCGTGGCCAGTGTAACGCCCCGCTTCATGCTGTGGGCGGGCATGCCCTTCTTTGCAGGGATCTCCCTGTACGCGCTGTGGCCTGCCCACAGCGGACTTGGGGCAGTGGCCACGCTGCGCATCCTTGTGCTCGGGGGCGCCATGCTGCAGGTCAGTGCCTGCTGTGAAGTGCATTCCTTCACAGAGATGCTGCTTTTGCCGGCAGCGCCCCTAATCAGCTTGCTGCTGCGCGCCATGAGCGCCGTGCCCAAAAGGCCTTGGCTGCAGCTGGAGTGCTGAGCTCTGCATGGGCATTTACCCTAAGGCTGATGTCTCCTTGTCGGAGCTGGCTTCATGCTGATCCCCATGAAACGTGCCCTTGCTGTCCTGGCATAGTATGGCGATTTCAACCGCAGCAGTGGCTGGCAGCAAGGTGATGCATCAGCTGACCTGAGGCAGCTGCATTTCCTGCAAGCGCACAGCCTGCCGCCGCCCATCCTGGCATGTGGAGCAAAGTATGCAAGAGGTGCTGCATCTTCAGCAATCACACATGCCGCTGCTGCAGATCTTTGCGAGGGGAGCAAAATTTGCGATGTACAAGCCCGCAGAGGAGATGGTGTACATTGGGCTGGATGAGGAGAGCAGGACCAAGGGCAAGGCTGCGATTGATGTGGTCGGCGCGCAGACCGGGAAATCTATTGGCAGTGTGCTGCAGCAGGTGGTGTGCTGGGTGCTCAGTTCTGCTCTGCGCTATAGGAGACTGCCAAACACATCGTGGCTGCTTGATGATTGTGGGGCCCCATGCAGCAGCCTGGAGCGCCAGGCTGGGAGCATGCTGGGACACTTGCAGTGGTGGGGTGGTGGCCTGAGGAGTTTCAAAGTTTAGCAGCCAGGGTGTCATTTTAGACCCTGCCTTGCGCCGCTGGAGGCAGCAGAGCACAACACTTGCGGGCTGCTTGCTTGGCCCCTATGCAGCGGGCGTGCAGCGCCAGCACTGAGCAATCAGAGTCAGCTCATTGAGGCTGGTGGCTTGCTGGTGTGTGCCTCCTCCACAGTATTGCGCGAGGCTGGTTGTTTGCTGCTGTTTACGTTGTCACCAGCAAACCCACGCACTCTGCTGAGATCCTGTATGCTGGTGTGTGCAGGTGCTGCTGTTGCTCAGTGGAGGGTCCAGAGCAGGCTCACTGCCAATCATGGCAGTGGCCTTCTTTGCAATGCTCAGATCGTGGATAGGTGTGCCTGCCTTGACTGCCCGTCAGCATGTGTCCTGTAGACGTAGCTCTGCTGCTGATGGCTGCACATCCAACAGATCTCTTCAACAATTGCAGGCGCTGTCAAGTCTCTCGCAACCCATGGCAATATCAGCATGACCCATGGCTCACAGGAGGAAGAGTTGGAAGGAGACAGTGCTACTGACAGTCAACCTGGGAGCCCAACAGCGCTGCCACAGGGGGCAAGCTGACTATTTTGCCACCAGTTTTGGCAGGTGTATGCATGTGTGGAACACAGTCATATGAACAGCATCTCAGGATGCTTTGAGAGGAACCATTGGCCCCGTTTCATGATTTTCAAGTTTGTTTTGTTCAAATTGCTTGCATTAGATCTTCAAGGTGTTGGGCTGGGTGCTGGACATACTGCAAGGGCCTGCAGGTGCATTTGCTTGCAGCTATTTAAGAGGACTTGAAGGCATGGACTGCATCTGCTGGGCCTTGGCATGTCGCCTTCCGGTGTTGCCACTAAGGCCAACATCGCCAGAGTCCAGGTCAAGCTCCAGTGCCTTAGTATAGTCAGCGACAGCCCTCTCATACTGTCCAAGGCTATCATATGCACTGCCTCTGCACACCACCCAGCGGGGTCAACACACACAAAGCATGCACAATCCTGCAATAAGTGACTGCAGTGTGGAGCAGGCCACTACACACCTGTTGAAATAGGCATTGACGTTGCTGGGGTCCAGCTCCAGAACGCGGGTGAAGTCTGCAACGGCCTCCTCAAACTGGCCGAGCTTGTCAAACGAGATGCCCCTGTAGGGTGCATACGAGCTGGGAGGCAGCAAGCTGCAACCAGCCATGCTTGTGAATCAAATGTCCCACATCTCGGTGCAACCGAGTCTCTGAGGCCACCCCATTGAGACAGCACAAAGCAGGGTCATAGAGGCCTAGTGCAGGCAGCAGGGTTTGTTGTGCAGAGGCAGGATCGCTGAGGTGGCATGCAGGTGAGTTCCGTACAGCCTGCATATCAAGTAGCAAGGGAGCACAGGCTTGAAGCAGCTCAGTTCAGGCAGCAGTGCAGTGCCATGCCGCATCGGAAGCCCTTGGCAGCCCAAGGCAAGCAGTGCTGGTGCTGCACAATTGGTTGGCTAACCTGTTGTGGTAGGCATGGCAATTGGTCTGATCAAGCTCCAGCACCTTGTTGTAGTCGGCCACTGCAGCCCTGTACTTGCCCAGCTTGGCCAGGCAGTAGCCTCTGTTGTTGTACAAGCGCACCTGCACATGCAAGCCTGAGTCAGATGCAGCACTGGGAGAACCACTTTGGCAGCTTACCGACATGAGCAGGGGATGCATCACCTCTAGGCTGCGCACCCGCACCCTCGCACAGGCCCTCAGTCAGATGCAGTGCAGGAAGCAGCATCCTGGCGGCAAGCAGAGTGGGAAGTGGATGTATCACCTGACTGTGCACCACATTTGTAGTGGTGCAGGCAGGTGCAGCACTTGACACAAAGCGTTTGTGATAGGTTCCACATGCAAGCCTCCAAAGATGTGTTTGCTGATCACAAACCTTGCAACGACAGGCATGCAGGTGCAGGCAGCCCAGGATGACTTGAGCGCTGGGGAGATGACCTGCTGCCTGCACAGCGGTGCTCACGAGCAACGAGGGGGCGAGCTCAGGTAGCCCTGGCCACATTGCTTCTGCTGCCCAATCGGCATGGGTGAAAGCTGAGCAGACCTGGGTGATCTCGCGCAGGCAGCAGATGATCTAGAGGCAGCAGCAATGCCTGGCAGCCTCACCGTGCCTGGGCTGAGCTGCAGGGCCATGCTGTAGTCTGCTGCTGCCTTTTGGAAGGCGCTCAGCTTGCGGAAGGCATAGCCCCGATTGCTTAGGGAAGCCACATCTGTGGGCGCCAGGGCCAGCACCCTGCATGGCAGCACAGGAAGCTTAGAGGTCAAAAGGCTGCAGCACTATGCGAGGGCCAGCCTCCATGGATAACAGCAAAGGCAGCCTGCCTGTCAGGCCAGGAGCTCAGCCAGCGCCTGCAGACACTTTTTGCAGCAATCAGTTGTGCAGCACTGACAGGGCGACAGGGCACCTTGCAGTGCAGCAGCTTGCTGAGGCTTTGCAAGTACCCAAGATTCTCTGCGGCCACCTCTCTGTTGCCAGCTCTCAGTGACATACTCACACCACGAGTCACCCACCCCACCCACCTGTCAAAATCCTCCACAGCATGCTGATAGTTCCCCCTTGCGCGATAGCACAACCCCCTGTTTCTCAGAAAGGCCACATTACTGCCCTGGAGGGCGATGGCCTGGTTGAAGTCCGCCAGAGCAGCCTCTGACTGCCCCATGCGCTCCAGCAGCAGGCCCCGTGCGTTGAAGGACAGCGCGCTGGCATGGTCCAAGGCAATGGCCTGTCCAAAGTCCGTCAACGCCTCACGCAGGCTGCAGGGGCAGGCCAGCAAGCACATCCTGCTGAAGT